>CM057720.1:12008322-13373322 GCA_030064385.1 Melaleuca quinquenervia
ATTAGACGAACTCCTTTAGATTCGCCCAAGAGGGACAAACTCCCCTAGATTGGTCCAAGATGAGACGAACTCCTTGAGATTGGTCCAAGAGGGGATGAACTCCCTTAGATTGGACCAAGAGAAGACGAACTCCTTTAGATTGAACCAGGAGGAGACGCACTCCTTTACATTGTTCCTAGGGGAGACGAACTCCCTTAGATTGGTCCAAGAGGAGACGAACTCCTTTGGATTCGCCCAAGAGAGACAAACTCCGCAAGATTGGTCCAATAGGAGACGAACTCCTTTAGATTGGTCCAAGAGGGGACGAACTGTCTTAGATTCGTCCAAGAGGAGAAGAACTCCCTTACATTGGTCCAAGAGGAGACGAACTCCCTTAGATTGGTCCAAGGGGAGACGAACTCCTTTAGATTCACCCAAGAGGGACGAACTCCCAAAGATTGGTCCAAGAGGAGACGAACTCCTTTAGATTGGACGACGAGAACACAAACACCTTAATATTGGTCCAAGAGGAGACGAACTCCTTTAGATTGGTCCAAGAGAGGACGAACTCCTTTTAATTGGTCCAAGAGTGGACGAGCTCCTTTACATTGGTCCCAGAGGAGACGAACTCCCTAAGATTGGTCCAAGAGGAGATGAACTCCTTTAGATTCGCCCAAGAGGGACGAACTCCCCAAGATTGGTCCAAGAGGAAACGAACTCCTTTAGATTGGACGACGAGGAGACAAACACCTTTACATTGGTCCAAGAGGAGACGAACTCCTTTAGATTGGTCCTAGTGGAGACGATCTCCCTTAGATTGGTCCATGGGGAGGCAAACTCCTTTAGATTCGCTCAAGAGGGCTGAACTCCCCAAGATTGGTCCAAGAGGAGACGAACTCCTTTAGATTGGACGCTGAGGAGACAAACACCTTTACATTGGTCCAGGAGGAGACGAACTCCTTTAGATTGGTCTAAGAGGGGACGAACTCCCTAAGATTGGTCCAAGAGGAGACGAACTCCTTTTGATTGGTCCATGTGTGGACGGACACCTTTAGATTGGACCAAGAGGAGACGAACTCCTTTAGATTGGTCCCAGTGGAGACGAACTCCCTTAGATTGGTGCAAGGGGAGTTCGTCTCCTGTTGATGCAATTTAAGGGTGTTCGTCCCCTCTTGGTTCGATCCAAGGGAGTTCCTCCCCCTTGGTCCAAACAGACGTAGTTCGTGTCCTCTTTGTCCAATCTAAGGGAGTTCGTCTGCTCTTGGTCCAATCTAAGGGAGTTCGTCTCTTTTGTGTACAATCATAAGGAGTTCGTCTCCTCTTGGTCCAATCTAAGGGAGTTAGTCCCCTGTTGCGCCAATCAAAGCGAGTTCGTTTCCTCTTGGTACAATCTATGGGAGTTCATCACCTCTTGGTCCAATCTATAAGAGTTCGTCTCCTCTTGGTCCTATCAATGGGAGTTCCTCTCCACTAGGTCCAATCCAAGGGAGTTCGGCCTCTCTTAATCCAATCTAATGGTGTTCGTCCCCTCTTGGTCCAATCTAAGGGTGTTCGTCCCCTCTTGGTCCAATCTAGGGGAGTTCCTCCCCCTTGGTCCAAACTAAGGGAGTTCGTCTCTTCTTGGTCCAATCAAAGGGAGTTCGTCTCCTCTTGGTGCAATCAAAGGCAGTTCATCTCCTCTTGGTCCAAACTAAGGGAGTTCGTCTCCTCTTGATCCAATCTCAAGGAGTTTGTTTCCTCTTGGTCCAATCTAAGGGAGTTCGTCTCCCCTTGGTTCATTCTAAGGGTATTCGGCTCCTCTTGGTTGAACTTAAGGGAGTTTCTCACTCTTGGACCAATCTAAAGATGTTTGTCTCCTCTTGATCCAATCAAAGGTAATTCGTCTCCTCTTGGTCCAATCTAACGGAGTTTGTCTCCTTTTGGGGCAGTCAAAGAGAGTTCGCCTCCTCTTGCGCCAATCAAAGGGAGTTCGTCTTCTCTTGGTGCAATCTAAGGGAGTTTGTCTTCTCTTGGTGCAATCTAAGGGAGTTCGTCTCCTCTTGGTCAAATCTAAGGGAGTTCGTCTCCTCTCGATACAATCTAAGGGAGTTCATCTCCTCTTGGTCTACTCTAAGGGAGTTCGTCTCCTCTCGATACAATCTGAGGGAGTTCATCTCCTCTTGATGCAATCTAAGGGTGTTTGTCCCCTCTTGGTCCAATCTAAGGGAGTTCCTCCCCCTTGGTCCAAACTAACGGAGTTGGTGTCCTCTTTGTCCAATCTAAGGGAGTTCCTCTGCTCTTGGTCCATTCTAAGGGAGTTCGTCTCCTTTGTGTACAATCTAAGGGAGTTCGTGTCCTCTTGGTCCAATCTATGGGAGTTCGTCTCCTCTCGGTACAATCTGAGGGGGTTCTTCTCCTGTTGCGCCAATCAAAGGGAGTTCGTTTCCTCTTGGTACAATCTATGGGAGTTCGTCTCCTTTTAGTCTAATCTATGGGAGTTCGTCTGCTCTTGGTACAATCTGACGGAGTTCGTCTCCTGTTGATGCAATCTCAGGGAGTTCGTCTCCTCTTGGTCCATTCAATGGGTGTTCCTATGCACTTCGTCCAATCCAAGGGAGTTCGTCTCCTTTTGGTCCAATCTAAGGAGTTCCTCTTTACTTGGTCCAATCCAACGGAGTTCGTCTCCTCTCGGTCCAATCTAAGGGAGTTCGTGTAGCGCCAGTCAAAGGGAGTTCGTCTCCTCTTGGTCCAAACTAACGGTGTTCGTCTCCTCTTGCGCCAATCAAAGGGAGTTAGTCTTCTCTTGGTGCAATCTAAGGGAGTTCGTCTCATCTTGGTCTAATCTAAGGGAGTTCATCTCCTCTCGTTACAATCTGAGGGTGTTCGTCTCCTCTTGATGCAATCTATGGGTGTTCGTCTCCTCTTGATCCAATCTGAGGGAGTTCGTTTCCTCTTGGTCCAATCTAAGGGAGTTCGTCTCCCCTTGGTCCATTCTAAGGTTGTTCGGCTCCTCTTGGTCCAATCTAAGGGAGTTTCTCATTCTTGGACCAATCTAAAGATGTTCGTCTCCTCTTCATCCAATCTAAGGTAGTTCGTCTCCTCTTGGTCCAATCAAAGGGAGTTCGTCTCCTCTTGGTCCAATCTAAGCGAGTTCGTTTCCTCTTTGTACAATCTAAGGGTGTTCGTCTCCTCTTGGTACAATCTAAGGGAGTTCGTCTCGTCTTGGTCCAATCTAAGGGAGTTCGTCTCCTTTGGCCCAATCTAAGGGAGTTCCTCTCCACTTGGTCCAATCCGATGGAGTTCGTCTCCTCTCGGTCAAATCTAAGGGAGTTCGCGTCCTCTAGTGCTAGTCAAAGGGAGTTCATCTCCTCTTGGTCCATTCTAAGGGAGTTCATCTCCTTTTGCGCCAATCAAAGGGAGTTCGTCTCCTCTTGGTACAATCTAAGGGAATTCGTCTCCTCTTGGTCCAATCTGTGGGAGTTCGTCTCCTCATGGTACAATCTGACGGAATTCGTCTCCTCTTGATACAATCTCAGGGAGTTCGTTTCCTCTTGGTCCAATCTAAGGGAGTTCGTCTCCTCATGGTCCAATCTAAGGGTGTTCGGCTCCTCTTGGTCCAATATAAGGGAGTTCGTTTCCTCTGGGTACAATCTAAGGAGTTCGTCTTCTCTTAATCCAATCAAAGGGTGTTCGTCCCCCCTTGGTCTATTCTAAGTGTGTTCGTCCCTTCTTGGTCCAATCTAGAGGAGTTCCTTTCCCTTGGTCCAAACTAAGGGAGTTCGTCTCCTCTTGGTCCAATCAAAGGGAGTTTGTCTCCTCTTGGTCCAATCAAAGGGAGTTCGTCTCCTCTTGGTCCAAACTAACAGAGTTCGTCTCCTCTTGCGCCAATCGAAGGGAGTTCGTCTCCTCTTAGTGCAATCTAAGGACGTTCGTCTCCTCTTGGTGTAATCTGAAGGAGTTCGTGTCCTCTCGATACAATCTGAGGGAGTTCATCTCCAGTTGATGCAATCTAAAGGTGTTCGTCCCCTCTTGGTCCAATCTAAGGGAGTTCCTCCCCCTTGGTTGAAACTAACGGAGTTCGTGTCCTCTTTGTCCAATATAAAGGAGTTCGTCTGCTCTTGGTCCAATGTAACGGAGTTCGTCTCCTTTGTGTACAATCTTAGGGAGTTCGCCTCCTCTTGGTCCAATCTAAGGGAGTTCGTCTCCTGTTGCGCTAATCAAAGCGAGTTCGTTTCCTCTTGGTACAATTTAGGGGAGTTCGTCTCCTCTTAGTCCAATCTATGGTTGTTCGTCTGCCCTTGGTACAATCTGACGGAGTTCGTCACCTCTTGGTCCAATCAATGGGAGTTCCTCTCCACTTGGTCCAATCCAAGGGAGTTCGTCCTCTCTTAATCCAATCTAATGGTGTTCAGCCCCTTTTGGTCCAATCTAAGGGTGTTCGTCCCGTCTTGGTCCAATCTAGGCGAGTTCCACCCCCTTGGTCCAAACTAAGGGAGTTCGTCTCTTCTTGGTCAAATCAAAGGGAGTTCGTCTCCTCTTGGTCCAATCAAAGGGAGTTCGTCTCCTCTTGGTCCAAACTATTGGAGTTCGTCTCCTCTTGCGCCAATCATAGAGAGTTCGTCTCCTCTTGGTGCAATCTAAGGGAGTTCGTCTCATCTTGGTCCAATCTAAGGGAGTTCGTTTCCTGTTGCGCCAATCAAAGCGAGTTCGTTTCCTCTTGGTCCAATCTGTGGGAGTTCGTCTGCTCTTGGGACAATCTAATGGAGTTCATCTCGTCTTGGTCCAATCAATAGGAGTTCCTCTCCACTTGGTCCAATCCAAGGGAGTTCGTCTGCTTTGGGTCCAATCTAAGGTAGTTACTCTCCACTGGGTCCAATCCAATGGAGTTCATCTCCTCTCGGTCCAATCTAAGGGAGTTCGTCTCTTCTAACGCCAGCGAAATGGAGTTCGTCTCCTCTCGGTTCAATCTAAGGGAGTTCGCGTCCTCTAGCGCCAGTCAAAGGGAGTTCGTCTCCTCATGGTACAACCTAAAGGAGTTCATCTCCTCTAGGTCCAATCTGTGGGAGTTCGTCTCCTCTTGGTGCAATCTGACGGAATTCGTCTCCTCTTGATGCAATTCTCAGGGAGTTCGTTTCCTCTTAGTCAAATCTAAGGGAGTTCATCTCCACATGGTCCAATCTAAGGGTGTTCAGCTCCTCTTGGTCCAAACTAAGGGAGTTTGTTTCCTCTTGGTACAAGCTAAGGGAGTTCGTCTTCTCTTAATCAATTCTAAGGGTGTTCGTCCCCTCTTGGTCCAATCTAAGGGTGTTCGTCCCCTCTTGGTCCTATCTAGGGGAGTTCCTCCCCCTTGGTCCAAATTTAGGGAGTTCGTCTCCGCTTGGTCCAATCAAAGGGAGTTCGTCTCCTGTTGGTCCAATCGAAGGGAGTTCGTCTCCTCTTGGTCCAAGCTAACGGAGTTCGTCTCCTCTTGCGCCAATCAAAGGGAGTTCGTCTCCTCTTGGTGCAATCTAAGGGAGTTCGTCTCCTTTAGGTCCAATCTAAGGGAGTTCGTCTCCTATCGATACATTCTGAGGTAGTTCGTCTCCTCTTGATGCAATCTAAGGGTGTTCGTCCCCTCTTGGTCCAATCTAAGGGAGTTCCTCCCCCTTGGTCCAAACTAACGGAGTTCGTATCCTTTTTGTCCAATCTAAGGGAGTTCGTCTCTTTTGTGTACAATCTAAGGGAGTTCGTCTCCTCTTGGTCCAATCCAAGAGAGTTCGTCTCCTCTCGGTACAATCTGAGGGGGTTCGTCTCCTGTTGCGCCAATCAAAAGGAGTTCGTTTTCTCTTGGTACAATCTAAGGGAGTTCGTCTCCTCTTAGTCGATTCTGTGGGAGTTCGTCTGCTCTTGGTACAATCTGACGGAGTTCGTCTCCTCTTGATGCAATCTCAGGGAGTTCGTCTCCTCTTGGTCCATTCAATAAGAGTTCCTCTCCACTTGGTCCAATGCAAGGGAGTTTGTCTCCTTTTGGTCCAATATAAGGGAGTTCCTCTTTACTTGGTCCAATCCAGCGGAGTTCGTCTCCACTCGGTCCAATCTAAGGGAGTTCGTGTAGCGCCAGTCAATGAGAGTTCGTCACCTCTTGGTCCAAACTAACGGAGTTCGTCTCCTCTTGCGCCAATCAAAGGGAGTTCGTCTTCTGTTGGTGCAATCTAAAGGAGTTCGTCTCATCTTGGTCCAATCTATGTGTGTTCATCTCCTCTCGATAAAATCTGTGGGAGTTCGTCTCCTCTTGATGCAATCTAAGGGTGTTCCTCTCCTCTTGCGCCAATCAAATGGAGTTCGCCTCCTCTTGATACAATCTAAGGGAATTCATCTCCTCTTGCTCCAATCTATGGGAGTTCATCTCCTCTTGGTACAATCTAAAGGAATTCGTCTCCTCTTGATGCAATCTCAGGGAGTTCGTTTCCTCTTGGTCCAATCTAAGGAAGTTCGTCTCCTCATGGTCCAATCAAAGGGTGTTCGGCTCCTCTTGGTCCAATCAAAGGGAGTTCGTTTCTTCTTGGTACAATCTAAGGAGTTTGTCTTCTCTTAATCCAATCTAAGGGTGTTCGTCCCATCTTGGTCCATTCTAAGGGTGTTCGTCCCCTCTTAGTCCAATCTAGGGGAGTTCCTCCCCCTTGGTCCAAACTAAGGGAGTTCGTCTCCTCTTGGTCCAATCAAATGGAGTTTTGTCTCCTCTTTTTCCAATCAAAGGGAGTTCGTCTCGTCTTGGTCCAAACTAACGGAGTTCGTCTCCTCTTGCGCCAGTCGAAGGGAGTTCGTCTCCTCCTAGTGCAATCTAAGGAAGTTCGTCTCTGCTTGGTGCAATCTAGGGGAGTTCGTGTCCTCTCGATACAATCTGAGGGAGTTCGTCCCCCCTTGGTCCAATCTAAGGGAGTTCCTCCCCCTTGGTCCAAACTAACGGAGTTCGTGTCCTCTTTGTCCAATCTAAGGGAGTTCGTCTGCCCTTGGTCCAATCTAAGGGACTTCGTGTCCTTTGTGTACAATCTTAGGGAGTTCGTCTCCTCTTGGTCCAATCTAAGGAAGTTCGTCTCCTGTTGCACCAATTTAAGTGAGTTCGTTTTCTCTTGGTACAATCTAGAGGAGTTTTTTTTTTTAGGTAAATGTAAGTATTATATAGATTTTACCATGCAAAGCTGTACAAGGCGTATGTCTTGGTACCACAAAACTCACACTCAACACTACAATAGATGTGTGAGTGCAAGAGTACCAAGAAAGCAAAAGTACATCCAAAGAAGGACGCCTAAATACATCATCTAATCGATAGAAGGCCTAAACAGTGGCCAACAAAAGCCAAAACGGCTAAAACTACATAAAAACTCTACCTAGTGAAAACTAAGTAAATCAGCTATCACAAATAATGGAGGGGTCAATCTGCCACCTCTCCTAGACCCGCCTATTGCGAGGAGTGTCAATAACAGGCTGGAACAATCTGGCTCTGTCTCTGACCATCATGATAAGCTTCGTCTTCATGGCTGGAACGAAGACTCAGCAATTACGGAATAAGGCGTCATTCCGTGTCTTCCATATAATATGGCATAGGGCTCCCAGCGAGAATCTGGCAATACTCTGATGGAAGTGATTGCCATATATATGTCTGATAGCCCACTCGAGCGTCTCCTGCCACGATCCCTGCCTCCAAGAAATCTGACAATTATGGGCCCAGAAGGATGCAAGCCCAGCAGTGGCACGACATCCGAAAAAGAGATGATCTATGGAATCCGGCCTAGCATGGCAAAAAACACACGAACCATCCTCTATCCTACCAGAAGATAACAGGAATACCTGGTTTGGTAGCCTGTTTCTCGTCATGATCCACAAGTGGAACTGATGCCTCGGAATGATCGCCTTGTTCCAAATGAATGAAGACCATGGAACTCTCGGACCCGTCGGACGAACAACACTCCATGCTGATGCCACGGAGAAAGTGCCGAAAGAGTCCCCCAACCACCGAAAATAATCACGTCGGTCAGACAAAACATGAAGCGGTCCCAACTCATGCAAAATAGAAGGATCCCGTCCTCGAGCCATAAAAGATCGGCCAGTGTGGCCTTCCTAGATAGGCTAGAGCAGCAGATGTCCCAGTCGGCATATAAAGTGTATAGCGGACCACTGTCATGCCAGTGATCAAACCATAATGAGATAGTCCTCCCATCCCCAACTCCCCATTGGAACATATGCCTGAACTCTTGCCCAAGCGCAATAATCCTCTTCCAGGCCCATGAACAAAAAGTCGGTCGCTTTGCCACCCAAAAACTATGTCTACTAAGGAAGACCGAGTGGATCCATCTACACCACAAAGACTCCCTATCCACAAAGAGGGTCCATATATGCTTAAGCATGGCTGCCCTATTACTCTCCCTAAGGCGCCTAATACCTAAGCCCCCTCCTCCTTGGGTCGACATACGTCCACCCATGCTACATTGGCTCCCCCTGGTCCAAGATCAGGGCCTTTCCATAGGATTTGCCTAAGTACCCGCTCAATCATCTCTATAATTGAACATGGCAACATAAATACTTCGGACTAGTAGACCTGAATAGCATATAGGACTGACCTGACAAGCTGCAGACGTCCCGCGAATGATAAGAACCTCTGAGTCCACGCCTACGCTCGCCTCGTGATCCTATTGACCAGGGAGACACAATCTGCCTTCCCTAGTCTACCCGATATCACCGGCACCCCCAGGTAACGGAACGGAAGGGCACCAGTCGTGAATCCAAGTAGGTCCACAATAGCTCCTCGGAGATCCACCGACCCTCCTGAGATGTAGACCTCGCTCTTCTCCAAGTTCGGCTCCAATCCCGACCATTGTGAGAACATGGTGAAGGCCACCTTCATAAGTCCCACCGAAGCCACGTCCGCTCTACTAAACAGTAGCACGTCGTCGGCAAAGAAGAGATGAGTCAGCCCAGTCGACCTGCATCTCCAATAATACTGATACCCTGGTAACGCCGCCTACCTCGCAATAATGCCAGAGAAGACCTCCATGACCAGGGTGAATAGATATGGGGAGATGGGATCTCCCTGCCTGAGGCCTCTCGAGCTAGAGAAGAAACCCTTAAGCTCCCCATTAATAGAGATGGAGAATTTAGGGGTTCTAATACAAGTCATGATCAGTGCTACCAGATAATCCGGAAACCCAAAAGCAACCAATGTGGACTCCAAGAAAACCCAATCAACCGTGTCATAGGCCTTCCTAAAATCCACCTTCATAGCACACTTCGGGGAGTACGGCTCATGATGGAAGTCATAAAATAGCTCATGGGCTAACAAGATATTATCACTAATACGTCGGCCTTTTACAAAGGCATTCTGAGAGGGACTGATGATCGATGGCAACACCGACGCCACTCGATTGGCTAGCAACTTAGTGATGCAATTGTAAATGGTATTACAACATGCAATGGGCCTATAGTCGCTAACTGACGATGCATTAGGGACATTGGGGACTAGAGCTATGATAGTGGTATTTCTCTATCTCAACAAGCATCCCTAACTCAAGAAATCCATAATAGCAGCAGTAACCAGTGGCCCCACTATATCCCAAGACTGCCTAAAGAACTCCACCGTAAACCCATCCGGCCCCAGGGCTTTCCCCGAGGCAAGTGAAAACAGGGTAGTACGTATCTCTAGCTCAGTAAAAGGACATGATAGGCTACTAACTTGGCTATCCTCCAGTGTGCAGGAGAGGACCGCCCTAATGTCCTGGGGAGAAGGTCGATCCCGTGGTCCAGTAGAAGAGAAGAGACGCTCGTAGTATGAGACGAATACATCTCCAATCCGGTCCGACTCCGTCACCCGGTCTCCTTGATCATCCACCACCGAGATAATCCTATTGCCGAGCTACCTATTCTTCACCGTCTGGTGGAAGAATCTGGTGTTCTGATCTCCTTCCTTCAACCACCTGATACGAGACTTCTGTCTATAGAAAGCCTCCTCTTGTAGTCTGAGTGTGGAAAACTCCACCGTGGCATCCCTCTCCTCCTGGGCAAGGGCCGTACTGAAAGGATCCTCCTGAAGGGATAGTTGCACCATACTAAGCCACTCTCGAGCTATCTTGGTACGGTTGGAGATATCTGAGTAGGAATCTCGATTGAACTGCTTCAACCGAGCCTTGAGCAACTTCAGCTTCGTGCAAAGCTGAAACATAAGTGACCCCCTGACCGAAGTACCCCACACTTGGACAACCATATCCATAAACCTAGGGTCGGTCATCCAGAAGTCGAAGAACTTGAACGGCCGACGATCATAGATATTAGGCATCACCCTGATAATCATAGGAGAGTGATCAGAGATACCTGGCGAGATGAAGTTAGCTTCAGAGAATGAATAAACCGAGCTCCACTGCTGGTTAACCACCACCCTGTCTATCTTCCTCTGAATCCTGGCCAAACCCTCATAAGAAGACCATGTATATCGGCAGCCGACACACCTCAAGTCCTCCAACTTGGCCTCAGACAAGTACTCATGCAAGTCATCCTCCGATCCTCTCTATGTGGTAGCTCCACCAAGCCTATTTGATGGGTAATGAACAGCATTGAAGTCCCCAGCCACCAACCATAGGACCTTAGTGTACTCTCTACCCAATCGAACCAGGTCTTGATACAGCTCACGTCTCGCCGTGAAAGTGTGCTTGCCATATATAATAGATAGTGCACACGATGCTCCTGAGGATAGCTATCTAAGTTGGCCATGCATGGCCTGGGATGAACTCTCCAATAACCGAAAATCTACCATAGAAGGGTTCTAGCCAAACCATATTCTATCCTGGACTGAGTCTGAGTCGCTATAATTAGCCATCCATACCCATCCCGGAACAATATGAGCAAAAATTCCAATAAAAAGAGGCTCAGTCGCCTTCGTCTCTATTATACCCAAACAGCATAGGTTATGACTTCTAATTAGATATCTAACCTCCGCCTGTCTCAAGGCCACTACCACACCCCTAATATTCCAAGCTCCTATGGACATATATACAAAGAGAGGTGTGAAGGCCTACCTGGTCTTGGCCTGAAGTCTAGACCTCGTGGATACTCCCGTGGGAATGCTCGAAGGTCGCTTGGGGGTAGAGGGCTGGGCACCATCATCTTCCGAAGCACTCCTCTCTTCGTCAGAAGAACTACTAGATGAAGCCACCGGGGAGGAGATCTCACCCATTTTCACCACTAGCTGCTTCTTTACCTTCTTCCCCTTTTTCTTCTTGCCTTTCTTCCCTTTCTTTTTCTTGGATTCTACGGGCATCCAACCCTCCTCTTGATCACCACCAACCTCTACATCTAGATCATCAAAGAAAAAAGGTGAAGATTTGGTAACTTTACCCGGTCTAGGCGCCGTGGGGTGGCTCACCGCCGAGAGACCAGCCACTATGGAATTAAAGCCGGACTGATTGTCCTGAAAATCCACCGAACCAGGTTGACTTAGTTGCTGTTCATCAGCTGAACCGGTCCCTTCTGGCGGTTGAACCGCCGCATTGTGAGCCCTCTGGTCAGAACCGGTTTGAGGGTCGATCCAGATGTCTTCCGGAGCCTTGGAACCGGGTTGGGTCCGGTCAGAATTGGTTAAACCAGCCCATTCCAGCTGGTCTGGTTGTCTTGTGGAGCCCCGGCCGGTCTGCATGGCCTGGTGAAAGTCCGGCTCCATTGAGTTACCAGTCTGGTTACCCTGGGATGGTTGGTCGGTGGTTTGACCGTTTATGGAGGGGGGTTAACCCGCCGAATCACCTGCAGCTGCCGGTCGGTTTGGTTCGTCTGGATGACCTGGTTGGCTGGATGGGGCTGTTTGAAACCGGCCTGAGCCAGTCGGAAATGGTTTAGTTGAACTGTGGGCTCCTCGGTTTGTTCCATAAGTGAGCTGTGAGGATCAGACCGGTTAACTTGGGAAGAGTGGACCGGTTCTGCAGTAGTTTGAAAGCTTTCTCCAGAAGCCGCCTCCGATCGGCCCATATTATGTCCGGCTTGGCTTCCTTGCTGCGGGGATCCAGCCGGGTCACTCAGGTTTGCGGCACCTCCAGACAGATCGGTCTGCTCATGGGCCAGGAGGATCGCCGTTTGGTCCCTTTGTTTTCCACCGGTTCGTTTGTGCTGGTTCGGTTGGGACCGTCTGATGACCATTCCACCGATCTGCTCATCACGGTTGTCACCCCCTTTGATCGTAGTCGATTGTAGACTTCCCCCTTGAGGTCCTCCTGTGCCATCCTTAGACGGTTCCATACACTTGTGACCGAACACTCCACACAAGGTACAAACCACCGGCTTCCATTCATATTCTACATCAATTAAGATCATCCTTCCCTTAAGGATAATGGGGATGGACGATTTAAGTGGTCTCTTGGCACTCACCTCCACGCATACTCGGGCGAAAGAAATCATCCTTTTGCTTTCCGTTTGACTATCAACATATAGAGGTTTGCCCAACTTACTTGCTAGGCTTCCAATACTCAATGGAGACCATAGAGAGTATGGGAGGTTTCTAAATCTAACCCATATAGGAACGGAATCAATCCTATTCTTGTCAAGAACCATGAGGGGGTGCCATTGACGAAAAATCATCGGTACCTTAGAGAGCATAATGTGACCTCTTTCCAAGATATGCCTTCTATAGTCCTCATCCGGGATATGGAAAAAGAAGAAACCATTGTCATTTGCCATGACTTCATTCAAGTGGTTTCCCCAAGTCTTCCTTAGAATGGCCTCCGTCAACTTGAAAGGTAGTTTTTTCCCCACAAAGTGGCCAACCAAACACGAATTCCATAGTGGGTCACACGCTTCCAACATCTCCTTAGATACTACTAATGCCTCGTCATCACATAATTCTGGAAAATATGGCAGTGCATAACCTTTTGTGGACGCCCTCGCAATATTTGCCCAAGATCTTGTTTTGGACTCGTGTTCCTTCATGCTTCGGTCCAGCATTGTTTTCTCCAATCCGGACTTACCATTCCTCAGGAGATTCTGATGCTGCTGCCCTTTGGGACGGGCATGACTTCTTGATCTCGAACGGTTTGTTCGAGAATGAGGAGGTGCCCCCACGCCTGCAACAGTTTGTTTCTCAATTCCACCGCTCCCATCTTTCTTATTTCCATTCAATTCCAGCCAGTTTTTAGGGTCTATAGGAATTGGGCGTCCTTCTATGGATGAGGATGAGGGCGCTGTCACATCATCTATCGTTGAGTCAATTCCTCGAGCTCCTACCACAGCCGACTTCCCTTGATCCAGCGGTGTTGCTTTGCGGTGGTTTCTACTCAAACTACGTCCACGTCCCTCCATGACTTCCACCTCTATATACCAGCCATCCAGGCAATCCACTTCGAAACAACAACTAAGCAGCAACCACCCCACTTACCCCCCAAGTAGAAGTTTATGTTACTAACCTGGTCACCAGCTTTACTGCAATTATAGTGGAGTTTATCAGCGAACACCTGGTGCGCAGGAAGGATACCACACTCCGTCCCAACCTAGTCTTCCTTCCAGATTCAGCAGAGATTCAGCAAAGATTTGGATTGAGCTTGGATCCAGTCCAGATTCACAGCTTATCCAACCGTGATCTAGACCAGGTGTGTCCCTAGCCGTAGCAAGAGCTCCACTGTCACCTCCTTCGCTTAGTTTCCTTTTGCCCCCCATTGAGTCCAGGTTCAGCACGAATCTGCCCGTATGGCAGTCCAGGTTCACTAGGATATGTGCAAGTGAAGACAGTCTGTTTGCCACTATACAGAACCGAGTACGAGGTAGCTAGACCCGTCAATTCCAGTCCCCCAAGCTGCAGCAGAGCTGAGTGATTATAAATCCGTGCCCAGCAAAGCTCTCTTGAAGATGATATAGATCAACTTCCACTGGTCAGAGAGCCAAAGCAGAAACGGAGCACTCCCGATGTCCACGTCCACGCCCAGGTGTGGGGCTTCACCAGCTTCTAGCTTCCGCTCAACCAACCATTTAATCAGCCTTGAGAAGCTTAGCTCCAGCCTTAAGCTGTGATTCCTGAGCTAAACGTACTCAACGAAGCTACTTTTAGTCTTAGTGGCATTCCATCAAACACTTGCAAGGCACTAGTCAGCTCTTCAACTCCCTGCAGATGCGTTGGTCGTGAGCTGCTTCGTTATGCTCCGTCCGACCCCTTGAGCTAAGGCACTCCTAGGGCATGAGCGAGCAACCTTCCAGCAGCTTAGATTGAAGATCCCAAGTGTTGAATGTGAGAAGAGAAGAAGATACGAAGATACTCCACTGAAGCCTCCAGTTCGCAACCTTGGGCAACAGGCTGAGATGGGAGACGCAGATCTCCTTCTTGGAGATGACCCGGCCAAATTCCTTTGGCAGGGTTATTCTATAAGGCGTGAAGGATCTCTCCTCCAAAAATCAAGTCATTCCACCAACCACAGCTCAAGAGATCGGGAAGCCCCTTTTGGAGCTTCAGACTTGCGACCAGCAGGACATGGCATACTTTAATCGACCATAACATCCAACTCTGGTGGAATTTTTTGAAACCGTTTGGAGGGGTTGTAGATCAGCTCAAGGTGTACCTCTCCTCCAAAAATCAGCTCCAACCAACAACTACAACTCCAGAAATCGCCCAGCCCCTTACAGATCTGCAGATTCGCGGACAGCAGGGAGAGGGCAGATTCAAATGGCCATAACTTTTTTCCACAGAACGAATTTGGGGACGTCATTCGGAGGGGTTGTAGATCGGCTTGAGGTGCACCTTCCCTCCGAAAATCAGCCCCAACGGATCATGGGAGCTCCAGCAATCGGAAAAACCCCAAACCGGCCATCTGCTGCCCCTGCGTGAACAGTACCCGCGTAGAGAGGATTTTTTAGAAAGTTTTCCTTATACCAATGTAAAGCAATTCTATAATTTTCATCTAAGGGAGTTCGTCTGCTCTTGGTACAATCTGACGGAGTTCATCTCCTCTTAGTCCAATCAATGGGAGTTCCTCTCCACTTGGTCCAATCCAAGGGAGTTCGACCTCTCTTAATCCAATCTAATGGTGTTCGTCCCCTCATGATCCAATCTAAGGGTGTTCGTCCCATCTTGGTCCAATCTAGGGGAGTTCCTCCCCCTTGGTCCGAACTAAGGGAGTTCGTCTCTTCTTGGTCCAATCAAAGGGAGTTCGTCTCCTCTTGGTCCAATCAAAGGGAGTTCGTCTCCTCTTGGTCCAAACTAACGGAGTTCGTCTCCTCTTGCGCCAATCAAAGGGAGTTCGTCTCCTCTTGGTGCAATCTAAGGGAGTTCGTCTCATCTTGGTCCAATCTAAGGGAGTTCGTCTCCTCTCGATACAATCTGAGGGAGTTCGTCTCCTCTTGATGCAAGCTAATAGTGTTCGTCTCCTCTTGCGCCAATCAAAGGGAGTTTGTCTCCTCTTGATCCAATCTCAAGGAGTTCGTTTCCTCTAGGTCCAATCTAAGGGAGTTCGTCTCCCCTTAGTCCATTCTAAGGGTGTTCGGCTCCTCTTGGTCCAACCTAAGGGAGTTTCTCACTCTTGGACCAATCTAAAGCTGTTCGTCTCCTCTTGATCCAATCAAAAGGTAGTTCATCTCCTCTGGGTCCAATCTAACGGAGTTCGTCTCCTCTTGGGCCAGTCAAAGAGAGTTCGTCTCCTCTTGGTGCAATCAAAGGGAGTTCGTCTCCTCTTGGTCCAATCTAAGGGAGTTCGTTTTCTCTTGGTACAATCTAAGGGTGTTCGTCTCCTCTTGGTACAATCTAAGGGAGTTCGTCTCCTCTTGGTCCAACCTAAGGGAGTTTCTCACTCTTGGACCAATCTAAAGATGTTCGTCTCCTCTTGATCCAATCAAAGGTAGTTCGTCTCCTCTTGGTCCAATCTAACGGAGTTCGTCTCCTCTTGGTCCAATCAAAGGGAGCTCGTCTCCTCTTGATCCAATCTAAGCGAGTTCGTGTCCTCTTTGTACAATCTAAGGGTGTTCGTTTCCTCTTGGTACAATCTAAGGGAGTTCATCTCCTCTTGGTACAATCTAAGGGAGTTCGTCTCCTCTTGGTCCAATCTTAGGGAGTTCTTCTCCACTTGGTCCAATCTAAGGGAGTTCCTCTCCACTTCCAATCCAATGGAGTTCGTCTCCTCTCGGTCCAATCTAAGGGAGTTCGCGTCCTCTAGCACCAGTCAAAGGGAGTTCGTCTCCTCTTGCGCCAATAAAAGGGAGTTCGTCTCCTCTTGGTACAATCTAAGGGAATTCGTCTCCTCTTGGTCCAATCTGTGGGAGTTCGTCTCCTCTTGGTACAATCTGACGGAATTCGTCTCCTCTTGATGCAATCTCAAGGAGTTCGTTTCCTCTTGGTCCAATCTAAGGGAGTTCGTCTCCTCATGGTCCAATCTAAGGGTGTTCGGCTCCTCTTGGTCCAAGCTAAGGGAGTTCGTTTCCTCTTGGTACAATCTAAGGAGTTCGTCTTCTCTTAATCCAATCTAAGGGTGTTCATCCCCTCTTAGTCCATTCTAAGGGTGTTCGTCCCCTCTTGGTCCAATCTAGAGGAGTTCCTCCCCCTTGGTCCAAACTAAGCGAGTTCGTCTCCTCTTGGTCCAATCAAGAGGAGTTTGTCTCCTCTTGGTCCAATTAAAGGGAGTTCGTCTCCTCTTGGTCCAAACTAATGGAGTTCGTCTCCTCTTGCGCATGTCGAAGGGAGTTCGTCTCCTCTTGGTGCAATCTAAGGAAGTTCGTCTCCTCTTGGTGCATTCTAAGGGAGTTCGTGTCCTCTCGATACAATATAAGGGAGTTCGTCTCCTGTTGATGCAATCTAAGGGTGTTCGTCCCCTCTTGGTCCAATCTAAGGGAGTTCCTCCCCCTTGGTCCAAACTAACGGAGTTCGTGTCCTCTTTGTCCAATCTAAGGGAGTTCGTCTGCTCTTGGTCCAATCTAAGGGAGTTCATCTCCTTTGTGTACAATCTTAGGTAGTTCGTCTCCTCTTGGTCCAATCTAAGGGAGTTCGTCTCCTGTTGCGCCAATCAAAGCGAGTTCGTTTCCTCTTGGTACAATCTAAGGGAGTTCGTCTCCTCTTGGTCCAATCTATGGGAGTTCGTCTGCTCTTGGTACAATCTGACGGAGTTCGTCTCTTCTTGGTCCAATCAATGGGAGTTCCTCTCCACTTGGTCCAATCCAAGGGAGTTCGTCTGCTTTGGGTCCAATCTAAGGGAGTTCCTCTCCACTTGGTCCAATCCAATAGAGTTCATCTCTTCTCGGTCCAATCTAAGGGAGTTCGTCTCATCTAACGCCAGTCAAATGGAGTTCGTCTCCTCTCAGTCTAATCTAAGGGAGTTCGTCTCCTCTTGATACAATCTAAGGGAGTTCGTCTCCTCTTGGTCCAATCTGTGGGAGTTCGTCTCCTCTTGGTACAATCTGATGGAATTCATCTCCTCTTGATGCAATTCCATTTAGGTAGGGCAAGACAGAATGGGCGGGCACGAGCGGTCTGGTGTCCGAGCCAATTGGTCAGACGACGACTACTTCGCTTATTAGATTATTATTAACCGCCTACCCCAGAATGGGATGGAATAGAAAGAACGCGAAGCGCTAGCGCTATATATAGGGTAGGTTTTTTTTGGGGGGGGATAAGCTTGCTTCTTCACAAGCTTATCCCCGCCCCGACCGGCAGCTGTTGGCTTTCCCCATCTCTCCTAAACTTCCCCCGGTCTTTGGACCGAGCTGTATGAGGCATAAACTCGTCTCACGTACGGTTCGGAGGCCGATCCACAATCAATCCAACTGATTCACGATCGATCCTTGATCAGTGCTGATGGTCAATGATCTGTCTGGACTGTCTTCTAGCCAATCCTCACCATCAATTCCAAGTATTTTCATAGCCAATCCATTTTATCCACTCAAGTGGTTCCATAGATGATTCCCGTGACTATACAAGCAATCCCATGGTCCGATCACTCAATCGATCCATATGATCCCATAGACACTCCCTATGGCTGCTACGAACTATTGCACACTCAATCCACATGGTCGATTTGGCCATCCCTATGGTGAATCCTTGCAACCTTTTGTGAGTGGTCCATGGCCAAATTACTACTAAGCTAATCGAAGTCGGTCTTTGCAGGATGTTACAAACATGATATCCTATGATTAGCTTAGAACCCTTTAACTCATCTTAACAAAAATTTCTACATTAGAAATCATTTTATTGTGTTTTAGATCTTTTCTATGTATGGGAAGGGTCCTATCACGAGTCAAGTTAGCTAGCCTAACCAAAATCATTAGAGGCAAGAGTCTCTTTTTTCCCCATTGCGGAGAATGTGAGTTTTGCTAATGTCGACGAAAATAAGGAAAAAGAAAATCACAGGAATCAATATTTATATAAATTATAATAGAGCTATCCAAAAATGGTTAATGAGGTAGCACATTCCTGATCGATTGTGAAAGTGATGTTCACTGCCAATGTGACTTTCGAGAGTATATTGAGGGCCTAATACCTTAAAAAGCCCTCAACTTTGGGTTCAATCCAATTTTACCTCAATTTTTTTCTCTCATGAAAAACTTCCAATTTTAGATTTAACATCAATTCTATCATAAGTATTTTAAATCTCATATTTAACCAACGATTTTTACTTGAGTTTCAAATCTGCCTTCGTGAACCTTTTGTCCAAAATTTCTCTTGAAACCCAGTAAAACGAAAACTCCCAAGCACAAAATGTTCGAGATTCCGAGCCATTCAAGCACAAGCAAATTGACTACAATAAATGGAAGACTCCTATGCATGAAAGATTGAAGATTGAGAGCAAAAATGAATATCCCAAAACAAGATGGAGGAATGACTCTTTTAAAAGTAGAAGTAATTTAAGAAAGCAGCTAATTGCTCTAGCTTTTATCCAATTTCAAATACGCATGTCTTTTTGGATATGAAATGTGACATCCTAAAATTCAAGGATCTCATGAGACGACACTTGACACATGAGAACGATTGAAATGGAAAGAATTGAGCTTGGATCAGATTGAGCTAGTCACAAATGAACAGTTGGAACAAACCAAATCGAAAGAAATTGAAGAAATAATGGCAACCCCGAAGACCCTATCGTGAATCCATCGTCGCCCCGAGCTCTGTTAATCCATCTGAGGCATTTGATTTTGAGGCAACGGTGAAGTTTTCTAAACTAATCTTGTGATTTAGAAAAAGGTGAGACCAAGATTTCGACATTTGAACTTTGACTTCGAAATTCCTAGAAATTGATTTTTCTAGTTGATTCTAACTCGACCTAATTTTGAGTCTTAACCTTGAGACCATTTAGTTGACCCTTTAACCTTTAGACGGAGACGAGTAGACACGACACCGAGACCAACCGATGAATCATCGCCGCCAACCAACCAATGCCGATCAGCCACATCCATTCACCCCCTCTCTTTGCCACTTGTCCATCCACTTGTCTTCTTGCAATTTTGAATTTAAAAAGGGAAAAAGAAACATCTTTTAGAAGGTTTGGACATTTGTCACACTTGCAAAAATGGATATCATACTTTAAAAGAAAAATATTATTTCAATGAGGGGAATCTTGTTATATTATATTTTAATCAAGGTTTCTTATTAAATGAATTTTAATTCTTTTTGACAAATGTCAAACATGCACCACCTTTCTTCCTTTTCTTCCTTTCTTTCCTCTCTTTTCTTTGCTTTGGCTGAACCTACCCCTTATTTCTCTTGAATTTCGGTCACTTCTAAGAAGGAAACAAAGATTGACTTTTCTTTGACAAACCAATTGCCACTTGGCAAACATGCAAGAAAGGTTTCAAGAATAAAAAGGTTTAAGAATTTTAGAAGGGAAACTTGCTCCCAATTTCTCTTGATTTGTCAATTTCCTCTTGTCTTGGTTTCATTTAATTTTGTCAAAGCAAATGATGGTGATTTGGAAACAAATGGCCGAACCATCCTTCCACTTCTTCCCCAAGTTTCAGCCACCTTAAATAAAGAAGAAAGGACAAGCTTTTGACCCTCTTTGACACTTGTCCTTCATGCAAAATAAGCATTTGACCTTGAAATGAAAAAAAAAATTGGACATCTTGGAAAGGAGTTGGTCGAATCACTCTTCCCTCACTTAAACAATTCGGCCACTTCTCTTGATCAAAGGGAAGTCAAACTTTTGAAAACCAAATTGACATTTGGAAAGTCATGATAACATCCTTGGAACGACAAGGACCAATCCAAGGAACCTCTCTTCCCTCTTTGTTTATTCGAGTCAAGACAAAGCATTGAAGAGTCCAAGAGAAGCATGAGCCGAACCAACCTCTCTCTCTTCTCTTCCATTCGGTTGTCCTCTTCTTCATTGACCTATTTGGTGTTCTAATCAAGAAAGGAAGGCCATCATGAAGACCTAGGGAAGGCAAGGCCGATTCCCTCTTCTTCTCTTCCTCTTGTCTCTTCCTCCTTGTCTTCTCTTCTTTGGAATCAAGCCATGGTGACTCTTGGAAATGAATAAGCCGAACCAACCATCTCCATCTCTTCCTTCTTATCCTCTTCATCTTGTCTTCTCCTTCTTCTTCCTTGAAGTTCCAAGGCCATGATGAGATTCCACCTTGAAGATTGAAGAAGTATGCAAGAACCCTCTCTCTTTTCTCTTCTTTTCCTCCCCCATTTTCACCAACCACCACCCTCCTCTTCACTGTCACGACGAGCCCTCTCTCTCCCTCTTCTCCTCTTCTCTTTTTCTCCTGTTCATCATGAGTCTCATCTTGAGAGTAAGGATGAAGCCACTTGGCTTCCATGCATCCAAAAGGAGAAGAATTAGCCATCATTACCTATGGAAGAGATCTCTTCTTCCTTTCTTCAAGATGATGGCTTGGATAGCTCCACCACCTCCTCTCTTGGCCAATGGTTGCCACCACCCATCTCCTCCAATCCATGGACATGCAAGGGTGGCCAAGACTTCTATTTGAACCCACATTCTTCCTTCTATCTCCCACCTTACTTCTCATTTGAGCTACCAAGATAGTGAGCTAAGAGAGTGAGAGATTGAGACTGAGAAGAGCCGAAGCTGCTGCCGTTGCCGTTTGTCCACCGTCGTCCTTCGCCGTCACCATTCACCGTTCGTCCAAGCCAAGCCGAGCCTCCACGGCCTTCATTCTTCTACTTCTACTCCTTTTTTACTTGTCATCTTTGATTGTGATTCGAAGGACCGCCATTCATGGGGGCGAGACCAACGAACCACCAACACCTTCTTCAAGTTCGAATCCAAACCGGTCTAGGCAAGTGACCTCTTGTACATGAGCTAGGATAGTCCTCGTCTCCTAGGATTTTCTTTTCTTTTCTTTGAAACCAAAAATGGGTCATGTTTTGACTAGATGGCATGCATTTAATGATGGTGTGATTTCATGCATCGTAGGGCCAATTAGTATTTGAAAAAGCTCTAGGATTATATTAGCTTCAAACTAATAGGTTGCATTGATCAATATTTAGCCGAGTCAGCATGGAATAGGACGTGTTCGTCGAGGCCGGAAATTGATCTCGTTAGTGATCCAAATGTGAATGAGATGCTTCTGATGATGATGGTTACTTTCCCAAAAGAGGTTGGGATGCTTCGGATGATGGTAGGTTGGATCACATGAGAGGTGTTGCCAATGCTAGTCGGACCGATTGCCGTGAGATGCACGATGCCCTCGGAGTGAGGATGCCTAGGTAGTTAGACCCGGTGGCTCCCACGTGATAGGTCGGATTGAGTTGTCTCCGATAGCAAGACGTCAGACATGTGGAGAGTTCCTCCTTGGAGTAGGGGATGCCTCAAGAGAAGGAGGATCGGATTCTCTTAAAGAGAGATTGCGTGACACCTTTGGACGAGTAGCCCGGACCGAGCACCGGAAGCCTTCGGAGTGAAGGAGGATGTGATAAATGGATCATGATTTTCATACATATGAAATGCTTTTTCTTATGATGAAATATTTTTTGCAGGTTTTGGTGATAAACTTCCATCCATGTGCTATGGTGTGACTTCATGAGATTGCGAGCATTTTCATGAGTTGTGTGTTCATCTTGGTTTGTGTGCTTGAGTGTTGCTTATTTAAGCTTATGCTTACCCCGTGGATTACAATTTTCCCAGATTAAGCATGCCTCCAGTCCTATGTGCACTAAGGTACTACGGCGAGTTTGTGGAGATGTATACCGATGAGGACTAGGTATGGCTAGGACCAAGTTTGGGGAGAGCCGCCATTTTGACTTTGGTCATCGATGTTGTTTACTTGTGTTGAAAAGTGTTGTTTTAAAACTCCTATGCCATTTTGCTACGATTTATATCGTGCTAGGAGTTATGTTATGATGATTCTCATCTTTCATTTCCATGTAATCGGGGAAGAATGAAAGTAGCCATCCTTTGAAGTATTATTTCAATCTCTACGTGTACTAGCTCAATCTTTATGATATTATGTATGGGTCGGGAATTGATTTTAGCTTATCAAAAGCTAAAATTGAATTTTTAATCACTTTCGCAATACTCTGATTTGAAATTGATTTTAACGATTTCTTAAAGTATGTCAATATGGGTTGTTTTATTAAAGGAAGTAAAAAATGGGGTTATGCTTTGTAAGAAACCGTGGGATCTCTTCTATTTGAAATGAGTTTGGTTTTATGTAAATATGAGAGATCTCAACTCCACGTGATGTGTTGTTTATTTTAAAGACAAAATTTAGGTTGTGGCGTTCTGTGAATGGTGAGTTCACAGGACGTTACAGCTCAACTTTTGGTATCAGAGCTTTTATCTTTCAAAAAGCTTTTATAAGAGATCGGTTATATGTTGATCTACGGAAAACCCTAGGTTGGGGGACGTTACATCCAAGTTTGGTATCATAGCCAAGGTTTTGAGTTTGATTTGGAGTAATAAGGGAGATTTTGTTGAGTCTAGAGCTTTAGTGTATGTAGATTGATTTTGAAATGACTTGGTTTACTGATGGTTTGGTTGTGATTTTTACCATGGTCACCTGAGTGTTTTCTTGGTCCTAATGCAAAACATTTAGTTTGTGCACACAAGAAAACAGGTGAAAGATGATAAGGACAGGAGCTTCAGCACAATCGAGCACGACATGGGGTGAATCTTCCAATGCTACTCAAACTGATCTAAGAATTGATGACATACTTGAAGTGCTAGCTCAAGTTGGGATTATGATGGGACAACAAGCTCAACAATAAAAAGAGCAACAACAAGCTCAAAACACTGCTGAGTGTCAAGCTCAAGGGTTAGTTGGAAAATTTCTGAAATAAAAGCCACCAAGATTTAATGGTATGGGAGGACTAAAAGAAGCTAAACGTTAGGTCCAAGCTATGGAGAAGATATTTCGTCTATTGCATTGTGGAGAAGTCGACAAGCTGACGTTGGCTGAGTATCAATTTGAAGGAAATGATGAATTTTGGTGGAGAGCCACCAAGGGAGCCGTATTTCCTCAAGGAGATGAAGTAACTTGGAACAAAGTTTTGGAGGCATTCTACACCAAGTACTTCTTTGATTGTGCTAAGAATCAGAAAATCAAGGAATTCATGGAGCTACGCCAACGAGGAATAACTGTAGACCAATATGAGGCTACATTTTCTAAATATCTAGGTATGCTCCTCGACTTGTGGAACATGTTGAGGACAAGGCTATGCGATTTCTGGAAGGCTTAAGGGCCGATGTGAGAAGGCAACTTGTGCCTCTTAACATCTGAGACTACAACAAGCTGTATGCTCGAGCTCAACTGGTTGAACAAGAACTATTTTGAGAGAAAGGTGAAGGTTCTTCCAAGATGGATGCTCGCAACGACTCTAAGAAGCCAAACTATTTCACCAAGCCTTCGATGATAGGCAAGAGAACCAACCTAGGAAAACAAGATATGCCAAGAAGGAACACAACAGCATCCCACCCAACTGTTTGTGGGAACCGACCTTATGGAGACTTTAGAAGATGTTACCAATGTGGCTGACAAGGACATATTCAACGATTTTTCCCTCAAAATCAACCAAGGATGAATAACCAAGCCTCGAGACCACCGATCAAGTTAACATTGGAGGAAATAAACTAATGCCACCTAGAGGAAACCAAGGAGGTCGAGTCTGTGCAATGACTCGAGAGGAAGTAGAAACTTCCAAGAATGTCATAGCAGGTAACATCTCTATTTTTGGTACCAAAGCTTATGCATTGTTTCACACGGGTGCGACACATTCTTTCATATCGGCAAGATTCATGAAATTGTGCGAGATAGAACCAAGTCCATTGGAGATTCCACTCATCATTTTCTACTCTATTGAAAGATTCTGCCATGTCTACCTTGAGATGTAGAAATTGTAGAATTGCTATAAATGGACACGAACAAGAGATCAATCTCGTCGTACTAGACATGTACGACTTCGACCTCATATTAGGGATGGATTGGCTTAGTAAGCAAAGGGGGATAGTGGATTGTCACGGGAAGGTCATATCATTCAACCTGCCGAATCAACCGAGTTATGAAATTCGAGGAGACAAGCTTAGTGGTACTTCAAAGATGATATTAGCCATGGAAGTCGATAAGCTCACGAAAGAAGGGTGCCGAGGCTACCTAGCAACTATAAAGAATCAAGTGTTCAAAGAGGCTAAACCTGAAGATATACCGGCGATCCGAAAGTTCTTAGATATTTTTCCTAAAGAATTGACAGGCTTACCACCAGAATGTGAAGTTGAGTTCGCCATCGAGCTAACACCCGGAGCGGAGCCAATATCCAAAGCACCATACTGCATGGCACTAAAAGAATTAAAAGAATTGAAGGTACAACTTCAAGAACTACTTGACAAAGGCTTCATTCGACAAGCGCATCGCCATGGGGAGCACTAGTTTTGTTCGTGAAGAAGAAAGATGGATCTCTAAGGTTATGTATCAACTATCGTCAACTAAACCAAGTCACCATCAAGAACAAGTATCCATTGCCTAGAATCAATGACCTATTTGATCAACTACAAGGTACATCAATATTCTCGAAGATTGACTT
Organism: Melaleuca quinquenervia; assembly: GCA_030064385.1. NCBI lineage: Eukaryota > Viridiplantae > Streptophyta > Magnoliopsida > Myrtales > Myrtaceae > Melaleuca > Melaleuca quinquenervia. The sequence goes on from CM057720.1 coordinate 12,033,236, forward strand.
AAGGTTGGGGTACTACTACCAATTGAGAATCAAGAAAGAATATATTCCCAAGACCGCCTTTTGCACATGATATGAGTTCTTGGTTATGCCATTTAGATTGACCAATGCACCAATAGCCTTCATGGATCTCATGAACCGGATATTCAAGCCGTACTTAGATCAATTTGTTGTCGTTTTTATTAATGACATCTTGATCTATTCCAAAGGACTTGAAGAGCACGAACAACATCTAAGGATTGTGCTACAAACTCTAAGGCAACACCAATTATATGCAAAGTTCAACAAGTGTGAGTTCTAGTTGAACTAAGTGACATTCTTAGGTCACGTAGTGACTAAGGATGGAATATCCGTTGATCCAACAAAAATAGAAGCCGTGATTGAATGGTCAAGACCTACAATAGTTACCGAAGTCCTAAGTTTCTTAGGTCTCACTAGTTACTATTGACGATTCATATAAGGATTTTCTCGAATCACAGGTCCTTTGACGCAACTTACAAGAAAGATACTAAGTTCGAGTGGACCGAAGAATGCAAAAAGAGTTTTCTAGAACTCAAGAGAAGATTAACTTCAGCTCCAATATTTACTATACCATCCGGTAGTGGAGGTTACGTGGTCTACATCGATGCTTCTTACAAAGGTTTGGGTGCAGTTTTAATGCAACACAGAAGAGTTATTGCCTATGCTTCACGACAACTCAAACCTTATGAGTTGAATTACCCAACTCATGACTTGGAGCTCACCACTATAATATTTTCTTTGAAGATATAGCAACACTACTTATATGGTGAGAAGTTCGAGATCTTTACCGACCACAAGAGTTTGAAGTATCTCTTCTCTCAAAAGGAGCTCAACATGCGACAAAGAAGATGGATGGAGTTACTAAAAGACTATGACTATGAGATTCTATATCATCCTGGAAAGGCTAACAAGGTTGCTGATGCCCTAAGTCGAAAATCTACTATGGAAGTGGCGACTCTTACCGTCAAGAAATGGAAGCTACTTGACGAACTAGCCCCCTTGGACTACTAAATCACTATGGACGTTCTCACTGGTGTGATGGCTACTCTAAGAATCGAGCCCGAGATAGTCCAAAGAGTCAAGAATGGACAATGACAAGATCTAGATGTTGAGGAAGTTCGTGAACTAATCAAAAAGGGAAACAAGGCTGGATTTCAAGAAGCCAAAGATGGAATTATCAAGTTTGGAGGACACTTATGTGTACCAAATGATGAGCAACTAAGAAAAGACCTCTTAACCGAAGCTCATCATGGTACGTATAACATTCACCTTGGAAGCACCAAGATGTATCAAAATCTTTGTCAAAATTTCAGGTGGAATGGAATGAAGAGAGATATAGCTCAGCATGTATCTCAATGCCTTACTTGCCAACAAGTAATGGCCAAGCATCAAAAGCCCGCTGGACTACTCAAACCGTTGGATAATCCAAAATGGAAATGGGAGCATCACGATGGATTTTGTGCATGGTTTGCCGAGAACTTCAAGTGGTTACGACATCATTTAGATAATAGTGGACCAATTGACGAAATCCGCCCACTTCATTCCAATAAGGAAAGACTATTCTTTGGAAAGGTACGACGATCTATACATCAAGCAAGTAGTAAGATTGCATGGAATCCTAGTATCTATTACTTCCAACCGAGATTCAAGGTTTACATCACACTTTTGGAAGAAATTATAAGCCGCACTTGAAACTCAATTAAATTTTAGCTCAACTTATCATCCTCAAACCGATGGACAATCCGAAAGAGTCATTCAAATTTTGGAAGACATGCTTCGAGATTGTGTACTTGATTTTGGAGGTAATTGGGACGACAAACTACCTCTAGTTGAATTTGCATACAACAATGGCTTCCAACAAAGTATTGGAATGGCACTATATGAAGCATTATATGGAAGATCGTGCCGAACACCTACATGTTGGGATGAAGTAGGAGAACAAAAGCTTATAGGACCCGAGATTGTGCAAATCACGTCAAAAGGAATCAAGAGAGTCCAAGAAAGACTAAGGATGGCACAAGATAGGCAAAAGAGCTATGGTAATTGTCGAAGAAGACCACTAGAATTTGAAGTTGGAGATCACGTTTTCCTTAAAGTATCACCTTTAAGGGGAGTATCAAGGTTTAGAACGAAAGGAAAGCTTCAACCAAGGTACGTCGGATCATTCGAAATTCTTGACAAGATTGGAAATTTGGCCTATCGACTTGCTCTACCACCGAAATTTTCAAACGTACACGACGTGTTCCATGTCTCAATGTTGAAGAAGTATCAACTGGACCTGACACATGTTATACAACACGATACACTTGACCTTAGTGAGAAGGCGACTTACATTGAAGAGCCGGAACGAATACTCGACAAAAGAGAACAAGTGCTTAGAAGGAAGACCATTCCATTGGTCAAAATGTTATGGCAACACCACGGTATTGAAGAAGCGACATGGGAAAGTGAACAAGAAATGAGACAGAAATACCCGCATCTTTTTGAAGAGTAGTGATCGATTTTGAGGACGAAATCTTCTTAAGTAGGGGAGTTCTGTGACATCCGGAAATTCGAGGATCTCACGATACGACACTTGGCACAAGAGAACGATTGAAATGGAAAGAATTGAGCTTGGATCAGATTGAGCTAGTCACAAATGGACAGTTGGAACAAACCAAAGGAAAAGAAATGGAAGAAATAATAGAAACCCCGAAGACCCCGTCGTGAATCCATCGTTGCCCCGAGCTCTGTCTATCCATCTAAGGCATTTGATTTTGAGGCAACGGTAAAGTTTTCTAAACTAATCTTTTGATTTAGAAAACGTTGAGACTGAGATTTCGACATTTGAGCTTTGACTTCGAAATACCTAAAAATTCATTTTTCTAGTTGATTCTAACTCGACCTAATTTTGAGTCTTAACCTTGAGACCATTTAGTTGACCCTTTAACCTTTAGATGGAGATGAGTAAACACGACACCAAGACCAACCGACTGACCGACGAATCATCGCCGCCGGCCAACGAACGCTAATCGGCTGCGTCCATTCGCCCCCTCTCTTTGCCACTTGTCCATCCACTTGTCTTCTTGCAATTTTGAATTTAAAAAAGGGAAAAGAAACATCTTTTAGAAGGTTTGTAACACTTGTCACACATGCAAAAAAGGATATTATACTTTAAAAGGAAAACAATATTTTAATGAGGGGAAATCTTATTATATTATTGTTGACACCTAATTTTTACCCGCCCAATAAACCATTTATTAGTCAATTTTCTAAAAAAATTAATGTCGATTAGAAGTCTTTCTAGAAAAAAAATAAAATAATAATAAAAGCCTTCGCAAAAATCCAATGGCTGAACTTAATTAATCGGGCTTTGCCTCATACGACATATAGGCCATTCACGAACGGGCCAATTCTGAAGCCCATCGCTCGTTTTCTTTTTGGCCCAGCCCCTCTCCCCCACGTAGACTTCATGAGCCCATTAATTGAAAATCCATTCTCTGTGAGCCCAAGGGAGCGAAGGCCCGGCCTTTCTTCCTTAGTCTTTTAGCTCGTGCAAGGGAAAATTGAAGAGATCTCGGGGGCAGAAAAGGAAAAAAGAAATCGTTTCTGTTGGGGGGGAAAAGGCTTCGCAGAGGGAAAAATTCGGTTGGAGGGGAAAAAGGTAAAAAAGGGGAAGGAATTCTCTCTCTGAGGGGGGAAATTTTCTTTTCTTTTTGGGCTCTCTCGGACTTTTAGGAGGAGGAGGGCTCTCTTTCTGATTTTCTCTCTATCGGTCTCTCTCGGACTCTCTCTGGGGGGCTCTCGCACTCTCTCTGGCTCCCTCTCTCTCTTGGATTTTCTCGAGCTCGCTCTCTTTCTCTCTGGCTTCGCAGTTCTCTTTTCCTCTCTCTCTCTCTCTCTCTGGCTCTCCCTCGGGTTGTCTCTCTCACTGGGGGCTCTTTCTCACTCTCTCTCTTTCTAGTTGGCGAGGCTCTCGTTCCCTGAGCTCAGACTCTCTCCCATCGTTCTCGTGCTCGGAGATACCGCTCTCGAAGCTCGCTCTCTCTTTCGAGCTCTCTTGGACTCTTAGCTCTTTTTGATTTGGTTTTTGTCTCTTGGTTGCTAGTCTTGCTTTGGGCGTCATTGAAGATTGAGGAGGAGATACCAATTGAAGAAAGAACCAATCGGCAGAGGAGATTGTGCGACTTCGGGAAGTTCATTCCATCACCGATTTAAGCTCTATTTGCTTTCTGGTAAGTCATCTATCTCTGATTCTTAGTATAGCTTAGATTTCCTCTATTTTGCAAGCTTGATTCCATGTTACCCTGATGGTATGGACTTAGCATAAGAGTTTGATTTGTTTGATCGCTGAGTTTGTTAGAAGCTTAATGATGTTTTTAGTTTTATCCGTTCGTTTTTAGTACTTATCGGTTTAGCTCTAGGTTTGTTTCGGTCTTAAAGCTTATTAATCGGTACCAAACCCTATGTGTTTGACAAAATGTTTAGATGAAAACCGAGTGTTCTTCGTCGATTTTTTAGCTTATTTTCTAGAATTCTAGTCAGCTATAGATATTTCATTAATGATATAGAGTCAAAAAAATGTCCAGTCACCATCTCCTTGTCGATTAAGTCGGCGAGGCCATTGTTGTTGCTATGTTCTTCTTGCTGTGATTGTCGCACAAAGGAGAAGACGATGACTCGCATAGGCCAGATTCTTCTGCGTGTGGGCTTGAGATTAAAGAGGGCCCGGCCAAATTGTCTTTGCTTTGGACTGCTTTAAATAAAATAAGAAAGCCCAGTCCTATTCTCAGTTTTCTTTCAGCCTTAGACTGAGATGGGCCTATTATGACCCATCTGTTTGAATCCAATTCGGCCGGATTTGTTTTTTGGAAACCCGACCCAATTCCCAAATCCGATCCAACCGAAAGCCCAATCCAAATTTACGATTCTAGCCCGTCTTTGTTCCCAAACCCAGACCATTAGGGTCCGGGTCATCAATTCGGATCGGGTCTCCATGACCCGGTCCGAAATCCTTTAAAAAAAATAGAAAATCAATAATAAAAAAATAGAAAATTAATATAAAAAAAATCAGAAAAGAATAGAAAATTAATAAAAATTGGAAAATGTCAGAAAATTAATAGAATTTTCAGAAAATGAAAAAAATATAAATAAAAAGAACAAAAAACAATTCAGAAAATCAATAAAAATTAGAAAATATCATAAAATTAATAAAAAGTCAGAAAATAATAGGAAATAAAAAAATCAGAAGAAAAATAATAAAAATTAGGAAAAAATAGAAAATTAATATAAAAAAATTCAAAAATTCAAAAATCAATTAAATAAGCCCTTAGGGCTTTACCTTAGGGAGTGTTTTGATTGATTTTCTTTTTAGAGACAATTAGGATTGTTGATTTCATACTTTATTTCAATTACACTTGATTGCGCGTTTCATTACATTGATTGTTGATTTTCTTTTAGCATGGCTAGGATTTGAATCTAATAATATATGTTCAATTAGTGGACTAGTTTAGTTGAGTATAAGACTGCGTTAGAACATTTTAGTTAACAAGATAATCAACCTAGGGTACCGAAAGGGCGTTAATAGAAATATTAGCGTAAATAAGTCCCCGAACCTTAAGATTCTCTGGTTGCGTAGAAAGTGAAGCATCTCTCCCATGCTTTCACTCGGTTTCTAGCCGACCATAATAGGCTAGTGGCGACTCCTAGAAATGTTTTAGGTCATTAAAGAACTTTTAAAATGAACATCGCCTGAATGTCACGCGAGGTATGGATTTGGGAGAATCCAAGCTCAAGATTGAGGAATCGAGAGCGAATACCTTTAAACCTATCCCCAGATCCCCCCTCCCGGGTTCGGGTAGGTCACGACAGCTTGGTGACTCCGCTGGGGACTTGTGGACTTAGGCCTAATAAATTGGTTGATTGTTAGCTAACGTGTTTTTATGCAGCACTTATGTGAAGACTGAAGTAAGTCCGCTAATAACGTGTTAAATGTTCTTATAGGTTGGGAGATATAAGGGGTGGAGTGATTGTAAACCTTTGTTTTGCAGGTGGTGTAAGGATGTATGGAATGTATGCAAGGTTTATATAGAAGTGTTGATTGATTTTCTAATACAAATGCATGGTCACGTTTGCATCACTACACCTTGCACACACAACCCGTGCTCAAAAACCCCAACCGCATTTAGGAAGCCATTAGGAGGTGTTGAGAAATTGAGCTGCATGGAGGAAATACTCGTGGTAACCCATTTCTCAATCCCGCTCACTTTGATTAATTAGAAGTGCACTGACCGACGATAGTAGCGGGAAGTAAACTCTTCTTATTAAATCAAGTGGGGACCTTAAGCCTTTAGAATCCCACCTATAGGCGTCAAACTATCGCTAGTCCTCATGCGATATGTCTTTGTGAATGACACTCTCCTTCCAATTTGTCTGTAAGTATCGTTCAAAGCTCTCCTTATTTACCATTATTTTTACGCGCGGTAAATGGTCATAATGCCCTTTTAGGTTTTAGGAAAAAATGAATCTCCCTGAACTTCGAATCATCCCGACACCGGTGGTGCTCAAAAGCATGTGGGAAGGACTTGATCCGAAAAACAAGAAAAACGTCGAGAAAAGGATTGGATACCTCAGCTTGCTTATTAATATGAAGCCAAGAATAGCGATGGTTAAAGCGTTATCGCACTTTTGGAACCCTACGACATCAACATTTGTATTTGGTTCATGCGAGCTAACCCCGACTATCGAAGAGTACGATATTGCTAGTGGTAAAACTCATGCCCTAGGATTAGTTGAGCCTCCTATTGAAGTCGATCATATTCCCCTTTTGAGTGAGTATCTTAGGGTCGAGGTTTCTCAAATTGAACTAATTCTTAAAGCTAATTCCAATGCCCTCCCCTTGACATTTTTGGTGCAGCATTTTTCCAATTTACCTAAGGATGCTGGCATGCGTATCGCCAAAGTCTTCCTACTAGTTTTCTTCGGTTTCGTTTTATTCCCGTTCACCAAGAAATGCATGGATCCTTTAGTAGTATTTATCGTCAAGCAATCTTGCTTATATAAGAGATTTACCAACATGATCTTAGGTGAGACTTTTGTGTCCCTCAATAGGTTCAAGAAAGAGAAGAAAGGTACTTTGAGAGCCCCTATAGGATTGCTCCAACTTTGGTTCCTTTCCCATCTAAAAGAGTTTAGCCTACATATGCAAAATCTCCTAGTTTGTCAAGAGCTTCATCCTATCAAGCAATTTTGTGAAAAGGATTCTATTTTCCCATATTGGTCTTTTTCTGTGTGGTACAATCATCTAAAAAATATTACTCCACACCAAATCCAATGGCATGCTCATTGGATCGGATCCCCCAAGGTACGCTTGGCTGAAGAGTTTGATCATTTAATTCCCTTGATGGGATTGACGGGGTGCACTTCCTACTGCCCTTTAAGGATAATTTGTCAGTTTCGCGTAGTTCAGGATATCCCCCCACCTTTGAAGTTGGGGTTATTTCGCATGGATCGATACAATGAGGGTGTTGAAGGACGAGCTGTCGATTTGAAGAATACTGTGAAGAAAATTGTGGATACATGGCGTAATTACCGCCCAACACCTGTCATTAGCATTGATGGGACATAGCTCATTGGGGAGATGAAGGCACACCATGCAACGGAGGATTATATACGGCGTCGCCTTTAGCCCGAGCTCAAGATTGATCTTCCAGATGTTCCCACCAAGTTGACTCAACAACAAGCCCTAGCGGAACAAGCATTAAGAGAACAAGATGAAGCTTTGGCTATGGTAGAGCGTATGACTAAGGAAAATAAGCGTCTTCGTCGTTTGCTTTGATGGAACATCACCTTCGTTCACCATATTTTGTTAGGCTTTTCTTTTATAGTTAACTAAGACTAGACGGAAAATTTTGTATCTATGGGCAGAATGTTTCGTCTATGATTGAACAAGATATCTGATAATTGTCATTTGCGTTTAATGTAATTTTTCTTTCTTTCTTTCTTTTTTTCTTTTTCTTTATTATTTTGTAACGGAATGGACAAAGGGCATTTTAACCAATCACCGCGCGTTACCCTTTTCAATTGTATGATTTCTTGATTTGAATCACGAAAAAATCCACTTATGCAATGTCAGACTTACATAAATGATTTTTATCCATATTTCATATTAAGAAATAATAAAATTGAAAAGGGTTAAATATATCTTTCATTTCACTATCCTCACTTTTTACTTTTCTTTGTTTTTGTTCCTCCTATCCAGGTATTATAAATACGGCTTCAAGACAATCACCGATTCGTACGAGATTGAAATCCAAAAAGATGAATACGGAAGAACAAAATGCTCGTTTTGCCGCACCGGATAACAAGATTGATAATCTGGCTTCACAGTTTGCACAATTTATGAACGAAATCAGGACTTCTTTGGTGCCGTCTAGCTCAAATCAGACAACGCCAACTGCAATTCCCGAACCAACGACTGTCGAGGCTGGATGTGAAAATGTGCATGCGCCGATTCAAACGCTGGTTGTGGTCGAACTCAACCCAAGTGCTGAGGCGATCCCTTCTCACGTGATTGAGGAGAATAATAGAAGGCTCGCCAAACTGGAGGAGAAGCTTAGAGCTGTGCAAGGCTATGAGGCAAATATTATAGAAGATCTGTCTCGTTATTCCAAGATGCATTTCCTCGAGAAATTTAAAATCCCGGAATTCGTTAAGTATGACGGGACGGGAGACCCCAAGATCCATCTCAAATATTACCTCAACCGGATGGGGAGGTATGCACATAACGCCCCACTTCTAATTCAGACTTTTCAAGAAAGTTTATCGGGCCCAGCCTTGCATTGGTATATCCTTTTAGAGCCTGAGAAGATGGATCGATGGGAGGAAGTGGCCGAAGCTTTCATCTCACAATATAAGTACGACACTGAAATCGCTCCTACACGAGATGTGTTGGTTCGTACAGAGAAAAAGAGGAGCGAAACTTTTCGATCTTTTGCCCAGAGATGGTGCACTCTTGCTGCGCAAGTTAAGCCCCCGATGGATGACAAGGAGATGATCGAATTATTCCTAAGGGCTCTTCCTTCGGAAATTTATAGCAAAATGGTTGGATTATGCTGCGAAACATTTGCCCGTTTCGTAGCGATTGGGGAGAGAATTGAGGGAGCTATCCATGAAGGACGGATCAACAAAGGGGTGAGCCGAAGATTCCCCATTAAGAAAGAAAAAGAAGTGGAGGTAGCTTATGTTCAGACTCCAATAGAACCAATAATTCCCATAAATTCACAAAGCTCTTCAACATTTGAAGGTAGAGTGAATCGAAGAGCACCAAAATCATTTACTCCTCTTCCAAGACCTTTATCAAAGTTGTTGCCGATGCTGTTGGATAAACAACTGGTTGCTAAGGAGGCATGTCGAGCCAATCCCCTTAGATTTGCTGGGTTTGATATGTCGAAATCTTGTGAATATCATATGGGGGAAAGAGGACATAATGTTGATAACTGCCTTCCACTCAAGTACAAAGTACAGAATTTGCTAGATAAAGGAATGTTAACGTTCAGAAATCCACGACCTATTGTGCAATAGAACCCTCTTCCAGATCATGGTCCAAATGTGAATATGATTACAATAATGAGGATGATTTAGCATAGCTAAAAATGGAGAATGATGTTCCTTCTCCATTGGAGGAAGTAGTGGCCATGACGTCGTCTGTAATAATCGATTAGTATGATGAAGAAGAAGCTGTTGGTTTTGATGAAAGTAATGTCGAGCCTTTGGTGATTGATCTTACGACTGAGGAGTTTACATTGATGAAGATGAATGGCAATGACTTTGAACCAATAGTCATTAAATTGCCACTGGATGAGGAGGAAGACTCATTGAAAATCCGACGGAAGCTGAATACCCAAGTTGTCCCATTTGATTATGGAACAAGGGAGATTGGTGCCGTCACACGCTCAGGACAATGTTATTCACCTGCAGAAACGTCAGAGAAGAAAGCGGTTACTGATGAAGAGGCTAAAGAATTTCTCACAATTGTTAAAATTAGCGAGTTTAATGTAGTCGAACAATTGTGGAAAATGCCCACTCAAATCTCATTGCTAGAGCTCTTCAAAACATCAGAATAACATAGGGACGCGTTGTTGAAGGTCCTAAATGAAGTTCATGTGTCAGAAGCTATTATTGATGATCAACTTGAGCAGTTTATTGGGTCCATACTGTTGAAGGACCAAATGGCTTTTTCTGATGAAGATTTCCCTCTAGAAGGTCGAAATCATGCTAAAGCGCTACTTATCTCAGTAACGTGTTGTGACAGGTTGGTTTCAAGAGTGCTGATTGACAACGGTTCAGCTTTGAACATCTGCCCTTTGGCCACCTTGCATCAATTAGAGATCGACAGGGCGAGAATTAGAAATTCAAAGTCAATTGTCCGTGCTTTTGACGGAATGAAGAAGCAGGTTATTGGTGAGATTGAATTAGAGCTTCTAATTGGACCAGTACCTTTCCTGATAAATTTTCAAGTGCTAGACATCCCTAGTGCTTTTAATTTGCTACTAGGACGCCCATGGATTCATACTGCTGGGGCAGTACCTTCTAGTCTACATCAGAAGGTCAAGTTCATTGTGGACAATAAGCTAATAACTATTAATGCTGAGACGGACTTCAAAGTATACCATGACACTCCCATCCCTTACGTTGAGCCAGAGATGAAGGAAGAATCCAATTATCAAGTGTTTGAGCTGGTATCGATGATTCATGTACCTGTAGGGATAGTTATGCACAAACCCTTGATGATGTCAAGTAGGGTATTACTTGAGCATGGACATATTCCGGGGAAAGGATTGGGTGTACGTGGTCAAGGTGTCCTTAAGCCCATAAAGCTTGTCAAATGTTATAAAAGAAGGGGCCTGGGCTATGATGAAGCTCAAGAGAGCTCGAACAATGGTGAAGGAGGTAGCCAGCAGTTACCCCAAGAAAGCTCAAACGCTGGCAAGACGCCAAAAGAAGTAAAAGGTCCGCAACAGAAGTTAGTCCCTCCTCCAATAGAAGAAATTTTTCGGAGGTCATCCAAGCTGCTGCAAGAAGAGGAAGGAGCCATTTATAATATTGCTCCATTATTCCATGAGGGCTTCATAGGCATGCTCAGTAATGAAGAAGCTGAACCTTCAGCTAGTAAACTTGATGCCTCTCTGTAGGATGATCTTTATTTAGTTTTCTTTCCATGTCTTTTATAGAACTGTTATTCATTTCATTTGTTGATTTGTAATCTCATCTTGGGTTTTAAGCTGTTAATCCAAGATTGGGAGCTCTGTAAAACAGCCTTATCCATTTCAATACATCTATACATATTATTAAGGACATGTGGAAATATATCATACCAAGCCAATGATGATACGTATTAATTCACTTCATAGTGTTGCGTGAGGCTTGGATTTCCACATGACTTCTAGTTTCCAAAAAAAATATTTTTTTACTAAATAAGGATGTCTGGTGATATGAAGATCAATTTTGAGTTATTTCTCAGTCCAAACAACATTTTCAAAAATAGTTTCAAAATTCATGCATTGCTTTCATTTCTTATTCACTGACTATCTTCATTGTATCTCAGGCATGATATTGTGCATGACGAATGTGTATATGATTAAAAAATGCATGAAGAAAAATTTCCAGAGTTTGACATGGATGATGACGGTAGCCAAAAGAATGTTGAAAAAGATTGGATCCGTCATGAGGAGTCCAAGCCTTTAACGGTGGAACCAACAGTGACAGTAAATCTAGGAGATGGAGAAAATGTCAGAGAAACAAAGATAGGAGCCAATCTTCCAGAGCATGAAGCGAGAAGAATGATTGATCTGTTAAAAGAATATAAGGATGTGTTTGCTTGGTCTTATGCTGACATGCCGGGGTTGGATCCAACAATTGTTGAGCATGCTTTACCTATTGAGCCTAGCATTCCGCCTAAGAAGCAAAAACTTAGAAGGACGAAACCGGAGTTGTCAAAGAAAATTAAAGAGGAAGTAATGAAGTTATTAAAAGTTGACTTCATAGAGGTGTCACATTACCCTAACTGGGTTGCCGACATTGTTCCTGTAATAAAGGATGGGTGAGTCAGGGTATGTATTGACTATCGAGATCTGAATCATGCGAGCCCAAAAGATGATTTTTCAGTGCCTCATATTGATGTTTTGGTGGATAGCACAGCCGGATTCGAATTATTTTCGTTTATGGATGGTTTTTCTAGGTATAATCAGATCAGGATGTAGAGGGAAGACAAAAGCAAGACCTCATTTATCACCCCGTGGGGGACCTTCTGCTTTAAGGTGATGCCCTTTGGACTGAAAAATGATGGGGCAACTTATCAAAGAGCAATGGTCACACTATTCCATGACATGATGCATAAAATAGAGGTGTATGTCGATGATATGATCGCCAAGTCAAGAAGCGGTGAAGATCATATTACTGTGCTAAGGAAATTATTTGACCGACTCCGAAAATTTAAATTGAGACTAAACTTCGCAAAGTGTGTATTTGGGGCAAAGTCTGGGAAGCTGTTTGGTTTTATGGTGAGTGATTGAGGTATTGAAATTGATCCGTCTAAAGTTAAAGCTATTTGTGACCTTAAAGCTCCTTCAACTGTTAAGGAGGTTCGGAGTTTGTTGGGAAGATTGAACTACGTAGCAAGGTTCATTTCTCAATTATCGGAGACGGCCAAACCATTCTTTAAACTTGTGAAGAAGAATGCTAAGATCGAATGGAACAATGAATGTCAAAAGTCCTTTGAGGAAATCAAGTATTATCTTTCTCATTCACCAATATTGGTGCCGCCAATAGCTGGAGTGCCACTAATTTTGTATTTAACTATTCATGATCAATCCCTGGGAGCTATGTTGGCACAGAAAAGACCAAGCGATCAGAAAGAGCATGCTATATACTATCTCAGTAAGAAATTCACCGTGTCAGAGATGAATTACCCTGAAGTGGAGAAGACATGTGTGGCATTGGTACGGGTTTTGCACCGATTACGGCAATATACTCTTCATCATCAGATATTGCTTGTAACCGAAAATGACCCCATCAAATATCTTTTGGAGAAACCTGCTTTGGTCGGGAAATTAGCCAAGTGGCAGGTTCTTATTTCTGAATTTGATGTGCAAAGTATGAACCAGAAGTCTGTTAAAGGAAGAGCTATAGCTGATATGTTAGCTGAAAGTCCTAACCAGATAGATGACTTTGTCGATGGTGATCATTTAAATAAGCATGTCCAAGTGATATCTATCGACAAATGGACCATGTACTTTGATGGTGCCGTTAATCTGTCTGGATCCGGAACAAGTGCAGTTTTGATTTCCCCGATGGGTCAACATTATCCCGTTGCTGCAAAATTGGTATTCCCTTGTACCAATAATATCTCAGAATATGAAACTTGCATCCTTGGCTTACAACTAGCCATTCACATGAAAGTTAACAGACTACAAGTTTATGGCGATTCGGCGCTCATTATCCTTCAAACTGAAGGACAGTGGCAGACTCGTGATTCCAAATTAATCCCATACCATGAATTTCTAGAAGAGTTGGTGAAGGAGTTTGAAGAAATTTCGTTTGAATATCTTTCAAGATCTCAAAATCGATTTGCCGATGCATTGGCCACGCTATCATCGATGTTACAAGTGATGGAAGGGATAGACATCGAGCCATTGAGAATTGAAATTCTTAAACGCCCAGCTTACTGCATGGTGGTTGAAGAGGAACCAGATGGAAAACCATGGTATTATGATATCATGGTTTATCTCCAAAAAGGAGAATTTCCTAAAGAAAGCAGTGCATCTGACAGGAAGTATTTGAAGAAATTAGCATCAAAATTTTTTGTCAATGGGGACACTTTATATAAAAGATCTTTTGATTCAGTACTACTGAAGTGTGTTGATGCTAAAGAAGCTAATCAATTAATGAAGGAAATACATGAAGGGAAATGTGGCCTGCATATGAATGGTCACCTCTTGGCTAAGAAGATTATGAGATTGGGATACTTTTGGCTAGCTATAGAAACTGATTGTATCCAGCATGTCCGACATTGTGACCAATGCCAAATTTATGGAGACAGAATCAATATTCCCCCAAATGAGCTTCATCAGTTGTCTGAACCCTGGCCGTTTTCTATGTGGAGCATTGATGTGATTCGCCCAATCAACCCGAAGGCTTCCAACGGACATCGTTTCATTTTGGTGGCCATTGACTATTTCACAAAGTGGGTTGAGGCAAATTCCTATGCTAATGTTACCGCTAAAAATGTGGCTAAATTCATTTGCAGAGATATTATTGCACGATACGGAGTTCCTGAGTCGATCATTACTGACAATGGCTCGAATTTGAATAACAAGATTGTGAATGATACGCTGGTCGAATTTCAAATTCGTCATTTAAATTCTTCGCCATATCATCCACAAATGAATGGAGCTGTTGAAGCTGCTAATAAAAATATAAAGAGGATCCTGTCAAAGACAGCTGACAATTATCGTGATTGGCATGAACGGTTGCCATTCGCATTAATGGCATATCGAACTTCAATTTGTACTTCAACTGGGGAAACACCATTTTCATTGGTTTATGGCATGGAGGCAGTTTTACCTGTAGAAGTGGAAATTCCTTCATTAAGAATTTTATCGCAAGTTGGTCTCTCCGAAACTGAATGGGTACAACAGAGGTGTTATCAGTTGAATTTAATTGAAGGAAAAAGGCTTAAAGCTTTATGTCATGGCCAATGCTATCAACAACGGGTTGCTAAATCATTCAATCGCAGGGTTCGATCGAGGTTTTTCATGGCAGAGGATCTTGTTCTTAAGAAAGTTTTACCTATTTTTCCAAACCCGAGTAGGAAGTTCACTCCAAATTATGAAGGCTCACTCCAAATTATGAAGGCCCATACATCGTCAAGAAGGTTTTACCAGGTGGTGCCTTGATCCTTGTTGAAATGGATGGTCATGAATTACCAAAGCCTGTAAATGCTGATTCGGTTAAAAAATATTTCCCATGAATAAAATCAAAAAGAGTTGAAATTTTCCTTGATGTGATCTGAATTCTTACATATGACAAGTTTCTATCCTATGCATATATGTTTGTTTTGTAGGAGAAAAGTCACGATCGAAGAGACAATCATAATAAGAAAACCTCCAAAAATGTGAATCACCATTAGTCAAGGGTAATGCAGTGTCGTTCCGATTCCTCACTCTTAAGATCATTCATTGACACATTGTCTACATTACAAGGTCAATCAACGACCAGCAAGGAGGCAGGTGCGTATTCCTTTCTCTGAAATCCCTTTTTAGGAAGACTAAAATTTGTTTGAAATGTAGAATGGCTTTACGCCAAAAAGCTGAAATGTCAAGATTTGGGGCAAATCATCGATGTCCACCCTATTCGGAGAAAGCGCCGACATGTTTGTGTCAAGCTCAAGGGTAACACTATATCGTTCTAAATTTCTTATCCTCAAAATCAATTACTGACATAGTATTTTTACTATGTGACAGGGCCATTCGACAGCCGTTGGGGAGGCAGGTGAGTATCTCTTTCCCTAAAACTCTTTTCATAAGAGTATGGGTAAAAACTGTTTGAAATGCCAAATAGCTTTGTGCTTTCCCAGGTTTGTAAAAAAATGAGAAAATTGAGACAAATTTAGAGTCATTTCATTTAGATGTTTGAATAACATTCTTTAATTGTTAACCAATGAGTTGGTACTTGCATCTTGCATCAAAATCCCCAATAGAGGATGTTTTGAACAAGTGTTTTTGAACGAAAAAGAAGTGAGCATTGATTGTGTTGGATTGGAGTTCTTAAGATGATGAAAGACAAGCCTTGTCCAATCACATTCCTAATACACTATGAGAATTGAGTGAAAACAAAAAAATAACAAACAAAAGAAACCTTGTCTTAGGACGAAGGATTTGTTCATGGTCAATACATGGATCAAAATGACGAAAGGCATTTCTTTCTCTATCTCATACACTACATATCCATTGTTAGCCATTTTGAGCCTGAAGAAGGAGAATTCTTTCAATACCCCTGTCAAGAACCACCCCACACTGGGGCAAATTTTGGGGGATATGGTTAAAAGAGGAACATCATTTGGAGAAAAAGATTTAGAAAGATTTTATTGCATCCACTTGCATCAATCTTTTTGTGGTAACTTCAAGTAGATTCTCATAGAAGCTCGAAGCATCCTAAAGTGAAGAAGAGCATTCATTTCTCTATCCAAACACTTATATCCATTACTTAGCCAAGTTGAGCCTTGAAATTCCTTTTCAAAACCCAAGTGGTGATTATCTCCTTACACTGGGGCAAGGCATGTGATTTACCGAGAAGAATGATAATAGTTGAGAATGTCTCGAGAGTCCTGAAAATACAAAAGGAAAGCAAAATTAGGGGGCATGCAAGAGCAGTGTGCCTGGTAAAAGCAAGGCCAATGCTCATGGAAATTCTGTCCGAAGCAAAAATGCTTACAAAAGGAAGGACATAAAAAGTATGCTTGCAAAAAAAAAAAAAAGAAGTTCTCATGCAAATGCCAAAAAAAAAGAGAAAGAAAAAAAAGAAAGAAAAATAGAAAGAGAGCAAAGCTCTTCTATCTCAAAAGTGATTATTCGATGGGCTCTCGAGACAAAGAAAATCCAAAAAAAAAATCAAATCAAGTCAAATGGTAATGATGCCTCGGTAATCACCAGCTTCCTTTTAAGCCTCTTTGAAAATATTACGTAAGCCCTTCAAGCCTAACCTTGAACCGACATTACAACCTTTTCCAGAAGACTCTTCTGATTTGGATGTTTTGAGTGAATGTGAAGATTTCACAAAAGAAGCTACTACTTAAAGGAGTGGAAGCAATCATTTCTTATCTTATCTTCAAGGTTCTTGATTTGTAAACCCGGCGAAGATAATGTTGAATATTCTTTCTTGGCCTCAGAATGACTATATTTTGTATAAGCCCATACCCTTGAGCACATTACGGTCTTAATAAAGACCTTTCCGATTGATCAGAGTGTATTCACTGCGAATATTTCCAAAGACCTTTGATAAAGGTTATGTGAGGTGTTGCTAATAATTGGAAATGATAGCCCACATTAATGGATGGGATCAAAAGCCATTTTGAGAGATTGCAAGAAGACCTTTCTGATTAAGGCATTCCAATTCAGTATCATTAACATGTTCCTTCAAATAAATCGAGGTCACTTCGTTCGAAAAACTCTTCCAAAGAAATTTTGATAAATTGATGGCAATGCCACAAATCAGTTGACAACTATTTGAATGTCATTGAATTTCTTCATGTTGACTTTGAAAAAATTTCACTAGAGTTACTTATACAGCCTTAACTTTTCTTGTATTTGACAATAATGTCTGGTAATGCTAAATGCTTCCAGTCTATCCTTGTTAGGATTTAATAATAATGCCTGATTATGTCAAGTACTTTCAGTGCATTCTCGTTTATACATTTTTTTTTACAATGTCTGGTGTGGTCAAAAACTCATAGTACATTTGTTCTCAAATTCCCACTTTTGATTAATAATACTGGTTAAGCCAAGTGCTTCCAGTTCAAAAAAAAAAAGCTTTCATATGAAAATAATGCAGGGTAAATGTCAAGTGTTCACAGTGCATTCTATGTTGGCATTCAGAGGTAACACTAGCCCTATGTCAAGTGCTTTCGATGCAAGACCGTTATCACACGAGGCAACTTCTTTCCAATCAGGTTTATTTCTCGCATCAATGGATGGGATCGAATAGCATCTTTATTGAGGGTATATAAGAAGACCTTTCAGTTTAAGGATTCTTCATTTGACATGCTTAACTAATTCTTCTTATGAGTTAATAAAAAAAAGAAAGAAAAAAGAGAAAAAAAATTGATGATTGATAATATTTCAAATCTGCTTATGCAATTGTAAACCTTTTTCCCTGACACGGTCAGCTATCGATGCCTGCAGTGAGCTTAAGCAGCCTGTGGTGAGTCTTCATAGCCCTGGAGTCCTTTTCCCTTGACACGGTTAGCTATCGATGCCCGCAGTGAGCTTAAACAGCCTGTGGTGAGTCTTCATAGCCTCGGAGTCCTTTTCCCCTGACACGGTCAACTATCGATGCTCGCAGTGAGCTTAAGCAGCCATAGCCCCAGAGTCCTTTTCCCCTGACACGGTCAGCTATCGATGCCCGCAGTGAGCTTAAGCAGCCAGTGGTGAGTCTTCATAGCCCCGGAGTCCTTTTCCTCTGACACGGTCAGCTATCGATTCCCATAGAGTCTTCATAGCCCCGGAGTCCTTTTCCCCTGACACGGTCAGCTATCGATGCCCACAGTGAGCTTAAGCAGCCAGTGGTGAGTCTTCATAGCCCCGGAGTCCTTTTCCCCTGACACGGTCAGCTATCGATGCCCGCAGTGAGCTTAAGTAGCCAGTGGTGAAGACACGGTCAGCTATCGATGCCCGCAATGAGCTTAAGCAGCCTGTGGTGAGTTTAAGCAGCCTTTTCCTGACATGACCTGCTATCATTACCCGTAGCGAGCTTAAGCAGCCTGTGTGAGTTTTAGTAGCCCATAGTGAGTCTTCGTAGCTCCCAATTTTCCTCACTTTAGTCAAAACTTGTTTTTAGATAGTGAAGATCCTTCTTTACATAATAGGTAAAACAAACAAACAAAAAAACAAACAAATGAAAAAACAAAAAAAAAACAAAACAACAGAAACAAAAAAGAAAAACACAAAGCAAAAAAAAAAAAGAAGGCAAAACAAAAACAAAACGAAAAAAAAGAGAGGAAAAGAAAATGCTTTCTCCGATGTTTACCGGCAAAATTAGGTGTCTCTTATCCTTGAATGAAACATCTTCGAGCTCCCCTTCAAAGAGGGTTAGCTGTTGACACCTAATTTTTACCCGCCCAATAAACCATTTATTAGTCAATTTTCTAAAAAAAATCATGTCGATTAGAAGTCTTTCTAGAAAAAAATAAAATAATAATAAAAGCCTTTGCAAAAATCCAATGGCCATACGTAATTAATCGGGCTTTGCCTCATGTGACATATAGGCCATTCACGAACGGGCCATTTCTGAAGCCCATCGCTCGTTTCTTTTTGGCCCAGCCCCTCTCCCCCACGTAGACTTCATGAGCCCATTGATTGAAAATCCATTTTCTATGAGCCCAAGGGAGCGAAGGCCCGGCCTTTCTTCCTTAGTCTTTTAGCTCGTGCAAGGGAAAATTGAAGAGATCTCGGGGGCAGAAAAGGAAAAAATAAACCGATTCTATTGGGGGGAAAAGGCTTCGCAAAGGGAAAAATTCGGTTAGAGGGGAAAAGGTAAAAAAGGGGAAGGAATTCTTTCTCTGCAGGGGGAAATTTTCTTTTCTTTTGGGCTCTCTCGGACTTTTAGGAGGAGGGGGGCTCTCTTTCTGATTTTCTCTCTCTCGGACTCTCTCTGGGGGGCTCTCGCACTCTCTCTAGCTCCCTCTCTCTCTTGGATTTTCTCGAGCTCGCTCTCTTTCTCTTTGGCTTCGCAGTTCTCTTTTAGTCTCTCTCTCTCTCTCTGGCTCTCCCTCAGGTTGTCTCTCTCGCTGGGGGCTCTTTCTCGCTCTCTCTCTTTCTGGTTGGCGAGGCTCTCGTTCCCTGAGCTCAGACTCTCTCCCATCGTTCTCGTGCTCAGAGATACCGCTCTCGAAGCTCTCTCTCTCTTTCGAGCTCTCTCGGACTCTCAACTCTTTTTGATTTCGTTTTTGTCTCTTGGTTGCTAGTCTTGCTTTGGGCGTCATTGAAGATTGAGGAGGAGATACCAATTGAAGAAAGAACCAATCAGCAGAGGAGATTGTGCGACTTCGGGAAGTTCATTCCATCACCGATTTAAGCTCTATTTGCTTTTTGGTAAGTCATCTATCTCTGATTTTTAGTATAGCTTAGATTTTCTCTATTTTGCAAGCTTGATTCCATGTTACCATGATGGTATGGACTTAGCATAAGAGTTTGATTTGTTTGATCGCTGAGTTTGTTAGAATGCTTAATGATGTTTTTAGTTTTATCAGTTCGTTTTTAGTACTTATTGGTTTAGCTCTAGGTTTGTTTCGGTCTTAAAGCTTATTAATTGGTACTGAACCCTACGTGTTTGACAAAATGTTTAGATGAAAACCGAGTGTTCTTCGTCGATTTTTTAGCTTATTTTCTAGAATTCTAGTCAGCTATAGATATTTCATTAATGATATAGAGTCAAAAAAATGTCCAGTCACCATCTCCTTGTTGATTAAGTCGGCGAGGCCATTGTTGTTGCTATGTTCTTCCTGCTGTGATTGTCGCACAAAGGAGAAGAAGATGACTCGCACAGGCCAGATTCTTCTGCGCGTGGGCTTGAGATTAAAGAGGGCCCAGCCAAATTGTCTTTGCTTTGGACTGCTTTAAATAAAATAAGAAAGCCCAGTCCTATTCTCAGTTTTCTTTCAGCCTTAGACTGAGATGGGCCTATTATGACCCATCTGTTTGAATCCAGTTCGGCCGGATTTGTTTTTTGGAAACCCGACCCAATTCCCAAATCCGATCCAACCGAAAGCCCAATCCGAATTTACGATTCCAACCCGTCTTTGTTCCCAAACCCGGACCATTAAGGTTCAGGTCATCATTCGGATCGGGTCTCCATGACCCAGTCCGAAATCCTTTTTAAAAAAAAAACATAAAATCAATAAAAATCAATAAAAAATAGAAAATTAATAAAAAAAATCAGAAAAGAATAGAAAATTAAGAAAAATTGGAAAATGTCATAAAATTAATAGAATTTTCAGAAAATGAAAAAAATATAAATAAAAAGATCAAAAAAATTCAGAAAATCAATAAAAATTAGAAAATATCAAAAAATTAATAAAAAGTCAGAAAATAATAGGAAATCAAAAAATCAGAAGAAAAATAATAAAAATTAGAAAAAAAATAGAAAATTAATATAAAAAATTCAAAAATTCAAAAATTGAAAAATCAATTGAATAAGCCCTTAGGGCTTTACCTTAGGGAGTGTTTTGATTGATTTTCTTTTTAGAGACAATTAGGATTGTTGATTGCGTACTTTATTTCAATTACACTTGATTGCGCGTTTCATTACATTAATTGTTGATTTTCTTTTAGCATGGCTAGGATTTGAATCTAATAATACATGTTCAATTAGTGGACTAGTTTAGTTGAGTATAAGACTGAATTAGAACATTTTAGTTAACAAGATAATCAACCTAGGGTACCGAAAGGGTGTTAATAGAAATATTAGCGTAAACAAGTCCCCGAACCCTAAGATTCTCTGGTTGCGTAGAAAGTGAAGCATCTCTCCCATGCTTTCACTCGGTTTCTAGCCGACCATAATAGGCTAGTGGTGACTCCTAGAAATGTTTTAGGTCATTAAAGAACTTTTAAAATGAACATCGCCTGAATGTCATGCGAGGTATGGATTTGGGAGAATCAAATCTCAAGATTGAGGAATCGAGAGCGAATACCTCTAAACCTATCCCCAGATCCCCTTTCTCGGGTTCGGGTAGGTCGCGACAATTATATTTTAATCAAGGTTTCTTATTAAATGAATTTTAATTTTTTTTGACAAATGTCAAACATGCACCGCCTTTCTTCCTTTTCTTCCTTTCTTTCCTCTCTTTCTTTGCTTTGGCCGAACCTACCCCTTATTTCTCTTGAATTTCGGCCACTTCTAAGAAGGAAGCAAAGATTGACTTTTCTTTGACAAACCAATTGCCACTTGGCAAACATGCAAGAAAGGTTTCAAAATAAAAAGGTTTAAGAATTTTAGAAGGAAAACTTGCTCCCTACTTCTCTTGATTTGTCCATTTCCTCTTGTCTTGGTTTCATTTAATTTTGTCAAAGCAAATGATGGTGATTTGGGAACAAATGGCCAAACCATCCTTCCACTTCTTCCCCAAGTTTCGGCCACCTTAAATAAAGAAGAAAGGACAAGCTTTTGACCCTCTTTGACACTTGTCCTTCATGCAAAATAAGCATTTGACCTTGAATTGAAAAAAAAAATTGGACATCTTGGAAATGAGTTGGTCGAATCACTCTTCCCTCACTTAAACAATTCGGCCACTTCTCTTGATCAAAGGGAAGTCAAACTTTTCAAAATCAAATTGACATTTGGCATCCATGCAAAGGAATCTTGGACTTTGAAAATGGCATTTGGACCTTTTGGATGAGCCTTGGCCGACCACCTCTTCTTCTTTCCTCTTGGTTGTCTTCTTCTTACTTGTTTCTTGTAATTGATAACCTTAAACTTCCAAGGAAAGTCATGATAACATCCTTGGAAAGACAAGGACCAATCCAAGCTCTCTCTCTCTTCCCTCTTTGTTTATTCTAGTCAAGACAAAGCTTTGGAGAGTCCAAGAGAAGCATGAACCGAACCAACCTCTCTCTCTTCTCTTCCATTCAGTTGTCCTCTTCTTCATTGACCTATTTGGTGTTCTAATCAATAAAGGAAGGCCATCATGAAGACCTAGGGAAGGCAAGGCCAAATCTCTCTTCTTCTCTTCCTCTTGTCTCTTCCTCCTTGTCTTCTCTTCTTTGGAATCAAGCCATGATGACTCTTGGAAATGAATAAGCCGAACCAACCATCTCCATCTCTTCCTTCTTGTCCTCTTCATCTTGTCTTCTTCTTCTTCTTCCTTGAAGTTCCAAGGCCATGATGAGATTCCACCTTGAAGATTGAAGAAACATGCAAGAACCCTCTCTATTTTCTCTTCTTTTCCTTCCCCATTTGCGCTGGCCACCACCCTCCTCTTCCCTCTCACGCCGAGCCCTCTCTCTCCCTTTTCTCCTCTTCTCTTCTTCTCTTGCTCATCATGAGTCTCCTCTTGAGAAGAAGGATGAAGCCACTTGGCTTCCATACATCCAAAAGGAGAGGAATTAGCCATCAGTACCTATGGAAGAGATCTCTTCTTCCTCTCTTCAAGATGATAGCTTGGATAGCTCCACCACCTCCTCTCTTGGCCAATGGTTGCCGCCGCCCACCTCCTCCAATCCATGGACATGCAAGAATGGCCAAGACTTCTATTTGAACCCCCATTCTTCCTTCTATCTCCCACCTTACTTCTCATTGAGCTACCAGGATAGTGAGCTAAGAGAGTGAGAGATTGAAACCGAGAAGAGTCGGAGCTGCTGCCGTCGCCATTCATCCACTGCCATCCTTCGCCATCGCCGTTTGTCCAAGCCGAGCCGAGCCTCCACGGCCTTCATTCTTTTACTTCTACTCCTTCTTTACTTGTGATCTTTGATCCTGATTCAAAGGACCGCCATTCATCGAGCCGAGACCAACGAACCACCGACACCTTCTTTGAGTTCGAATTGAAACCGGTCTAGGCAAGGGACCTCTTGTACATGAGCGAGGAGAGTCCTCGTCTCCTAGGATTTTCTTTTCTTTACTTTGAAACAAAAAATGGGTCATGTTTTGACTAGATGGCATGCATTTGACGATGGTGTGATTTCATGCATCATAGGGTCGCTTAGTATTTGAAAAAGCTCTAGGATTGCATTAGTTTTCAAACTCATAGGTTGCATAGATAAATATTTAGCCGAGTCGACATGGAATGGGACTTGTTCGCTGAGGCCGGATATTGATCTTGTTAGTGATCCAAATGTGAATGAGATGCTTTGTGATGATGATGGTTACTTTCCCCAAAGAGGTTGGGATGCATCGAATGATGGTAGGTTGGATCACATGAGAGGTGTTGCCAATGCTAGCCGGACAGATTGCCGTGAGATGCACGACACCCTCGGAGTGAGGATGCCTAGGTAGTTAGACCCGGTGGCTCCCACGTGACAGGTTGGATTGAGTTGTCTCCAATAGCAAGACGTTAGACGTGTGGAGGGTTCCTCCTTGAAGTAGGGGATGCCTCGAGAGAAGGTGGATCAGATTCTTTTGAAGAGAGATTGCGTGATACCTTTGGACGAGTAGCTCAGACCGAGCACCGAAAGCCTTCGGAGTGAAGGAGGATATGATAGATGCATCACGATTTTCATGCATATGAAATGCTTTTTCTCATGATGTGACTTCATCATCAGATTGCGAGCATTTGCATGAGCCGTGTGATCATCTTGGTTTGTGTGCTTGAGTGTTGCTTATCTAAGCTTATGCTTGAAAGCGCTAGTGCTCACAAATAATGCGGAAATATAAATAATTAAGCTTTCAAAATAGAGAGTAAAGAGAATTGAACACAAGATGTATAGTGGTTCGACTTAGATCAAGCCTACGTCCACTCTCCCACGGTGACAACCTATTGGCTGGAATCCACTATGAATCAAAAGAGTTACAATCTCAATGTCTAAGCTTCTCAGCTTCACTCTCACGAAGCTCGTGTGTCACACTCTTTTGAGTACAAATAAAGCTCTTTTCAGGTTCAACCTTTAGGAAATGCTCTCTTGCGTTCGTACCACACAACTTGAAATATCTCCCTTAAATACTCCTTCATGCCTTTATGACCATTGGCACTTTCCAAAGGAATTCTTCCAATCTACCCGTTGGACAGAATCAATCAAGAGATCTCAAGCTATAAATGAAAACAATAGAGAATCCGTTAATCCCGATCTCCCATTCAATCAGGATCTTCAGTTTCCTTAAGTGAATACTTGCTCCAAAAAATAGATTGCTTCCATAAATGTAATAATCAGATCCAATCAATCAATAGGCTGTCGAAGATATATCAATCCATACTTTCTGCACCAGATCTTCATGGGAAAAGAATAAGATCAATAAGATCTATAACCATAATAACTTAAGTCTGTCTTCCCCAGACTTTGGGAAAGTCTGTCCACCTCAGACTTTGGGAAAGTCTGAACACCTCAGACTTTGAGAAAGTCTGAACACCTTAGACTTTGGTACAGTTTTGTCATCATCAAAACTAGCATCAACAATCTCCCCCTTTTTGACGATGACAAAACCTTCCTGCAAACATATTATATGCTATGCCAAAAACCATTAACAAAATAAACTATCGATATCACATGTTAGCACAACAAGATGAAGATAGTAAGAAACTTCAAAATACTCAAATATTAAGCAGAATCACAAAGTCCAAATCAATTCATCAACAGTAGACAACCAAACATGTAGACAGCCCAAAAATCAAGACAACGAAAGACATACAGTTCAAAAGACACAGTTCAAAAACCAAAACCAAATCCCATTAACAATCAATCATAATCCTTCCAGGCCACTCTTCCCCTTTTTGTCATCAATCAAAAAGTTAAGTAGAACAGGGAACACGAACAATTTGAAAATTATCCATAGAATGCACAGTTTGCTCCACCAGAACTATGTCTTGTTGCAACTGATTGATAACAGCATTAGTAGGCATTTGATCCATCCGTTGATTGACTAATTGCTTGAACTGCTCAATACTTCATTCCAGAGAAGAATATTGTGATTGGAGACCAGTGAGTAATGCAATAATTTCTGCAGAACGATCAGCAGAAGCAATCGGTACAGACTCTATTGTTCTGGACGATCCACCCTCTTCTTGTTGTCCTGCACCAACTCCCCCTGTCTCCAAGCTAGTCGCCAGAGGAGTTTGAGAAACAACCTGTGGTGGAGGAGGAGAGGCAACAAATGCATCCTCTGGAGTAGCAACAGTTTTCCTTGGAGGGCTAGGAACTACTTCTTCTTCCTCTTGTTCAGACTCTGTCTTCTTAGATTCTGTCTCCTTGTGAACCTCTTCTTCTGCCACTTCTTTCTCAACATCTTCTTCTTCATCCTGAAGAATCAAAGACCGTTTCTTCCTTTTCAACATCTGAGGAGTTTCCTGCGAAGACTCATTTCCCTTTCTTTTCACCCTAGAGGAGATTGACTTTGAGGGACTAGCTTCAGAAGGTAAAATTTTCAATCTCATCTTGGCAATCATATTTTTCCCAATAGTCAGAGAGATGATCAAAGTTTCACACAGGGGTGATGAAATCGGGATATTCAGATGATTGAAAATTTGGGTTATCAAGGAGGCGTATGGCAACTGACCCTTGCCCTTCTGTACCACCCTGTACATCTGATACATAATAACATATGGCATAGAAACAATTGGAGATCTAATGATGTCATACATTAAACGTGCCTCAGATTTAGATATATCAGTTTTAGAAGCCGCTTTAGGCTTCAGACAACTGATTATGATCTTGTGCAGAATGGCGTTCAAAGGTGATAACCAAGAATATGTGAGTGTACCGTCACTTGATTGATCTGTGGAGAGGGCAGCAGTTATTTCTCTGTCAGTTACTGTGATAGGGATAAAGCCAGTCCGTGAAACTCCAAGGATATCAACAATTATATCCACATTAAGAGTGTATTCCTTGTTGAACACAGAAAATCTCAAGGTATGCCGATCAGGAAAAGACAGGTTTGAATAAAAATATGCGGTTAACTCTGCATAACTTGGAACTGTGGAGGAACAGAACTTGTCAATACCAAGCCGACCAAGGTGGACCCCAAGATGGACGTTAATGGAGTTTAAATACTCAAAGTCAACATCGCGCGGATTCATGACCCCACGTTTCAGTAACCCTTTATAAGCATTGTGATGTGCCTTTGAACAAAAGAGAGGATCATTTGTCTCCGAGCGACTGACATCGAACCCCTGTACTGGCTTAAAGTGTAAGAACATTTTTTCATCTTCGTCCCTAGGTTCGTGAGAGTAGGAGACACCAAAACGTGGGTCAATTGGAAAATTTCTCCTTGCTTCATCTGTTGTTCCAGGGGGAGCAATAGAGAGGCGTTCCATCTCGTTCAGAAAAACAAGCTGATTTGCGAAGCCACTGTCTCTCAGAAATTCATTAATAGTAGCCATAGCGCTACCACTGTTCACCAATGTCTGATACAGTTTATAAATAAACTTGGGGTTCCGTTTTTTGAAAGGAGCAGCACTACTTACTGGTTCTGTGAGACCCTGTTGAACTCCATGCCTTGTTTCCATAGAGATAGTTGTAGACTCATCGTGCAGTTCTTCATCCTCAGTAAGATCAATGTGAGTAGGTCCAGAACTGGTGCCAAAATGCTTGCTTGCTAGGCGAGATGATTTCCGTGAGGCAGACATTGTGCGTTCTTGGAGAGAGTTTCTCTTTTCTGTCAAAAGATAAGAAATTTTTGAAGAAGACGAAGAGGCCTAGGGTTTATGAAGACACGATTCTATTCTTTTAACCGAGGTTCTCGGCAAATAAAAATAGAAGTTTTGAAAATTTCCTAAAAGCTATCAATCAAATAGTAAATAAAAAGGAAACAAATAATCGAGGAGATGCAATGGTTCAGAGGTCATACCTTTTGATAGATTACCATAAGTGTCGATTGGCGGGAAGCAGGATATTAAAAAAACTTACCACAGATAAATCAAATTTAATTTATTTTTAGCCTGAGTCCGAAACTGACTCTAAGTCTGAGTTTTAGTCAAAGTCTGAGTCTGAATCTGAGTCTGAGTCTAAGTCTGAGTCTAAGTCTGAGTCTGAGACTGAGTCTGAGTCTGAATCTGAGTTTGAGTTTGAGTCTGAGTCTGAGTCTGAGTCTGAGTCTAAGTCTGAGTCTTAAGAGGAGAGGATATTCAATTTGCTTCTAATGAACTCAAATGACCGTTTATCTAGTGGTTTTGTAAATATATCCGCTAATTGATTTTGAGAATCAACAAACGTGATCTTGACATCTTTCTTCTGAACATGATCTCTAATAAAGTGATGTCGGATTTCAATATGTTTTGCTCTAGAGTGTAAAATTGGATTCTTAGTAAGATCCATGGCACTTATGCTATCACATCGAATTTCAACATAATACTTCTTGATTCCAAAGTCTTGTAGTTGTTTGACAGCCGATACATGCGATTCTCTTGGATCTGATTGAAACCTTGCACACAAGCATACGCTAAACAGGATGTCAGGTCTAGAAGCAGTGAGATATAGTAAGGATCCAATCATGCTCCTGTATAGTTTTTGATCAACATTTTCTCCTTCTGAATTTTTCTCAAGTTTTGAGGTTACTGCTATTGGAGTTTCAACTTTTTTGCAGTTTTCCATTCCAAACTTCTTGACGAGATCTTTTGCATATTTTTCTTGATGAACAAAGATACCTTCAGAAGATTGTTTCACTTGTAGTCCAAGAAAGAAGGTTAATTCACCCATCATACTCATCTCAAACTCCTGCTGCATGTCCTTTGCAAAATTCTTGCACAGAGTTTCATCAGAAGATCCAAAAATAATATCATCAACGTAGATTTGTACCAATAAGAAATTGTAACTGGTCTTTTTAATGAAGAGAGTTGTGTCTACTTTGCCCTTTTCAAATCCACAATGAATAAGGAAAGAACTCAATCATTCATACTAGGCTCGAGGAGCTTGCTTTAGGCCATAGAGAGCCTTCTTTAGCTTAAAAACATGATGAGGATTCTTAGGATCTTCAAAACCAGGAGGTTGTTCAACATAAGCTTCTTCTTAAATTACTCCATTTAGAAAGGCACTTTTGACGTCCATCTGATATAACCTGAAATCATGAAAACACGCAAAGGCAAGTAATAATCTGATAGCTTCTAACCTGGCAACAGGAGCATAAGTTTCATCATAATCAATTCCTTCCTCTTGAGTATATCCTTTAGCCACCAGTCAAGCTTTGTTTCTTGTAATCAATCCTTCTTCATCTAATTTGTTTCTAAACACCCATTTTGTTCCAATCACAAATTTTCCTTTGGGCCTTGGAACTAGCTCCCAAACATCATTTATAGCAAACTGTCTCAGCTCATCCTGCATTGCTTCTATCCATCTATCATCCGCTAAAGCTTCTTCTACTTTCTTTGGCTCAATTTCAGAAATTAAGGCAATTGCACTGGATTCCTCTGGTTTTTCAGGAATGACAGAAATTCTTACTTTTGATCTGGTTTGACGTCTATCCTCAATGTTGCCAATAATATTATCCAAATGGTGACTTGACTTGTGTTTCCAATTTCTTTGACCTCTTAAATTTGAATTTTCACCATCAAGATTCTGTGAATCAATATCTCCAATAGATTCAACAACTCTCGATGGAACACTGTTCTCTTCAGTACCAGCTTGTCTTGTGACCTCTGAATCTGAGTCTGCTTCATGAAATTTAATATGTACAGATTCTTCCACACTATGAGTCCTTTTGTTATAAACTCTATAAGCCTTACTCGATGAAGAATATCCAAGAAAGATTCCTTCATCAGATCTACTATCAAATTTCCCAATATTGTCAGCAGAATTCTTGAGAATAAAACATTTACAGCCAAAGACATGAAAGTAAGAGACATTAGGCTTTTTGTCTTTATAAATCACATAGGACGTTTTGTCCATCAAAGGTCTTAGAAACACCCTGTTGATAATATAACAAGCTGTAGAAACAGCTTCTGCCCAAAATCTGGAGCTTACTTTGCTGTCAATCATCAGAGTTCTGGCCATTTCTTGCAGAGATCTATTCTTCCTTTCTACAACACCATTTTGCTGTGGTGAATATGGAGAAGAAAACATATTCTGTATCCCAAAATCATCACAGAATTTAGCAAAATCTACATTTTCAAATTCACCACCATGATCAGATCGAATACTTGAAATCACATACCCTTTCTCATTTTGGACTTTCTTAGCAAACTTGGCAAAATATGCAAAGGCATCAGACTTATTTGCTAAGAAAAATACCCAAGTATATCTAGAAAAATCATCAACTATTACCAGGCAATAACTCTTACCACCAATACTTTTTGTTCGATTTGGTCCAAATAAATCCATATGAAGAAGCTGAAGAACCCTTGTAGTAGCAACATGATTTATAGACTTGAAGGAATCCTTTATCTGTTTTCCTAGAGTACAAGATGTACAATCTTCATCTTTACGAAATTTCAGGAATGGCAATCCTCGAACAAGCTACTTTGAAGAAATCTTAGAAATTTACTTCAAATGTGCATGACCAAGTCTCTTATGCCATAAGTCTACTTCTTTCTGTACAGATATAAGACACTTCAGAGTTTCAACATGCATATCCAATAAATATATATTAGCATGTCTCCTTCCACTGAAAGTCTTAGAATTGTCTTTACTTGAGACAAGACAGATTCCTTCTTGAAATTGGATTTTATAACCAGTATCACAGAGTTGACTGATGCTGAGAAGGTCATACTTCAATCCTTTAACCAAAGAGACATTGTTAATGGAAAGCTTTCCAATCTTTACAGTTCCTCGGCCAATGATTTTCCCTTTGCTGTCTCCTCCAAATGCTACTTTTCCTCCATCAAAACTCTCCAATTTAATGAAACAGATTGAATCTCCTGTCATATGTCTTGAGCATCCACTGTCCAAGTACCACTTTGATTGAATTTCCTGAAAAAGAACTTATTTCTTTTTAGGTACCCAGATCATCTTGGGTCCTTTTGTGTTAGAATAAAACAAGGACGTTTTCCATCTCTTGTTTATAGAATTCTTTTTCCCTGAACACTCTCTTTCAAGATGACTAAAGCTCTTAACAGAATCTCTTCCAACAGGT
Source organism: Melaleuca quinquenervia (assembly GCA_030064385.1). Classification (NCBI taxonomy): domain Eukaryota; kingdom Viridiplantae; phylum Streptophyta; class Magnoliopsida; order Myrtales; family Myrtaceae; genus Melaleuca; species Melaleuca quinquenervia. The sequence goes on from CM057720.1 coordinate 12,063,713, forward strand.
TTAATAAACATTCTTCTAAAATGATTTTCGTAAGTTCTTTTCGAAAGCATTTTTTCTAGTCTTTCTTTAACTTTTGGAAAATCAATCAAAGGTACTTTCTCCAAAGACATTCCCAAAGATTCTTTTCTAAAATAAGGTCTTTGCACTGAAAGAATTTTCTCTAATTTTTCAGATCCAAGAGAGAACTTTTTTGTAATAGAAGAGATTTCAGATTTTAAACAGATATTTTCTTTTTCGAGAGAGCTATATTTATCCTTTGAAATCAAAACTTCATTATCAAATTTTTCTTTCAAAGAAATCTCCTGTTGTTTGAGAATCAGATTTTCTTTCTTTAGCTCAGCAATCTCTTTGAAAGACGAGTCCAATTTAGAACAAAGATCATTTATATAATTAGCTATTTTAATAGAAACTCTATAATTATTTACCTGATTATCAAAATCCTCTGAGTTAGAGTCTGAATCAGAATGAGCCATTAAGCAAATATTGGCGAACTCCTCATCACTATCTTCACATTCTGTATCACTCCTGGTTTCAGCCTTTAGAGCTTTTTTGTTCTTCTCGTACCTTCCATTCTTTTCTTTGAGAAGAGGACATTCTGGCTTAATATGTGCTTTCTTTTGACAATTATAACAAGTGATCTCAGTATAAATGTTTCTTTCATCAGATTGTTTCTTTTGAGCGTTTGAGTTCTTCCAAGAATTGGATCCTTTCCAATTTGATTTCCTCCCATTTCTGTTGAACTTTTTGAACTTCTTAATGAAAAGAGCCATTTCCTCTTCATCAAGATAGTCATCTGAACCTGCATCATCAGAAATAATATTAGATTTTAAAGCAATTGATTTTTTACCTTTGGACTCTTCATCTTGATTGAGATTTTCCACTTCATAAGATTGAAGTGTTTCGACTAATTCATCCACTAATAAGGGCTGAATTCTTTGAGTTTCTCTAATAGATGTTCTGATATGATTCCATTCTTGTGATAATCCTCGCAAGGGCTTGTTAACTTTCATAGGTCCAGTAATTGGTTGTCCTTGATTTGCAAGGCCATTGACAATCTCTGTGAACTTGCTGAACATATCTGCAATTGATTCACCATTTCTCATTTTGAAGGCTTCATATTGTCCAAGCAAGATATTTAATCTTGTTTTCTTTGACACGATCAATTCCTTCATAAGTGACATTGAGTCTGTCCCAGATTTCTTTGGCTGATTCACAAGAAGAAATCCTGTTATATTCACTAAGAGATAGAGCACAGTAAAGAGAATGAGTAGCCCTGGAATCAGTGTGTTGTCTCTTGGTAATTTCAGCTTGCGGTATCACTCTAGTTTCTCTAGAGCTAGTAGAAGGAATTACTCCTTGTTCGATTATTTCCCATTCCATGGGATCTTTTGACTTCAAGAAAATTCTCATTTTGTTCTTCCAGACACAGTAGTCTTTTCCATCAAAATAAGGAGGTCTAAGAAAATGTTGTCCTTCCACCACACCTGAACCACTTACACTAGCCATAGATCGTTAGCTCAGAAGTAAAACACTTCTAAAGAGAGCAACCGGCTTTGATATCACTTGAAAGCACTAGTGCTCACAAATAATGCAGAAATATAAATAATTAAGCTTTCAAAATAGAGAGTAAAGAGAATTGAACACAAGATGTATAGTGGTTTGGCTTAGATTAAGCCTACGTCCACTCTCCCACGGTGACAGCCTATTGGCTGGAATCCACTATGAATCAAAAGAGTTACAATCTCAATGTCTAAGCTTCTCAGCTTCACTCTCACGAAGTTCATGTGTCACACTCTTTTGAGTACAAATAAAGCTCTTTTCAGGTTCAAACTTTAGGAAATGCTCTCTTACGTTCGTACCACACAACTTGAAATATCTCCCTTAAATACTGCTTCATGCCTTTATGACCGTTGGCACTTTCCAAAGGAATTCTTCTAATCTACCCGTTGGACAGAATCAATCAAGAGATCTCAAGCTATAAATAGAAACAATAGAGAATCCGTTAATCCCGATCTCCCATTCAATTAGGATCTTCAGTTTCCTTAAGTGAATACTTGCTCCAAATAATAGATTGCTTCCATAAATGTAATAATCAGATACAATCAATCAATAGGCTGTCGAAGATATATCAATCCATACTTTTTGCACCAGATCTTCGTGGGAAAAGAATAAGATCAATAAGATCTATAACCATAATAACTTAAGTCTGTCTTCCCCATACTTTGGGAAAGTCTGTCCACCTCAGACTTTGGGAAAGTCTGAACACCTCAGACTTTGAGAAAGTCTGAACACCTCAGACTTTGATACAGTTTTGTCATCGTCAAAACTAGCATCAACAATGCTTACCCCGTGGATTACAATTTTCCCAGATTAAGCATGCCTCCAGTCCTATGTGCACTAAGGTACTATGGCGAGTTTATGGAGATGTATACCAAGGATGACTAGGTGTGGCTAGGACGAAGTTTGGCGAGAGCCGCCATTTTGACTTTGGTCATCGATGTTGTTTACATGTGTTGAAAAGTGCTGTTTTAAAACTCCTATGCCATTTTGCTACGATTTATATCATACTAGGAGTTGTGTTATGATGTTTCTCATCTTTCATTTCCATGTAATCGGGAAAGAATGAAAGTAGCCCTCCTTTGAAGTATTATTTCAATCTCTATGTATACTAGCTCCATCTTTATGATATTATGTATAGGTCAGGGATTGATTTTAGCTTATGAAAAGCTAAACTTGAATTTTTAATCGCTTCCGCAATACTCTGATTTGAAATTGGTTCAAATGATTTCTTAAAGTACGTCAACGTGGGTTGTGTTTATTAAATGAAGCAAAAAATGGGGTTACACTTTGTAAGAAACTGTGGGATCTTTTCTATTTGAAATGAGTTTGGTTTTGTGGAAACATGAGAGATCTCGACTCCAAGTGACGTGTTGTTTATTTTAAAGACAAAACTTTAGGTCGTGGCATTCTGTGAATGGTGAGTTCACAGGACGTTACAGCCCAACTTTTGGTATTAGAGCTTTTATCTTTCAAAAAGCTTTTATAAGAAATCGTTTATGTGTTTATTTGCGGAAAACCCTAGGCTGGGGGACATTACATGAAATTTGTGCAAAAAGGAAATACTAAAGCAATGACATGGAAATACTGCATCACTAGAAGCAATTTTGGACAGTTAAGGAAAGTATATGTGAGATTCAAATAAGAGCTTATGATAAAATACAAAGTTAAATTAAGATTGGACCTTCAAGTTGATTGACATGATCAAAAGCTTGGGGGTTTATATATGAAGAAAAAATATTTATGACAAAATTGAACCCAAAGCTAAAAATGGGATTTTGTTTTAGTGCATTAGGCTACATGTCGAGCATTCTAACTAATGGTACTTCTTTTCTTTTCATATATATTATTCGAGAAGGTGAAAGCACATAATTTTATGGGTCCTATTGTCCTTAACGCAGAAAGCGTGATACCTACTATGTTACAGTTGTGGTTTATTATATTTTCTATCGACAACTGAGATATGCCTTATTCAATTTCATAAATTTAAGAAAATGCCTAAAACTAAAGTAGCACAAATCTTTAATTCATAAAACGCTAGGATGGGCAAGGCACACTAATGTTCCACTCTTTTCGCGAAAAATATTCTTTCGAAAAATATTTGTAAGAAATTGCGGTGTTTGATGGCACAAAGTAACTCACCAAAACAAAGGAAAATGTTCTCATAAAAACAGGAAAAATGTTTTCATTTCCCAAAAAAAAGGAAAATATTTTCCAACAGCCAATCGATCCTCGATATCGACCAACCAATAAACCCGCTGCCGGACTGCCTGCCGGCCGTCGTCGAACCACCCATTGGCCGCCGCCGGACCACCTCTAGTCACCAGCCACCGCCGACGATCAAGGCAGCGGCCGCAGTCCGATGGAGGAGGCAACAATCCATCCAACGGCCAGCTATAGTTGAGCATCCATGAACAAAAAGAATAAAAGTTTTGTGAATTAATTTTTGAGTTTCAAACTAACATCTAAAAATATTGTTATTTTTCAGGAAAACGACTTCCTATAAAACATTTTCTAAAAATGGTTTGTTTTCTGCGAAATGAACGAAGCCTAAAATTATGTTAGCTATTCATGTTTACTCTCTTCATGGTTTTAAGGAGTACCTCCTTCGAGTGTACCACCCATGGGTTCCATGTCATGGCGTCCGAGTTTCCACTTAGACTTTGCTTTGTTAATGATCTTTGGAACATGGAAGCAAGAGAATTCTGTTCACATTCACCAACCTTGCGGTATTATAAGGTTGGTTTAGAATCTGGCACCCTGCAGGAGATACAAACATACAAACAGCAATCCCCATTATACTTTCTAGCTCAATTCATTCAAAGTAGGTAGAACAACTTGTCAGTTTGCATAAGCAACGATATTCACTCAATGTATCAGAAGAGAAATTTTTTTTCGCATTCACAGAATCATTGAAGAAACAAACATATGAAATGAATAATGAATTGTAAGAAGCCGATCAGATGACTCGAGCACAGTCGCCAGCATCACAAATCAATACTGCTGTTTCTTGGTTCAGTTCGCTTGCCAACTTAGGCTGGCACTTGGAGTACTCCCACCTGACAAATGATGCAGCTTCTGCGGCTTTATAGGCATCAACAAATGCAAGACAACATCCTCTAAATCCAGCACCACTGAATCGTGCCCCAAACACACCGGGAGCTCTAAGAAGAATTTCATACAATTGTATGAGCGGTTCAGCACCTGCGCATTTTCAACAGTACAGTCAGCGCTTTATAAGTCAAAGCTCAGAGCATAAGATCCAACATTATCCCCACACATGCACACACGAGACAGAACCTATTAAGGGAGCTCCTTATTATTTGATCAGCTACATCTATTTCAGTGATGTGGTGAAAATTTGATGAGCTGTTTCGAGGCAGGAGAAACTGACGAGAGAAAAAAAAGCATTGAGGGCTCCAAGACTTCCATAAAATCAGCCACTGGTGGTGGATGTCAAAAAGTTTCACGTCAACATCCCCCAGTTGCTCCCTGAGGTCTCACCAAGATTGGAAGTCAGAGCTCTGTTGTGACTGACACATACTGGAGACCCATTAAAATTATTGAAATGCCTATAGTACTTAGTTATACAAAAGTAATTAGTGAGGAGGATGTCAAGAAAATAAAAGTTAATAGCCAAGCTTCTCTAAATTAAGTCTCCCAGCTGTCTATTATTTCATCCTACTGGGCTAGTTTAGATGACAACGACCCTGAAAATCCAGCAATGTCAACTATATTAAGCACTGCAAATGAGCCAAAAACTCCAAATTAGAAAAGGCAACTAGCATTGCTCCCAGTAAGAAATATGCCAATAGCAGCAGCAGTAGCAACAACTACAACACCAACTAAAGCCTCTTCCTAGATACCGATGCAATTTCACCAAAAGAGAGAGTAGTCTTTGCGGTCAATGTAATTCCTATCAGCTCATACGTCAGGAGTTCAGAACTGTATCAGGTAATTTAATACCCTTGGTGAAAATTAGTTTACATACCACATTCATAGTTCCGAATTGAACTTAAACCAGATGCTGAGATGAGCTCTCCAAATTTTTTCATGTCTCCTGCAGCCCAAGTTTCAATTCCTGCAGGAAATGTGAGATGTCTGTCTATAAGCTTATACAGCATATGAACAGAAAATAAAGCTGACACTGGAAATACTTTCAAAAGAAACAGAAAATTGTTTAGAACAGTGATACCTTTCAGAACACGCCTATTCTCTGAAAAATAATGCTCAGCTCTTTTAGCTAGGTTTGTTTCTAATTTATGCTGCAGGAAGAAAATGATGTTTGTAAAGTTAATTGCTAAATGCTCCATGGATTTTAATGCATGATAGTCACATAACATGAGCACATCTTTTTTTGAAGAATCTATGCCTGGGATATGCATACAGTTAAACTAACTGTTGAATCAAAATATAATGAACTAAAGTATCTAAGATCTTCATCTTAGTTCCAGAAGATAAGCACATCCAAGTGCAAATGAGCGTTGTGTAGAAAGAAGGAAGGTGAACAAAAGCGTGAGACAGATCACATTACCGAACAAACAGTAGACATTGATGCAGCCAAAGTACCTTATAAGCTTCATAAACTTCAGGATGAACTGCTTGGTAAGGAAAAAACATTAGCCCGGTATCTACTCATTAAAGAACTATCAATTTTGACGAGTAGTTAAATACTTGCCATCAGACAGGACAGGCTTCGTTTTGCCATTTCCAGAAGCACTGTTAATTAAGAAAAAAGTAGTATTACATATTGGAAAAAGTATCATGCAGACAGAGTATATCTAAGTGATGAAATTGATGTTAAAGGTGTGATTAGCTCTTACAGAGCTGTCATTCTAACAAGGATCCAAATTATTAGCCATGCAAGAAAATTCAATAAACATCCACAACATGAGCGAATGGCCAATTTATTGATCTCATAATCTGCACCGCCTCAGTACATGGTAGTATAACAACCAATAACGATAATAAAATGCAAATAACATTGATATAATTTTGTGGAACTATTGCCAGTTAATATAAAAATTTTAAAAATTAGGCTAATACCTGTTTAAATATAACATTTTCCTTCATGCATAAACAGGTATTTGATCAAAAACTAAAACATGGAAACTAACTATTTTGAGGAAGTAAACAAGGGACCTAGATTCATTTCATCGTATAACCTCTTGCTCTCACATCATACTGATAACCATTTTCCCCAAAACTTTAAGTCGGGAATTAGATATGCAAAGTACATACTTTGTTAACCCCCCTCATGTGTAAGCCAGACCTCACATGTTAAGAGCCTGTTTGTTTAGACATAATAATAAGAAATTAATTTGCAATTTCCCACCAGAATCCAAAATACATTTCAAATTTCAAAGCCTGTGGAAAAATTATATATGGATCTACATATCAACATGTGAGTATCATCAAAGTTTAACAAGTTTTGGACTTTAAATGTCAAAATGCATGAGCTGCAAGATTTAGATTTAGCACTAAATACAAAGTAAAAGTTTTCAAATAGGCCCTAAAGCAAGAAGTGGAAGGAACCATCTTGACAAGAAAATGGGAGACAAAGAATACAATGACGAAACCTAATAGAATACTGGTTGAATGCAGGAGTATATATCTTGACTTGTCCTATAATATCATGTGAAATAATATTTTTCCCAAAAGCTTAAATCGTTAAGCAATGTGCCTACACTTCATATCTAGCGTATTTCTGAACGCTTTTCACATGTAAGGTCTGGTTATATTTCTGGACAATGCTATGGTATCATGTGGAATAATCATTTTCCTCAACAGCTTATACTATCATAAGATGAGCCAACAGTGCATATCTAGCATAATTTCATAAACTTTTCCACATGTAAATTGGACCTTAAATATCAAACACAGTATGTGGACTTAAACCAAATTAACAAAGTAATCAGATTCTAAAATCACAATAGCAAGAAAGATCATAATAGTAAGAGAAGGTGTCAGAATTTGAAATCTGGACAAGTATTTTGCTAAAACGTGAATTAATCATCCTCTCAAAACGTTGGAACTTTCTTGAAATAGCACCATAATACATAGGAGAACAGTGTGTGGGTGGGCACATAACTATACTACTAGGTAGCAGTTTTTCTATATTGCAATGACGTTAACACATTCTTCAAAGTGCAAGTGCATATAATTAAAATATAAATTTTAAGTTTTCACATCTTAACAACAAGAAGTTCCATTTTAATGGTGAACTTTGAAAGATGAAAGGTCTTTCAAAGAGTAATAATTATAAAGTTAAAAAAGTTTTCCAAGTCCTCATTCATGGAATGAATTCAAGTCACGTAGATGGCCTTAGGGGTTCTAAAACTTTCAGAGGCAATGGAAAGACTTTTCTCTTACATAAACATCATGGGGTTTAATTTGTCCTATTGATGAAATTGGATTCACACTTGCAGGAGTAAAGAGGCATAAAGCATGTTGTGAATGAGAAAACCACAGATCATTGTTTGAGGAGGTTTTTCAGTACATGGAAGCGGGATCCTCAGCGCTTCATCATTTGTACCACAGGTTAAACTTAGAGGAAGGCCTAAAGGTATGAAGACTATTAGGTATGATCAGCATCACTGTATGAGGAACATGTCAGCATGTGGAAGAGCAATCCTCAGTGCTTCACTCAATGGGAATGAAGGCTAAAGATAGAAGAAGGCTTAAAGAATGAAGACCATGAGGAATGATCTGGATCATTGGATGCTTCATCGATGGGAATGCAGGTTAAAAGAGTGAGGAAGACCTAAAGAATAACTGACTATTAAAATAGGTCAAATTCAGTGAAAACCCGATACATAGTAAAATGCGTTGGAAAAGGTTGATCCATTAAACAAATCTGACTTGCTACACTAAAAGCTTGTTGGTTCAACAACCAAAAAGGTTGTTGACATATGACAGACTCTACACATGACACCTGTGCTAGAGATATAAGGTCAATACCTCCAAGATCTCATATGCTTCATGGCTATACCCACTAATCTTTCACCCCTAGCTTTGAGCAATTGACCAATGGAAAAAATACGAAAAATTCTGATCCTTGTGTTGATTTTTCAAGCCCATCACTGTACCCTCTAAGATCTAACACACTTCATAGCAGTACCCATCCATCTTTTATGCCTAGCTTAGAGCAAGTGATGCGGCAAACTACACAAAGTTCTAATCTCTGTGATGATCTTCAGGGCCATTGCCATAACCTTGCAATGTGGCACTAATCTGTTGAACAGCATCTCGTGCTGCATAAGCTCACCATAGGCTTAATTACAAAGCACCCAAAAGATAGTTCAAACTGACCTTGACATGGCTGGCCTAATTTTGGCTTACCAATGGCACATGACAAAGTAAAGAACTAAATTTGCTTTGCAGTCTTATTCTAACTTGATAGGAGGAGATTACATGTATAACAACGGCACAAACCCACAAACAAGAGATGTTAACATTGACGCAAGTGCAAACTAGAGAACATATGAAAAATATATGTGAAACTAAGAATGAGGAGCCACACTGGGAATAAACTAAAATAGGGCTCGACTGACTGGAACATGGATCTATACCCAACCTATAAGTGAGCTATTGGTGGACAAAGATTACATTTGTGTTAAGCCATAAGACCCCTTACGCAAGTGATGTGAGATAACAGCCTAACCATAGTTAGTCCTTACCAATTTTATCAAGCCATGATTTATGTTGTTTTGGCCATTCTCCAACATGCAGATCTGTTTCATCGATATTGACTCTGTCATTCACCCATGTAAGATCTCCCATTCACAAATATGTTTGATCGCTTGTGTTAAAAGAATGGATCATTACTAAAGCAATCCTTCTACTTCACCCTTAATAACACTTCGCACCTACTAGTTAAAACCTTCAATTTACAAATTCTAGTTTCAAGACTTCTCATTTTGCAGTATGAAGTTCCAGATAAACAACACTTAGCACCCTCTACTTCCTAGAAGTTGATAGTGTTTTTTTCCCAACACAAGTGTTGAGACTCCAATATGCAAAACACAGGTTGCTTGAAAGATCACGCACAAAGTGCACAGTTTTGAAACCAGGTGAAAGTGTCAAAATGAGAAAAACTTGACCATATTTTTATAATTTCCTGTTTAATTAACTTATCTTTACGTAAAATATCAACCACATGTTTGCACATGCAACACAATATGACATAATATGCAACACGGGTACTAGAAATTGATTGACAATCAGAATATCATATGATACAATAATATCTCATCCAAAGTAGATGTAAATTACCTGTTTCCAGAAGAGTTTGTAATGAAAAAACAGTATCTCTCATCACAAAATTGACCCAAATATTGTTAAGACAAGTTTTTATCCGTACATCCTATTTTTGCCTTGTGAATAATAGTCACATTCTCTAGTACGTGGCTTCATTTAAGAGATAATCATTCAAGTTTAAAGAGATTAATTTCATCTTGTGTTTGGGAGCTGGATGCAGTCTTCTCTTTCTTCAGATAATTATATGCTGTTAATATCCCAAGCTCTATTAAGGACACATTTCAATGGAGGATCTGGAAAAGTAGGAAATTTTAGGTTATATTTTGTTATGACTTAATGAGGTTTTACATCCTAGTCATATAATGCAAAAACCAATTAGGAAGGTTTAATCTCCCTCTACGAGTTGCTTTCTTCACCTGGTCAGTGTCTTCAGCAAGAATTCTTGCACATGAAAACTTAGGAAGTTGTGACTTCATAATGGTAGATTCTCGGTGTTGCATGAGCAAGAAGAGTAAGGAATCTATGATTCTATCTATTAACCCATTGTGAAGTCAACCCTTCAATCTAGTATTGGTTTTTGATGAAGTGTGATATTTCTTGGTCATATCACACTCTACATTTGCCAGTTAAAGTACATAATGGGCTCAAAATCAAGAAGAAAATCCAGAGATTTGTACCATTAGGACTTGAGAGAAACAGTCTAGAGGATTTGATATACCGAACCTTGTCTGTTATATAGTTTTAGCTTAATTTTTTCTGGTTTTCTGGAGTGTTTCTGCATTGTCTATTGTATAATTTGTTTGAAATCAGACAATCCTCTTCCTTTTTACATATAGTTTTTTCACTTATCGAAAAAGAAGGAAAAACATGCATATCTCAGCAAAATTTCAATCATTCAGATTTCAATTTATGGAGGAAAAAGCAAAATCTTACTCCAAGAGAAACTTTGCAGCCTCCTGACACTCTTCAACACGCCGGTTATACCCAGGATTACTGGTCAAAGCTTGCTTCAAGCCTGAAAAGGCCAACAAGATTTTGAAAGCCTTTGGCACCGAAGGAATGTCCTTTTGCAACTTTGAAAAACGGATAAGCTCATGTTTTTTAGTCTGCACAAGCAATGCTTCACACTCATCAGAAAACCAATCTTTCAAACAGATAATTGAAAAACTTTACATCCTAATTCATCTGCATATCCAGCATGCAAAAACTTCATAGGTACAAGACATTAAACTTAAAGGACATCAGTAATTCTCAGTATAAGCCATCAAATATGTAAATCAATAAACTGAATAACTATTGAGTAGAAGTGTTATCAATGAAATTCTGTAATTACAAGAGGAGGTAAGTCAATAGCCTTATGATAATTCATTTTCCATGGAAAACAATAAGAAAGTTCATGTCACCATGTTTGTGTGACAAAAAAGTCATACACCCAGTTTTACAGAATTAATGCTGAACATGCAAAGGGAGAAACATAATGATGAGAATTGCGATTAAGTAGGCAGTACGAAAGGTGCAATACGTCAATAAGGTGGCTAAAGCTTCTCAATTAGCAGCTAAAGGGGTGCTGTTACAATGCATTCTAGTAACACCTCACGGCTGCAACACCTCCATACCAGAGCACCCAGCTTTAAGGCACTGCCTCTTTCAAACATACATTACACAAAAAAAAAAAAAAAAAGAACTCTACTTTTAACACTTCACAGGACAGTATAACAGCAACACGACCACAATCATGCCAAATAGACACCAAATCCATGGTAATCTAAATCACTGAATGAGTAAAAAGTTCCAAATTACCCATATGCAGTAAAAAATGTAAAAGACAATAGAGAGATTGATACAGAATTGGTTGGCATTTACTGTATGGTCTATCTGTTTATAAAAACAAAAAATGACAACTTACAAGTGCATTACTGTACACTCAATATATGCTTATACTGACTTATTCCTCAATTCATACAAGAAGTAACTCTTTCAATAAAACTCCAGCGTGAAAAATTATTCACAGCCATCCACAAATTAATCAACCATACCTGCTAATACTGCTACCTAATTTAGATTGCCTAGCCAAAATATAGGGTTCCTAAAAGAGCAGAACATCAGTCAAAGAAGATGGTTAATACTTTTTGTAAGACTCTCTTTGAGGTATCACTCATGAAAAAGAAAATGTTGTTTGGATGTACTAAGCTAAGAAGGCTGTGATTCCGAAGCCTACATGTGTATTTGAAGATATAAACTTGTGGAAGTCTCCATCCAAGCTAAATGCAACATGCTACAAACAGTTAACAATTTCCCAAGATTTCGTAATAGATTATGCATGCTTAGTGGTTCACAGATTACAAAAGAAATCATGGAAGAAGCTCGCAGACATGCAGTAACCTTTAATTTCAACCAGAAAAATCATGAACTTATCATTTAACAAAATTTATTCATCAACAATGACTAGGTCAACAAGGCAAGCTCACAGATACTATGACCGACATTTTAAGACATGCAGCACATTATGATGGGTTTCGTATCTGGCTAGACATAAACCTAAAATGTGCATGGTGTTATTCAGATGATTGTGCATAAACAAAACAGTTCATTGCTCACAATTTGCAATGCACACAGAATCTCAGCTGCAACTTTATTAATAAAAGATTTGGATATCTCCTTATTACAATCCCCACATACCTTAGACATCTGTGATGGCTTTAATACGATAGAAAGAAATGGTTTTGCATGGCTAATGGCAACTCATGACAACTGTCAAAACTCACTTCAAAACAGTAACAACAAAGCCATTTCCCACTAGGTAGAATTGGCTCCTTTGATCCTTAGACGGAGGATAATTCTACAACTCTTTTGTGCATTGAAACATCCCCACATTACCTTGCAATTCATGGAAGTAAGACAGCCATGACTTGATAGTAAAATAGCTGATTGATCCAGTATGCCATTCTTAAGGCCCAAATATTCATTTTCAATCAACCTGCATGGAAAGGAACCATATGAAGAGCTCCATTGCTCACCAAATTACATGGGCTAGATGATTTCAAAAGTGCATTATTTCATGGCAAAAAGAAGTATAAGATATCAACTACAAGTAAAATTTTTACTTGTTTAATCCTGTAATATATTTCCAAATAAGTTTAATCAATTCTCTCTTCCCGTTACCCACCATACTTCTTTAAATACGTTCTCCTCACCACCACACGTTGCTCTGCTTAGCTTTCCACTTTGTTGCTCCAGAATTCAAACTTCCACAATGCGAAAATACTAGATGAAAGTCATTAGTGGTCAGTACACCCATCAAATGGGTGGGCTGGGTCGGGTTTGGGTCTGATCAGAAATAGTCCAACCCATATCAACCCATTTTCATATAATGCAATTCTAGCGACCTACCTGACCCAACCTATATTGATAAAACAATTTCATATTCAATAAAATCTAGGAAAACTTGCTTTTTATGATCTCAACAAAAAAAAAAATTGTTTTGTTAAAACATTTTCATGCAATACAATTTAGTTAATGATTTTTATAATTTTGTAAAAAAATTTTATTTTTTCGAATTTCAACTTTTTTATTTTTTTAATCGAATTTTTAATCTTTTTCTTTTTTCTTTTCTTTTCCTTGGCTAGTCGGCGGCCACAAGACTCAAGCCTTGCCCGAAGCCGTCGAGGCTCCAACTTGCTAGATTCCAACGAGCTCAACCTCGCCTTGTCGAGTCTCAAGCTCACCTTTTGGCTGGTCACTGGCCGTCACCGTGGCCAATGACTGCCCCAGAATAAAGGGCAATAAAAGGAAAGAAAATAGAAAAAGAGAAAAAGAAAAGGAAAAAAACAATTAAAATGTCAGAATTTTGAAAATTTCACAGCCTAAATATGCATTATTTATGACAAAAGTTAATCATTTACCCATTCATAACCCATTTAGAACCCATTTAAGACTAATTAGGTTAATAAGTGACCAATTTGTGACCCACTTAAGTTTCTAAGCCAACCCATTTATGATCTACATTATTTAATATAAGTTAAAATATGAGTTTTTGACCCATTTGCCACCATTTTTTACTCATTTCGCACCTCTAGTGGTCAACCCAACTTCAGGCTTTACTATGTAATTGCTAGTGAAATTAGTTCTTTATATCTCAAAACAAAATTCTACATAAGACAAAAATGATTCTATACGAGCCCACATGCTTTACTGGGGAGATGCAGGAGCATAAACCTAATTTAATAGATTTAATTGTTTTTCTTCTATCTTTAGTCTTTTCCTGTTTATTGGGTAAGTAACTAGTCATGTGATAGTCATGTGACTTTTTAATTAGGTTGGAAGATTGAAATTAGTAGTTATTTCAGGTAAAGGGTTGAGATTGTACTTATGTCTATAACCCTAGTATAAATAGGTTTTAAGTCTCTCTAATACTAGCTTTGTACTCATTACAAAGCTTAGGATATCCTTTCTCTGTTCCATCTTCAATTCAGCTCTATTTTAGCCATAGTTCTTTTTGCTATCTTTCGCTTCTCTAACTACATCAAATTGGATTCACAAGCATTTATCCTACATCAAATTGGTACACAATGGTTGGACATGGAAGAGGCAATGAAGCCCAACAAACATAGGTCACTGAGATAAAAGGTATGGTTGAAAACTCCGAAGTAAAAAAGTTCCAAAGTTGAGGAAAAATAAAATGGCAACATTAACAGGGAGAGGGAAAATGTAGTTGTGCCAAATGTACATAATAAATGCATTCAGATATGCAATATGTATTGTTTAAGAAGTTCGCAGGGGTACCTGTCATACTCTATATTTTCTACAGGAGAAATGAATAGATTATTTGCCCTTTCAAAAGCCAACAAGTAGGCAATTCCCACCTATCAAACACACAGCCATCACAGGTCAGTAAAAAGTTCTTTGAAGGAGAAGTTTAAACAGGAAAATAGCAAGAGAGATACCAAACAATTTCCTTAAAGCTAAGTTATGTTCCTCTCATTATCAAAGTTCAGCAAACAGTTTGAAAAATGTCAGGATCAAACAGATGACATTTCCTTTTATTTATGGCTTCTATAACTGAAACAATCCATTAACAAGAAACTGAAGGGCTCATTCATTAGTAAATAAAAACGAAAAACTTATTGGATGAATAGTACAAGAAAAATGCATGCTAATACTTTTGGCATTTACAAACTAAGAAACCATTAGATAAAGAAGAAGCAAGGGAATATTGTCTTCACCATAAGAACAGAATTACATTCCGTGACATAGGTGGTTCATAAGCAGGTCATTAAGCAATCTCAATGGTTCAACAAAATTCACTATCATACAGGAAAGAAGAGTACCAAAACTTCCCTAATCAAGAGAACAAAAGGAGATATTTACTCACAGCAGCAGAAGAGCTAAGGCCTGAACTGTCAAGGCCCTCAGAACCACAGATGAATCCAATTATACCCTGCAAAAAGCCAACTATGTGATCTTACTATGAAACATCAAATGCCTCAAATCATCATGCGTAAGATAAACTTGGTAAATTTTTCAAGATGGATAAAAATTGCAGCATGCTTGGGAGAAGTTACATAAACTAAACACAATCTAATACCTACTTCAATGAGTATCTTCAGTGGCCGCTAGTTTGGGACAATATATCCATCTGCCATATTTCCAAGCCCTTTCAAACCATCATTCCCCCTCCCTCTTTCCCTTTTGACGTGATTATTACCAAAAGATGGACTTAGGTAAGTTTGAACGACTTTTGTTTGCTTAAGTAAAGATCTTCAAATGATCAGTCATATCCTTCCAAAAGCAATCATAGAAACCCATATGGAAGAAAAGATCAACTACAAACCCCCTAACAGAAATTATTTATATACGCAACCCTAACAGTATGATCTTCACAATATACATATCAAACACAGGCACTCCTACAACAACCAAACAGACCATTAGGCCTTCTTGAATCTAACTTAACTATTGTTTTGGCAGCTAATGACCCAGTTCAATACCTTCTAGGGTGATTGCACGGACAAAAAAAAAATTTCAGGAATATCCATATATGACATTGCTATCTGAGAGATAGTGATTCAGAAAACTATGTAAGTGATGCAAAAGTACTTCAGCAGTTCCCTTTCTTCATGCCAACTCAAGTTATTGATGAAAGGTGAACAACATCCCTAATTGATTAGTGGTGCGTTAACGATACATTTAGCCATCACTGGGAATTTGTCGCATGCTCTAAAAGTCATACTAAGGGTCTTGCCCCTGTTGACTTGATACCGTTCTAAAATTTTACAGTCAAATTTGTACAAGTCCTTCACATATGATCCACTAAACATTCCATTTCACAATAAATGATAAGAAATTATGTAAAAATAGTTCTAACCTGAGAAAGACGGTGACCTCTACTTTGCAGAGCATATTGAGCTCCTCTTGCATAATTTGCCCAATCACAGTCTTCATATTGTGTGGAAGAACCATTTGAATGCGCCTTCAGGTTTGTTCCACTCATAGGCTTTGGGTGTTGATTTTCATCAATTCTGTGGATAATATCCAATCAATTGTAATGGAATGGAAATTGTCACATTGATCACATGCACTCAAATTTTTCCATCAAATTACACAAGAAACAAAGATCTAAAAATCATATTCTTTGTCCTCAAAATGGAGAGCAAAATCATGTCACCTCAAGGGGGGCTCCTAAAATTTTGCCATTACGTTACTTCTAGCGATTGGACAAGTAGGTACCTCAAAAAACTCACTTCTTTCGCAAGTACAAAAAGCAAAAGTGTGGTGATATTTAAAGATTACTTATGGAACTGCATAGTTTTCAATTAATGTAACTAACAAATAACATAGTCCAACCATAATAATCATTGATTAATCTACATCACCGCCCTTAAGTCTAAAAAGGTAAAAAAATTTATTCCACTAAGAAATGGCAAAGTTGACCACAGTAATTTAGTACCAGTACTAGTTAGAGAGTTGTCAGAAGATAAATCACTTCTGAAAGGCCTTGCAGTAAACATCTATGAGATAAAGCAAAGATAGGAATGAAACTAAAAGAAGTCCATACCTAAACCGAACTTCACCTCCGAACTGCTCAGAACGTAGATAAACCTGAACAACAATTTACACATTCAGTAAATGGAAGCAGATCGATGCTGTCACGTTTAGAACAATAGCCATACTATTACACTCAATAGATCATTGTCTGCACAAAAGCCTGTAAGAACATAATAATAACTATTATAACAGACACAACAACAACACATAAACAAGACAAACCTCTGTAACAAAATTTACATTCTAAAGCGAAGACACTGCAGATAACATAGCCAAAGACAAGATCATGTTCAAGTAGCAGGAATCAAACAAAACCTCAAAAACTTCTTAGAGCCAGAGGGAACTCAAAATCGCAAAACAAATTGTGTGTACACATGGTGATGAGTTAAGCCAAACATTCTAATGCCTCATGTTTAAACTGGAAACTACTTAAACAAACAATCCAACATGTGAGCTTATACCAGAAACAACCTTGCAGCATAAGTTCGCATCACATTCCACGTGCTAGAGTATAATGAAGTGGTTATAGGCAATGTTTAAGCCTTCCTGCTGAACAAGTAAGCCTAATACCTAACTAATGATACATCTTGAGAAGCTTTAGTAAGTCACCTATATCCTTAATATACAGATGTCTCTGATGTGATTGAAGTACCACTTTACCCACAATAAGCTTGAATTTTGAATATTTTGTTTTTCCTTTTAGGAACTTCAATAAGAAGTGATGGGTTCTAAATCCAAAAGGAAATAAGTATCAAAAGTTGGAACTTTACTTGAACTAATCTCGAGCTCGATGCATGTGTCTATTCCCCTCTTCAATTTATTACCTTGTCTGCACACATCTATGACTCCATTGACAATGCCCATACTTCTATTTTTTGCTTGCACCTAGAAAGTGGCATTAGAAACTCTAATAACTTATGCATCCGTACTGTGCCAGGCCAATGACCTTTGTCAGCTCATCTAGTTCAAGACTTCAAGAGATTGTTCGGATATTAATAACGGTCTAAACCTATAATATCGAATTATAAAACAAAAAGCAATGGAAGGGCAATGAAAGCAGACAGGCCAGTGTTGTTGCAGATTCCTTTCGATCTTCTTAGCCATTATGGGTTCCATCTAGGATCTATAATGCTTTTGCCGTCTTTCGTTCCCTATTGTTCTTCAATTGATAGCTAGAACAACAACAAAAAATTTGTGGGGCTATGATATGAATGGAAGAATGCAAATTAATTTGCTCATGATTGATTTCAGTTCCAAGATTGACCTTCTCAGCTTGGGTCCTCACTTTAAGATCAGTAACTTAGCAGAGAAACCTATAAATCGTCCATCACACATCATACATGAAGGAGATCTAGAGTATCCTTCACTTTCCGAAAATTGAAAAAAAGATTGTTATCATGGTGCAACATGAAGTAACTCAAAATCCAACTAGTATGCTGGCTATCACTCACAGCTGTGAAAAGAAAAAGAGATGTCCTGTGTGACCTCAAGTTTCACATCCCCTAAACTAAAGCTTAGCATAGCTCAGCTTGTCACTCTTTGTTCCCACTCATATGTCACATGACTCTTCTTTATCGACTCAAACATGTGTATTTCCTGAAAGTCCTCAAAGCCAAAATCATACAAGACTCTTATGCTTTGTTTGAAAACCATAAAATGTGGAAGGGAAGAAATTTAAAGGAGAAAAATTTCAAATTTTCCTCAATCTCAATCTCACAAAATTTCAGAATTTTCTTAAATTTCCACCCAAATTGTCCTCACCTCCTCTTTCTGTCCTTTCCCCATATGGAGCGTTAATAGCCATGATTAGCAATACACAGAGGATGCTCAACTCCATTCAGCCTAACATGACTAACCTATAATGAAAGTGTAGGATGCTTGAACTTTTAGAGCTGCTCTAGTTCCATAAGTATATGTGAGATAACATATACCATAGTGAAAAATCCACCAGGTGATAAATCTATGCAATTTACATCTAAAGCCAAAGCATTTCACTACTGTAAGAGCAGACGAGATATAGTGTTTTGTTGCTTTAAAGTTCCAGAAACATAACTGATTTACATGATAAATAAAAGAAACGTAAAACTTGATACCCACAGAAATGTCTAAAAATAACTAACAACTCTGGAGGTACTATGCAAATAGATTTATCAGAATCCAAAAAGATCGCCATCAAGGAGAATTTCGCAGGCTTCCACTATGCTCTTAAAACCGTAGGTCGAGCAAGTGTTACCTGACCATCTCCAGAAGGAACAAATGCTAGAAGTATCCCTTTGTCAATTGTCATAGCACATACCATTCCGCCCTACAAATTTTATTGAAAACAAGAGGTGACAGCCTTGCTCAATTCACAAGTCTTAGAAATACAGATTTTACCTAGAAAAATGGCAGGAAATTAAGACCAAGTTGTGTATAATGCCCAAATAGAAGGCCCCATGCAAACGCTATCTAGACAACAATGTGGCCAAAACTGACCTGGTGATCTATGTGAGCTCCCAGGGGGCAAATTCTATAAGGAGATACTACAACCTGAACTTCATCTGTTTCTCGGCCAGCCATTCGAGAGGCAACATTGCGGATATAGTTCAACTGCAAAGAGATACCATTACATGGAGCAGAATCCCCCAAAAACATTGGCATTTGCAAGACTGACTACACTCATCTCAAAATGGTCAAATAGAGAGATGATTTTCAACTGAACATACAGAAGATCCACGAATATCCCCCCCACGCACTAAAAAAATCAAGGTAATCGCCACAGCCAGTTGACTCTTTCATCGATCTTTCAAACCGATGAGTGGGCAACAACGACACTAGTCTGCTAGATCATCCCATAACATGCACAGACGATCTTCTACATCAACGAAAGGAAGAAAAGAGACCAGGTATCATCCTTTGATTTTCAAGCTTTAAATGGCATTGCCGAACTGGATCTAATCAAAGAACAATTACCGACAATGCTGGTCGGGTTCGGAGGCACACTATCTTCTACTCCAAGAAAAGGAAGAAAAGAATCACCCATTGATTTTCAAGATTTGAATGGCATTGCCGAAAGAACATTACAGCAATAACGCGGACCGGACTTGATCAGAGGAGAGAACAACTTTCGACAATGCGGTCGATACAAAATCGGCGTTCACAAACTGCAGAGGGATTACCTGCGCGTCAGAAGGCCAAGACAACTCGCCCATCTTCCAGATCGGAGTCCGAAATGGCAGCAAAAGGGCAATGAGCGTGAAAACTCAGTAAAGCAGAGAGTCACGTATTCGGTCTCTGTCTGGAACGAACAAGCGAGAGGGACTCCGCAACGAGAGAGAGAGAGAGAGAGAGAGAGAGAGAGAGAGAGAGAGAGATGTAGCAATGGTGAAGAAATTAGGATAATCATTCAGGCGGTGGTGGTGGCCCGGCGGGTAAGGGGGCAATCATCATTTGAAAAGAACAAGCGGGGAGAGAGAAAGAGAGAGACTGGCATTGGTCGGAGACGGCGGAGACGGCGGAGACGGAGTTAAAAGGCACCGATCCCACTGCCGATCTTTTCTTTCGTTCGTTTTCCGGTTACTCTATTTAATTAAGAAAATATAACATAAATGGTAACTAAATTTTGATAAAATATGTAATGCAATCTTTAAATTTTTAATTTACTTAATATGATCCCTAAACTTTAATATAATGTATAATATGACCTGAATTTTTTTATTTGTTCAAGACAATCCATAAACTTTTGTTACATATTTAATTTAGCCCATGAATTATATGATGACATTCAACATTATCCATTAACTTTAATTATTAAAATGAAAACATTGAATAATTTTCATATAGTCTACAGACTCAATTGAACATATACCAAAGGTTTAAGATTATAGTGAATAAATTTAAAGTTCAAGAACTACATATACATTTAATCAATATTCAACAACATTTCATACAGTTATTCTTTTAAGAAACAATTGTGCAAAATATTCGATTAATATTGACGTATAAAAAAAATAGTATATTAATGTAAAGGATAAAATGGAGCAATTCATTAACCAAGAAATATTTTCGCACGATAAATCGCAAAATTCAAACAATCTAGTGACTTTTCATCATATCATATAAAGTTAACAGCAATATGTCCTTGTTTGAGTTGTAAATATTTATCATCTTGTGAACTAGTGGATAATTGGTACTTATTGAGTTGATAAATGGAATTAGGGTGGCTATCATATTTTGAATTAAATGGATAAGTGGTGTGCAATTATCTAACGGTTTGGATCTTTTTGGCGGGCAATGATTGATTGATTGCAGTAATAAATTAATAAATGGTAGGAAAATCAAGGATATTTTCGTGAACATAGGGTTGACACCAAATTCATAAGTTTGTTTTATAACCAATTTAAAAAAGATATTTGTATCATTAAAATACCACTTATAAAGTACAAAAGAGTTAACGTGTTTCCAGGCATTTTTAAAACTTTTTTTGGTATAGAAACACGGTTAAAGGTGAATACAAAAATGAATGCCCGGTTTTACCCTAAGCACATCAAATATAAAACATTTCTTACTTCCAGTTCTACCCTTTAACATGTGGAGGAATCGGGAGACTTTTCACATTTTCAGTTGTATCCTTAGGCATCTATTCTCTAATTTCAACCCGTCGCATCTAATTTAAATTGTCGCCTTCAACGAAGTAAATCCATTTCTTGGCAAAACACAACCAACGATCTCGCCTTCTTTAATTATATCGCCCTAATAATTACTAAAACATTAAGCTTATATAAAATTCTAAATGATTTTTCGTTATAACATAAAATATAATTTATAAAATTAAAAGGTAAAAACAAAAGAATAACGAGACATCGAAATACTATATAACAATGAATCGTTTGAACAAGTGGTTAATAGATAAATTCATTTCAATTATATTCTTAAGTTAAATTTTCCTAATAAACTACTAAAAGCCTTGTCACGTCCCGAACCTCGAGAACGCGCACATCCCTCAATGGTCTATTTAAATTGCGACGTTCCCAGGACGCATCGCCGATCCCATCAGATTATGCACATGCGGAAGTGAATTAGACAATCCCCTAACAACAATCAAACATGGGATAGAAAAGTAGGACAACCAATTCAACAGATTCAATCCCGAGTTTAGATACACGAAAAACTAAACCAAAAATGGTTTACAAAACTATCTAAACTCCGAGATCTACAGCCACATGCTCCAGGTCCATCCAAAGGTGTGCTCCAAAATCATCACCTACGGTACTTCCTATCACATGGGATGTACCTCCAACTAGGAACCTGCAAAATAATGTTAAGTTGAGACAATGTCTCAACGAGTCTATCCCTTACGCCCCAATTAGGAAGAAAATTCACCTAGAGGTGGCCTAACACACATCAAACAATCCTTATCTCGTCTTAGCACCTCCTTGCACATCAGTACAGTTCATAAACATATGCAGATAGCAAGCATGTCCAACGATTGGAACACTGCACATCAATCATCCAACACTCACAGAAGTCCCGATTATAAGGCCAAATCGTTATGACACGTCCCATTCCATGTCACACAATTTCGTCCCATAATAAGGCGCAGCAAATCAATGTTTCAATTTACAATCAAGTTGAGTTATGATGTTTCTCAACCCGCGTAAACACGCCTCGGGTCCTCGCCACAACCCGCGTAACGTTCACACCTCAGGTGTGCGACTCACCACAACCCGCGTCAAGTTCACGCCTCAGGTGTGCGACAGTTGACCTCGTCAGGCTCAACTAAACCCCGCGTAAACACACCTCAGGGTAGCCCGCGTAAGTTCACGCCTCAGGCTTATCTCTTTACCACAACCCCGCGTAAAATTCACGACTCAGGGTAGCCCGCGTAAGTTCACGCCTCAGGCTTATCTCTTTACCACAACCCCGCGTAAAGTTCACGCCTCAAGGGTAATAAAACGAATCAATTTCATAAATACAACATGCTCATGCCTCAACAAGCATGCGATCAATAATTCAAGCCATGTGATTTAAAATCGAACCACTTGATTGATAAATGTACCACATTATTCTCACTCACGGCCACGTGATTAATAATCGAACCACATGATTAATCAATCACAGCCACACGATTAATAATCGGACCACACCATTAATTAACGTACCACACGATTAATCAATCACGGCCACACGGTTAATAATCGGACCGCGCGATTAATTATGAACCATTGATTAATCAATCACGGCCACACGATTAATAATCGGACCACACAATTAATTAACGTACCATCCGATTAATCAATCACGGCCACACGATTAATAATCCGACCACACAATTAATTAAGTTTAATAATAAATGACATCATAATTCCTAAAATATCTTCTAGAAATCTTCTCTTGCAAGATAGCTTCATTTGACATCATCCATTACTTCATATTCATAAATGCCCATAACTACACATGTGACATCATCACATATACACTGTTCAGCAAGCATGACATCAAGAACAACCACAAAAACAATATTGGTCTCGATCAGCAGAAATAGGGCTACTCGCGTGTCTCCAAGTTTAAATCCAGAAACTCAATCAAAAGAGTTCGGAAAATTCCCAATATTTAATATGTCATAAAGGACACTTAAATGAACATTTTTCATGAAGACACCTTGACCCAGATCCTTCTGGATCAAGAGCAGTAAATTGCTCAAAACGCTACAAGAATTGTGCCCGTTTCCAGAAGTCACGTCTTTAAAAACCAGCTTGGTTTGAGATACAAACCTTATTCGTTTGCTCTGAAATTTGACTATGTTAAACTAGAAGCTGTAGTAAACAACTTTCATGAAGGAACTCTTTCGAAATTCGGACTCTAGGAGTTGATAAAAATCCATTGAACATCAAAAGATCACATGTTCCAGCAAAAACAGAGGTTCTGTTTTCTTCCAAACGAAGTTAAAATATTACCCTTTTAAATCCATAAAATCTTGGGTAAAATATATGTTATAGCTGAAGATGTCTACAACATTTCTCAAGAAAAAATCGATCTCAAAATCTCAGTGAATCTCATTTCACAAAATTGGCAAACGGATAGGGTCCAATAAACAGATTCAAGAGAAATCAGCCAAACTCAACCAAATCAACTTCCCTAGGGTTCATCTAACCCAAAACCACTCTAATCAAGCTGATCAACACTAATCTAACCCCGTAGGTGTAATCAACATCCTAAGACAGGATTAGGAAGTAGACTCACGGGATTAGTGAACCAACGGGTCCACGACGGCAGCGACGCGAAGGCGAGCGTTGGAGCACGGCTAGCTGAGCTTGGGTTGGTTGGTCCGATGATGGAGTTTGAGCAGCAAGGGAGTGGCCGTGAGCAGCAAATGGATAGAGAAAATGAGGAAAGAGGAGGAGAAGAAGAATGAGTTCTCTTGTCTTGAGGGAGAAGCCAAGAACACAACTTGTCAAGCAAGTTTTCTTGTGGCCAATGGTAGGTCTTCTACCCCTAAAGTCAAATTATCAACCAATAGCTAATTTCTTCTCCTTTTCTTCACAAAATAAAGTCTTTTTGGAGGTCAAATAAATCCCTTGACCAACCCCTACGAATTTCCACTATTTTTCCACCTATTAATTCAATTTGGTAGCCCAAAAATCCAACTAAAGTGACCCCTCAGAATTTTCTTAATTGAAATTTGCTAAATTTGAATTTTTCCACAAAACTTCTAGCCCGACGGAATTTTCCCAAAAGATGAGACGAGATCCTAAAAATAAATAGTGACACACTCGAACGTTCGATTCCCGAATCAGAGTTCAATTTCATGGTTAAAATCAACTGAACGCGATTCTAGTACAATCCAACTTATCGGGTAGCTGTTAGGGATTTTATCACGATTATATCCCTCAGCGGCTTTACCTGATATGTTAGTTAACTCAAGAGTGATCAGCTCCGAAAAAAAGGACTATATGCGCGTCGGTGAAAAGCCCATTTCATTTTATTTCGAACGGGGTCAAAATTCAGGATGTCACAAACCTCCTTTTTTTCCTTCTACTTAATTAATTTAATTCATTACATTTTTTAACCAATACAAACATCACTCATGTTACTCTTATTAATAAAACCGTATCCTTCAAATGAGATTAAAAATTTTATACCATCTCACATGTTGAATGGGAATGATGATAAAAAAAAACGTAAAACTTGCAATTTATATATATGGTTACCAAAATATGCAATTTCTAAAAGTATGTGCAAATAAGATGCACATGTATATAAGGGTTAATAAAATTAAAAACCCAAAATCAATTATCTCTTATCACATTTAAGCTAAATCTATGCACTAGTGCTACATTTTATTGGAATGTAATGCCTTCTTATATAACTATGTATCATCTTTCAAATAACTCTATTTGTTTTAGATTGGGTCATCATAGCAAGCGTGATTGTATTTTAGCTTCAAACGACATGATTAAAATCGCATATGAATGTATGTCATTATGACCCTATCGACTTTAGATTGTTTGCATAATTTCACGAATCATAGATTGATTAGGAGTGGATACCTTCCCAACATAACTGCTTTTTAGCCTCGAATTTAGAGTTCCCTCTTAGAAACACAACAAAGTTGTCTTCAATTTGGAGTTTACTGAGGAGTGGATTCACACCGGTCTGACTTCAAATGCCAGAAGTTTACCCACAAGTTTACTAACTGTGGTTAGCCTTTGACTTTGAGTTTGCCTAAAAGTAAATAACTACCTCGATGTGACCACGTCTCTCTATTATCTACGTCATTTCCTTTATCTTATGCAACATTCCCCCTTTCAAGCTAGCTTCGGCCTTTGTCTACAATTCTCATTTTTCCTTACAATGAGTAGATTCAGCTCTTGCTAGTTCTCGAAAAATTATCAACTTATTTTTTTCTTAATTTTAGAAGAAATCCCAATAGGCTTGGAAAATCCAGGAAGAGTGGAGAACGCCAAGTGATAAGCTCGCGGTAAGTGGATTCCTCTCTTGTTAGTTCTTCAAATTATGTTGAACTTGATATCAACTACTTCTCTCTTATTTCCTAAGGAAATCCTAATAAGAAAGGAAAATCCAAAGAGCGTTGGCAACTAGATAGGGTCTATCGCAAGCACATATACATGTAAAAGCCAACAAAATCATGCACATTCACCAAAATCGAAATATCAAACACAAGGAAACTACGGTCAATTCCTATCAAAATAAGATCAAGTCCTAAAGAAGCAGTAAACTTACCATACCCTATAACTACTTCACCATTTGTATCTTAATACTCCATAACACCTCAGCCCTAGTACCATAAAAGAAAATAGTTAATAATCCAAAATCGATATATTCACTATAGTGAATCCAAGAATAGGTCTAGACCTGCAATTAGTGCCCATATAAACATAGTAACTAATCCTCCATGGACAAGTTGTACCTCAATTAATCATCAGTCGTAGGGGTGTGCAATCGGACCGGGTTTACCTGGTTCCTGGACCGGTCCACCCGGAAAACAAGGTCGGGAATCGGTTCCTATTGAAACCGGTCCAAGAACTGGTCCCCAATTTTCAGAACCAGTTTAAATCGGTCCGGAAACCGGTTTTGGACCGGTTTGAGAACCGGTTCTGGACCGGTTTGAGAAACACTTCATGTGGCCTTCCAGCCCACACTTTGCAGGCGTCCCTCTCCTTAGCCTAACTCGCTCCAGCCCTTAGAATCTCAATTAGGTTGGAAAAGATCGAGAAGATGGGGAACGAAGAAGGAAAGCAGAACTGCAGAAGCAAATCTGCCTTGACAGAGTCGGCGCGGTCTCAGGGAAGCAATAGCACGATCTCACACATGGAGCAAAGAGCAAAGCCGATGAAGCACCGAGAAGGAAACTACCCCTTCTGGGCATATGAAGTCAGAAAAAGAAAAGAGGAAGCAAAGATGAAAGAGGGGGGAGGGAGTCTCAGACATAATATTTATTGCGTTTTTCCATTTTTCTTTGTGGGTTTTCACTTTATGCTCATCAAAGCATCCATCTTAATTGGCCGTTTCTCATTTTTCTTTACGGATTTACTGAGATTGTACTGTTCACGTGGACTCGAATTGGTGATCAGTCTTCTCTTGGGACCATTTTAGCCATTATTATGACTGGATTTACAGTTGGGGTTGCCTACGCCTACTAAAACATGAATGATTATGTCGAATTGCAACCTATTATGATGAAGGCTAATGCTAATGCTAACACCCCCTTGGTAACCCTTGTCATGATGCTGGAGGGGCTCAATCTTCGCGAAGGGGACGAAGATCGCGGAGTAGGATAAGGGCTATGTCTAAAGGCCCGGTGGTGAATTCTACCCTTGTGGATATCCCAAGTGCAGGGGATTTAATTATGCAGAAGGCTGAACTGGGGGTACCACTTCCTATTAAGGGTATTGTGTTCAAAGAAGTTGGTGCTACCACCACTCCCATCCCAGTGATACAAGTACGGGGAAAGACTGTGGAAGCACAGGAGGAGGCTGGACTCGATAAGAATAAGCTTGGGACTAATCCTAAGGAATTCCCTGTCCTTAGGAGAAGATCTCTGAGTCGCAAGAAGGGAGGGAGAAATAGAAGTGCATCAAGAACCCATGCAGGTGGTGAGCACTTGAAGGATTCTTCGAAGAATCAGGCCCAAGGTACTAATCCTGTTAAGCAACGATCTTGGGCTAATATAGCTAGATCGACAGCAGCAATTGGCTATGATTTGACATTACATTCCTCCGACTAATAGGAGTGGCAAAAACTGTGTTATGATGTCGGAAGAGATCTTGAAGGAGACGAATAATGTATGGCATGAGTCCCTAGTCGGATACTTTATTGGTAAGAAACTGCCCTTCAAGATGATTGAAGCTACCCTGAAGCACCTGTGGGGAAATCAGTTGCAAGATATGATAGCTAATGATGAAGGATTTTATTTCTTTCATGTTCCTAACCTTGAATTCAGAAGAAAGATACTCGAGAGAGGACCTATTATTGTAGCAAGAACTCCCCTCATCTTGCAGCAATGGACTCCGTCCCTTGAATTGAAAAAAGGGAAGCATAACAAGGTTCCGGTTTGGGTGCAGTTGAGGAATCTCCCATATGCAGCGTGGTCTGGCAAAGGTATTAGCGCTGTGGCTAGTGTTGTTGGTAAACCACTTTATGTTGATCACTACACTGAAACAAGAAAGCTAATATCCTTTGCTCGGGTATGTATAGAAATGGATGCATCAAATCCAATGCCAGAGAGCATTTCGGTATTCGAGCATGATGAGGAGATGCTCATTTCGGTGGAGTATGAGTGGAAGCCTCTCCTATGTACTAAATGTGGATGCTTTGGTCATCGATGTAGTGAACCGATTGTGGTGGCTAATAATGGCCAAACGGAAAACATTGCTTCTCGTCAAGGTAGCCTAGTAGCTGACCATATGGCAGAGACCTCGCTATTGCCTAGGGAGGAGGTGGAACAGTCAATGGATGCTCCTCAACACGAATGAAAGACGGTTCAATCTAGAAGGAAGCACCAAAATGTACCAAACAAAGTGTTTTCCGTTCAGGAAGGGTTAGGTCTGCCTAACGATCCTAGTGTGGATAGGGAACCTTTGCCTCTTGCTGGGAAGTCGACATCTGATCCAATTTCCGATTCGTCGGAATCTATTAGGCCGTTGGGTCAAGAGGATGTTCCTGAGAGCTCGGAAGAGGAATCATCGGTCGATTCAGCGCATGAGTTATTCCAGGTTGAGAAGAATCTACAGTGTCCAGGCTCTCGTGGAGGAGGCACTTCGTCCCCTGGAAGTGATAGAGATGCTAGGGAAATTAATCGGCAGATGGAATTACAACCCTTGCCTCAGTCTATGAAGATTAAGGTGGCAGCTAGAAAGAGAGGCCGACAAGGAAGAAAGAGGTAATCCTGCCTCCAAGTCATTTTGTAAATATGTTAATAAGCTTTTGGAATATTAAGGGACTTATGGCCCCCTATAGACAGGTGGAGATACGCTATCTTGTTAGAACTCATGACCTGTGCTGTATTGGGTTGTTAGGAACTAAAGCTTCAAAAGAAGCTTTTTTGGATATTTCGCCAAGTCTAATCCCCAAGTGGAAATGGTATGCCAACTATGACTTTGCCGATTTAGGAAGAATTTGGGTTGGATGGGACCCAAGCAAGGTGAGCTTTGAGCTTCACAATATGTCCTCGCAAGCCATACATGGAAGGATATTAGTGAATAATTCGGATATCAATTTTGTTGTATCTATTATATATGTAGAACATACCTTCATCAAAAGGAGACTATTGTGGACTGATCTTAAGTCTTTGAGTAACAGATTTAGTAACATGGCTTGGATAGTCGGAGGTGATTTCAATGCTCTAAGATATCCTTCTGATCGGGTCGGGGGTACCTCGAACTGGCTTAGGTCGTTTGATAATCTTAATGACTGTTTAGTTGAAGCCGGTTTGGATGATCTAAGATATGTGGGCAATAGATACACGTGGGCAGCCTATCAAAGAGAAGCTCGTGTTCAAAGGAAAATTGATAGAGTGGTCGTGAATGCCAAATGGATATCGGAATTTTCATATTCGGAAGCCAATTTTTTGTCTCCTGGGATTTCTGACCATTCGCCAATGGTGGTTCGTATAATGCCTCATGTCAAAGTGAGGAGGCCTTTTAAATTTTTCAACTTCTGGACATACCACCTAGATTTTGTAAATATTGTTGCCCAGGTATGGAGCACCCCGTTGAATAGAACTGCTATGTTTCAACTTTGTGCTAAACTGAAGCTCCTGAAAGCCCGACTCAAAGAGGTCAACTTACAGTGTTACTCGGACATCTCTAATCGGACAGCAATGACACGTTCACATTTGCGAGCGATTCAAGAGGAGCTATATCGTCATCCAACCAACGCATGATTAGCTAATGAGGAAAAAGCTGCTACTCAGATATTTGTTCAACTGAGGATGCAAGAGGAGCTGTTTTATAAACAAAAATCCAGAATCAGATGGCTCAAAGAAGGGGATTCTTGTTGATGCTAATTTTGACGATGACAAAACTAAACCAAAGTCTGAGGTGTTCAGACTTTCCCAAAGTCTGGGGAAGACAGACTTAAGTTCTTATGGCTACATATCTTATTGATCTTATTCATTTCCCACGAAGATCTGGTACAGAAAGTATAGATTGATATTTATCTTCGACAGCCTATCGATTGATTGGATCTGATTATGACATTTATGGAAGCAATCAATTATTTGGAGCAAGTATTCACTTAAGGAAACTGAAGATCCTGATTGAATGGGTGATCGGGATTAATGGATTCTCTATTGTTTCTATCTATAGCTTGAGATCTCCTGTTTGATTCTGTCCAACGGTTAGATTGGAAGAATTCCTTTGGAAGGCGCCAACGGTCATGAAGGCATGAAGGAGTATTTAAGGGAGATATTTTAAGTTGTATGGTATGAAAGTTAGAGAGCAATTTTCCTAAAGTCTGAATCTGTGAAGAGCTTTAATTATACTCAAAAGAGTGTGACACACGAACTTCGTGAGAGTGAAGCTGAGAAGCTTAGACATTGAGATTGTAACTCTTTTGATTCATAGTGGACTCCAGCTAATAGACTGTCACGGTGGGAGAGTGGACGTAGGCTTAATCTAAGCCGAACCACTATACATCTTGTGTTCAATTCTCTTTGCTCTCTAACTCTATTTATTATCCCGAAGCTTTTTATTTCCGCATTAGCTTTTACGTATTTACATATTGCACTAGCGCTTTCAAGTGGTATCAGAGCTAGGTTGCTTGTTTTAGAAGTGTTTTACTTCTGAGCTAACGATCTATGGCTAGTGCAAGTGGTTCAGGTGTGGTGGAAGGACAACATTTTCTTAGACCTCCTTATTTTGATGGAAAAGACTACTGTGTCTGAAAGAACAAAATGAGAATTTTCTTGAAGTCAAAAGATCCCATGGAATGGGAAATAATCGAATAAGGAGTAATTCCTTCTACTAGTTCTGGAGAAACTAGAGTGATACCTCAAGCTGAAATCACCAAGAGACAACACACTGATTCCAGGGCTACTCATTCTCTTTACTGTGCTCTATCTCTTACTGAATATAACAGGATTTCTTCTTGTGAATCAGCCAAAGAAATCTGGGACAGACTAAATGTCACTTATGAAGGAACTGATCGTGTCAAGGAAACGAGATTGAATATCTTGCTTGGACAATATGAAGCCTTCAAAATGAGAAATGGTGAATCAATTGCAGATATGTTCAGCAGGTTCACAGAGATTGTCAATGGACTTGCAAATCAAGGACAACCAATTACTAGACCTATGAAAGTCAACAAGCTCTTGCGAGGATTATCACAAAAATGGAATCATATCAGAACATCTATTAGAGAAACTCAAAGAATTCAGCCCTTGTCAGTGGATGAATTGGTCAGAACACTTCAATCTTATGAAGTGGAAAATCTCAATCAAGATGAAGAGTCCAAAGGTAAAAAAATCAATTGCTTCAAAATCTAATATTATTTCTGATGATGCAGGTTCAGATGACTATCTTGATGAAGAGGAAATGGCTCTTTTCATTAAGAAGTTCAAAAAGTTCAACAGAAATGGGAGGAGATCAAATTGGAAAGGATCCAATTCTTAGAAGAACTCGAACGCTCAGAAAGGACAATCTGATGAAAGAAACACTTATGCTGAGATCACTTGTTATAATTGTTAAAAGAAAGGACATATTAAGCCAGAATGTCCTCTTCTCAAAGAAAAGAGTGGAAGGTACGAGAAGAACAAAAATGCTCTAAAGGCTGAAACTTGGAGTGATACAGAAAGTGATGAGGAGTTCGCCAATATTTGCTTAATGGCTCATTCTGATTCAGACTCTGACTCAGAGGATTTTGATAACCAGGTAAATAATTATAGAGTTCCTATTAAAATAGCTAATTATATAAATGATCTTTGTTCTAAATTGGACTCCTCTTTCAAAGAGATTGCTGAGCTAAAGAAAGAAAATCTGATTCTCAAACAATAGGAAATTTCTTTGAAAGAAAAATTTGATAATGAAGTTTTGATTTCAAAGGATAAATATAGCTCTCTTGAAAGAGAAAATATCTGTTTAAAATCTGAAATCTATTCTATTACAAAAAAGTTCTCTTTTGGATCTGAAAAATTAGAGAAAATTCTTTCAGTGCAAAGACCTTATTTTAAAAAAGAAGGTTTGGGAATGTCTTTGGAGAAAGCACCTTTGATTGATTTTCCAAAAGTTAAAGAAAGACTAGAAAAAATGCCTTCGAAAAGAACTTACGAAAATCATTTTAGAAGAATGTTTATTAAACCTATTGGAAGAGATTCTATTGAGTGCTTTAGTGTCATCTTGAAAAAGAGTGTTCGAGGAAAAAGAATTTTATAAACCAAAGATGGAAAACGTCCTTATTTTCTTCTAACACAAAAGGACCCAAGATGATCTGGGTACCTAAAAAGAAATAAGTTCTTTTTCAGGAAATTCAATCAAAGTGGTACTTGGACAATGGATGTTCAAGACATATGACAGGAGATTCAAGCTGTTTCATTAAATTGGAGAGTTTTGATGGAGGAAAAGTAGCATTTGGAGGAGACAGCACAGGGAAAATCATTGGCCGAGGAACTGTGAAGATTGGAAAGCTTTCTATTAACAATGTCTCTTTGGTTAAAGGGTTGAAGTATAACCTACTCATCATTAGTCAACTCTGTGATATTGGTTATAAAATCCAATTTCAAGAAGGAATCTGTCTTGGCTCAAGTAAAGACAATTCTCAGACTTTCAGTGGAAGGAGACATGGTAATATATATTTATTGGATATGCATGTTGAAACTCTTAAGTGTCTTATATCTTTACAGAAAGAAGTAGACTTATGGCATAAGAGACTTAGTCATGCACATTTGAAACAAATTTCCAAGATCTCTTCAAAGCAACTTATTCAAGGATTGCCATTCCTGAAATTTCATAAAGATGAAGATTGTACATCTTGTACTCTAGGAAAACAGATAAAGGATTCCTTCAAGTCTATAAATCATGTTGCTACTACAAGGGTTCTTCAGCTTCTTCACATGGATTTGTTTGGACCAAATCGAACAAAAAGTATTGGTGGTAAGAGTTATTGCCTGGTAATAGTTGATGAATTTTCTAGATATACTTGGGTATTTTTCTTAGCAAATAAGTCTGATGCCTTTGCATATTTTGCCAAGTTTGCTAAGAAAGTCCAAAATGAGAAAGGGTACGTGATTTCAAGTATTCGATCTGATCATGGTGGTGAATTTGAGAATGCAGAATTTGCTAAATTCTGTGATGATTTTGGGATACAGCATATGTTTTCTTCTCCATATTCACCACAGCAAAATGGTGTTGTAGAAAGGAAGAATAGATCTTTGCAAAAATGACCAGAACTCTGATGATTAACAGCAAAGTAAGCTCCAGATTTTGGGCAGAAGCTGTTTCTACAGCTTGTTATATTATCAACAGGGTGTTTCTAAGACCGTTGATGGACAAAACGTCCTATGAGATTTATAAAGACAAAAAGCCTAATGTCTCTTACTTTCATGTCTTTGGCTGTAAATGTTTTATTCTCAAGAATTATGCTGACAAGATTGGGAAATTTGATAGTAGATCTGATGAAGGAATCTTTCTTGGATATTCTTCATCGAGTAAGGCTTATAGAGTTTATAACAAAAGGACTTATAGTGTGGAAGAATCTGTACATGTTAAATTTCATGAAGCAGACATAGTTTCAGAGGTCACAAGACAAGCTGGTACTGAAGAGAACAGTGTTCCACTGAGAGTTGTTGAATCTATTGGAGATACTGATTCACAGAGTCTTGATAGTGGAAATTCAAATTCAGAAAAGTCAAAGAAAGTGGAAGCATAAGTCGAGTCACCCCTTGGAAAATATTATTGGCAATATTGAGGATGGACGTCAAACCAGATCAAAAGTAAGAATTTCTGTCATTCCTGAAGAACCAGAGGAATCCAGTGCAATTGCCTTAATTTCTGAAATTGAGCCAAAGAAAGTAGAAGAAGCCTTAGCGGATGATAGCTGGATAGAAGCAATGCAGGATGAGCTGAGACAGTTTGCTATAAATGATGTTTGAGAGCTAGTTCCAAGGCCCAAAGGAAAATCTGTGATTGGAACAAAATGGGTGTTTAGAAACAAATTAGATGAAGAAGGATTGATTACAAGAAACAAAGCTCGACTGGTGGCTAAAGGATATACTCAAGAGGAAGGAATTGATTATGATGAAACTTATGCTCCAATTGCCAGGTTAGAAGCTATCAGATTATTACTTGCCTTTGCGTGTTTTCATGATTTCAGGTTATATCATATGGACGTCAAAAGTGCATTTCTAAATGGAGTCATTCAAGAAGAAGTTTATGTTGAACAACCTCCTGGTTTTGAAGATCCTAAGAATCCTCATCATGTTTTTAAGCTAAAGAAGGCTCTTTACGGCCTAAAGCAAGCTCCTCGAGCCCGGTATGAACGATTGAGTTCCTTCCTTATTCATTGTGGATTTGAAAAAGGCAAAGTAGACACAACTCTCTTCATTAAAAAGACCAGTCACAATTTCTTATTGGTACAAATCTACGTTGATGATATTATTTTTGGATCTTCTGATGAAACTCTGTGCAAGAATTTTGCAAAGGATATGCAGCAGGAGTTTGAGATGAGTATGATGGGTGAATTAACCTTCTTCCTTGGACTATAAGTGAAACAATCTTCTGAAGGTATCTTTGTTCATCAAGAAAAATATGCAAAGGATCTCGTCAAGAAGTTTGGAATGGAAAATTTCAAAAAGGTTGAAACTCCAATGGTAGTAACCTCAAAACTTGAGAAAGATTCAGAAGGAGAAAAAGTTGATCAAAAACTTTACAGGAGCATGATTGGATCCTTACTATATCTCACTGCTTCTAGACCTGACATTCTGTTTAGTGTATGCTTGTGTGCAAGGTTTCAATCAGATCTAAGAGAATCGCATATATCGGCTGTCAAACGAATTATCAAATATATTTCATCTACTACGAAGTTTGGACTCTGGTATCCCAATGAAAGCAATTTTATTCTATTAGGATACTCTGATGCTGACATGGGAGGATGTCGAGTGAACAGGAAAAGTACTATAGGAAACTGTCAACTTCTTGGAAATATGTTGGTATCTTGGCTATCAAGAAAGCAGCACATCGTTGCAATGTTAACAGCAGAATCTGAATACGTAGCACTTGGGAGTTGTTGTTCACAGATTCTATGGATGCGTCAACAACTACAAGACTTTGGCATCAAGAAGTATTGTGTTGAAATTCGGTGTGATAGCACAAGTGCCATGGTTCTTACTAAGAATCCGATTTTACACTCTAGAGCAAAACATATTGAAATCCGACATCATTTTATTAGAGATCATGTTCAGAAGAAAGATGTCAAGATCACGTTTATTGATTCTCAAAATCAATTAGCTGATATATTTACAAAATCATTAGATAAATGGTCGTTTGAGTTCATTAGAAGCAAATTGAATATCCTCTCCTCTTGAGAATCAGACTCAGATTCAGACTCAGACTCGTCTCAGACTCAGACTCAGACTCAGACTCAGATTCAGATTTAAACTTAGACTCTGACTAAAACTCAGACTTAGAGTCAATTTCGGACTAAGGCAAAAATAAATCAAATTTGATTTATTTGTGGTAAGTTTTCTAATATCCCGCTTCCCGCCAATCGACACTTCTGGTAATCTGTCAAAAGGTACGACTTCTGAACCATTGCATCTCCTCGATTATTTGTTTTCTTTTTATTTACTGTTTGATTGATAGCTTTTAGGAAATTTTCAAAACTTCTATTTTTATTCACTGAGAACCTTTGTTAAAAGAATAGAATCGTGTCTTCGTAAACCCTAGGCCTCTTCATCTTCCTCAAAATTTTCTTATCTTTTGACGAAAAAACTCTCTCCAAGAACGCACAATGTCTGCCTCACGGAAATCGTCTCACCTAGCAAGCAAGCATTTTGGCACTAGTTATGGACCTACTCACCTTGATCTTATTGAGGATGAAGAACTGCATGATGAGTCGACAACTGTCTTTATGGAAACAAGGCATGGAGTTCAACAGGGTCTCACAGAACCAGTAAATAGTGATGCCCCTCTCAAAAAACGAAACCCCAAGTTTATTTACAAACTTTATCAGACATTGGTGAACGGTGGTAGCGCTATGACTACTATTGATGAATTTCTGAAAGATAGTGGCTTCGCAAATCAGTCAATTTTTCTGCAAGAGATGGAACGGCTCTCTATTGCTCCACCTGGAACAACGGATAAAGCACGGAGAAATTTTCCGATTGACCCACGTTTTGGTGTCTCCTACTCTCACGAACCTAGGGACGAAGATGAAAAAATGTTTTTACACTTTAAGCCAGTATAGGGGTTCGATGTCAGTCGTTCGGAGACAAATGACCCTCTATTTTGCTCAAAGGAACATCACAATGCTTATAAAGGGACGTGGGGTCATGAATCCACGACATGTTGACTTTGAGTATTTAAACTCCATTCACGTCCATCTTGGGGTCCACCTTGGTCGGCTTGGTATTGATAAGTTCTGTTCCTCCACGGTTCCAAGTTATGCGGAGTTAACCGCATATTTTAATTCAAATCTGTCTTTTCCTGATCGGCATACCTTGAGATTTTCTGTGTTCAACAAGGAATACACTCTTAATGTGGATATAATTGTTGATATCCTTGGAGTTTCACGGACTGGCTTTATTCCTATCACTGTAACTGACAGGGAAATAACTGCTGCCCTCTCCACAGATCAATCAAGTGAAGGTACACTCACATACTCTCGGTTATCACCTCTGAACGCCATTCTGCACAAGATCATAATCAGTTGTCTGAAGCCTAAAGCGGCTTCTAAGACTGATATTTCTAAATCTGAGGCACGTTTAATATATGGCATCATTAGATCTCCAACTGTTTCTATGCCATATGTTATTATGTATCAGATGTACAGGGTGGTACAAAAGGGTAAAGGTCAGTTACCATACGCCTCCTTGATAACCCAAATTTTTAATCATCTGAATATCCCGATTCCATCAATCCTGTGCGAAACTCTGATCATCCCTCTGACTATTGGAAAAAATATGATTGCTAAGATGAGATTGAAAAATTTACCTTTTGAAGCTAGTCCATCAAAGTCAAACTCCTCTGGGGTAAAAAGAAAGGGAACGGAGTCTTCGCAAGAAACTCCTCAGATGTTGAAAAGGAAGAAACGGTCCTTGATTCTCCAGGATGAATAAGAAGATGTTGAGGCAGAAGTGGCAAAAGAAGAGATTCACAAGGAGACAGAATCTGAGAAAACAGAGTCTGAACAAGAGGAAGAAGAAGCAGTTCCTAACCCTCCAAGGGAAACTATTGCTACTCCAGAGGATACATTTGTTGCCTCTCCTCCTCCACCACAGGTTGTTTCTCAAACTCCTAAAGCGACTGGCTTGGAGATAGGGGGAGTTGGTGCAGGACACCAAGAAGAGGGTGGATCGTCTAGAACATCAAAGTCTGTACCGACTGCTTCTGCTGATCGTTCTGCAGAAATTATTGCATTACTCACTGGTCTCCAATCACAATATTCTTCTCTGGAACGAAGTATTGAGCAGTTCAAGCAGTTAGTCAATCAACGGATGGATCAAATGCCTACTAATGCTGTTATCAATCAATTGCAGCAAGACATAGTTCGGGTGGAGCAGACTGTGTGTTCTATGGATAATTTTCAAATTGTTCGTGTTCCCCGTTCTACTTAACTTTTTGATTGATGACAAAAAGGGGGAGAGTGGTCTTGAAGGATTTTGATTGTTTTGATTGTTATTAGATTGTTTTGATTAGCCTTTGGCTTTGGCTTTGGTTTTGGTTTTTGAACTATGTCTTTTGTTGTTTTTGGGCTGTTTGATGAATTGAGTTGGACTGTGTGATTCTGCTTAATATTTGACTATTTTGATGGTTCTTATTATTTTCATCTTGTTATGCTAACATGTGATATCGATAGTTTATTTTTTGGCATAGCATATAATATGTTTGCAGGAAGGTTTTGTCATCATCAAAAAGGGGGGAGATTGTTGATGCTTATTTTGACGATGACAAAACTAAACCAAAGTCTGAGGTGTTCAGACTTTCCCAAAGTCTAAGGTGTTCAGACTTAACCAAAGTCTGAGGTGTTCAGACTTTCCCAAAGTCTGGAGAAGACAGACTTAAGTTCTTATGGTTACATATCTTATTGATCTTATTCCTTTCCCACGAAGATCTGGTGTAGAAAGTATAGATTGATATTTATCTTCGACAACCTATCGATTGATTGGATCTGATTATAAAATTTATGGAAGCAATCAATTATTTGGAGCAAGTATTCACTTAAGGAAACTGAAGATCCTGATTGAATGGGAGATCGTGATTAACGGATTCTCTATTGTTTCTATCTATAGCTTGAGATCTCCTGTTTGATTTTGTCCAACGGTTAGATTGGAAGAATTCCTTTGGAAGGCACCAACAGTCATGAAGGCATGAAGGAGTATTTAAGGGAGATATTTTAAGTTGTATGGTACGAAAGTTAGAGAGCAATTTTCCTAAAGTCTGAATCTGTGAAGAGCTTTAATTATACTCAAAAGAGTGTGACACACGAACTTCGTGAGAGTGAAGCTGAGAAGCTTAGACATTGAGATTGTAACTCTTTTGATTCATAGTGGACTACAGCCAATAGGCTGTCACGGTGGGAGAGTGGACGTAGGCTTAATCTAAGCCGAACCACTATACATATTGTGTTCAATTCTCTTTGCTCTCTAACTCTATTTATTATCCCGAAGCTTTTTATTTCCGCATTAGCTTTTACGTATTTACATATTGCACTAGCGCTTTCAATTCTAATACTAAGTTCTTCCATCAGTCTGTCAATCAAAGGCACATGATGAACAGAATTGGGTCAATCCTGGATGAGATGGGTAATTTGTCTACTTCTCAAGATGGAATCAGCTGGAACTTTATTGCTTATTATGAGAAGCTCTTTATTGCTGCAGGGAATTACTCCTGTCTAGATACAAAGGGAGATTGGAAATTTCATTCGGAGGAAACTAAATGGCAATCAAGTTGATGAAATGGTTGCTCCTTTTACTGACGTGGAGATTAAGAATACACTATTTTCCCTAGCTACCAATAAGGCCCCTGGCCCAGATGGGTTTAATGTGGATTTCTTCAAGAAGACCTGGGATATTGTTGGCCCTTCAGTTGTCCTAGCGGTAAGGGATTTTCATGAATCTGGGAAGTTATTAAGGCAGGTGAATAACACTATCATTACACTGGTGCCTAAGACTCCGAATGCAACTGCTGTGGAAGAGTTTAGGCCTATCTCTTGCTGCAATACTATCTAGAAATGTATCTCGAAACTACTGGCGAATAGGATCAAGACTTTTCTATCGTATCTCATATGTCCTTCGCAAACAGCCTTTGTTAAAGGAAGAAAGATTAGCGATAATATCCTCTTGGCGCATGAGTTATTCTGTGGATTTCATCATGACACATATTCTCCAAAATGTGCTATTAAGGTGGATTTTAGGAAAGCCTATGACACGGTGGATTGGGGTTTCCTAAGAGCTACCTTGAGTGCATTCAGTTTTCCTGAGAAAATGGTGAAGCTGATTATGGTTTGCGTTCAGACCCCTAAATTTTCTATTTCCATCAATGGGGAGCTGCAAGGATTCTTCGGGAGCTCAAGGGGACTAAGACAAGGTGACCCTATTTCTCCTTATCTATTTACTTTGATCATGGAAGTTTTTTCTGGTATCATTTTCCATCAAAGTAATAGACCTGAATTTAAATATATTGGCGGTGCAAAGGAATAGGGCTTAATCACTTATTTTTTGCCGATGATGTGTTATTATTCTGTCAAGTTGACCTTCAATCAGTTTCTATCCTTAAGTCCGCAATTGACAAATTCTCGAATTGGGTGGGGCTAGTTCCGAATGAGCAGAAGAGTGAGGTATTTTTGTCTGGGACCTATGTGCAATCATATGATGGCATCGTCACAGAGCTAGGATTCAGGAAAGGATCGCTACCTTTCAAGTATTTGGGGGTGCCCGTGGTAGAGGTAAGGCTGGGAAAAGCTGATTATATCAACCTGGTAAACTCTATTACCAAGAGAGCTCAATCCTGGACTCGCCGCTTTCTATCGTTTGCTGGCCGACTCCAATTGATAAGGTCAGTCCTTAATGCAATCCAAACCTATTGGTCCAGTGTTTTTATCCTTCCAATTTCGGTATTGGAAAAAATAGAGAAGGTACTGCGTCATTTTCTATGGAAAGGACCAGGTTTGGCCTCGGGAGGTGCTAAGGTAGCGTGGGGTGATCTCTGTGTACCAAAGGAGGAAGGTGGTTTGGGTATTCGGCGGTTAAGAGATAGTAATAAAGCAACTATGCTCAAACATGTGTGGTCTCTTTTTGTGGATAAAGAATCATTATGGTGTATTTAGATCCATTCAAATTTCTTGAAAAAGAAAAGCTTTTGGGTGGTAAAAAAACCGACCTTTTGTTCGTGGTCATGGAAAAAAATAGTTGAGCTGGGCAAGGAATATCGTCGGCTTTTCCAATGGCAGGTTTGCAATGGGAGGTCAATTTCTCTGTGGTTTGATAACTGGCACCTGAGAGGCCCTCTGAATGTGTTTTTCTCGGACAGATTTATATATACTTCTGGGCTAACAAGAGAGGCCAAGCTTGCTGAATTGTTTGCCTCCCCTCAGTCTTCATTACTTCTGGACGTACTCAACGAATTGGGAGACCCACTCCCGTCGCTCACTGATGCTCCTGATCGGTTTATTTGGACAAAACATACTTCTAAGGAGTTCTCGGTCGGATCAGCTTGGGAACACATTCGAGCTAGAAGGCAAGTAGTCCTATGGCATGTGATCATTTGGAGTAAGACGGTTATACCTCGCCACCAATTCCTAATGTGGTTCATCACTAGAGATAGACTACCTACCTAGGTTCATCTCTTAGCTCAACAAAGAATCTCTAATGCAAACTGTGTATTTTGTAAAGCGGAACCTGATTCAGTAGACCACCTATTTTTTAATTGCCCTATAATTTTTCAGTTGGCTAAAATGTGGGCAGAAAACTGCTTAGTCTCTTGGACAGATCAACCTTGGTTGGATACTATTCGGTGGGCTTCAAATGACATAATGAGCAACTCCTTTCACCATTGTATTTCGAGGTTTGCTTTGGGGGCAATGTGTGACATTATTTGGAAGACTCGAAATAACATATTATTTAGGAACCGTGATCTTTTCTTTCCGGCCATGAAGATGAAGTTAAAGAAGATGGTGCAAGACAAGGCCAAAACGATTCCGCAGGTGGCCAACACGACTTTGAATAGGAGTGTCCGGCTTAAATGGGAATTAGGTGATGATCTTTTCTCCTGATTGTAATATGTTTCATTAAGCTTTTCTTCCTAGTGTCGCCCATTTGAGGCCCATGGTACCCATATACTCCTTAAGCCAATGCTTGAGTTAGTGTGTGTTTTTGTGGTACTAGGTCCCTCTACTTTTGTATAGTTGGCTCAAAAGATCAATACCAATGCTTACTTTACCAAAAAAAAAAAAAAGGGTCGTCGGGGAAGGTTTTCGTCGTGTGCCCGTATAAACATTTTGACGAAATTGAGCAGAGTTGCATTTTTTTCTTCTGGGTTTCTTAAATCATAGTTTTTGGATTCTGAGTTTAGCATCTATGATACGACCACTTTCAACGTTCCACAATGAGGCCCCTCCTTGTTGAACGCCTCAAAATTCCCTCAAGTCATATGTATCTATTTTCATTTATGTAATCAAGTTCCTTTTTTCAAAAGGGGAAGAGGAGATCGATGAAAAACTAGAATCGTTGGAATAGGGGAGAAGAGATCCATTGTCTGGTAAGCCCACGCTCGAATTTTTCATCATGCTCATATTGTCCGTCTTCATAATCAACAAATCATGTCTCAAATTTCGGTGCTTTAATGTCGGTTCTTTTTATGTTTTGATAAAGCAATGTCTCTATATAGTAAAGCATGTCTTCCCTGGCTCTTCATTTCGTTGACTCTTCTTTTGTTTAACGTAGGCACTTATTGTTCATTAAACTGTTTCAATATACAAAAAGGTATTGGGCTCTTTGATTTCTTTTCATATTTGTGTTGCCTACCTAAGTTGCATGACAAAGTTTTGAAATTGGTCAACAATTGGATGTTTGATTTAACCTGGGTAGGATCATGTGGAATGGACAAAATGCCGAGGGTGTAAGTAGAAAGGAACGAGAATTTGTTCTAGTTAATTTTGCCTATCCTGCACACGAGCGCACACACCCCCACCTTATTGAGGTAGCCATGTCGCGCTAAGCACACTTATGTATTCACTTTTACAAGACCATCAATTATATGATATTCACTTTGCTGCATTTGGTTTTTTTTCATGCCTCAAGCA
Source organism: Melaleuca quinquenervia (assembly GCA_030064385.1). Classification (NCBI taxonomy): domain Eukaryota; kingdom Viridiplantae; phylum Streptophyta; class Magnoliopsida; order Myrtales; family Myrtaceae; genus Melaleuca; species Melaleuca quinquenervia. The sequence goes on from CM057720.1 coordinate 12,106,025, forward strand.
CTCTCTGTTTAGTCTTCTTTTTCAATTTTGTTACATAGAATTTGCTAATCATCGCTTATGTCTTTTTTTTTTCCTTTTTGTCCGCTCGCTAGGAATCTTCTTAGGGAAGAATTAGGCCCTCTGAGTAGCAAAGAACTGGAGTGTCTGGAAAGGCAGCTTGATTCATCCTTGAAGCAAATTCAATCCAACCATGTACGCATTAGATAGTTTATTTTATCCTTTCTACACGGTGCTTTTGTGTTGCATGATCTGTTCAAAGGTTCTAGATTAAGAAGAATCTGCATCTTATATCAAAGAGCTTAGCCATCTAGATTAAGGTAACTTGTTCTTCACAATTTTCATGGTCCTCAGCAATCTTTATTTGACTTGTTTTGATGCATGTTGAATTCTAGCAACAAATCTCTATGAATCTGTAGCTTGTAGAAGAACTCAATTGTGTTTTATCAAATAAGCAACTTTTCATCAAGAAAATAAGTTTGTTATGGAAAGGAACGAGAATGCTTGGTATGTGTGAGGATGAAAATTCAGATGTTAATGCCATAGACTTGGTTGTGGAAAAACGGGAAGAGCTGTCTGACTCTAATCATGTAGGGGGTATTGTGCTGTCAATGACTGCGTAACAGTTACTAAGGATGTGGAGCAAGGGGAGTGCATGGATGAAACTATAATGGTTAATTTGAATGAAGTAGTTGTTGACTTATCAATCAATGATGTAAGAGGAGGCCCCCACGACATTGAAGATGCGAATTTGGTCAAGCTTGATGAGAAGCTTGTGGAGGGCGGAGGGAACCTGAAAGAGGATAAAAGTACCTCTCAACATTCTGGTGAAAGGCCCACGTATTCACGGATTTGCCTCACAAATTTGAATGTGAAACATCATGCTTATTTTTCAAGCTCTCAATATTGAACAAGAGACTTGATCTCTCTTGGCGTTCTTAATGTATGAGTTAATTACAATTGCTTAATATAAAACAAGTTGTAAACAGGTTCCAATATAAACAGGGTTAACCCTGTTCCCGGACTGAAAAAACAGAGTGGGTAGGGAACAGGGTTCAATGTAAACAGGGTAGGGAATAAGGTCCAAAAAATGGGAACCGGTTATAACAGGGTTGGGAACAGGGTCCAGGTCTGAAACCTACCCACCCTATTTTTGCTCACCCCTAATCAGTCGTATAGTTCAGAGAACTTGTAAAACATTAAAAGGGCAACGCACATGCCCATTCGCTATATACATATAGATATGTGGAGCGACACATAGGTCCACCAAAGTCAATCTTGTCCACAAGATTGGTCCTCCACCAAAAAGATGACTCTACCCTTAGATCTACCTAACCTGAAAAATGTCAACTGCCAGCTCGACAGATGAAACTTTGAAGTTTGTAGGAAATTAAAACATTACCTCATTTACCATAAGCATGTTAATGATTCATTTCGGTATCCATTTCAGTGAATGCACACTGATAAACATAAATAACTACTATAGACAAGTGTTTGGCATTACCACATAGGTACGCCTAGCCATTTCTTGAGTATGATTGCAGAGATGAACAAAAGTCTGGGCATCGCTTAAGAAAAGGAATAGGTCATGGAAAGGGTCCAATAATTGTATACATATTACAATTTAATGCATTCGCATCTATCATAAGTTCACAAATCTAATTTGCTCATTCCGATTCATTTTGGTATGATTCTGCTCGTTTCCAATATTTTCATTTAGAATTAATCATGTGTGATTAATAGTATGGCAATGCAACATAGGAATCCAACATGAAGTTTGCATTTTATTTTTTTACACCATGATATGCACATAAGGCCCTTTTTCACTACCATGTTCAATGAGAAATTTCACTTCCTAATTCTTCACAAGCAAGCTACAATTGAACTGGACAACAACCATATAAACATATCAAACCACCTCATTCAATTGCAAGCCCTGCTCAAGTGGCCTTGCATCAAAAAACCAAATTTACAAACTCAATTCCAGCTCAATCAAAGAGGGTTTTGTTCCCAAATCTTAAGTGTGAGAACATTGCCTTAATTTGAAGGATTTCTTCCACCCCTTGATACCACCAACGTACTTTTTACCAAAAAGCTCTTCCATCTCTAGTAGGTGACTAGGTGGAGTTTGGCTCAAGCACCATAAATAATATCCCTTATTCTCTTCTCAAAATTCACGACAGCCTATCTCTCTAAATAAAGTCTGATTTCTCCCTTCTTTTACATGCGATAGACTCAAGGAGGAAGAAGATAATGGGATGGTTATCTTATTTTTAATTTAACTAAATAAAATTTTCAAGAACAAGGACGCCATAAAATACCCTAATTTGTGTATAGCAATTTACTTATTTACTGCAATTTTTTTTCGGTTACTTGATGTTGGAGGTTCTAGGTTTGAGAAAGTAGATAGTGTTTTGTTACTTAAAGTATTACACCAAGAGACGTCAAATTTAAAAAGTTCAACGGTATTACCTTCAGCGTAGGAAATCCTAAAGTCAATATAAAAATATTGGGCTCCATCTCATATGGGCATGTAACCATTGGGCTTATATGTGAACATATTATTTAGATTATATATTTAATAGTATATCCAACAATCTCCTCCAATGTTCACCATATAGCACAATCCAATAAGATTGTTAGAGTAATGTTCAAACAAATATGAATTATTATTATCATGAATCTACTATGAGATCAACATAGCAAAATAAATATCATGAGTTTTTAGATTCAGTCTAAACTCATCCAAATTTCAATATCTAAAATAATATATCTGAATTAGTTCACAATCAACATATGCATAATAATCAAGTATAAATAGGCCACTCAAAATAGTACAAGCCCTTACAAGTACAATAAATAAGCATAATAATGTTTACTAATAAATATAGCAAAATGTAAGTCTCAAGTAAATGAACTTTATCAAAATGGACAATAATAGATGAACTATTAAGTCTCTTCACACTCTAAAAGCCACATTTATTCATCAAGTAGGTCATCCTCGTCAAGTTCCCACGAATTAAACTTACCCTCCATTCTGTCATCCCTTGTAGAATATCAAATATTAATTTCATATAATTATGAACTCATTCATTTAAATAATCTACTAAAATGTCAAGTTCTATGAAGAACATATATCAATGTCATAAAGCATCATAATATCTTGTTCATAAGCATCAAGGTAATTTCATAAATATTATGAATAATTGCTAAACAATTTGTAAAGAGTCATAAAATTAAGTTTATTTGTAAGAGAATAACTGTTATCGAGTTTCAAAGAACAAGATTTATAGTCAAGTCACTTATATCACCTAGTCATATAAAATCAAGTTTCAATTAAGAACAAGATAACGGGCTTCTTATGCAAATAACTATGTTTATGTCTTAATTTGGAATGTCTCAATTACTGATTCCTCAAAATCAATTGATCTATCATCAATTTTGGAATGAGATCATTTAACCAAAAGAATGGTCTAACCTAGTTGGATTGTATTATCAGTTTTGGAATGACACAAACTTCCCGGACATAACCTTTCAATCAGGTTAAGGTCATTATCATCAATTTTGGAATGAGACAACTCGCTGTTTTGAATAGTCAGCAATCACGAACTTCGATGAAACATATAAATCGTGCTTATCATTTTGATCAACAAAAGAAAGATTCAATAATTCAAAACACATAACAAGAATGTAAGTAAATAAAAGTTAAGACTTATCTATGTAGTATTTAACTCCATTTCCCCCCACTGTTTTGAATAATTTATATTTAAGCAGACCTTTTGTGAGAGCATCAGCTATGTTATCCTTCGATCTCACATCGATCAAGGTGAGAACTCTTTATTCTCTTAGATAATTCAACAACACATGTCTTAATCTCACATGTCAAAGAATTAAAGAGAGCATTTTTGACGATTTGGACAGCTGCTTGATTATCACATAACATGCTTAAAGAATTAATCTTTAGCTAAGTCAAAGGAATATCCATAATTAAGTATTTATTCACTCTACTTCTTTACCGACTTTGGCTAAAGAAAAAAATTCAGATTCTATAGACGACAATATAATACAAGTCCGTCTTTTGGATTTTCAAGTAGTAGTAGCTCCACCCAAAGTGAATACATATCCACTAGTAAACTTACTTTCTCTAATTTCTGAGTATCATGTGGCATCATAATATCCATCCACAATTAGAGGAAAACCAGAGTAACATAGGAGCATAATATTTAGTATTGTTAAGGTATCTCATCAGCTTACTTAAAGCATCCCAATGCTCTTTACGAGGATTACTAGTAAAACGACTCAACATGCCTACTATAAATGTTATATCTAGTCTAATGCAACTCATAACATATATGAGACTACCAATCAGTTTCGAGTATTATAACCAATCCACTCTAGTCCATTTATTATGACTTAGTCTTTTATTACAATCATATGGTGTCTTACTCGGTTTACAATTACTGTGTCCTTAGGTAAAAAGTAACTGCTCAATATAACAAGTCTGGTTAAGGGAGATGACTTGCCTTTCAAAGTTTTCTTTCGTACTAAGAATGATATTAGCAATACCAAGATCTTTCATGTCAAATTCTTTAGATAAAGAAGCTTTTACGTCACTCACTACAGAATGATCAAAACCAAGAATTAACATATCATCAACATACAAGTTATTTGAGATAAAACAATGGTAAAGGTATTTATCTAAATAACTTGACTGAAAGCCATAACTTTTTATCACTTTATCAAATTTTAGATGTCACGTCTAATGTGTTTGTTTAAAATCACACAAAGATTTGTTTAATTTACAAACTTTGTTCTCGAGACATTTCATGACATATCCTTCCGATTGTTGCATGTGGATCTCCTCATTTAACTCTTCATATAAGAAAATTGTTTTTATATCCATTTGATGTATTACAAAAGTGTTCAATAGATGTCAAAGCAAGAAGACTTTTCATAATTGATAAATGATACACAGGCGAATAGACAGTAAAATAGTCTACTATACTTTGTTGTTTATAACCTTTAGTTACTAAACGTGTTATAAACCTGGTTATTGATCCATCATTATTTAGTTTCTTCTTTAATACCCATTTATAGCTTATAGCCTTAGCCTCTTTTGGCAAATTGACTAGCTGCCAAGTGTAGTTCTCCAACAGAGAACTCATTTCATCATTTATGGCTTTTGTCCAAAGTAAAAATTCTCTAGATCTCATTGCTTCTTAATAGGAAAATGGATCAGCCTTTAGATGATAAGTAACAAATTATTCACCAAAACTTTTGGCAATGTTCTCTCTTGTGGATATTCTAACTGAAACTGGTTCAATATCCAATTATGTGATATTAAGATCATAAGATTCTATAGGAGATTCTGAAATCATATATGCAGATCTAGAAATATTCTAATCATGATCTAAAATAAACTTATTCTCAAAAAATTCTTCATTTCTAGATTCTATCATTGTGTTAGTAGATAAATCTAAAAATCTATTTGCAAAACTATCTATTGCACTACCTAGATATACATAAGTAATAGTTTTAGGTCCCATTTTAGGCATCTTAAGATCTTGTATCCTTACATAAGCAATACAATGCTAAGTTTTAAGAATATCATATCTACAAGGATGCTTATGCCATATCTCATAAGGTGCCATAGACAACTTAGAATGCATTAACTTGTTCAGGATGTTATTATCAATTAGAATTGCTTTTCCCCAATAAGAGGAAGGCATATGCCAGTTGTAAGTAACATGGTATTTAACATTTCAATTAAAGTTCCATTCTTATGCTCAGCAACACCATTTGATTGGGATGAGTAAGGAGTAGTGGTTTCCAGTATTATGCCATTTAAAGCATAAAATTCCTTAAATATTGTCATTGTATATTATCCTCCTCTATTACTCATAAACCTCTTAATTTTCAAATTAAGTTGATTTTCTACTTTAGACTTAAAAATCTTAAACTTTTCAAGAGCCTTATCTTTCAATTTCAACAAATAAACTTGACAATATCTAAAAAAATCATCTATGAATGTTATTAAATACTTTCAACCACCTCGAGTAACATAATTTGTAAAATCACAAATGTCAAAATGTATTAGCTCAAGAAGTTGTGTGCTTTTATAAACCAACTTAAAAAGTTTTCTAGTAATTTTAGCATGCGCACACACTTCACATTTGTCAAATTAAATAGAAGTGTCTAATGGAATGTTTTGAGTTTTAGCTAGATGTTGCATTTTCCTATAGTTCACATGTGCAATAACTTTGGATCTATCAAAATAGAACTTACATGGTTTATGTTATCAATATCTAAACTCAACCTACACATATGATTAACCATGAATGCACAACCGAAATAACATGAGTTAACATATGAATTTACTTTACCATTTATAGTTGAAAATGACATACCAACTTTATTAAGTAAACTCATAAATATTAAATTCTTTTGAAGTAAAGGTACTACTCTAACTTGTTTCAAAATTAGTAATTTACTTGAAGAAAGCATCAAATTTGTAGTTTCAACGTGAGTCACCTCTGCTTTACCACCATTGCAATTTTCTACAATATTTTTCTCTTTTATGACCTTAATGAGTAGATTCTTCTCATTAGTAGCTTAACAAGTAGCGCCACTATCCAACCACCACTTAAAATATATGCTAACATTTCCACGCTTCATCATTCCAAGAAAAAACTTGAGGTTTAGGTTGACTAATTAGTAAATTAGCCTCACTTTGTGGTGTATCATTCTTTAACTTCTTTGGCAGCTTGCACTTTGCTGCCCAGTGATCTCGCTTTCCATAGTTATGACAATTGCCTTTCCTCTTTTTTTTTTTAAGATAGTTTTTTTAGCCTCTAATTGTGAATATGATTCACATTTTGGTAACTTGGACTTTTTATGATGTTTATTAGGGTGTGAAACAAAGTTAGCAACATATTAGCTAACTTGTTCCAAGCTTTTTATATTAATATTTTAATCCTTAATATGAATGTACCGCTTTAATTCATCCAGTCACATATGTTCTTTTTGTCTGTGTATTTCAGTCTTGAAAGAATTCCATTCAGCAAGTAACTTACTCAATACAAGACCAACAAAGAGATTGTTAGACATATCAGAGTAATCATCTTTCAACTTGTTTCTCATGTTCACAAGTTCAATCAACTAAGAGGTAATACTTGTATTCATATTAAATTTAAAATCAAAGAATTTCTCCGCTAGGAGAGTCTTAGACCACCCCTCTTGTTTTTCAAACTGAGCGTTCAAATGATCACATATCTCTTTCACCGTTTTGTATGTGAACATATTATTTGGATATATATTTAATAATATATCAAATACTTGAATGTCACAACTTTTTAAAATCATCCACTTAAATGATGTCAGAGATTTGTATGGTTTGAAAAATCCAAAGTGACATTAATTTAATGTAAAGCATCTAGTGTAAATATACCTAATCAAGGTTGTTTGGCCCATTTTTTGCCCCAAATTAACATATTGGCATTGAATTTTCTTCAAATCCTAACTCCAAATGGAGCAATATTGAAATTCTGGCTAAACAAAATGTCACGATAAAAAAATTCGAAACTAAAATCCATAGAGTGCCATAATTGTCAAATCCGTAATTTATGGAATTGATATTTGATCTTAAAAAAAATATGTGTCCACACAAACTCATGGCTACGAGAGAGTGACAAGGAAAAACAAAAACCACGTGCACAACAACTAGCGGAGAGAAGGCGAAGCATAAGGATAACGTCGTTGAAGGATCAATTTGATTGAAGAAACGACTTCTTCGATCTTCTGCTTCTTCCCCAACTTTTTCCAAATATCTTTTGAAACTTCTCCTTCTTTAAATGAACATCACATGAAAATTATAAATATTTTTCATATTTTATATTTTCAAAGTTACCATTATAATAGAATTCTAGGAGATGGCAAAGTAGTCCCACCTACTACTCTACTTTGATCGAGAGGTCAAATTAGAACTCATGCAGACCCATCAACTCGGCCACCTCTTCGGGGTCTACAAGAAATGTCAACATGACCCCTAAGATCTAACCCTTCAAGAATTTTCATCCTAGAAATTTGATATATCTAGCTACGAAAACATATATGTGTTTTTTATTTTTTGGTCAAGCTATGCAAGCATATTTCATGGTCGTCATCAATGTACTGAGCATTCTGACAACACCAAAGATTGGCAACTTATTCATTTTTCTTTCATGAAAACGTGTAGAATTTTATGTACTAAAATTGAAAACCGGTTACCGCCAATATAAAGACAAGGAGCCACTTGAACTTATTTTTCGAAGCAACTTTTTTTTCACGACTTCGTTAACTAGCTAAAGCGTCCATATTCATCTACTAACAGAAGAAATTGGGCTTCATGGTCGGTGGATGATATAATAAGGAGAAAAAAAAGAATTAATATACCGTTAACCACGATGGAATTGATCATCTATAAAAAGAATTTAATCGATTCTATAAATTTAGGTAAGCTGAAAAGTCTCTTTGATTAATCGTTAATTAATTTAAGAGTTATATTTTTATTGAGCTATTAAAACGATTTATTTTTACCTTTTTCCTATCTAAGTAGGTTTATGTGGATAACTGAAGAACATGTTGTAAAAATAAATATAACTTAATAGCAAACTATAGTATATGAAAATGAAACTTTCTTATTTTAAAAATGTCATCTTCATTTATTTCTTGATAAATTTACTTTAGTTTTGAACTTATCTTAAGTAAATCAAAAAATAGGAATTGTAACAGCCCACTTTCGACCCCTTCTTTGAGATCCATTTATGTGAAATTATGGGTTTAGTTAGTGGCACATTGGCCCCGAGAGTGCCCCAAACTAAATCGTGAAAATTTGTTTCGGGCTATTTCGAACTTTCAGAAATTGCATTTTGGCCCCTAACTTTTAGATATTTGCATTTTAGCCCCAAAAGAAGTGAATTTTGGGCCTTGGGGTAATTTTGGAAGAATTTGGAAAAGTTGACTTTTTGGTCAATGGTTGACCGTTGACGGTCAATGGTTGACCAGCTAGGATCGGTTAGACCTAACCCAAATCCGAAGCAAACCCAGCTCGACCGACGGAGAACTAACCCAGCCCAGCCCGCATAGCCTAACCCTTCCTCCTCTTTCCCTCTATTTTCGGCCTTTTGTCAAGCACGTGGCGTGCATGTGCGGGAACGATTCCATCGGTGGCTAGTGGCTGACTAGTTGCAAGCTAGGCTTGCCAAACGCTGTAGGCATCCCGTCGGCCTGAGAGACGACCAGTAGGTGGCCACCAGTCCCCGACGACGCAGCTTCTTCCTCCACACAAGTTGCCTCTTGTTCTCCCACTCGAGGGAGAGCCTCCCTTCACTCCGCTCTTTCTCCCTCGTCCAACCACCATTTGGAGCGCCATCAGTGGCATTGTCTTCCTTGTGACACCAACTATCAGCCCCAACCAACCGCCGCCCTTGTCTCCACCTCATTTGCCACCAGTAACCCCCAAAAGAAGCCCTCCCGTGCACACTGTTCACCCAATTTTCCATATTTTAGCTCACTAGAGTTTAGGCCGTTTTAGCGATGCCCAAGCTGAACCACTACCTCTCAACCATCCTTAGGAGTTTCTTCAGCCCTGTGGTGGTAGTCATTGTCGTCGATTTGGTCCAAAAGCCACTGGAGGAATCGACGAAGCATAGTGAGACATATTCGTCGGACTAACAATGAGCGGCCACCACGAGCGTTATGGCGAGATCTAGCCGTTGCCGTTGCCACCAAATGAAAGACTGGCATCCCTTGAGCACACTCCTACCAGCCCTAGTCACCGACACCGTGCCGTTCATCGGGTCTTGGCCTTAAAGAGTAGCCCCTCCCCTGGAAACCCTAAACCGCGACTAGCCATTTCTTCAAGCTACTTCTCTCTCATCTAGCCACCTCAACTTCCACCACCGGTTGAAAATAGACTCGTAGAGGAGTCGTCTTCAAAACCTAGCCTGTTGACGTCACCGATTTGGCTCAGGGAGGGCAAATTGAGCCACGACTTGACTGCCTCTTCCGTCGACCCGGTCCTCGACCAATGAGACCTAACTAGGTCTATTCACTAGTTTTTAGCCTGATTGGAGCTATTTCTTCACCGGCCACCACCATCAACGAGCTCAGCCAGCCTGCTACGGCTAAGGACCGTCATTAGAGGGCTCACCAAAGATGTCCTGAAGCTGCCTAAGAGCTGGACTACCCTATCCATAGTGTAGGATCAGAAATTGGAAAGGGGCAACAAGCCCAAGCGCGATCAAAAGTGTGAGAAATGAAACCACGAGCCACCGCTGTTAATCACGATTTTCGAGGAATAAACCGTGAGTGGACTCTAAACCTCTATTAGGCGTGCTATTGTTTTAGTAGAATTCTCAAAATTAATTTGATGGCATGACTACGTGTTTGGATGAATAGGGCCAAGTGTGGCCAAGTACATAATACCAATTATGAGGCGACTAGGAGATCAATCAAGATACTTGTGAGCCCTAATCACTAATGGAGGTTAGTAGGATTTATTGGGAGGCATGATTAGTTGACTAAATTGATTGAGATGGCTAAGGTGCCTCGAGCAATGATAGGTTAGTGAATGAATCCAATAAAAGATTGACGAGACTGTAGTTGGTAGCAAAGTGACATTTTAGTATAATCGTTAGGACTATTCAGATGGTCGAATTGTGTGATCATGGGGTGTGCGATTATTTGTCAATGGCGATAAATTGAATCAATCAAGTGGCTAATATGCTTTGATTAGTTGATACGGTCAATAAAACCCAATGGGGTGATGAAGTGAATTATATGGATCACATAGTTATCGTTGGAATGACCGATACGATCATCAGTATTGGACCGTCTATGAAAGTGACGGCGTACCCAAAAATGATGATCATAAGACCCTAGTTTAGTCTTACAGCCAATTATGGCTTTGACTACTGTGATAATGAGATGGCAATTGGATGAATCAATGGTATGGCCATTGAACCCAGTTTACTAGTAAGATGGGGTTAAGGAACAAGTGAATTTGGAAAATGACAATGAGCTGGCAAAACCTAGTTAGAGTCTTAGATCGGTTGTAGATGGTCTTAAGAATTTAATTATTGCACATTTTATTTATTATGTAATTTATTTATTTAGTGTTCATTATTTACTTTAATTGTAATTTATTTATTTAATGATGCATTATTTAATTATTCTACAATTCATTTACATAAAGATTATTTATTTATTTGTCCTTTGTTTAATTAATTAAATGTATAATATGATTATGGTTGACTGGTATGTTAAGCTTAGTGCCAAGTCCCGATCACGATCGGTTGACTCATAGATGGATATTAGCTAAAAGTTGTCACAATGTGACAAGTTGAACGGCTTTGGGTCGAGTCCCAATCGTGGATCAATTGACTGACGGGCTTAGATCACGAGTGTGGTTGATCTAAAAGCGTGGCTCATAACTTGAGATTAAGCGTAAGATTAGTCAAGGAGTGAAGAGAGATTATTGGGAATAATGGAAAGAGAAATTCGAAGTCATTAACGAAATTTAAAGGATTAGAAATGGTTATACTTGAGGTGAGAGTTGGAAAATAAGAGATCAACTAGAGAGAACCATTGAAGGGCGAGATGCAATTAAGGACCCTAGGACAGTAGTGTTCCTAGTTTTGGATTAGGGTTAATTCACTGAGATATCTTCATATCTCACCCCATCAAAGATCTTATTGGAGGATTCAAGCATGGATCAAGAGGAGGAGCAGATCGAGAGGGAATCGATAAGGGACACTACTACCCTTGTTTATGTGGTATCGGAGCAGGTTGTTCAGCAGATGAGAAGATATCATGAGCCTAGTAGGTGTTCCTAGTTAGAACTATCCAGTGCGAAGAAGAAGAGTTATCCCTCTTCATGGAATCTTCTCCAGTTGTTCTTGAAGCTCTTGTTTCCTTATAGTTATCATCATCTTCTTCTGAGTTTCGTGTGTCGAATGCTTCAAAAATCAATTTCCTATATGAGGTTACCCAAACAGAAAAAACCCGCATCTCTGAAACTCAACTCCCTCTTATGAACCCCTACTCTGCTTTTGCTAAACCATTATCTTCGTTATGACCCATTCACTCCATCAAACAGCTTATCCGCCACATACCAACTCAAGTTAAGAAGTATGTTTAGTCTTCAAAGTTTGATTAGCATCCCTTTCCCGCCACTGATCGAGAGTACTTTGTCACCCTTCAAATTCCTCCTGAGTTCCCGCACCAGTGGATTCAACAGGGTTATACCCATATTCATTATGGTACAGTTCGTTTAGCCCTTACCTTTCATGGTCGAAAAGGTCTTCCTGTTGTTACTAGAATGGCTCTTTTGGATACACGGTTCTTAGAATACCAACATGCTTATATAGGTACGGTCCAGACCACTCTGAATGCTACTTTAATATTGCTCTTTTCGACCCACAGCTCCTTTCTTTCCTTAAAGTCCAACTCCAGCTCACTGAAGCCCCTCACATTTTTGACTCGGTCACAGCCACCCTCAATTACCAAATGGTATATCAAGTTCAGAATCATGCTTTAGATCTGAACTTCCATGGGAATCAAGATGCTTTGTTCATTTCCCTTGAAAAATGATCAGGCTTCGTGCATCCATGTTCCTCGCCAGATCCTGAAGGAAAAGTTAGCCAAGCTCCTCCCAGAGACTTAGATAACTAATTACGAACAACTCCATCAGAGCAATAAGCCAGTTCATTTCACAGATTTTGAGTTTATTCGAAAGAAAGATGGCATGGTTTAGATTAAGTTTGCCAAGGGAAAAGAAGAGGCTCTTCCTATTTTTCCTACTCTTTTTATGATTGAACCATGTATCCCAGATCCCCTTCCTAAAGAAGATGATCCAAATAAGCTCGTTGAGTTCTTTAAAGCTAATGAGCATCCAGTTTATTACTACAAGGACCCATATGGTCATTGTTTTTGGGATTCTTGGTGTCAGTGTTTTCACTGTCTTAACTCCCCAAATAAGGTAGATCCAACACAGAAGTCCCGACGAAAGGCCAAGCGAAAAGACCCTTTTTTTCCAAAGGTATCTTGATAAAGACCCTTCTGTTGGACCTCTTAGTGAACACAAGGGATATTAGATTCACCATCAGCAGTTTCTCCATCATCTCCACCACCATAACCTCCCCCACCTAAGAGACCCACAAAACAATTTGTGTCTCCTTTTTACAAGCCAATCCAAAAATATATAAAGAAACACTCATACCCATTAGTTCTTCCCACTGCATGTCCTCATACATCCAGCAAAAAAGATCCTCCTTCTCAACAACCTCAACCACACTCTAGTATCTACATGTTTCAACCCAGAGATTTCCCTCCTTTGGAAAACAAAGGAAATATACGTTTTAAATTCCCTGAACCTCAGGAATTTACGGACGCAAACCACAGATATCATCACATGCCCAAAATAGCCACTCCAATTGAAGTTGATGAATACAGGAGGCCCAGAAAGATAGCTGCTACTGATGCTGTTTTAAATTGGTAGACTGAAACTTTATCGTCTCAAAATGAAGCTTTTAAGACTATCGACGCCAAAATTGATAGCGTTCATCAAAATCTCAATATCCATCATGATACTGTCCAGAAAATGCTTTGAGACTTCAAACAGAAGCTCTCAGATCTTGAGTAAGGGAGAGTTTTATCTTCCTATCTTGAAGATCCCAGGCCAGAGATAGAAAAGCTAAAAAGACAGATAGCCTTTCTTCAATAGGGTAAATCTTTTCCTTATCCTCCAGTTTCAAATTCCCCTTTTGATTTTCTTAAACCATCTCAGCCTTCACATACTACTACATCCTTATTTTCTGTCTTTTCTGAACCTGATCAATTTGATCCTACTCGATTCAGACGCATCATCCAAGAGATGCAACGAAAAGGGAAAGAGAAAGAAATAGCAGAGTCTTCCATCCCTATTCCTACTACTCCACCTGAACCAGACCCCCCCAAACAAATGATGATTTCGAACCCAATAGAATCATTCTTAAAAATTCTAGCCACCCAGACCTCTGATTCTCCTCCACCTTCTATCCCTCCTACTCCTTTGATTGCAGCCTTTGATTCTCCTCCACCTAGTGTTGAATCTGACCCAGAAAATTCTCTCCCAGAAACACTATCTTCTTCCAGTAGTTTTAGCATCCCTCTTCTTATGATGACTGATCCTGTGAAAGAAGAAACCCCTTCTGAACCTGATGTCGTGTTTCCTAGTGAGTCAGTTTCTTCATCCTCAGCCAATCAAAACTCCGGGCCAAAGTTTTTTACCCTTGATGACATTCCATGTCAAATGGCATGATCGACTCCAAGAATTTCATTCCTGGTTGATCACTCAGAAACTTATCAGGGAAAGTCACCATGACATCCTTTTGGAGTTTGTTTCCAAATTTACCGGGAGCCTCAAAAATTGGTAGCACATCATCTCTGAGCCAAATCAGCTTAAATTTTTTGTCTCGACAAACTTTAAAGACAACATCTATGTCATGCACCAGTTCTTTTGTGGAAATTCAAAAGACATTCTAGAGCTCCAGAGACGAGAGTTTTTTGAAAGGAAATATTGTTCCCTGAGACGTAAAGATCTCAACAGACATTTCCAAGATATGCTCAAGCTCTTTTATGCTTTAGGCGGAAACCCTAACCTGAAGCAGGTTTTTCTCAACTCCATCCCCAAAGAGCTTAGTCAATCTGTTGAGAAAGCTCTTCTCAACAGGCACATCATAATTGCTACAGCTACTTTGGGCCAACTCCAGTAGGAGATTCATAATAGTTTGGAAGAATTGTGCTCCAGAAAACGTGCCTTTCGAGAATTTCTGAAAAAAAGCTGTCACCTTGACAAAGTATGCTCAAAGGACTACTTGAAGATCAAGTGTCCTAATGACAAGATTTGTGAATGTCGAGATTGTCGAAAAACCAAGAAGAAACATTTCCAACGATATCATCTTCAGGATGATAAAATCCAGCTCCAACGTTTTCGTCGAAGAAGATTCCTCCGACGAAGATGCCACAAAGGCTCTTCCTCTTCAAAATCTCCCTCAAGGTCTTAAAAATCTACGAGTTGCTACATCTGTAACAAGTAAGGACATTTTGCAAAACAATGTCCCCGGGCGAAAAAAGAGAAAATCAATATCATCCAACATGTTGAGTACCAAATAGGTATGTCTCTCCAAGATGATGACCTTGAGTTGCTCTTCTCTGTCGAAGAGAACCCTTCAAATGAGAACTCTTTGTCCTATACCATAGTACCCTTTGTCTAGCAAAGATGAAATTGACCAAGATGTCTTTCATTTCACCCCACAGATCTTAACCCAAGCTCCATGTTACCTTCCTCCATATATCCCTGTTAAAATCTTCCCATCTAAATATTCCAAACCAATCTCTGTCATGGCCTTGATAGATACTGGTGCTCTTGCTTCATTTCTTGACCCTAAAATCCTTCTAGCAGAATATTGGAAGCCACATATCCGATATTTTACTGCAACCTCTGGAGATACCTTTTCAGCCAAAGTTCGTTCAAAACCTATCTTCATCCAGATCTTAACAAAGTCCTCGGTTGTCCTCTTCCTGATAAGGATCTCATCATTGGTTAGGATATTTTATTCCAACTTCCTAAGCTCAAAATCATTAGTGGAAAAGGCCTCAAATTCAAAGACTCTTTTAGAGATTTACCAGCATCCAAAGATTCTTTTCTATTGAAATGAGCATCTTTGATCCCATCATGCAGAATCTTTTGAACTCATGTGTGAACAGTTATTTTGAGTTTTCCCAGAATTGCCAGCATCCTTTGTGGCAAAACCCTCAGTTTTTTGTTCGCCTTCCGTTTAAGAATGATGAAGAAATCAACCCGACCAAAGCCAGTCATGCAAGTATGAATCTTGAACATCTTGCTCTTGCTCAAAAAGAGTGCCTTGAACTTCTACAATAATGCCTCATTGAACCTTCAGATTCACAGTAGGCTTATCAAGCTTTCTATGTCAACAAATGAGCAGAGCAAGTTAGAGGAAAACTGCAGTTAGTCATAAACTACCAGTCCCTTAATATTTTCCTTAGAGACGATAAATTTTCATTACCATAAAAAAGCTCTCTTTTTGCCAGTCTCACTAAAGCCAGAATCTATTCAAAGTTTGATCTTAAAAAAGATTTTTGGCAACTTGGTATACATCCTGAAGACATATCCAAAATTGGATTCTATATTCCAAACCACCATTACCAGTGGAAAGTCATTCCCTTTGGACTTAAAACAGCTCCATCTCTTTTTCAGAAAGCCGTGTGCCAAATTTTTGTCCCAATTTTAAACAGCTCTGCCATTTACATTGATGACATATTGCTCTACAGCCCTGATGAGAAATCCCATGGCATCCTCCTTCAAAAGTTTGCTGATATCATTCAAAAATATGGTATTATGCTGTCTCAAAAGAAAATGGTTCTTGCCTAGCCAAAAATCCAATTTCTTGGTATGAACCTTGACAAAGGAACGTACCATCCCAGCCTCCACATTGCTCAAGAATTACTCAAGTTCCCAAATGAAAAGCTCTTTGTTACGGAAATCCAAACTTTTCTTGGGATAATTAATTATCTCAGAGATTTTGTTCCTCATATAGCCAAATTCCTCAAACCTCTTCAGAAAATGTTGAAAAAAGATTATCCTCCCTAGAGTAAGGAACAAACTGAAGCAATTGCTAAGCTTAAAGAGTTTATGCAATATCTTCCTCCCCTTCAGATCCCTTCTACGAGAAAAGGAATCCTCCGGACATATGCGAGTGATGAATATTAGGCAGCAGTTTTGTTTGAAGAAATTGATGAGAAGTGCCACATTTGTGCCTATGGAAGTGGTAAGTTTTCTCAAGCTGAGCTTCATTACTATTCCACTTTCAAAGAAATTTTGGCAATTAAAAATGAAATCAAGAAATTCGAGTTCCCTCTTATCGGCCACCATTTCTTGGTATAATCTAATATGGCCTATTTTCTTCAAATGATGAAATTCAAGCAAAAATAGATTCCTAATGCACATCTTTTGCATTAGTCAGAATGGTTTTCAAAATATTCTTTTGACATCAAATACATTCCAGGAAAGAAAAATGTTCTTGCAGATTTTCTTTCTCGACTGAAAGCTCCTCTTGAAATTAACATGTATGTGAAGAAGAATCTCCATTCGATCACATACAGAACCCAAAACATGCCTCTCAATTGGCCTAATCTTGATTATCCTCCACAAATTCTTCAAGCCATTGAAGAAAATCAGTTGTCTCATAAGCTTCAAGAATTCGTCCATCAGTGTGATATTCAATTTTTGCTAATTATAGAGGTTTACTCCTGAAATCTACCGGACTCCATCCCATATATCCTTTTATTCATCCTCTCACATGGAATCCGGAAGAAGATTTTCCTAAAGAATTAAAATGGTTATTCTGGTATATTTGTAATGCATATACTATAGCCCTCCAGTTCCCTACTGAACAGATCCACAAAACTCTTATTCAAACTCTTCGACAGAATGATCACCAGAGCCACTGGCTCAAGTACTTGTTCCAATTTCTTACATAGTTCCAGCCACTTAGTGCATGGCGTGTGATATTTCGTGATGAAAATAGAAAGGTCCGTCTTGAACCAGAAAGACACACAGTTATCATTTTCCATCGACTCTGGACATTCATTCTCCCTACTGGAGATCATGCTGCATATCCCTCCTTTGTAGGCATAAGTACGTATAAACCCCAGAATCATATGCAGAAACATGTTGTGTACAAAACCTTTTCAAGAAACATTGCATCAAACCCTCCAACATATAGAGAACTCCAGCATGTTCTCTATGAAACCAACAGAGTCATCCCTTCTAAAGTATGGCCCACCCATGTAGATAATGTTTCGTGGGATGCTTATCCTCCTAAAGAATCTGTTAAACAAGTTTTGCAAGTCTACCAGATTACACACCCTCCTGAAGGCTTTTCAGCCCCTAGTGTTCCCCCTGAATATTTTCAAGACTCACAAGACCCATGGTCTACATACGAAGAAGGACCCTTTGCTAACCCCTTTTACGCAAGCTCCAGACATGATCTATCAATTGCAGCAGAACAACTTGAAGCCATTATCCGAGACTTTCAAAGACAAAAAGATGGTCCACTTTATTTCACTGGTAAAAAGATATTATAAGACATTTGACTATTCTTGATACTCCACAACAAAACGGTGTTGTTGGAAATGATTAGGTTTATGATAGTACAAGCAAATCTTCCTATCTCATACTGGAAAGATGCATTATTGATTATAGTTTATATACTTAACTGTGTGCCTTTTAAATCAATTACTTCCACCCCTTATGAATTATGGACTGGTCAGAAGTCATATTTAAGTAATCTACGACCTTAGGGATGTGCAACATACGTTCATGATTCTTCTAATAAATATGGAAAATTAAGTCATAAAGTGAAGAAATGTATCTTCATAAGATACTTTGAACACTCCAAAGTTTATGTGTTTATAGGTGAACAAACTGATGGAAGTGTGATTGAATTAGAATCACAAGATGTCACATTCTTAGAGAACGAATTTCCTGTTAGAGGTGAGATTGATAATGATTTTCAGTTATATGAGATGGAAGATCCTAATAATACACCCATTAATGTTATTGAGAAAAATGAAGATTTACCTCAATATATAAGATCTAGTTGGAGCATTACATTGCCTAATGAACCGAATCCACGAGGGATTCAATTTTTAAATACTTCATCTTCTTCTCTAGGCAACTTCTCCGGCGACTAAAACTGATGAAAGTCGCCTGCACCTTCAACCCTTCGTCGGCCACCAAAATTTGGCCAACCACAACAAGGAGTTTCCAGCAACGATGAAGATGGACAAGGATGCCATGGATGAAAGAACGTAGCTGCTCAAGAACATACAAAATTTCACCGAATCCATTGCTCCGCATTTCATTGGAACATTTTACACATTAGAAAATTAGCTTAAATAAAGAAAAATGTGATAAGAGACTCATAGAAACTTTTTCTCCTTCTTTACCAAGAAAAAAGAGAAACCTTTTTTCCTTCTTTTTCTATTGTTCTCCCCCTCCGTCTTATGTGGTCTCCCCTCTTTGTCTTGTGGAGTTCAACATCGACGAACATAAACCCTTCTTCCCGACTACGACATAGTCACCACACAGACACCCACAAAAAGAAGAAGAAGAAGAAGAAGAAGAAGGCAAAGCAAACAAATCAAGCTATTTTTTTCACGTCGTTCCATTACGCGCATTCAAGTGACAATCTCAATTGCAAAGAGAAAAGAAAAAAAAAACACCAACCACTACCTTGCTCACTCCTTGGTTCGGATGAAATGGAGACAGCATTTCCACGGGGATGAGGAAATGATCGCGCAAGATGCCAAGGTTGTTTGGGGCAAAAAGCTGGCTCTCTATGAAAAAGTTGGTTATCTTCGAGTTTACTCCGCTCACTCTCCTTCTACCTCTAATGCGAAGGAGGAGTAGGAAATCAGCTGGGTGGGGACCGACTAGCCACGTGTCCAACAGTGAATGGACTTATTCACCTTATATTTTTTCGTTTATGACCGTCACTGGATGAAAAGTTGTGTAGTTCTAAATTAAATTTGTATGAACAGCCCTTACAAAGTTACTAAAAGGAAGGAAACGACTAACACTTACAGATCCTTCCTCGATTTAAAACTATTACTTGTCTCCACGAAAAATGGGCATAATTCAAACAATTGAAGATGGTAGAGCCGGTGATTCGTGGATTTTAAGGAGGGGAGCAGTCAAATATGTTGGCTATCACATGGGCAAAGCGTTGGATCTATTTATAACTAGATCAAATCAATCTTGAGGCCTATTTTCTAGCTTAAGTTCAGGCCGATTCAGACCCTCGGGACCTCATATGCTCTGGCCAAGACCGGTCCATAATAAATTTTAAAATTGAAAATAGGAACTAAAGCACTGTAGCATGTAGTTCATACTCATGTTCTTTATTCGACCGATAAGGGAGATAAGTTAAACTTATCCCTAGTTACTCATCGTGTGAGTTCTTGAAGTAATAAATAATTTACTTCAATTTGTGCCTTATATTACTTCTGACTATGTTCTCAAAATGACATATCAATGTTGCTATTTTAGTATGTTTCCAGTGGTCATGAAAAATAATATGGCTTTACAGGACATGTCTAGAAAAGTAGTTGTTCTGAAAATGGAGAGAGACATGAATACGAAAGAAGACTATTGTTGTTTTATATCTATAACATATATCTACCAATTGACCAATTATATCGTTTTTTTGGAATTTTGAATATAAATGTAAATACATTGTGATTTGAATAAAATAGTCAAGTATAGCCTTTAGGAGATAAGTATGCTTAGACTGATGTAACAAAATATGTATGGGGAACTGTCAGACATTAGTATTACTTTTGGGGTAGAAGCTGTTATGTTATTCTTAACAAGTGCATAGCTTAAGCTCTCACATGCAAATGTGCTCACTGGTCACACGACTTATTTGCCAATATGAATTGTTTTCTGAAGTGAATGAATGTTGGATGCCTAATATTCTAAATAAAAGATGTGCGAGTAGGAGATGTAGCATTTTAGCAGTCCACCCATGAAAGGGTGTGCACACCCATGATAAGATGCGTCCATGAAGAGGTGCTGGTTGAAAGGGTTAGAATGGTTATATTCCATAACTTCCTCTCCATCTTCTAATGATGCAAAAAAAGAACGTTAGAAACGTCTCCTTCCCTAAAACAGATCCATTATTCATCCTTCGAGAGAGTGATTGGCATTTACATTGTGAAAATAAGAATATTTTCATTCATTAAGTAGAATATTATCCATCAACTCTGATTCCCAGACAATTACTTGATCATTTCGCAAGAGGTAAGTATCGCAAGTTACTTTTTAACACAAATAAATGCATACTCCAAACACCATTACTGAGAAGTCACAAACGCCTTCAAATTAACATGAACCAACTATAACATATTCATCAACTATCTTAGAGATAAGTGGAGATTATGCACCTAGTCAACCTACTGCAATTCTGGTTAACAGCTATTAGAATTAAGAGAGACAAACTTTGCAGCCTACGATATCAACTAGAACATCAACACACTCCATGGAAACCCGATCCAAGTTAGGTATTTTGAAACCTAATCCTAAATATGCTTGTCTGGCTGAATATCATGTACCTGCAGAACCCAAGATAATCAAATCTGCATTAACTCGTGAGGGGTGGTATAAAGCAATGATCGAAGAGATGAATGCACTTCATGAAAACCAAACTTAGACATTGGTTCCAAGAACTGATCATATGCATGTGATAGGGTGCAAGTGGGTTTTTAAAACTAAACTAGCCTCGGATGAAAGTCTTGCCAAGTTGAAAGCAAGATTGGTAGTAAAGGGATTACATCAAGAGGAAGGAATTGATTTCCTTGAGACGTTTAGACCAATCATCAAACAAGCAATAATTCGGATCATTCTCTCAGTTGCAATGATAAAGAGGCAGTCAATACATCAACTCGACGTCAAAAATGCCTTCTTGCATAGCACATTGAAAGAGACTATCTATATGGAGCAACCCTTGGGTTTGCCCATCCTACACTTGTTGATCATGTCTAATCACTCCAAAAGTCTCTTTATAGTCTACAACAAGCACCGCGTGCATGGTTTGAAAAGTTTAGTAATTTTCTACTTGAATCAGGTTTCTTTTGTAACACTGCAAGTCCATCACTCTTTGTGTTTCATAAGGGGCAAGACACAATTTTCCTCTTACTCTACGTGGATGATATCCTGTTGATAGGTAATTATATTCTTTTACTTACACAGCTGATTACATCTCTAAATTCAACGTTTCACATGAAGGACTTAGGATGTATTCATTACTTCTTGGGTATTGAGGCAAAGCACGCACCCAAAGAATTTTTTCTTTGTCAGACGAAGTATGATGTTGATCTTCTTGAGAGAGCAAACATAAAGGAATGTAAACCAATATTAACACCACAACCTCTTAAACTATCATATTCTTCTAATGATGAAGTCTATATTGATCGGCCACTTGAGTATCGCAGCTTAGTTAATGGTCTTCAGTATTTGACAATAACAAGACCAGATATTGCCTATGCTACCAATATGCTTTGTCAGAAAATGCATAACCCTATAGTTAGTGACTTTAATAGATAAAAACGAGTTCTTCACTATGTTAAAGGAACTGTAAACCTGGGTCTTTTCCTTCACTCCACCAGTTCCTCGAAGTTTTATGGGTTTTCGTATGCTGATTGGGCTGGTTGTGTTGAAACAAGACGTTCTACAACTGGATTTTGTACCGATATTGGATCCAACATACTCTCTTGGTCAACAAAGAAGCAAACTACAGTCTCTTGATCATCCATAGAAGCAGAGTATAGAGCGCTGGCTTTTATTGCCGCTAAGCTCACATGGATAAGTTTTGCTCTTCGAGACATTGACATCTTGTTAGCTTCACCAACAACAATCTTTTGTGATAATCAGTCAGCAATCTCTCTTTACGACTAATTATGTACAACATGCTAGGACAAAAACATATCAAAATTGATTTCCATTTTATTGGCGAGAAAGTATCTCTTGGTTCTCTAAGTGTACAATATGTTCTAAACAACTACCAAATTGCTTATATATGATAAAGCACTATCCAGACAGGACCATTGCATCATACTCACCAAATTGGGTCTAGGGTTCAAACCCACACCCAGTTTGCTGAGGGATGTTGAGAATGCAGCGTTGCAAATGCTTAGAAGGAAGCAGTAGGAAGAAACTCGATAAGGAAAGTCGACTAGAATAGAGAAAGCAGAGGATTGGCGTGAAGGAGTAGTCAGTCAAATTAGAAGGGTGTAAAACTACGTTGTTTGCTTCAGTAGAGTTATTTCTTGAACATATATGCATGAGCTCTATCATTCTATTATGTGTGTGTGCTGAGCTGTCATTAAAGGAGTCCTGGGTTTATATCTAGAAGTTTCTCCTCTGTTGTTATATAAAAGCTTGTGAAAACAAAATGAAAGAATTTGAGCTCTTAGATGAAAAGATGATGAAAGAAAGAAGAAGAGGAGCTTACTAGCAAGCTCTCTTCTCATTAAGCCTCGACTACTCCCTTTTGTATTGTTTTTTTTTTTGTGAATTCCCTTTTGTATTGTTGTTTTCTTCAAGAGAAAAAAAGATAAAATAATTCATCAAAACATAGAGATAATGATTTATTTTTAAATAAATGAAGTGATGCAAAGTTTTTTACCAATGATATCTAAATTGTGTCGAATTACTTTACTTGATTTGAATGTTCTTTATGGAGGTATTAGGATCGTGTAAACAGATTTTATAAAGAACTCATGAACCCGAGTTGGGAACTAAATAATATCATTAAAAAAAATGTATTGCACTTTAAACTTTTAATTTATTCAATGTGGTCTCTGATCTTTGACCCAATATGTAATATGATTTATGAACTTTCAATATATTTAATGCGATCCTTTAACTTTTTATACATGTTCAAACTAGTTTATAATATATATCAAAATGCTCAGTGTGGCCTTTGAACTAAATTAAGGAAAGACCAATATTGAACATCTTTATATAATTTTGGAATTAGTTTGAACATATATCTAAATTTTAAGAATCATATTAAATAAATTGAAAGCTCATGGACTACATTACATATTAGACAAAAGTTTAGGCATTACCTTGAATAAATTATAATGCCATAAATTACATTACACATTGATCCAAAATTAATAGATCATTTATATCATTATCCCAAAAAAATACACATATTATAAACAGGCTCAATAAAAACTTGATTTAATTTATATCTTCTACATCATGCGTTAAGCATAATTATGATCATGTTATTTTTTTATTAGATCTGCATATATTTAACTACCTTGCTTTAGTTGGTACTGCAATTCCCTTTCATATTTCTATAATCACAAAACTATCAATAGCAATTTTTATTGGCCCCCTTTGTCAAGGTGCACCGGTAGTCAATGCCGCTGCTAGTCAAATCAAAATCTACAATGTTTCTAGTATTTTCATAATTTTGCATATCCATCCCTTATATGACTAACCACTTAATTTTCACAAACAAAAAAAAACAAAATCACTATCAATCATTCAATTGAAATTTAAGTGATAGCCTTAAATTCATTCACTTTCCTTATTTTCTTAATTTTTATATAATTATGTAGGATCTAGTTGCTATCATCATTAGGAATTTCACATGTTTTGTTTTTATTAATTGTAGGTAGTATGTTTCTTTTTTAACGTTAGATTTTAATTTCATAGAAATTATTTTTTGTAAAAAAACTTACAAAAAAACATAATATTAAGAAACACTCTTTAAATTTTTTTAAGATAAAATCACAATCACATTCCCCAACCTGAAACTTTAAAAAATGAAATTCATTTATGTAAAAAAAGTTACATGAAAAAGGAACTTTTTTTCATAAATGCTAGTGAAATCTCATCATTTTGGATTGATAAAATTAACAACAATCCTGAAGTGTTAATGAAAATAATTGAAATGCCTTATTATGCATGACTTTTTCACGCGAATATTTTTTGGTGTATTCCTGAAATCTTCTATAACATCTTACAATCTTTGAATAAAAACATCTCTTTAATAGTCAAGACCAAAAAAAATTGGTCTGGTTGTTGGAAGACTTCATATATATTATCTTGCAAAATTTTCTTTTCAACAAGAATATTCCCACGATAATAAAATGTAGAAATGCATAACATATCCGCAATAAACAAAAATATTACATACGGAATGTTAAATTATGACAACTCGATCCTAAATAGAAATAAAAATAAATGAGGGAAAACAACAAGGAACACGAGTCAGCACTTTAAATTGCAATTGCACTATGTAGGGACATTTTATCTTTTGAGTAAAAATGGAAGTGGATTTTTAGTCATACATAGGTTGGAAACAACCACCCAATAGAAAGAGTGGACCAAATAACAAGAATATGGATCATATAAAAGTGGCGGGTCCCGTAAGAGATAGGATTTGTCTAAGTCACAGGAGGAGCCAAAAAAAAAAGGCGCGGCCCTTTTGTAATACTCCGGCTTTTCATTGCAATTGAGCGCAGATTAGAAAGAAAGATTGGCACCGGAGAATAAAAAGGTCCACAGGAGAAAGATGGTGCTGGACATCAATAGAACATGGGCGGTCAGGATTAAAAAGAGGAGGAAAGATCTCGAATTTCTCTCTTCCGACATGTGCGGCAACCTTGACCGACCTTCTTTGTACATTATTTACACAAAATCCAGTAGGCGGGTCCCCTCTTGTAGCGAAAGGGGTGGTTGAAATTGCACAGTCATATTTTCAATCAATACGACTCCGTTCCACAAGCATTTGCTCCTCTAAACCCAGTGATCCCTTAGCCCTAAGCATGTTTATATTCACAGTTAGAACGCCTACTACACTCGACTAGACAAAACAAAAGCAAGAAAACCACTTTATATTCACGCTCCATTTCCTTGGCTCGTGGGGCGGGAAGAGAAGAGGTCTTCCGTCTCTCTCTCAGAGGAGCATCCAAGCTCGGCCACCCTTCATGTTGAATTTCTTTAATCTTCCGAAGATCATGACGCCGATGAGGATGACTTTTCCCTGATCGCTCCACTTTCCGGCGAAGCCATACCACTTGTCCCGGCAGCCTTCGACGGGCCTTAGTTGCCTTTTGCAGCTGTAACCCGTCGTGAATCCCACGTTCCCGTACGCGCTGCAATTTCAAAAGTCGTGACTTCATTACACCGGTCTATTCTTGTTATGGGGCGTGCCTATTGATCAAATTAAAAAGAAACCAAGTTCTTTTTTTTTTTTTCAGTTTCGTTCGCCCCCATATGCTACATAGTTATAAGATGAATTTAGATCTAAGGTTCCCATAACTTCCAAAAAATATTTTCCAAATTGCCTAGCATTTGTTTCATGAAAAATAAGATGGTCAAGAAAAAAAATTTCACCGATGGAAAAATTGTTTTCCGCTTTTTAAAAAATGAATAACATTTTCTATTTTCTTTCACTACTTCTAAACATTTCTAATATTCTTTCAAAAGTGACTTGTGATCAGAGGCCAGTCAATGTAGAATAAAACAATGAGATAAAAGGAAAAAAATTTAATATTATTCCTAAATTTCAGATGAATCTCGGAAATACTTCTTGAAAAATATTTTTTAAAAATATTATATTTTCTGTAAAACAAACGTGACCTAAAAAATGTTGAAAATGTTGGTCACTGGTAAAAATCAAGTAACTAATTTTTTTTTTTTTTGGTTGGCCTAACTGATCGTGATCAATGGACCACCAAATATCAACATTTTTTCTCATTCTCGTGGAAACGTGTTTTCCAAACGTTTGACTCAAGCAAATGATTGGAGAGCACGTGGGAGAACGTGCGATGTGTTGAGGGCGATGGACACGGAACATGGGCTCTCTCTATTTCCTGTTTTCTTTTTTTGAACCGTTTATTTATTTGACTACCCGCTTTCATCTGATTAGACTCCTGAAAAGTCTCGAAATTTACGGAATCCTGAGATGACAGAACTTGCGAATCATTTCCCACCGCCCATTTTATCTCCTTGACTCCACACGCGCACGTTACTCCCCATTCAAAGCGAAGGACGGGACGAAATGGAGAGGAAGGAGGGAAACTAAGATGGTTTACCTTATCACTTCGACCACGATGTTCAGAACGTTGAAATTGAGGGGATCTTCCTCCATCTTCTTCCTCTCCGTGACGCAAACCATGATGACAAAGATGGCCAGGTAGGAAAGCTGTGAGAACTTGAGATTCTCCAACAGCAGCTTGTAACTCCGTTTCGGCTTCCTTCTCTTGCCGTTCCCCGGGAGCCCCTCGCCGCCTTTGGTTGGGAGAAACGACGTGTACGGCGGAAGGTACCTAATTGTCATACGACATGAAAGTATGTTTATTGGCCAGAGAGATCACATGAACACGATTAGATACACAGGAACACAAAGCCGAGCATGTTCGAGAACTAAAACTTGTTAGCGATTTTTATCGAGGAAGGTCTTTAATTGCAAAAACTTCGATTTCCTTCGTCCCTAAATGAAAGGAAGGTCTCTAATTAGCTGGTTGCAAAGTCCTAACTTGAGTATATTAAGGATGTGTAACTCATTAATCATATTCAAATGGGGACGGAGGAAAACATGGTCCTCATCAAACCATGTCAAAGATCTTATTAGGTAATCAATGAAGGAGACTCTATCATTTGCCACGAAATAATTATTCTCGTGTTGGCAGGTGTTGTAGAATGTGGGGTCATCTCGATACGAGAGAATTTATTATTCAAAAGTTCACGAGTTGTCCGGAAAAGAAAAGACGTCCGCGAGAAAAACAGAGAGCATGGTCCATAGGAAAGATATGGAGACAGAACCACCAGACAAATCGACAGAGAACACTAGTTTGGCGAAAGAACATTGGGGCCTGGAGCTTCTCATAGTTTTGAATACTTAACCTCGACGGGACTTTTCTTAATGTGTGATGTGAGACTACTCTACACGCTTTTTCTACCCGCTAAATCCAGCTGAACCTTCAACCGCACATGCTTAATTAGACACGAGCAGTGACTACGTGATGGAAATGTCTTAAACCTATTACGGCAATGAGCATGGAAACCGCAGACAATGCTCCAAAATACATAAAAAAAAAGTCCTCGATAAGGCAGCAATTTCTGCGATTATTTTAGCAACCTTTCTCACGAGTTAATATTGTATTACTTATAAAAACGAATGAAAATGGAAATATTGTCATCGCTCATGGAAAATGTTTAGCTATAAATAGTTATCAATAACGGACATTTTTCTAATAGACTAATTATTTCAAAAGATTTAAGTGATTGTTTTTAAAAAAATATTTTTTAAATCTTCACTTCTTCATCACAAACAATGAAAGATATCTTTTTTTTTGGTAATAATGAAAGATGTCTTCGGGATCACGGCGCAATAATTTTCGGATACATTCAGATCATGTAATATTTTTTTTTTCTTAAGATAATGTGTCACAGTATCAAGAACCACATGGAATCAAGCAATTGAGAGGATTCTGATCCATCATGAACGTCGACGAGAAAGGAAAAGCAGCAACGAGATCACTCGTCCTAAATGAACAATTAGTCAGGAAAGTCATACGTGGTCCTTTATGACACCCACTTCCTTCACGTTAGCCAAGAAGGTTCACACGTTTCTAGACGCCCATGTGATTTCAGAAGATACGGACGACGGTGGGGCAGAGAGTGATCTTTCAGTGATGATCATCAATGCGAGAAACTATTTTGCGCACTGACTTTTATTTGGTCCATTAATAGCGTCGAAAATTAATTATCTAAGTAATATATATTTTTATATTTTTTGATAAATAAACTCATAAAAATATATTCTACGCTAATAATATATCTTATGAAAATCCTTTGACATGTCAAATAACATTATATGATATGACTTTGATTTGTCGATTAAAGAAATACGATCTATTTATCTCATTGTTCGGATATATGGCGTAAAGTTGATTATTCAATATGAATTTCGTAGGATGACGATTCATGATTCTAGAAATTTAAACTGTTAGATAAAAATATATTTTAATATTCAATCAAACGTAAAAAAATAAATTATACTTCGAATTGCTTTTTCCTTTTTACCATTTTCTTTCTCCTACGTCATCTACTACATGAATATTACATTATGTAGATTATCATAATTTTTGAAGGAAAAAAACTAACATCAACAATTTTATGGGAAGTAGCAAAATTAAGAAATGGAGAAGCAGCAGATTTCTTAGTTTTAAAAATTAATATCTTATCTAGAAAATGGAACTTCGTGCAAAAGCAGCCATTTTTTCAGTGGATTGACTAACATTTTCATTCAAATTTGTAAAAAGCTAGTTGGATTGGTATGACCCACGGTTTCTTTATACATTTATTATTAAGCAACATAAATTTTAGAAAAAACCAAAATTGCTTAAGGGGAACAAGCATGCTGGGAGAGCAAAGTACAGCTGAGAGTTGTATGCTGTGGTCGGGAGGGAAAAAACAAGAAAAAAAGAACAGTTTTTCGGTAAGAGTGCTTCGAACAAAATTTATATAAAATATTAGCATAGAGCTGTTTTTTTTCCCAAAAAGGAGGTGTTTCCAGTAACGTGGTGGTCGCCAGGCAAGTTTTCTATCCATGAATGGCAAGAGAGGTGCCGTGCTGTGCTTGCAGAGTATTAATTAACAATCGAAAGAGAGAGAGAGAGAGACTAACATCATGACCACGAATAACACCAAGATGGCAGGAGCGACTGTGGACAGATCGACGATCGTCTCGCCCGTATGCCTGGTGTTCACGCTCTGAAAGAGCACGCCCACGATTTTCTCGTACGAGCTCAGTCCATTCAACGACTCCGAATCCCATTGCATCGAGCAAAACATTATAAACTGAACTCCGATGAACCCCAACACCGTGACCGCCAGTAGCGACGAGTAGAGGCTCGGGAGCAAGTGCTTGTAACCAACTTCACTTGTCCTGCTCAACACGTACTTGATTTCCTCTTTCTCGCCGAATCTCCCCATGAGCCACAGCGCGAACCGCAAGCTCGACGGGAACATTGTGTTCCCGAGTAGGACCTGAGGGATGAGAAGCAGGAGGAGGCCGGAGTTTTTCCTGAAGACGGTCATGTTTTCGTTGGTCGGGACGAATCCGCAACTGGCGAAGGTGGACACGGTGGTGAAGACAGAAAAGGTCACCATTTTGAGACCCTTCTTCTTTAGCACGTCTCTCGCGCTAGAAACGAGTGCCATATAGAGCGAAACTGATGCAACTCCGAGAACTTGGACTACCAGAAGGTAACCTAACACTACATAGCATAAGAACCTAACCGAACAGTATTTCATATAGTCAAGATCGAGGGACTGGTCTCGCAGTTTGTGCAATTGAGGCTCTACTTGTGAGTTCAGGCTATCTATCTTCGCTAAAACACCTGTCTCCATGTGGTCAACCATGTCGTTTGTTGGGTTGGAAGGGCAGAGATCGCCATTGACAGAGGCGATTTTTTCGTCGGTGTTGATGCGCCACCGGAGTTTAGATTTCCGAAGATGAAGCCCGACGAGGGAAATGAAGACCTCCCCTCCGACGAACATCAGGATGGTCATGACAACAAGTTGGGAGTCGGAGAAGACCTCCATCTCTACCGTGGACATGCTCGAGACGGTTGTCGCGGAGACGGCAGTGAAGAACAGATCCAAGTCCCTAGGCCTAAAGGACTCGGTCCGCGGCCTTAAGGCCTTGAGGACCCAGAAGCCGAGGAACGAGAGGAAGACGAAGTAAAAAACTTGGATGCAAAAGGAGTTGACTCGGAGGAGCAGGAAGCGGAAACAGCAAGAAATGAGGAAGCAAAAGGACCTGCAGATGCGGGCTAGTTTGAGCCACGAAGCACTACAAAGAAATACGACTTCTTTGCCTAAAGATGAAAAGCTCATCCTTCTTAGTTATGATAGTACAGGAATGGATTTGTTCTTCTTGTGGTTGCAAGAGTTTCAGGTTCCGGTGGAGGTGTATATAAAGGAAGAGTCAACCGACACTTTCACTTGACAAATAAAAATTGTCTGTTGAAGTCATGTTAGTTTCATACAAATTGCGATGTATAAATGTGACATGCACGAATTTGATATCACCTGAAATTAATTGACTTATATGAGTAGTAAGATAGTTTATGAATTTTTAAATAATTACATCTGTACTTTTTTTAATGCATTGAATTCCCCGTCCGCGATCATTAAGAGGTCCACATAGTACACATGGCTTCTTGGACGCCCCTAACATTTTTTATTTTCTCTATTGTGGCTTCCGCACTGGGAAGTAGGAAGGTCGGTCCAACTTTCATACTTCGAACCTGAACCTGAGGGGAGATCGAGGTGTGATTCAGTGTGCCCCAAATGAGATCTTGACATCTGGACCATAGTCCTGTCACAGAGAGAGAGAGAGAGAGAGAGAGAGATTCGACCTTCGATGACATTACCGCCATCCTCAGCCGCCCCGCGTCGGTTTTCGGTTATTTTTGAATGTTCGTGATGGCTTCCCTCTATAACGGTCCCACACGAAATTCCCCTCGTCAACTACACTTGCTTTTTATACTGAGAAAAAGACGGTTCAATTACGATCGTTAAATTTTCGACAATCAAATGATCCAATTTTTTTTTAAGACAAATCATAAATAATCGATAAATCAAAGTTTTGCAAAAACCTTTAGTGAAAAAAGCGATTCACAAAGAAGTATTTTTAAAGAAGCTCATTTTAAAATGACCCTGTATCTTGCTATTTCTTTACAAACAATGAGAAAATAATTATAAGATATTTCTTATTGAAAAATTATGAAGCACACATCCGAGAAAGTACCTCCATTATCTCCATTATAACCCAAGGTCCTGAGTTTAGGCATTAGCTGCAAGATCTCAGGACACTAGCAATTGAGAGCTATTGTTAGGGACCCAATTTTTGCTTGTCTCGATCATTACATATACATCAAGGGATTGAGTCTTGGCCTTGGATGACTTGAGCTTGACTACTGGGGATGTGAGGCATGTCTGTGTTGGTCCTAGGCCTATATGCATGAGAGTTGGAGACCTAGGTCTATCGCCACCCTTGATCGCGGCCAACAAGGCCTTTCGAGGCCTTTGCTTGTGGCTGGCGAGTGTCGCCAACCATTGTTGAGCCCTCTGTGGTCTTAGCTAGCCATTTTGAAAATATGAATAATGAAAAATAAAAGAAGAGAAATTCACAACATAGAAAAAATATATATAAAATTATCGACGTTAATGTTAACTATTTTTGAGCCGTGTCATGTAGGAAAGCTAGTAGCCATGTCAACAATTTTTTATCAAAACCGGTTAGATATCTATATTATAAATGGTTTATACCATGAAAAACCCCAAACTTTACACATTATGACACATTTATCCAAAACCTCCGCCTCTATTCCTTTTCCTTCGAGGGGAAGTGGTTTCTGCAACCTGTCGAAGTTCGACGACGACTTCGACGAGGAGGCGAAGGGGTACTTGTCGTGGGTGGGATGCTATGCAGCGTTACTCGAGCAGAGCCTCATGGCCTCTCGTGCTCTGGGCTTCGTTCTTTCTTCTTCTTCTTCTTTATCTTCATCTTCACGTTCTCAAGCAAGAGAAGATTCGAGCAACGACGACCTCTGATTTGATATGCAAGCTCGAAATCCTCGTGAGCTCTATCGAGCAAGTGAGAGACGTCCCAGGGTCGTTGCACCTTCAGAAGAATGATCTGGTGTACGAGGTCGTGCGATCAGTGTGTCAAGATTAGCGGATGATTCGCCTTGAGGTGTTCTTGAGAGTGGCGGAGTTGGGTCACGATGAAAGATTGGGGAGCTTGAGTTTCGGGGGTGGCTCAAGGTAGCCTCCCTGGCCCCCGTCACCCTTACGTGTAGCCTGCCCAAGTATTTTTCCCAAAAAGAAAGAAAAAAAAGTTTGGATTAAATGTGTTACGGTGAGCAAAGTTTTTGTTTTTCGTGTCACAAAAAATTTTGGGATAAATGTGTCATATTTGATAAGTTTGGAATTTTTCGTGTTACAAAAAAAGTTTATAATGAATATGTCACAGTAGGCAAAGTTTATTATAAGTCGTTAAAAGATCTAAAACTAAACAAATCTAATTAAAATTTTTGAGATTGAATCAATTGTTATATGATACATTCAAGGTATTTTGGACAATTATTCTTGTATAAATATTTTGCTTTCTTACTGTGAGTGATCTCCATTTTCAATACTTTCTTTGTCGATCTAAACTCCATCATGTCAAAGGACTAACTGAATTCTTTTTGAAGTTGACAATTATTCACGATTTCTTTCCGGCTATAAACATATCATCCATGGAAGTCGAATTCTCAACAATGTCAAATTATTTATAATGGCAAACGTAACATTTTCGCAACATTAAACAAAAAAGACAATAAAAAACCAAAGTGTAAATAAAAGAAATAGAACTTTTCGAGATCGAACGACGCAAATTCCGCTTGGATTTATACTTATGTTTAAGTTGGTCCCTTTTTGTGAGATTAAGAGTGCGTTTGGTTTACATTGGCAAAATGTAAAGCCATTTTCGTAAAACTCTTTGGTCCAAATGTATTTTGCGTAATGCAAAGAGCATTTGGTTGATGAGTTTTGGTGTGGTTTTTTGTAAAATAATTTATAATAAATAAATAAAGGAAAATAAATTGCGACTGGTTCATCTTCTTCATTGAACACAAGATCTGTTCATCCTCTTCTTTGAACACTGGAACTGTTCATCTTCTTCATTTGGTTACGGACAGATTGTCCACCTTCTTTGTTAGGACCAGCCACGCCCCGGTCTTGGGCATGCGACGGCTCCTGATTTCCTTCATTCACTTCGGTCATTAAGTGGCGACATCCCAGGACTTGTCACCGACCGTCAATTCTTCAACGGAAGTGAGGGTCTCCTCCCACTATACTCACCCCAAATCCATTTTTAATCATGCACCTGAAAATGGTTAATAACAATGGAATGAGATATAAATATCTCAATGAGTTTATCCCTATACCAAAATTAGAAACACTATCGCCCTAGGGTCCCTACTCACTGCTCAACCTCCAAATATTACTTTCCCAAGTGCAACTATCATTAGTATTTCACTCAATTTGTCATCTATTCTTTCTATCCTCAATATCAATCAATTCCATATTCTTCGAATCCTTTATAATCACCTCAAAATTCTCTTTTGCTCTCTTTGGCTAACCTTATGCTTAGCCTTGAATTCAAGCTCATATTCCCAAATCAATCATACCGGTGAGCTAGATCCGTCAATCTACTAGTCCGCGATCGGGACTCGGCGCAAAGCCATTTAACAATGTCAGCCATTTAACAATGTCACAACGTGACCATAATCAGTAAATATTCTCAAATCGGCATCTAGTGCCAACATAGCCACTGTCTCCTCAATTAAGTCTATTTCCAATTTAGAGTAGACTAACTC
This sequence comes from Melaleuca quinquenervia, assembly GCA_030064385.1. Lineage (NCBI taxonomy): Eukaryota > Viridiplantae > Streptophyta > Magnoliopsida > Myrtales > Myrtaceae > Melaleuca > Melaleuca quinquenervia. The sequence goes on from CM057720.1 coordinate 12,140,087, forward strand.
GATGCCGCTAATTCCTTCAACGATCTCATTCCTTTTATCACACAACCCAGCTCTAGTCTCTCTTTTCGTTGACTAGTCTATCTATGAGTCAATCGGTCTAGGACCGAGACTTGGCACTAAGCCACATATCTGTCAGTCCAATATACCACAATCACATCATACATTTACTTAAGGAATTTAATGCAAATAAATAAATAAATAAATTGCAATTAAATTAAAGAATAAACCATAAATAAGTAGATTACGTAATAAATAAATTGCGTGATAACTAAATGGTTAAAGACCGTTCAACTGGCCTGAGACCTAACTAAGCCTTTTCGGCTCGTTATCGTTTTTGAACATTCAATGGTCCCAAATGCCGGCTCATTGGGCAAACCATCATTCACATATTGTTGCCAAGTCCATGGCACGTTATCATCATATCTATCGATTCGTTTAATCCGCCAAGTCCATGGCACTATTCAAAGCCATAATTAGGCCTCCCATTTACTCAATTGACCCTCAAATCAATCGACGTCAAATCCATGGCGCTCTATATCAAGCCACAATTGGCCTAAATCATCAATCGTCAAATCCATGGCACGTTATTATCATATCCATCGATTCGTTAAGTTGCCAAGTCCATGGCACTATTTGATTCGCCAATTTCCATGGCCTAACATATCGAACCAAAATCGGCTTAAGTCATCCCATCAATCGATGACTGGGGCCCACTGCCCTAATTCCTCAGCTAAAAATCAAAATCAAAATCAAAGTGAATTGGGGTCACTAACCACTCCGGTCGACTTGCGAGATCGAAATAGCTCATCGTGGTCCTGTCGACACTCAATCGAGTCTCGTCGACTTCCAATTTTAATTAGGCATTTTGGCTTTCTAATCGATCGAAAAAATATTAAAATATCCACAAATCCTTAATAATCCCTCATCGTCACTTTCGTAGCTCAGCTATCTCTAATTACGGTCCCGTTGACCATTCTCCCTCGATTAAGCCCCTTGGGCACATAATCGATCCAATCATTTGCCACCGACAATTAATTGTACACCCCTTATTCACACATCTAGACTATATAAGTATTTCTAATAATTCTACTAAAACGTCGCTTTGCTTCCAACTGTAGTCTCGTCAAACTCTTATCGGACTCAATCGACGTGTCACACCCCGACCTCCGAGTGCGCCATAGACATCAATTTTTCTTTACTATCTTCTTTCTCAATAATCAGAGTCTGACAATGAAAGCAATGTAACATATATTCAATTACATTTCGCCTCTTTACATAAAAACTAAATACAATTCGCTCCTAGTTAAAATTACAAGGTCATCATCCTCCAAGCTGCGGTCCATAGACAAAGCCCTTCGTCCTCATCCAATTGATGCCAACTCACATCGACTCAATCTTCCTTCATTGTCTCTTATCTCCAATGATTCCTCCTCTGGGTCCCTAATCCCTCCTGAAATGGTTGGGGTGGTGGGGTGAGATATTGGAGGTATCTCAGTGAGCAAACCCCCTAATCCAAAACTAGGTACGTAAATCACCCTAGGGTCCTTATTCGTGCCTCACATCTCAGTCGTATCTAGGGCATAATTTGTTCTCACCCTCTCGCCTAAAATGTCCATCAATCGCTCGTCTCTCTCTCCTTCCCATACTCACACTATCCATGAATCTACTGGTCTACATTCTCAACTTACTCTAAATCTACTCGTTACATAGGTCCGTACATAGATCGAGATTCAATGAAATGACTAAGTAAATAAACTGATGAATAATTTACTAGCAATTAATTAAGTTGTGTGAATAATCAGCAATCAAATATATTGTCCATTCCATATAATAAGACCGTCCAAAACTGATCTAAGACTTAACCAATCTCCCAACTCGACTATTATTATGTCACAGATAACGTACTGGCCATTAAATCGATTAAATAAATAAATCACGTAAAGGAATTGATAATCAATAATCTGTCTATTACATTCAATAAGACCATTCAAGGTTGGTCTGAGACCTATTCGATCTTCTACCTCGGCCATTAATGAATTCAGTCCCACCAGTCTCTCATTAGACTTCAATGTCCAATTTGGTACCTTAGACTTCGCGATTTCGTATTTGTTCACTTCCCGGTCCAATTGGTTTCCATCCAATTCATTTCAAACTCGGTAGCTTGACATTTAACCTATTGAGTCCTATTGGCCCTTCGTTCATTCTATCTCGGCCCATGGCCTCACATTGACCTATTGAGTCCTATTGGCCCTTCATCCATTCCACCTAGGCCTATGATTTCTCGTTAGCTCCATCTTAACTTATGACTTCATATTCGGTCCATCTCATCTTATTCACTTGGTACTCGGTACCCAATTATAACTGTCCATCCCATTAATTCCATTCACTAAGATCACACAATTAGCCTAACAATTCTACTAAGCCAATAAACATACCCTATGAGGGTTTTGAAGGTCCACTCACCTCGATTTCCTAGCAATCTGAAGGACGACGATGGTAATTCGCGGCGACACGATCCTTGCACTTGCCGATCGTGCCTCAGCTTGATGTGGTTGCCCAATATCCGATCCGACGCCACGAACGCGTTGTCCAGCCTTAGGGAAACGTCGGGACGGCTCCGGTGGACTTTGGCGACTCTCCGGCGCTGGCGTCGACGAAGTTCTGGCGAGCCTCCGGCGAAGCTTTGGCGAGGGTGTCGGGGGTGGCTCTCAGTCAAGGAAGGCCGCTTGAGGCAGTGATCGGGACGGCTGAGGCTGGAGGTGGCCGAAGTTGCTTCGACGAGGGCTCCCAGGACTGATTCGAATCTGCCATTCACTAGTTGAGGCCGAAATCAGCGACTGGGCAGCGACGCGGCCTCGCCGCTGGTGGGGGGTGGCTCCTGCTGGCATTGGGTGGACGGGTGGCCCATTGGTGGCTCTGGAATGGCTGGACGGCCCTGGGACGACGAGGGGCAGCTAAGGTTCCTCACGGTCACTTTTGCCCCAAATTAGCTCGAGTCTCGATTCATTCAACCTAGACCACACCAGTTAAATTAACCATCCAAATTATACTCAAGAGGCTCAAACGTATCGATTGGGAGTGGTGGGAAGAGCTAGGTGTTGCCGGAACGGCGGATCTAGGGTTCGGCGGCCCTTTTTGGGCAAACCGAGGTTCAATCAAGATTCAAGCTATTTAAGCCAAAATCAACCCATTCCAAAGCTAAATCTCAAGTTATTAAGCACTCAGCAATCGATTGGAAGCAACGACAACAGCCTTACATCAACGGATCAACACCAACCAACCAAAGGAGCTCGGTAAACAACCCAGAAAAACAGGGCTTACTCGTGCTGTGGGGTCCCCTTTCGGGGCTCCCGACGGTGCTCCAGGCCAGAACTGGGGGCAACAGCTGGCTGGGAATTGAAGCTGGCTTTGTAAGCTTCCCAACGCCACCGATCTCGAGTCCAAAAGCCACCGGATCCAGGAGAAATTCAAGTCGAAGGGAGGGGAGGTCGGCGGGGATTTTGGCTTGCTGGGGACAGCCGGCGACCGTTCTCGTCGCTGCGTGTCCACCAGCTAGACCCTAGGGACAGTGCCCTCTCTCCCCCGCAACTGGCAACTTGTTCCTCGTGGATTAAGCTCGCCGGTCACGCGTCTGTCAGCCGTTTGACAGAATGCATGAGAGAGAGAGAGAGAGAGAGAGAGAGAGAGAGAGAGAGAGAGAGAGAGAGAGAGAGAGAGAGAGAGAGAGAGAGGTGGTCTGTGGACCAATTTACACGTGCGGACCGGTTCCTCTCACGGTCCGGCCGGATCTCCTCGCAGTCGGATTGGCTCTTCCGCGGTTCGACCGGACTTCCTCATAGTCGGACCAACTTTCTCACGATCAGACCGTATTTTTTCACGGTCGGACCGGTCCTCTGGCAAACTGGTCGGTTTTTCACATGGTTTGATCGGTTCTTGACCGGTCAACCGTTGACCAAAAGTTGACTTTTCCCAAATTTTCCCAAAATTACCCATAGACCCAAAATTCACTCCTTTTAAGGCCAAAATGCAATTAACCAAGTCTCGAGGGCCTAAAACGTGAATTTCAGAAGTCTATAATCACTCTAATTTAATTCTTACTGTTTTGTCCGAGAAATTCTTGATGTCAACGGGCCATTGACTATGCCCGTAATTTCATCCAATTTGACCTTAGAAACAGCAGCCCGGAAATAGGGTGTTCCACAACATCCAACCATTATTTAAGGCTCATTAGCCACCTCAATCTATCCAATCACCTAATCAGGCTTCCCAACAAATCTTATTAACCTTAAACCAATAATTAGACTCATATGTCACTTAATTGGTCTTTTCCAATTACCTCAGACCAGTAATAGTATGTGGCCCTTAATAGACCCAATCGTCCAATCACAACTCGACCATCCAAATGGTCCTAATAAATCTCCTCGTCTAATAATCACGCAGTTCAACCATTCAATTCTTTCAATCAGGCTCACTGACCTCCCAATCGATCTCTATGTCGACTCATCGCCAGTATTATACACTTCGCCATACTTGGCTCCATTCCTCCAAACACACAATCCATTTATTCAAATAAATCCAATAATTCTACTAAAGCGATAAATGCGTCTAATCGAAGTATAGAGAGTCCACTCACTTGGCATTTTTCTCAAAAATCACGATCAACGGCGGCGACGCGATCCAATCACTTCCAATCACGTTCAGACTCGATGTAGCTCTCCAATCTTCAATCCGACATCACAGATGGGACGGTCGAGGTTCGGGATAACTTCTGGACCTCCTGGGCAACTCCGGTGATCCTCCAGCATCGGCGCCGGCAACCCTTCGACGAGGCTTCGGCAAAGTTCCGGCAAGCCTCCCGGAGGTGGCCCATGGCCGTAGGATGCCATCTAGGCCCATGGCTGAGGCGACGGGGGCCCACGATGGCCAGATCTGCTCCGGCCAAGCCCGAACAGGCCCCCCCTAGCCAATTAGTCTGGTCGGACCCACTCCGACGGCCCATCGATGATCTGGGCGCTTGTCGGCAGTCGATGTTAGTCTTGGGTGACTGGTAAGCTCCTAGGTGGCCTTGGGTGGCGACAGGGCGGCTCGGAGCGGCGACGGCGAGCTTGGGTCAGTCCGAGCTCAATTAGGGCACGAATTGTTTGAGCCTCGATTCGTCCAAATCCAGATAAAATCGATCCAATCAAAGGATTAGGGTTGACTCACCAGACTCCCAAGAGTCGACTGGTGCCGGTGGTGGGGGCTGGGTGCCGCTGTAGCGGCATGAGTGGCTAGACGAGGCTTGCGGCCCAAACAGGGAGAAAAATTGATCGTGGGGGCTCCTGTTGAGGGCTGACGGTGACGATTTAAGCGGTATCAGCGGCGGCGGTTGGCTGGGTCGTGCAGTCGACGTCGTGAGCTTTCCAACGGCACCAAGGCCGAATCCAACAGAGCTCCGAGCTGGGAGGAAGGAGGCGTCGAAGGGGAGAGCTCATAGCCGAGGGAAAACGGGGGGGGGGGGGTTGGCTCGTACGGGGAAGGAGACTCACTACTGGCCACGTTGTGGTCATCCAACGGTCATCTCGCTTGTCGACGAGACGCCTATGGCAGAGGACAAGTGGTAGGCCGCAGTTGGTCAGCCACTTCTCGCTGATGTGACGGCTCTTGCGTGCGCACCTCACGTGCTCGCTGGAAGGCCAAAGAGAAGGAGAGAGGAAGGGGGGCTGGGCCGGTTCGCGTAAGGTTGGGCCGATTCGCGTGGGGTGGGGCCGGTCTACTCCCGGCTGGACCGGCTCGATCCCGGTCAGACCGGCCACTTGCGAGGCTGACCGATGGTCTGCGTTGACCCGTCAACGGTCAAACCATTGACCGTTGACCAAAAGTCAACTTATCCCAAAATTTCCCAAAATTGTCCCTAGGCCCAAAATTCACTCCTTTAGGGCCAAATTGCAATTATCAAAAAGTCGAGGGGTCCAAAACGTAAATTTCAGAAGTCTGGAATCGCCCGAGATGAAATTTCACAATTTGGTCCGGGGCACTCTCTAGGTTGACAAACCCCTAATCAAATCCATAAAGCCGTCGAAATAGACCTCGAAGATGGGGTTGGGCACGGGTCTTTACATTCCTTAAAGTAACCAACGCGACCCAAGTGAGGCTAACGACTCAGGCAAGGCCACGACCACGTGACACCAATGCGACCTTAGTGAGGCTATGATCCACGCGACCCACGCGAGGCCGTGGAGGTTGCGCGACCTCAGGCCCTTCATGATCTAGGTGAGGTCGTGCAACCTCAGACCGACTAAGATATGGCCCTTCATGATCCAGGCGAGGGCATGGAGGTTGCAAGACTTCAGGCGAGGTAACATCGAGGTCGCACAACCTTGGACCAACTTAGATTTGGCCCTTCGCGACCTAGGTGAGGCCGCAAAGATTGTGCAAGCCTAGGGAGAAATGAAGGTTGAAGGAGATGCCATGGATCGGTAAAAGCGAAGATGAAGGTTGAAGAAGATGAACAATATTTTTGGAGCAAAAGTGGAACACAAAATTACTAGTGACGATAATATTAGGATAGAAAAAAATCATTAAATCCCCCATAATGGCATTCCGAAGATGCTAAATGCTCAAAGCTAGTTAGGGCGCGTATGATTGGCACTTATTTCTGGTTCAAAATGATTCCGGACCAAAAAAACTTATTATGAACTAGAAACCTACTCGCTACCCTATTTTATTTTTTCTTTTTTTGAAATAGGTTTCTTATTTAGAACTGGTTTTGGGCCAAGAGTGAGAAAAAACCTATTTCTAGTTTTGAGCCCCCAAAGTAGAACCCATTCTCTTTTATCTCTCCTCCCCTTTCGTGCGATCTCTCCCAGCCCCAAATCATAAGCTATGCCTCCCTTGCCCTAGATCTGCCTTCTCTCACTGCTCAATCGCCTCGCCTCCAACTACTCGCCTCAACCTCCGCCTTAGCTCACTCGATTGCCCGTCATCCTCCTCGAGCTTTGACTTCGTGCCTTTGAGTGCCCTATTGTCCTCCTCTAGCTCGTCCGCCTCCACTTCGATTGCCCCTCGTCCTCCTCGCCTTCGGCTGCCACCTCGTCCTCTGCCCGACTCTAGGTGGTTATGCGATGGGGTTTTTGGAGTTTGTTGGTGGGATGTTGCTGGTGGATTGTGTTTTTTGTAGTTTGTTGGTGTTTTTGGAGTCTGTTGGTGTGATTAGTTTCCTGTGTAGTTGGCTATTGGTGCGATTAGGATTTTTGCTAGCAGTTGTTGGGCGTGATTATCCATTGGATTGTGTTTTTGGGAAACAATTGGTGGGAAGTTTGCAGGTGGCTTATGTTTTTGGAGTATGTTGGTGTGACTAGTTTCCTATGTATTTGGCTGTTGGTGCAATTAGGGTTTGTCCATTGGATTGTGTTTTTGGAGTTTGTTGGTGTTTTTTGTCATGTCAAACAGATTTTTATTTTTGGAATAAAAATTTTATATCCATATCAAATGCGTTCTTTTTGTCAGAAACTCATTCCGAACTAGAAATAGAAAAAGCTAGTTTTGGACAGAAATTGGTTTCTGAAAGAGAAACTTAATCACGCGCAGCTTTAGAGTTGTCTTCTGAAATCAACTTTCCAAATGTTGACTTTCACTCCAAAATTGAAAGAAAAACGACATCAAACGCCCTAGCATTTTTCTAAGGGGTTTTGGGACCCTAAAAGGCTTTTAGAAAGCCCAACCAAACACACTTTAAAGGGGATAGGATGAGTTTAGGGTTTCAGCCCAATAAATACTTGTATGAGAGATCATTATAACAAGTTGTGCAGCTATAAAATTATAATGAAACCTTTTCTATGGGACACAACTCTATTTTGAGATGAATCTAGGTAAACTTTTGCGTCGCTTTATTTTTCTTTATGTGATCTTTTTTATTCGGTTTATCATACAACTCATCAATGAAGTTCACTAATGAGAGCCTCTTTAAAAGGGCCAAAAAAGTAAAAATAGTCACTATGTTATAAGAATTCACTTCTTGCATATTTAACATCTAGAAGGAGTAGAAACTAAAAATATTTTTTTTAATTTTCATTGCTTTTCATATGAAAAGTCAAAAAGGGGAACAAACATTGGGATTATGAGGAACCACCGAAAGTCTCATTGGACAGCGTGGAAGCCGAGTAGCCCTCGCCCATGGACGGTCGGATAGACTTTTCAAATGAAACTTCGAATTCCGGTTTTGCATTCTTTTGTCATTATTGGGCAGTCGGCAAGATTCAAGGGAAAGGAATATGCACGGCCGATGCTGCCACATGGAACCGCGTTTGGACTAATATATTCATATGCCCATGTGAAGTAGACTCACCGCAGATCTGTCAAATCGATGTATTGTCCGGGATTCGAGTCGGATCGAAAATGATCTAATGTGACTTGATCCATTTAATACATTTTCAATTTATTTCCATATGATTATATTCAAATTGAGGAAAAAGTATAAAGTGAGCGAGTGAGTGAGCATGAAATTGAATAAGGATGAGAGAAAGTCATGATGATAAATTGGGTTTAAATAAATTATAAATCCGTTTAACACATTACTATTTTGGGCTTTACCAAATCAATTTATCAATTATTTAATAAATAGAGCTAACACATATAATAATTTGATCATCAAGTGAGGATTAAGAAATTAGTTAATGATATTTTTTATTGGTATACTTACTATTGACTTGAAAAACATACCTAATTCATAGTCCTTTGTGAGAACTTACAATTATATTTATCAAATTTTAGGATCACAAAAATCAGTGTGTATCGTTGGTGAAAATTGTGATAATGAAAAAATATTTGCACTAAAATCTCAAATAATGATTTTATGCTTCTTAAATATTATAATCCGTTCTCCAAAAACCCCAATACAATCTTTCTCATGTGGTTTGGGTCTTGAGACTCGAGCACTGTGACCAAAAGACCTTAGGGGTCAAATCAAGGACTTTTGGCAGCAAGCTCAAGACCCCAGCACTTGCTAGAGGCAAAACCTAGTCCAAAGACATGGGGTCGTGATACTCAGCATGTTGAGTTTCTCTGGAACGCATGAGTTAGAATTGGCCTAGGTCATCTTCATGAAAGTTTCTCCAATGAAGGACGCTATAAAATTTGGCACACGTGGAAAGTTGAGTCTGGCGAGGACAAGACAAAATATTTGCTTACACTAGATCTTACCTATGGAATAAAAGTGCAAGGAAGGGAGGTGTACGCGGTCCATGCGGTCTGGTCGGTGCATGATCTGAAAATGCTCGTGTTGACTCAAGTTCTCACCAGTCCCAAAGTGAAGCAGACATGTTCTAGGATTTTCGCTCCTGGACGAAATGACTACGTTTTCAAGAGTGGGCCTAGTCCCACCCGATTAGACGCACCGTAGGCTATTAGTTAGATCTCTAGCCAGTGACTGCCATGTGATTTTTGTGACTCGAGAGAAGACAATCTCCGGCAAGCCAATCGGAATTGGGAAAAAGGAAACAAAAAAATATTCTGGAACCGTCATTCGATTGAGCGATTATACACAAGGTTTTTGATCCACCTCGCTCTTAATATTTCCTCAATAAAATTTCATTAGGAATCTTAATATCTATGCCGACGCATACTCGATTTTTGGTACTCTTGATACCGATACGTGCAATCAAGTACTAAAATTTATCTTCACTATCCTCATTAATTCTTTCGTTAGATTTGTCGACTTTTCATCTACACAAAAAAATTGTGTAGTGCTCATTTATCTTTTTGCACAAGTGACACTGATGTAGCGCCAAACAGCCACCACGTTAGAAAAGGCTTAAAAAAAAGGACGAAAGTTCAAATATAAAAGGGAAAAAAGTAATAAAAAAAGGGAGGGACAGTTAAGACTTTCATTTGTTTATTATTTCTACATGTCCTCCCCCTTCCCCTTTTTTTCTTTGAATTTTCACTTTTTTCTACTTTCATTTTACAAAGTCACCTTCAATTTTTCCGTCTACTTAAAATTAAGGGAGTTAATATAATGACTAAATTGAAGGACGGTAACAAATTTTATGACTTAAATGCATAAAAGGAAATTTTTAAAATTCGACATACCATACCAATATCAGTTTTAGGAAGCATACTATTATTACCCTTATTTCTACTACATTCTCGTAAGCATGCCCCCTCCATCATAAAATAATAATTTATTATTAAAAAATCTTCAATTTATTGCACAAATTCTAATTCAATGGTAAAATTATTAAATTTGATCAATTTAGTCCTAAATATCTTTATATTTTGCCAATATAGTCATTCTCGTCCATTTTGATCAAAAACCATTAACATAGACATTAGCCATCTTAAATATCATGGTTAGTGCTAACATCGATAAATGTTGCATTTTTTGATTTTTTATAGTATTTTTGTACTATTTTTCCTTTCCTTTGTCTGGCTCCCCCCCCCCTCGACGAATTTCCCTCAGCTAATCCATGGCTTGGATGGTGTTTACTGGAGGTTGTCGGTCCTTGTCAAACCGGTAGCATGACCTTCACCTAGTCGCCAATGAGGGTGTTGCGGCCCTCATTAGAGTCAGCGAGGGTCACAATGTCCTTACCTACTATCATTGAGGGTTGTTGGCTTTGAGTAAAAAGAAAGAAACAAGGAAAAAAATTTAAAAAGATCTTTAAGAAATTACAAAATTGTCCTCATCATGCTAATTGTGCCATGTAAGATGGTCGGCATCCATATATGTGATTTTCAATTAAAATTTATTAGAAAAATTACATCAGCAAATTATCAAAAGATTTAATAATAAATTATTCATTAACATTTGTATAATAGATTTAAGACTTTTGATAATTATCCTTATTTCTATCTACCCTCGTGAGCACGCTCCTCGCCTCCGTCACATTGCTTAGTGCTAACACAAGTCTAGTAGTCAAAAGGGGGGAAAAAACCTAAAACGTTCACACATGTTTCTGGTTAATAGATCGATATGTTCTCAAAAGTGACTAGAATTTGCACGTTTCAATTTTACGCTTTTGGACAAAATGCTTCATTATCAAATAGTAAATAGATTGTCCATATCACCCAACTGTAATGGTTATAATAGATCGATTCTTGTTTCTCATTCTATCATCTAATTCAATTCAAGTTCAAATAAATATGTACACATTGAAGTGAAGTAGTAATCTGCTGAACCGTAAGCGAATTTAGGTTCAATAAGTACTTATCAATTGAAGTGAATATGTTACCTATCAAGATGTAAATCTTTTCCATACTTTGAAATGAATATCATCTTCAAATAGTTACAAAATAGTTACAAATTAACTAAACTAATTTGACACTTTAATTTCCTCATTGACATATGAACAAATATGTCCTCGAAATGCGGGCAATTCTTATGCTTAGAACTCGAAATTAACATATCTTTGCGAGCTGTCATGGTTCTTATGCAGAAAAAGCTACATTAATTTTGTAATGTTCCTAACTTAATTTACACTTAATGGCACATAATACTAATTAAAGGTATTTTTTCAAATTATATGATCCAATTTCTTTCTCAATTCGATAATTATAAATTGATGATTAGATTCACAATTCATAGCTCAATTTAACTATCATGCACATATCACAAGAAAACTTAATTTTCTCTCCTTTTATCTTTACCGGAATCATTATTTTGGTACAGGGCAAAAGCCTTAATGATTGAAATAGGTACAATCCTACGGTCATAAACACCTACCGGATCACCGGACTGTAAACGAATGATGTCTTTTGTTATCCTTTTGCACGTCCATCACGGAAAAGCTCTAATTTTCTTAAAAGAATCAATTGACCTCTAATTTCCTTTTGCACGCCCATCACGCATGGCTGTTGCCTTAGTCTTTTCAGAGTCTCTTAGAACCGATATTTGACCTCTTGTCAAAATCTGAGCTACTCCATAGATGAGAATTGGAAATTAAGAAGAGGACTTTGGACTTAATTTTGCCCTATCCAGGGTCATCCGGCGGAGATAATTGGGTAGTTGATTGAAAAGTTAGGGCACTCGTAACATTTTCATATCACGGTTTATAGTGCTAGTTCTGTTGACCCGGGGATTCAGTAATTGAAAAAGAGGTTTTAATCTTGGAATCTCCTTGTTTGAAGGGTGAATTCCTTCAACAGGTGGGGGGATCCTAGTGGCATCTGCTACGACTTAGCCCCTAGCCTTGTACTGCGTTTGGAAGGGTGCGAATTTATTGTTCATAAGCGAGGTCCTCTAAGCATCAATTGCAAATGTCGTCAGTGATGATAAGGATAAGATACCAAATCAGTACAATGTCCAATTGAGAAGTGGGTCGAAATAGTGTTGGGTATGATAGGCGAGTCAAGCCAGTTCTAGAAATTAGTAAAACATGGCCACATCGAATTTTTAGTGACTCATATTGAACTTAGCACTTTAATGATCCAAAAGAATTTTTCGACACTATATTGAACATCATACACAATTTTTAGTACTTTTGATATCTTTTTGCTCTTTTTAGTCATATAGGTCTCAATGCCATTTCTAACGATCATGCAACATATTTTTTGTAGGGAATTTATTGAAGTTATAAATTAACCATAATATAGAAAAGTAATTAACAAACGATGTATTGAATGAAGGTGTAGAATTAAGCATCTAAGGAATTTAAAGAATGAGCTATTCTAAGTGCAATAAGAGAATATTTTGCAAGTTGTTTGGGTTTTGAAAATGAAAATCCAATACTGAAGAATAGACATGGTTTTGTTATTTAGCCTTGGCACATGAACTTTCGAAAGCTTGATATCGAAACTAGATGATCCCAATTCTATTAGATTGATTAAAGGTAAGACCAAGCTATTTATCTAAAAAATCAAGTCTAATGTAGGTTGATTTTACTTTTAGAAATTGAAGTCAGAACGAAACCACAATGATTAACCAACTATTACAAAAATGACACGATAATTGACATCGGTCTTGAACCACCATCTTCAAAAGCTCTCGGCTGCCTCCTCCATGTCCAGCTTTGCATGCCCACTATTGGTGGTGATAGTTCCACTTTAACCCATTTACACATTTATGCAAGCAGCACTCAAGCAAAGCAAATCAATGCACAATGTTAATCAAAGCAACCACGGAATGGCGTCGGGATCATTTTCGTGCAATTTGATTACCCATTATCCTATTTACTTAGGGTCATCAATTGATTATTAATGATGGTTGATCACCACTTGTATTCACATAATGATGATCAATATCGTTAACCCTTAATTCAAGTAATTCAACTAAACTACCTGTTGAATAGGCCTTAACATTCATATGATAATCCCGTGTCTGCGCGCTCTAATTAAACATGCAATCAGGTCATTTGACCTTGTTTCACAATTATTAGTCAAGAAAAGGGGAGTGAGCCACGAAGGACTACTTATTAAATTTTATGTCGAATTTATATTGATTATGTTTTGGTTTAATTAGCCAATTAGAAAAAGTCCAATTGAAATGGTTCAAGCATCATTGGGAAGTTTGAAATGTTTGGTTTAACTGTCATGAACACCATTTGACCTGGTTCTAAATCGAAAAACCTGAAATTGAACAAATTTACCAGACAGTCCAGATTCGACCCGATTTGATCCGCAACATAAGAATTAGAAGAAAAGTAGTTGGATAAGTCAAAATCCTAACAAATTTTAGTTTTATAAGCTCTAATTTCCTAAACATCTTCTATGCTTTTATTTTTCTCAAAAGGGCCCCAAATTTGTGTCAGCTTTCAAATCTCACCGAGGCAACTCGTTTGCAAAACATTTATGAAAACAGAACTGTCCTATTTCGGGATTTTGCTTCTAAGGACATCCTATACATGCATTGAAGTTCTGAATTTCTCAATTTTACTAATTAAGATCCTAATGAAAAGCTTTCCAGTTTTAAGATTTTGCAAAAAAGTCCTTGAAATAGGTTGAATTTGCAAAACAATGTTTATTCATAGAATTGGAATTTTCAGATCAATCACTGATTCAGATCGTCATCTTGTTGCATGCCTCGTGCTGATCAAATGTCTTTTGAATTTTATGAAATTATGCAGTCAGAAAGCTCAACATTGTGTCTACAACTTTCATGAAGCCACTTTTTCCAAATATGAACATAGAAAATTGTAAAAAATTCGAAAGCATTGCAAGATTATATATATATATATACACACACGTAACGAGATCATATAACGAGATTTATATGGCAGAAATTCGCTTCTCATTGATGTCTTTGAGAAGGAAGCTTGAAAAAATTTACATGCAATGACCCTTCCCTTCAACGATGCTATCCTTAGAGGAAAAGTATGGGCATATGGTCTATGACCCCTCCTAAAAGTAGAAGCATGCAAGTAATGTCATAGGGATGTCTCCCATTAATCTAATTGGAGAAGAGAAGCGGCTGCTGATTAGAATGTTCTACATTATCTCTCGCTAAATGCGAGCAGCGACAACAAAACATATAGACTGTGGCAAATCTGAACTGCACTACTACTATAGGTATATTGTCTCACCTATCTTTCTCTTCTTAATCTTTGTTGCTACGATTTACAAATCAAACAATTCTGAATTATTTGGCTTAAGCATAAACACAAATTACCAAGTCACATGTCTTCCAAAGGTATAGCGGTATTTAAGCAGAAAATTCAAGTGCCTGCAATAGAGGAGGACATTGCAGCTTCAGCAAAAACTACTGCCGCATCATCATTTTGACAAAGACCCACATGAACTCTTCTTTTAACCAAAGGTGCACAACAATCCCACAAACTGGTCTTCTGCAGGAAAATATGCAAACCATGTTGAAGCCACTACCAAGAACCTGAAAATACAGAAAACGATCCACTCAAATCAACTACAGTAATGATGGAATGCAAGTCACAGATATCTTACAGCTAGTAAACATCATCACAAACATTTTTATTGCAGGTCTGTAGCCTTAGATATTCATTTTGCAAAGGAAAACTTCACCAATTCTTGCGATGCGCACTATTTTGTTCAGATATGGAAAAGAATACAAGGCAAACTGCTGTACAACAAAAGGTTGCATGCTCCCAAGAATCTTGACACAACTATACCAAGAAAAATTGCAGCATCCCATGTTCGGCATCTGGCCAGAGAGCAGCTTGTGACTTGATACGTCAGTAGAGATTCATCCTCCCAGATATTACAAATTGAATGCTCCTTTTGTGCACTTCGCTGGTATAGGTTAAGCACGACCATTACAAATGGTACAAAAGTAAAACACCAACTGAAAGACCAGGAACTAACTGTCCCCGATGACAAAATGATACACATGAGAGCCACACCTATCAAACTCATTTAAGACAATGTGATGCACGATAAGAACAACTGTCAAACCTGTTGATCTATCTTTCACATCCTACTTACCAAATATCACCCAGACCAGATGGGCTGATATTACCATAAAGTTACTGCTATAAGAAAGGAAGTTTATGAGGTTTTAAGTCCCATTTTAGGTCTGAGAGAGCTTATGATTTGACACAGAAGTGGAGACTAGACAAATGTCACCGCTTAAATGCTCCATTTAAAACTTGGCTTGCTGGATTGGGCAAGTCCTTAGAAAAATATATTGCATCTCCAACTCATTGTGCATGCTTATTTCTATTCACCATATTATAACAATATCAAGTTTGTCACTGATATAATTCGTCAAGGTTTCACCTTTTAAACCAATGATGCCCAAATGAAGAATCTAGAGGGGTAGCATTCCTTCAATGGAGGCTCGAATGAGACTCAGTAAGCTAATGGCCTAATGATTGCTCCAACACGATGAGATGCCACATTGAGGCCCAAGGAGCCATTTCTAGCAAACCAAAGAACCTGCTCCCTCTGCAATGGGATGAACTTATAACATGTTACCAGTGTTTAGAAGCATGTTGAGACTTCGCCATTTCTCTCAAAACAGCACCAACGATTGCTGCCTGCTCAAGACACTCAGCCTTATGTAATGCATCTAAAAGAACCACACATGTTTTTGTATGAATCTTATGACCTTTTAACCTGGTTTCCTCAAATAATGAGTATGCATCCATTGCCCTATTTGCACTGCTTAAACCTTCTATTATGGCATTAAAAGTGGCAGAATCAGGTATGCCGCCGCTAGCCTTAAATCTCTCAAATAGCCCATTAGCATCCTCAATATTCCCAGCTTTTGCAAGTCCAGATATCATCGTCGTGTAGGTCATTGTATTTGGCTTCAGACCTTTCTTCTGCATCTCCTGCCAAAGCACAAAGGCTTTGTTGAATTTTCTAACTTTGCAAAGACCGTTTATAATAATGCTGTAAGTGAAATGGTTGAGATCGCAGTTTTGGTCTTTCATGGATTGAAAGCAGACAAGAGCCTCATCTATCTCCTCTGCTTTCACCAATGCATCAAGTAAACAATTCCAGGTGTAAACATTGGGAGTCAAACCATTTTGCAACAGCTCTTCCATTATTAAGTATGCTTCATCGATTCTACCCACTTTACCAAAGCCATCAATAAGACTGCTATAAATTACAACATTTAACTCCACTCCTTGCGCTTTAGCCTCTTCGAAAAGCATGTATGCCTCATCAAGCCTATCAATCTTGGCAAGCCCATCAATGACAGAGCCATAGGTAACAACGGTGGGCTGGTGACCCTTGGACTTCATTTCCTCCAGTAGCTGATAAGCTTTGTTAACTTTACCTGACTTGCAGAATCCATCAATCACCGTGTTGTAAGCACGGGTATCAAGAACACAACCTTGCTCCTTCATAGCATAGAACAATTGATAGGTTTCATTTGAAAAACCCGCTTTCACGAGGCCATGTATCAAAACAGAATAACTTGTTGCATCCGGAATAAATCCCTGAGCTTTTATTTCCTCAAATAAAGATCTTCCTTTCTCTGTCTCACCAGCTTTAAACACACAATCCATGTAAGTATTAAGCAGCGTCAGGTCAGGAGAACAGCCCCTCCGGATCATTTCCTTGTATATCTTGTGTCCATCCTCCTTCCTGCCACACCTGAAGAAGTTCTTAATAAGAGATGTAAAAACGACTGCATCTGGAACATGACCTGAATCAAGCATCTTCTCGTAAAGCCTATAGGCATCATCAACTCTACCGTGTCTTCCCAAGCCATCAATTAGCGAACAAAATGTAACAGCATTCGGGGTACAGACCATATGATCCATTTCATTGAATAGAGAACAAGCCTCATCAAGCTTTTCAGCCTTACAGAGGCGATCAACCATTATGTTAACAGTAATTACGTTAGGAAACAACCCGGCTTCCTTCATGGCATCCCTAACTTCAGATGCAGCTTCAAGTTTTCCTGCCTTGCAAAGCATGTCTATCAGGATATTATATGTTATAAGATTAGGAGCTGCATCTTTTTTCATTTCATCAAAAATCCTCAACGCCTCTTCCATTCTACCCTTCCTCCCTAGGCAAGTAAGAATACCATTATATGCTATCACACCAGGAATGCATCCTTTTGCCTTCTGTCTCTCAAGTAAGCTGTATGCTTCCTCAAACTTCCCAGCTGATCCATAACCCATGATCAATGTATTATAGGCATAAACACAGGGGACTTCCCGGACACGATCCATCTGTTCGAATAACTCCACGGCTTCATCCAATCTATTTGCTTTGCAGAGAACTGCTATCATACTGGTATATGTCACATCATCAGGCATTATACCATGAACTTTCATTTCATGAAAGAATTTCCATGCCATATCCACCTTACCAACCTTACCAAAGCAGTCAATGCAGACATTGTACAGAACTATGTCAGCTTGAAAAGAGTTGCTTTTCATTTCATCCAACAGAGAAAGGGCAGCATCAACTCGGCCCTCCCTTGCAAATGCACGGATAATGGTCGTAAACAAATGCAAGCTCACTTCATAACCCAGCTCTTGCATTTCATGAAGGAGAGCAAGCATGAGATCAGACTCCCGAGCTGCAGAAAGAGCACCAATCAAGGTGGTATAAGCTGAAAACGCAGGACGAAATTTGAACTTCCTCATCATCTGAATCAGCTGAAAAGCTTCTCTTGGCTTCTGCCACTTCACACAAATCGAGATTAACTCAACACAGGCATTGTTAGATGGACTGAATCCAGCAAGACTCATTTCTTCTAATATCTCTTCCATTCTATCGAACTTTCTTGTCCTCGCAATTACCATGAGAAGCATGTTGTACGCCTCTGGGCAATGAGCATGGTCGGTTTTCGTCTCGACCCAGCGAAAAAAATGTAGAGCTAGATCAAAGTCCTCCATTCTTCTTAAGACACCAATAACCAATTCTGGTTTCGGCATTTCGTCGAGCATCGAAAGGGCACTCTCTACTGAAGGTCCCCAAGGACCTTTATACAAGATGCTGCAGATGCTGTCGACTGATTGTCGGATATCGTTAAGTTTTCGTGAATCTTCACGCTTAGGCTCACTGAAAGTGGAAATACCGGTACTTGCACTGTGCCCTGAAGGCGGCTGATTCAACGACAAGCACTTCTTGGAAGCGTCATAAACATTACCGCATTGAGAGCTGAAGCGCCAAACTGTTACTGCAGCATCAGATGATTCTCAGTCTCACAGCTCGTTATACTATTGATTAACGAGAACGAATCAGAAGAAAAAACAAGTACGATCAAATGACATGTCAATAAAATTATAATGATTCGTCGCGACAAGATCATGGGTGGGTCATCGAGGTTCACCTCGTTTACTCAGTAGCATGTCGCCTGCAATCTTCAAGTAGACTAAAAGCGCAGAAGAGAAGTCGAAATAGAGATATGGGCAAAGTCGGTTGTGATTTCTGCTCCCCGGAGAGCGAGGAAAACTGAGGGGACAAAAAGCAAAGGGACGTGTTCTTCGTATTCGTCCGAAGGGCCGCGTTCTCCCTACACGTTCGATCATCCAGGTTGTGAGAAATTTTTAGGTTAGAAAAAGGGAATGTTTCAAATAAGATTATGAAGGGATATTGTTTTCTAAAATAACAGCTTAAAGAAATGTCATTTTTTAAAATAAAGGCACAAAGTAAATATTATTTCAAATAAGAATACGACAAAACGCAATGATCCTTGGTTTGGAGAAAGTAATTGATTTTTCTGGCAAGCACTTTCGTACAGAAAAATTTGGAGTAAAAAATTACAATCCCAAAAGGTAACAACCCCAAATTACTTCTTAGTTTCTTCCCATTGTGTTGTTGCCATTGGTTTTCTTGCCTTTAGCAAGCTTGCGAGCTTTAGCAACTTTTTTAAAGATTGTTTCTGTGTGAATGTTTAAAAAATGGAGAATTATTGGGATAAGTGTATGGTCCGACGTATTAAGTTGTAACGGAATGAAGTGTAAAGGATGAAGGGTCACCACTAAAGCATAATGGTACGAGCCTTCAATAAAGAATAATCATCAAGATAGACAACAGCTTACCATAAAAGTATAAAGGGTCACATCACTAGCCAAGGATAAATAGCTGTTTGGTTGAATATAAACACACAATAGAATATGATCACCACCAAGGTATAAAAACCGTATCAATGGTCAAGGATAAAGATCGGGATAGATGGAATTTACCATAAAGGCTTACAAACAATCTGTCGAGGATAGATGACTTGAGAATAAATAAATTTACTTCCATAGCCTAAAGGACAAATCATCAGCCAAGTATAAATGATTTCTTGACTCACCACCAATGATGTTGGATAAAGAATCAGATATATATTTTCTTTCGTGAAGAAATTCTTATATATTCATCTTCCACTTCACAATTGAGAGAGACATGGAACCTACTTAAACATTAAAGATATGAGAGTTAGAAAGCAATTAAAGACCAAGTAAATAGAAAATGCATTAATGACATGGAGACTTATAATCTTGACTCTTCTGCTATGCGGTTTATGTTTCAGAATTCGTCCTCCTTCCTTGACTATACAATAATCTTAGGTAATCAACAAATACCAAAGGAAATTGCTTGGAATAGCCTCCCATCAGTATGCTGTTGATCCATGTTGAAATCAACAACTAGTCTTGGTGAAACGACACTTCTTCGACGAAGTCAATAATCGACAACTTCTTAATTAATAACTTGGTTTATGGCCTTCACATCAATAATTTTGTTTTCAACCCACCAAAAAAGTTATGACCAAACTCTATATTTGTTTGTTTGAACATCGATAATGCTATGCTCGGGATAAAGATACTAGAAGTGTCATAACTTGTGTACGACATTCACTTGAGTGTCAAAACTTTCCGCTAGATCACATAAGCCAAATTGGAGAGAAAATGATCACTTAAGTGCCAACGGCGAGATATTCCGACCAAAAATTTATGTGGCATTTATAATTAGTGTTTTTATTTGATGTGGTAATTGAAGGAAAAAAAAGAATCCAAGTCAACTCCTTAAATGACACCACACAGAGAAGTAATAAACTCAAATTAATTTGGGGGTGAAAACGATCCATTTAGGGTTTGCTATCTTCATCGTCAGCCATCTTCGTTGTCGTTGCTTCCTCCCCGTTGCCCATTGATGTTCGCTTTGACGTCAGCATCGCTCATTGTTGCTCGCGCCATCATCACTCGCTCACCTATCGTCACTTGTTCTTAGGTTTGACATGTTGTATATCTCATTGTCAATTTGGGAGTGGGAAATCAGGGTTGTTGAATTAAGGAAGTCGCTTATTCAGGGTTTTTATTGGTTTCTCTCTGTAAGTCACTTAGGGGAGGGATTAGGGCCCATATGGCGACATTTAGGGGACCTCTAGTAGAAGACATCTTCTCCCTCTCATTGTCAACATCTAAATGCGTTTGTGGGACCTCTATGTGATTTGTTGTAATATTAGTACTTTGTGGTCCCAAGCCCTAATTGATTTTTTATTGGGTGTAGTATCTGTATTGGGGACAAACTTGTAACCATCATTGTTTGCTGTGATGGGGAATTCGTCATTGGCGCCGATGAGTTAGAATATTCTAGGGGAAAGAAGGTTCTGTCTTCTTCAAGGTAACAAGGTCATTATATATTGAATTCCTGATGAGCATAGTTCTTTTTGTTTCGATGAAAAGTACATAAATTGCATTGTTGTGTTTCTAGGAAAAACTTGAAGGATGGGTTGAGGATCCTCAATGATGATAATGGTATTAGAGATATTATTTACAATTATCTTCATGTCGATGTAGTTATGGTATATGTTGAGTGTTATAATGAAAAGATCACTAAAATAGATGAAGCTAGAAATGAAGTTAAGGTGAAGCTGGAGCTAGTACTCAGTTCAATATGAAGAACAATAGGAGAGGAATGAGAGAAAGGATGATGAATTGTTTGGATTAGATTGGGAAGCCGCTATATCTAGAAAATTAGAGGATGCGAATTTGATTGGTGGAAATTGTTCAAGTGATGATGATGATGATGAAGAGCTCGCAAAATCAAGGTAAAAACATAGATAGTCTAGAAAAATAAAGTGCAATAGATATTCTAGAAAGCTAATTGCAAAATAAGTAAAGAGTTGAGCTTTTAGTATTCGAATTGTGTCTAAAATAAAGAACAGAGTAAGAGAGTAAAGAGAATATTGAACACAAGATGTATAATGGTTCGGTTTAGATCAAGCCTACGTCCACTCTCCCACGGTGATAGCCTATTAGCTAGAGTTCACTATGAATCAAAATAGTTACAATCTCAAGGTCTAAGCTTCTTAGCCTTACACTCACGATGCTCGTGTGTCATACTCACGATGCTCGTGTGTCACACTCTTTTGAGTACAATTAAAGCTTTAACATATTCAAACTTTAGGAAATTTTCACTTACACGTTCGGTAACACGACTCAAAATATCCCCCTTAAATACTCCTTCATGCCTTCGTGACCGTTGGCACTTTCCAAAGGAATTCTTCCAATCAACCCGTTAGACAGAATTAATTAGGGGATCTCAAGCCATATATAGAACATACGGAGAATCCGTTAATCCTAATCGCCCATTCAATTAGGATATTCAGTTTCATTGAGTGACTCCAAATATTCTTCTAGATTGATTATTTCCAAAAGTATAATAATCAAATCCAATCAATCAATAAGTTATCAAAAATCCACATATATCAACTCTGAAAAGATTATTATCTCACTCATACTTTATGCTTCAGATCTTCGTGAGAGAAAGATAAGATCAATAGAGTCTTATATTAATCAGACTTAATAAGAACCTGGGTCTGACTTCCCTATACTTTGATCGAGTCTGACCATCTCAGACTAACAAACTTTTGAGTCCGACTCCCTTAGACTTTGGCCAAGTTTTTTCATCTTCAAAATAATATATAAATACTTCAATAAGTTTTAGTTATATAAGTTTGCAGCAGTTGAAGATCGACATGAAGTGCAACTAGTCAATAGGACCAAATAAGCCGTCATTGATGGTACTAAATATGAAGAAAGTGTTGATGATAATGAGAATGCCGGTTCTGAGGATGAGCAATTAGGAGACAATGAGGTACGTATGCATGGAAGAAAGAAAAGTAAGTATACTTTATATTATCCGAATGTTACTTGTCTTGTTTTATCTGTGGCTATGAAATTTGATGATGCAAAACAATTTAAAGAAATTATTGTGAGGTAGTCCATTGGTGAACAAAGGAGTGTTGAGTTTGTTAGAAACATGAAAGAATTTGTCAGAGCTAAGTGTGCACAAGCGAATTATTTGTGGAAGATTTATGGTGCATTAAGTAAGAAGAGCGGGTCATTTCAGATTAAGTTTTTCTGGGAGGAACATAGGGACAATTGCTGAATCAGTCATAAACCTTTACCAAGTTTGCTATTTCAGTCCTAAACTTTTTATTTTTGCCGATTCAATTTTAAACCTTTACACACTTTGCCATTTAAGTCCTTTCAGTGGCTTTTGGCTAGAAAAGGCCTATGTGGTGTGGTCGAATTTCACTGTCGACGACATGGTGCTGACGTGGCGATGATATGTCAAAAACCATGTTGTTTTGACAAAATTTCGTTAGTTTTATCCATTTGCCGTCTATCTCACCATCACCAAAGGAATGAAAGGAAAAGCCCTAAATTGCCAAGAACCCCAAATCAACGTTCGGTCTTCCCTCCTCCTGCCACAAAGCCCCAAATTGGATTGAAGACCAGCGATGAGAAGAACCTTAAATTGTTCATGATTGAGCCATCCTAGGAGAAGAACCAGCGAAGAACCACTGAAGCAACGAAGAAACCCATCTCAAGCGATTCAGCGAAGAACCACCAAACTAGAAAACCAGCGAACCCCATCTTAAGCAGAGGAGGTATGTCTTTCCTCCTTTGCTCCTCCATCTTTTCAATCATTTGTCTTCTTTGATTTCTGCTATTTTTCACTTGATCTGCGTGGTCAGTTAATGGTTGATGTTGCCGGAGGCGTGTGTCATTTTGCCATGCAGAAATCGCGAAATTTGCGAGTTGCGCAAATTCGCTGTGATGGTCCTTGAGAATTCGAGAATTGTTGATCTTCTTTTGTTGACTCGGGTGAAGTATGAATGGGGTTTCACCCGATGGAGAACCTTTCCATGATTTCCACAATTAGAGTGATGTTCTGGAGAAGAACCATCAAATTTCGGCAATAGGAAATCTGGAGAACCTTTACAGATTTAGGCAAAAGGAAATCTGGAGAACCTTTACAGATTTCGGCAAAATGGGCTATTTTGTTGGTCCATTTAAGTAGTCAACTAGTATGAAATTTTAATTGTCAACTATTTAAATAACATTCATTCATTTAAACAGTAACAAGGACATAAGAAACAACAAAGATAGAACCATTAGATGTCATCTCTTTCATTTAAACATTCATTCATTTAGATGAACTGATATGGTGATATGTTTAGAATGATTGAGATTTTTTGAACTATATTATTCCTTATTGAAAAGGGACAGGACAACTGATAAAGGTTAGGCTGAAAGAATTGAAAGGATACGTATTGTTGGATTTGCAACCAACCAACAAAGAAAGAGGCTTTGTAGGTCCATGTCTAGAATGTGGTTACTTTAAAGCTGTCAAATAGATACTGCATATGCTTGAAAGCTACATATGCCTGAAAGCTGTCCAATAAATATTGCATATGTCTGAAAGCTATCCAATAAATATTGCATATGCTTGAAAGCTGTCCATGAAATTATATATTTTACATGGTGACTTGCTGCTATTGCTTCCTCTAGTTTTGGCCTTATACTTGCTAACTTGCTAACATGTGCTTGCTGTTTAGGTAAAAAAAAAAAAAAGCGAGTTCATGAAGAATATTGACAATGGTGCGTTTGTATTTTGCTATTATGGTATTATATCTCATATGCGAATAGCAAGGACGAAGGATAATCGGGGAAGAAGATATTATCGTTGCCCAAGATATAACCACAATAGCAAAGAGGACTGTTGCAAATTTTTTTATGTGGGTTGATGGGGACAATAATCATTTAGCTACAAGCATGTCCAAAAGTTTTTACCGGACCATTCATGCACCACTTATCTCAACTGATGAAACGGATGATAGTTGTTCGATGGATGCCGAAGTGAAGACTCTCAAGGCACAACTTAACCATGTCAACAAGATTTGGCAAAGGCTCTCAAGGCTTTGAAGAAATAAATTTATAGATTAAGTATAAGAGCGGTTGTGTTATCGATGTTTGTAATAATGTTATCTCGCATGTTATTTTATAATTTGAAGGCAAACAATGTACTGAGTTTGGCTGGTTAAAGTGTTATTTATTTTGACTTATGATGATGAGAATGATGGCCGATTATATTCATTTTGACTCATGATGATGAGAATGATGGCTGGTTGTATTCACAATGGATTTGTTCAGTTGTATTCACAATGGATGATTGATCATTCTATTGACAATGGATTTGTTTGGCTTTTGTGCTTTTTGATTAATCAAAGATCATCATTAAAAAAAAAATAGAAGAAGCACCACATAAAAACCAAACTGAATAGACACATTTCATTGCGACAACTTTTTGTATACATCATAAAAGAGCCATTCGCGAATTTTGGCATAGCATAAAACAAAACACAAAACATGATGTCTTTGAATAAAACTAAACTAAACTACTTCTTGTTCATAGTTCTACCCCTTATCCATGCTACTTTTTTCATACTTCTACTTCTTGGCGCTATTTCTTCAGAGGATGTAACATTGCCACTTGTGCCTTCTCCTGGATGTCTTTGAACCTACAAATGGAAGTGAAAGTAAAAACATCAAATTATATTATAATGGATGTACAGCGTAAACATACAATGGAAAAATAAAAATAAAAAAGGAAAAAATGGAAGTGTAGTACTGGAAGTTTAGTCCTTCTTAAAGTAGTAGCTCGCCAAGATGTAGTTTCAGGGGAAAATGCAGCTGATGCAGCTTGAGAAGTTGTTGTTGTAGTAACTTCATAAGCAGCATTAGCTGCTTCTGGGGATGTTGCAGCAGCTTGAGAAGCTGCCGCGGCAGTAGCTTGATAAGCTTTAGCTATTAAAACAGTCAAATAAGGAGCATCTGAAGCTTTTGAGGACGTCGCTGCTGCATGTTGAGAAGCTGCTGGGGACACTGTAGGCCTAACTAGACATGTCAAACTATTGTGTCCTTTTTTCTTGCAAGTTCTACATGTCATCTTCATTCCTCTTTTGGACATCCTACTTCCACTTGGCACCTCACCTTCCTCCCTTGTCCTTTTTTGTTTACGTCTACCAGATTTCATTTAGGCTAGAAGTGGTTCAGGTACCTCTTTGTTAGTATTGTTTTCTCCACAATCTCTCCCCTCGAACCGGTATCATCATGTTCTGATATGTGGTCAAGAATTTGTCATTCTTATAACAAATGTCTAGATAATCATATGCATCTATCTATTTATGATTTAACGTGGAAATGGCATGAGGACAATGGACGCCAGTAATCTGCCACCTCTTACAACTACAATCTCTCTTGAAAACATCAACCACATGCTTGTCCCCCTTATCCTTATCTATCACCTCAAAGCTATTGTCACCATTCTATATCACTTGACAATAAGCTGCATCAATTCTATTTTCTTTCAACTTTTTCACAATTCTTGGATCACACTCCCTCCTCCAACGAGCATATGCATCCCTCTGTGTGTGCATCCTTGTCATTATCATTATCATCATATCCTCTAGCATGCTACAGATAGGCTTACACCTGGCATCTATGGTTCTTCCGTTAAATACCTCACATAAATTATTGTCAACAATATCACACTTCACCTCAGTGGTGAAGAATGCCCTAAACCAATGCTCTGTTTGAACCAAGTCATGATACGCAACCGGACTAATTTTCTTCAAAGCTTGAGTATTCTCATCAAATTCCACCATAGTGCTACTTTTAGCACATTGCCAAAACAATCTTTGCATATGCATGCCCTTCTATGCTTGGTTGCAGGTAATATTATGGCCATATCTTGTATCAAAACCTACAAAATATATAATATTATATAAGAAAATACAAAACAACAACTCATAGCAGGAGAATGGAGGCAGCAACCATAACAGAGAAGAACACCAATTTCACGTGTCGAAATGCAATGGAAGAAGTGCAGAACAACTTCAACCAGAACCAGAATAGCATATCAGCTCAGCTTAACAGCGAACATTGACCATTGTAGCGAACAGAGCGAACAACGATCATAGCAGCAAGTAGAAGTTATTCGTAGTAGCGAATATCGACCACATCAGTGAACAGAAGCTATTCACAGTAGTGTGTTCATGACCACAGAACAAACAGAAGCTGCTCGCAACAGCGTGTTCGTGACCACAGCAGCAGAATAGCAGAAAAATATCAAATAGAATCTCAACCGCAATAGCACAACAGAAACAGAACAGCAGGTTGTCATGGCAAGACACCATAGAACAGTAGCATATAACAGTACATAACAACATCATAGGGACCACAAAAGAATGCCGTGCAACCAGAAGAAGTAGCACAGCATGTCAAAGTCAAACACAACGACCATAACATAATAATGAAACAATAGAAGCCTACCAACAACAAAAGCATATCACATAACAAACAACATACCTTTTGCTTGTTGCTAATTATTACATAGCCTTGACCATATGTGTCTCTAATGTTGAGGTCCCACATCAACTGTGTCAGAAACCAAGTCCAAGTATCTCCACTCTTAACTTTGACAACTGCTATGCAATTGAGAACATTTGATTATTTGCATTTCTTCCAATGGCACGCAAGATTTCCCCTTTACATATTCCTTTTAAGAAACAACCATCTAGCCTTACAACTTTTCTACATCCATCAATGAAACCTCTTTTGCATGTAGCAAAATATATATACATTCTATCAAATGATGCCTTAGAATGCATGTTAGGCTGATCAACCTTCAAAATCACAATACTCTTAGGATTTGTGCATCTAAGCTCCTCTGCATAATCTCACAACTTTGCATACTCTTTCTTGTAGTCTCCCATCAAAACATCATAAGCAAACAACTTAGTTTTCGTACATTAATTCATAGTTACATTTAAGCTCAACTGCTCCTTGATAAGCTCTTTGAAAACACTAGTTTTGATGGTTGTCATTGCCCTAATTATACTAAGGAAATGCTTTACCAACCAAGAACTGGTGACCCTCTTATTATTGAAACTAATGCTGCATGAATGTTGTTCGTGATACGTCTTCACATAAAATGATATGGTCCTAACATCCAAAGATGCAGAAATCTTCCAAAGGCAATTCTTATCTATACATTTTGCTCTAACAAACTCCTTCTCATTCTTGATAAATTTTATCTCTCTAAAGCGCCACTATTGAGTACTTTATTAGAGCATCTTTAAAGTGTTGACTATCGTCAAACTTCATAGCCAGACAAAAAAAAAGGCACCACACTATCACCATCATATTGAACAAACCTACTTCTCATTTGTGTAACGTCTGTCTTGTTACCATCTTCTTGTTTGACTTCATAATTCAAACTGTCATCTTCATCTATTTTATGATAGTTTGTTTGGTAAGGAACACATTTAGCATTAATCGCATCAAATTTTGCTATCATATCAGAATATTAGATTGCATCAAATCCTTGACATGTATCAGATTGTTGGCTTGGACCCTCGATGACTGGTTCCACTACTGGATAATCCATTGTGGCCCTGTTGAATTCCATCATGTTTCTCCTTCCTTATACAATGTCTTCATCATCGTTATCCTCATCATTAGCCAATATTATATTAAACTCGCTTTCTGATTGATCACTTTCATGCCCATTAAAATGAGTGTTCGTTGTCTGACTGGTTGCTTATCTTGACCCTATATAAAATGGAGAACATGGTTATATCGCAAAACTATATTGAAACTATTGAAACAAAACAACAAGCATAACCAATAAGCACAAGTAAGTCAGCAAGCATAAACAACAAGTATCAACAACAAGCACATGTTAGCAAAAATAGGTTAGCAAGTGAGCAAGCACGGGTCAGCAAAAACATGTCAGCAAGTTGGCAAACATAAGGCCAAAATTAGATGAAAATAAGGAAGGAAGGACATGAAGCGAATTTACCAAGTCGCCTCACCTCACCTTATCACCAAATACATTACCAAGCAGCATAATAAGGCTTACAATCCAAAGCAAGCACAACAGCAAATAGGTCAATAAAAAGCATGGTAATGAACTCGGTTTCCGACCTAACGAATTCAGAATGAGTTGAAATTTATTGGGCTGCATGGAAACGGCGTGTGATCCAAAGTCACTACTTTGCTATGTGCTATGACCTTTTTTCATGTTTCGAAGTCGTTTAAGTGAGTTTTTAGGCCTTTTTTTCCCTATTTTTTCATTGATTGATGTCCTATTCCTTCAAGTTTCCTAATGCCGTACCTCTTTTTATTGTAATTATCATATCCAATGATGTTTTTATTATCAAGTAATGTAACCAATCAACAAGAAAGACCTCAAGTAGCCATATAAGCTAAATTGCAGCCATATAAGCTAAATTTATGAACGCAATGTAACAATAGAAATTTATATGCCTACACACAACAAGAAACATCAAATATATCATCTTGGGTTGTAATTCAATAGTGCACCTTCTTGCGATTTGGCTAGGGTTTGGTTCGGTTGCGATTTGGGAGTTCGCCGAGCTAATTTAAGAGGACGAAATCATGTGTGCACTAATGTTGAGGGAATAGACATGAGATACATAAGAGACATGAGTTAAGAGGACGAACCAAATTGTGGGCTGGAAGTGAAGAAGAACACAGGGCGATTGCCAAGCTGATTTAAGAGGACGACTTGCACCAAGAACCAGCATCAGCGCACGAAATGAAGAAGAACGACCTCCTGCTGCTACTGCTGCTAGGGTTCACTGGCTTGGGGAGGGCGATTTCAGGGGACCAAGCGATTGGGAGAGAAGAGCGGTTGAGATGGGGCTGCTGCTACGTCGATTCAATTGCGCACCTTTTGCTTCTAGGCTATGAACAAATCTGTTTGAGAGATGAGATTCGTGAACACATCTCCTAGGCTGGTTTAATCACGAACAATTTAGCGTTCTTCTTGTCGCTAGTCTTCAATCCAATTTGGGGCTTTGTGGCAGGAGGAGAGAAGAATGAACAATGATTTATGGTTCTTGGCAATTTGGGGCTTTTCCTTTCCTTTCTTCGGTGATGGTGAGACAGACGGCAAATGGAGAAAACTAAAATGTCAAAACGACATGGTTTTTGACATGTCATCGCCATGTTAGCGCCATGTCGTTGTTGGCGAAATCTGGTCATGCCACATCGTCACCACTTAGGCATTTTCTAGCCAAAAAGTCGTTAGAAGGACTTAACTGGCAAAGTGTGTAAAGGTTTATGATTAAATCAGTAAAAATAAAAGGTTTAGGATTGAAATGGCAAACTTGGTAAAGGTTTAGGACAAATTCGGCAATTGTCCTGAGGAACATAATTGTTACATTGTTTTTTTACAATAAAAGGGTAACAAGTGCAAGGTTAGCAAAACATTTCTTTAACACTGTCGAGGCAATGCCTGAGATTAAGAGTCCTCAATTCAAACAGTTAGTAAAGGAGTCGATAGGGGTTAATGTTTGGAGGAATCAGTGCAAAAGGGCTAAGCGGAGGGTGATGAACACACTTATGGGTCGGTACAAGGTAGAATATGTCTAGGTTTGAGATAATGTTCGCAAATGCAGACTCCACAATCCATCCAGTGGAGTTTGTGTGGAGGTTGTAAAAAGGTCGTTACTTGATCATGGGACTATTTTTGATAGATTTTATGTTTGTTTTGAAGCATGCATAATAGCTGGTTGCAAGAGGGTTGTAGGACTAGATGGATGTTTTCTAAAAGGTTTATGCAAGGAAGAATTATTGGCTGCTGTTGGGAGAGATGCAAACAACCAAATATTTCCGATAGCTTAGGCTATTTTTAGGATAGAGAATGGAGACGCTTGGTCTTTGTTTCTGAAAACTTTAATGGCTAGCTTTGATATAACTAATGGAGAAGGTTGGGCATTCATGAGTGACCAACAAAATGGAATGATATATGCTGAATTTTATGTATAATGTTAATATCATATTTTGTCATAATTATTTGTTTGTTTGCTTCTTTTCCATGGACTTGTTCCTGTGGTAATTGAGTTGATGCCATTTGCTGAATATAGAATGTGTGAGCGGCACATATGTGTAAATTGGATAAAAAATTATAAAAAAGAGAAATTACAGAAGCAATTTTAGAAGATAGCAAAGACGCTAATATGGCTGATTAGAATAGCCAAACATAAGTTGTTACAGCTAACAAATGAATGTTTTCATGCACTAATACAAACTAATCCTAAACATTGGTGTAGGGCCTTCTTTAGTGAATAATTCTAGTTCGATATCATTGACAACAACCTCATCGAAGCTTTTGATGGCAATATAGTAGAGGCTGGGTGCAAGTCAATAATCAGCATGTTGGAAGATATGCAAGTCGTGGTCATGACTAGGTTGCACAAACAAAGAGATGATGCTGCAAAGTGGTCCAAGGATTGCCAAGAGATTAGATGAGAACCTGATTGCTAGTAGGTTTTGTCATCCAATTTGGAATGGAGACAATTGATTTGAGATCATGAATAATGTTGACAAGTATGTTGTCCATCTACACAGGATAAAATGTTCATGTCGAGCTTGGCAATCAACTAAAATTCCTTGTGCATGTGCCGTTTGTGCCATACAGTTGAATCAACGAAACCCATAAGATTTTCTTGATGATTGGTACAAGAAAACCTTAAGAAAACCTTATATCTAGCATTACCAATTATGATGCAACCCATTAGAAGTAGCAAATTCTAAGAGCCAACAAATCATGAAGACCTTAAGCCTTTGCCAATAAGGAAGAAAATTAGAAGGCCAAAAAAAGAAAAGAAGAATGTAAGAGGGGGAGATCTCAAGTCATTGAATGAGTAGGAGTGGTGTAAAGATAAATTGCTCTTATTGCCATAAGGAATGACATAATAAGAAAGTGTGTGAATTAAGAAAATAACATGAGTCTGAAAAGGCCATATGTAGGCTTACCTAAAGGGCCTACAGGGGGAGCTAGCTGTAGGGCTAGTGGGAAGGCAAATGTTGGAGCAAATGAAGGGCTTATCGTAGAGCCAGCTATAGGGCTAGCTGCATGGCTAGTTGAAGGGCCAGTGTTAGGGCAAACATAAGGGCTTACATGGGCAACCGCTGAATCAACTATTGAACAAATTAAGAAAAAATATCTATTAAGTTGTATGATTTGTGTATAGGTTATTTTATGAATTGAACTCTAATTTTATGTATTTTTTAGGTGAGAAGAAGGCTAGCTCGATGACCAGCTAAAGGGCTAGGTAAGGGGCTTACTGTAAAGCTAGGTGCAAAGGACACAGGTGAAGGGCCGGCTTAGGTGAGAAGAGGGTTAGCTCAAGGATGAAAGTGCTAGTATGAACACCTAGATGGGGGGTGAATAAGTGTAATAAAAGTTTTGCAGAATGTAGCAAATTGTTTTCCTTTTGAAACTAAGTTTGAAGATCAACAAACTTTGATGAGTTCATAGTTTATCAGTAAAATAATGCTACGAACAAGATAAAGGAGTTCAGGGAAAGATAAGAGCACAAAGTTTAATGCTCTCATGCAAATGTGAAAAAAAAAGGAAGAAAGAGAACAAAACTCTTATACTCCGAAAAAAATGGTTAGTTGATGGAATCTTAAGACAAATGGAATTCAAAAGTAAAATGCAACAAAACAAAAATGCATTGAATGAATGAGATGGTAATGATGCATTACTAATCACCAACTTCTTTTAAGCCTCTCTGAAAAAATTATAAGCCTTCAAGTCTTACTTTGAACCAACATTACAACCTTTTCTCGAAGTTTTTTCTGATTGGGATGCTTCGAGTGGACGTGAAGATTTCACAAAAGAAGATACTATTTAAAGGAGTAGAGACAATAATTTCTTATCTTATCTTCAAGATTTTTGAATTGTAAATTCGGCGAAGATAATGTTGAATATTCTTTATTGGCCTCAAAGCAACTGTCTTTTGTGTAAGCCCATGACCTTGCCTACATAACAGTCCTTATTAAGACCTTTTTTGATTTAGCAAAGTGTATTCATAGCGAACATATCCAAGGACCTTTGACATAGGTTATTTGAGGTGTTGCCAATAATTGGTAATGATTGCCCACATCAATGGATGAGAACAAAAGCCATTTTGAGAGATTGGGAGAAGACCTTTCCGATTAGAGTACTCTAATTCAACATCTTTAACATGCTCTTTCAAATAAATCGAGATCACTTCGTTTGAGAATCTCCTCCAAATGAATTTTGATAAATTGATGGTGGTGGCCACAAATTAATTGATAATTATTTAAATGTCATTCAAATTCTTTATATCGACTTTGAAAAAAATTCACTTGACTTGCTTATATGATCTTAGATTTTTTTTTTTTTTTTGCATTTGACAATAATGCCTAGCAATGCTAAGTTGCTTCAAGTACTTCCTATTTTAGGATTTGATAATAATGTCTAATTATGTAAAATACTTTCAATGCATCCTCTTTTAGAATTTTTGGTGATGTGATGTCAAGTACTCATAGTCCATTCACTTTGAAATTCTCACTTTTGATTAATAATGCCTGGTTATGTCAAGTGCTTCTAATGTAAAAAGAAAATAATTTGGCGATGATTCTTGCTAATGCCAACCGCTCTCGGTGCATTCTTCAAAATTTTTGAATTTGCAGATGATGCCTGGCTAGAATTAAGAGTCCTTGGTGCATTGTTATATATGTTAATCATGCACGGCCAGAGCCAAAAACTGTAGATGCATTCTTCAAAATCTTTGAATTTGCAGACGATGAGAGGCTCTGACACCATGAAAAAAAGGTCAGATCTAGTCTCCAAGTATGCTATCCCACATGGCAAGCAATCTCGCTCAAACTTTAAGGGACTGCCTGTTAGGAGACGAACAATATACCTGAGTTTGTAATACAAAATCGTTAACCTTGTGCTTTGTTCGGATAAAAGAAACTGCTGTTACTAAAGGCTTTTACTAGGCTATGAAGAAGAATTGAGAGAATTTATAGAGGCATAGTTTTTGGATTTTGTTTGAGAGGAACTTCTCTTCGAAAACTCTTACTCATCAAACCATTTTTACATAGATGGCAGAACATAGCACTCGTAGTAGATCAAGGACTTGACAAAAGCATTAATAAGGACGAACATGTTGTAATGACCCCCTTCCATAAACCACATAAATACCATACTTGATTATTTGAATTAAGTACAAGGGCTCATTATGTCACAGTTATCACGTCCCGATTCGTTGGACACGTGATAAGTCCTAACATTCACATTTTTTTGCAACAATATTAACCCACAATTCAACTGTCGACTTTTCATCTTTACTCTATGAAAACGCGAAAGCATCCTTGACAAATTATGGTAGTTGAATAGGCAAGTCACATAACATTCAACACAACATCATACACATCATTATAGCGATGATCACTATCAACACAATTTCAATACAAGTGTGATTGCTACAACAAGATGTGCCAGAAGCACTTTTAATCACAATTTGATTAAGATTGGGGGTTAGTTATCCCTAGCTCCTCTAATCTAACCTCTCAACATAAGGGGTTCGATCACTGTCTCAACTTTCACCATCATGTCGAGCAGAGCGCCAAAGTGAATTATGCAGCTAATCATCATGTGACCTTGAAAATTGTTAATAACCACAGGGTGAGAGAGGTGGCCTTGTAATCAACATACAAAGGTTTGAAAATTCAAGTTTCAAAAAATCACAAAATTATTTCTCGACCTGCATACACGCCTTAGGTCATTGCCACAACCCGCGTAATAGTTTACTCCTCAGGTGTGCAACTTGTCACAACCCGCGTGGAAGTTTACGCCTCAGGTGTATGACCACAAAATTGCTCCTCGACCCACGTAAACACACCTTAAGTCATTGCCACAACCCACGTAGTAGTTCATGCCTCAAGTGTGCAACTCACCACAACCTGCGTAGAAGTTCACTCCTTAGGTGTGTGATAGTTGGCCTCGTTAGGCTCAACTAAACCCCGCATAAACACGCCTCAAGGTAGCCCATGTAGAAGTTTACACCTCATGCTTGGCTCAACACAATCAATAGTCATCAAAATATTTTCAAAAATCATTTCTTTCACGTTGCTTTTAAAATCAAAGACCCTTTTCAAAAATCAATCATTTTTAAAACCATTTTCTTTACAAAAGAGAGGTAGTTGTTCTCCAAAAAAGTAGCATGAAACTTTAATAGCAATGAGTAGCATTTTTAGCAAGACTTGTAAGACCAAAGTGCAAAGATAATTTAAGAAAACCACTTTACAAGTCATTCACTCAACAACACATCATATTCAAGGGTTAGAAGATCTATTTACTCAATGTAGATACTGAAAATGGGGAAGAGAATTCAAGACAATATCTCGATATACTCGAGGAGTTAGGAGGAACACGAACAACATTTGAGAATTATTTTGCAGACCCTAAGGGAACACTTGCTTTACGCTAAGCTTAGCAAGTGTGATTTTTAGCTAAGTAAAGCGGCGTTCCTTCGATATGTAGTTTCTAGAAATGGAATTTCAGTAGATCTAATGAAGATTGAAACAGTAATAAGTTGGTCAAGACCGACATCAGTTATAGAGGGTTGGAGTTTTCTTGGATTAGTGGGTTATTATAGAAGGTTTGTGGAAAAGTTCTCTTCTATAGCTACTCCGTTAACCTAACTGACTAAGAAGGAACCATGGTTCGAATGGTATGATAAGTACGAAAGGAGCTTCCAAGAACTTAAATATAGATCAACAACCGCGTTGATTTTGACGGCCACACCGATTTTGACGATTCCTTCTAGTCTTGGAGGTTATGAGATCTACAGTGACGCGTCGCTTAAAGGATTATGACGCATTTTAATGCAGTATGGAATATCTGTTGCTTATGCGTCGCGATAGTTAAAACCTCATGAGATGAATTACCCAACACATGACTTAGAGCTTGCAGTGATTATATCTGCTTTAAAATTTTGGAGACATTACTTATATAGAGAAAAGTTTCAGATTTACACTAATCATCAAAGTTTAAAGTATCTGTTTTCTTAGAAAGAGCTAAACTTGAGACAGTGGCGTTGGATGGAATTGCTTAAGGACTAAGATTGTAATATCTTATATCATCCAGGGAAGGCGAATAAAGTGGCGGATGCTCTTAATCGAAAATCGAGCATGGCGCATATGATGGTTAATGAGTGGAGCTTGCTTGAAGGAATAATAGATTCAAAGTTCAAGTTCAAGATATGATACCTCTTGAGCATGTTGGCAACTTTAAGGATCAAGCCCAAAATTCAGGCGAAGATTAAAGCACTACAATTTATGGACCTTGACCTTCAAATAATCTTGAGTATGGATGTTACGAAAAGAAAACCTGACTTCTAAGCATCTAAGGATGGAATCTTGAAGTTTCATGGACAACTATGTGTACCTGACGATGAGGAGCTTAAGGAAAGGTTCTTGTTGGAAGCTCATCGAAGTAATTACAGTATTCATTCGGGTAGCACAAAGATGTATCAGAATTTACGTTAGCACTACTAGTGGAATGGAATGAAAGTTGATGTAGCTAAACACGTAGAAGTGCTTGACATGTTAGCAAGTGAAGGCACAACATTGTAAACCTGATGGAATGCTACAACCATTGGAAATCCTTGAATGGCAATGGGAACACATTACTATGGACTTTGTGATGGGTTACCGAGGAGCCAAAGATGGTACGATTCGATTTGGGTAATCATGGACAAATTGATAAAGTCTGCGCACTTTCTACCAGTACGAAAGGACTTCTCTATGGAAAGGTATGTTGAGTTGTACATGCGTCATATTGTACATCTTCATAGAGTACCGATGACAATTACCTCATATAGGGATATGAAATTCACTGTAATGTTTTGGAAGAACTTACAAGAGGCTATGAGAACTAAGTCACAGTATAGTATGGCTTATCAGCCACAAACCAATGGACAATATGAGAGGACGATTCAAAAACTTGAGGATATGTTAAGGGCTTGTGAAATTGACTTCAAGGGAGGATAGAAAGAACAGCTACACTTGGTGGAGTTTGCGTATACTAATAGTTATCATCAAAGTATCAGAATGTCACCGTTTGATGCATTGTATGGAAGAGCTTGTAGGACGCCAATATGTTGGGACGGAGTGGGAGAAAGGAGTACAACGGGACTAAAATTGGTAGAGCGGTCAGTGTGAGTAGTCAAAGTGATTCGAGAGAGGCTTAAGATTGCATAGAGTCGCCAAAAAAGTTATGTGAACAAACAACATAGACCTTTATAATTTCACATCGGAGATCATGTGTTCCTTAAGGTAGCACCAATGCGAGGGTTGTCTCGATTTGGGAAGAAGGGGACCAAGTCCAAGATTCGTTAGTCCTTTTGAGATACTAGAGCGAATTGGAACCTTAGCCTATCATTTGGCCTTACCGCCAAATCTCTCGCGAGTACACAACGTCTTTCATATATCAATGTTGAGGAAGTATGAACTAGAACCGAGTCATGCACTAAATCATGAAGTCGTTGAAGTGAATAACAAAGTATCGTATATGGAAAAGTCGGTTCGAATAATGGATAGAAAGGAACAAATTTTGAGAAGTAAGATGATTCCACTAGTTAAAGTCATTTGGGAGCATGATGGAATAAAGGGAGCCACATGGGAAAATGAGGAAGTAATGAGATGCCAGTACCCTTATATGTTTCAATAGTTTGTTGTATGAGTAAAATTCTGAGGATGAAATTTTTGTAAGGAGGCAAAAATTGTGACATTCTAAAATTTGACCATTTTTCGAGATAAATAAAATGATGTATATTTCATCAATTGTGTTTTAGTTAAATTTCACTCAGAATTGATCACTCTTGAGAAGACTAACCAAGAGGGAAAGGCTAACTAGGAATTGTTTACGTAAGGACTCGAACGTGAATCGACGCTTGAACCATAAGGGTTGTTAAGGGAATATCTTGGGCCGATATAAGCCGATCTAAGATTGGTTTAGAACAATTTACTAGCTTTATACAATTGGTTCATGGGTGACTCTATTTGACCATAGTATAATTTGTGAATTAATCTAAACTAGATTTCTAATGATCGCAATCTTCGAAACTAGTGATTGAACCTTACAATTACATGGCAACCAAGGTCATCATGATTAGAGCAAACCAAATGTGATATGATTTTTGAATCAATTGCGGGTCGATACACGTAACACCTAAAAAGCCACTCGTTAGTTTGAAATACGCTGAAATTGCAATTGATCGATTTTGATCACGAATTGAGTTTCAAACTTGGGTATCGAACTTCCAATGACATCAATGAATATCATTTGAATGACGCCTGATTTTTTTAGTAATTTTAGTGGTAAAGTTTGAGAAGTTAAAAGAAATCACGAGATTGACCCAAAAATCGAAAATTGATGTTTTGCCCATAGTTCAATCATCAGTTCCTTTTCGGTTCAATAATTTACTTCGTCATTTGTTTTTATGACTACTTTATCAATGTGATAAGAAGCACATTTTTGCTTTGTTGGCCTTATTTCTTAAGGTTAAATCTTAGCCATTAAATATCCTTTTGATCAAGATTGATCCCTAGCCCTTGGATTAACTTTATCACCTCTTAAAGTTTTCAGCTCATTCTCCCTCTCTTCACCATTTCATACGGCCACCATCTCTATCAACTCAAGTTCTCTAAAAAATCTCTCTATTTTTCCTTGTTTTTTGTTTGGTTTCACCTTCGTTGCCACAACGGTTTTGGAGTAGTGGCTCGGAGCCTATTCCGACTTTGTGTGTGCTCATTTTTAGCTCACTTTTGAGGTAAGTCTCATTCTAAACTTTGACTAGGTTAAAGGGTGATTTTTGGATGCCAAAACTTGGATTTCTTGTATGATTTTGATGTGCTATCGTATAGTTATTGTTATGGCATGAATTAGAGATGTTTATATGAAGATTTGAGTGAGAAAAATGTGAGTTTTGTGGGCTGCCATGGTGAGTTCCGAATTTAACTTTGGTGATGTCATGGTCAAGCATAATGATGTCATATGTGTATTTATGGGCATTTATGAATATGTGGTCATGGATGATGCAAGGAGAAGATATCTTGCAAGAGAAGATATCTTAAAATTTATTATGTCATTTTTATTAAACGTTCATTAATTGTGTGGTCCGATTATTAATCTCGTGGCCGTGATTGATAACTATGTGGTATGTTAATTAATTGGGTGGTCCGATTATTAATTGTAAGGCCGTGATTGATTAATCATGTGGTACGTTAATTAATCGCGTGGTTCGATTATTAATCGTGATGTCATAATTGATTAATCATGTGGTACGTTAATTAATTGTGTGGTATGATTATTAATCGTGTGACTGTGATTGATTAATCACATGGTACATTAATTAATCGTGTGGACCAATTATTAATCACATGGCCATGAGTGAGAATCATGTGGTACATTTGTCTATCAAGTGGTTCGATTTTAAATCGCATGGCTTGAATTGTTGATCGTATGCTTGTTAAGGCATAAGCTTGTTGTATTTACGAAATTGATTGGTTTTATTACCCTGAGGCGTTTTCACGCGGGGTGGAGAACTAAACTTGATTTGTTTTACGCGGGCTACCCTGGGACGTTTTTACACGGGGTTGAGAACTAAGTCTGAGGTGTTTTTATGTGGGCTACCTTGTGGTGTGTTTACGCATGGTTTAGTTGAGCCTGACGAGACCAATTGTAGCACACTTGTGGTGTGAACTTTACACAGGTTGTGGTAAGTCGCACACATGAGGCGTGAACTTTATACGGGTTGTGTTGAGCACCTGAGGCGTGTTTACGTGGGTCAAGAAATATTGAGAAATTTGGATCGAATCATGCCTTAAATTGTGTTTAGCGTGGTTGCAGGCTTTTGAGCATGTTGTCTATGAAATTGAAATGTGGTTTATACCATGTTAGGTTATTAATTGGAATTTTGATGCTATAATTTTATCCTTGTCATTGTTGTAATTGTCTCTTAGCTATGATTTTACGCGGGTTGTGTCGAGCACTTGAGGCGTGTCTACGTGGGTCTAGAAATATTAGTAAATTTGGATCAATCATGCATCAAATTGTGTGTAACGTGGTTGCATGCTTTTGAGCATATTGTCTCTGAAATTGAAATGTGGTTTATGCCATGTTAGGTTATTAATTGGAATTTCGATGCTATAATTTTATCCTTGTCATTGTTTTAATTGTCTCTTAGCTATGATTAGAACATCATGTTAGGGTATTCTGAAAGTACGTTTTATCATAGTTAGATTTAGGGAGTAGACATATTGAGATAAGTGTATCTCATTCGTTGTTTACAAATTATTTCAAACCCAAACCCTAGAAATGAATGCTCCGCCATAACGTTTTGGAGTGCCTATGGACATAGAATCTACAAACATAATGTTCTCGATAGGCGAGGACAAGGAGTATATAAGTAGAAATAGCATCGTGTGGGTTGATGAGGACAAAACCTACTAGAAGCCTCATACCTTTTTGGCATGGTTTTACCGAGAGTGGGATATGACGTTTGGTCCTCTCCGCGGGTTTGCTATTCCTCACGATGGCGTAGGTCATTGGGGCCCGCTTTAGATTTTGTCACCAGATGGAGTTGTGATGAGCCCATATATCGGACTAGATGATTCATATTCGATAAAGCCAGACCCTGAGGATATGAAGTATGATGTTCAGATCATCACTCAGAGTTCTGACTCAGAGTCTATGGAGTTTGACCCATCAGAGGACGATGGTATTGTCTGAAGATCTGTGAAGTCCATGATCTTTTTCTTTTTGATGATGGCCTATAACAGGGTTATTACACCTCTTGCACCATTGATCCATTTTGATGTATAGGGTGCCGTAGTACTTGGCCTTTAGTAAGGCTTGTATTAACGTTGATGTAATTAACGTTTATGTATATGTATATATATGTTGCCTAATTATTCGAGACTCTTCCTATCTACCATTCCATAGTATAATTACAGTACGGAGATTGTATTTGTTTCCGCATGTGCATCTTGTTATTGTTTTGTGTGGGTCGACAACTAACTTGGGATGTCACATTTTGTATCAACCATAATGGGATGTTATCGTACTCGCAAGGTTCAAGGCATAGCAATTGACTAATTAAGGATCTAGTGATTTGGTTCAAAGACACCTATAAGGAGCTATGGAGAAGTAGGCACGACCTCATGGTAATGAGGTGGTCGATTGGCACAAGAGAGAGAGAAAAGCATTGCTCCGAGAAAGAGGAAAAGAGGGAGAAGAGAGAGAGAGAGAGAGAGAGAGAGAGAGAGAGAGAGAGAGAGAGAGAGAGAGCTATAAGGACAAGGAATTAAGGGAGCTAAGACTAGATTACGAAGAGCTAAAGATGACATCATCAAGTGGTCGGTCAAGATAAGAAAGATAATGAAAGAAGGAGAAATATTGAAGGAGCTAGACTACATAGATTAGCTAGCTTGTTCTAGGAGGACCTAGAATATAATAGGCACATAACTATCAAGAGAGAGGAAGGCCGACCAAGAGAAAGAGGGAAGAGAGAGACTAGGGGTCTAAGTAAATCAATTCTCAATAGTGATCCCAAGATTTCAATAGTGACCTCAAGATCTCAATAGTAACTCTAAGGTTGAATAGTAACCTAGCAGAATAATTGGTGAAATTTTGGCATTTAATGCTTTGATTCTCCAAGATTCAACCTTTCAAAGACCCCTCTTCTTTTGTCTATAAATAGAGAGCTCCCCTTGTGCACCTCCACCCCTTTCCTTTCCTCCATCCTGTAGATTTCCTCCTCAGAATCAACGGTTTTTGCCCTATTTCTTCATCCGCCTAGTTCACTATTTGCCCCTTGTTTCCCTTCTTAATGCCACTTCCACTACCAACACTAGCCACCACCATCATCCTCACTATCAACCCTTCCCCTAGCCTAATCGTCGTCGCCAATAAAGCTGTTTGCGTTTCCGCTTGTTGCCTGGAGTTTCTGTTTGTGTTGCTTGAAACAGTTGTGGCCATAAACTATTGCCTTGGCTTTCTGCTTCTACCTCTTTTTCTCTTACTTCTTCACCTACATATATGAGTTCCTAGCCGAGTAAGTGAAGTTTCTCATCCTTAGTTAAGGTGTGATATTATGTGCTTGGGTCGTATTTTGTGTTTTAAGCTTTGGTTTCAAATGATTATGTTTTCCTTTCCTAAATCAACTTTTCCAGCTGTGCTTTGGAGATTGGTTTCCATTTCTAAACCATTTCCAAAACCTAAATCTCGTTTCCAAAGAGTTTTTCTTTCCTTATAAAGGTTTCCAAAAATGAGAAGCATGATTTCGGTTCATTGGCTAAATAAGATAACCACAAGTTTGAGATGTGTGAATGTATGATCACTTAATGATTAATCTGCAACTGATAAAGTTTGGTTGGGCGATGCCTGATTAAGTTTGGATGCCTGGTTGTATGGAGTCTGTTGCGACCTCCCTGAAGGTGCACCACCTAGGTTTAGGCTAATGGATTGCTAAGATTAACTTAGCTCGAGCTCTCCCAAGCCCATACTAATTCGCGATTTAAGTTTCACTTTTTAACATGCAAGACATTTTCAAAGGAGTCGCCACTAATCTATTTATGGTGGGTCGATTATAAACCCATGTAAAGCACCGGGAGTTGTGCTTTACCCCTACGAACTAGAGATCTAAGGGAACGGGGACTTGGTTATGCTAGCGTATTCTAGCACCCTTTCGGTATTTTTTCATTTATTTCCAAAAATCAAGAGGCAGTTTGAATTAATTTTAAATCTATCCCTAACATGCAATGATGACCACACGGATGCACAAACATTAATGTAAAATAATGAAGAAAGAACAAAATAAATCAAAAGATCTAATCAAATATGCCATGCATGAAAATCAAATCTAATCAAATCAAGTCAAAGATCTAATAAAATATGCTATGCATGAAATCTAGCCATAAATGCAACTGATTTAATGCAATGCATGAAATGCAATTTTTTTTGTATTTTTCTATGAAATTAATTAATTAACCTAATTATCCATAACTACATAACATATAATCTAAATTAGGAAACAAAATATATCAATTCCTAATTTAAACTAAATCTTACTCAACCAAGAATAATATCCTAGAATGCAAAATCTAGCTAAAAATATTCTAACAAAAATATGTAATATGCAACCTAAATAAAATATGCAAATTAATCTAAATATGGAAATTAAACTAAACATGCAATTATCAAAATGTGAAACTTTAAATCTAAATATGCAATTTATAACGTAAACGTGAAATTAATCTAAACATGCAAAGAAGGTAAAATAAAATCAAACCAAATCAATTCTAATAGCATCAAGATTCACCAACAAAGGTTCGTGCACAAAAAACGATGAATTGTTCTTAAGCCTTAAAGATCAAGATATCAATTTTATAGATTCCTGCTCAATTAATTATTCTATCTAAAGCCTTATAGATTGAATAAAAAATTGTGTGTGGTTGCGAATCGAAAAACAAATTTCAATTGATCATGCATATCACCCAAAACAAGCAAATCAAGCAAAATATCATACCAATTAAATATTCAAACCAACTTGGAAAATATATTTAACAAATCTTTGGGGTGTTCTTTCCAAACTCGGATCAATGGTGGGCGAAGAATACGGCGGCTAGCGGTGACGCTCAGCGGTAAAGCGGCCAATGATACGGCTTGGGTGAGAATCTGCAGGAAAACAACAAACGACAACAAATCTTGGTTAGCTCGATGAACAAACAACAAAATCAGGGAAAAAACCCAACTAATTTATAAGTGCTTATTTTTTTTTTTTGGACAAAAACTTGCTCGCTTGTGTTGCCATTGGCAGTAGCGCTTAGAACCTCATAGTGTGAACAACGACCATGCGGGATAAGCAACGTTGAAGTGAAGAACCTGCAATCACAAATTTAATTAGTAATGAGGCACGCGGCCAACGTAAAGTGATTTAGTTAAACGGAGAAAAAAGTTACTGAATTTTTCTTGCTCGTGGCTCTCCTCCCGTTTTTCTCTCTTGGCACTGGGCTCCTCCATTTTTCCTTCGATCCAAAGTCCTCCCAGTCAAAAATTCTCTCAATGTGGCCGTGTATTCAACGTGTGGCCCCTCCACGTTTGTCTCTGAGGCCTCCTTTTATAGTATTCGGAGATCAAATTTTGATCAATGAAAAGACATATACTCTTTGATTTCCTCGAGATTGATTTTTATTTCTTCCCTTTATTTTCGATTCTCTTCCTAAAATCAAACATCTTTGCTGATTTCTTATTATTTGGATCTTTTCCTTACCATAATTAATATGCAATCAAATCGAAAAATGTCTCATCACATATTTCGTGATCTTGATTGAATCCACGAAATTGATCACATATATTCCCTCAAACATTACGCCCAATATTTCTTTCCCTGTCGCAGTCGAAATATATCACGGTCGAAATATTCCCTGATATGCAAGATGCTCCAAGTATATGCAATTATATTTTTTCAGGAATTAAAATTAACCCCTATTTTTAAATGAGATGCCAAAATTTAGATGTCAACAGAGTCGCTGCCTTCTCGCGAATCGGATTTGAGGGAGATGCCCATTGTAGTAAATGCTCACCTTTTGAGTCGGATGGTGCCTTCTCGATAGGGCAAGGAGATGCCTGGATAAATTTTCGGAAAACCGAGTTAACGAGACTGATGGTCAAGGAGGGCCAAAATGAAAATGACCACATGTTTTGATGTGCATGAATGAGTGCTTGTGATAATTTCCATTTGAGTTCTTTCATGGCATCTCATGGGAGAAAATTTCGGTAAAGGTTCCATTTCGACTATCCTTTACTTCCTTGTGAGATTCTTGAGAAAAACCTTTATGTACTTGATATGAGGCCGCCTTCTACTTAGATTCTTTACTTATTGAGTTTATCTCATTTGTGGTTGTTTAACATGTTTCAGGGCCACAATGAGTTGCCATGAAGTCTATTTTGGAGTACCTCTTAGCATTACCGTAGAAGTGGGGGCAATGATTGATGAGTACCATCTTATAATTAACAAGAAGATTACCTCCACGGTTTGGGTGGATGAAGGCCATAGATATGACATCCCATATAGGTTCGTGAATTCTGATAAATAT
This sequence comes from Melaleuca quinquenervia, assembly GCA_030064385.1. Classification (NCBI taxonomy): domain Eukaryota; kingdom Viridiplantae; phylum Streptophyta; class Magnoliopsida; order Myrtales; family Myrtaceae; genus Melaleuca; species Melaleuca quinquenervia. The sequence continues at coordinate 12,184,738 of CM057720.1, forward strand.
GTGAGCGGGCCTTGCCACGGTGAAGCACTTCCACCACTGGTGGGAGAAGTTAAGTTAGAGGGGCTCGTCATTATATTGGATTCTGACACCAAGGAGTTGGATCCCGAGGAGGAGTCGAAGGACTAAGGATGGTTTTCCTTGGTCATGCCACTTTTTGTTGTAACTCTAGATAGATGGAGCTAGGTGTACCTATCCGCCCACCTTGTGATATATAAACCATGATGACGTTTTGTTATGTAAATATTATACCATGGTTAAGAAGAAATTAAATAAAAATGCACCCTTCCTACCTTATGAATTGTGTTTTGTGAATGTGGTGTCTTTCCCATTATAAAGGAATGATATATGATGGATCAAAGATAAATTATGAAAATCACCAAGGCATAAAAATATGTCACTAACCAAGGTTAAAAGTCAGGATTGAACAAATTCACCACTAAGGCTTAAAGGACTAGTCGCTAATGATAAAGGACTTCAGAGAACGAGAAGCTCACTAACAAGGTTTAAAGAAAAACCATCGATCAAGAATAAATGGCATCTTGGCTCACTATTGAGAAAGAAATTTCAAGTATAAAGAACCGTTGTGTAAATTTGCTCTCTTGAGTAATTCTCTTATATTATTAATATTCAAGTTTTTCCCTTACATATGAGAATTTGCCACTACTTTTTGGGGAACTAAATTATAGGCATTGGCTAAACATTCAAATACATGGGAATTGTCGAACATTAGAGGCATATGAACTGGAAAACAATGCAATAAAACACATAAAAACTTAAATTTTGACCCTCTGAATTCGTACACCAATCTTGGAAGCCAAACTGCCATTTTATGATATATGCAAACAGATTAACCAAGGCCCAAGAAGCTTTCTGCACGATCATACGGTCAGCTGAGTCCGATGGATGGCCCAAGTCCATCCAACGCACAAACTAGGAAAAACCCTTCTGATCAGGCTAGGTCCAAGAAGTATAAAGCATAGCCCATTATGAAGGCAACTATCCAATCAACTTTACCAAAGGAATTGAACGAATAGGATGTAGCATTGTAGCCTGAACGGTCCAGTGGTAAGTTCTACCGACGTAGCACTTTTGTACTTGATTTTTCTCTTTGCTGAACTTTATTTCAGCACATTTCAGAATTTGACCCCTGAATCTAGTCACCTTTTGCGTAAAATTTCAGTCAAAACCGAATAATCGCAAAAGTGAAAGTTCAAGACTGAAAAAGCTATTTCTAAGACATTGTTCACTTCGATATTCATTTTCAATTTCAGAGACCAACAGTACTATATTTTTCCCTTCTAAGAAATTCTATGTTGTGCGTTTCTGTTGGGATAATTATACAGTAACTGAGCATTCATTCAGTGAGCCCTGAGCTTTCGATTGGTTAAAATAAAGTCCTCCAACTTTTTTTCTAATAGGTCATGTTATCTTCAAGCTCGTCAAATATTAATATTTAATATTCATGCTTGTTCTTTTGTTTCAGTATCTACACACAGATGCTCTCATTAAAGCTACGCTATAATTTGCCATGAATATAGGGATACTTATTCCACAAAATTACATAGAGATAAGAAGAATAAAAGTAACAATGACATACCTACTAGTAATACGTACGAAGAATTTGGTGAACCTCGTTGAATCTATTGAAAGCTTGAGAGTTGCATATCAGATGGCAGTTTAAGGGTCTAATTAAATCAATTGAAATAGTGCCATTGTAGATTGAACAAAAGTTGAAGAATGACTTATAATGTCCTTGTTTTATTTGTATTTGACCACATCTTGAAAGGTTGTTTTCCTCGTTTTACTTAAATGGGTATACACTATATAATAACTTAACCCATTTGACGGGGATCAAATCCCTAAAAGATTAGTCAAAATAATCACACAAGGTAGCAACAATTTGGGGTGGGTGTTTGCTTATGATTCACTTAATGGATTTCTTCCGGTTGATGTGAGATTTGGAATGTCACAAATTGTATACTATTCTTATGTAACACTTCTTTATAAATTTTCTTTAAGAATTTCTATAGAGACTTTATGAGGAGACTATTTATCAGTACCTCCCTAACTAACTTGTTTTTCTTCCATATAATAATGTTTTCATTGCTTTTGCTCCTCCACATCATAAAACATTTTAGGGGTCTATAGACTGTGTAAGCTAAATTCATCTTCATGATTGATCATGAGGGCCTTACGGTGGTTTTCGCAGAACTAATAGTGGAGATATACCTGATGCACATCATATAAAAACTGCAATAACTTTTTCCATATCATGTAGGCACCGTATAAAAGGCAAACACGGACGTGAATTTTACGATGAAGGCATTGCTACAGAAAACTAACATGCGTTTCTCAACGGTACTCGAGGGATTGATCCCTCATCATACCCTTTAAATTCATTTTTGTTGTAACTCCTATAAAAGTTTCGTACCACAACAAATAATATATATATACACAAACGCACACACACGCATTGATATTTCCAACAGTAAGTATACCGTACAAATTTATACCAGAATTGCGTCAAAATAAATGTGGGTACAATGTGGTAAAACGGAAATTCATCCTCAAGAGATCATAGAACGGCCAACCAACACGTCAACTTTTCCTTAAAAGGATATATATCGACTATGGCCAAGAAATTAGATAAAGAACTATGGGCAAAAAAGGAGGTATTCACATTAGCTGAGCTGCCCGGGTGTGGCTGCAATTGTTTAGCAGGAACACTGTATGTTTCTCAATTTGAAGTCAAAGATGTTAGTGCTCTCTCGACTCTAGGAGCATCTTTCTGCAATGGGTTTTCGAGCAATAAATAAACAAATGATAAGACAAGTTAACTTGACGAATATAAAGCAAGATATGAAGTACCGATTCCCTAAAGCCGTCTGGTGAAGATCAGCATCCGCCATCCTTCTTTTGCATTGCACTTGATTCCAAGAACCATCTATCTAAGATATCATCTACTCTAATGATAAATTATTATAATGGAGATGAATCGTGAATCGAGAGGTCGATTGACTAAACTTCGAAGTGGAAAAACAGCAACCACAAGTAGTGCATTTTAGGGTTTTATAAGAAATAATAAAACGATGGTCCCGTAATTAACATGCACGTTTGAAGAGATAGAGATGAATGCAATTCGGAAGTGCCTCCATCATAAGAACTTGAAGTTGATAAAAAGGGCTGCACTATCATATGTTGCATTAGTTTATTTAAGAGAGATAGTTTAGGGCTAAAAAAGACAAGATATGGATAAAATAGACTAAAATGCCTTATACATTCCCCATTTTGATTATTAGCGATTGGGCTTCTTCACTAATAGTTGGCAACACGCAAACTCTAAGACCACTGTACAGTCACAGACGGGGACCACCTTTTATGCAATAACTAAGAGTTCTGTATTTGGGGACATAAATTGTCTAGTTACCTTAGGAGTGTTAGAGAAAATTAAAAAGTTATTTGTGATAATTTATTATGTTAGAGATATTCTCATAAATCCTATTGACTTAACCTATCTCTCAAGATTGTGCAATATATATTGATTGATATATTATTCTAGATAGTTATTTCATAAAGTTTATAAATCAGCTCATGTACTCGTTATTAATATATATTAAACTATGCATAAAATTCCATAATTTTCTCTTTTACTTTATTATTCTCAATTGGTAATAGAGTTTCCTTTCATGACACAACTCTAGTGTATCGGGTGCACTTCGCACCTGCAGTGAAATAAATCCATCCTTGCTACTTGGCAATGTTCATCTGAGTACCTCATTATTGTCTAAGTAAGCACCATGGTGATTGTGATATGGCATTGTGCGTTGCCAAGTCGAGCTTTTTGTTTTTCATAAAGGGATTTTTTGATACCGTCAAGATGCATCTTCACATAGGAACTTTAACTTAGCAAAGCTTGACTTATTCTGCTTGCTGTAGCCAATTGAGCCATATCGGTTGCGTTCATTCAGTTACTGATGGGACAACAAAGTCGATTGCACAGCGAGATGATGAGGAGGACAAGGGTGAAATGGGAAAGAAGAAAGAGGGAAAAAAGGAATTGAAATAAGGAAATAGAAAAGGGAATATTTATAATTGTGTAGACCGTTAAATTTATTTATTGGGAGTGTGTTCTGTCACACAATAATGCCAACACATGCCGATACACGAATGGCTCATTTCCTTTTCACAACTGACGAGTGGACTAATCATTCAATAAGCACAATGCCTGCTCGTTCATATGATACATGGCTAGTGGTTCAAAAGGTCACTCCACTTGCAAACGACATCGCTAGAAACGAGTGCACCGCCCCCCATACACGGACGTAAAACCCTTGTAAGAACATGCAAGTGGGATATTATCTTAGCTGTCTGGTTAAACAAAAGCACAAAAAAAAGCATCTCCAACCCTGATCGTAAGTGGGAGATCCACATTCTTTTGCATGCCTTATATCACGACCCATCCAGCCTAACTTTTCCTTGAGGGAAGTCAGCACCAACCTCCACCAATAGACACTAGTTTTCCCAGAACAATGTAATCATTAGTTAACAGCCTCACACGTCTTCTTTCCTCCACCTTATGGGGTTAGAAAACACATTTTCTCTTGTCCTTTTCCACGAAGTGCTACAGGCATTGAAAAGTTTTGACCCCTATAAGGATTCATACTAAATGTGGGCTACTTTATCTCGTGGATTTTATGTTTCTAGAAGGTACATTTTCATCTTTTTTACATGTGGCAAAGAAAAATTGTTTACGTGAAATTCTTTTTGGAAAATGATACGCTCTGTTTCAGAGCGCAAACTCAAAGTGCTAAACCGCCCATTCTCTCCTCTTCTCTCCCAAAATAATAAGAAACACACCTCTCAAAGCACCATCAATTATTTCACCACAGTCAGCCATTGGCACGGTCAACCACTGCCACCACTGGCCTACCGGTGATGCCACTGTAGCCACCATCATCTCAGCCTCCATAGCTAGCTAGTTTTGATATTTTGTCTGTAAAACAAACAAAAGTGCTTTGTCCCATATAAAAAAAATAGAGAATTAAATATTAATCCACGCTTTCATTTAATAACTTAAGCTTTTAGAGCAGTTGGTAGTGATTTGTAAAATCTCACATGGTATCAGAGCCAACTCCCGATAGCATATGGTGACCACAGTAGGCGCTTGTTGAGGGAACATCGAGGATACTATGCCATTGAGGGGGAGAAGTATGCAAGATCAAGTCCTACATTGCTTAGAGAGGGAGTCTTGGGCTAGCTTATATGTGATACTCCACCCTTGATCCATAAACAATGTGGTTTCCCAGGTTGTGTGCTCGTGAATTACTGTAGAGGGTCACGAGAATGTTGGACCCGAGGAAAAATAAAGTTATGAGAGCCTAAAGCATACAATATTGTCGATGTTAAGGAGGAGAACGTTACAAAGTGGCATCAGAGCCAACAAGATTGCGACCAAGGTCCTTTGCTTCGTGCTGCTTCATTTGCTATTGCACTATCTCTATATTCGTTACAAAGTGGTTGGCACAGTCAACCATTGCCACCACTGGCCTATTAGTGATGCCACCATAGCCACCATCATCTCAGCCTCCATAGCTAGCTAGTGTTGATATTTTATCTATGAAATAAACAAAAGTGCTTTGTCACATATAAATAGTGTTAGAGAATTAAATATTGATACACACTTTCATCTAATAGCTTAAATTTTTAGAGTAGTTGACAGTTATCTCGTAAAACCTCATATGGTATCATAGCCGACTTCCAACGGTATGAGGGACCACAGTAGATGCTTGCTGAGGAATTAGTGAAGACATTATGCCATTGAGGAGAGAGTATGCGAGATCCTATCCCACATTGCTTAGAGAGGGAGTTATTGGCTAGCTTATATATGATACTTTGCCCTTGATCCACAGACAATGCATTTTTCCGGGTAGTGCACTTTTGAATTGCCATAGAGGACTGTGAGAATGGTAGAGCCAAGGAAAAATAAAAGCCATGAGGGCCAATGGGGCTCAAAGCAGACAATATTATTGGTGGTAAGGCGAAAGACGTTACAAAGTGATATCAGAGCCTACAAGATCGAGGCCAAGGTCCTGTGCTTCGTGCTACTTCATTCGTTATTACACTATCTCTATAATCAATTGAGTTTTCTTATTTTTTGTTCATTTTACACGATGGCCAACACATCTATTACCATTGACTTTAGTCATTCTGGCTCGAACGAAATGAGCACTCGACTCACTTCTATCCTCTTTAATGGTTGCAATTTTCTCCCCTGGTCTCAAGCTATTATGATTGCTCTTGGAGGCAAATCTAAGTTGGGGCATACCAATGGGTTGATTAAACCCCCTCTTACCACTGATCTTAAATATGCTGAGTGGCAAGCTGCTGATAATCTTGTAATGTCATGGATATTTAACTCTATGGATTCTCAAATGTATGGGATTTTTGTATATTCTAAGATTGCAAAGGCCTTATGAGACTCTCTTTATGATATGTATGGACATCAAGATAATGCTTCCCAAATTTTTGAGTTGCAACAGGAGATTGCTCACACTGAGCAAGCCTCTGGTCAATCATTTACAAAACATCTTGGCAATCTCAAATGAAAATGGGATGAACTCTAGGGTTGCGTTTGGTCGACCGGATAAAAATCAGGATAGGATATGTTTTATCATATCCTGTGTTTGGTAGCTGCATAGGATAGGATAAGGTGGGATATAGAGGGGATATAGCCTGGATAAAAAAATCCGAGGGGAGGGGTGGGATAAGGTCGGATAGGATTTCTCTTATCCGAAGTAAAAAACCTTACGGCATTTTTCTTTTTTCTTTCTCCATCGATCACCCATAGACGACTTCCACTCTTCCGTTTCCAAAGCATCAGCGTCGAATCTTTCTCCTCGAGAACTCTTTGATTCAGATAGCAATTTTACGAAATTAGTGAATTTTCGAAGGTAAATAATCATGTTTTATCTCTCTTTCTCTCTATCTTACGAAAAGCGACGAATTTTCGACGGATGTGAGGTTAGTTATGTGCTTGGCATCGTGGGTTTTGTCTGAAGTTTCATAATCTTTTTACAAACGATTCTTGTTTTTATGGAATAATTATAATTTGTTAGTTTAGCTCAAATCAAATTGAGCTTTAACTATGTTGACAATTTGTTAGTTTAGTTATAAATATTTTGAAAATTTACCGATTTAGTCGAAACTTATCATTTGGATATTTAGTCGTAATAATTACATCGTCTAATTATCAAAAAAAGTTTACGATTAAATTGTTGCGATTGAAAAGTCCATGATTAAATTAACAAATAGTGTTAATTTAAACATCTTTGGGACAAATAGTGTGACATCCTGAAATTTCAAGGATCTCACGAGATCGCACGTGACACCTGAGGTCAACCGAAATAGAGAGAATTGAGCTTTCATTAGATTGAGTTAGCCATTGAATAGACAGTTGGAACAAACCAGAGGGAAAGAAGTAAACAAATTGTGAAATTTGAGAGCCCTGAAGGCCTTGTCGTGAATCTATCATCGCCCTGAGCTCTGTCCATCCATCTAAGGCAATTGATTTTAAGGCCATGGTGAAGTTTTCTAAACTACTCTTTGATTTAGAAAACAGGTGAGGCTGAGATTTGAACATTTGAACTTGATATTTGAAATTTCTAGAATTGATTTTCTAGTTTGAATCAAATGTGACCTAATTTCGAGTCTTGACCCTGAGATTGCCTAGTTGACCTTTTGACCTTTAGATGGAGACGAGTAGACACAACGCCGAGACCAATGAACCATCACTGACACTGATCGACGACGCCACCGATCGGCCAGTCAATGCTGCGACGCAACCGATCAGCCAGTCAACGCCAACCGGCCAACTACCGCCGACGGTGCTAGCCACCGTTCGTCCGCCCCTCTCTCCTTCCACTTGTCCTCTTGCACTTTGATTTTTAAAAGAAGAAGGGAGACATCTTTTAGAGGTTTTATGACACTTGTCACATATACAAAAAGGAAATTAATATTTTATTGAGAGAATCTTACTATATAGTATTTTAATCAATGGTTATCTTATATTTATTAAAATTCATTTTGTATCCTTTTGACAAATGTCAAACATGCACTGCCCTTCTTCTTCTTTCTCTTCTTTTCCTTGGTGTGACCGAACCTGCCCCTTATTTTCTTGAGAATTTGGCCACTTCATGGATTAAAATAAAAGATTAGTTTTATTTGATCAATCATTTTCTACTTGGCAAACATGCAAGAAAGATCTTGAAATAAAAGGTTTAAGTTTTAAAAATGAGAAACTTGCTCCCTACTTTTCATGATTTATCTTTTATCTTTTGTCTTTGATTCCATTTGATTTTAAAGGGAGACCAAATGATGTGTGTTGATAATGGTTGAACCACCCTCTCCTTTAAACCATTCGGCCACCTCTTCAATTTCAAAGGAAAGTCAAGCTTTTAGAAAACCTTTTTGACACTTGTTCTTCATGCAAAGGAAAGTTCGACTTTGAATTGGTGTTTGGACACTTTGGGATGGACAATAGCCGAACCAACCCCCTCTATTTCCCCTTGATTGTCTTCTCTTCACTTGTCTCTTGTATTTGATTACCTTATGGTTCCAAGAAGAGTTATGATAATCTTCTTGGAAAGACAAGGACCAATCTAAGCCTCTTATTTCCCCTCATTGGTTGTTCTAATTAAGACAAGACTTGGTGGAGTCCAAGGAGAAGCAAGAAGACCGAACTGCCCCTTCTCTTCCCCTTCTTCGATTGTCCTCTTCTCCATTGACCTCTTGGATGTTCTAATCAAGGAAGGGAAGCCATCATGAAGGCCTAGGGAAGGCAAGAGCCGAATCCCCTCTCCTCTCTTCTCTTTTTCCTTTTTGTCCCTTCCTTCTTGTTTTCTCTTATATGGAATCAAGCTATAATGACTTCTTGGAAGACCAAAACCAAACCATATCTTCTTTCTCTCAATTCTTCTTGTCTTCTTTTGCTTGTTGTTCTCTTGCATTGGAAAAGATCAAGACATGATGAGTTCTAAGACTCTTGGAGGTAGATAAAGCATGCAAGCCCCCTCCTTTTTCCTTCTCCACCGCTGGCCATCCATCTCTTTCTTCTTGTCCTCTTCTTCTTGTTCTTGTATCTTGATTCTTGTTGCCTTTTTCTTGAGCCAATGGAGACAAGTCAAGAACCATCATGGAAGAGAGCTTTCTTGGAGATTGAAGAAGCCTGCAAGAACGCCCTCTCTTTTCTCTCCTTTTCCCCTCCATTCATGTCGGCCACCACCCTCCTCTTCCCTCTCATGTTGAGCTCTCTCTGTTCCTCTTCTTCTCTTCTCTTTTTCTCTTGTTCATCATGATCTTCATGTTGAGAAGAAGATTAAAGCCACTTGGCTTCCATGCATCTAAAGGGAGACCATCTAGCCATCATTACCTAAGGAAGAGATCTGTTCTTCTTTTCTTCAAGATAGAGGCATAGAGAGCTCCACCACCTCCTCTCTTGGCCAATCGGTGATGCCGCCCTTTTCCTCCAATCCATGGACATGCAAGGATGGCCAAGACTTCTTTTGAACCACCATTCCTCCTTCTATCCTTCATTTTACTTAATTGAGCTTCCAAGATAGAAAGAGAGCTAAGAGTTGAGAGATTGAAGACCAAAGAGCCGAGTCATCCACCATCGAGCTGCCGTTGTCTGCCGTCCTCCGTTCGCTGTCGTCGAGCTGAGTTACCAACCATGGCCATCACTCTTCTTCTTCTACTCCTTCTTTATTTGTTGTCTTTGATCGTGATTCGAAGGACTACCGTACGTCAATCCAAGTTCAACGAGTCGTTAACTCTTTCCTCGAGTTCAAACCAACACCGGTTTAGGCAAGTGACCTCTAGTTCATAAGCTAGGAGAGTCCTCATCTCTTAGGATCTCTTTTCTTTGTTTTGAAACATAAAATGGACCGTGTTTTGACTAGACGACATGCATTTGATGATGGTGTGATTTCATGCATTGTAGGGCCGCTTAGTGTTTGAAAAAGCTCTAAGGTTAAATTAGATTTCAAAAGAGTAGGTTGCATGGATCAATGTTTAGCCGAATTGGCATGGAATGTGACGTATGTAGCAAGGCCAGGCGTTGATCTCGTTAATGATCCAAATGTGAATGTGATGATTGTTGATGATGATGGTTACTTTCCCCAAGATGTTGGGATGCTTCGGATGATGGTAGGTTGGAACAGTGAGGTGTTGCCAATGCTAGCCAGACGGATTGCCGTGTGACCCACGATGCCCTCGGAGTGAGGATCCCTGGGTAGTTAGACCCGGTGGCTTCCATGTGACAGGCTAGATTGAGTTGTCTCTGATAGCAAGATGGTAGACGTGTGGAGGGTTTCTCCTTGGAGTAGGGCATGCCTCGAGAGAATGAGGGTTGAATTCTCTTGAAGAGAGATTGCGCGATGCGTTTGGATGAGTAACCTGAACCAAGCACTAGAAGCGTTCAGAGTGAAGGAGGATGTGATAGATTGATCACGATTTTCATGCATATGAAATGTTTTCCTCATGATGAAATGTTTTGTAAGTTTTGAAGATAAACTTGCATGGGTGTGCTATGGAGTGATTTCATGAGAATGCAAGTATTTTCATGGGCCGTGTGATCATCCTGGTTTATGTGCTGGAGTTTTGCTTGTTAAGCTTATGATTACCTCGTGAATTACAATTTTTTTTCTAGATTAAGCATGCCTCCAGTCCTTCGTCGACCAAGGTACTACTGCAAGTTTGTGGAAATGTATATCGAGGAGAGCAAATTTTTACACTACTATTACCCGAACTCTAGGTTTCGTCGTGTGATAACCACTATAGTCTTGTATGGTGGAATTATTCATGATTTTACTCATTATCGTTTCTGTGCGGATTACCTCTGGATCGGAATGGCATGGTAGGCACCGTTTTCTCCATTTACCTATAGCGACCTAAACGATAGTGAGGATGAGTTCGAGGGGGACTAGGTGTGGTTAGAGTTGAGTTCGGGGGAGGGCTGCCATTTTGGCTTTGGTTGATGAAGGATGATGATCTCTGTTCATGTTTTAATGTGTTGAAGTTATGTTTTAAAACTCCTAGCGATTTTGCTACATTAGATTTCGTGCTAGGAGTCGTATTGTTGTTATCTTGCTTTTCTTTCATTTGTAATTGGGGAAGAATGAAAGAAGCCCTCCTTTGATGTGTTATTTCATTATCTATGTGTACTAGCTCCATCCTCGCGTTTAATTTGTATGGGTCGGGGTATGATTTTAGCTTATGACAAGCTAAACATAAATTTTAATTACTTCTGCAAAACTCTGATTTGAATTGATTTAAATGGTTTACGAGATGGCTCAACGTGGGTTGTTTTATTTCATTAAATGAAATAAAATGGGTTTATATTTTGAAATAAACTAAGATATCTCTTTTAATCAAAATAAGTTTGGTTTTATAAAATTATTTGAGATATTGGTTCTACGTGACATGACGTTTACTTATTGTTATAAAAAAAAATTTGGCCATGGCGATGCATACGGAGCTTCACCGCGAGTCATTACAAATAGCCTAGCAACTCCAACAACGTGTTCCAGATGAGTTCTGACTGGGGAAACATGGTTTTAACTTTTGGTATTGTTTTTGCCCTCTCTACATCATACGTGAACTGTTTTATAATTGATTTCGGCACAATTGATCATATGTGTAGTAATTCTTAATGGGTAAATAACCTACATAAGGTTCCTACTGGTTTCCACTCTCCTATTACGATTGCCAATGGCAAAAAGGTTCCCATTTAAGGGTTTAGAAAACTGAATATAATTTGTATGGGTCGGGGTATGATTTTAGCTTATGATAAGCTAAACATAAATTTTAATTACTTCTGCAAAACTCTGATTTGAAAATATTTAAATGGTTTACGAGATGGCTCAACGTGGGTTGTTTTATTTCATTAAATGAAATAAAATGGGTTTATATTTTGAAATAAACTAAGATATCTCTTTTAATCAAAATAAGTTTGGTTTTATAAAATTATTTGAGATATTGGTTCTACGTGACATGACGTTTACTTATTGTTATAAAAAAAATTTGGCCATGGCGATGCATAAGGAGCTTCACCGCGAGTCATTACAAATAGCCTAGCAACTCCAACAACGTGTTCCAGATGAGTTCTGACTGGGGAAACATGGTTTTAACTTTTGGTATTGTTTTTGCCCTCTCTACATCATACGTGAACTGTTTTATAATTGATTCCGGCACAACTGATCATATGTGTAGTAATTCTTAATGGGTAAATAACCTACATAAGGTTCCTACTGGTTTCCACTCTCCTATTAAGATTGCCAATGGCAAAAAGGTTCCCATTTAAGGGTTTAGAAAACTGAATATATTTTCCAACTCTTCTAATATGTTATTTGTGCCATCTTTATCCTCTAACTTGCTATATGTTAGCAAAAATACAAGGGACTTAAATTGCAATGCTACATTTTCACATGATAAGGTTATCTTTCAGGAAGAAACAACGGGGAGGAAGATTGGTGAATGTCGATTTCAAAATGGACTATACATGCTTGATTTTTCGAGTAAGGTTTTGGTTGCTAGTTAGAATAAAGCCTTGACATCTCAACTATGGCACTGGTGAATGGGGCATCCATAAAATCGGGTGTTATAGTCTATTGATCCTACATTATCTATAGATTCAAGCTCTTGTGAAACTTGTCATTTTGCTAAATAGCATAGCTCATGTTTTTATCAAAGGACAAATAATGCTTCTGAACTACTTGAGCTAGTTCATTATGATGTTTGGGGTAATGCACCGATTAAATCTCGAGATGGTTTTTAAAATATTTTATAACATATATAGATGATAAATATAGAACTACTTGGTTGTATTTGCTCACATCTCAAAGTGAAGTATTGATGGTTTTCAAGAAATTTACCGAAATGATTCATAAGCAATATGGTGCTCCGATTAAAATATTGTATGCTGATAATGAGAGAGATTAAGTATACCAATCATCTCTTTGAATTATTTTTTAAAAGTCTATGTATTATACATTAGACTTCATGTGTTAAAACTCCCCAACAATATGGGGCAAAGAGGAAAAATTGTCATCTCCTTGAGGTAACATGACCCCTTGCGTTTCATGGAAATTTAACTTGACATTTTTGGTTAGATGCTGATCTGGCAAGTTCTTATTTGGTCAATCATCTTCTGAGTAAGGTGTTGCAATACAAGTCTCCTATGGAACTACTTCTTGGCTAGACAATTAATCTTTCCCATCTTCGCGTATTTGATAGCGTGTGTTATGTTCATACTTCATCAGAGAATAAATTAGATTCTCGTGCATGTAAATGCATTTTCTTGGGATGTTCTAGTGTTAAAAAGGGCTATAGATGCTTTGATCCCTCCAATAAAAAGGTGCTTATTTCTTAGGATGTTACATTTGACGAAACTTCATATGTATTTTTCCTTCCAGAGGGAGAATAATGGTGACAACACTAATAATTATTATCACAATGCTCCTTTGCTGATTGTTTCTAATTATTTAGTGATTGATGAGAACCATAATAATGGGAGAGACACTCTTAATCAAGAGAAAGTTGCTTTAGCTCTCGACCATATTCAGGAAGTAGCTCTAGTTCGTCAATCAACTCAAGCATCTCGGCTATCAACTCGTCTCCCAAATTTTATCGCGTATTAATTATCAACATCATATCTTGTACATGCTTATGTTTGTTATGATTTTATTTCTCCAGAATTTTATGCCTTCCTATTAGCTATAGATACACACATTGAACTTGCAAACTATCTTAAGGCACAACAATCAACTGTGTGGATAAAAGCCATGGATGAGAAACTTCAAGCTCTTGATAGAAAATTAGACTTGTGAGATCATTAAATCACCTATCGGAAAGCATCTTGTAGGTTGTCGATGGATTTACAAGATCAAGTACAAAAGTGATGGTTCAATTGAAAGGCACAAAACAAGATTGATGGCCAAGGGATATACCTAAACATACAGAGTAGATTACAAACAAGCATTTGCTCTTATGGTAAAGATGAATACCTTTAAAGTTCTCATGTCAATTGCTATAAATTGTGGTTGGTCTTTGTTTTAGATGGATGTTAAGAATGCATTCCTTCATGAAGAACTCAAAGAAAAAGTGTATGTGGACCTCCCCTTGGCCATCCCTTAGAAAATCAAGGATTTGTTTGCAAACTGAAGAAGGCAATTTATGGTCTTAAGCAATCACCTCGAGCATGGTATGGGAAGCTGAGCATGGCCCTTTTAAGAATGGTAAGTCTAACCATTCCCTATTGGTTAAGAAAAATTCCAAAGGAATTGTGGCAGTAATAATCTATGTTGACGATATTGTTATTACTGGTAATAATCTACAAGAGATAAAAACTCTTAAAAAATATCTGCATGAAAAGTTTGATATCAAGGATTTGGATTGGTTGCGATACTTCCTTGGAATTGAAGTTGCCAATTCTAGTAAAGGTTTTTTTTTTCTTTCTCATAGAAAATATACATTAAATTTGTTGAAGGAAACAGGAAAAATTGGGGGCCAAACCTATAGAGTCTCCTATGGACTTTGGAAGCAAAGTGATAAAAAATGCTACTCCTTTGCAAGATTTTGGCTAGTATCAAAGATTAGTTGGTCGGCTAATTTATTTGACTACTACTCGACCAGATATTTATTATTCTGTTAGTTTGTGAGCTAATTTATGCATGCTCCTACGAAAGGTCACATGGAGCTTGTTGATCGTATATTGAGGTATTTAATGTCATGGCTAGGACATGGCATTTTGATGAAGAATTATTGTCACACAGAGATTGTAGGATATACTGATGTTGATCCCACTAATATGAGGTCTACCACCAACTTTTGTATGCTTGTAAGAGATAATCTTGTTACGTGGAAAAGCAAACAGCAAAGTGATTTGGCTTCACTTACTATTGAGTGACTTGGGTCTTGAAGGATCTCATGGTTCTATGAAGCTATTTTGTGATAACCAAGCAGTAACTCATATTGCATAAAATCCGATCTTTCACGAAAGAACAAAACACATAGAAGTCAACTATCATTTTTTTAAACAGTTGACTTATTGCATTTTTTTTAATTTAGTCCTAAAACTTTAAAATTTGCCAACTCAACCCTTCTGGCATTGTTTCTGATAATATTTACGTGGATGTTCGGTCAACATTAGCTATCTTATGTGGTCGAAATGGTAAGACGCCAATGCTGATGTGGTCGCCAGAGATGGAAATAATTGAAAAGGAAATAGAAAAAGAAAATGTTGAAGACCCAAATGCATGCTTGTTGAAGACCATTAAAGACTTCAAGACACTTCTTGCATCAAAGGCTTACTCAAATGCAGCAAGCTCACGCGGACACCATTAAAGACCCTTGTTGAATTGAACGCTTGTTGAAGACCCTTTGCCTTAATCCTTAAAGACCCTTCTTATTGTAGTCCCTTTTTAAAGAGCCCTAACTCAAATCACTCAAGTTGCTTTGTTCTTTCATCAAATTGGCCCCCCAATCCCAAATGGCTCATTCAAATCATAAACTTAACCCACCCATAACCTAGTGTGGTTCCGATTTGCTACTTGTGTTGTCGGCACTCAATGAACATGGCACAAAGGTGTGTTTTCGTGTTCCTAAACACCCTACTTTTTGTCTTCTTTTTTCTGGGCTACTTGTCGTTGCTTAGCACCTACTTGCTGTTCCCAAACCCTTACTAAGGCTACTTCTTGCCGTGCTTGCTTGTTGTTATTATGTTTGCTATGCTTATTGCTATTCTACATTTCTGCTTGTTATTCGTGTGTTGTGCTCTTGCTGATCGTGTGTTATGCTTATGCAATTGTTGTTCTGCTTGTTGGCCATGTGTTTTACTTGTGTTATGTTGTTATGTCTGTATATGTTATTATGTTGACCCTCCATTATGTACAATTAACTCATTACATTACATTATCATTTTATATAAGGTTGAGATAAGCGACTGGTTAGTTTTTGTTTGTCTTTCTGAAGGTGTTGGTCATGGTGCTGGTGAGAGTATTAGTGAAGTTACTAGTGAGAGCGTTAGTAAAGATGAAGCCATTGGTGAGGGTGTTAGTTTACATTGTGATTTCTTAGTTAATGCGGGTGAGGATGATGATGATGGTGCTAGGTTAGAGAGTGATGAAATTGATTTAGATAACAAATAATCATTTGATGTATTCTTGACTGATGATGATGATGATGGCAAAGATGTTAAAGATCTTATAGAAGTAAGGAAAATTATTAAGGAATTTAACTTGAGGGCCACAAAGGGTTAAATTTTAAGGGAACCACTTATCAAAGTCGTTCCATGCTAACAATTCACTTAGTACCATCACTATCACCATCACCCTCATTAGCCAAGAAATCACAATCTAAACTAACATCTCACTAATGGCTTTATCCTTACTAGTACCCTCACCAATAACTTCACTAGCATTCTTACTAACACCCTAACCAACACCTTCGAAAAGACAAACCAAACTGACTGGTTGCTCAGGTCACTTATCTATACCCTATACAAAAATATAATGTAATATAGTGAGTTAACTAAACACAATGACGGGTCAACATAATAACATGTAAAGGCAGAACAACAATAGAACAAGTAGAACACATAGCTAGGAAGCAAAACATCAGAATTATACAAGTAGAACACACATATAGCAAGCAGAACAAGCAGAAGAACAAGAAGCAGAATAGTGTCATGGACTAACAGATTCCATACCCAAAAAGGTCCGTGCGGAACTTGGGAGAGTCAAGGCCTCTAGGCCAGCCTTCTTTCATGTAGTTGTTCTAAGGAACAATATAGTGAATAGCAACATCGTATCGGATCATAGCACGTTCAGCCTAAGTCAAGGGACTCTTTCGTAATGGGACAAGCAACATCCTTTTGACACAACATTTGGTTTCGGCCTGTTATAGCCTCAACACAAGAGCAACATCAACCCCCGACTAGTTTGTACACGGGAGGCCAAACCTGCCTTTAGAGCTCCTAGAGATATAATCTATCTATTCATGAACTCCTAGTACAAACCACCCTGACGCTACTCCCACGAAGCAGTTGTATCTTCCCTACTACACTTTATCCCATCATGATAGCACCCTCAGTTCCGCTCACCAGGGTACATGAGTACAAGAAAATATCAGGTCGTGATATTCTCCCCCACTCATTTCCACAATACTCTCATTTCCGTTGCTTCCTTGCGTTCCCAACCATCACCGTCGCAATCTCGAGACAAGTGAATGGCTATGCTCGCCCAACAGAATAAACTAATCCCCATTGGCTGTTGTCCAACCTAGAAGCTTTTCCAGCCCCCACGCGTACTAGGCTTCATGGACACAACACACCAATGAGATTCCCCCATTGTTGAAAACGTGGCAACAACCCTATCTTGAGATTCGCCTACTTGATCCAAGAATCTTCTCCCTATTTAGTGAGGAATCAGTTCTTCCCTATGCCCTTATTGCCTTCCTAGAAAGCTAGTCGAGAGCTGCACATTGTCCGAGCCCCTTGGCGCTGGCGATCACTCTTCGCCCTCATAGGACCAGGAAGACCATAGGTTTTCCCCAACTTGCTCACTTATTAGAGGGGTCCTCGCTCTAATACCATTTGTCACGGACCGACAGACTCCATAGCCAAAAAGGCTCGTGCATCACCTGGGAGGGTTGAGGCCTCTAGGCTAGCCTTCTCTCACGTAGTTGTTCTAAGGAACAATATGGTGGATAGCAACTTCATATCAGATCATGGCACGTTCAGCCTAATTTAAGGGACTCTCTCGTAACGGGACATGTAGCATCCTTCTAGCATAGCAATTGGTTTCAGCCTGTTATGGCCTCATCAGGAGAGCAGTATCAGCCACCGACCAGTTTGTACATGGAAGGTCAAACCCACCTTTAGAGCTCCTACAGATATAACCTATCTATCCATGAACTCCTAGTACAAACCACCATAACACTACTTCCATGAATCAGTTGTATCTTCCTTACTGCAACTCTATCCCATCACGATTGCACTCTCGGTTCCTCTCACCAGGGTACATGAGTACAGGAAAATATCGAGTCGTGACAATAGCATAATAGTGTGATGTAGAGCAAGTAAAACAACAACAAGTAGAGCAGGGCATTTGGGAACATATAGTAGGTACTGAGTAACAAGAAGTAGCCTAAAAGAAAGAAGCCATTGAACAACACATTTCAAAACATGAAAACATACATTTGTGCCATGTTTGTTGAGCGTTGACAACATGAGCAATAAATTCGGATCATACTAGGTTATGGGTGGGTTGGGTCTACAATTTGGACGAGTGATTTGGGATTAGGACACCAATTTGATCAAAGAACGAAGCAACTTGAGTGTGATTTGAGCTAGGTTTCACCAATTTATGGTGAGAAGGATCTACGAGAAGAATGGTCTTCAAGAAAGGTCTTCAAGGATTGAGGGTAAGGGTCTTCAACAAGACTTTGACGCAAGAAGGGTCTCCAAAGGTGTTGGCGTGAGCATTTGATGGTGTTTGCATGAGCTTGCTGCATTTGAACAAGCGTGCGCATGGGTCTTCAAGTGTTTAATGGTCCTTAACAAGCGTGCGCTTGGGTCTTTAATGGTCTTCAAATGCAAGAATGGTCTTCACCAATTTCTTTTTCTGTTTTTTTTTCTTTTTTTTAATTATTTCCATCTTCAATGACCACGTCAGTGTTGGCATTCTATAGAGACCACGTCGGTGTTGGCATCTACTGATTCGGCCACATAGGTAGCTATTGTTGACCAGACCCTGGAAACATTTTTTCGAGATATTTGTCGGAAGGACTTAATTGGCAATGTTTAAAAGGTTTATGACATAATTGACAAAATTTAAAGTTTTGGGACTAAATTGGCAAAAGTGCAATATGTTTAGAACTTTTTATAGAATTTCCCCACTATCTCAACATTTTATCTCTAAATTTTCCTTTAAAAGAAATACAGCTAGTGTTTTCAATTGCTTTTATTTTGAAAGTTCTTGTAGAAATATCATAATTGCTATTTGGTATTCTTGTTTGTGTTTTTATGGTATTTTGGAAGAGTTTCACTAGTAGAAGCATTGTGTGAATATAATTCTTTAAAGTTAGGATATTCATGTCTCCATGTCTGATTCTATTTTTCTCAATTGATTTTTTCCTTAACAATTTAAAGAACTATTCATGCAACAATGGAGTTGAAATCAATCAATGTTATGAATCAAGACATAGTGAAACTGGACTATTTTGATGGCAACAATTTTGCTCATCAAAGAGAGAAAATGATTTTTTATTGCCTTGAAGATTTCTTACATTCTGGATCCCAACTTGATGATGCCTATAAATGATCTAAAGGCTACCATTGAAGGAAGAGTTAAGTGCTGAAGCCAATGAAAGGAGGGTCAACAAAGAGAAGAAAAAAGGTGAATAGCATGAATTGCCTTGTCATGGGCATATTTTGATTACAATATCTAATATCTAATCGCTCATATAATTTATTCACTAAGATAAATTTGTTAGAGATATATGAATGCCTGAATTCATTAATATTCGATTGCAAAGTATTATGATTTTAAGTTTTTTTTATACTAAACCTTTTGTTGGAGCAAGTCTATGAATTGCAAGTGTTTATCAACTAAATTGGTGTCCTCAAAACTAACATTCCAAATATCCTGTCAAGTTGGGGTAATCATTGCAAACTTTGCCTTCAACTTGGGGTAATCCTTTCAACCCCTCGATTTTCCTTTAAAAAAAAACATAGTCACTTTTTTCATTTATTTTCCTTTTATGAGTTATTGACAAAATACCATAATTGCTTTATAATATTCTTGTTTGAAACTTTTTTGTATCCTAGACAATTCTTGCTAATAATCATTAGTAACATTATAAGACAAATAATTACTTTAAAATAATGTATTCACACTTGAAAATCTAATTCCATTTCTTCCCAAAAAAATTCCCAATAGCTAGTACCACCACCAGTGTTCAACGCCTTTACAAGCAGTCAATGCAACTAGGGACTATGTTACAATCACCATTAGGGATGGAAAAGTGGGTTTTGAACCCATGTTTCAATCCATATATAATACTGTGGTTATACATGTGTTATTTTAAGTTTTAAAAACAAGATTGAGTAGGTTATAAGTGGGTTATTTAACAATTTGATGAGTTTTAAATGGGATTAAATGGATAAACTAGCCATCTTTTTATTTTATTTTTAAATGTTTATTTAATATTTATCTTTAATTTTTGTTAATTTCTATTATCTTTTATTTTATTTTTTGAAATATCAAAGAGGTTGTATCATACATGGGTAGGCAGATATACTTATTAGTTGTTAGGGTATGAATATGAAAGAATCATAATTAACTGTGAACCATGAATGCACTATAAACTTTAAATTATCTTTATTTTTAATTTTTTCCTTTATTTCCTTTTCTTTTTCTCTCTTCTTTAGTTGGTTGCCAACCATTGAAAAAAACAATTGACAATGGACCATAAATGGAAGACAAGCATAGCCTTAGTGAGGCTCTTGAAAGGCTCAAGCTTGCCAACCCATGGCAAGGCTCATCCCTTACTTATAGCCAGCTATGGCCATCATGACGAGGGGGGAGTTGGGTCGCAAAGCTCATTCCTCATTTAAGGATTTTTTTAATGGTTTATAATTAATTTCAAGATGAGGAACTCCTCTTTCAAGTGCTGCATTTTAACCAAAATTTTTTGTTATGCATTCATTGTAAATATGCAAAAGATGTTTTGCAAAAGATGTTCAAAACATTGAATCAAAACAAATTTTTTGATGATGGCAAGCTATTGTCTCTGTTTTTATTTTGACATTGAATTTATTAATGGTTCTTCAAAATCCTTTCATGATTTTCTAACTAGAGAATTTCTACAGGGATAATGTCCCCCAAATCTAGTAAATCCTCCTCTGAAAAAGGGAAATCAAAAGCAAAAGACGAATCCAAACCTTCTAAAGGAGGACTTATGGACTTTTGTACATGGCTACAAGTAGCCCAAAAATCAAACAAACCATTAATAATTGGATCGAAAGAGGATTCTGCCTCATCCTCTACATCCTTCAATAAGGCTAAAAAACCCCAGGCACAATCATCAATTGGTTGTCAAACCTACAAGCGGACCAATTCAACCGAAAAAAGAGACCTCATCAATTCAGGTAAGATTTGCACTTTTTAGTGAAGTAGTTATCCTAATAGATAGATCTACTCATAGATGAAAATTTATTGAAAAAACCTTTTACTCAAATATTTTCACAATTGAAAAAAAAAATTCTGATGAATATCCACTTGAGTGCACCAAATTGATGTTCACTAAAAACTTATTTCATACTTTGGATGATCCTCATAAAGTTGTGGAGTATTTTGAAAGAATTTTAGTAAAAAACAATTGAGTAGCATTCAAACATTTTTGAGGAAAAAGTCCTAGTTATTCAATGATCTGCATTAAAAGGGTTGATATTGAAGAAAACTTGTGTTGTGGCAACTAAAGAATTTCTACTGGGACAATGCCCCCCGAATCTAGTAAACCCTCTAAAACTGATGCATATGAGCTTGGTTATGGTGGCATTCTAATTCTATAACTTGCTCATCACTCATTTTCCATTTGTGAAGATGTTCAAATATATACATACATATATATAATATATATCAAAGAAAGACAATATTCTGCATGCCTTCATGGCCAGAAGACTTAAACAAGATAACCACTTGGGTATTGTGCGTGATCACTCTTATTGAAGCCGCTACCAATAAAGATCGTGATGGCGTTGCTTGATGGATTTTAGTTGCCACCCTGCTAATGGAATTCAGGGTTGATACTCTTAAGTGAATGCCCGACTTTTGAGTTGGATACCACGCTCCATGGGGCGAAGCAATGCTTGATGACCCTAAAAGACCACCATATTGGGATGGTCATGGCCAAGATGGTCGTATTAATTGAACCACATGTAAGGTGTTATTGTGTGGAAGTGTGCTTGCATGTGTGTGAAAGCTACTTGGTGTTGTTTGAAATGTTGAATGCGTGTAGTGATTTATGTACGAAATTTATATGGCATTTCTTGAAAAAAGATATGTTTACAAAAGGATAAAGGCTTTCATTCTTCTTCAATGATTTTGTTTAATCGAAAAACTTTACGTACTTAGTAAAAGGCCACCTCATACACAAGGTTTGGGCCTTTCACATGTTGAGTTTATCTCATTCGCAATTAGTTAACATTTTTAGGGTCACATGATGAATAACCGCATTGTTCGCTTTTGTGTCCTGCTCGGCATAACAGTGGAAGACGAGACGGTGATAAAGCCCTTCTTTCTCATGACTTATGGAAAACACACGTCTTGGTGGATGAGGGCCTTAGTCATGCAGTTCCTCATAAGTTTGAAGCTTGGTTCGTGAAGTCCGAGGATAAAATGATTGGTCCTTATCACAGGGATGCCCCACCTCCGGTGGAGGGGGCAAAATCAAAGGAGATATTGGATATATCGAGCTTCGACTCTATGGATGAATGGGGAATGAGGGTGATTGTAGCCTGAGCCACCTTTTGTTAGCTCTTCGGTAGAAGAGCTAAGTGTAACCACCCCTGTTTTAGAACGTAACCATGATATAACGTCTTAATGCTATATAGTTATAAATCACATATATGAAGGGGTTAAATAAGATGCATCTTTGATTAATCTTGTCTTTATTGATTTATTGTGTGTTAGGAATGCTTCCGCTTATTTATGGTTGGATAAAAAAGTCAACATTTCGTCCTCGGAATATGTCACACCTATAATAATATTTTGTAAGCACATGGTATCGAACTGCATTTGGGACTTGTCATGTGTCCAAAGGGACAAAGGCGTGGCAAGCTAACATGGTGAATCCTTGGTCTAACTTAAGATTATTAAGTAAATAAAGCATATATGATGAGGACATCGAATCCTATCGAGGAGGAGGTGTTAGGGATCCGTTGCTCTATCCTTTAGGCCCAATCACTCGAGCGAGAGCGAATGAATTCAAACAATCTATTGACATTATGGGTCAAGATAATTGACATGGAGACAATTCAGATTTAAGACTTGAAAATTTTAAAACTCCTTGGTGTAACATGATTACTTTTGGAGTTTCGAGTTGACGAACTTTGAATTGGCTCAAATATGGATGAACGCCCAAAAATGGGCCACTGATCAATACTCACTACTTAATGCTATTTTTTAGCGATTTGAAGTCGTTTAGATAGACTTTTAGGCCTTTTTCCATTTTTGAACAAATCTATATTAATTATAGTTATTTTTATAATTGTAATTCTAGTAGGATTACAATTACGAACTTTTATTATTTTTGAAATACCAATCCTAGCAGGATTAGGATAAGGACTTTTAATTTATTTTTATCATTGTAGGATTAGGATTAGGGTTAATACCCTATATAAGGTTAGTTATAGGTTTCTAAGAAGATAGACAATTTTTACACATTATTTTATACATAGAGATTTTCTTTTTTGAGTTTTTTAAGGTTTCCTTGTGGCGATTGAATTTAACTTATTGAGCATGATTGCGAATTCTCTTGTTCGTGGCATTATAGTATTGATTGGTTGACATAGGTTCGTCAATAAGTCGCGTTCATACAAAGATTACCCATCACAAGTTGGATTGGGGGTTGAGGTCATCAATTTGCAACTCACAGATCTTTGTAGAATGATTACTTCCACTTTATATATATATATATATATGAAGTAGACCGCTACACAAGGAGTAGAAGGAAATGGCTTCTGAAGTTGATACAAAAAATTCTTACTACTCGTAGGAATGAAAGACATCCGAACACATGCCAAGCTATCCTAAAGATAAGCCATCCATAATCCTCTTCGACATTAAGAGAATCTAAGCTACATATTTCCCTTGTAGTTGTTGTCACCATTGCTCCCAAGGTCGTCGTGTGCAATAAGAGGTAGAGGCTTGTACCACTTGATCCTTGCCCGTACGAAGTAGGCGAAAAAGCAAAGGCAACCCATAAACAGTCCAGTTTTGACTGTCACATTGGTCTCCACCCTCATTCATCTAAGGGAACCCTAAACTCCACGAAGGAACCTCCATAACATTTGACATTTGATATTGAAAGCTAGCCCGATCTATACAACTTATGGTATCAGGAAGCAATTCGACTTGTCACAAGGGAGCTATCGAACCTCTTGTCCAAGCATCCTGACTTACCTATGTGGAATTTCGTTTGGTTGGCATTGGTGACTGCCCCTGGTTTCATGACATTGTCATTATAAGCATCTCAACTATAAGGGCAGTCGATCACAAGCAAACACATTCATAAAGCCTAAGGAGATTAAATGTGCAACCTTGTTGCACACATCTCATACCATGCTAACATGGCTAAATATAAGATCATGCAACCTTAGATATTTTAAACTCGAGTGCACATCTATATCTAAACCATACATGTCTCATTGCATGTATGATTGAGACATGCAGATGTACGTATTTCCTTTTACTTTTTAAAATAATATACACATTATTATGATGCATGAAAGCTCATCATAAAAGGTGCATGCCATCCTAGCAAAGTACATTTGATGGTCTTGTTCCTAAACCAAAGCAGATACTAATGAGGAGAGGACATCTAAACTATGGACTAGAGGTTACTTGCCTACATCAGTAGAAGGTAGAGTAAGTAAGGGGTGATTTTCTCTTGGGTGGTCAGCTTTAACAACGGTAGTGATTGTTGGTGGCAGTTAGTATTGGCGGGTAACGATAGTGATGGACAATGACAATTAGGGACGGACAGATGGATGGCAACATTGGATGATGGTGATGGACAACGACAACATATAGAGACAACATGTGGCAATGGACGCAAACAGAGACTCATAGTGGTCAACTCTCGATGGATAAGCTCACGGTATTCAGTGTCTCTTCATGGACTCAACAACTCAACGAGCACAACGATGACAAAATAGTGGAAATCCATAAAAGAAGAGGGAGAAAAAGTAACATATGAAGAGCTACTTGGTGGACTACAGATGACGCATGTCAACAGTGAGCAATGGTGGCTTACAGTGGACTAAAGAAGGTAGACAGCGGCAGCAAATAGTGGTGGACTGCGGTAAGCGGTGGAAGCAACAGGTTTCCTCTATGTTTTCTTGGTATCTCTCTCTCTAGCTATGAAGTTACAAGTGAAAAAAGAGGAGAAGAAGAGAGAAGAATACAACTCTTACATAGCTCTGGCCATCCTTGGTTAACCTTGCCAAGTAGTGGCCACCGATTGGGCGGCTTAGGCAGCGGTTGTGTAGTCCCTTGGTTGCACATAATCATAAGGATAAATCATAGGTTTTATGGGTCAATTATAGCCTATAAAGCTGGTGGTTGCTTTGGCGCATGGCAACCAAGTGGCAACTTAGCTTATGGGAAGTGTTTATTGGCCTCCATTAGCTACTGGATAGAGGAGAGAGTGGGACGGCGATGGTTGACTAGAGGATGGAGAAAGAGGGGCAGTGGCTTGTTGGTGGTCGTCTTGGTGGCTTTGGTGGAGAGGGCTAACTGACAGTGTTTTTGGGTAGCCATGCATATCAACGCACGTGGCTGTTGCTCAAATGGGAGGTAGCAGTCACCAGGCATTCTAAGAGGTTGGACAACGAGTAGCTTCCCTTTAGGTGGCCAATTGTTCCATTGTAAGGTCCTAGGTTGGGATGTGGAAAACATGTTGCCTTAGTGCTAATTTGAGGGTCGAATATAGGGTTGTGCCTAAATGGATCAAATTCTACAATTGGTGTAATTATACTTACATGTTTGATTAGGAATTTTCCAAAAAAGACTAGATTAGGAACTTTAGCATGGCATTGGGTTTCTATCGACTAAAAGAGAGATGAATGAATAGAGCATAAGACGGTGGCGGACACGATGGGGTTTTCCATGCATCCCTTGTCTAAACTGTTTCCTATGAGTGGTAGTCTATGGTTGAAAGGTGGTTTTGGGGCTCATCCAAGTTGAACGCTTCATAGTCTCTTGTTCCTCAACCTTGGTTCCTTTATGCGCATTGTAGGAGGCATTCGGATTTTGAGGATGTCATAAATCTTCCCTCCATCGAGGATATTGTCATCTCATTTCCTCCTCACATTCCTACATTGCTTCTTGCATGTCGTGATATTTCCATAAAACTTTGACTAATGGGATTACCTTCATCATGAGTACTTGTTATCTTCAGTCCAATATCCTTACTGACTCTTCTGTCTTGTTGTAGAATATGCGTTGGATCTTGGTGATATTTCTTCAACATTTGCACATGAAACACATTGTAGATGTTCAATATGTGACATCGTCAAAATTCAAATTCCTTTTATGACATACATAAGCAAGCCAAGGCTGAGAAGCAAAGGACTTAGACATAAATTGTGAAGCCTTCATCTTGGAAGGTCATTCCTAGCTCTTCCTAATTTTAGCTTTTTAATTTCCTATACTTCTAGTCTTTTCTCTCTGTCTCTCTCTCTCTTCCCTTCTTCCTCTCTCTCTCTCTCTCTCTCTCTCTCTCTCTCTCTCTCGATTGACATGATTGGCCTTCTTCTCACTTTCATGGTTACTTAATCTAGCTTTCCAAGGTGTACTAGGATCTTATCAAGCATGAGATATTTTAGTTTTGACTCAATCTAGTCTTCTTGTCCCTTTATGATGTCATTTTCTCCCTCTTAGCTGAACCAACCCCTCGACCGAATGACTTTCCTCGGCCAACATTCTTGTCCTAGACCAACCTAACCAAATCTAGCCTTTGTCTCCTATTTTATCACATGCCCTTGAAAAAGAACCTTCCAAAGCAATTATTGGCTCTCCTTGGCTGAATTTGGGGTGGTCTTAGGCCTAAAGAAATGGGCTCAAGAGTTGGGCCAAGTTCTTCTAACTGGATTGGTCTTTTTTAATTCCCTCTTTAGGTTAGAGTTTAATTCTTCCTCATTGGACACCATATTCAATGTTCTCGACTAAGTGTTGCCCTTTTGGAGGCTTAGAATAGTTTCCTTGAATAGAGGGTGAATAAGGCATCTTTGCGGTCGTCTCTCAATTTGAGCCATGTTAAGTCTTATTGACCCTTTAAAGAATTCTCGATTGTCATGTAATTGAGTGGAATAATTGTCTTGCCTAATCATGGTGTCATTCCAACAATTCTAGCGTTGGTTCGGGATTAATTATCTTCACCTAGAATCACCCATGAACTGGCTAAATTATCCAACGAATCCAATCTATGAGTCGTCACGCGTCAACTCATGTTAGCACAAGGTTATCTCGTTTTGATCCTTATGGTTGAGTAATTACTTTAAGGCTGAATGCTATGATTAATCATGCTTGTCAACCCCTAATTGCCAGTCTTCATTGATTTAGCAGGTTAATTACCACACTTTGCTATTTGTGCCTTGACACTTAGCCCAAACCTTCACTTGATAAATATATGGCATTGGATTAAGAATGTTACATACTCTCTTCGATTATCCATCAGTTTGCATATAATAATATGTGTTGAATTGTAATTGAGTCCCAAGTGCAACTTCTAACTAATGTTGAATCTTTATCCAAAGTGATAGTTATTGGGATTCCATGCAATCTAACTATTTGCTTAATGTACTACTCATCAATCTTAACATGCGCTTGATAAGAATCCAACTCATTTTTGAGTCGAGTGCATAAGCAACAAAATGATCAAACAATATAAACCAATGCATGAGCTACCCATGTTAATTTAAATAACACAAAGCATGCAAAACTCATGCAAGTATGACTAAAATATAATCCATGTTCAAATTATGCAAAGTAACTCCCTACCTAACGGTTAGGGAATCTATGTACCAACCAAAATGGGAACCTATGATCGAACAATACACAAAGAGGACTAATGATGGCTAATAGTGATCACAAAAGAGGAAGTAGAGAGGGCATGAAAAGAAGGAGAGGAGTAATACGTGATAAGGGAAGAGGAAGAGAGAGGGGTGTAGTGTCTTATTTAAGGAGAGCATTCCCCTATTTATAGACCCAATTTCTTGGCCATCCAATTTACCTTCATTAGAGGATTATCTTCATTAATAGACGATCTAGCCTGGTCAATTGCGTTTTCCTAATATTTACTTGACACCCTAAGTTAGCTTATGTGTCCTCTTAGACCTCATAATGATCACAAGCACTAATCTAATTGGTCCAATTGTCTTGACTCATTTAAGAGCATAAGATTTGGGCTAAGATTTGCCTAAAGTTCACCAATATTATCTTAGGCATAAATGGTCCAATCATCTCTCATTGTTTGACCACCAAGTAAAAAAGATAGATTCAACACATTTATTACCTTAGATATGGTCATCTCTCATGGTCTAAGATTGTTTCTTATCCTATAAGCATTTAATGCAAGCATTTAATGTTAGATCTTACTAAGATTCATACTTATCTCATAAGCATTTAATGGCTATATTTAGTCATTTTGGGCTTTAGATTACACTAATTAATGCTAGTACCCAAATGATTTACTAATGTGACATCCTGAAATTCAAGGATCTCATAAGACGAAACTTGACACCCAAGAACGATCGAAATGGAAAGAATTGAGCTTAGATCAGATTGAGCTAGTCATAAATGGACAGTTGGAACAAACCAAAGGGAAAGAAATGGAAGAAATAATGAAAACCCTAAAGACCCCGTCGTGAATCCACGTTGCCCCAATCTTTGTCCATCCATCTGAGGCATTTGATTTTGAGGCAACGGTGGAGTTTTCTAAACTATTCTTTTGATTTAGAAAACGGTGAGACCAAGATTTTGACATTTGAACTTTGATTTTGAAATTCCTAGAAATTGATTTTTCTAGTTGATTCTAACTTGACCTAATTTTGAGTTTTAACCTTAAGACCATCTAGTTGACCGTTTGACCTTTAGATGGAGACGAGTAGACACGACACTGTGACTGACTGGCAAACTAACGAGTCACCATCGACGCTGACCAACCAGCACAGCCGGCCAGCCAACGCTGATCGGTCTAGCTACCGACCACGTTCACCCTCTCTCTCTTTCTTCCACTTGTCCATCCACTTGTCCTCTTGCATTTTTTGAATTTAAAAAGGGGAAATGAAACATCTTTTAGAAGGTTTGTGACACTTGTCACACATGCAAAATTGGATATTATACTTTAAAAGGAAAATAATATTTTAATGAAGGGAAATCTTATTATATTATGTTTTAATCAAGGTTTCTTATTAAATGAATTTTTTTAATCCTTTTTGACAAATGTCAAACATGCACCACCTTTCTTCCTTTTCTTTCCTTCTTTCCTTCTTTCCTCTCTTCTCCTTGGTTTGGCCGAACCTACCCATTTCCTCTTGAATTTCGGCTACTTCAAAGAGTGAAGCAAAGTTTGACTTTGATTTGACCAACCATTTGCCACTTGGAGAACATGCAAGAAAGGTCTTAAAAATAAAAGGTTTAACTGAGAAACTTACTCCCCACTTCTCTTGGGTTGTCATTTACTTCTTGTCTTGGTTTTATTTAACTTTATCAAAGCAATTGATGGTGATTTGGAAGCATTTGGCCGAACCATTCTTCCCCTTCTTCCCCAAGTTTTGGCCACTTAACACAAAAGAGAAGGAAAGGCTTTTGACCCTCTTTGACACTTGTCCATCATGTAAAAGAAGCACTTGACCTTGAATTGAAAAAAAAAATTGGACATCTTGGAAAGGAGTTGGCCGAATCACTCTTCCCCTCTCTTAAACAATTCGGCCACTTCTCTTGATCAAAGGGAAGTCAAATTTTTGAGAACCAAATTGATATTTGGCATCCATGCAAGGGAATCTTGGACTTTGAAAATGGTATTTGGACAACTTGGATAGCTCTTGGCCAAACCACCCATTCTTTTGCTTCTTGGTTGTCTTCTTCTTGCTTGTTTCTTGTAATTGATAGCCTTAAGCTTCAAAGGAAAGTCATGATACCATCCTTGGAAAGATAAGGACCAATCCAAGCCTTCTACTTTCCCTTCTTTGTTTATTCTAGTCAAAACAAAGCTTTGAAGAGTCTAAGAGGAGCCTAAACCGAACCAACCTCTCTTTCTTCTCTTCCATTTGGTTGTTCTCTTCCTCTTTGACTCCTACTTGTGCTAATCAAGAAAGGAAGGCCATCATGAAGGCCTAGGGAAGGCAAGGCCGAATCCCTCTTCTTCTTTCCTTCTCTTCCTCTTGTCTCTTCATCCTTGTCTTCTCTTCTTTAGAATCAAGCCATAATGACTCTTGGAAATGAATAAGCCGAACCAACCATCTCCATCTCTTACTCTTGTCCTCTTCTTCTTGTTCTTTGTTCATTTAAAGTTTCAAAGTCATCATAAGGATTCTTTCTTGGAGAAGGAGAATCATGCAAGGAAACCCTCTCTCTTTTCTCTTCTTTTTCCCTCCTCTTCCCCTTATTTTGTGCCGGCCACCTCCTCTCTTTCCCTCTCACGCCGAGCCCTCTCTCTCTCCCTCTTCTCCTCTTCTCCTCTTCTCTTCTTCTCTTGTTCATCATGAGTCTCATCTTGAGAAGAAAGATGAAGCCACTTGGCTTCCATGCATCCAAAAGGAGAAGAACTAGCTATCATTACCTATGGAGGAGCTCTCTTTTTCCTCTCTTCAAGATGATAGCTTCAATAGCTCCATCTCCTCCTCTCTTGGCCAATGGTTACCGTTGCCCACTTCCCTCCAATCCATGGACATGCAAGGGTGGCCAGGACTTCTATTGGAACCCCCATTCTTCCTTATACCTCCCACTTTACTTCTCATTTGAGCTACCAAGATAGAGAGCTAAGAGAGTGAGAGATTGAGACCAAGAAGAAATCGAGCTACCGAGCTAAGACGTTACTGTCGCTGTCCACCATCCTTCGCAGTTCGTCCGAGCCGAGCCAAGCCACCACGTCCTTCATTCTTCTTCTTCTACTCCTTCTTTACTTGTTGTCTTTGATTGTGATTCAAAGGACCACCATTCATCGAGCCGAGATCAACGAACCATTGACACCTTCTTCGAGTTCGATCGAAACCGGTGTAGGCAAGTGACCTCTTGCACGAGGGCTAGGAGAGTCCTCATCTCCTAAGATTTCTTTTCTTTGCTTTGAAACCAAAAATGGGTCATGTTTTGACTAGATGACATGCATTGGATGATGGTGTGATTTCATGCATCGTATGGCCGCTTAGTATTTGAAAAAGCTCTAGGATTGCATTAGCTTTCAAACTAATAGGTTGCATGGATCAATATTCAGCCGAGTTAGCATGGAATGGGATGTGTTCGCCGAGGCCGAATATTGATCTCGTTAGTGATCCAAATGTGAATGAGATGCTTGTGATGATGATGGTTACTTTCCCCAAAGAGGTTGGGATGCTTCGGATGATGGTAGGTTGGATCACATGAGAGGTGTTGCCAATGCTAGCCGGACGGATTGCCGTGAGATGCACGATGCCCTCGGAGTGAGGATGCCTGGGTAGTTAGACCCGGTGAGGCTCCCATGTGACAGTCGGATTGAATTCTCTTCGATAGCAAGACGTCGGATGTGTGGAGGGTTCCTCCTTGGAGTAGGGGATGCCTTGAGAGAAGGAGGATCGGATTCTCTTGAAGAGAGATTATGTGATGCCTCTGGACGAGTAGCCCAGACAGAGCACTGAAAGCCTTCGGAGTGATGGAGGATGGGATAGATGGATCACAATTTTTGTGCATATGAAATGCTTTTTAGATGGATCACAATTTTCATACATATGAAATGCTTTTTCTCATGATGAAATATTTTTGCAGGTTTTGATGATAAACTTGCATCCGTGTGCTATGGTGTAACTTCATGAGATTGCAAGCATTTGCATGAGCTATGTGATCATCTTGGTTTGCGTGCTTGAGTATTGCTTGTCTAAGCTTAAGCTTAGCCCATGGATTACAATTTTTCAGATTAGACATGACTTATCTACCTGTTAGCTACGGAGCCCTTAAGGAGGAACACCGTGAAGAATTAGAGTTCACTCACCCTCGTTTTCCTAGATGCCGATTTAAGAGAGTCGATATCCATTTTACTATCCACCAAGGCTTTTGCATGGATCGATTACATTTTCGTCTCTTTGTTTATTATAAATTCAAAAATAATACATGGGTGGGGCCTTTATGTCCACGTTATGCCGAGGAGATGGCAAGTAGCGAGAATAGTATTTTCTCAAGTGATGATGATATGGATATTGATAGCGGATCCGAGGGGAGTAGTGGCTAAAAAAATCACTTATTACTTTATGAAGTGGCTTATTGAGTTTGGTTTTTCATTTCCATGTAATTGAGAAAGAATGAAAGTAGCCCTCATTTGAAGTATTATTTCAATATCTATGTGTACTAGCTCCATCTTTATGATATTATGTACGAGTCGGTGATTGATTTTAGCTTATGAAAAGATAAACTTGAATTTTAATAGCTTCCGTAATACTCTGATTTGAAATTGATTTAAACAGTTTCTTAAAAAATGTCAACGTATTAAATTAAATAAAATGGGATTATATTTTGTAAGAAACCATGAGGTCTCTTCTATTTGAGATGAGTTTGGGTGTTATGGAATAATGAGAGATCTCAACTCCACGAGACATGACGTTTACTCGAGATTTATTTAAAAAAATAAAAAGTTAGGCCATGACATTCTGTGAATGATGAGTTCACGGGACGTTACAGCCAAGTTTTGGTATCAAAGCTTTGATCTTTCAAAAAGCTTTTATACAAGATTGTTTATGTGTTGATTTATGGAAAACCCTAGGTTGGGGGACGTTAGAACTAATATGGCCAAGACAAGCTAGCTCTTCAACTATAAGCCATGTGTGCCCCCAAGACTAAATTTAGAATTATGAGTTGGCCTAGTGCAATTAATATTGTAATTAATTCAATTTAATGCACTAAGGTCACCTGACATCTTCCCATTAGCTATTGGATTCACTCTTGCCAACTTAAAGCCAATTGTAGTTAGGAAATCCAGTAGTTAAGGTGAGTCGGTTGGCTTGTGGCTAGATGGTGGCTAGTGATATAATTAGGTAGGGCCAAGCATGGCCAAGCATCATTAGATGTAAGGCTAACATCCTAGATCCATGGTAAATCCCCACCAATCAAGGATTAGTTTAGCCATTCCTACGGTTATGCATGGCCTGTTAATAGTCAAGCGTGCCCAATTCATAGATCATGGATCAACGCATGATCGTTCACCAACCCTCGGATAGATTGATGGATCGATGCATGTGAAGGTCCGGGATCAATCCCACTGATCCTTGGATCAATACCATGGATCAGTCCTCCTATCCATGGTTGATCTCGATCGATCTCTACCAATTCATGGTTTATCCTTCCTCAATACCAAGTAATACCCGACTAGTCCCTGCCAATGCACAACTGATCCCTGAGCGATACCCATGTTTTCGGATGTTACAAGATACCTGTAACCATTACCTTAGATTAAGATTCAAGATTTACCTCCAATTTTTGGAAAAAGTTAAATGGTACTCTGGGAACGAAATTGCAATATAGCACATCATACCACCTGCAAATTAATGAATAGTCAAAGTGTGTCATCCAAATCCTTGAAGATATATTGCATGCATGCATGTTAGATCTGGATGGAAACTGGGATGAAAAATTACATTTGGTATAATTCGCCAATAATAATAGTTATTGACTTAAGTATAAGGATGACGCCACATGAGGCTTTGTATGAAATACTTTAAATGTGGCACAGACTGCTTCCAACCCCTTTTTTGAGGCATAATTGGGCGAATTTATGGGTTTAGTTAGTGGCTCGTTGGCTTTGGGAGTACCCCAGGTTCTGGGACTAAACCGTTGATTGTGTTGAGCTAAGCCTGAGGCGTGAACTTTTACGCAGGCTACCCTGAGGCGTGAACTTCTACGAGGGGTTGTGATAAAGAGATAAGCCTAAGGCATGAACTTTTATGCGGGCTACCCTAAGGCATGTTTACACGGGGTTTAGTTGAGCTTGATGAGGCCAACTGTCGAACACTTGAGGCATGAACTTCTACACGGGTTGTGGCGAGTTGTACACCTAAGGCATGAACCACTACGCATGTTGTGGCAATGACTTAACGCGTGTTTATGCTGGTCGATGAACAATTTTGTAGTCGACCACCTGAGACATGAACTTCTATGCAGGTTGTGGTGAGTTGCACACCTAAGGTGTGAACTATTACGCGGGTTATGGTAATGACCCGAGGCGTGTTTACACGGGTCGAGAAATAATTTTGTGATTTCTTTAAACTTGAGTTTTCAAAACTTTGCATGTTGATTACGAGGCCACCTCCTAGACGAGGTTTATAAATTTCTACTTATAGAGTTATATATCACCCTGTGGTTATTAACAATTTTTAGGGTCGCATGATGATTAGCTGCATAATTCACTTTGGTACTCTGCTCGGCATGATGATGAAAGTTGAGACGGTAATCAAACCCCTTATGTTGAGAGGTTACATTAGAGGAGCTAGGGATAACCAACCTTGTAATGCCCCATTTTCGGGCCATTTTTAAGTTCAAATTGGACGAATTTATAGGTTTAGTCAGTGGTGCATTGGCCTCATGAGTTTCCCAGACTAAACCGTAAGAATTGATTTAGGGTGATTCCGGACTTTTGGAATTCACATTTGGGCCCCCGAGACTTGGTTATTGTATTTTGACCCCAAAAACAGGGAATTTTGGGCCTATGAATAATTTTGAAAAAAATTGGGAAAAGTTGACTTTTGGTCAACATTGACCGTTAACCATTCAACGAACCGGTCGATTCATATGAAGAACCAGACAGACTAGGGAGATACCAGTTCAACCGTGAGCAGAGACGGTTCGACCGCACATAATCGAATTGCTCCTTGTTGGTCTTTTCTCCCACTACGGCGTGTTATCGAACAGGTGGTGGATGCATGGGCAGGTCATACATCTACTGCCCAATCACTAGCCATCAATGTGAAATGGCTATTAGCTACCCTTAAGACCTAGGAAGGGTACTCAGTAGCTAATAGGTGTGCGATGTTTATCGTCGGAGAGCTCAAAAACCTGCGAGGCATGCCTATTGCCCTGTTTTTCTATCCATGCAGACCCGCGACTTCGTCCACCGACCTCCTTTTGACTCGTTCTTGGTATCTTGGTGAAGCTCGTGGTGTAGTCTTTACATCTCAGCCAACCATCTCCTCCATCGACGCCCATAGCCCTAAAAGATGGCCCCACATCACTGGTACGTCCCTGTTTTCTAGGTTGAGAATTGAGCTTCGTTGGCCAAGATCCTTGGATCTGTCGATCTAGGGCTTCCGATGAGGCTTTTAATTAGTTCCTAGGTATGCTTTAGTCTTATTTGGAATCGATTCGTTGGGCAGGAAATGGGCAAATTTCTATCTGATTGCCTGTTTGCCTTAAAAAGGCCACCGAACCCTAGTTCTAGTTTCCTCGCCGTTCTGGCGATACCCAACCCCTCAAACCACTCCTAATTGACTCGTATGAGCTTCTTGAGTACAAATTGGTAGTTAAATTGGTTGATTTGGACCAGGTTTGGCAAATTGGAGCTCGAAGTGGATTGCCCCCCTTTCCGGAAAAACCCTAGCCTTGAACCACCGCCGTCGAGGAGCTTGTTCTCCTCCCTCTGGACACCCAGCTGACGTGGTTGGTATCAATGAGCTCGTATGGAAGACAGCTTCAACACTTAACTAATTTTGAGCTCTAATTTGACCCGAGGAGAGAGAATCAGAGCCAAACCTGAATGGCCTTCATTCCTGACCTGGTTCACGACCTAGAAGAAGACCCAATCAGGTTTGTTCATGGGCTATTCGGGTGTTTGGGGCATGTTTCGTTACCTGCCTTCGTCATCCACAGCTTTGCCCGCCTTCCGAAGCCAAGAGAACTTGTTGTACCCCCGCTGGGGGGTTTGCCAGAATTTCGTTGGACTGTTGCGGAAAATCACTGAAGCCACCGTTGAACTCCACTAAGATTGGACTACCTAGTGAAGTTATCGAATTGGAGATTGGACGATCACATTAAGCCCAAGCACGATCGGAAGAGTATGGATTACGTCGTCGGTTCGCGAGAAAAGCAAGGTCAGTGGACCTCCTAATTGAGTACGTTTATTGCCTTAGTAGAATGACTTGGGCCATTGTGGTGTCTTGTCGGTTGAGGTTAGCTATTATGGGATAATTATGATTGGAAATTGTGCACATGGTTAGATAAATCAAGCCATTTGGCCAAGATGGGTTGAATGCAAGGCCATTGGGCCCGTGATGAATTGAAAGTGTGATTGATTGAATGTGAGGCCAATGGGCCAAGATGCATCGAATGTGAGGCCCTTGGGCCTGAGATTAATCAAATGCAAGGACGTATGGCCTAAGATCTAAATTGGACACCGAAGTCCAATGGGAGATGGAAGGAACCAGAATTAATGGAATTTGAGTTGTGTTGACACCTAAATTTTGAAATTCATTTTTTTTGCATTAGTTAAAATAGGGTTTTTCTTTATTTGTTTTTTTTTCTGCAAATAGTTAATAAGACATTTTGCACATCAAGGAAAATCATGGGCATATATTGAGCACATATTGAGTGGAATATCATGGATTCAAATTCAAGAAGGAAAAGGGGAAAGAAAATTAGGAAAATAATAAAAAATTGAAATAGCAATATTCGGTCAATGGACCGAATATATGCTATCTTCTTCCTTAAAGAGTGAACTTTAGGTCAAGGGATGGGGACTAGTTTTTTTTTTTATAGAAAAATACGCACACAGAGAGGGAGAGAGAGAGAGAGAGAGAGAGAGAGAGAGAGAGAGAGAGAGAGAGAGAGAGAGGAGACGGCAGACCTACTCTAGTGCTTCCCTCATTTGACTCGCAGCTCCAGTGACACGTCCGCAGCTTCTCGGCTCGATCTTCTTTTCTTCCGGTGAGTCTTGGTCACAACCGTTCTGTCCATGGCCTTCTCGAGGATCACGACCGGGGATTCGTGGATGAGTGTCAGTTTGGCTTGAGTTCGCTCAAGCGCGCCGGCTCACCACTCCCTCGAGCTGTGTAGGGAGCTTGGTGGCCTTATTTTTCCTTGCCCATGACCTCCTCATATTTTATCTTTGCTATGATTCTCAAGGCCGAGGTGATTGTGGTTGATTGGTTCAATTTTAGAAGTCCTATGTTGCTGATTTTAGTGATTGTGTTGATTTTGGCCCCTGCAAGTGATTTATCTTATGCCCTTTGATTGCTCGATGAAATGCCCGAGTGAATTGGCCATGAATTTCTTGTGTCGTGTGATTTTCTGCTGCTTGTTTGTGTGCCACGTTGTCGCCGAAGGAACGCCGAAGGGGCAGTCGCAACATTGGCTTCTGTCGGCGCCACCGATCACGCCTCATCGCGAGCTGGTAGCTCTGGTCATGAACTGTGCGCAACACTTGCGACGTCTGCACGAGGAAGACGACTTGT
The DNA here is from genome assembly GCA_030064385.1 of Melaleuca quinquenervia. Classification (NCBI taxonomy): domain Eukaryota; kingdom Viridiplantae; phylum Streptophyta; class Magnoliopsida; order Myrtales; family Myrtaceae; genus Melaleuca; species Melaleuca quinquenervia. The sequence continues at coordinate 12,222,200 of CM057720.1, forward strand.
AGGGTAGCTGGTTCTGGCTATCTTGTGCGTAGGCCGAGACTTGGACATGAGCTGGATCAGCACGAGAGCTGGACCGATTGCTGCACGGGCTGGGATTGCACAAGAAAGTGTGTCACGTCCCGAACCTTGAGAGCATGCACATCCCTCATTGGTCTATTTAAATTGCGATGTTCCCAGGACGCGTCGCCGACCCAATTGATTATGCACATGCGGAAGTGAATTAGACAATCCCCTGACAACAATCAAACATGGGATATAAAAGTAGGATAACCAATTCAACATATTCAATCCCGAGTTTAGATACGCAAAAGACTAAACCAAAAATGGTTTACAAAACTATCTAAACTCTGAGATCTACAGCCACATGCTCCAGGTCCATCCAAAGGTGTGCTCCAAAATCATCACCTACGGTACTTCCTATCGCATGGGACGTATCTCCAACTAGGGACCTGCAAAATAATGTTAAGTTGAGACAACGTCTCAACGAGTTTATCCCCTACGCCCTAATTAGGAAGAAAATTCACCTAGAGGTAGCCTAACACACATCAAACAATCCTTACCTCATCTTAGCACCTCCTTGCACATCAGTACAGTTCATCAACATATACAGATAGCAAGCATGTCCAACGATTGGAACACTGCACATCAATCATCCAACTCTCACAGAGGTCTCGATTATAAGGCCAAATCGTTATGACACGTCCCATTCCATGTCACACAATTTCGTCCCATAATAAGGCGCGGCAAATCAATGTTTCAATTCATAATCAAGCTGAGTTATGATGTTTCTCGACCCACGTAAACATGCCTCAGGTGATCGCCACAACCCGCGTAACGTTCACGCCTTAGGTGCGCAACTCGCCACAACCCGCGTCAAGTTCACGCCTCAGGTGTGCGACAGTTGGCCTCGTCAGGCTCAACTAAACCCCGCGTAAACACGCCTCAGGATAACCCGCGTAAGTTCATGCCTCAGGCTTATCTCTTTACCACAACCCCGCGTAAAGTTCACGCCTCAGGGTAGCTCGCGTAAGTTCATGCCTCAGGCTTATCTCTTTACCACAACCCCGCGCAAAGTTCACGCCTTAGGGTAATCAAACCAATCAATTTCATAAATACAACATGCTCATGCCTCAACAAGCATGCGATCAATAATTCAAGCCATGCGATTTAAAATTGAACCACTTGATTGATAAATGTACCACATTATTCTCACTCACGGCCACGTGATTAATAATCGGACCACACCATTAATTAATGTACCACACGATTAATCAATCACGGCCACACGATTAATAATCGGACCACACAATTAATTAAGTTTAATAATAAATGACATCATAATTCCTAAAATATCTTCTAGAAATCTTCTCTTGCAAGATAGCTTCATTTGATATCATCCATGACTTCATATTCATAAATGCCCATAACTACACATGTGACATCATCACATATACACTGTTTATCAAGCACGACATCAAGAACAACCACAAAAATAATATTGGTCCCGATCAACAGAAATAGGGCTACTCGTGTGTCTCCAAGTTTAAATCCAGAAAATCAATCAAACGAGTTCAGAAAATTCCCAAAATTTAATATGTCATAAAGACACCTTGACCTAGATCCTTCTGGATCAAGAGCAGTAAATCGCTCAAAACGCTACAAGAATTGTGCCCGTTTCCAGAAGTCACATCTTTCAAAACCAGCTTGGTTCGAGATACAAAACTTATTCGTTTGCTCTGAAATTTGACTATGTTAAACTAGAAGCTGTAATAAACAAGTTTCGTGAAGGAACTCTTTCGAAATTCGGACCCTAGGAGTTGATAAAAATCCTTTGAACACCAAAAGATCATATTTCCAGCAAAAATAGGGGTTCTGTTTTCTTCCAAACGAAGTTGAAATATTACCCTTTTAAATCCATAAAATCTTGGGTAAAATATATGTTATAGCTGAAGATGTCTACAACATTTCTCAAGAAGAAATTGATCTCAAAATCTCGGGGAAACTCATTCCACAAAATTGGCAAACGGATAGTGTCCAGTAAACAGATTCAAGAGAAATCAGCCAAACTCAACTAAATCAACTTCCCTAGTGTTCATCTAACCCAAAACCACTCTAATCAAGCTGATCAACACTAATCTAACCCCCTAGGTGTAATCAACATCCTAAGAGAGGATTAGGAAGTAGACTCACGGGATTAGCGAACCAACAGGTCCACGGTGGTGGCGGCGGCGCGAAGGCGAGCGTTGGAGCATGGTTGGATGAGCTTGGGTTGGCTGGTCTGGTGGTGGAATTTGAGCAGCAAGGGAGTGGGCATGAGCAGCAAATGGAGGAAAGAAAATGAGGAAAGAAGAGGAGAAGAAGGAGTTCTCTAGAATTGAGGGAGAAGCCCCGCATGGGAGAATGGAAAAGGGGAAACACAACTTGCCAAGCAAGTTTTCTTGTGGCCAATGATAGGTCTTCTACCCCTAAAGTCAAAGGATCACCCAATAGCTAATTTCTTCTCCTTTTCTTCACAAAATAAAGTCTTTTTGGAGGTCAAATAAATCCCTTGACCAGCCCCTACGAATTTCCACTATTTTTTTCACCTATTAATTCAATTTGGTAGCCCAAAAATCCAACTAAAGAGGCCCCTCCGAATTTCTTGATTCAATTTTGCCGAATTTGAACTTTCTCGCAAAATTCCCGGCTCGATGGAATTTTCCCAAAAGATGAGACAAGCTCCTAAAAATAAATTGTGACACACTCGAATGTTCAATTCCCAAATCCGAGTTCAATTTCATGGTTAAAATCAACCGAACGCAATTTTAGTACAATCTAACTTATCGGGTAGCTTTTAGGGATTTTATCGCGATTGTATCCCTTAACGGCTTTACTTAATAGGTTAGTTAACTCAAGAGTGGCCAGCTCCGAGAAAAAGACCATAGGCACGTCGGTAAAAAGTCCATTTCATTTTATCTCAAACGAGATCAAAATTTAGGATGTCACAAAAAGGACCCAGACCGGGCCCGCCCACTGTTTGCCTAGCAAAAGATAGAAGGAACGGAGCTGGGCCTGTGCGAGCCCACCCTGTTCCCTTCTGGCCTTGCTGGGCTCTCAATGAGCGGATTGGGTCCGACCCAATCCGGTTCGCCCCAGCGTGGGTCGAGACTGAACCAACCCGATTGGTTCCCGACCCGATTTCTTTTCCTTTTTATATATTTATTATTTTTTAGTTAAAAAAATTAATTCAAAAAAAATCATTTTCTTTTAGAATTAGAGTTTTGGGTGTTTGATTTGCTTAATTTGCTTGAGTTGTTTAATTTAGATGTTATTTTCATGCTAGAATAAATTTGACATGTTTTCCTATTTTTGTATATTTAGTTTAATTTGCACGTTTCAATTAATTGCATAATTAGATTAATTTCATATTAGATAATTTTGCATATTTAAATCAGTATTGCTGCATTTAATTTGAATTGATTGCATGTTTAGCCTAATTGCATATTAGACAAATTGCACAATTAGATTCTTTGCATATTTAGATTTATAATGGCATATTTCATTAGATTTTATTTGATTTGATTTTGTTGGATTTTATTAGATTTAATGAGATTTGATTTGGTTAGATTTTATTAGATATTCGATTTGATTTGATTTTCAAGCATTACATATTTGATTAGATCTTTTGATTTGTTTCATTATTTCATTCCTTTCTTGTTATTTCTTTAATGTTTGAGTATCCGCGTGATTACCGCTGCATGTTAGGGATAGATTTAAAATTAACCCAACCTGCCTGCTGTTTCTGAAAATATTGAAAAGGTACCGAAAGGGTGCTAGAATAGGCTAGCATAACCAAATCCTCGATTCCTTAGATCTCTGGTTCGTATGAGTAAGGCATAACTCCCGATGCCTTACATGGGTTCATAATCGACCCACCATAAATAGATTAGTGGCGACTCCAAATTGAAAATATCTTACATGTTAAAATGTGAAACCAAAGTTGTGAATTGGTATGGGCTAGGGAGAACTCGAGCTAAATTAACCTTAACAATCCATTACCTTAACCCTAGGTGGTGCACCTTTGGGGAGGTCATGACAAGTTACGACACGGAGATGAGATAGGGACATTAATTAGGTCTTAGACCAATTTTGGATGGTCTTATTGTATGGAATGGGCATTTTATTTATTTATTGATTTATTTGTGTAATTTATGTATTTATTGCATTAAATCTAAATTTGTGTGATGAATTGATTTGGGGATAGCTATGAAGGTAAACTGGGAGGCCCATAAATAGAGTGAGTACAGAAGGAAGAGACTAGCGAGTGACAAGTACGACACGTGAGAGGGTGGGGATGACCTATGCCCTAGGTGACAGTGAAGACGTGAGACACGAATAGGGATCCTAGGGCGATTTGCATACCTAGTTTTGGATTAGAGGGTTTACTCACTAAGATACCCCCAATATCTCATCCCACCACCCAAAACCTTTCAGGAATGGCCATGGAGCTAGAAGAGGGACCAATGGGAGTGGATCGGGTTGATGAAGTTGGATAGCATATGGATGAGGACAAGATAGTGCCGAACATAGACCATAGCTCAGGGAAGAGTAGCGTTGTAATTTGATTATCCATGAAATCGATGTAATATTTGTAGAAGGGAGAAATGTAATTTAATATTTAAATTTCATCGCTTTCATTGTGATTGTCTTTAATTTTTAAGAAAGAAAAAAAATTAGGGTCTATCGTGCGTTCGAAATGCGAGGCATGATAGTCCCCAGTTTAATTTGGTATCAAAGCGAGATTTAGGACTTAAGCCCGGTTGAAACTTGGAGTGATAAGGTTAGATTGTGCTTACAAGGAGGAACAAATTGGATAATTTATTAGCTAATTGAGTCCACTTGAGGATTGGTAGAATAAAGGAAGGAAAAACTAGCTAGGATTTTGGAGATTTAAGCATTTGCTCAATCGATGGTTATTGAGATTTGAGGGATAAGTGCGGATTTGGTGACATTATTAGATTGCTTGTTAGAAAGATAAGCCCCTAAAAGTGATAGGATTGATATGATTGAATTGTATTAGATGGGAGAACAATTAAGGGGGGAAGAATTGTAACGCCCTATTTCCAGGCCGTTTTTAAGATCAAATTGGACATATTTATAGGTTTAGTTAGTGGTCCATTGGCCCCAAAACTTCCCTAGACTAAACCACAAGAATTGATTTAGGATGATATTTCGGACTTTCGAAATTCACGTTTGGGCCCCCAAGACTTGGTTATTGCATTTTGACCCCAAAAAAGAGGGAATTTTAGGCCTAGGAATAATTTTGGAAAAAATTGGGAAAAGTTGACTTTTGGTCAACGTGACTGTTGACGGTCAACAAACCGGTCGATTCCGGTTATACCAACAAGACACCAATTCGACCATAAGCAAAGCCGGTTCAACTGCGCAGTACCGGATTGCTCCCCGCCGGTCTTTTCTCCCTTTACAGCATGTTGTCGAACAGGTGGTGGACGTGTGGGCAAGTCATACGTTCGCCGGTACTTTTCGAGTACCGCGAAAGAGCTAAAGATAGCCGAGTTCCCAAGACTTTGCAAGGATTAACCCTCAATGGAGATGTATGAGGTGAAATTTGCTAAGCGCCTAAGTATGGCAAGAGGATCATGGAGGATCCTGTTGATCGAAAGATCAAGTCTAGAGGTGGATTGAATTTCGTTATTGAGAACCAATTGGCACCACAGTGAGTACATTCTTATTATGAGGTTGAGTAAAGTATGATGATTGAAAATGGACTTGGCAAAGAGAGGTGCCGGTTTTGAATTGCAACTTGCCGCGAGTTGAGATAACTACGAGCGAAGGGAAAGAATCAACTTAGATGAAATCGCCATGGGACAAAAATCTTTGGAGCTAAGATTGCCAAGGAGGACTAAGTTGTCATTGGTGTCGAGATTTGAGGAAATAGAAGTAGACAATTAAATGTCAAAAGCTGGGGGAGAACGATCAAGAGAGATGATCGGAGGAGATATATCTTGAGAAAATAAACAAGGATGAATTTCGAGGACGAAATTCTTTTCAGGGGGGAAGATTGTAACGACCCGTGCCCAACCCCATCTTCGAGGTCTATTTCGGCGGATTTATGGATTTAATTAGGGGTTTGTCGACCTTGGGAGTGATCCGGACCAAATCGTAAAAATTTATCTCGGGCGATTCCGGACTTCCAAAATTTGCGTTTTGGTCCCTCGACTTTTGGATAATTGCAATTTAGCCCCAAAAGAAGTGAATTTTGGGCCTTGGGGCAATTTTGGTAGAAATGGGGAAAGTTCACTTTTTGTCAACGTTGACCGTTGACCGATTAGACGGACCAGTCAACTTGCCACTGGATCAGTCCGATCGAGGGAGATTCGATCTGACCTGCCCAACCCCACACGAACCGGCCCTGCCTCCCTTTCCTCTCTCTCCTTCTCTTTGGCATTTGGTCGAGCGGGTAGAGCGCACGCGCGTGCGAGTCCCACTACGTAGCTAGTGGCCGACCAGCGGCAGGGCTACGCCTACTAGACGCCGTAGGCGTCCCATCAGCCTGAGTCGTGGCCGTTGGATGGCCGTCATGTGGCCCTGGCGACGCGGTCTTCTTCCCCTCGTGCAAGCTGCCCGTGCTAGTGTACCCGAGTGAGCTCCTCCCCTTCAACGCCTCTTTCTCCCAGCTCGGAGCTCTGTTGGATTCGGCCTTAGTGCCGTTGGAAAGCTCACGACGCTAGCTACACGACCCAGCCAACCGCCGCCACTGAATTGGCTTGAATCGCCACTAGTATCCCACGATAGTAGCCCCCACGGTCAGATTTTTCCCCCTGTTTTCCCAGCCGTGAACGTCGTCGGTGTTTCATCGTTCTAGCCACCCTCGAGCCACGCCGTCGTTTCCAATTGACTGGTAGGTACCCCTAAACCCTAATTATGGCTTTTGTTACGATCGATTTTGTCTAGTTTGGGCAATTTTACAATCGAACGTCGTTTTCCCAAAAATGAGTTGCCGGAGCCTAGATCCGGCCAATTAGCAGTTTTGACGATGCCCACTGCTCGCCGTTGGTCTTGGTAGACTCATGAGACCCTCGTGAGTTAAGCTTAGCCCTTTTAATTTGATTTTTGGTAGACCCTCATGAGACCCTCGAGGCTCGAACCGATTCGAGCCCTAATCAGACTTGCGGTTGTCCGAGCTTGTCATCACCGTTGCAGCACCGTTCGGCCATCCCCAGCACCACCCACGAGCCGTCCAAACTCCCAGAGCCACTCAGGACTGGACGAGGAGATTTATTAGGACCATTTGGATGGTCGAGTTGTGATTAGACGATTTGGTATATTAAGGGCCCCATATTTATTATTTGACAGTGATAATCGGAAGGACCGATTAGGTGGCCTGTGAGCCCTTATAACTGATTTGAGGTTAATAGGATTTATTGGGAGGCATGATTAGGTGACTGGATGGTTTGAGGTGGCTAATGAGCCTTAAGCAATGGTTGGACGTTGATTGAATCCGATAAGAGTTTGACAAGACTACATTTGGTGGCAAAGCGATGTCTTAATAGAATTATTAAAAATACTTATATAGCCTAAATGTATGAATAAGGGGTGTAAAATAAATTGTCAGTGGCAAATGATTGGATCGATTATCACCCAAGGGGCTTAATCAAGGGTTAATGGTCAACGGGACCGTAAGTGGAGGCAACTAAGTTGCGAAAGTGATGATGATGGATTATTAATAATTTTTGGATATTTTGATATTTAGTCGGTCATTTGGATATTTAAATTGGAAGTCGACGGGACCCGATTGAGTGTCGACAGGCTACGTTGGACTGATTTGATTTCGTAAGGCGATTAAAGTGGTCATTGACCTCGATTCACTTTGATTTTGGCTTTTCGCTTAGGAATTAGGGCAGTGGGCCCCAGCCATTGATTGATGGGATGACTTAAGCCGATTCTGGTTTGATATGTTATGCCATGGAAATTGGCAAATTGAATAGTGCCATGGACTTGGTGACGTAACGGATCGATAGACAGGATAACAACGTGCTATGGATTTAGCAATTAATGATTTAGGCCAAGGGTGGCTTGATATAGGGCACCATGGATTTGACGTCGATTAATTGAAGGGTTGATTGAGTAAATGGGAGGCCTAATTGTGGCTTTAAATAATGCCATGGACTTGGCGGGTTGAACAAACCGATAAAAGGGATAATAACATGCCATGGACTTGATGACAGTATATGAATGAATGGTTTGACTAATAAGCAATTTGATGGTAAGACGGCAATGGGGATCATTGAACATGGAAAACGACAACGAGCCGAGAAGGCTTATTTAGGGTTTAGGCCTGTTGTGAACGGCCTTAAGCTTTTAATTACACATTTTATTTATTAAATAATGCATTAATTCATTATTCTACAATTTATTCATTTAAAAGTTATTTATTCATTTATTTTATTCCCTTAATTTATTCAAGTGAATGTATGATGTTATTGGGGTTGACTGGACTGACAGGTATGTGGCTTAGTGCTAAGTCTCGGTCACGAACTAATTGACTCATAGGTAGATTGGTTAGCAGAGAGAGAGAGAGAGAGAGAGAGAGAGAGAGAGAGAGAGAGAGAGAGAGAGAGAGAGAGGCTTGTGACGGGCTGGGTGATAAAAAGAACGTGATTGGTAAATGAATTAGGAGTATTGAGTTAGTCTACTCTATTGAAAGTCGACTCAATTGAGGAGTCAGTGACCGTGGTGGCACTAGATGCTGATTTGAGGAGATTTATTAATTGTTGTCACGATGTGACGTTGTTGAACGGCTTTGAGCCGAGTCCCGGTCGCGGATCGGTAGACTGACGGATCTAGCTCACCAGTGTGATTGATTCGAGAAGGTGGGCTTGAGTTTGAGGCTAAGAATCGAGTTAGCTGGAGATAACGAAAATCATATTTCAAGTCGATTATGAAGGATTCGAGGAATATGGAACTGCTTGATCTCGAAGAAAGAAAGAATAGATGATAGTGGTATTTGGAGAAATTATATATGAAGGTTGAGCAGTGAGTATGGACCATAAGGTGATAGTGTTTCTAATTTTAGTATAGGGATAAACTCACTAAGATATTTATATCTCATCCCATTGTTGTTAACCATTTTTCAGGTACATGGTTAAAGAGGGATTTGGGGGTGAGTACTATGAGAGGAGACCCATGCTTCTGTTGAAGACTTGAAGGTCGGCGACAAGTCTTGGGACGTCACCATTTGATGGCTGAAGTGAAGGAAGGAAATCAGGTACTGTCGCGTGCCCAAGGGCGGGGTGTGGCGGGTCCTGACATACCCAACCCCTCAAACCACTCCCAATCAACTCGTAGGAGCTTCTCGAGTGAAGATTGGGTACTTAAATTGGTTGATTTGGACTAGGTTTGGCGAATTGAAGCTCGAAGTCGATCGCCCCCTTTCCAAAAAAACCCTTCAGCCACCCTAGTAGCCGTGGTTGGTATCAATGAGCTCGTATGGAAGACAGCTTCAACACCCAACCAATTTCGAGCTCTAATTCAACCCGAGGAGAGAGAATCAGGGCCAAACCTGACTGGCCCTCATTCCCCACCTGGTTCACGACCCAGAAGAAGACCGAACGGGGTCTATTTGTGGGCTTTTCGGGTGTTTGGGGCCCGTTTTGTCACCCGCCTCCGTCATCCATAGCTTTGGCCCGCCTTTCGGAGCCAAGAGAAGTTGTCGTACCCCGCCGAGGGTTCACCAGAATCTCGCTGGACCGCCACTGGAAAATCACCGAAGCCGCCATCAGACTCCACTGAGGTTGGACTACCCAATGACGTTGTCGGATCAGAGATTGGACGATCACATGAAGCCCGGGCACGATTGAAAGAGTATGGACTGCGTCACCGCAAACCACTGGTTCCCGAGAAAAGCAAGGTGAGTGGACCCCCTAAATCCTAATTGAGTACGTTTATTACCTTAGTAGAATGACTAGGGCCATTGTGGTGTCTTATTGTTTGAGGTTAGCTATTATGGGATAATTATGATTGGGTACTGTGTACCGATGTACGTGGTGAGATAGATCAAGCCATTGGGCCAAGATGGGTTGAATGCAAGGCCATTGGACTCGTGATGAATTGAAAGTGTGATTGATAGAATGTGAGGCGAATGGGCCGAGATGTATCGAATGTGAGGCCTTTAGGCCTGAGATTAATCAAATGCAAGGCCGTGTGGCCTAAGATCTAAATTGGACACTGAAGTCCAATGGGAGATGGAAGGAACCAGAATTAACGAAATTTGAGTTGTGATAGGGAGATGCGATAGGGACATTAATTAGGTCTCAGATCGATCTTAGACGGTTTTATTGTATGAAATGGGCATTTTATTTAATTATTGATTTATTTGTGTAATTTATTTATTGCCCTAAATCTGAATCTGTGTGATGAATTGATATGGGGCCAACTCCGAAGGTAGACTGGTAGGCTCACATATAGAGTGAGTACGGAAGGGAGAGACTAGCGAATGACAAGTACGACACGTGAGAAGGTAGGGATGACCTATGCCCTAGGTGACGGTGAAGACGTGAGACATGGATAGGGACCCTAGGGCATTTGCATACTTAGTTTTGGATTATGGGATTTACTCACTGAGATACCCCTAGTATCTCACCCCACCACCCCAAACCAAGAATGGCCATGGAACCAAAAGAGGAGCCAATGGGAGCGGATCAAGTTGATGAAGTTGGACAGTAGATGGATGAGGATGAGATAGTGCTAAACATGGACCATAGCTCAAGGAAGAGTAATGTTGTAATCTGATTATCCATGAAATGGATGTAATATTTATAGAAGGGAGAAATGTAATTTAATATTTAAATTTCATCATTTTCGTTGTGATTGCCTCTAATTTTTATGAAAGAAAAAAAAATCGGGGTCGCCATGCATTAAAGGCGGGGGTGACAAACCCCGATCTTAGTCAACTTGTGATTAAAAGTGCTTCTGGCACATTTTATTGTAGCAATCACACTTGTATTGAAATTGTGTTGATAGTGATCGTCACTATAATGATGTGTATGATATTGGGTTGAATGTTATATGACTTGCCTATTTAACTACCATAATTTGTCAGGAATGCTTCCGTGTTTTCATAGAGTAAAAATGAAATGTCAGTAATTGGATCATGAGTTAATATTATCGCAAGAAAACGTGAATGTTGGGACTTATCATGTGTCCAATGAACCGGGACGTGATAACTCCAATGTAACGAGCCCTTAATTAAGTACAGTATTTATGTGGTTTGTGGAAAGGGGTCGTTACATGGCTCATGGCTTGGACCGTGGAAAGATAACGGACGAGGGGGGTGGGAGTTTCAGTCATGCGTTCTGGCTATCTTCATTATGATCTAATTCTTCGTTTTCGTTTTTTAAGTTTGTGGCTAGTTTTAGAGTGATATGTAGGTAATATTGAACTATTATAACTATTAATCAGGGCCCCAGTTTAGAAAGATAACATCGAATGAGGATTTTGGAAACCACTAGAAGAGATGAAGAACCAGACATTTGATGTCCTTCTAATGAAAACCTACTCCTACATCAGTGATTCCTTTTTCAGTCTTCACTGATTCCTTTTTCAGTCTTCACGATAAACATATCACGCTAGAATATTGTGACCCAGCATTCAAATGACCTTTTATCAGGAGCCCTTCATATATTCTATCCTTATATTCTCCAATATAACGATCCTATTGCCATTTAATTCCATACAAAAAGCAGATATAAATCTCCAGAAAAAGTTAGGAATCAAACTTAGTTCCAACATCGGCATTTTTATTCTATGGTTATATAATGGCTATTTTCCTATTCGTGTGAATTCCTAGAGAAAATTCAATAAAAATACATACTTCAAGTCGGTATGCTTAAACTATAAATGATCATTCTGTTTCTGTTTCGTGATAATTACATAAGTTTACTGAGATTTGCAATGCCTGACCAATTTATAGACGGCGATGAAGGTAGCTAAATATCGGTGGCTTACCCTAATCTGGCACCCATATTAGTTATTGCAACAGCTTGTTTAATTGTATGCACTCGGGTCTACTGAACTGAGTCCATAATTTTCGTTGATTATCTGATCCCGCATGAACCCACGATTGAGATTTAATTAACAATCTCATAATGCTGAGAACAACTTTTATCAATCTCGGATGACTCACTTTATTAAATGGCTAATTCCCTCCGAACTCTCTTCCACTCTCTCTACCCCTCTTTTTTTTTTTCGGTCGAGTCTCTCTCAATCTGAAGATATTGCAAATTGAAAGGAGAAAATATATAGGATAGAGGCTTGAAATTGAGGAAAGAGACGCATTGCCTACTGTTGATGAATGAAGAGGTGGAACATGGTAAAAGACAAAAGGCGAGAACGAGCACTTAAATGTGGGTGAAATTTCAATGTCGCCTTTGTTCCAGGGTTCTATAGGAAATTTAAATTTAAATAATGTTTAAGACTTGCATCTAGATAACGTTTTGTGATGGTAAATTTCACTTAGACTACTGATTGAGACAAATTATCAGTCTGACTTTGCCTTTTTTTACCTTTAGGGTTACTCGAGTGTTAAGCATAATTGTCATACTTAGTTATTGCCAGGTCAGAATCGCAATAGAAAGAACAAATTGTACGGCATCATATTTTCCTCCATTGACTATGGGGAAATTTCTCCAACTGTGTCTTTGATTGGTGGCTAACAAATATGTACATCACACACTCTTAATTTAGTGGAGTTCATATATGATTGGTACCAATAATTTGCAATCCAGTAATCAAATGTAGAATTGAAGAAAACTTCCCCCATCTACGGTTGAAGGAGAGTACAATTTCCTTTGCATTCTCTATTGGGATCATCCCAAGAACACATAATTCTAGAGAGTACAATTTCCTTTGCTTCTCTTATCCCTAGAGAGGCAAAACCTAAAACCACTGGTTATGCTTCTCTCAATCGATTTCCTTAACATATGCTCTTAATCAGGCTTTACCGACATTTATGGTTGGATGAGTAAGGAAAGATATTACCAATATGCAAATGGTCTGATATAACTAGAAAAGGATGGGCTATTTATGCCCCACTTTGGATTTTAAACGTACTTATTCACACACCTTATATGACTAATCAAGCAAATACTGGGAGAAAGACACTACAAGTGACATAACTTGTGTATGACGCTCACTTTAGTGTCAAAACTTTTCGACAATTCACTTAAGAGCCATTTCAGTAAAAAAATGATCATTTAAGTGCCAACTTCGGCCAAAAAGATCACTTAGGGCGCACATTATATAATTTCTGGCTAGAAATTGAGTTCATGAACATAAATAGATTTTTTTTTATTTCTGTTCCGGAATGAATTTCTAAGAAAAAAATGCATTTGATAAGGATAAATAATTTATATTTCAAAAATAAAAATTCCGTTTGGTAACGAAAACTTTTTTGTTTATATTTATATGTTTCATTTTTTCATTTGCAATATATTCATTTCAATAAATCCAAATGCTTATTATTTAGTGCGAAAAAATTGACCAATTTCATCACATTTCCTATTATTGTATAACTCCAAATTCACTTTAGTTATGCTGATCTCCTTGTTAGAAATGGTACTTACGCAAAAAAAAAAAGTCAACCTAAAATAACAATCTATTAGGATATACATTACAAAAGTCGAGATGGGAAGAGGGAAATTATGATAATGTTGCATTAATTGTTTGTAAGGTGTACAATTCAGTAAGAGAAATAATTTCTAAATTTTTCATTCTGAAATAGAAACCATAAATTTTCTATTTCTGATTTATTGACCAAACCTAAATAAAAATTGGAACTGAAAAACTCATTTCATAACAGAAATTGACCCTTATCATGTAAACCCTTAAGTGTCGGAAGTGCAAGTCAATATTCAAAATGATAAAAAAAAATTAAAACATATTCCACATGGCATTTTTATTAAAACAATCTATTCCACGTGGCTTTTTAATTTATTTTATGTGATATGACTTTTTAGTTTATTAAAATTAAATAAAAAAATTTGTTTTAAAAAAAAATGTCAAAAGGGAAGACAGCTTACTGCTGCCCCCACCCTCACTAAGGAGGGTGGGGATGGTTGACGGGGGTCCTAAGCACGAACTCCAAAACTTAGTGTCTTGCTTGACATGACCTTCACCTTTCACTGCAAAAGGGTGAGAAAGGCGATGTAAGGGGGGCCTCTCTAGACGTCGGCAAGGATCGTCAACCCATGATCGGCGAGGCCAAAGGCCGGTGACCCTTGTTGACCATTTCCACTTTCGCTGGCGAAGGTGTGACAACGACAACGACAACGATGAGGGCTTGTCACCCTCCCCCTTAAACCCCCTCCTTTATATATATATTTTTTGGAATTTAAATTTTTTATTATATTAAATGATGATTTAGCACTTCCAATGAATCACATGGGCTGCGGGAAAAGTGCCAAAAAAGTCCTAAACCTTTTTTTGGTGCCAAATAAATCCTAACCCTTTGAAAGTTGTGCCAAATAAGTCCTTCCTACCGAAGAAAGCACATGTGGCTCGCCGGAGTGCCAACATGGCTCGCCGGAGCGCCGACGTGGCTCGCTAGAGCTCGTCAGCGCCGACGTGGCACCAACATGGCGTCGACTTTTTTTTTTCTTCTTCTTCTTCTTCTTCGGCGGAGCCCTCGCAGGCGATGGGCGAGAGCGGTGGGGGCTGGGGCTGCGGAGGCCGACACCGGCCTCGCTCGGATCTGGGTGAGGCAGCCTCGCCCTTGCCCAGATCTGGGTGGCCCCTGTCTGTCCCGCCCAGATCTGGGCAGGGGTGGGGCTGGGCGAGGCTGCCCCGCCCAGATCTGGGCGAGGCCGGTGGCGGCCTCCGCAGCCCCAGCCCCCGCCGCCATCGCCCATCGCCGACGAGAGCTCTGCCGGTGAAGAAGAAGAAGAAGAAAAAAAAAGTCGATGCCACGTCGGTGCCGACGAGCTTCGGCGAGCCACGTCGGCGGTCCGGCGAGCCACGTCGGCGCTCCGGCGAGTCACGTGTTCTTTCTTCGGTGGGAATGGCTTATTTGGCACAACTTGCAAAGGTTAGGACTTATTTGGCACCAAAAAAATATTTATGACTTATTTGGCACTAGTGGCAAAGGTTGAGGACTTTTTTGGCACTTTTCCCCATGGGCTGCCATATCGAATTTCCGGCTAGTAAGTTCAAAGTTGGCATTGAAGTGGTCACTTTTTTTATTTGAAAAAGTAGTACTGAAGTGATCCGAATTAAAGTTTTGGTACTAAAGTGAGTGTTGTACACAAATTATAACACTTGTAATGTTCTTATCCCAACAAATACCTACTAGGGTCGAGCATTTGATAGTCGTATTTTTTGGTACCTTATTTATGAGCTGTAATTTTATTGTTGGATTGAGATCCTCTAAATTTAGCATTCTCTAAATTTGAGTGAAGTTAACCCTTCATCAGAATATACTTGTACTTTAGGTAAAGTTAACGCTTTTAGCAAAAAAAAAAAAAATCACGTGAACATAGTTTGACAAGTTAATAGAGAAACTTGATTGTATTTGCACTTTCCCAATAAATTTCAAGATTTCCCATATAGTTATCACTCTGATAAAGATAGAAGGAATCAGAGGATTGACATGCTATATTGTAGTATTAAGGATTTCTTTTCTATACATCATTAATATGGGTGAGCGATTTTAGGGTTGGTCCAAGTTCCACCTGTCAAGACGATTCTTAGTTTTTAAAATTTGAAACTTACTTTGAGTACTTTGGACCTAATGTCTACTCGAGAACTGGCGGACTCCCTTTTTTCATCTTTTTTTTTTTTGTTTCTTTATTTGCTTCTTTTTTAGTCAAGAAATTTAAAGATTAAAGTAACAGTAGAAATTTGCATTCAGATAGATAGAGAGTTTCATTAGCTAGACTACCTATCCCAAACAAAGTCATTTCTTAGTGAAGTAATATGTCAAAACGAACAAGAGAAGTCGTATTTTGTCTTGTAGAATAAATGAAAGGCGGGGTTGACTCAAGAGTAAATGAGAAACACGTATAAAAGATTAGTCATTAGTTAATTTAAGGTTTCCAAAATGCATAGTATATTGGATTTTTTCTACAATGACTATACATATATGTTGCAGAAGGATTTTAAAGTGTACATATCATCCACCTATTCTAAAGCGAGTTTCAAACTAATCCTAGTAATGGAAGAATATATTGAATAATATTAGTAACGAAATGATATTCTGAATTATGAAAGTTTAATACTACTGATATGAAAATTGGTAGAAAGACCCATGAGAATACTAGTTTTAGAAATACCTCAGTTCTGTCCAACTCTCCAGCTTTATTGTTCTTCGGTTCTCGATCCTATCTGATTCGTTTCCTACTTGAGAATTGGGCTGCATAGTACTGGTTCCAAAATATTTAAATTTGGGGACAAAACCGAAGAGTCCAGGAATCAAGAACCGGATCAATTTTTATGGTCAGTCTAGTTTGTTTTCTTGCTCTACCAATGACCCATGCTCACCCCTAGCTATTTATCTTGATGCATAGGACACTATTGATACGCACCAAAACATCAATAACAGTTTCGCGAGATGATAAATATCTTTGATCTTTCATGTGAGTCACTGGACATTTTGTAGTTAGAGAATATTGAAAAGCTCTCTGCAAACAATAAAATAAAAACTTAAAATATGCTAAAAAAGGATAAAGGATGAAATCAAGAGGGCCATGTTATATAGTGCTCCCATAGCTCTAATTAAGTGTACTTAATTAGGAATATTTTAATGTTCCAGATAGTAATTACACATGGTACAGAAAAAAAAAAGAAGTGAAAATTTCTAAAACTGCTTTCTTAACCAAAACTTAAAGGGTACTTGTTAACAGAATTCTTTTCAAAAATTCTTATCCCGAAGCGGCATCAAGTAAAACAGCATCTTGTTCAACGATAGCGGGTGTTTCACTAATAGAATGCGATTCGTGTACTATATATCTACGTAGGTTCGAGTTTTCGCTGTCTAACTTTTTTGTGGACTCCCAGAATAGTGGATCATGATCTAAGACCCACTCAAGTACCAGAATGTACTAATCATCCCATAGTGATATGATGTGGCCATATGGGTTGCTAGGGCTGAGATTTTTAAATATGGGATATATGGTCAGTTCAATTATATAATAATAAATTTGAAAAGTTGGGCATGTTTTGAGAAGTCAGTGGACGAATATGGAATATATCAAACAAAAGTGTGGTAAATGATTTCCGAAGAAAGAACGTTTTGTCTTGTCATGAAAATGATAATATATTAAATAGTGATTCAAGATATCATATTTGTGAAGTTTATTTCAACACGAATCTCCCTTTAGCTTTTAATTGGAAAATGGGTATTTCCTCGATTAGATTGCAAA
Organism: Melaleuca quinquenervia; assembly: GCA_030064385.1. NCBI lineage: Eukaryota > Viridiplantae > Streptophyta > Magnoliopsida > Myrtales > Myrtaceae > Melaleuca > Melaleuca quinquenervia. The sequence goes on from CM057720.1 coordinate 12,239,614, forward strand.
TATACACACGTTTAACAGAATAAACCCCAAAAGTAGGTGGGTCTGTTGGAGAGAAGATGGTGGTGGTGGTCAACAAATTAGAATCGTTAGAATGAGAAAACCAAACTTCTGTTGAAATCACTAGACTTCATTTGTCTCTTATCGAGCAGTCTAAATGCGGAAGGAGCTTTTAAATATTTAAGTTTGTAATATGATCTAGTTTATCACTTAATAATAGTATTGAGTATCTTTTTTTTTCACTAGTAAGTGCGCATACCGCTTCGCCTGTATAAAAAGGGAGGCATTTAAAATATTTTTCTAAGTTGTCCTATTTACAAAATATTCGAATTATCAGTGGACTAAAAATAATTATGCGCACAATTGAAGAGCATTTGTACACACATATGTGGAAAAATAGGAATACGTTTCATGATTTGAGCTTTTTATATGATAGAAAATATTCAGGCTTCTAAAATATGCAGTGCACGTGCTCCTCAAGCTGTAAGAAAGGATTTCACTGGAGAAAATTGCGGTCCATAATAAAAGAAGTTAATATGTTATAGTTGGTTCATGTAAATTGCATGACTTAATCAAAGGAGTTTGATGATGTTGAGGATTGGTTTACAAAATTCGATAGGGTAAATGCAAGGATTTAAAGTATCAAAACGATTTCTGAACAAGAGGTTGAGAAATGAAGTGTGTGTGTGTGTGTGGGGGGGGGGGGGGGGGGGGAGGGTGGTGAATTTGTAAGTTCAATCGAGTTAACCTGTCAGAGGTTGAGAGCTCGTGGAGGAATGGGACAGAGATAAATTTGAAGGATTCATAGTTTGAACTTTAGTATATAAACAAGTGATAGTTCGAGTGGAAACTCAAACTTTCCCAAAAGCTATTTAAACCGTCCGTTATTTTTCATAATAAGCCTCTGCACCATGGACATCAATCAAACGCACTAAAGATAACTTAAATGAATTAAAAACTAATTTGTTAAATAATATGATCAACCGCAAAGCATGTATTAACACTATTGGACCATATTGCACGCCCAATAAAAATTTGTTACATCATCTATATTATAAATAAAGCAAAATATTAAGTATTGGTATCCATCCCAAATTCACAGTTATACTCACACATATAATTAATCTAAATTAGTAAAGTAGTTGGAGAGGCGATATCTATTTTTACCATTTTGGAGTTTCCCTTGCAATTAAAAGAACTTCATTACATTATGCAAGAGCAGAGTTTTAGATTATGCAACATTAGGAGATGGAGGGAAATGGAACGGTTATATTGAGAAAGTAAGTGGTTAACCAACCTATTAAGTGCTGTCGCATTGCCCAAAATTTTTTTTATTACCGACTTGTATTATTTAACCATCTACTTCATCCCTTAGTTTTAGTAACTACCTTTTTTTTATTGCTTCTTAACAAATTTCCTCTTCTTTATGACTCATCACACGCTTTAAGAATAACCTATGATTACTGCTAGAAGGTTGAATTATCCATCTAAGAATTTTTGAAGAGTTTTGCTTTGGTCGACTTGAAATAGGTGTTGAACTGACCTACTTCTAGCCCTTTCAAATGTGCTTGGTGTCGGTCCATTTCCTACTCATACGTGGCAACCCATTGCTTACCCTCGTCCTGAAGGCGTGTGGTAAACCATCACTATTTGTAGTTGTCATGACATGCACAAACCTAGTCTAAATTACCACATGGCACTATTCTATTTGTCAACCATTTGAGCAATAAATGGCATATTAATTTATTTTCCACATAATGAATTCTGGATGTATGGATTTCTCTCTTTGATACATTGACACCGGTGCAATTATTTCGTGAAAAATCTGCATATTTTTCTTCTAGAAAAATGAGTCAATGGAAATTATTTTCCTATTAATGAAAAAATATCAAAATTTAAATTTAGAAAAACAATTTTCTCCTTTGAAACAACTAGAAAACATTTTTTGGAAAATGGCTAGGCATTGGTCTATGGACCTCAAACTCTATACTTAGACACAAAAACCCTAATGTTGGTTCTCAAGTCTTGACATTCAAGGCCTCTTTTTAAAGTATCTCTTAAAAAAAGTTTGAAACTTTTAGGCTGTGTTTGGTTGATTAGATAAAAATCAGGATATGATATGCTTTATCTTATATCGTGTTTGGTAGCTATCTATGATAGAATAAGGTTGGATATATAAAGGATACAAACCCAACAAAAAACTCAAGAATGAGGATGAGATAAGGTTGGATAAATTTTTTTTTATCCGAAACATACAACCCTACGCTTTTTTTTCTTTCTCCATCGTTTACCCATAGACGAGTCCAACTTCTTTGTTGGGTTCGGGTCAAAGAGTCGAACCGGGTTTTCCCAACCCAGTCCGAAGCCCTTTTTTTAATTTAAAAAATATGAAATAAATATTAAAATTAAAAATCAGAAACTTAAACATATAAAGAAATTCAAAATATCATTTTTTTAATTCAAAAAAATGTCTAGGTGGTAGACCACAATTTTTTTTATAGTACAATTATGTAGGTCTTGAACTAATTTTAGATTTTTCACTTTAAATAAACATTTTTAGTTTAACATAAAAAATGATAAAACCCTTAAAAAGTTTTAAACTCAATGAATAAACTCTTATCTAAAGTATCGACGGCAAAGCCTTCTCCTCAATAGCTAATGGATTCACATCGAAATTTTATGAGAGCAACGAACTGTAATCACTTTATAAATGCGAATTATTCAAAGATCATTCGTTAACATGATTAATTATCGTTGTATCCTTATAATATTTGTAAAAAATAAGTGAATAAACTTTGAACTTTATGCTTTGTTTTAATTTAGCATTTGTTTGATTTCGTATTGGACGTATAATAAAATGGAAACAAATGAAAAAATTGTAAGAGAGAAAAAGAAAGTTATATTTTAAAGTGAATATATTGAAATTGAGAATATTCTAAAACGTTTAATGTTGAATGAGATAACCAAAAGATTATTTGAAAAGAACGGAAAAGAACATTGCGTAATCATGAAATTCGATGAGAATTTATTAATTTGAAAAATATATATTGTTTTGGATAATTTTGTGAATATTAAACTTGCAAATTTATACTTGCCTAATGTTATTATTTTGAAAATATCTAAATTTAAATATGCAGTTCACCAAACGATAGACTTGATAAGATTATGAGGATATCCGATTTTAAATATGTAATTCACTAAATAGTAGATTGGATATGATATGAGGATATCAAACTTTAAATCAATAAGTCACAAAATAGTAGATATGATATGAAAAAATTCATGAATTTATTATCCTATCATATCCAGTTCTATTCCGTTTAGAAATCCGAACAACTAAGCACAACCTTAGTAATTGTTTTATTTTCGAAAACCTAGATGTTAGTTACTAGGGCCTAATGCTTGAACTCGACTCCATTGACATCAAGACTAAACACTCGGTACTCAAACCAGATGCTCCAATACTGGTGTTTGATGGCCTAGTAATTGAGCCTAGGTCTATGAAGGTTGTGCTTGTGTCCTAAATTATCAAGCTCTAGTCTTCAACACTTAAACTTGGGTTTACAAAGGCCATGCGAGGGTTGTTGATATTGGGATTTGGATTCTCAATTAATAAAATCTCTATTGTTATAAAACAGCTTAAACATAATTTGAAAGTTTTGAATTACTTTTTTATTATAAATTCTTCTTTTTTCTTCTTCTTGGCACGAGCTTGCTAGTGATGAGTTAGCATGCTAGTCTCCACCTCACCAAATCTAGCGAAGTCGAGCTTGTCCTAGGTTGGCAAGCTCTAGTGAGGTAGGTGAGGCTGGAGCCTTACTCTAGGTCACTCAAGCCTTGCCGAGCTTCAACAACCTTGAGCGGGCCTAAAGCCTCGCTAACCTACTTACCTAAGGCACAAGCCTCACCATGCCTTGATTGGTTCCAAAGTAATGGAGCCTCACCAGCCTCAAGCAAGGCTATAACTCGTCTATGGTTGACGACCAATCAAGGAAGACATAACATACTTTTTAAGCCATTTTTTAGGATTCAGCCAAATACTAAAGAATAAAGTCATTTTTCTGAAAAATGATTTCTTGAAGAATATTTTCCAAAAATAATTTATTTTTCATAAAATAAACACATCTTAAATTTCCGACACTTCAAAGCTTCAACACTATCAATCTTCTTGACTTCTAGATGCCTTTACTCCTCGATTTGGTGGTTTGAACTATTGAGAATTATCCACAACTGACTTCAAATAATGCCAAGCAACTGTACACTCCTTATGTGCCTCTAGGCACACAACCTCACTAAAGTAGCCTATTTCTCATCTTTCTTTAATTCATCTTGTTTATAATGGCACTTTAGTATAACACTAATCCTTATGCAAGGTTGATGATCCAATAAGAAAACTCATCAATAGATTTATGAAAAATGCTACCAAAATTCTAATTTATCCCATATGACATATTTTCCTCAATTTTTTTGTCATTTGAAGCCCTCAACTCATGTTCATGTAATATATTTATCCTTTTTTTTGTATCACCAAAAACTTTTAACTTGTGCTCATCTGATACATTTATCCCAAACTTTTTTGGTGGCATTAAATGATGTGTGAGCGGCCGAGCGATTCCAAAAGAAATAAAATTCGATAAAAGAGTATAGTATTTGGGAATTTCGAAATAAGGGATAAACAATCAAAATTGTGGCGTAAAGGACACACCACCAGCCAAGGGCCTTAATCGAGATTGGAAAGAAGCTCACCACCAAAGGTCTAAAGGAAATTCCACCAACCTTAGGCTAAAGGGCTTTTGGTTCACCACCAAGGAGTAATCCACTCTCCAAGGATAAAGAAATCGTGTTTCAAATCAACTCACAAAGAGGAATTCTTTTCATTTAATCAAGTTCCCTATACAATAGAAATGATTCCTCTATTTATCGAGAGACTACGACATAGATAGAAATTAAAGAGTATCGAAAGACTACAACATAGGTAGTTGTACTACCCAACCAATACTTGTCATTAAAACTTTGGAACCAACTAGTCTTAATAGATTCTTAAAAACTGGAAATACTAAAGACACTTAGGAACTAAGGAAAGCATCAACAGACCTTTTGACTCTATAGCCTTGATGAGTTGTCTTCTTTCGAGCTTCTCTTTGAATCACCACCTAACCACCTCATAATGTTATGAACATCAATCAACAAACTCATTTGTTGACCCATTGAAGCAAATTATAACCAAACTTAGTGTCACGCGCTTGAATAAGCAAAGATTGGTTCATTGGTGAAGATATGTTTGATTCACATATTTCCTTATCAAGATGGATAAAGTCGGATCCGCCCACATCATTCTCTCCAGGTTGAGAAGATTTGTCCTCAAATCTGCATAAATTGTCATCATCCAAATAAGGAGAAAGATCTCCCACATTAAAAGTGGCCGAAACTCTAAAATCTCTAGGACGTTCTATTTTGTACGCATTGTTGCCAATCCATTCAATAACTTTAAATGGACCATCAGCTCTAGGCATGAGCTTGTTCTTTTAACAGGATGGAAATCTCTCCTTCCTCAGGTGCAGCCATACAAGATCGCCCGATTGAAATTGAGTCTTCTTGCGATGCTTTTTAGCTTTCTTCTTGTAGGATTCATTGGCCTTTTCGATCTTGGATCGAATCTGTTCATAGAGATTCTTCATTGATTTAGCTCTTTCTTTGCCATCAAGGCTTACTTGAGAGTTAGATGGAATTGGAATCAAATCAATGGGTGTGAGAGGATTAATTCCATACACAACTTCAAATGGTGATCGACCAGTAATATAACTTGGTGATCGATTGTAAGCACATTCAGCATGCGCAAGCTTCAAATCCCAATCTTTCAAAGATTTACTCACCATACCACGAAGAAGAGTGGTTAGAGTATGATTGGTTACCTCCGTTTGGCCATTGGTTTGAGGGTGACAAGCTATGCAGAACTCGTACCAAGCATTCTTCATAGTGTCTTCCAGAAGTAACTCAAAAACTTGGAATCTCAATTTGATACAATGGTCTTTGGTACTCCATGAAGGCGAATAATCTCTTTGAAATATAATTCAGCAATGTGAGATGCATCATCGGTCTTGTGACATGGCACGAAATGAGCCATTTTAGAGAGCCGATCGATGACTACCATAATTGCGTTTTTCCCCCTTCGAGTTCTAGGAAGAGCCACAATAAAATCCATACTCATATCTTCCCAGGGCTGAACCGGTACTGGAAGTGGGGTGTATAAGCCTTGATGAAAATGACTCTTGGCTCTTTGACATGTTGCACACCTTGAGATGATAGCTTGCACATCTCCACTCATCTTTGGCCAATAAAAATGCTCTTGAAGAACCTCAAGAGTCTTGTTAATACCAAAATGACTAGCCAATCCACCGCCATGCGCCTCTCGAATCAATAACTCGTGAAAAGAACTCTTTAATACACATAATTGATTTCCTTTAAAAAGAATATGTACCTTGAACTCCCCGCTTGCAATTGTTGATGATTGAGGAGAACTCCACATCTTCAGAATAAAGTTCTTTCATTGATTGGAATCCAAGAATCCGTGAGTCCAGAATAGCAAACATAGAATATCTTCTTGATAAAGCATTCGCCACAACATTAGTGTGCCCGGGTTTATATTTTGAGACAAAAGAAAATGATTGAAGAAATTCTACCCATTTTGCATGTTTCGAATTAAGCTTGCGTTGGCCGCTAATAAACTTGAGTGCTTCATGATCAGAATGTAGGAAAAATTGTTTTGGCCTCAAATAATGACTCCAATGATCAAGAGCTTAGACAATGACATAGAACTCTTTATCATAAGTTGAATAATTCTTCTTGGAATCGGTCAACTTCTCGCTGAAATATGCCAATGGTTTTTGTGTTTGCACAAGAACAGCTCCAATGCCAACTCCACTTGCATCACACTCAACTTCAAATACTTTATCAAAATCAAGAAGAGCAAGAATAGGAGACTCACAAAGTTTCTTCTTGATTACCTCAAAGGCGTTTTGAACAGCCTTTGTCCATTCAAAAGAACCCTTCTTCATCATTTAGTTATAGGAGCCATGACGGTACTAAAATCTTTGACAAAACGTTGATAGAAAGAAATGAGTCCATGAAAACTTCTTACATCAGAAATGGACTTTGGAATCGGCCAAGTCTTCATAGCTTCCACCTTGGCTTGATCAACAGAGATTCCATCTTTGGAAACGACATAACCAAGTAACACAATGCTTGGAGAGAAAAACTCACATTTCTCCATTTTAACAAATAATTTTTGTTCTCTCAAGACATTAAATACTTGTTTCAAATGAGAGATATGATCCTCCTCGTTCTTGCTATAAATAAGAATATCGTCGAAATAAACAACAACAAATCGACCAATGAAGGAACGAAGAACCTCGTTCGTAAGTCTCATGAAGGTACTCGGAGCATTAGATAATCCGAATGGCATAACCATCCATTCATAAAGGCCACCATTGGTCTTGAAAGCCCTCTTCCATTCATCACCCTATTGCATTCTGATTTGGTGATAACCACTCCACAGATCTATATTTAAAAACACAATAGAACCATGTCATTCATCAAGCATATCATCAAGTCTAGGTATAGGGTACCTATACTTAATGGTGATGTTGTTGATGGCCCGAGTATCAACACACATTCAATATGTACCATCTTTCTTAGGCACAAGTAGAGCCGGAACAGAACATGGACTCATGCTTTCTCAAACGTATCCTTTGTGAATAAGTTCATCAAATTGCCTATGCAACTCTTTGGTTTCCTCTGGATTGCATCGATAAGATGGCTTGTTTGGTAGTGGCGCGCTAGGGATCAAATCAATTTGATGTTCAATACCTCTTATAGGAGGTAATCCAGGTGGCGAATCTTCTAGGAACAAATCTGCAAATTCCTTCAACAAGCAATGCATTTTTGGGTGTATTGGTTGCTCTTTCTCACTCCTTTTCTCGACTACAAGCAAAGCAAATACATTCATTTGTTTGCTAATGGCTCTCTCAACCCGTGTTTTACTCAAGAATGAATTTTCCTTACAAGTGTTTCCCTCCTTAGGTTGATTTTTATGTATCAAAGAGGGATTCAATGGTAAAAGAGTAATGCATTTTTGTTCTTTGTGAAAAGAGTATGTGTTTTTCCGACCATCATGCATAGCATTTATGTCAAATTGCCATGGTCTACCCAATAACAAGTGGCATGCATCCATAGGAATCATATCACATAGAACCTAATCTCTATAGTTCTTCCCAATCGAAAATAATATTATAGCTCGTTTGGTTACCTTGAGATCATTTCCTTGATTAAGTCATTGGAGCTTGTATGGTTGAGGATGTTTCATTGTTGAAAGCTTCAATTTGTTGACAAGAGTCGTTGAAGCAACATTGGTGCAGCTCCCACATCATCGATCATTGAACATGCCTTTCCATTTATAGTGCATCGAGTATGAAATATATTCTCCCTTTGCTCATTATCAGGAGAAAATTCAGCATGTAATGCTCTTCAGATGATCAACATCTCACCATCATCGGCTTCCTCCACGATTTCTTCTTCCCCATCAGATTCATAAACATTTTGATTCAATTTGCTCTCAGCCTCTTGAAGTGCCAAATTGATATCATCAATTTCTTGAAGAGTCATAACTCTCCGATTAATACAATTTGCTTGAAAATACCCATAACTTGACACCTAAAGCATTTTCTTCTGTCACCATCTGATTTCTAGTCGATGAAGCTCTAACACGCTTTTGTTGCTTCTCAACCTTCATGGCCAATTTGCACACATCTTCGAAAGACCAATAAGGTTAAAGTTCAACCAAATCAGCAATATCCTTGTTCAAGCCACCAAGGAATCGAGCAATGCTTTGTTTCGGTACTTTTGGAATGTCACATCTCATCATAAGTTGTTCAAACTCCCTGATGTATTATTCAATGCTCAACCTATATTGCTTAAGGGAATTCAACTTGAGGAAAAGGTCTTGCTTATAATTATCGGGCAAAAACCTCTTCTTCATGAGTTTCTTGAGTTTTTCCCAAGAACGAAATTTTCTTTTTCCTTCCCTAATCCGCTGATTCTTCAAGTTCTCCCACCAAAGTGATGCATATTTTGTCAACTTCAAAATAGCAACCTTACATTTCTTCTCATTTGAGTATGATTTGAAGTCGAAAACTTGTTCGATTGCATGCAGCCAATCAATAAAATCATCGGGATTAAGGTTACTCGCAAATTCAAGAACTTCTACTTTGACGTCACGATCACTTTCTCTGTGCCTTCCTCTTCTTCTCCAGACTTGGTGTTCAGAAGCACTAGAGTTTTCTTCGGTGGAATTAGAATCGTCATTTGAACTATGACGAGATTGAGAACCATCACGGTGATGTCAGGCAAAGGGATTTCTTTCTAGTTGTTCCTGCCTTACCAAGTTATCTAGGTGATCAAGAACACGTTTTAGTTGCCTTTGGAGACTTTCAATGTCATTATATCGCCATATGTTTTGTGCTTGCTCCAAAATCAAGCCTCTTCGAATAAGATCTCCCATTTGTAGAATGATAATGATAGCAGAAAGGAATCACTCAAGACGAGTTCAACCTCGCTCTGATACCAATTTGATGCGTGAGGGGCCGAGCGATTCCAAAGGAAATAAAATTCGACAAAAGATTATAGTATTTGGGAATTTCGAAATAAGGGATAAACGATCAAAACCGAGGCGTAAATGATGCACCACCATCCAAGGGCCTTAATCGAGATTGAAAAGAAGCTCACCACCAAAGGTCTAAAGGAAATTCCACCAACCTTAGGCTAAAGGGCTTTTGGTTCACCACCAAGGAGTAATCCACTCTCCAAGGATAAAGGAACCGTGTTTCAAATCAACTCACAAAGAGGAATTCTTTTCATTTAGTCAAGTTCCCCATACAATAGAAATGATTCCTCTATTTATCGAGAGACTACGACATAGATAGAAATTAAAGAGTATCGAAAGACTACGGCATAGGTAGTTGTACTACCCAACAAATACTCGTCATTAAAACTTTGGAACCAATTAGTTTTAATAGATTCTAAAAGCTAGATAAACTAAAGACACTTAGGAATTAAGGAAAGCATTAAAAGACCTTTTGACTCTATAGCTTTGATGAGTTGTCTTCTTTCGAGCTTCTCTTTGAATCACTACTTAACCACCTCATAATGTCACGAACATTAATCAACAAACTCATTTGTTGACCCATTGAAACAAGTTATAACCAAACTTAGTGTCACGCGCTTGAATAAGCAAAGTTTGGTCCGTTGGTGAAGATATGTTTGATTGACATATTTCCTCGTCAAGATGGATAAAGTCGGATGCGCCTGCATCATTAAAAATACTAAACTTTTTTGAGGTAAATTATTCCCTAAATAAAATATCCTTATGTTTTGAAATCTGATTTCAACGTTTTTCTCGTTTCCGACGTTATTTTTCAACATTGCTGACCTGATATGGGTTTCACTTGCTGCCCAATTGTCATAGAGTCCGCACAAGCCTTAACTACATGGAAATAGAGTGATTATAAAATCACGCTCCTACTGATTATAATTGGCACTAATCCTTATTAATTATTTTTATTTATAAAAATTGGAAATTATAATTATAATTTGACCTTTATTTCCTATTGAAATAGTGTGATTATTTGTGATAGAGTTGCATTTATTTTTTATTATATAATTCCGAATTTTATGATATTTTACCTAATAGTTTTTTGGGCTTTCTTACAAACAATCTTTGGAAGATGATGCTTATTTGGACATGGCTTCTAAATTTTTGGGGAGTTGTGACTATTAAGATGTAGTTTCTTTTTCATGAAAGGTTGCAATTTTTATTTCTTAAATTATGAAATAATAAATTTATCACTTTTATTTTTTTATTCCCAATTTTCTATGTGTATTTTGAAGGAACATTTGTCCACTTTGCAACTTCTCCCAAAGGGTTGCTTCGTTTTAAAAAGACTAACTATTATAGTTATAGCTTTACTTTGTATTGTTTTTTAATTTTCATTCCGAAATTTCTGTGTCTTTTGAAGAATCATCTATTCACTTTGCCACTTCACTCGAAAGGTTGCTTCTATTATAAAAAGATTACTATTATAATTATAGTTTTACCTCTCTTTTTCACTACTTCGATTCTCCTTTCTAAAAATCATACAGCTATTTCAATTATTTTCTTAAAGAATTGTTAGAGAAACACCACAATTGCTATCTAATATTCTCATTGAGGCATTATTGTATCGTGGAAGATTTTTGTCAGAGTCATTAACATCGTTATGGGGTAAATTACTCCTTAAACAGAATATCCTTATTTTCAAAATTTGATTCCGTTGTTTTTATCATTCCCGACATTATTTTTCAATATTGCTGACCCAATTTCTTATGGGTTTCACTTAATAGCTCATTGTCATAGAGTCCACGTCAACCTTAACTACAGGGAACGAGTCGCAATTATAAAAGCACGCTCCTACCTACCTCCAGAATGGGAACTAAAATCTCCCCTGCTACATAAAGAATCTCAAAAGGATGAAGACGCTTCCTTGTTCTGGTAACAAGTGGGAGTGCCGCCTGCCTAACATTCAAAAACTCTCTTGCCTCCTCCACTCTTGCCACCATGTGGCACCTTCCCTCCTCCGCAACTTGTCCCGCCGAGCCAACTCTTTCTGGATTCAACTAGCTTACTTCGTCCTCGTCTCCGGGGTCGGCTATTGGGCACTAAAACTATGCGAGCCCAAATCATCCTACTACAAGCCTCGTGACCTCGACGTGTTCTTCACCTCTGTATCTGCGACGACAGTCTCGAGCATGTCCACTGTGGAAATGGAGGACTTCTCCAATTCACAGCTCGTCATCATGACCCTCCTTATGCTCTTCGGCGGGGAGGTGTTCACTTCCATGCTCGGGCTTTGTCTCTTTGGGTCTGAATTCACTAGACGCGATCATCAAAAGGTGAATTCAGCAACTTCCGACCCCTCCAACAACAATATCGAACTCGAATCTCCTCCCCTCTACCAGGTCAATAAGGCCGACACCTTCAAATTTAACCCCGAAATGAAAGGGACGCCATTGAAGCCAGCTCCGTGTGGTGACGGACTCGTCAAGTACAAGGCAGTCAAGTACTTGAGCTACGTCGTCCTAGGTTACCTCATCATAGTCCACGCAGTCGGCTCAACTTTGCTTTCTGTGTACATTAGCCTCGTTCCAAGCGCGAGGAAAGTCCTTGGGGACAAAGGCCTCGCCGTGCAGACGTTCTCTGTGTTCACTACCGTGTCAACGTTCGCCAATTGCGGCTTTATCCCCACGAACGAGAACATGTTGGCCTTCAAGCACAACCCGGGCCTCCAGTGGCTGCTCCTTCCACAGGTCCTCCTCGGGAACACGCTCTATCCCCCGTGTCTCAGGGCGGCACTATGGCTCCTTGAGCGGGTAACAGGGCGCCCGGAGTTTGACTACATACTAAGAAATTCTAGGGAGATGGGGTACACGCATTTGCTTCCGGGCTTTCACTGCTTTTGGTTGGCCGCGACCGTGTCGAAGTTCGTGTTGGTGCAGTTCGTGGCGCTGTGCTGGATGGAGTGGGGCTCACCGGCCATGGAGGGCCTGAGTCCGTACGAGAAGCTCGTGGGGGCTCTGTTTGCGGCGGTAAACACCAGACACGCCGGCGAGTCCGTGTTCGATCTCTCCGTCATTTCTCCGGCAATTTTGGTGCTTCTAGTCCTGATGATGTGAGTGTGTCTCTCTCTCTCTCTCTCTCTCTCTCTCTCACATTCTCACACGTGCCCGCGAGCCTGCATGCACATGAAATCCTATTCCTCACAAAATTCGCATCCTAAATAATGCAGACACAAATTGAGCAAGTAGATGATATTCAGTATTAAATTAACTCTTAACCATAACAAGTTACTTAATATTTCGTTATCATATATATCCACCTTAGTATTGAATATTATCCTTTTAATTAACCGTGTATGTTAGTGAATAAATAAATTTCTATTTTGTTACTGTAGTCAATGTCCTAGATAAAATTATTTAATTTACCTTAAAAGGCTTAATCAGTTAAACTTCTAAAATACGGGTTAATGCTAGATTATACAGAGTCATGCGCTTTATTAAATTTACTCCTAGACATGTGGAACTTGTTCCATTTTCATCCAATATTAATTTGTAGCGTCCCTTCTTGACTGATTTGGCGGCTTGGACTTTAGTCTTTAAATTTTCTGATTTGTTGACTTTCCGTTGACTTCATTTTTAACAACTACGTGTTCATGGTATAGTTACTAAATTGGCGCTTTTTAGATTTTTTTTTCCGTCACATGTCATGAAAAGTTCCCTCTCGAGTTGCTGACCTCAAAACTATTTCTGCTAACCTTAATACCCTAGTAGAAATCTGAATAAAAATTTACATAGTTTCGTGTACCCTGCCTCAAATGGGATTTCACAAAATGTCGTAAAGCACAGAACAGAGGAAAGTCATAAGCTGATTCTTTGTTCTTTTCTTGTCTACTTCTCTAATTGAGTTAGATTGTAAAACCTCTTGTCATATTTTTGTAGGATTATGATACGTGTCATTAGATTTTTAAAATCTACAATTATCGATAAGCGAGATAGCATGGACATTTCACAAAGTGATCTCAACTAAAACATATTAAGTGAATACAACGTTTGCGTCCACTGATAATACCACTGACAATCTTCTTAGTGGGAACAAAATTTCTGAGCTTTGGAGAAGATTCTCGACCCCATATTCATCACATCTCTATTCATACCTTGCTTTCTTCGAAAGAAATTTTGGCTTTAAGATTACTATAACTCTAAAACTCAAACGGATCCACATGTGAGGCATCCACTTTATTGAATAGCAAATCAACTTATCAGGTTGGTGTGTGGTGGCAACCATTGTAAAACAATCGCATAATGCTAACATGACATTATTCATCTTTTGGTTTGTGCGATATTATATTCTTACTCGATCTTCCTGCAACTGGTCCCCCATCTACATCAAATCCCAATATCAAATTCAAAACACGGCTTTCCGCTCCAACGGCACATAATATGTGTTGTCAATTTTGTGGAAATTGGACAGTGGAGGAAGGGTGGTTTTCATAATAAGATACTTTTAAAGCAAATGGTTTTTCTTTTCTGTGTTTCATATTAAAATGAATTAGAAGTTGCTTTTTGATAGTTGGTGTCGGAAAATTTGCCCACGTTCTTGAGAAATAGACTCAAAGTCTAATCTTGCACCCGACCTCGAGAACATGGCCTTGAGATCTTGAGCCTCTATCTAAAAAAGGCGGCCACCTAAACCAAGATCCATGGGAACTAGGATAACCAGGATGAGAGTCGGGACGTGGGCGTTCAGACTCAAGACAACAAAGGCTCGGACCTTGGAATCCATGCACAAGCTCTAAAACTTGTGGTTGAGATTGAGAACACGGGGTTCGGATTTAGGAAACTCAACGCTTGGACCTGAGAAACCAAGGTCAGGATCCTGGAGCTCACAACCATGGTCATAGGGGCTGAATCTCATATCTTGGTACCGAAACCCAAGAACCAAGATCGGGATCCTGGGTCACTCGAACACGAGGTCATGAGATCAGACTAGATCTCCAGTATGTGCGTCTCAACGTTATGGTTCCGGCCTCTCGAATCTCAAGTCTGTGGGTCAGTCCCCAATGTCTTGGTCCGAACTTCAGGGTCCCAGCTCTAGCCCCGTTGGGTACATTCTAGGTGTCGAAATCCTAGGCCGATGTTACGGTCCTGAGATCATCATCAACATCCTAAGACTATTATTACTCTTGGGTTCTAAACCCTGAGGTTTCAGGTCATGAGTCTAGCTCTGAAGCTCTCGCGTATACAGCGATGGCAGCCATGGGCGGGGCTCATGCTTTGGACCCATGAGAGAGAAATGAAGAGGGAGAAAGAGGCATGGAGTTACATGTTCTTCATTTTTCATTTTTTTTGGATTGTTTGTTTAAAGTTAAATGTGAGTACGAGAGCAGGTGACCATTAATCATTGACTTGGTTAAAAAAAATAATAGAGTCCACGTAAGATAATTTTTTAGGGCATATTTTCCATCATTCCTATCAGTGCTTTTAATTGTGGGCTACAATTTAAAGATAATAATTATATATATATATATAGTTAAGTTTGGTTGGTGTGATATCCAAGATTTACGGCGGCTTATCAAAACCAGAGTTTTTTTTTTTTTTTTGGTATAGTTGTTTTTGCGCAATTTCCTCAAGTAAGGGAAACGGAGTGACCTCCCTAATTTTAGAGAAGCGATCTTCAACTTTTTTCGAAGACAGGAGTAGAAAAGAATTCGCCTTCGACTAGTCAGGTCATTTGAGCTTTTTATTGTCATAAATATTCCAGCTTGTTCTTGCATTTGTTCCTAGGAATCGCACCAAACTCCCTTTATCCATATTCATTCCAGCTTTGTTCTTGCCATTTATTCCTTAGAATGTTCTTGCCATTTGTTCCTTCAAACCGCCTCTTTCTTCCTCAGAGCTGCGTCTTATATTCATTCCAGCTTTGTTGTCGCCATTTGTCTACAATCAGTCTTATGTGTTTTCTTATGTACGGTAGAGACAGAAGAAACACGGAAGATAATACTAGACGCGCATATACAGAGCATAACTGTCGCATGTAGTCAATGCAACAACCAGAAAGCAATCGCAAGCTTTACTTGTTTCTCTGCAACCACCTTTTTATCAAGGGAAAAGAACTTTGAAAATTAAAGTGACTCGACCAGTTTCTAATATTCATTGTTTTTACAGGTATCTTCCACCATATACCTCATTTCTTCCGGCAAGAAATGGCGAGACAGCACCAAAAATTCAAAGAGAAGAGCCTAGAAGGTGCTTGTTGACATGCTTGATGTTTTCGCAGCTGTCATATTTATTGATCTTCATCATTCTCATATGCATCACCGAGAGGGAGAACTTGAAGAACGATCCACTAAACTTCAATGTCTTGAACATCACAATAGAAACTATAAGGTAAATAGCAATTATTCTTGCTGATTTTTGAGATTCTATAATTGTGGATGTATTAAATTCCAAAAGACTTTAACGATGTTTATTACGCAAGCAATTGCAGCGCCTATGGCAATGTCGGATTTTCAATCGGCTATAGCTGCAAAAGGCGGCTAAACACAGACAGCCCATGCAGGGACGCTGCATACGGATTAGTAGGAAGATGGAGCAACAAAGGCAAGCTCATTCTAATAATAGTCATGTTCTTTGGGAGGTTGAAGAAATTTAATATGAAAGGTGGTATCGCTTGGAGCTTGTCTTAGCATATCCTTATAGACACGCATTCCTCAAGTTAGAGATAGCAAGGTGGGGTCAACAATGTAATGTAGTCTCGTAGACGTGTAGAATTCACACATTTTGGCCCATGTTATGTTGCTTGAAGTAGCCATAAATTGACTGTCCATTATCTTCACTGGTAAGACAAGGCGACGGGTGCTTCTGTCCGTTCTGGGGTTGCTGTGACTGATACTTTGATATGTCAAGAAGTGTTGTCTTCTAGCGATTACTGTTATCCAGGTGTTAATAAAAATTACACTAAATTAATTGTTTCCAGAGCCACAATGAGAGAATGCTAGACTTACTACTGATTTATAAAATTGACAAATTGAATAATGTGTCAATATGTAATTAATCTTAAATATGGCTCATTTATTTATAGAGCCAATCTCAATCTAACATATTTTATAACAATATCGTATACTAGTAAGTCCAATAATGCTCTTTAACTAAACGTCATTTGTAAGTCTGAAATCAATTAAAGTAACACAAACAAAAAAGAACCCTTTAACTTGAGGTTCTATTCCAATTGCAGCCCCCTTATTTTCATCTATATATCGGTGAGTTGGTGCCTCGGCCTATTTTCACGTACTTC
Organism: Melaleuca quinquenervia; assembly: GCA_030064385.1. NCBI lineage: Eukaryota > Viridiplantae > Streptophyta > Magnoliopsida > Myrtales > Myrtaceae > Melaleuca > Melaleuca quinquenervia. The sequence continues at coordinate 12,256,550 of CM057720.1, forward strand.
ACTTAATCCGCATTTTCAGGCAATCTCGACGGCACTCCCTCATATTAACCTGTTTGGTATATCTGAGATTTTCTTCTGAAATGCGTCCAACAGGAGTTGAACCGAAAACCATAAAGAAATGAACAAGCTCTGCTTCCGTCTAAAGACGACAACTTGTCGGCTCCTACCCCATAGAAGGAAAGCAAAAGCTCAAGCTACATTGGGCGTGGCATTGATTCAAATGTGATAGCTTAGATGACGTAAATCACAAAGAAGCACGTAAGATACAATGTAAATCGGCGGGACAAAGTTATGGTATAAGTACAAGCCCAATATTTAACGGAACAATTGTCAGGACCTGCCACGTCCCGCCCTTAGGCACGCAACGGTTCCCGATTTCCTTCTCCTCTGGCCAATTTGATTGCGACGTTCCAGGTAGGTGGCTGGCCCTCTCAAACAGCAGAATCACAATGCTACGTGGAAGCGATATAAATATCACGCTTACAACCCTTCGAACCACACCTCAACATTTACAAACACCAGTTTAGGTACAATTATACACAATCAACTCCAAACAACCTCAATACCAACCTAGGAGGGGTTCACTACACTTAATGATTCTTCCTCTATCGATCACGCCTCGATTTACTCTTGCTCGATCGGCTCCTCATTTGGCTACAGGCTTGGCTCCTGCAATAAACCTGTGGTGGGGTGAGATATGGGGATATCTCAGTGAATTGACCCTAACCCAAATCTAGAAAAACCACTGCCCTCGGGTCCCTATCGCGTCTCTTCCGTCAATTATCACATATCTCTCTCACCTGGAATTTAATCAACTTCCTATTCCATCATATCATCGATTAATCCCACGCTTAGCCTCGAATTTTGACCACATCGTCAGATCATTCACCAACATGACAAAACCTGTTAATCACCGATCTCCAACCAGGACTCACCCCAAGGCCGTTCAACTACGTCACTTCATGACCACGATCAATAAGTGTTTCCAGTGTTACCATAGTTACTTACCAACCCTCAATTGACTTGGCTTCCAATTCATCCAACGACATTTATCTTTTTATCACATGACCCATCACTAGTCTATCGCGTAGCTAATCAAATTTACCTATAAGTCAACTCTCCAGTTCTAATCCTCTATTTTCTATCTATGAGTCAACCGGCTCTTAGCCGAGACTTGACGCTAAGCCCAACACACCTATAGCACTAAAATCAGCCCCCTCAACATCACCCATTCATTCGGACCATTTAATCCAACAATAAATAAATCAAATTGCGATTTAAAGTAACAAAGTACCATGCTTAAATAAATTAATTAATAACCTTTAAAAAAATAAATTGCAAAATAATGAAATAATGTATTATTAATAAATAAATTGTGCAATTACGAGCTTAAGGCCGTCCACGACCGGCCTAAGACCCTAATTAAGCCTTCTCAGCTCGTTGTCGTTTTCCACATTCAATGGTCCCCATTGTCATATCACCATTAAATTGGCTTATTGGCCAACCATTCATTCATATACCGTCACCAAATCCATGGTACGTTGTCATCCCGTCTATCGATCCGTTAAGTCGCCAAATCTATGGCACTATTCGATTCGCCAATTTCCAAGGCACAACATATCGAACCATAGTTGGCTCAAGTCATCCCATCAAGCGATCATTGGGGCCCACTGCCCTAATTCCTCGGCTAGCAGCCAAAATCAAAGCGAACCGGGATCCACGACCTCCTCAGTCAATTTGCGAAATCGAATCGGCTTAATGCAGTCCTATCAACACCGAATTAGGTCTCATCGACTTTCAATTTAATTAAAAGCACAATAACTTCCTAATTGGCTGAATAAATATTAAATAAATGTAATAATATCCACAAATACTCAATAATTTCTCATCGTCGCTTTCGCAGCTCAGCTGCCACCAATACGGTCTCATTGACCAATGACCTTTGATTAGGCCCCTTGGGCATGTAATCGACCCATTTTAATGCCTAAACCTCGACATTCTAATCTGAGTTATAATCAGGTCTCCCATTTATTCAGTCAATCCTCTGATCAAACCTACGTCTAATCCAGGGCATATTAACAACAATTGATCTAAATTATCCATATAATCGACTCATTCTAATCGAGCCATGCCATTTCGCCAATACCGTGTACCTGGCCATAATTGGCCTTATCGTCCGTTTACACCATCAAAGTATCCATTGGATTCCATCCACGTCCAATTTGTCCCAATCAATCCTATTAACCTCCAAAACAGTGACTAGGGCCCCACGGCCACCTAATCGGTCCAATTATAACACTTAGGACACTATGGCCACCTAATCAGTCCAATTATGTCCCAATACTCTCCAAGTACACATCCATACCGTTATTGGACCTCCCATTGTATTCTATTATCCAACCAAGCACCCAGTCATCCAAATAAGCAACCCAACCATTCAACTATTTCATCGAACCCATCCATTCATTCCTAAGGAGTCTACTAAAGCAATAGCATGCCTAATAAAGGTTTAGAGTCCACTCACCTTTGGGTTCGCGAATCGAAGTAGGCCGGGTCCGCGAGTAGCGGTGAAGGGCGACGAGGCGGCTTCGATTGCACGGGCGATCACGGGAACCAGACCGGCTTGCTGGTTGGGCTAGGTCAGGTTTGAATCGGGTCCGGGTCAAGTCCGGACCAGGTTCGGGTCGGGTCGGGGCCGTGTTTCCTTGGTTTGATTTCGGACCGGCTGACCACTTGTCGCTTAGGCGCCCGATTCTCCCTCCTTAGGCCGAATTAGAGCTCGAGACCGGTTGGACTTTAAAGAGGACTTAGAGACGGTTCCAACGGTGGTGGTGGTGTCTCCAATGGTGGCCGAAGCTGGGAGAAATCAGCCTTCAAAGTTGGTGGTCAGACTGCAGGAATTTCGGGAAAAAGAGGGGCAAGGATCGAGCCTCAATCCGTGAGTTCTTGACCAAATCGTTCGAAATCAAAGCCATTTCTAAGCTTAAGGGACATCTAGGAATCAATTGGTGCCATCAATTTCAAGTGGGTAGGTCTAGATTGGCCGGAATTTTAGATTTAGGGTTTCGGCGCCCGTTTTTGGGGAAAATCTCATTCTATTCAAAATTGGCCAAATCTAGACCAAATCAATCGCTACAAAAGCCATAATTGGGGTTTAGGGGTACCTAGAAGTCGATTGGAAGTAGTGGGGCAAGCTAAAAATCAAAGGAATGGGAGAACTCACCGATTGAAGCTCAAAGAGCTTTGCTGGAAAACAGGGGAAAAAGCTGGCCGTGAGGGCTCTTGTCGAGGGCTGCCGGCAATGATTCAGGCGGAATCGGCGGCGGCGGTTGGCTGGGTCGTGTAGTTGGTGTCGCGAGCTTTCCAAAGGCACCAAGTTTGAGCAAAACAGAGGTCTGGAATGAAAGTTATGGCTCGTTGAAGGAGGGGTCGCGCACGGGTTTGGGGGAAAGGGGCAGGTGGGAGCCGAGCCGCTCCTCAGCTCGCCGGCGCCGTGTGGCTACCTCTCGTTGGCCGAGAGGTACGCCGGTAGGTCTACCACGGCGGTGGGTGGGCGATGGGAGGGGTTAGCCGCTCGATTGGTTGACGCGTGGCCTCCCTTCGCCCTGCACGCCACTTGCTTGGCAGAATGCCGTACAGGCGTGCAGGGGAGGGAGCCTCCCTCGCGTGTGCGGCCGATTCACAGAATCGGTCGGCTCGCGGTCGGACCGGTCCGACTCACGGTTGGGCCGGTCTATACGAGTGTTGATCGGTCAACGGTCAATGTTGACCAAAAGTCAACTTTTCCCAATTTCTTCCAAAATTGCCCGTAGGCCCAAAATTCACTTCTTTTGAGGTCAAAATGTAATTATCTAAAAGTCGGGGGACCAAAACGAAATTTTCAGAAGTCCGGAATCGCCCGAGACGAATTTTCACGATTTGATCCGGGGCACTCCCAAGGCTAACGGACCTCTAATTAAACTTGTAAATTCGCTCAATTGAATATCAAAAGTAGGGCCAAAAGCGGGCTGTGACAACAATTATCGATCTGTGGAATCCTCGAATCCTTGTCCATCCACAGACCTTGAAAGATCACTTTCACATGTCATGGGACTCTGCGACAGACTTAAAATTGTAGAACCAAGAGAAGTGGAAAGTGGGGATGGATGCCTTAAGGAGAGCAATAGGTAGATATTGACAAACAAAGTGAACAATGCACGATGACAGTTTTGACTGACCGTATTGTTGCATAGACAAAGAAAACAAATATGTGAGTCATATTAGTAGAATCGAGGCCACTTGTTTGTTAAAGTAATTGACATGATCATGGAATGTGGCAACTTTTTTGGATCACAGCTTGACAATGGGGAAATGTGGAAATATGGGCACTTGTTTATTACCTCGGGTTAGCGTAATCTCTCAAACTGGACTTATTGTACCTGACTTGCCACCACTAGTATTTATTGCCAAACCACCACCCGACATCGTCGATTGAAAGGCTAAGTGTGTAACAAAACGTTCTATATGTATAGAATGAAGCACAGAATAAATAAGGCGTAGAGCAAGAGAGAAGATCAAACACAAAAGTTATAGTGGTTCGGCTTAGTCCAAGCCTACGTTCACTTTTAGGAGAGATAGCCAATCGACTACTTTTCATTAGTTATCAAAAGAGCCACAATACAAGCAATCAGCTCCCTTAACTTTCACGCTCTTTTGATACGAATACATTTCTCTCACATTTGACCAAAATATTTCAATTCTCTTTCTCGAAAAATCATTCTTCTCTCAGGGCTTAGCACGGCTATTATAGTCTTCATGACTTCCTGAAGACCGTTGAAGCCTTCCAAATATACCCGTCCAAAATACATGTTGGGAATAGGATTTGCTAGCCAAATATAGATTAAGAAGGATTAAATAATCGGAAGATTCTATAAGTAGAATCAAATCTCATTTGATTCTTAATGAGATCAATTTCTTCCATTAAATCGGAGATCTTGCCCTTGATCCATTCATATAGAGAACACATCCATTGATACGAAGCATCGGCTGAATTAAAGTCTGAATCATCAGACTTCTTGAGTTATAAAATTTTTTGAAGTTACTCGACCTTTTGAAGTCACCAGACCTTCTGAACGTTATCAACATGGTTTTGTCATTATTAAAATAAATACTTCAACAATGTTTCCCGTTTTGATGATCACAAAACAGTCATGCGGATTAGAATAACTCTGGCAAAAAAGAACAACACTGATATGCCAGATTAGAGCAACATTGATTTCGTCTAACAGGAAAATAGAAAGCTAAACCACGAAATTAAAAGTGCATTCAAAATGTAAAGAAGAGAACATGACAACAACCAATCTGCAGAAAATTCTCCCCCTTTCTGTCAACATAAAAAGGAAATCAGGAAATATTGGGTACACGAACAAGAGTAATGTCCATAGTCTAAACTAGCATCAAGACATTCTAAACATCTCCAAGAAGCTCATGAACAAATGTGGTCAGATCATCAATCTTTTTGTCCAGACTAGTAATCAGGGTACCAATAATAGCTTGATGTGCCTCGAGATTCTGAATAGCTACTTGAAGAGTGGCATAGGACCCCGATGGATTTAGACATTCAACAGGAAGAGAAGAAGGAGCAGTAGCAGAGGGTGGTAAGGCAGCTTCCCTTAGCTTGATGATAGGATTTAGTGAAACAAAAGCTCCCCCAGGCTGAAATGCGGGCACAAAAGCTCCCCCTAGCTTGGAACTCATAGGTAAAGAATCATCTGAAGGATGAACAGAGGGTGAAGCTCTTGAGGGATGAGTAGAGGTGGCCTTCATATGTTCACCATGTTCTGTAGCTCCAGATGGTAGAGTAACATCATATGAGGAACTAATAGACACTTAAGTAGGGTCACAAGGAATAGTCTCATTGATCACTTCAGTGGCTATCTTTGCAATCAATGGAGTTATGGTATTAAGAATAAGGTCTGTGACAATAGCATAAGTATCAATCAAACCTGTGCCAGAGTGTGTAGCTAGAGCAGACAAAATAGGCTGTGTGCCAAGAGCAGTTTTGGGACTGCGATAGGCAACAGGAGTATCTCCCATATGATCGAGCAACTCACCACCTTCAGGAATAGAATGTTTACTAGAATAATTACTTGCATGAGCAGTATAGGCATCAATGGCCTGATCATCATCCTCAGGAGATGAAGCACTGGTCTCATCATGAAGAGTAAAAGAGGTAGTCTTCTTTCGTTTAGAAGATCAAGTGGCAGGCTTCTTCCCTTTGCATTTAGAAGACGTGGCTATCATGGGAGAGCTGGAGAAGACTGGAGTGCCATAAGTTTAAGAATGTGCATCCGGGCAAACATAGACTGACCGATAATAGCATGAGGCAACACAATTTCAATCAATACAGTTCGAATGAAGATACACAGATGATAGAAGATTTGGGTGATCAAACTACCATCCTTCACAGAGGCATGATACATCTTAAGCAAAATAATATGAGGTAGATTGAGTGGGCGACGTTGTACCATACCATACATCAATCGAGCCTTTGATTTAGATATATCAGTCTTCGAAGCAGACTTGGGGCACAGAATATTGATGATCAGCTTATGGAGCAAAATATGAAAGGCAGTCATACGAGGATATGCCAGCTTCCCATGAGTCAATGAATCCTTAGTAAAGAATCTCATGATGGCATCATCTAAGACTTCATTAGGCATAAACTCTGCACAAGTGACTCTCAGAATGTCAGCCAAAACAGGGGCAGATACGGTATATTCAACATCATTCACTGAAAAGGCTAAGGAGTCATGAGTGGGCAAGGATAAGTTAGAGTAGAAGTAAGCAGTTAACTCCTTGTATGCAGGAACCTCTTCAGTGCAAAAAAAAAAAAAAATCAAACTTCAAGCTTTTTATCAATCCTCTAAGTTTGATTTTAATCGAGTCCAGAAAGGCAAAATCGATTGTATGAGGATTCATAACCCCTCGTTCAAGTAGCTTATTTTAAACTTGATGATGCACATTGGACCAAAATAAGTTGGAGTCAAAACTAGGAAAATCAACAGCAATTCCTTTCCGAGGAGAAAAATTAAAGAACAACTTCTCATCATCATCGTGCAGATGAGGCTTCTTAGGAGTTTCAAGGGGCGAGGCCACTGGCGTGATAGAAGGTGCAGAAGATCGAGAGCCAGTAATACCAAGTTCCTCAACAACCAACAAAATTTCTTCAAGAGAGGAGTATCCTTCTCCTTTCAGATACCGTAAAATAGCTGACAAGGGTTCATGTGAACTAACCATTTGAGTCTAGGTTGTGTAAATCGCCTTGGTGTTCTGATTGAGAAGTGGAACCGCCACTAATCCTTCCTCAGCAGCCTCCTCCATCGGTGTATCTTCGATTAAATCAAAATGAGTAGGCCTAGACGTCGAGCCAAACCGTTTATTGGCGAGACGGGAGGACTTGCGAGTACCATACATGAGAAGGCAGAAGAAGAGGAAGTAAACGCGAAAGAGAAAAAGGAAGGAAAGCTAAGGTTTGAAAAAGCACGAGAAAAGAAAAGGAAGAAAATAATCGATTTCGTTTTGGGAAAGAACCAAAACTTAACTTTTTATAAAAGATCGGGAAAAGCTTGAAAAGAAGCGAAGAAAATAAGGAAGGAAAGAAAAGGGATAAGCAGAACAACATATATAAGGAAAGCAATATATCAAAAAGTGTACTTCTTTATTTGAAATAAAATAACTACCTGTTAAAGTTAGGAAAAGAACAGAAGGTTCTACACCAGAATGAAAGTAACATTACCTGAGAGGAGAGGTGTCTGATCTTCTAGAGAGACAGAATGTTCAGACAGTCCCTAATGAATTCAAAGGAGCATTTGTCCAAAGACTTAGTGAATATAATGAAATGATGCCGAATTTTAATATGCTTGACTAGAGAATGTAATATAGGATTTTTTGTCAAGTCTATAGCACTTGTGCTATCACAACGAATTTCAACACACTATTTCCTAATACCAAAGTCTTGCAATTGTTGTCGCATCCATAGAATTTGGGAACATCAACTCCCAAGAGCCACATATTCAGATTTTGCAGTAGACATAGCAATAGTATGTTGCTTCCAAGAGAGCCAAGAGACTAACATGTTACCAAGTAATTGACAATTGCCAGTTGTGCTTTTTCGATTAAGTTTGCATCCTGCCATATCAGCATTAGAATATCCGAGAAGAGAAAAATTACCTTCCTTTAGGTACCATAAACCAAATTTGGACGTGGTGGCAATATATTTAATTATGCGTTTCACAACAATGAGATGAGACTCCTTATGATCAGATTGAAACCTAGCATAAAGACAAACACTGAATAGAATGTTAGGTCGTGAAGCAGTAAGATATAGAAGTAACCCTATCATACTTTTATATAATTTCTGATCAACAGGACATCCTTCTATATCTTTGTCTATCTTGGAGGTAGTGGACATGGGAGTATCCACACTTTGCAATTTTCCATACTGAACTTCTTGAGAATGTCTTTGGCATATTTCTCTTGATAAACAAAGGTGCCAAGATTTGTCTGTTTCACTTGAAGTCCAAGAAAGAAGGTCAGTTCTCCTATCATATTTATTTCGAATTCACTCTGCATATCTCTAGCAAAGTTTTGGCTTAGAGTTTCATTATAAGATCCAAATAATATATCATCTACATAGATCTGAACCAAGAGAAAGTCCTGACCAGCCTTCTTAATAAACATAGTAGTATCAACCTTGCATTTAACAAAACCATTGTTTAGTAAAAATGAGCTTAATCTTTCATATTAGGCACGAGGTGCTTGTTTCAAGCCGTAAAGAGCCTTCTTCAAATGAAAAACATGGTTAGGCTTTGTAGGATCTTTGAAACCTGGTGATTGTGCAACATACACCTCCTCTTGAATAAAGCCGTTGAGAAATGCACTTTTGGCATCCATTTGAAAAATTCTGAAATTATTATAACATGCAAATACAAGTAAAAGTCGTATAGCTTATAATCTTGCGGCTGGAGTGTATGTTTCATCATAGTTAATGCCTTCTTCTTGAGTATAACCTTTGGCCACAAGTCAGGCTTTTTTGCGAACCACAACTCCTTCTTCATCAACTTTATTCCTAAAAACCCATTTTGTACCAATGATGGTCTTACCTTGAGGTTTATGAACTAATTCCCATACATCATTGATTGTGAACTGCCATAATACAGTTGCATAGCTTCAATCCAGCTATCATTCGCAAGGGCATCATCTACCTTCTTTGGTTCAAGAATTGATACGAGAACTATGGCACTAGATTCCATCCATTCTTATGGCATGACCATCTTATGTGATTGAGTTCTCATACCTTCATCAAGATCTCCAATAACAAGATCAATAGAATGACTAGATTTATGTTTCCAATATTTCAAAACACGAGGAACATTAGAAGCATCATCCAGGAAAATATCAAAGTCAGAAGATAAAGAAGGTTCAGAAGATCCAGACAATGATGATTCATAAGATGGAGAAAGATCGATCTGGAGGAGATGAATCGGACTGAATGAAATTTCCAAATGACTCTGCTCCTTCTGTACTTGAGACATTAGATTCAAAACAACCATTATCTTGAAATTTCACATGAATAGATTCCTCAACAATTTGACAACTCTTATAGAAAATACGAAAAGCTTTACTAGTAGAAGAGTACCCCAAAAATATACCGTCTTCTGATCTAGCGTCAAACTTACCTATACGATCACTCCAATTTTTGAGTAGGAAACACTTGCATCCAAGTACATGAAAGTAGGAAACATCATGTGTCTTACCTTTATATACCTCATATAATGTCTTTTCCAATATAGGTCTGAGAAAAACTCTATTAATAATATAGCAAGCGATTGACATAGCTTCTGCCCAGAACCAAGAGGGAATATTGCTTTCAATTAGCAAGGTTCTGGCCATTTCTTGCAAAGCCCTATTCTTTCTTTCAACTACACTATTATGTTGAGGAATATATGGTGAAGAAAACAAATGTTGAATACCATATTCATCAGAAAAAATAGTGAACTCCTGATTATCAAACTCACCACCATGATCAGACCGAATAGAAGAAATCATATAACCTTTCTCATTCTGAACCTTTTTGGCAAACCGTGAGAAGCAAGAGAAGGCCTCAGACTTTCTTGCTAGAAAATAAACTCAGGTGAACCGAGAATAATCATCTACTATAACCAAATAGTATCTCTTACCTCCAAGACTTTGAGATGCGAGGAAGACCCCTCACAAGCTTTTTAGGAGAGAGCTTAGGAAGTTGCTTCAAACGAGCATGACTAAGCTTTCTGTTGCAAGGGTTGCCTCATCTTGTAATGAAACCATACACTGCAAATTGTCTTCTTTAATGTCTAGAAGATAAATATTACCGTGTCTCCATCTAGTAAAGGATTGTGAATTGTCCTTGCTAACTCTAGAACATATACCTTCTTGAAAATTAATCTTGTAGCCAGCATTACAGAGTTGACTGATACTAAGCAAATTGTAATTCATACCTTTCACCAGGGAAACACTATTGATAGTGAGATTTCCTTTCTTGACTGTTTCGAGACCAATAATTATGTCATTGCTATTTCCTCCAAAGAAGACTTTTCCACCATATGTATCAACCAATTTTATGAAACATTATGTATTTTTAGTCATATGCCTTGAACATCCACTATCCAAGGACCACTTCATCCTGTTCTTCAAAGGTACCTGTAAAGAACAAAATACTCAAGCTTTCTTTGGTACCTATACTTTCTTGGGTCCAATAATTGTCTTTTTTGGTATCCAAACCTTCTTGGGTCTAGGAAAGTTAGTAGAAAAACCATAAGACCATAAGTAAAAGATTCAGATCTATAGTATTCTCTCTCTAGATGATTTGAGCTATTGTAAATAGAACATGAAAGAAAATCTCTACCGATAAGTTTACAAAAACTTTCCTAAAATATCTTCATAAGACTTCTTAGAGGGTCTCTACTTTAGTCTATTTTTAACTTTATGAAAATTAATAAGAGAAATTGTAGTAGAAGACATACCTAAACCTTCCCTTTTGAAATACGGTCTTTGAATAGAAAGAATCGTTTCCAGCTTTTCTGATCCAGCAGAAAATCTTTTTGAAATACATGAAATATCAGTTTTTAAACAAACATCCTCTCTCACAAGAAAATCGGATTTTCGTTTGAGAGAGAAAGAGTCCTTTTGTAATAACTCAACCTTTTCTTTCCAAATGGCTCCCTGTTGTTTCAGTCTCAAATTCTCATTCTTTAACTCAAATACTTCTTTCAGAGAATCCTCTAGATCAGAACAAAGTTAATCAATGTATCTAGCAATCTTAACTGGAACTCTGAGATTACTTACCTGATTCTCATCGCAATCTGGGTTAGAATCTGAATCTTGATCAGAATTTGCCTTGAGAAAAATATTAAATTGATCATCATCACTTGATTCACATTCTGTGTAGCTCCAAGCCTCAGCTTTAAGAGCTTTCTTGTTTTTCTCATTTCTCCCCTTTCTTTCATTAAGAAGAGGACAGTTAAGTTTAATGTGTCCCTTCTTCTTGTAGTTAAAGCAAGTGACTTTTGCATATTGCTCTTCATCTTCAGATCTTTATCTCAGGAAGTTTTGTTGGTTGTTGTTAGGCCTTCTTCTCTAAAAACTCTATTGATTGTAGTTAGGCCTTTGTCTCTGGAACTTTTGTTGATTTGGACTACTTCCTCCATTCCTATTGAACTTCTTAAACCTCTTAACTAGAAGTGCTATTTCTTCATCATTTAGGTAATCTTCTAATCCTGCATCATCAAAATCTGCATTGGATTTCAAAGCTAAAGTTTTCTTACCTTTGATATCCTCAGCTTCAATAAGGTTTTCAACTTTGTAAGCTTGTAGAGTTCCAACAAGCTCATCTAAGGATAGAGGTTGAATCCGTTGAGTTTCTCTAATAGAGGTTCTGATGTGAGTCCAATCAGAAGTCAAACCACGAAGCAATTTGTTGACTTTCATCGAACCTTCAATCGGATGACCATGATAGGCCAGTCCATTAACAATTTTAGTAAATCTGTTGAATATGTTAGTGATAGTTTCTCCTTCCTTCATTTTAAAGGACTCATATTGGCCAAGCAAAAGGTTGGTCCTGGTCTCCTTAACTCGATATGTACCTTCATAGATATATTCAAGGTATCCTATATTTCCTTTGTTAAATTACAAAAAGAAATACGGTTATATTCAGAAGGAGATGGAGCACAATATAAAGAATAAATAGCTTTCACATCAATATCCTGTCTCTTCTTCAGTTCCGCTGGAGTCAATTGAGCGGACTCTAGATCTTTCTCCTTATTAGAAGTAGATGTAAAAGATTTTGGAGAAACTCCATTTTCCACCAACTCCCACTCTCGTGGATCTTTTGCTCTAAGGGATGCTTTCATTTTGTTCTTCCAAATGCTGTACTCCTTCCTATAAAAAAGAGGAGGACGAAAGTAACTCTGTCCTTCCATCAAACCTATAGCATTAGCCATGGATCATTAAGCTTAGAAGTAAGAACACTTCAAAAACAAACAACTTGAATTTGATACTAATTGAAAGGCTAAGTGCATAACATAACGTTCTATACGTATAGAATGAAGCGTGGAATAAATAAGGCGTAGAGGAGAGGGAAGATCAAACACAGAAGTTATAGTGGTTCAGCTTAATCCAAGCCTACGTCTACTTTTAGGAGAGATAGCCAATCGACTGCTTTTCACTAGTTATCAAAAGAGTCACAATATAAGCACTCAACTCCCTTAGCTTTCCCACTCTTTTGATACAAATACAATTCTATCACAGTTGATCAGAATATTTCGATTCTCTTTTTCGAAAAGTAATTCTTCTCTTAAGGCTTAACATGGCTATTATAGTCTTCATGACTTCCTAAAGACCATTTAAGCATTACAAATATACCCGTCCAAAATGCCTGTTGGGAATAGGATTTGCTGGCCAAATATATATTAAGAAGGATTCTATAAGTAGAATCAAATCTCATTTGATTCTCAATGATATTAATTTCTTCCATTAAATCGGAGATCTTGCCCTTGATCCATCCATATAGAGAACACATCCATTGATATGAAGCATTAGCTTCTTGAGTTATAAAACTTTCTAAAGTTACCCGACCTTCTGAAGGTACTTGACCTTCTTAATGTTATCAACATGGTTTTGTGATTATCAAAATAAATACTTCAACATCAACTACCATAAGGGTAGCCGCGGCAACCAAGTGGTAGGATGTAGAGCCACTTGGCACCATGGTGGTGCCGTATGGCACTTAACTAGAGCCAAGTCGCAATGACGATACCACTCTGCTTGCTGTTGCCCCAAGTGGCACACAGCAGTGCCAAGTGGCACCTTGCAATGTCAAATGGTGTGCTACCATGCCAAATGGCACACAACTATGCCAAGCGGCACCTTGCCACGCCAAATGGCGCCTCCTTGCCAAATGGCTCTTCTCGAGCGCCAACAACGTGCGTGTAGAAGGAGAAGAGAGAGAGGGGAGCGGCTTTATAGGAAGCTCCTCCAAAATTCTTGGAACTTCTCCTCATATAATGACACTCTGCCCAAATCTCTACCCAAAACCCTGAAAACAACTCATAAAACCTTAGAACTCCACCCTTCGTCACTAGCTGCACCTTTGGTCACCATCAAGCCCCACAAGGGATACCATTTAACTACTGTTTCTACTGTTGTCCATCACTTACCACTGCCACTCCTCATACACCGCCTAGACCCCCAAGAAATGCTAGTTGGCTGATGTACTTGCACCTTTCGTTGCTCGCCATTGCCATTTAAAGCTCACCTAGACCACGGATAGATGTCTTCTCCTCCCTTCGTAATCATCCCCGGAGTTAGTCATACTTGAGGCAAGTGCTGCATCCTATAGCTATATGTTCTTCTGGTTCGTTGAGTAGCTTTTCGTCTCAATGTTTTCATTGGTTTTCAAAATGATTTATGCTCGCATTTCGGTAAACCGGTCGACTTAATATTTATTTTGGAAATGGACTTTTTATGAGTTACTTTTTGGTAAGATTTTCATAGCTGTTTTTAGATGAAAGTAGATTTAAAACTATTTTCCTAAGAATAGTCTTTTAAACAAAGTTTTTTGTGACTAGGTTTCTCATAGAAATCTATTTGAAATTGCATTGTATTTGAAATGCACATTGTGAAAGTGCTAGTGCGAACACTTAGACCGGGGTGAATAGGTGTAATAAAATTTTTGCTGAATGTAAAATAACGTTTTCATTTTGACACCAAGTTTGAAGATCAACAGACTTTGATGAGTTCAGAGTTAATCAGTAAAATGATACTATAAACAAGATAAAAGAGTACATGGAAGATAATAAGAACACAGTGTGTCAAACCCTTTTTGTATACCACATAAATAATTGAGTATAAGTACAATGGTACATCAGAGTTATCATGTCCTGGTCCGTTGGGCATATGGGAAGTGTTGACGAATGTTTTGATGGTGACAACACCAGATGATATCTTATGCGAAAGAAAGAAAAGTTCAGAAGGTTAATCCTATTTGAAGATCTCATATGCAGAACGTGGAGATGTTCAGAAGGAAAAGACAAGATCTTATATGCAGAACGAGGAGATGTACAGAAGGAAAAGATAATTGGTAGAACTCATATCCAGAAGGTAATGGAGTTCGGTAGATCAAGATTCTCAAATATATATGCAGAAAGTCAAAGAGATCTTTTGATTGAGATACGATATAGGATGAGTAGGATTTACGTATCAATGCTCAAACAAAGCTATCGATCAAAGGATCAAATCATATCTGATTTTATCCTTTCCTTTATTGGTTATACGATTTATCTTTGGAAAGAAATCATTGAGCTTCCAACGGACATATCATGGATGGTACTTATGGAAGGCTAAACGGTAACCAAAGGAGAAGACTATTTATAGTACATCCATTGCAAGAAAAATGTAGAGAGAGAAATCATCAAAGTATTTGATTGTGAACGAAAGATTGTATTGAAAGAGTGATAGTGAGAAAGTGATCTGATTGTACTATCTCTTTTGATACTAGTGATAAACAGCCAATTGGCTGTCTCTGGACAAAGTGGACGTAGGCTTGGATTAAGCCGAACCACTATAATCTTCTGTGTTTGATCTTCTATACTTTTCTCTTATTACTTTGTTTATTCCGCGCTTTACTTCATATTCAGATCGTTACACTAAGCATTTAATCTTTTCAGGAAGTCCAAACATTCACGGTTTTGTTGCGACAATATTAACCCTAGATCAAATTGTCGACTTTTTATATTTACTCTATAATCAAGCAGAAGCATCCATGACAAATAATAGTAGTTGAATAGGCAAGTCACATAACATGTAGCACAACATCATACACATCATTATAATGACAATCACTATCAAGCATAAGCATCAAGTAGGATCCAATCGTCGACTTTTCATATTTACTCTATAATCAAATAGAAGCATCCATGACAAATCATAGTAGTTGAATAGCCAAGTCACATAACATGAAGCACAACATCATACACATCATTATCATGATAATCACTATCAACACAACGATCAGCACTACAACACAATTTAAACACAAACGTGATTACTACAACAAGATGAGTCAGAAGCACTTTTAATCACAAGTTGACTAAGATCTCGGGTTAATTATCCCTAGCTCCTCTAATCTAACCTCTCAACGAAAGATGAGGTTTGATCACCGTCTCGACTTTCACCATCATGCTGAGCAGAGTGCCAATGTGAATTATGCAACTGATCATCATGCGACCCTATAAAATGTTAACGAAAATGGAGTGAGATAAATTTAGTAACTAGAAAGCCTAAACCTTGGGTAAGAGGCGGCTTCATACCAAGTACGAAAGTTTTAACCAACCAACCAAAGCATGGATGTGACATCCTAAATTTTGACCCCGTTCGAGATAAAAAGAAATGGGCTTTTCACCGATGTGCTTATGGTCTTTTTCTCGGAGTTGGCCACTCTTGAGTTAACTAACCTATCAGGTAAAGCCGTTAAGGGATATAATTGTGATAAAATCCCTAAAAGCTACCCGTTAAGTTGGATTGTACTAAAATCGCGTTCGGTTGATTTTAACCATGAAATCGAACTCGGATTTGGGAATCGAACATTCGAGTGTGTCACGATTTATTTTTAGGAGCTTGTCTCATCTTTTGGGAAAATTCCATCGAGCCGGGAATTTTGCGAGAAAGTTCAAATTCGGCAAAATTGAATCAAGAAATTCAGAGGGGCCTCTTTAGTTGGATTTTTGGGCAACCAAATTGAATTAATAGGTGAAAAAATAGTGGAAATTCGTAGGCGCTGGTCAAGGAATTTATTTGACCTCCAAAAAGACTTTATTTTGTGAAGAAAAGGAGAAGAAATTAGCTATTGGGTGATCCTTTGACTTTAGGGGTAGAAGACCTATCATTGGCCACAAGAAAACTTGCTTGGCAAGTTGTGTTTCCCCTTTTCCATTCTCCCATGCGTGTCTTCTCCCTCAAGTCAAGAGAACTCCTTCTTCTCCTCCTCTTTTCTCATTTTCTTTCCTCCATTTGTTGCTCATGCCCACTCCCTTGCTGTTTAAACTCCACCGCCAGACCAGCCAACCCAAGCTCAGCTAGCTGTGCTCTAGTGCTCGCCTTCGCGCTGCCGCCGTCGTGGACCCGTTGGTTTGCTAATCCCGTGAGTCTACTTCCTAATCCTCTCTTAGGACGTTGATTACACCTAGGGGTTAGATTAGTGTTGATTAGCTTGATTAGAGTGGTTTTGGGTTAGATGAACACTAGGGAAGTTGATTTAGTTGAGTTTGGCTGATTTCTCTTGAATCTGTTTACTGGACCCTATCCATTTACTAATTTTGTGGAACGGGATTCACTGAGATTTTGAGATCGATTTCTTCTTGAGAAATGTTGTAGACATCTTCAGCTATAACATATATATTTTACCCAAGATTTTATGGATTTAAAAGGATCATATTTCAACTTCGTTTGGAAGAAAACAAAAACCCTGTTTTTGCTGGAACATGTAATCTTTTAGTGTTCAATGGATTTTTATCAACTCCTAGGGTCCGAATTTCGAAAGCGTTCCTTCACAAAAGTTGTTTATTACAGCTTCTTGTTTAACATAGTCAAATTTCAGAGCAAACGAATAAGGTTTGTATCTCGAACCAAGCTGGTTTTGAAAGACGTGACTTCTGGAAACGGGCACAATTCTTGTAGCATTTTTGACGATTTACTGCTCTTGATCCAGAAGGATCTGGGTCAAGGTGTCTTCATGAAAAATGTTCATTTAAGTGTCCTTTATGACATATTAAATTTTGGAAATTGTCCGAACTTTTTTGATTGAGTTTTTGGATTTAAATTTGGAGACACGCGAGTGGCCCTATTTCTGCTGATCGAGACCAATATTATTTTTGTGGTTGTTCTTGATGTCGTGCTTGTTGAACAGTGTATATGTGATGATGTCACATGTGTAGTTATGGGCATTTATGAATATGAAGTCATGGATGATGTCAAATGAAGCTATCTTGCAAGAGAAGATTTCTAGAAGATATTTTAGGAATTATGATGTCATTTTTTATTAAACTTAAATAATTGTTTGGTCCGATTATTAATCATGTGGCCATGATTGATTAATCTATGGTACGTAATTAATCGTGTGGTCCGATTATTAATCGTGTGGCTGTGATTGATTAATCATGTGGTATGCTAATTAATTGTGTGGTCTGATTATTAATCACGTGGCTGTGAGTGAGAATAATGTGGTAGATTTATCAATCAAGTGGTTAGATTTTAAATCGCATGGCTTGAATTATTGATCACATGCTTGTTGAGGCATGAGCATGTTGTATTTATGAAATTGATTGGTTTTATTACCCTGAGGCGTGAACTTTACGCGGGGTTGTGGTAAAGAGATAAGCCTGAGGCATAAACTTACGCGGGCTACCTTGAGGTGTGAACTTTACGCGGGGTTATGGTAAAGAGATAAGCTTAAGGCGTGAACTTACGCGGGCTACCCTGAGGCGTGTTTACGCGGGGTTTAGTTGAGCTTGACGAGGCCAATTGTCGCACACCTGAGGTGTGAACTTGACGCGAGTTGTGGCGAGTCGTACACCTAAGGCGTGAACGTTACGCGGGTTGTGGCAAGAATTTGAGGCGTGTTTACGCGGGTTGAGAAACATCAGAACTCAGCTTGATTGTGAATTGAAACATTGATTTGTCGCGCCTTATTATGGGACAAAATTGTATGACATGGAATGGGATGTGTCATAACGATTTGGCCTTATAATCGGGACCTCTGTGAGTGTTGGATGATTGATGTGCAGTGTTCCAATCGTTGGACATGCTTGCTATCTGCATATATTTATGAACTGTACTAATGTGCAGGGAGGTGCTAAGACGAGGTAAGGATTGTTTGATGTGTGTTAGGCCACCTCTAGGTGAATTTTCTTCTTAATTGGGGCATAAGGGATAGACTCGTTGAGACGTTGTCTCAACTTAACATTATTTTGCAGGTTCCTTGGAGGTATGCCCCATGCGATAGGAAGTACCATAAGTGATGATTTTGGAGCACACCTTTTGGATGGACCTGGAGCATGTGGCTGTAGATCTCGGAGTTTAGATAGTTTTGTAAACCATTTTTGGTTTAGTCTTTTGTGTATTTAAACTCGAGATTGTTTGTGAGAATTGGCTGTCCTACTTTTCTATCCCATGTTTGATTATTGTTAGAGGATTGTTTAATTCGCTTCCGCATGTGCATAATTAATTGGGTCGGCGACGCATCTTAGGAACGTCGCAATTTAAATAGACCATTGAGAGATGTGCACGCTCTTGAGGTTCGAGACGTGACATCCCCGTTTGAAGTGGTATCAGAGCAAGGTTTGTGTCTGGAGTGATAAGGTGCGATGGGTGTTGGGATAGTTGGTAGGAAAGGCCTTTTTCTTATGATGTGCATGTGATTGATAGTTGATTGGCTGATTATTTTATGTGAGTCACTTAGTTTCCTAATTTGGTATTGGAATTGTGAAACAATATTCTATAAAGATTTTATAACCTGACTGATCAAGAGCAGAGGAATCCTAGAAAAAAATGTCTGTTGTGTCTGTTACTCGGGGTAGGATGCCAACAAGGATCGGTACCCGAGGAAGAGTACCAGCTCAGGCTAGCACTATGATGCCAACAAGGATCGGTACCCGAGGAAGAGTGCCGGCTCAGGCTAGCACTAGTAGGATAGTACCACCACCGGACGATGTCGGTGTAGCAGTACCTAGTGATCCTAAAATCAACGGGATCATAAAGACGCTCGAAATCTTAGGAAATCTGATAGGGCAACAGATTCCAAATTTAGTTGTCGCCGCTGGAAAATGGAAACAATGGAAATCGTTAGATGCATCAATTAGTTGAATCATTTCTGAATTTTAGAACTAGAGAAAGCCTTTGCATTTCTGAGGCGAACCAAGGAAGAAAAGGTCGCCTTGACTGTTTATTAGTTTTAAGAGGATGCAAATGATGGGTGGAAAGCCACCAGGGGTAGAGTGTTTCCTGTTGATATGGTCTCAAGTTGGACGATATTCATTGAGACATTCAATGGGAAATATATCTCTATGACGGCCAAAGAGCATAAGATGGAAGAGTTTATGAGACTTCATTAAAATCAGAGGACCATGGATGAATACGAAGCGGAGTTTGCGAGGTTATCGGGGTTTGCACATAGAATGGTATAAGATCCTTCGAATAAGGTGAGGAGATTTAGAGATGGGTTGAAACCGAAGCTTTATAGTAAGTTGATTCTTCTGAACATAAGGAATTACAATGAGCTTTATGATAGGGCTCAAATGGTCGAATGAGATATGAATGAGAGGATTGTCGCCTTTATGTTGTGGTATGTGTCTACGAGGGATAATCGTAACCTTGAGAAGAGACCCATGATGAATAATAGGTGATTCGTCCCTCCAATGAAGAAAACCTTTAGGAAACCGGCATACCAATCTAGAGCGGTGTGTCGTTTATGTGGAAGGAGGCATGGGAGTGGCCCTTGCTTGAGTAGAATGGGACCTTGATTCAAATGTGGATCGTGTCATCATTAGATGAAGAGTTGCTTGAATCAAAGCGTAGGACCATAATTTCAACAACAGCAGCTAAGAATGGGACAGCAAGTTGGAGCACCTTCCCAGAACAATCAAAATAGGCCAATTAGCGCAAGGAAGAGTATGCGATGGCACGCAGAGAGGCGGAGGATACGCCTAGTGTGGTCATAGGAACGGTCTCTTTATGTGATCGCATTGCATATGCCTTGTTTGATCCTGGTGTATCGCATTCTATTGTATCTGCCCAACTTGTTGAGTTGGTTGGTAACAAAGTAAAACTGTTAGAAGTAATATTGCACGTTACCACGCCGCTAAAGGATAAAGTTATGATCTCGCTCGGATGTTCGAATTGTAAGTTAGTTGTCGGTGGTAGAGAGGAAATGATAGAATTGGGCATGTTGCTTATGTATGACTTTGATATAATAGTGGGTATGGATTGGTTTGTTAAGCAAAGAGCTGTTATGGATTGTAGTAACATGGTGATCAATTTTCACCCAATTAGTCATCCCAGATATGAGTTTGTGGGAAGTCAAGGAGGAACCTTGATTCCTTTGATCTCGTCACTTGAAGTAACAAAGTTACTTGACGAAGGATGTCAAGCGTTCCTAGCATCGGTAATCAATTTGTTGATTAAGGAACCTAGTATGGAATATATAGTTATGGTGTGCGAATTTGCTGATATCTTTCCTAAGGAATTGCTAGGATTGCCACCTGCTAGAAAATTGGAGTTTGTGATTGAATTAGTGCCTGGAATAGAACCAATTTATAGAGCATGCTATAGAATGTCCTTATTGGAATAGAAGGAGTTGAAAGTTCAGATTCAAGGATTACTTGATAAAGGGTTTATACGCCCTAGTGCATTACTGTGGGGAGCCCTAGTATAGTTTGTGAGGAAGAAGGACGAGTCTTGGCCATAGTGCATTGACTATAGGCAGTTGAACCAAGTAACCACTAAAAACAAGTATCCATTACCAAGAATAGATTACTTGTTTAATCAACTACAAGGAGTGTCAATTTTCTCAAGGATAGACCTAAAGATAGGTTATCATTAGTGAGGATCTGAAAAGAATACATACCGAAGACGGCATTTAGGACGAGATATGGGAATTACGAGTTTACTGCTATGCCATTTGGACTGACTAATGCTCCAACTATTTTTGTGGATTTGATGCACCGAATATTCAAGGAATATTTGGTTCGATTTGTGACTTGATATACTTGAGGAGTCATGAGGAACATGAACAATATTTGAGGATTATTTTAGTTATCTTATGGGAACACTCGCTTCACTTTAAGCTTAGCAAATGTGAGTTTTGGCTAATTAAAGTGGCATTCCTTTGGACATGTAGCTTCTAGAAATGAGATTTCAGTAGATACGATGAAGATTGAAGCAGTAATTAGTTGGTTAAGACCAATGTCAATTACATAGGTTCGAAGTTTTCTCAGATTAGTAGGTTATTATAGGAGGTTTGTGGAAAAGTCTCTTCTATAGCTACCCCATTGACACTGATGACTAAGAAGGAAATGCAATTCGAATGGGATGACAAATGTGAAAGGAGTTTCCAAGAGTTTAAGCAGAGATTGACAACCGCGCTGATTTTGACGATTACTTCTGGTTCTGGAGGTTATGAGATCTATAATGACGCGTCACTTAAAGGATTAAGATGCCTTTTAATGTAGAATGGATGAGTTGTTGCTTATGCGTCACGACAGTTAAAGCCCCATAAGGTGAATTCCCCAACGTCTTGACTTAGAGCTTGCAACGATTATCTTTGCTTTGAAAATCTGGAGACATTACTTGTACGGAGAATTGTTTTAGATTTACACTGATCATCAAAGTTTGAAGTAACTGTTTTCTTAGAAAGAGCTGAATTTGAGATAACAACGTTGGATGTAATTGCTTAAGGACTACGATTGTGATATCTTATATCATCTAGAGAAGGCGAATAAAGTGGCGGATGCTCTTAGTGGAAAATTTAGCATGGTGCATATGATGGTTAAGGAGTGGAGCTTGCTTGAAGGAATAAGAGATTCGAAGTTCGAGTTCAAGGTAGGATACCTCTCGAGTTTGTTGGCAACTTTAAGGATCGAAGTAGAAATTCAAGCAAGGATTAAAACACTACAATCTACGAACCCTAACCTTCAAAAGATCCTGAGTATGGATGCTACGGAAAGAAAACTTGACTTCCAAGCATTTAAGGATGGAATCTTGAAGTTTCGCGGACAACTGTGTGTACTTGACAATGAGGAGCCTAAGGATCATGTTAGAAGCTCATCGAAGTAATTACAATATTCATTTGGGTAGCACGAACATGTACCATAAGTTATGTCAGCACTACTGGTGGAATGGAATGAAAGTTGATGTAGTTAGATACATAGCAAAGTACTTGACATGTCAGCAAGTGAAGGCACAACATTATAAAACTGATTGTATGCTACAGCCGTTGGAAATCCCTAAATGGAAATGGGAACACATTACTATGGATTTTGTGGTGGGGTTACTGAGGAGCCAAAGAGGATGGATTGATAGAGTCTACACGCTTCATCACCATACAAAAGGACTATGCATTAAATAGGTATGTTGAGTTGTACGCGCGTTAGAGAGTGCATCTACATGGAGTACCAGTGACAATTACGTTTGATCCAAAATTCACAATAGCCTTCTAGAAAAAATTTACAGACTACCTTAGGAACAAAGCTACAGTATAATACGACCTATCACCCACAAACCGATGGACAATCTGAGAAGACGATTCAAACACTCGAGGATATGTTCAGGGCTTGTGTAATTAACTTCAAGGAGGATGGGAAGAACAATTACACTTGGTGGAGTTCACGTATAATAACAGTTATCAGCAAAGTATCAGAATGCCTCGAGACATTGTATGGAAAAGCTTGTAGGACTCCAATATGTTAGGACGAAGTGAGAGAAAGGAGTATAACAGGACCTGAATTGGTAGAGTAGTCAGTGGAAGCTGTGAAAGTAATTCGAGAGAGGCTTAAGATTGTGCAGAGTCACTATAAAAGTTATGTGGACAAACGACGTAGACCTTTAGAATTTCACGTTAGAGATCATGCATTTCTTAAGGGATCACCAATGCGAGGATTATCTCGATTTGGAAAGAAGGGGAAGCTAGAGCTAAGATTCGTTGGTCCTTTCGAGATACCAGAGTGAATTGGAACCTTAGCCTATTGTTTAGCCTTACCGCCAAATCTTTCACAAGCGCACAACGTCTTTCCTATTTCAATGTTGAGGAAGTATGAACCTAACACAACTCATGTGTTAAATTTTGAAGAATTAGATGTGGATGACAGAGTGTTGTACGTAGAGAGACCAGTTCAGATCGTGGATCGAAAGGAATAAGTATTGCGTATCAAGACGATCTCTTTGGTCAAAATGGTTTAGCAACAACACATGATAGAAGGAGCTACTTGGAAATGCGAAGAATCAAGGAGACGATAATACCCCCACCTTGTTGGAAATTTCGAGGACGAAATTTTTATAAGAGGGGAAGAGTTGTGACATCCTGAATTTTGACCCCGTTCGAGATAAAATGAAATGGACTTTTCACCGACGTGCCTATGGTCTTCTTCTCGGATCTGGCCACTCTTGAGTTAACTAACCTATCAGGTAAAGCTATTAAGGGATATAATCGCGATAAAATCCCTAAAAGCTACCCGATAAGTTGGATTGTACTAAAATCGTGTTCGGTTGATTTAAATATGAAATTGAACTCGGATTTAGGAATCGAGCATTCGAGTGTGTCACGATTTACTTTTAGGAGCTTGTTTCATCTTTTGGAAAAATTCCATCGAGCCGGGAATTTTGCGAGAAAGTTCAAATTCGGCAAAATTGAATCAAGAAATTCAGAGGGGCCTCTTTAGTTGGATTTTTGGGCTACCAAATTGAATTAATAGGTGAAAAAATAGTGGAAATTCGTAGGGGCTGGTTAAGGGATTTATTTGACCTCCAAAAAGACTTTATTTTGTGAAGAAAAGGAGAAGAAATTAGCTATTGGGTGATCCTTTGACTTTAGGGGTAGAAGACCTATCATTGGCCACAAGAAAACTTGCTTGGCAAGTTGTGTTTCCCCTTTTCCATTCTCCCATGCGTGGCTTCTCCCTCAAGTCAAGAGAACTCCTTCTCCTCCTCCTATTTTCTCATTTTCTTTCCTCCATTTGATGCTTATACCCACTCCCTTGCTGCTTAAACTCCACCGCCAGACCAGCCAACCCAAGCTCAGCTAGTTGTGCTCCAACGCTCACCTTCGCGCTGCCGTCGTCGTGGACCCATTGGTTCGCTAATCCCATGAGTCTACTTCCTAATCCTCTCTTAGGATGTTGATTACACCTAGGGTTTAGATTAGTGTTGATTAGCTTGATTAGAGTGGTTTTGGGTTAGATGAACACTAGGGAAGTTGATTTAGTTGAGTTTGGCTGATTTCTCTTGAATCTGTTTACTGGACCCTATCCGTTTGCTAATTTTGTGGAACGAGATTCACTGAGATTTTGAGATCGATTTCTTCTTGAGAAATGTTGTAGACATCTTCAGCTATAACATATATATTTTACCCAAGATTTTATGGATTTAAAAGGATCATATTTCAACTTCGTTTGGAAGAAAACAAAAACCCTGTTTTTGCTGGAACATGTGATCTTTTGGTGTTCAATGGATTTTTATCAACTCCTAGGGTCCGAATTTCGAAAGAGTTCCTTCACGAAAGTTATTTATTACAGCTTCTAGTTTAACATAGTCAAATTTCAAAGCAAACGAATAAGGTTTGTATCTCGAACCAAGCTGGTTTTGAAAGACGTGACTTCTGGAAACTGGCACAATTCTTGTAGCATTTTGAGCGATTTACTGCTCTTGATCTAGAAGGATCTGGGTCAAGGTGTCTTCATGAAAAATGTTCATTTAAGTGTTCTTTATGACATTAAAGTTTGGTAATTTTCCAAACTCGCTTGATTGAGTTTTTGGATTTAAATTAGGAGACAAGCGAGTAGCCCTATTTCTGCAGATCGGGACAAATATTATTTTTGTGGTTGTTCTTGATGTCATGCTTGCTGAACAGTGTATATGTGATGATGTCACATGTGTAGTCATGGGCATTTATGAATATGAAGTCATGGATGATGTCAAATGAAGCTATCTTGCAAGAGAAGATTTCTAGAAGATATTTTAGGAATTATGATGTCATTTATTATTAAACTTAAATAATTGTGTGGTCCGATTATTAATCATGTGGTCGTGATTGATTAATCTATGGTACGTAATTAATCGTGTGGTCCAATTATTAATCGTGTGACCGTGATTGATTAATCGTGTGGTACGTTAATTAATGGTGTGGTCCGATTGTTAATCATGTGGCCGTGAGTGAGAATAATGTGGTACATTTATCAATCAAGTGGTTCGATTTTAAATTGCATAGCTTGAATTATTGGTCGCATGCTTGTTGAGGCATGAGCATGTTGTATTTTATGAAATTGATTGGTTTTATTACCCTGAGGCGTGAACTTTACGCGGGGTTGTGGTAAAGAGATAAGCTTGAGGCGTGAACTTATGCGGGCTACCCTGAGGCGTGTTTATGCTGGGTTTAGTTGAGTCTGACGAGGCCAACTGTTGCACACCTGAGGCATGAACTTGACACGGGTTGTGGCAAGTCGTACACCTGAGGCGTGAACGTTACGCGGGTTGTGGCGAGGACCTGAGGCGTGTTTACGCGGGTCGAGAAACATCAGAACTCAACTTGATTGTGAATTGAAACATTGATTTGCCGCGCCTTATTATGGGACGAAATTGTGTGACATGGAATGAGACGTATCATAACGATTTGGCCTTATAATCAGGACCTCTGTGAGTGTTGGATGATTGATGTGCTGTGTTCCAATCATTGGACATGCTTGCTATCTGCATATGTTTATGAACTGTACTGATGTGCAGGGAGGTGCTAAGACGAGGTAAGGATTGTTTGATGTGTGTTAGGCCACCTCTAGGTGAATTTTCTTCCTAATTGGGGCGTATGGGATAGACTCGTTGAGATGTTGTCTCAACTTAACATTATTTTGTAGGTCCTTTGGAGGTACGTCCTATGCGATAGGAAATACCATAAGTGATGATTTTGGAGCACACCTTTCGGATGGACCTCGAGCATGTGGCTGTAAATCTCGAAGTTTAGATAGTTTTGTAAACCGTTTTTGGTTTAGTCTTTTGTGTATTTAAACTCGAGATTGTTTGTGAGAATCGGCTGTCCTACTTTTCTATCCCATGTTTAATTGTTGTTAGGGGATTGTTTAATTCACTTCCGCATGTGCATAATTAATTGGGTCAGCGACGCGTCCGGGGAACGTCACAATTTAAATAGACCATTGCAGGATGTGTGCGCTCTCGAGGTTCGAGACGTGACAATGGAAAAGAAGTAGAAAAGTCCTAATCATATGCATTCGACATAACAAACATGCATGGTAGCTAAGCACACAATCAAGCACACTCCCAGCATGCATTTATCTTTTTTAATCTTTTGGCCATCTTCAGCTGCCAGTCCATGGTGACCTGGCCCTTCAGACAACAGCCCAAGCATCGCCTAGCCCTATATAGATGGCACCCTCGTCTGAAAAGCCAAGCATTCCCTCAAGGCGAATCTCCCCCAAAGTCCATCCGATAAGGAGGGTCATCATCTGAAACTCTTACAAGTTCTCATGCCTAGCCCTATCTAACGTGTCTACCGACATAAAGGCTAGGCATACCCTGTAGGGCGCATCTCTCCCAAAGTCCATCTGATGAGGAAGGGCACATCTCCCCCAAATTTGTTAGATTGGACTAATGAGAGACGAACTTCCTTAGAATGGACCAACAGGAGATGAACTCAGTTAGATTAGACCAATGAGAGACGAACTCAATTAGATTAGACCAATTGGAGACAAACTTCGTTAAATTGGGCCAAAAGGAAATGAAATCTGTTACATTAGACCAATAGGAGACAAACTCTGTTAGAATGGTCCAATATGAGATGAACTTCGTTAAAATGGACTAATAGGAGGAGACTTCCATTAGATTGGATCAATAGGTGGTGAACTCAGTTATATTACACCCATAGGAGACGAACTCCGTTAGATTGGATCAATAGGAGACGAACTCAGTTAGATTGGGTCCATAAGAGACGAACTCCCTTAGAATTGACCAATAGGAGATTAACTACGTTAGATTGGACTAGTATCAGACGAACTTAGTTAAATTGGACTAATGGGGGATGAACTCCCTTAGTATTGACCAATTAGAGATGAACATCGTTATATTGGACTAATATCAGATGAGCTCTATTAGAATGGACTAATATGAGATGAGCTCTATTAGACTGGATCATCATGAGACAAGCTCTGTTAGATTGGACCAATAGGAGAGGAACACCGTTAGAATGGACCAACATGAGATGAACTCCTTTACATTGGATCAATGGGAGATGAACTCCCTTAGAATGGACCAGTTGGAAACGAACTTCATTAGATTAGACCAAATGGAGATGAACTATGTTAGATTGGACAAAGAGGAGATGAACTCTGTTAGAATGGTCTTACAGGAGACGAACTACGTTATAATGGACCAATAAGAGGCGACCTCCATTAGATTGGTCCAATAAGATACAAACTCCTTTAGATTGGACAAATAGTAGACAAACTCAATCAGATTGGATCCATAGGAGTCGAACTCCGTTAGAATAGACCAATAGGAGAAGAACTTCATTAGATTAGATCAAAAAGTGACGAACTCTATTAGAGTGGACCAATAGGAGACGAGCTCAGTTAGATTGCATGAATGGGAGATGGACTCCCATAGAATTGACCAATAGGAGACAAAGTGTGTTAGCTTGGACCAATAGGAGACGAACTCCATTAAAATGGACCAAGATAAAATGAACTCCGTTAGAATGGATTAATCGATGACAAACTTCGTTAGATTGAGCCAATATGAGATTAACACCTTTAGATTGCACAAATTGGAGAGGACCTCCATTAGATTGGACCAATGGGAGATGAACTCCCTTAGAATGAACCAATCGGAGATGAACTTTGTTAGATTTGACCAAAATTAGACGAATTACGTTAAATTGGACCAATGGGAGATGAAATGGCTTAGAATTGACCAATAGGAGATGATTTGCATTAGATTGGTATAATAAAAGATGAACTCCATTAGAATAGACCGACATGTGATGAGCTTTGTCAAAATGGACTAACATGAGACGAGCTCCTTTAGATTGGGTCAATGGGAGACGAACTCCCATAGAACGGATCAATAAGAGATGAACTTCATTAGATTGAACCAATATGAGACGAACTCCGTTAGATTGCACAAATAGGAGAGGACCTCCATTAGAATGGACCGACATGAGACGAACTCCATTATATTGGGCCAATAGGAGACGAACTCCTCTAGAATTGACCAAACAAAGACAAACTTCATTATATTATGCCAAAAGGAGACGAATTCCATTATGTTGGACCAATAGAAGACGGACTTTGTTAGAATAGTCCAACAAGAGATGAACTTCCTTAAAATAGACTAATAGGAGGCAATCTTTGTCAGATTTAACCAATAAGAGACGAAATATTTTAGATTGGAGTAATTAGAGACGAACTTAGTTAGATTGGACCCATAGGAGAAAACTTCGTTAGAATGGACCAATAGTAGACGAACTCTATTAGATTGGACCAATGGGAGAACAACTCCCATATAATTGACCAATAGGAGACGAATTGTGTTAGAATGGACTAATAAGAGATGAACTTAGTTAGATTAGACAAACGAAATACCAACTCCCTTAGAATTGATCAATAGGAGATAAACTGCGTTAGGTTGGACTAATAGGAGACGAACTCCATTAGAATAGACCAACATGAGACAAACTTGGTTATAATGGACTATCTGAGACACGCTCTGTTAGATTGGACCCATCGGAGGCGAACTCTTTTAGATTGGACAAAAAGGAGAGGAACTCCATCAGAATGCACCAACATGAAACAAACTCTGTTAGAATGGACCAATGGGAGACGAACTCCCTTAGAATGGATTGACATAAGACAAACTTTGTTAGATTGGGGCAAAAGGAGATGAACTTCATTATATTTGACCAATACGAGACGAACTCCCATAGAATTGTCCAATAGGAGATGATCTCCATTAAAATGGACTAATATGAGGCAATCTCCATCAGATTGGACCAACAGGAGATGAACTCCTTTAGACTAGACCAACAAGAGGCGAATTCAATTAGATTAGACCCATAGGAGATGAACTACGTTAGAATGGACCAATAAGAGACGAACTCCGTTAGATTAGATCAATCGAAGATGAGCTCCTTTAGAATGGACGAACATGAGATGAACTTCGTTATAATGGACCATCATGAGACGAGCTCCATTATATTAAACCAACAAGTGACGAAACCCCACAAAATGGACCGATTAGAGATGAACTTCTTTAGATTGAACCAATAGAAGACGGACTCCCTTAGATTAGACAAATAGGAGAGGACCTTTGTTAGAATGGAATAACATGAGATGAATTCCATTAGATTGGACCAATGGGAGATGAACTCCCTTTGAATGGACCAATCGGAGTGGAATTTCGTTAGATTGGACCAAAAGGAGATGAACTATGTTAGATTTGATCAATATGAGATAAACTCCATTAGAATGGTTTAAAAGTAGACGAACTACGTTACATTCCAATAAGAGATGAGCTTAGTTAGATTAGACTAATTGGAGACGAACTTCGTTAGATTTGACTAATAAGAGACAAACTCCATTAGAATTGACCAATTGGAGACAAACTCATTTATAATGGACCAATATGAGATAAACTTAGTTAGATTGAACCAATGGAGATGAACTCCCATGGAATTTACCAATAGGAGACAAACTGCGTTAGATTGGTCTTATAGGAGGAAAACTCCGTTAGAAAGGACCTACATTAGACGAGCTCCTTCAAATTGGACCAATTGGAGATGAACTCCATTAGAATGGACCAATAGGAGAGGAACTTAGTTAGATTGGGCCAATAAGAGATGAACTCCCTTAGAACTGACCAATGGGAGATTAACCGCATTAGATTGGACCAGTATCAGATGAACTCAGTTAGATTGGACCAATGGGGGATGAACTTTGTAACATCCCGGAACCTCTATTCTGATCATTCAGTGATTTGGGCCATGGATTGCTTGCACGAGTGCGAGGTTTAGCTATAGGGACAGCCGGGTTAATCATGTGAATATTATGCAGAAGATGTCCACAAGGGCCATAGGGAGTGGTCATGGATCACATGTGTCAACCGAGTGGACGAACCACGAGACCGCCCGAGTGAATATGGGGGTCGGCGGTGGAACCACTCGAGTGCATGGTGCATTGGTCGTGGAATCACTCGAATGGATCGTGAAGTGTTGGTAATGAGATGGGTTATGAGAGGAAGTTATGTTGAATTTGGAGGTGTCAGACTTAGAACACCAGACTATGTGTCGTCTGATGAAGTCAGACCCAGAACGTCAGACGATGTACCTTCTGACGAAGTTAGACTCAAGACGATCTGACGAAGTTAGACTCAATATAGTCTGAAGGTGTCATACTTGATCTAAGGGTTTCAGACTCAACAATATCTCAGATTCAATAAAGTCTATCTGGGTTAGACTTAGGTACAGTCTGATACCTACTAGACTCAATGGACCAGCGGGCTGGTCACAAGTGATCACGCTCGGACCGCCATGCTTAGACATGCTTGGTCTAGCTTAAATTGATGTAATCCAAGTGCAATTATGGCCAAATCTAGATAATAAATACCAAGATGGCACCTCACCTTCCTTCTTGACCAAGTAAATGTTTGATGTGGCGCCACCTAAGTCTAGAAAATCTAAGTGAATCCTAGGCACAATCCTAGAAAATCTTAGGCTCTTAATGAGCTAAGACAAGTGGATTAATGGGATTGGTGGTTGAACATCATCATTAGGCCTAAGAGGACACTTAAGCCTACTAAGGTTATCATGTAATCCCTAGGGCTTGAGCTTGGAAGCCAATGATTGGTGCAAGCTAGATATGTTAATTAATGCCAAGATTCTCATTAAATGAGTTTTGCTTGGTGGCCAAGAAATGAGAAGTATAAATAGGGATGCCATTCTTCAAGAATGCCAGAACCTAACTTCTCTTTCTTCCTTCTTTTCCTAAGAGCTTTGATTGTCCTCTTAACTCCTCACTCCTCACTCCTCTCTCTCAACAACTTGTTGCCACCAGTAAGCTTGAGAAAGTATTTCTCAAGGTGAGTAACTCATCCTAGTTGCTGAGGAGGGGTATTCCTCTTAGCGCCTGTATGGTATGGAACATGTGGGTAATCTACCCTAGAGACTAGGGAGGGTGATTCCTCTTAGTTCTCGTCATGGCCCTTGGCCCTTACTACATGAGTAAGTTACTGTAGGTGCTAAGGAGGGTGATTCCTCTTAGCACTCTTTATGGTAATGAACCATGTGAGTAAGTCATCCTAGTTGCTGAGGAGGGGTATTCCTCTAAGCATCTGTATGGTATGGAACATGTGGATAATCTACCTTAGAGACTAGGGAGGGTGATTCCTCTTAGTTCTCGTTATGGCCCTTCGCCCTTACTACGTGAGTAAGTTACTCTAGATGCTAAGAAGGGTGATTCCTCTTAGCACTCTTTATGGTAATGAACCACATGAGTAAGTTATCCTAGTTGTTGAGGAGGGGGATCCCACTTAGGACTCAGTATGGCAAGGAACCGTGGTTGTGGTCGCCAATGGTATTTTCTTTGTGTGTGATGAATGGCATATTAGTTGCATTGGGTTGCAAATCCAAGAGAAATCTAGCAACAACTCCCATGCTAGAGAGCCGAGAGGCATTCCTACTTAAGGAGGTAGGAACTACCCTTACTAGAGATGCAAGGAAGCCGCAACCATCCAATACAAGAGATGCATGGATGCCATGGGGTTGTGAAGTCCTCGTTGTGTATAACACGAGGATCCCATTGAAGGGAGTCCACTGGAAGAGCCGGGGGGAATGATGCCATGACTATTCATTACGAGAAACGCATGGATACCATGGAGTCACAAAGTCCTCATCATGTGTAATGCGAGGATCCCGTTGAAGGGAGTCCATCGGGAGAGCTCAGGGGCAATGCTAGATATCCTCATTCATACGTGTGTTTGCATTGTTATTGAGCGGTTTACTAACATGTTTTTGTGTCATGCAGAGTTTCCATAGGCAGTTTGTCCTAATTTGGCACTAGGGTGCTTATTCACTGGGCATACGCTCATCCCCCTTTCCTTCTCCTTTTCAGGGTTAGGAGCTGGATCAAGACCATCATGTCAGGTTCAAGATGCTGCTCACCATAGAGACGACCAGCCATGACATCGTGGACGTGGAGGATAACGTGACCGGCATGCGCTGCGACTGTAACAGCCCGTTTTTGGGCAATTCGTGGCCGACAATTGAAAAGTTGAGTTTCATTTGTGACTTATGGACCTTGAAGGTCGTACGAATGAAATTGTGAGAATTCAATTCAAGGTAAGTCTCTGAATTTTTGGAAATTTAAAAAGGGGCCACTAACTTTGAAAAATATAAGATTTGACCCTAAAGATTTGCATTTCAACCAAGGGCAAATTGATAAATTTTCTCTTCGTCTTTCTCCCTCCTTTGCTGCGACCTCCCCTCCCCAGACACTAATTCCCCTTAATTTTCTTTTATTTCCCCATTTCCTTGCTGTAGACGTCTCCTTCTTCCATTATAGTCAACCAATCTCCTTTTGTTGACTTACCTCATCGTCTCAGCATTCTGTCTCTCTCTCCGTGGCGCACGTATGCGCGAAAGGGACCCACTGTGAGGTCCTCCTCTTGCCAGCTCACCTTTAATCTTCTCTCTCTCATTTATTTCTCTCTGTCCAATAGAGAACTGAAAACCCCTCAGCACCCCACTCTTTCTTCTTCACCGCGACGCTTCTTCGCCATTTTTAGGTGGCCGTTCATGCTTCATTAGGCTTCATCTTTTGCCAGTGACTCCACTGCCTACATCTTTTCCTTCGTCGCATGAAGCGACCTGAAGCTCGCCGCTGCTCCTGCCATCGCGTTACCCCAGCTACACGTGAGGCCATGGTCACAAATGCCATGTCTCTTGGGTTATTCACTATGGGAGCTTCTCCAGCCGTCGTTCACCTCCACCGATTGCTCCATGACCGTTAGAGAGACTCTCCAACTCACCCCGACACCAATCCAGCTCCTATGTGTCGTTATTGTGGGCCCAAACGCTCGGATTGTAAAACCCTTGTTTCAGGCCAAGTTCGTTGGTGTTGCTGTTGATGTCTCATTGTACCTTGCCGCCAGCCACCAATTGCCGTGGTAGACCCCATTGTTGACCCACAGCCCCAGGTGCCATCCCCAAGCCACCCAATTGTCATCCCAACACTGGAACAGTGTTGGCCAGTCTTTTTGGCCATTGTCCAGTTGTTAATGACCATCGATCGAAGGTCTTTTCATCGTCCATCTGATTCTAACTCCCCACTTAAGTGATCGGCCATCTCGCCATGACCAAGAACCACCTTCGGGAGACTCGCCGGAGCTTCGCCGGCTCCGGGGAGAGTCGTTAGTGTCCGCCGAATCCGTCTCGACGTTCCTTGGGGGCTGGGCAACGCGTCCGTGGCATCGAATCATAGATTGGACTATCACGTCAAGCTCGGGTGCGATCGGAAATGCAAGGATCGCGTCGTCGCGACCCGCCACCATCAACCACCAGATCGCTAGTAAATTGAGGTGAGTGGACCTTCTATTCCCTAATATGGTACGTTTATTACCCTAGTAGAACTGTTAGATTGACTAGGTGATTTTAGTGAAAAAAGTTAATGCAATGGATAGTTGCGAATGAGTATCAAGTACCGATTGAATAATAGGAGAAGAAAATAAATGTGAGATTTTAAATCACAATAGATCAAATACGAAACCATAGGCCGAGATAGAATGAATTGGAGGCCAATAGGGTTAAATAGATCGAATGTGAGGTCAATAATTCTTATTGGATCATATATGGAATCATTGAGTTTGTGATGAGTCTAATAGAAGGCCATTGGGCTAAGAGAGAGAGAGAGTGAATGCCAGGCCATGTGACCTGAGGTTCCAAATTGGACACCGAAGTCCAATGGTAAATTGATGGGTTCAGATTTAATGATGATTATTCTGCAATATAGTGAAATCGATTAGGTCTCAAACCGGTCTTGGACGGTCTTATTGAGTGAAATGGATAATTTAGTTGATTATCGATTCTTTTACGCAATTATTTAATTATTTGCCAGTAAGTTACCTAGGACCTAATAATGGTCGAATTGAAGAATTGATTTAAGTCTCAGACCGGTCGTGCACGGTCTTATGGTGTGGAATAAATAATTTATCTAATTGTCGACTCCTTTATACAATTTATTTAATTAATTACCGGT
This sequence comes from Melaleuca quinquenervia, assembly GCA_030064385.1. Taxonomy (NCBI): domain Eukaryota; kingdom Viridiplantae; phylum Streptophyta; class Magnoliopsida; order Myrtales; family Myrtaceae; genus Melaleuca; species Melaleuca quinquenervia. The sequence goes on from CM057720.1 coordinate 12,291,139, forward strand.
AAATTTTATTTATCAATTTATTCACCCATTTATGTTGTTAAATATGGATTTGGGTTCGAACTTATGTGACAAGTAGGTCTAGAGTCAGCTGAGATGGTAGACCAGTAGATTTGTGGACAAAGAAAGTGAGGAAGAGCGAGAGAGAGTGACAAGCGATTATGTATTGCATAGGTGAGAGGGTGAGAACGCATTATACCCTAGGTATAGTTGAAATGTGAGATACGAATAAGGACCTTAGGGCTATCTACTTACCTAGTTCTGGATTAGGGGGTTTGCTCACTGAGGTACCCTTAGTATCTCACCCCACCACCCTAACCATTTTAGGAGGGATCAAGGATCCAGGGAAGGAGTCACTGGAAATAAGGGACAACGGAGGAAGATTGAATCGATGTGTTGGCAGTAATTGGATGAGGACGGAGGGATATCATCTATGGACTGTATCTTGGAGGAAAGTGGCCTTGAAATTTTAACTTGGATTAAAATTGTATTTAATTTTTATATTGTTGGGAAGAATGTAATTAATATTCATTTGCCTCGCTTCTGTTGTAAGACTCTGATTGTCGAGGAAAAGATTTGAAAAGAAAATCAAGGTCTGCCATGCAGTCGTGAGTCGAGGCGTGACAACGACACCACAGTATAAGTCGACATAAGCCTGAACGATTGGAAAACTCTAATCTCAGTCCATTGTGCCAAGCCAGCTCCACTTAGGAGCAAAGTAGTTGGAGTAGAAGCCTAGGGCCCTACCGTAGCCCAAGATAGGCTTAGTTCTATTTTTCCCCACTTTTGTAAATGAACTTATGCAATATAAGTACTATGGAGTCGTGATGTGTCGGGGTGTGATGTGCATGTGAATGCTTCCGCTTGCGCTAACTAAACAAGATTCAAGAAAAAGAAAAGAATAAGATAGGAATAAGGGACCCGTGACGTGCCTGGGCGTCACAATCTCACAGCAACTAAGTCTTGAGTTCGCTAATAAGTCAATCGGGTCTGAGTTCACTACAAACCCCCTTAGTATTGACCAATTAGAGACGAACATCGTTATATTAGACTAATAGAAGATGAACTCCTTTAGACTAGACCAATAGGAGGTGAACTCAATTAGATTACACCCATAGGTGATGAACTATGTTAGAATGGACTAATAAGAGACGAACTCCTTTAGATTAGATCAATCGGAGACATGCTCCTTTAGAATGGACGAACATGAGACGACCTTCGTTATAATGGACCATCATGAGACGAGCTCCATTAGATTAAACCAACGAGAGACGAAACCCCGCAAAATGGACAGATTGGAGATAAACTTCGTTAGATTGAACTAATAGGAGACGAACTCCTTTAGATTGGATAAATAGGAGAGAACCTTTGTTAGAATAGAATAACAAGAGACGAATTATATTAGATTGGACCAATGGGAGATGAACTCCCTTTAAATGGACCAATTGGAGAATAACTTTGTTAGATTGGACCTTTGTTAGATTGGACCAAAATGAGACGAACTTCGTTAGATTGGACCAAAATGAGACGAACTCTATTAGATTTGATCAATATGAGATAAACTCCATTAGAATGGTTTAAAAGTAGACAAACTACGTTACATTCCAATAAGAGACAAACTTAGTTAGTTAGACCAATTGGAGACAAACTTCGTTAGATTTGACTAATAAGAGACAAACTCCATTAGAATGGACCAATTGGAGACAAACTCATTTAGAATGGAACAATATGAGACAAACTTAGTTAGACTGGACCAATGGAGATGAACTCCCATGGAATTGACCAATAGGAGACAAACTACATTAGATTGGTCTGACAGGAGACAAACTCCGTTAGAAATGACCTACATGAGACGAGCTCCTTCAAATTGGACCAATTGGAGACGAACTCCATTAGATTAGACAAAAAGGATAGAAATTCTATCAGAATGGAACAAGATGAGACGAACTCCATTAGAATGGATCAATCAAAGACGAACTACATTAGATTGAACTAATTGGAGACGAACTCCAGTAGATTAGACAAAAAGGATAGGAAGTCCATTAGAATAGACCAACATAAGATGAACTTCATTTGAATGGACCAACATGAGATGACTTCCATTAGATTGGACCAATGGGAGAAGAACTCCCATAAATTGACTAATTAGAGGTGAACTGCTTTAGACTGAACTAACAGGAGACAAACTCCATTAGATTGGACAAAATGAAAAGGAACTCTATTAGAATGGACCAACATGAGACGAACTCTATTAGAATGAACCAACATTAGACGTGTTCCATTTGATTGGACCAATGAGAGATGAACTCCCATAGAATGGACTAGTTAGAGATAAATTGCATTAAAGTGAGCCAATAGGATACGAACTCCATTAGACTGGACAAAAAGGAGATGAACTCTGTTAGAATGGATCAACATGAGACAAACTCCATTAGATTGGGCTAGATTGGGCCAATGGGACATGAACTCCCTTAGAATTGACCAACAAAAGACGAACTCAATTAAATTGGGCCAATCGGAGATGAATTTCGTTAGATTTGGCCAAAAGTAGACGAACACCATTATATTTGACTAATAGGAGACAAACTTCGTTAGAATGGTCCAACATGAGATAAACTCCGTTAAAATGGACTAATAAGAGGTGATCTCCATTATATAGGACCAATAGGAAACGAACTCAGTTAGATTGGACTCATAGGAGACGAACTCCATTAGAATGGACCAATACGCATTAAATTAAATTAATAGGACACGAACTTAGTTGGATTAACCAATAAGGGACGAACTTCCTTAGTATTGATTAATAGGAGACGAACATCATTAGTCTGGACTAATAACGGACGAACTCCATTAGAATGGACCAACATGTGACGAACTCAATTAAAATAGACCATCATGAGACGAGCTCCGTTAGATTGGACCAATGGGAGAAAAACTCCCACATAATGGACTAATTAGAGATGAACTTCCTTAGATTGAACTAATAGGAGATGAACTCAATCATATTGGACAAATAGGAAAGGAATTTCATTAGAATGGACCAACATTGGACAAACTCCGTTACATTGGACCAATGGTAAACGAACTCCCTTAGAATTGACTAATCGAAGATGAACTTCGTTAGATTAGACCAAACAGAGACGAACTCCGCTAGATTAGATCAAAAGGTGGCGAACTCTGTTAGAATGGTCCAACAAGAGACGTACTATGTTATAATGGACGAATAGGAGGTGGCTTCTGTTAAATTGGTCCAATAAGAGATGAACTCATTTAGATTGGACAAATAGCAGATGAACTCAATTAGATTGGACCCATTAAGGTGTGAACTCCATTAGAATGGATCAATAGGGGAAGAACTTCATTAGATTGAACTAATAGGAGATAAAGTCTATTAGAGTGGGCCAATAGCAAACGAAGTCATTTAAGATGGACCAATAGGAGACCAGCTCAATTAGATTGGTCAAATGGGAGACGGAGTCCCACATAATTGACCAATAGGAGACAAAGTGAGTTAGCTTGGACCAATAGGAGACGAACTCTATTAGAATGGACCAACATTTGCGAGCTCCCTTAGATTGGACCAATGGGAGACAAACTCTGAAAGAATGGATCAATTGGTGACAAAACTTCATTAGATTGAACCAATAAGAGATGAACACCTTTAGATTGGACAAATTGGAGAGGACCTCCTTTAGAATGGACTAACATGAGACGAACTCCGTTAGATTGGACCAATAAAAGACGAACTCCCTTAGAATGGACCAATCGGAGATGAAGTTCATTAAATTGGACCAAAAGGAGACGAACTTTATTAGATTGGACCAAAAGGAGATGAACCTTGTTAGATTGGACTAATAAGAGATGAACTTCGTTTGATTGGACCATGGACCAATAAGAGATGAAATCAATTAGATTAGACCCATTAGAGACAAACTTTATTAGAATAGACTAATAGGAGACGAACTCTGTTAGAATTGACCAATTGGAGATGAACTCATTTATAATGGACCAATATAAAGTTAGATTGGACCAATGGAAGACGAACACTCTTAAAATTGACCAATATGAGATGAACTATGTCGGATTGATCTAATAGGAGACGAACTCTATTAGAATGAACCAACGTGATATGAACTTTATTAGAAAGGATCAACATGAGATGAGCTCCATTATATTGGACCAATGAGCGATGAATTCCAATAGAATGGACCAATTAGAGATGAACTATGTTATAATGGACGAATAGGAGGTGGCTTCCGTTAGATTGATCCAATAAGAGACGAACTCATTTAGATTGGACAAACAGTAGATGAACTCTGTTAGATTGGATCAATTGAAAACACACTCCATTAGAATGGCCAATAAGGGAAAAACTTCGTCATATTGAACCAATAGGAGACGAACTATGTTAGCATGGACTAATAGGAGACAAAGTTATTTAGGATGGACCAATAGGAGACCAGCTCAATTAGATTGGACGACTGGGAGACGGACTCCCACAAAATTGACCAATAGGAGACAAAGTGCGTTAGCTTGGACCAATAGGAGACGAACTTTGTCAAAATGGATCAAGATTATATGAACTCCATTAGAATGGACCAACATCTACGAGCTCTATTAGATTGGACCAATGAGAGACAAACTCCCAAAGAATGGATCAATCGGTGATAAACTTTATTAGATTGAACCAATAGGTGATGAAGACATTTAGATTGGAAAAATTGGAGAGGACCTCCGTTAGAATGGACTAACATGAGACGAACTCCACTGAATTGGACCAATGGGAGACAAACTCCCTTAGAATGGACCAATCGGAGATGAACTTCGTTAAATTGGAGCAAAAGGAGATGAACTCCGTTAGATTGGACCAAAAGGAGACAAACTTTGTTAGAATGGTCCAAAAGGAGATGAACCTTGTTAGATTGGATCAATAGGAGAGGAACTTCGTTAGATTAGACCAATAGGAGACGAAATCAGTTAGATTGGATCCATTGGAGACGAACATCGTTAGAATGGACTAATAAAAGACAAACTCTATTAGAATTGACTAATTGGGGACAAACTCATTTTGATTAGACCAAAAGGAGATAAACTTCGTTAGAATGGTCCAAAAGAAGACGAACCTTGTTAAATTGGACCAATAGGAGATGAAATTAGTTAGATTGGACCCATTGGAGAGGAACTCCATTAGAATGGACCAATAGGAAACGAACTCCGTTAGAATTGACAATTGGAGACAAACTCATTTAGAATGGACCAATATAAAGTTAGATTGGATCAATGGGAGACGAACTCCCTTAAAATTAACCAATGGGAGATGAACTACGTTAGATTGATCTAATAGGAGATTACTACATTAGAATGGACCAACATGAGATGAACTCTATTAGAAAGGACCAACTTGAGATGAGCTCTATTATTTGGACCAATGCGAGAGGAATTCCCATAGAATGGATCAATCAAAGACGAACTACATTATATTGAACCAATATGAGACGAACTTCATTAGATTGGACAAAAAGGAGAGGAACTCCATTAGAATGGACCAACATGAGACAAACTCCGTTTGAATTTACCAACATGAGGCAACTTCCGTTAGATTGGACCAATGGGAGGTGAACTCCCATAGAATTGACCAATTGGCGACGAACTACGTTAGATCAACTAATAGGAGACGAACTCTGTTAGAATTGTCCAATAGAAGACGAACTTCGTTAAAATGGACTAATAGGAGGTGACCTCCGTTAAAATGGGTCAATAGGAGATAAACTCCTTTAGATTGAACTAGTAGGAGACGAACTTAGTTAGATTGGACCTATAGGAGACAAACTCCGTTAAAATGAGCCAATAAGAGATGAACTTTGTTAGATTGGACCAATGGGAGACGATCTCCATTAGATGGACCAATACGAGACGAACTTAGTTACATTTGACTAATGAGAGACAAATTCCCTTAGAATTATGTTAGATTGGACCAATAGGAGACGAACTCAATTGGATTGGACAATGAGAGGTGAACTTACTTAGAATTGGCCAATAGGATACGAACTACGTTAGATTGGACCAACATGAGATGAACTCCGTTAGAATGGACCAATATGAGACGAACTCCATTAGAATGGACCAATATGAGACGAACTCTGTTAGAGTGGACCATCATGGGACGAGCTTCGTTAGATTGGACTAATGGGAGATAAACTCCCATAGAATAGACCAATCGAAGATGAACTCCGATTAGTTAGATTGAAATAATCGGAGACAAACTCTGTTAGATTAAACTAATAAGAGAGGAACTCTGTTAAAATGGACCTACATGAGACAAACTCCGTTAGATTGGATCAATGGAAGACGAACTCCCCTAGAATGGACCAATTAAAGACAAACTATGTTAGATTAGACTAATTGGAGACGAACTCCATTAGAATGGTCCAACAAGGGATGAACTTTGTTAGATTAGACTAGTAGGAGACGAACTCCATTATATTTGACCAATAAGAGATGAACTCAGTTAGATTATACCCATTGGAGACGGACTTCTTTAGAATGAACCAATTGGAGACGAACTTCATTACATATTCTTGCATGAAAAATGTATGCATTGAGAGCATGTGCACTTTGGGCCAATGGTTCGGCGTTTTTCCCCAATGGTGGTTGAGATGCCTCTATTTGAGGAGATATGAATGCCTTTGCTATATGGTATGGGATACCGTATAAAGCCATATAATATAAAATATAGGGATCCTTTGTAAGGGAGTCCTTAGGAGAACTCAGAGGAGTGATGAAATTGTAGGAATCCTTATATATATCACATGTTCTTGCATGAATCTTTATAATACGTAATCATATATGCTTCGTCAAGCTTGGTGTAGGATAATCAAAGTGGATGTTCTTTTTAATTGCATTACACTTAAACTAACTTTTCTATTGATCAGACATCGATTACGTTTTTGTTGAGTTAAGCAATAAGCTAATATTCTACCTTAAAGCTAAAGATTTCACCTATTGTTCTTAAGCTCACTATTGTAATATTTTTATAGGATCTCAAGATGTGTTGACACCTAATTTTTTGCGCTTCATTTTGCATAAGTTAAAATAGGTTTTTGTTTTCTTTATTTCTTTATTTTATTATTTTATTATTTTCTGCATATAGTTAGTTAGAACATTTTTGCATATTAGAGAGAATTTTTGGCGGTGATATTTTTTGTCCTTAGTTGGGAAAGAAAGCTTGAGCGAAATGTTGGGAAGTATATTTGGTTCAAGATAGGACATAAGGGAAAGAGGAAACATGATTTTTGGTATCCAAAATAGGAAAAGGGGAAAGTAAAAAATATTGAAATAAGATAGCAATATTCGGTCAATTGGACTGAAGATTTGCTTTCTTCTTGCCAAGGAGTGTAAACTTTCGGGTAAAAAGGAGGACATTTAGAAAAAAAAAAGGGATACACACATAGAGAGGAAGAACGTGAGGGAGAGAGAAAAGAAAGGGATGCTCGCCTAACACTTTGGACCAAGGGACCCATCCTCGCTATTTCCTTTGTTGGTGATTTTTCGGCTTCTGCAATTCAACCTCTCTTATTCGCCTCCTTCCCATATTCACAGGTGAGTTTCAGTCATGGTCTTTTGGTCCAAACTCTTGAGGATCATGGCCGAGAGATCTCACGGATGAATGTTTAGCTTGGCTTGAGTTCCTTAAGTGTGCCCATTCACTGCTCTTTGGATTGTGTAGGGATTTTGTCTAGTTTCTTTTAGTTCTTCTCGTGACCTCCATGTTTAGCTTTACAATGCTGATCGAGCCTGTGTCTATTTGTACCGTTTTTCCTCGGTCCAAATTGGTCCATGATGTTATTTTCACCTATACTTGTTGTTTGGATGGGCATTGAATGCATATTAGGTCTAGATCTCGTACTATTTTGATCCTGTGAGTAAACACCTTCAATGCACCGCACCTGTTTGGTGAAAAGCCCGAGTGAATTTGCCTTTGTTTTCTTGTGTTTCGAATGGTTTTCTTCCCCATTTGTGCGATGCGTTGATGTTGGTGAGTTGCCGGAGATCTAAATCTTCCGCCATGGCTCTGTCAAGATGAGGCAGAATGCCGGAGAGCCGCTCGTGGGGTTGCTAGTCGTTGGTTGTGTGTGAGGAAGAAGAAGATCAGAGCTAGGCTAGTATGTTCTTGGAGGGTTGTATCATGTGTGGGCCGAGACTAGGCCAAAGTTGGCCTTAGGGTTGAGCTGTGCTATTTTGCGCGGACTAGACGAAATTTGCTATGTGTGGGTTTGTTTGTTGGGCTGATTTATGTTTGCTATGTGTTGGGCAGGATGGCCTCGTATGAAGGAGCCGGGTCAAGGCTTGTGTTGGGTGAACTTGGCCCATTTGCTAGCTATGAAAAAGAAAGGAACTAGACTGGGCCATCGCGAGCCCAGTCCAACTACTTCTAATCATGAGCCCCCTTGTCAAGACCCACCACGCCCCACCCTTGGGCACGCGGTGGTTCCCGATTTCTTTCTCTTCGAGCCAATTTAATTATGACGTCCCATGTAGGTCCCAGAATCGCAATACTGTATAGAAGCAATATAAATATCAACACTTGCAATCCTTCAAACCACACCTCAATATTTACAAACACCAGTTTAGATACAATTATACACAACCAACTCCAAAGAACCTCAATACAAGCCTAGGAGGGGTTCACAACTCATATTACTTCTTCCTCCATCGATCCCATCTCGATCTATTCTTGCTTGATCGTCTCCTCCTCTGGCACCAAGTTTGAGTCCTGCAATGGATCTATGGTAGGGTGAGATACTGGAATATCTCAGTGAGTGAACCCTAACACAAAACTACGAATACCACTGCCCTAGGGTCCCTATTCTGTCTTACCATTCAATGATCATCTCAATTTCTCTTCCATTGTTCGACTCTCACCTAGAGTTTAACCATTGCTCACCATTCCAATAAAACCTAAAACTCTCTAGTTCTCATCCTCTATTTTCTATCTATAAGTCAACTGGCTCGTGACCGGAACCGGCTCGTGACCGGAACTTGGCACTAAGCCCCATAAACAGTCAATCGCAATCATCATACATTACACCTTCAATTATGTAAATGTCATTTAAATAAATAAATTACAGAATAATTAAATAATGCGTAAATAAATAAATAAATTTAAGCTTAAGGCCACCCACAACCGACCCATAACTAAGCCTTCTCGACTCATCGTCGTTTTTCACTTTCAATGTTCTCCATTGCTGTTTTACCATCAAAATGGCTTATTGGCCAAATCATTCATTCACATATTGTCACCAAACCAATGGTACGTTACCATCTCATCTATCGATCCGTTCAAATGCCAAGTCTAGGGCACACTATTCAATCCGCCAATTTCATGGCACCGTTCAGTCACAATTGAACTAAATCATCAATCTAATTGATGATTTCTAATCGAGCCTTGCCATTTCTTTGGTACCGTGTACCCGACCATAATTGGCCCCATTGTTCTTTCATGCCATCAAGGTACTCATTAAATCCCATCAACCTTCAACCAACAATTAGGGCTCACAAGCCATCTAATCAGTCCTTCCCAATTACCATAGACAAGTAATACTACGCGGTCATCAATAACCATAATCGTCTAATCACATAATTAGACCATCCAAATATTTGTCAATTAGGCTCATTGGTCTCTTAATCGATTACCATGTTGCCTCGTCACCGAAAGTCTATACTTGGCCATACTTGGCCCTATTCATCTAAACACTCATGCCATCCAACTAATTCATCCAACTCATCCATTCAATACTAATAAATCTACTAAAGCAATAGCACACCTAATAGAAGGTTAAAGTCCACTCACTGTTGTCCATGCATCCAAGCAACGGCTCATGACGATGTGCTTTTCTTACTTTCGATCACACTCGGGCTCGGTGCGGCTTTCCAATCCTCGATCTGACGCCACGGATGGGACAATCCAGCTTAATGGTAGCTCCTAGATGTCTTCGGTGAGATTCTGGTGGCCCTTTGGTGAAGCTTTGGCGAGGCCTCAAAAAAGGTCGCCCTTGATTATGGGAGCTCGACGGAGTAGGTGGTTAGCGACGGAACAGCTTTGTTTAGGCCAAAAACTAGCGACCAGACTTGGTTTTCCCTAACCGGGTCCAAAATCGGGTCGAGCGAGGGACAGTCAGGTCGAGGCTCCATCCTCCCGCCTCCGACCAAATCAACGGTCAAGGCTAGTTGCATCTAGAAGCCAACTCCCTTGCGAGTCGATAGGCACCGATGGCGTGGCCTGAGGCGGCTGGAGTGGCCAAGGGAGGCGGCATGAAGGATGTAACATCCTGAATTTCGAGGCCCTGATTAACGAAAGAGGAGACAAGGATAAGGGAACTAGAATTGTGTGTTTTGGTTGCATCTCCATGAAGAGTTGAGGACAATAATTAGCTAGCATAGAACTAATATGGTTGAATAAATGTACCGGCTTAGATGATGTCACGGAGATGGGACATAAAGTTAACATAAGCCTTGGACACCTAGAGGGACTAGATTAAATAGTTGAGAGAGAGAGAGAGAGAGAGAGAGAAAACTTGATTGATGAGAATGGATTTGAAAGATGTAATCTTGATGTGGTAAGCTACCTAGATGTAGGATGAAGTCATCAAGGAAGCTATTAGAGAATAAGACAATTAAGAAGCTAAGCTTAGCCCATCATGAGATTAGAATTAGACATGTAGGCTATAGATGATTCAATGACCTAAGTATATAGCCTTATAGGCTAGAGAAAGTAGCAAGAGAGGGAGAGGGGAATTCGGCCAAGGAAATAAGGGAGGAGGACTAGGACATTAAATCCCTATGGTAGAAGACCTTAGGTAAAAACTTGTTCTCCAAGCTTTGCTGGTCATTAATGTAGAAAGAATATTATGAGAATATTCCCTAAACTTGGCTTTCAAGTTTCTTCTCCAAGCTTGGGCACCATGTTTCATTGCCTATAGACCTAGATTAGTGATCATAGGCCATTAATGTTAGCTTGAGCTTTAAGTGTCTTCCTAAACTTGTTCTCCAAGTTTCTCCCCAAGCTTGCTCTCCAAGTTTGCTTAGTCTCCAAGTTTCTCCTAAATTTGGTCTCCAAGTTTGGCTAACTTATGAGCCTAGCCATAGGCCATTAAATGCTTCTCTTGGGCCCCAATCTTGTTGTCTATAAATAGGAAGAGAGCCACCTTCACTTGCATCCCTTTCTCAACCCAAAAACCCTCTCTTTCTTCTTAAACTCTTGCCGCCCAAATTCATCATCCTACAGACCAGTCCACTGTTTGCCTCCCAAACCCTTACTTACAGCTAGTTTCTTCACCAAAGCCCTCCACCATCCTTTTATAAACCTTAAAACCGTCCCTCCCACCAAAATTTAGCCCCAAATAAGCTATGGTTGCTCTTGGATGAATTCTGGAAGTTCCAGACTTCATTCTCGAAATACTGCACCGTCCACTTTGCTGTTTGGCTTTAGTTGACTGACCAAATGACCTCTAAATTGAGCGAAACCACCTGTACTCTCTTCGTAACATCCAGAGCTTTCCAATGCATCCAGCCATGTCCCCAGACGTTCAGAAATAGACACTACAGAACCGCTCGAAGCCAGCAGTTTTCTGGCCAGTCCACCTACACCGATTCTCCTGTTTTCCCCGTTCCTTGAATTCTCTTCCCCATTTTCAGTATCTACATTGAGTAAGTAGGCTTTCTAACCCTCGGGTAGGGCATGACGTTACGTAGTTAACTTGTAGAGTGATTTCCTTATATTATTTTACACTTTGGTCTTACTAGTCTTGCTAAAATGTTGCTAATTGCTTTTAAAGTTTCATGCTACCTTTTTGTTGAAAAATACCTATCTTTTGCGAAGAAAATGATTTTAAAAAATGATTCATTTATGAAAATGTCTTTGATTTTAAAAGCAAGGTGAAAGAAATGATTTTTGAAAATGTTTTGATTGTGTGTAATTAGCCTCCTCATCGGATGGACTTCGGGGGAGCTGCGCCCTACAGTGTATGCCCGACCTTTGTGTTGGTAGACACGCTAGACATGGCTAGGCGTGATGATATGCCTGGATGGATTTCCGATGGAATTAGCCTCCTTGTCGGATGGACTTCGGGGGAGCAGCACCCTATAGGGTGATGAATATAAGCCCAGATGGATTTCAGGTGCAATTAGCCTCCTCGTCGGATGGACTTCGGGGCAGTAGCACCTGCGGGGTGTGCCCGGCTTTTGAGTCGGATGAGCCATACTATATGGGGCTAGTACGTAGCTTGGGCTGTGGTCCAAGGGGCGCGTTCTGAGCCTATGGGTGAAGGAAACAAAGCTTTGAGGCCGAGGTAATGCTACGCATTTGGATGTAAGCGCTTGTACAGCCAAAGAGGACAGTATATTGGTTTGGTACAGGGATGGCAATGGGGTGTGCCCCTGCCCTTCCAATACACGTTAAGACGAGATAACAGGGATGGCAAGTGATGTGTGTAGAAATCATTTTGATGTTAATTTTACGGGTGAGTTATTTTGGAAATCCTCAAGAAGGTGTTCTTTTGAGAAAGTATGAGATTTGAAATACTATTTCGTGATTTCTTTAAACTTGAGTTTTCAAACCTTTGCATGTTGATTACGAGGCCACCTCCTAAGCGAGGTTTAGGATTTCTACTTACTGAGTTTATCTCACCCCGTGGTTATTAACAATTTTTAGAGTTGCCTAGTTGAACAGTTCACTTTGGCACTCTGCTCAGCTTGATGGCGAAAGTCAAGACGTTGATCGAACCCCTTTTGATCAGGAGGTTAGACTAGAGGAGTTAGGGATAACCGACCCCCAATCTTAGTCAACTCGTGATTAAAAGTGCTTTTGACATGTCTTGTTATAGAACCATACTTGTGTTGAAATTGTATTGATAGTGATCATTATTATAGCAATGTGTATGATGTCGTACTGCATGTTTTATGTGACTTGCCTATTCAACTACCGTGATTGGTCAGGGATGCTTCCGCTTGATTACTGAATAAAGTTGAAAAGTCGACAATTGGATCATAGGTTAATATTGTCGCAAGAAAACGTGAATGTTGGGACTTATCACATGCCCAACGGACCGAGACGTGATAACTTCGACATAACGAACCCTTTTACTTAATTAAAATAACTAAGTACGTGCTTTAAGTGGTATATGGAAACGGGTCGTTACAAAGGAGGTAGACCAGAGGTGAGGGTTTCCTGGGAGAGGCTTACTTTCGGGGGCGATTTCTCCCAAACGGCGTGGTGAAAATGGACGAGATCGGTGCCATTGTGCTCGTGAGGATCCCAGCTGTCTATTGAGGGCAGTGGCGGCGGCTGGTTCTCACCGGAGAGCCGACGGTGACCATGAACAGTGGCTTGGGGGGAAAATAGGGTCACCGTGGGTCAGGGAGAAACTGATGGCTTTGAGAGCGAGTCAGCGGCAACGGCGGCCATGGAGAAGACGAGGAGACTCTTGTGGAGGTGGTAGAGCTAGTGTCCTAGCCTGGGTGTCATCAGCAAGCCCGTGGCAACCCTAGAAAGCTGGCCACAGCACAGGAATATGAGACGAGCTGTTCATGAGGGCTCCTTCGCGCGACTCCTGGCGTCGACAGCGGCGGTGGCGGAAGCGGAGGCCGCAGCTAGTCGAATCTAGAAGAGGGCGAGTCGGGGGAGTTGAGGGAGGAGGTGGGGTCCGTTTTCATGGTCTGAGCTGTGGGTGGGTAGAGGAAGAAGAAGGCTTCCCGCGCAGCCAGGGGAGAAAGAGTGATAGGACGGGAGCAGGTGGAAGTTGGTGGCTAGACCAGTCAGTTTGCGGCGGAATTGATTGGCTCGTGGTCGGACCAATTTGACTCGTAGTTGGGCTAGTCCACACGTTGGTTGACCGGTCAATGGTCAACGTTGACCAAAAGTCAAAGATTTACCAAAATCCCTTAAAATTGCCCCTAGGCCCTAATTTCACTTCTTTTGGAGCCAAAATGTAATTATTTAAAAGTCAATGGACCAAAATGTAATTTTCGGAAGTTTAGGATTGTCCGAACGAAAATTCGTTGTTTAGTCTGAAGTACTCTCGAGACCAATGAACCCCTAATTAAGTCCATAAATTCATTAAAATGGACTTCGAAGGTGAGGTAGAACATGGGCTGTTACAATCTTCCTCCTTTAAAAGAATTTCGTCCTTGAAATTCGTCCTATCCACTTTCTCAATATCTAACTCCTCCGTTCATCTCCTGATCGAACTCCCCCAACTTTCGAAACTTAGCCGTCCGCCTCTATTTCCTCAAATCTCGACACCAATGATAAACTTAGTCATCATTTCCAATCTTAACTCCAAAGGTTCTTACCCCAAGACGATTTCTTCCAAGTCAGTTCCTTTATCGACATGTTACCATCGTTGCTACAAGCCTCTGGCAACCTTCCTCAGATAGTCCAATTTGTCTTGAGGGACAATTTCATGACATCGAGCATCAACGACGCTTTTACTTCACCACTCTAATTTCTCCCATCTAAAGCTAGTCAATTAAGTCATTTCCAATGGAATCTTTTGAACAAACAAGGTTTCCTATCTCAAATTGAATTCCTGATCTCTTATCCTTTCCAAAGATTTCACTTTCTAACCATTAATCTCATTTCAAAAGACTCATTGTTTCATGTTCATTTCCTTTTGAGATAACAAGTATTCTCCTCCATACAAATGGCAATTCCAAGACTATGACACCTACCATCATCCTTGATAAAATGCTTCATCGTGGACCTCATATCCACCAAGACCCAACGATCTCATCAAGACTCATATGTTCATTCTAACCTCACACCTTCTTTTCAAAATTCAGTTGACGGCATCACTGTATTGGAGGGTCTTTCCACGAAGCGACAATAATTGTTAATCAAACCCCAAAACTTCAAGTCTATGTTTTTGTCGTGGTTCACGGTCAATCCATGACTGATCCTATATAGGCAGGGTCCATTGAAATCTCTTCACTTGAGATCACATGACCTTATATCACCGGGTTAAGCCAAAACCCATACTATCCTCTATAACGTCTAAAACCAATGGCGAATCTTCTAGAGCATCTGCATTGTCTCAAGAGACACGATTTGGGGTATGGAACACTCTCCTTGGTGCCTTACAATCTCACTATTTAATTTACTCTATAATGGAAATCATATAACTCAACTCAGACCATCCACGATTGAAACTATACCATCACCCAAAATCAAAGACCATGATTCTTTTATTTCTTAACTAGTCCATCCCAATGATTCCATCACGTCACACCAAGCATGACTATTACCGCTAATTTTTTTTTCCAACCTTCACTTTGGTTACTACTAACTCATACTCCTTATCCCATATTATTGATAACACTCTATTATTCATGTGGTCAAAACATGTGACATCCTGAAATTCAAGGATCTCACGAGACAACACTTGACACCCAACAAGGAACGAAATACAACAAATTGAGGTTGGATCAGATTGAGCTAGTCACAAATGGACAGTTGGAACAAACCTCAGGGAAAGAAATGGAAGAAATAATGGAAACCCCGAAGACCCCGTCGTGAATCCATTGTCGCCCCGAGCTCTGTCCATCCATCTGAGGCATTTGATTTTGAGGCAACGGTGAAGGTGACCCTTTAATCTTTAAACAGAGACGAGTAGACATGACACCGAGACGGATTGACCGACCGATGAATCATCGCCACCGGCCAACCAACGCCGATCGGCCACATCCATTTGCCCCCCTCTCTTTGTCACTTGTCCATCCACTTGTACTCTTGCAATTTTGAATTTAAAAAGGGGAAAAGAAACATCGTTTATAAGGTTTGTAACACTTGTCATACATGCAAAAATGGATATTATACTTTAAAAGGAAAATAATATTTTAATGAGTTATATTTTAATCAAGGTTTTCTATTAAATGAATTTTAATTCTTTTTCACAAATGTCAAACATGCACCACCTTTCTTCCTTTTCTTTCTTTCTTTCCTCTCTTCTCCTTGGTTTGGCATAACCTACCCCCTTTTCTCTTGAATTTCGGCTACTTCTAAGAAAGAAGCAAAGATTGACTTTTCTTTGACCAACCAATTACCACTTGGCAAACATGCAAGAAAGGTTTCAAAATAAAAAGGTTTAAGAATTTTAGAAGGAAAACTTGCTCCCTACTTCTCTTGATTTGTCTATTTCCTCTTGTCTTGGTTTCATTTAATTTTGTCAAAGCAAATGATGGTGATTTAGAAGCAAATGGCCAAACCATCCTTCCACTTCTTCCCCCAAGTTTCGGCCACCTTAAATAAAAGAGACAGGACAAGCTTTTGACCCTCTTTGACACTTGCTCTTCATGCAAAAGGAACATTTGACTTTGAATTGAAAAGCTTGGACATCTTGGAAAGGAATTGGCCAAATCACTCTTCCCCTCTCCTAAACTATTCGACCACCTCTCTTGATCAAAGGAAAGTCAAGCTTTTCGAAAACCAATTGAAATTTGGCATCCATGCAAGGGAATCTTGGACTTTGAAAATGGCATTTGGATAACTTGGATGAGCCTTGGCCGACCACCTCTTCTTCTTTCCTCTTTGTTGTCTTCTTCTCGCTTGTTTCTTGTAATCGATAGCCTTAAACTTCCAAGAGAAGTCGTGATACCATCGTTGGAAAGACAAGGACCAATCCAAGCTCCCTCTATTCCCTCTTTGTTTATTCTAGTCAAGACAAAGCTTTGAAAAGACCAAGAGAAGCATGAACCAAACCAACCTCTGTCTCCTCTCTTCCATTCGGTTGTCCTCTTCTTCATTTAACCTATTTGGTGTTCTAATCAAGAAATGGAAGTCATCATGAAGACCTAGGGAAGGCAAGGCCAAATCCCTCTTCTTCTCTTCCTCTTGTCTCTTCCTCCTTGTCTTCTATTCTTTGGAATCAAGCCATGATAACTCTTGGAATGGATGAGCCGAATCAACCATCTCCACCTCTTCCTCTTGTCCTCTTCTTCTTGTTCTTTGTTCATTTAGAGTTTCAAAGGCCATCATGAGGATTCTTTCTTGGATATTGGAGAAGCACGCAAGAGACCTCACTCTCTCTTTTCTCTTCTTTCCTTCCCCCATTTGCTCCGACCACCTCCTCTCTTCCCTCTCACGCCGAGCTCTCACTCTCTCCCTCTTCTCCTCTTCTCTTCTTCTCTTGTTCATCATGACCTTCATCTTGAGAAGAAGGATGAAGCCACTTGGCTTCCATGCATCCAAAAGGAGAATAATAAGCCATCATTACCTATGGAAGAGATCTCTTCTTCCTCTCTTCAAGATGATAACTTGGATAGCTCCACCACCTCCTCTCTTGGCCAATGGTTGCCGCTGCCCACTTCCTCCAATCCATGGACATGCAAGAGTGGCCAAGCCTTCCATTTGAACCCCCATTCTTCCTTCTACCTCTCACTTTACTTCTCATTTGAGCTACCAAGATAGAGAGCTAAGATAGTGAGAAATTGAGACCAAGAAGAAGCCGAGCTGCCGAGCCAAGTTGCTGCCATTGCTGTTTGTCCACCATCACCCTTCACCGTCGCCGTTCACCATTCGTCCAAGCCAAGCCAAGCCCCCATGGCCTTCACTCTTCTTCTTCTACTCCTTCTTTACTTATTGTCCTTGATCTTGATTTGAACAACCGCCATTCATTGAGCCGAGACCAACGAACCACTGACAACTCCTTCGAGTTCGAATCGAAACCGGTCTAGGCAAGTGACCACTTGTACATGGGCTAAGAGATTCCTCATCTCCTAGGATTTTCTTTTCTTTGCTTTGAAAACCAAAAGTGGGTCACGTTTTGACTAGATGGCATGCATTTGATGATGGTGTGTTTTCATGCATCGTAGGGCCGCTTAGTATTTGAAAAAACTCTAGGATTGCATTAGCTTTCTAACTTATACATTGTATGGATCAATATTTAGTCAAGTCGGCATGGAATGGGACGTGTTCGCCGAGGTCGGATATTGATCTCGCTAGTCATCCAAATGTGAATGTGATACCTTTGATGATGATGGTTACTTTCCCCAAAGAGGTTGGGATGCTTCGGATGATGGTAGGTTGGATCACATGAGAGGTATTGCCAATGCTAGCCGGATGGATTGCCATGAGATGCACGACGCCCTCCGAGTGAGGATGCCTAGGTAGTTTGACCCAATGGCTGCCATGTGACAGGTCAGATTGAGTTGTCTCTGATAGCAAGACGTCAGAAGTGTGAAGGGTTCCTCCTTGGAGTAGGGGATGCCTCGAGAGAAGGAGGGTTGGATTCTCTTGAAGACAGATAGCACGATGCCTATAAACGAGTAGCCCAGACCAAGCACCAGAAGGCTTTGGAGTGAAGGAGGATGTGATAGATGGATCACGATTTTCATGCATTTAAAATGTTTTTTCTCATGATGAAATATTTTTACAGGTTTTGATGATATACTTGCATCCATGAGCCATGGTGTGACTTCATGAGATTGCGAGCATTTGCATGAGCCGTGTGATCATCTTGGTTTGTGTGCTTGAGTGTTGCTTGTCTAAGCTTATACTTATCCCGTGGATTACAATTTTTCCAGATTAAGCATGCCTCCAATCCTACATGCACCAAGGTACTACAGCAAGTTTGTGGATATGTACATCGAGGCAAGTGAATTTTTACATTCCCATTATCCAAACTCTAGGTTTTGTCATGTAATAACCACTCTAGTCTTCTATGGTGGAATCATCTATGGTTTCACCCGTTATCATTTTCGTGCGGACTACCTCTAGACCAGGAATAGTTGGTGGAGACCGTTGTCTCCATTCACTTATAGCGACATATATGATGGCGAGGATGAGTCCGAGGAGAACTATGTGTGGTTAGGGCCAAGTTCGGGGAGGGCCGCCATTTTGCTTTTGGTGTTGTAGGATGAAAATGAGGGTGGTTGTTGTTGTTGTTGTTGTTGTCGTTGTTTCAAGTGTTGAAATGTTGTTTTAAACTCCAAAGCCATATTGCTACGTTTTACATCCTGCTAGGAGTCGTGTTTTGTTGATTCTCAACTCTCATTTCCATGTAATTGGGAAACAATGAAAGTAGCCCTCCTTTGAAGTATTATTTCAATCTCTATGTGTACTAACTCCATCTTTATGACATTATGTATGGGTCGGGGATTGATTTTAGCTTCTAAACTTGAAATATAATCACTTCCACAATACTCTGATTTGAAATTGATTTAAACGGTTTATTAAAGGAAGTCAACGTGGACTGTTTATTTTACTAAATGAAATGAAATGGGATTATATTTTATAAGGAACCGTGAGATCTCTTCTATTTGAGATGAGTTTGGGTTTTATGGTAAAATGAGAGATCTCAACTCCACGTGACGTTTTGTCTATTTAAAAAAAATCTTTAGGCCGTAGCGTTCCGTGAATGGTAAGTTCGCGGGACGTTATAGGCCAAAGCTTGGTATCAGAGCCATGGTTTTGAGTTTGGTTTGGAGTGATAAGGGAGATTTTGTTGAGTTTGGAGCTTTAGTACACATAGATTGATTTTGAAATGACTCAGTTTACTCATGGTTTGGTTGTGATTTTTGCCATGGTCACCTGAGTGTTTTATTGGACCTAAGGCAAAACGTTTAGTTTGGGCAGACAATAAAACAGGTGAAAGATGAGAAGGACATGAGCTTCAGTGCGATCAGGCACAACATGGGGTGAATCTTCCAATGCTACTCAAACTAATATGAGAATTGATGACATACTTGAAGTGCTAGCTCAAGTTGGGATTATGATGGGATAACAAGCTCAACAACAACAAGAGCAACAACAAGCTCAAAACACTACTGAGTGTCAAGCTCAAGGGTTAGTTGGAAAATTTATGAAATTAAAACAACCGAGATTTAATGGTATGGGAGGACTAGAAGAAGCTGAATGTTGGGTTCAAGCTATGGAGAAGATCTTTTGTCTATTGAATTGTGGTGAAGTTAAAAAGCTAACATTGGTCGAGTATCAATTTGAAGGAAATGCTGAATTTTGGTGGAGAGCCACCAAGGGAACCGTATTTCCTCAAGGAGAGGAAGTGACTTGGAACAAATTTTTAGAGGCGTTCTACGCCAAGTATTCTCTGATTGTGCTAAGAATCATAAAATTAAGGAATTCATGGAGCTACACCAACGAGGAATGATCGTAGACCAATATGAGGCTACATTTTCTAAACTATCTAGGTATGCTCCTCAACTCGTAGAACATGTAGAGGACAAGGCTATGCAATTTCTAGAAGGCTTAAGGACCGATGTGAGAAGGCAACTTGTGCCTCTTAACATCCAATACTACAACGAACTATATGCTCGAGCTCAACTGGTTGAACAAGAACTATTCTAAGAGAAAGGTGAAGGTTTTTCCAAGATGGATGCTTGCAACAACTCCAAGAGGCCAAATATATTTCACCACACCTTCGATGATAGGCAAGAGAACTAACCTGGGAAGACAGGGTATGCTAAGAAGGAACACAATAGCATCCCATCCACCTGTTTATGGGAACCGACCTTATGGGGATTCGAGAAGATGCTACCAATGTGGCCGACAAGGACACATCCAACGATTTTGCCTACAAAATCAACCAATGATGAATAACCAAGCCCCAAGACCACTAAATCAGGTTAACATTGGAGGAAATAGACCGATGCCACCTAGAGGAAACCAAGGAAGACCACCTACTCAAGGTTGAGTCCATGCATTGATTCGAGAGGAAGTAGAAGCTTCCAAGAACGTCATAGCAGGTACAATCTCTATTTTTGGTACCAAAGCTTATGCATTATTTGATACATGTGCAACGCATTCATTCATATCAGCAAGATTCATGAAACTGTGCGAGATAGAACCAAGTCCATTACAGATTCCTCTCATCATTTCTGCTCCATTGAAAGATTCTGCCATGTCTACCTTGAGATATAGAAATTGTAGAATTGTTATAAATGGACACAAACAAGAGATCGATCTCGTCGTGCTAGACATGTATGACTTCGACCTCATATTAGGGATGGATTGGCTTAGTAAGCAAAGGGCGACAGTGGATTGTCACGGGAAGGTCATATCATTCAACTCGCCAAATCAACCGAGTTATGAAATTCGAGGAAATAAGCTTAGTGGTACTTCAAAGATGATATCAGCCATGGAAGTCGATAAGCTCATGAAAGAAAGGTGTCGAGGCTACCTAGCGACTACAAAAAATCAAGTGTTCGAAGAGGCTAAACCCGAAGACATACCGGTGATCCGAGAGTTCTTAAATGTTTTTCTCGAAGAGTTGCCAAGCTTACCACTAGAACGTGAAGTTGAGTTCGCCATCAAACTAACACCCGGAGCGGAGCCAATATCCAAAGCACCATACCGCATGGCACTAAAAGAATTAAAAGCATTAAAGGTACAAATTCAAGAACTACTTGACAAAGGCTTCATTCGACCAAGCGCATCGCCATGGGGAGCACCAGTTTTGTTCATGAAGAAGAAAGAGGGATCTCTAAGGTTATGTATTGACTACCGTCAACTAAACCAAGTCACCATCAAGAACAAGTATCCATTGCCAATAATCGGCGACCTATTTGATCAACTACAAGGTACGTCGGTATTCTTGAAGATTGACTTAAGGTCGGGGTACTACCAATTGAGAATCAAGAAAGAAGATATTCCCAAGACCGCCTTTCACACACAATATGAGCACTATGAGTTCTTAGTTATGCCGTTTGGATTAACAAATGCACCAGCAGCCTTCATGGATCTCATGAACTAGATATTCAAGCCGTACTTAGATCAATTTGTTGTTGTTTTTATTGATGACATATTGAACTATTCCAAAGGACTTGAAGAGCACAAACAACATCTAAGGATCGTGCTACAAACTCTAAGGCAACACCAACTATATGCAAAGTTCAGTTCTGGTTAAACCAAGTGACATTCTTAGGTCACGTAGTGACTAAGGATGGAATATCCGTGGATCCAACAAAGATAGAAGCCGTGATTGAATGGTCAAGACCCACAACAGTTACCGAAGTCCGAAGTTTCTTAGGTCTCACTGGTTACTATCGACGATTCGTAGAAGGATTTTCTCGAATCGCAAGTCCTTTGATGCAACTTACGAGGAAAGACACTACATTCGAATGGACCAAAGAATGCGAAAGAAGTTTTCTAGAACTCAAGAGAAGACTAACTTCGGCTCTAATATTGACTATACCATCCAATAGTGGAGGTTACATGGTCTACACCGATACTTCTTACAAAGGTTTAGGCGCAATTTTAATGCAACATGGAAGAGTTATTGCTTATGCTTCAAGACAACTCAAGCCTTATGAGTTGAATTACCAACTCATGACTTGGAGCTCACCTCTACAATCTTTTCTTTGAAGGTATGGTGACACTACTTATATGGTGAGAAGTTCGAGATCTTTACCGACCACAAGAGTTTGAAGTACCTCTTCCCTCAAAAGGAGCTCAACATGCGACAAAGAAGATGGATGGAGTTACTAAAAGACTATGACTGTGAGATTCTATATCATCTCGGGAAGGCTAATAAGGTTGCCGATGCCCTAAGTCAAAAGTCTACTATGGAAGTGGTGACTCTTATGGTAAGGGAATGGAAGCTACTTGACGAACTAGCCCACTTGGACTACCAAACCACTATGGATGATCTCACTGGTGTGATGGCTACTATAAGAACTGAACCCGAGATAATCTAAAGAATCAAGAATGGACAATGACAAATCCAGAAGTTGAGAAAGTTCGTGAACTAATCAAAAAGGGAAACAAGGCTAGATTTTATGAAGCCGAAGATGAAATTATCAAGTTTAAAGGACACTTATGTGTACCAAATGACGAGCAACTAAGGAAAGACATCTTAATCGAAGCTCATCACGGTACGTGTAACATTCACCTTGGAAGCACCAAGATGTATCAAAATCTTCGTCAAAATTTCTGGTGGAAAAGAATGAAGAGAGATATAGCTCAGCATGTATCTCAATGCCTTACTTGCCAACAAGTAAAGGCCAAGCATCAAAAGCCCGCTGGACTACTCAAACCATTGGACATCCCAGAAAGGAAATGGGAGCACATCACGATGAATTTTGTACATGGTTAGCCGAGAACTTCATGTGGTTACGACACCATTTGGGTAATAGTAGACCGATTGACGAAATCCGCCCAATTCTTTCCGATAAGGAAAGACTATTCTTTGGAAAGGTACGCCGATCTATACATCAAGCAAGTAGTAAGATTGCATGGAATTCTAGCATCTATCACTTTTGATCGAGATTCAAGGTTTACATCACACTTTTGGAAGAAATTACAAGCCGCACTTGGAACTCAATTAAATTTTAGCACGGCTTACCATCCTCAAATCGATGGACAATCCGAAAGAGTCATTCAAATTTTGGAAGACATGCTTTGAGCTTGTGTACTTGATTTTAGAGGTAATTGGGATGACAAACTACCTCTAGTTGATTTTGTATACAACAATAGCTTCCAACAAAGTATTAGAATGGCACCATATGAAGCATTATATGGAAGACCATGCTGAACACCTACATGTTGGGATGAAGTAGGAGAACGAAAGATTACAGGACCCGAGATTGTGCAAATCATGTCGGAAGGAATCAAGAAAGTCTGAGAAAGACTAAAGACGGCACAAGATAGGCAAAAGAGCTATGATGATTGTCGAAAAAGACCATTAGAATTTGAAGTTGGAGATCACGTTTTCCTTAAAGTATCGCCTTTAAGGGGAGTATCAAGGTTTGGAACCAAAGGAAAGTTTCAACCAAGGTACGTCAGACCATTTGAAATTATTGACAATATTGGGAATTTAGCTTATCGACTTGCTCTACCGCTGAAGTTTTCAAACGTACACGACATGTTCCATGTCTCAATGTTGAAGAAGTATCAATCGGACACGACACATGTTATACAACACGACACACTTGACCATAGTGAGAAGGCGACTTACATTGAAGAGCCGAAACGAATACTTGACAAAAGAGAGTAAGTGCTTAGAATGAAGACCATTCCATTGGTTAAAGTGTTGTGGCAACACCACGGTATTGAAGAAGCGACATGGGAAAGTGAAGAAGAAATGAGACAGAAATACCCGCATCTTTTTGAAGAGCAGTGATCGATTTCGAGGATGAAATCTTCTTAAGTAGGGGAGTTCTGTGACATCCTGAAATTGAAGGATCTCACGAGACAACACTTGACACCCAAGAATGAATGAAATGAAAAGAATTGAGCTAGTCACAAATGGACAGTTGGAACAAACCAAAGGGAAAGAAATGGAAGAAACAATGGAAATCTCGAAGACCCCGTTGTGAATCCATCGTCGCCCCAAGCTTTGTCCATCCATATGAGGCATTTGATTTTGAGGCAATGGTGAAGTTTTCTAAACTATTCTTTTGATTTAGAAAACGGTGATACCGAGATTTCGACATTTGAACTTTGATTTCGATATTCCTAGAAATCGATTTTTCTAGTTGATTCTAACTTGACCTAATTTTGAGTCTTAACCTTGAGACCATTTAGTTGACCCTTTGACCTTTAGACAGAGACGAGTAGACATGACACTGAGACCGACCGACTGACCGACGAATCATCGCCGTCGGCCAACCAACGCCGATCAGCCATGTCCATTTGCCCCCCTCTCTTTGTCACTTGTCCATCCACTTGTCCTCTTGCAATTTTGAAATTAAAAAGGGGAAAAGAAACATCTTTTGGAAGGTTTGTGACACTTGTCACACACGGAAAAATGGATATTATACTTTAAAAGGAAAATAATATTTTAATGAGGGCAAATCTTATTATATTATATTTTAATCAAGGTTTCTTATTAAATGAATTTTAATTCTTTTTGACAAATGTCAAACACGCACCACCTTTCTTCCTTTTCTTTCTTTCTTTCCTCTCCTCCTTGGTTTGGCATAACCTACCCCATTTTCTCTTGAATTTCGGCTACTTCTAAGAAAGAAGTAAAGATTGACTTTTCTTTGACCAACCAATTGCCACTTGACAAACATGCAAGAAAGGTTTCAAAATAAAAAGGTTTAAGAATTTTAGAATGAAAACTTACTCCCTACTTCTCTTGATTTTTTCATTTCCTCTTGTGTTGGTTTCATTTAATTTTGTCAAAGCAAATGATGGTGATTTAGAAGCAAATGGCTGAACCATCCTTCCACTTCTTCCCCCAAGTTTCGGCCACCTTAAATAAAAGAGAAAGGACAAGCTTTTGACCCTCTTTTTCACTTGCTCTTCATGCAAAAGGAACATTTGACCTTGAATTGAAAAAGTTGGACATCTTGGAAAGAAATTGGCCAAATCACTCTTCCCCTCTCTTAAACTATTCGGCCACCTCTCTTGATCAAAGGAAAGTCAAGCTTTTTGAAAACCAATTGAAATTTGGCATCCATGCAAGGGAATCTTGGACTTTGAAAATGGCATTTGAACATGTTGGATGAGCCTTGGCCGACCACCTCTTCTTCTTTCCTCTTGGTTGTCTTCTTCTCGCTTGTTTCTTGTAATCGATAGCCTTAAACTTCCAAGGAAGTCATGATACCATCCTTGGAAAGACAAGGACCAATCCAAGCTCCATCTCTTCCCACTTTGTTTATTATAGTCAAGACAAAACTTTGAAGAGACCAAGAGAAGCATGAACCGAACCAACCTCTCTGTCTTCTTTTGCATTCGGTTGCCCTCTTCTCCATTGACCTATTTGGTGTTCTAATCAAGAAAGGAAAGCCATCATGAAGACCTAGGAAAGGCAAGGCCGAATCCCACTTATTCTCTTCCTCTTGTCTCTTCCTCCTTGTCTTCTCTTCTTTGGAATCAAGCCATGATGACTCTTGGAATAGATGAGCCGAACCAACCATCTCCACCTCTTCCTCTTGTCCTCTTCTTCTTGTTCTTTGTTCATTTAGAGTTTCAAAGGCCATCATGAGGATTCTTTCTTGGAGATTGAAGAAGCATGCAAGAACGCCCTCTCTTTTCTCTTCTTTCCTCCCCCATTTGCACCGGCCACCACGCTACTCTTCCCTCTCACGCCAAGCTCTATCTCTCTCCCTCTTCTCCTCTTCTCTTCTTCTCTTGTTCATCATGACCTTCATCTTGAGAAGAAGGATGAAGCCACTTGGCTTCCATCCATCCAAAAGGTGAAGAATTAGCCACCATTACCTATGGAAGAGATCTCTTCTTCCTCTCTTCAAGATGATAGCTTAGATAGCTCCTGTAACAGCCCTAATTTTGGGCAATTGAAAATTTAAATAAAATAATATTATTTTCTCAATTCTTTACTTCTCTTCTTTCTTCTTCATGTGGGCCGGATCAAGTGAGCCCAGTCCGATTTGTCTTCTCCTCCTCAGGCATGCGCACGGCCTGTGAACGGTCCAGCTGTCTCCCCAGCCCGACCCCTCTCTTCTCCACTATTCTTCTTCTTCATCGCGTGCAAGGGAGCACGCCGAAACCCTAGCCGCGTACCCACACCGGCCAGTTGCGAGATCTGCGCATATTCGCACAATGGCCAGCCACGCGGCAGCCTCACCATTCGGCAGCTAGTTTTTCCTCGAGTTGGTTCTATCTTTATCGTGCAAAATCATCTTGAAAATAGACGAAACCCTAGCTGCTGTCTCCTCTGATTTCTCAATCCGTAGTCCAGAAAATCTCACAAAAGCTCACGGAAAGCTTGCTTGTCTCACTCTTGGTCGCCTGGACACCACCACCGTCGCTTAGAGTCTTGGACGTAGTCTGACACGAGCCTCCCCTGTTCCGAAGCCACGTTGCTGCCTATCATCACCACGGATGTCTCCGGTGGACCCAATCGCCATAGTTGCCTGGGAAATCTCCTCAAGACTGTCCCGAACGCCAATAGCTCAAACTCGAGGCTCGTCATGAGTCGAGCACCTTACCACCACACCACCAGCCACGAGTCGCACCCCGACGTCACCCTCAGCGGTCTCAGGCGCCATCCACGGCCACCTACACCGTTCGCCGGCCACCTTAGCCTGACCCGCGACCCACGGACGAGCTGAAGGAGGGGTTGGTCATTCTACTAGGCCAAAAATTCGACTCGCCGAAAGCTTGCCGGAGTTTCACCGATGACTTGTTGGAAAACGCGCCAGACTTGGATAGGTCGTGTGGCTTTCTTGGGTCATGTGATATCAGGTGAAGGAAATTCTGTGGATCCGGTTAATATTAAAGCGGTTACGGAATGGCCAAGGCCTACGACGATGACTGAGATAAGGAGTTTCTTAGGTTTAGCCGGTTAATATTGTTGTTTCGTGGAGAAGTTCTCTAGTATTGCGGCACCATTGACCAACCTTATGAAGAAGGACACCAAGTTTGAATGGACGGATAAGTATGAGAGGAGCTTCCAGGAACTAAAGAGGAGATTGACCACTGCCCCAGTATTAACGATTCCATACGATCTAGGTGGATATGAGATCTACAGTGACGCGTCCTACCAAGGGTTGGGGTGTGTTTTAATGCAACATGGACGAGGCGTGGCATATGCGTCGAGACAGTTAAGACCATATGAAAAGAATTACCCGACACACAACTTAGAATTAGATGCCATTATCTTTGCTCTCAAGATCTGGAGGCACTATCTATGTGGAGAGAGATTTCCCATCTACATAGATCACCAGAGTCTCAAGTACTTGTTTTCTCATAAAGAATTAAACATGAGACGGCGCCGATGGATGGAGTTACCAAAGGACTATGACTGTGATATCCTATACCATCCTGGAAAGGCCAATAGAGTAGCTGACGCCCTCAGTTGCAAATCGTCTATGGCAGGTTTGATGGTAAGAGAATGGCACCTTCTAGAAGAGGCGAGAGACTTCGATTTTAAATTCGAGGTGAGCCATCTCACTTATTTAATGGCCACCTTGCGAGTAGAGCCGCAGATTCAATCAAGGATAAAGTCCTTACAGCCCATGGACCCTGTCCTCCAGAAAATTATCCAGATGAGCGAGGATTAGACGAAACCAGACTTCCAGATCTCCAAGGATGGAATATTGAGATTTAGAGGGAGATTGTGTGTGCCTGATGATGCGGCACTTAAGGAGGATTTATTGGCAGAGGCTCATAGGAGCAACTACAGTGTTCACCCGGGGAGTACAAAAATGTATCAGAATCAGGGGCCATATTATTGGTGGAATGGTCTGAAGATTGATGTGGCAAAACATGTGGCGAAGTGTTTGACATGTCAGCAGGTGAAGGTGCAACACTGTAAGCTAGGAGGCTTATTGAGACCTTTGGAGATCCTTGAATGGAAGTGGGAACACATCACGATGGACATTGTGATTGGTCTACCTAGGAGTTAGCGTGGCCATGATGCGATTTGGGTCATAGTAGATTGCCTAACCAAGTCGGCACACTTCATTGCAATACGTAGAGGTTTCGCCTTGGACAGATTGGGCGAGTTGTATGTCAGACAAATTGTTAGACTTCACGGTGTACCGGTGACGGTCACATCTGATCGTGACCCTAGATTCACGGCCACATTTTGGAGGAGTTTATAGGATACCTTGGGGACGAGACTGTAATATAGTACTACCTACCATCCACAGACAGACGGACAGTCTGAGCGGACTATACAGATCCTGGAAGACATGCTGCAAGCATGTGTCTTGGACTTCAAGGGTAGCTGGGAGGATCAGTTACATTTGGTAGAGTTCGCCTATAATAATAGCTTCCAGTAGAGTATAGGCATGGCACCATTTGAGGCTTTGTATGGACGTGCTTGTCGGACTCCAGTTTGTTAGGACGAGGTAGGAGAATGGAAAATTTCGGGTCCAGAGCTAGTCCAGCAGTCAATGGAAACGGTCAAGGTCATCTAGGATAAAATGAGGACAACACAGAGTCGTCAGAAGAGTTAGGCAGATAAGAGAACAAGGCCCTTGGAGTTTTAGGTTGCTGATCATGTGTTCTTGAAGGTGTCGCCTAAGAGAGGATTGTCACACTTTGGCAAGAAAGGCAAGTTGAGCCTGAGATATGTGGGATCATTCGAAATATTGGAGAGGGTTAGAGCCGTAGCGTATCATCTAGCCTTACTGCCAAACTTGGCACATATTCACAATGTCTTTCATGTATCGATGTTGAGGAAGTACAAACCCGACCCGTCGCACATACTGAGTTTTGAGAAAATCGAGGTCGATGACAGGGTGTCTTATGTATAAAGGCCAATTAGGATTGAAGACTGCAGAGAACAACAATTGAGGAATAAAGTAATTCCCCTGGTTAAGGTGGTTTGGCAGCACCACGACACAGAAGGAGCGACTTAGGAAAGTGAGGAGGCAATGAAGAACTTATACCCTAATCTATTCGAGGGGACTAGTAATATCAATTTCGAGGACGAAATGTCCTAAGGGGGGAAGAATTGTAACGACCCTAATTTAGGGCAATTGAAAATTTAAATAAAATATTATTATTTCTCTTCTTTCTTCTTCACGTGGGCTGGATCAAGTGACCCTAGTCCGATTTGTCTTCTCCTTCTCATGCGTGCGCACGGCCCACGAAAAGCCCAGCTGTTCTTCTTCACTATTCTTCTTCTTCATCGCGTACAGGGGAGCACGCCGAAACCCTAGCCGTGCACCCCCGCCGGCCAGTTGCGAGATCTTTGCAAATTCGCACAACGGCTAGCCACATGGCAGCCTCACCATTCGCCAGCTGGTTTTTCCTCGAGTTAGTTCCGTCTTTATCGTGCAAAATCGTCTTGAAAAATAGACGAAACCCTAGTTGCTATCTCCTTTGATTTCTCAATCCGTAGTCCAGAAAATCTCATAAAAGCTCACGGCAAAGCTTGCTTGGCTCACTCTCGGTCACCTGGACGCCGCCACCGTCGCTTGGAGTCTTGGACGTGGTCTGATGCAAGCCTCCCCTGTTCGGGAGCCACGCTGCTGCCTATCATCACCACAGACGACTCTGGTGGACCCAACCGCCATAGTTGCCCGGGAAATCTCCTCAAGACCGTCCTGAACGCTAATAGCTCAAACCTGAGGCTCGCCGTTAGTCGAGCACCTCGCCGTCGCGCCACCAGCCACAGGTCGCGCCCTAACGTCACCCCTAGCGGTCCTAGACGCCGACCACCTCAGCATGACCCGCAACCCACGGACGAGTTGAAGGAGGGGTTGGTCATTCCATTTAGGCCAAAAATTTGACTTGCCAAAAGCTCGCCGAAGTTTCGCCGGTGACTCGCCGGAACACGCGTTGGACTTGGATCGCTGGTGTGTTGAGCCCTAACTCCTAATTAGGATGGTTACCCGCTTTAGTAGTTAATTAATTGAGTTAATTATTGATTTGATGATTTTTAGATGATTTGGGGGCAAATTAGTAATTTTGGCTAGGCTAGGGGCAGAATGGTAATTTGGGCAGCGGCAGAGGGAAAAACTGTAATTTGGGTAACACGAGGAGCAAAATGGTAATTTGGCAGCAGTAGGGAACCCAAGGGGCAGAATGGTAATTTTGTGGAAACAGCGACACTGGGGGAAATTTTATTAATGTTGGGGGCAGAATAGTAATTCTATCAAGTTAGGGGTAGGATGGTGATTTTATCAAAGTTAGGGGCAGAACGGTAATTTTGTCAAAGTCAAGGGCAAAATTAGTAATTTTGGAAGTTGGAACTAGAATTTGCAGTGAATGGTTGTGTACGACATTGATAAAGATTTGGATCTAATTAATTTAATAATTGGATGCTTATAAGTAATTATTTTACTATTATCTGGTAGGAGACATATTGTGCTATATAATTTAGCTACGATATTTCAGATAATTGCCGAAATTGAATAAACGGCCAAATGATGGCCAATTAGTGGTGAAATGATCCGTAGTTTGTCGAATGGCATGGATTGGACTAGGGACCCGGGTAAATCCCTAATTGGTGGGCTTAAGCGGTTGTAATTTTAGTAATTCAAGATCTATGGTTATGTCTCTATTAATAATTGTGGAAAATGATTGGCAGGGGTTGATGATTGTCTTATTATTGAATTTGTAACTTTTCAATGATGTAGTTATGTGATTTCATTCTTTGATTATAAATTTATTTTGCAACTTATTGGTGAATTTTGTTTATGTGGAGTTTAGTGATTTAATGAAGAAACTGGCGAGATATATATGAGAATTAGATTAATATGGAAAATAGGGACCTTAGGGTGAGTGCCCTCCTAATTGGGAATTATGGTGTAGATTCACTGAGTAATCTCACTGTTGTTGTTTAACCATTTTTACAGGTTCGTGTCATGGAGTGCCTCCCCGAGGGCAAGATGAGGCTAGTGGTTCACGTTGATATTGATGGATGTTCTAATTGAATATTTCTATTTAATAAAAATAGGAGGTTGACTCCTATTAGACGTGATGTTTATTTATTATTTGGTTGTCACTTTTAGAAGACAAAGATTTAAGTTTATTTATGTTTGAATATTATTGATTACCTCAGGTTTAGTCAAGGGTTTAATTAATAAAAATTTCCGCTGCAATTCATGTAATGTAAATTATGCTATTGAGGACAAGGTTGTAAATTTGTTGGCGACGCTTCCTGAGAGAGTGGTTAGGTGTTACAGTTATTTTTGGTATTAGAGCCAGGTTAAATTGGAGTGATAAGGGTAGGTACACATTCTTGGAGTTAAAAAAATCCGTAATAAATAATATATATAAATTAAAAAAAATAGTGGCATACGATATTATTAATTGATAGGATTAATTGTAATTGCTTTATTGTTGTGAATATTTGAGTGATGCAATATGTTTTAGTCAAGCATGGTATGGGACGTGTATGATTAGGACATGAATATGTAGTAATAAATACTTGGTTTTATGTTTAGCTAAGTTGGCATGATCCGGACATGTGCAGCAAAGCCGAATGTTCAACCTTGTGTTTATTTGTTGTAGTCTTATATTTAGCTACGTTGGCACGGAATGGGATGTGTACAGCAAGGCTGAATATTAGACTTGATTGACATTAAGTGATTCATGGACGTGTATGCGTATCGCACGTCGAGGACAAGTATGCGTATCACTTGTCTTGGTAGTTACCAACTTATGAGCGTGTATGCGTATCGCACGCCGGAGGTTAGTATGCGTATCGCTACCTCGGAAATTATCAATATATGGATGTGTATGCGTATCACACATCAGCGGCAAGTAGGCGTATCGCTTGCCTTGGTAATCAAAGTTTATGAGCGTGTATGCGTATCGCACGCCACAGTTTAGCTAGCTTCTGAAAAATTTATTGAGCATTGCCTATTATTTGTTGATGATAAGTTATGGTGATTTTCTTAATGAAATTATTGAAACATTGAAACCATGACTATTTAAACGTACTCATGGATAGAAATCAGAGACCTCCGAGAAAGAGAGTGACCATCGGACGTTTCGGTGTTGAGGAGACTCCTCAGAGAGATCCCATGATAGAAGGAATTCTGAAATCTATTGAGGACCTTAGAGGTGCGGTCGCTTAACAGGCTCAGAATCAGGAGGCCGCCATTACAGCTACTGTCCAGAGTCAGGAGGCTGTTATTGCAGCAGCTGCTACTGCTACGACAAATGCAGCTATTGCCGCGATGATGAATTCTACCTCTGGTCGAGGACCTACCAAAGTACCTATGGAGAATGAGACAGAAGTTGCTGCCCCTATCCCAGTTGTTGGAGGTTACTTTGTAACGTCCTCCTCAATCCCACCACCAATAATATTGTCCGCTTTGGCCCTACCGCATTGGTGCGGACGCACTGCCATCCCAGCTACGGCCTCGACCTCACGGCTTTGTTCTCCTCGGTCTATCCGAGAAAACGTGTTGTTGATGGATAAGGGTGAACCTCTTTACATAAGTCCTTCCAAGACTCCCTCCCTAAGCGATGTGGGACAGGAATGTCACAAACTCCCCCCTCAATGGCACAATGTCCCCACTGTGCCCTCGGCACCAACGAGCACCCACTATGGTCCCTACACGCTGTCGGGAGCCGGGCTCTAATACCACTTTGTAACGTCATCCTCAACCCCACCACCAACAATATTGTCCGCTTTGGCCCTACCGCATTGGCGCGGACGCACCGTCATCCCAGCTACGGCCTCGACCTCACGGCTTTGTTCTCCTCGGTCTATCCGAGAAAACGCATTGTTGATGGATAAGGGTAAACCTCTTTACATAAGTCCTTCCAAGACTCCCTCCCTAGGCGATGTGGGACAGGAATGTCACAAACTCTCCCCCTCAATGGCACAGCGTCCCCACTGTGCCCTCGGCACCAGCGAGCACCCACTATGGTCCCTACACGCTGTCGGGAGCCGGGCTCTAATACCACTTTGTAACGTCCTCCTCAACCCCACCACCAACAATATTGTCCGCTTTGGCCCTACCGCATTGGCGCGGACGCACCATCATCCCAGCTACAGCCTCGACCTCACGGCTTTGTTCTCCTCGGTCTATCCGAGAAAACGCGTTGTTGATGGATAACGGTGGACCTCTTTACATATGTCCTTCCAAGACTCCCTCCCTAGGCGATGTGGGACAGCTCCCTAGGCGATGTGGGACAGGGATGTTACAGCTCCACCACCTCCTCTCTTGGCCAATGGCTGCCGCCACCCACTTCCTTCAATCCATGGACATACAAGAGTGGCCCAGTCTTCTATTTGAATCCCCATTCTTCCTTCTACCTCTCACGTTACTTCTCATTTGAGCTACCAAGAAAGAGAGCTAAGATAGTGAGAGATTGAGATCAAGAAGAAGCCGAGCTACCAAACCAAGCTGCTGCCATCGCCGTTTGTCCACCACCGCCCTTCACCGCCGACGTTCACCGTTTGTCCAAGCCAAGCCGAGCCTCCACGGCCTTCACTCTTCTTCTTCTACTCCTTCTTTACTTGTTGTCCTTGATCGTGATTTGAACGACCGCCATTCATCAAACCGAGACCAACGAACCATCGACAACTCCTTCGAGTTTGAATCGAAACCGGTCTAGGCAAGTGACCTCTTGACATGGGCTAGGAGAGTCTTCATCTCCTAAGATTTTCTTTTCTTTGCTTTGAAAACCAAAAATGGGTCATGTTTTGACTAGATAGCATGCATTTGATGATTGTGTGTTTTCATGCTTCGTAGGGCCACTTAGTATTTGAAAAAGCTCTAGTATTGCATTAGCTTTCAAACTAATAGGTTGCATGGATCAATATTTAGCCAAGTCGGCATAGAATGGGACGTGTTCGCCGAGGTTGGATATTGATCTCGCTAGTGATCCAAATGTGAATGTGATGCTTGTGATGATGATGGTTACTTTCTCCAAAGAGGTTGGGATGCTTCAGATGATGGTAGGTTGGATCACATGAGAGATGTTGCCAATGCTAGCCGGACGGATTACCATGAGATGCACAACGCCCTCGAAGTGAGGATGCCTGGGTAGTTTGACCCGGTGGCTCCCACGTGACAGGTCGAATTGAGTTGTCTCTGATAGCAAGACGTCAAATGTGTGGAGGGTTCCTCCTTGAAGTAAGGGATGCCTCGAGAGAAGGAGGGTCGGATTCTCTTGAAGAGAGATTGCGCGATGCCTTTAGACGGGTAGCCCGGACCAAGCACCGGAACCCATCGAAATGAAAGAGGATGAAGAGATAGATCACAATTTTCACGCATTTAAAATGCTTTTTCTCATAATGAAATATTTTTGCAGGTTTTGATGATAAACTTGCATCCGAGTGCTATGGTGTGTCTGCCTGAGATTGCGAGCATTTGCATGAGCCGTGTGATCATCTTGGTTTATGTGCTTGAGTGTTGCTTGTCTAAGCTTATGCTTACCCTGTGGATTACAATTTTTCCTGATTAAGCATGCCTCTAATCCTACATGCACCAAGGTACTACAACGAGTTTGTGGATATGTACACCGAGGAGAGTGAATTTTTACATTCCCGTTATGCGAACTCTAGGTTTCGTCATGTAATAACCACTCTAGTCTTCTATGGTGGAATCATCCATGGTTTCACCCGTTATATTTTCGTGCGGACTACCTCTAGACCAAGAATGCTTGGTGGGAACCGTTGTCTCTATTCACTTATAACGATATATATGATGGCAAGGATGAGTTCGAGGAGGACTAGGTGTGGTTAGGGCTGAGTTCGAGGAGGACTAGGGGATTGATTTTTGTTCACGAAAAGCTAAACTTGAAATATAATTGCTTCCGCAATACTCTGATTTAAAATTGATTTAAACAGTTTGTTAAAGGACATCAACGTGGACTGTTTATTTTACTAAATGAAATGAAATGGGATTATATTTTATAAGGAACTGCAAGATCTCTTCTATTTGAGATGACTTTGGGTTTTATGGTAAAATGAGAGATCTCGACTCCGTGTGACGTGTTGTCTATTTAAAAAAAAAATTCATTAGGCCATAGCGTTCCGTGAATGGTGAGTTTACGGGACGTTACAAAACACTTAAGTCCGTGTCCGACGATTTGCCTACGCACTATGGTAGTTATACGCCATCAAATTTTCCCACAATGGTCTTCTTGGCCACTTTTGAATCAATCTTTGGTCCTCAAGGTCTAGTATTAATTCCACAGTACATTTCATAATGGTGACCCTTGACATCCAAATGGGACATTCGCCTCCCAAAACCACCTCTTCCATTATAAGGGGGGGTAGGGCATCTACTTTCCAATGTCAGTCTTTCCCTTCACCCGTGGTTATCTCAACTCACAACAAGTCACAATTTAGATATGACAGCTCTCTTTACCAAGTCCATTTTCAATCATCGGACTTTACTCAACCTCATAATAAGCACACACTCCCAGTTGTGCCCATTTGGCTCTCAATAATGGAATTCAATCCATCTTAGGACTTGATCTTTCGATCAACCGGATCCTCCACGATCCTCTTGCCATACTTAGGCACTTGCCGAATTTCACCTCATACTCCTCCATTAAGGGTTGATCCTGTGAAGTCTTGGGAACTCAAGTATCTTTAGCTCCTTCGCGGTACTCAAAAAGTACTATCGCCAAACATTCTCACAATAATGTTTCAAATTATTTCTATCACCGAAACATCTTTCTCTCAAAAACTACTTGCTACACTATACTACTTGTACGTTCCTATTGTTCATATTGTAATGGTCTATCATAACCCTCTAAATAGCAATCATGTACCCATTACTATACTAATTTGCCACATCGATGGTTCCACGGCTCTTCGCCCAAGCTACCTTACCATCCACCACGGGACTCGAGCTACTTTACAAGCACTCGTACATGACTACCATCATACCTCATTAGGTTATCGATCACTGTATATACAACGAGTACCACTCTGGGTGTCACACTCTCTTACTATTTTGGCAATACCATTGGCTCTCAGGCCCGACTGGCATTAATTATCAATCAACGATACTCAACTCATTTACTTCTACGAGCTACTACATAGCAGTCCGTCATCGAAATTCTCAATTTACTATTCAGGTGACTTTAATACCAAACAACATACAATAGCGCAATACTCTAGTGGCGAACTATAATGACTCGTCAGCCATCTATGCAACTTACAAATGATCGTTATGTACAGGCCTATAATGTGCGATAACCCTACACATCCTTAAATTAATGTTGTCTAGTGTGCGATAACCATACAAGCTCGTATACTAGTGATGTCTAACGTGCGATAATGCTACACGTTACGTGCGATAACCCTACATGCTTGTATATTAATGATGTCTAGCGTGTGATAACCCTACATGCGTGACCTCTAGCATGCGATAAACTTACATGCTGCATACGATAACCCTACATGCTTGTATATTAGTGACGCCTAGCATGCAATAACCCTACACACGGCGTGCAATAACCCTACACGCTCGTATATTAGTGACGTCTAGCATGCGATAACCCTACATGCGGCGTGCGATAACCTTACATGCGCGACGTCTAGTGTACGATAACCTTACAAGCTATGTGCGATAACCCTGCACACTCAAATATTAGTGACGTCTAGCGTTTGATAACCCTACACATGGCGCATGATAACCTTACACACGTGACTTCTGGCGTGTAATAACCTTACACGCTGCATGCGATAACCCTACACACTTGTATATTAGTGACGGCTAGCGTACGATAACCCTACACGCGGCGTGCGATAACCTTACACGCGGCATGCGATAACCTTACACGCTTATATATTAGTTACGTCTAGCAAGCGATAACCCTACAAACGGCGTGCGATAACCTTACAGGCGTAACGGTTGGTGTGCGATAACCTTACATGCTCGTATATTAGTGACGTCTAGCATATGATAACCTTACACACTGCGTGCGATAACCCTACACGCTCATATATTAGTGACGTCTAGCGTGTGATAACCATACACACTAGTGAGATATGCGATAACCATACAAGTGTTTAGCATGCGATAACCATACACGCCACAGGGTCAACTATCCAGCCTTGTTGCACACGTCCCATTCTGTGCGAACTCGACTAAATAATACCATAGTCATCAATCCATGCTCGGCTTTGCTGTACACGTCCCATTCCGTGCCAACTTAGCTAAACAAGGACTCCTAATAGTCTCTAGTCAAATGTCCGACCTTGTTGAACACATCCCATTGCATGCCAACACGGCTAAACAAATGACTCCAATCCTAAGATTCATTGGTAAAATTTGATCTCTAACTCTTGATCCACTGTACCTCAACATTTCATCCAATATCGACAATTTAAGTCTCCAACTTGTTCTCCCAAAGAGCACAACTCAAGCTTATCACTTCAAGCTCTATCTGGAGCTTAACCATCCCACAAGTGATCTAATCATATCACAAAATCTATACCTATGATCCTCAACAGTTCTTTCCACCCTTATCATTCCATGGACCTAATCTTCCATAGGTCTCAACCTAAGCTCTGATACCAACGCTGTCAGGACCCACCACGCCTCACCCTTGGGCACGCGATAGTTCCTGATTTCTTTCTCTTCGGGCCAATTTAATTACAACGTCCTATGTAGGTCGCTAGTCTTCTCAAACATTAGAATCACAATGCTACACAGAAAGCGATATAAATATCAACACTTGCAACCCTTTAAATCACACTTCAATATTTACAAACACAACCAACTCCAAAGAACCTCAATACAAGCCTATGAGGGTTCATAACTCATATTACTTCTTCCTCCATCAATCCCATCTCGATCTATTATTGCTTGATCGGCTCCTCCTCTGGCTC
Source organism: Melaleuca quinquenervia (assembly GCA_030064385.1). Lineage (NCBI taxonomy): Eukaryota > Viridiplantae > Streptophyta > Magnoliopsida > Myrtales > Myrtaceae > Melaleuca > Melaleuca quinquenervia. The sequence continues at coordinate 12,329,319 of CM057720.1, forward strand.
CAAGTTCGAGTCCTGCAATGGATCTGTGGTGGGGTGAGATACGAGAATATCTCAATGAGTGAATCCTAACCCAAAACTAGGAACACCACTGCCCTAGGGCCCCTATCACGTCTCATCATTCAATGATCATCTCAATTTCCTTTCCATCGTTCAACTCTCGCCTAGAGTTTAACTATTTCTAACCATTCCAACAAAACCCGAAACTCTCTAGTTCTCATCCTCTATTTTCTATCTATGAGTTAATCAGCTTGTGACCGGGACTTGGCACTAAATCCAACGAACAGTTAATTGCAATCATCATACATTACACCATCAAATATATAAATGGCATTTAAATAAATAAATTACAGAATAATTAAATAATGCGTAATTAAATAAATAAATTGCATAAATTTAAGCTTAATGCCGCTTACAACCAACCTAAGATCCTAACTAAGCCTTCTCGGCTCATCGTCGTTTTCCACGTTTAATGGTCCCCATTGCCATTTTACCATCAAAATGGCTTATTGGCCAAATCATTCATTCATATACCGTCGCCAAATCCATGAAACGTTACCATCTCATCTATCGATCCGTTCAAACACCAAGTCCATGGCACACTATTCAATCCACCAATTTCCTGGCATCATTCAGTTATAAATGGACTAAATCATCAATCTAATTGATGATTTCTAATCGAGCCTTGAAATTTCTATGGTACCATGTACCCGGCCATAATTGGCCCCATTGTTCATTCACACCATCAAGGTACTCATTAAATCCCATCAACCTTCAACCAGCAATTAGGGCTCACAAGCCATCTAATCACCTAATTAGACTATCTAAATATTTCTCGATTAGGCTCGTTTGCCTCTTAATTGATCACCATGTCGCCTCGTCACCGAAAGTCTATACTTGGCCATACTTGGCCCTATTCATCTAAACACTCATGCCATTCAATTGATTCATCCAACTCATCCATTCAATCCTAATAAATCTACTAAAGCAATAGCACGCCTAATAGAAGGTTAAAGTCCAATCACAGTTGTCTGTGCATCCAAGCAACGGCTCATGATGACGCACTTTTCGTACTTCCGATCGCGCTTGGGCTCGGTGCGGCTTTCCAATCCTCGATCCGACACCACGGACGAGATGGTCCAGCTCTGTGGTAGCTCCTAGATGTCTCCGGTGAGGCTCCGGCGAGGCCTCCCGCAGGTCACGCTCGTTAGCGACAAAACAGCTCCGTTCATGCAAAAAACTAGCGACCAAACTCAGTTTTCCTTAACCGGGTCCGAAACCAGGTCAAGTGAGGGACGGTCGAGTCAAGGCTCCATCTTCCCTCCTCTGACCAAATAGATGGTCAAGGCTGGCTGGATCTAGAAGCCAACTTCCTTGCAAGTCTATGGGCACTAGTGGCGTGGCTTGAGGTGGCCGGAGTGACGAGAGGAGGTGGCATGAAGGAGGCGGACCGGAGGTGAGGGTTTCCAGGGAGAGGCTTACTTTCGGGGGCAATTTCTCCCAAACAGCGCAGTGAAAATGGACGAGGTTGGTGCCATTGTGCTCATGAGGCTCCTAGCTATCTATTGAGGGTAGCGGTGGTCGTCGGAGAGCCAGCGGTGATCGTGAACAACGACCTGGGCGGAAAATAGGATCACCGTGGGTCAGGGAGAAACCAGTGGCTTCGGGGGCGAGTTGGTGGCGACAGCTGTCATGGAGAGGACGAGGGGACTCTTGGGGAGGTGCTGGAACTAGTGTCTTGGCCTGGGTGTCGTTGGCAAGCCCATGGCAGCCCTGGAAAGTTGGCCACTGCACAGGCGTGAATAGGGGATAAGCTGTTCGTGAGGGCTCCTTCGTGCGGCTCTCGGCGTCAACGGTGGTGACGGCGGAGACTACAGCTAGTCACATCTGGAAGAAGGCAAATCAGGGGAGCTGAGGGAGGAGATGGGGTGTATTTTTGTGGTCTGAGCTACGGGTGGGCAAAGGAAGAAGAAGGCTTCCCACGTAGCCAATGGAGAAATAGTGATAGGATGACAGCAGGTGGAAGTTGGTGGCTAGACTGGTCAGTTCGTGTCGGACTGATTGGCTCGCAGTCAAACCGATCTAACTTGCAGTTGGGCCGGTCCACACGTTGGCTGACTAGTCCGTTGATCAGTCAATGGTCCATGTTGACCAAAAGACAAACATTTACCAAAATCCCCCAAATTTGCCTTAGGCCCTAATTTCACTTCTTTTTGGACCAAAATGCAATTATCCAAAAGTCAAGGGACCAAAATGTAATTTCCGAAAGTTCAAGATTGTCCGAACGAAAATTCATTGTTTAGTTAGGGGTACTCTCGAGACCAATTAACCCTTAATTAAGTTGATAAATTTGCTAAATTGGACTTCGAAGGTGGGGTCGAACACAGGCTATTACACCCCTAGTCTTATCGAGCAGATCAAGTCTAAACCGACTGGATTCGGTTCCCAACCCGATTTCCATTTATTTTAATATTATTTAAAAAAAGATAAAAAAATTCTTTGTTTCCAAAATTTGATTTGAATGTTTAGTTGGTGTTGTCTTTTGTCTAATTTACTTGATTTGTTTAATTTAGATGTCACTTGCATGTTAGAATAAATTTGATGTATTTTCCTATTTTTACATGTTTAGATTTAACGCATTTAGATAATTGCATGATTAGATTAATTTGCACATTTAGGTTAATTTGCCTAATTAATTTAGGTTGCATGTTAGATATCTTGGTAGGATAATTTTAGCTATATTTTGCATTTTAGGATATTATTCTTGGTTAAGTAAGATTTTGGTTTAAATTAGGAATTAATATATATTATTTCCTAGTTTAGATTATATGTTATTTAACAATGGATAATTAGGTTCATTAGTTAATTAATTCATAGAAAATACAAAAAAAAATTGCATTTCATGTATTGCATTGGATTAGTTGCATTTATGGCTAGATTTTCATACATAGCATATTTTATTAGACTTTTGATTTGTTTTGATTTGATTTTTATGCATGGCATATTTTATTAAATCTTTGGTTTGTTTTGCTTATTATTTTCATTAGGTGTTTTACATTAATGTTTGAGTATTCGTGTGGTCATCATTACATGTTAGGGAATAGATTTAAAATTAATCCAAACCGCTCGCTGATTTTTGGAAATAAATGGAAAGGTATCGAAAGGGTGCTAGAATAGGTTAGCATAACCAAGTCCCCGTACCCTAGATTCAATCGCCCGTTTCTAGGTTTGCCTTGTGTATCCGCTTCGTCCCGTGTAAGTTTCCTTGTTTGCTGTCTGGAATTGATTTATGTATGTTTTTGTATGTTCTATCCATGGCAGAGTCCCTCACGGACAGTGGCCACATTCCCGTTATAGCATCTGTGGCGGCCGACAAGGAGGGACAACCATATAACATTAATGCCAACAGTAGCAGGTGAGTTAGCGGCTGCATCGGGTGTAGAGAAGCTGATTTTGTTGATCGATGTCGCTGGGATTCTTCGGGACCGAAACGATCTTGATAGCTTAGTAAAGGAGATTGATATAAAGGGGGACGGGATGGTTGCCGGAGGGATGGTTCCAAAGGTCAATTGTTGCGTGAGGTCGTTGGCACAGGGCGTGAAGACAACAAGTATAATTGATGGAAAGTTCTTACTGTTCGATGATTTGTTATGATTTGGCATGGCAATGAGTGCTTCATTTCATGCATTTTACTTTGTAAGTCTGAAGGTCGTGTGTGCTCTGGGATCATCTGGTTGTGTTCTTTTCACATCATTAAAACAAAATAATCGTCGTGTTATTTCTTTTGTTAATGCACATGGCTTTAGGAACCCTTTGTCCTTAATTTATTTTCTTTTTGTAATTTTTGCAGTTTGTAATTGCGTCTTTGTCTGGCTGGGATCTGCTTATCTACGGAGGGTACAAATTCTTCACCGGGGCAAAAAAGATAAGAAGGAAGAGGTAACATTGATTCCTTATCATGATGTCATACTTTTGTAAGTTTTGACTCAGCATTAAGTATGTTTGTTCACTGGTTTGTCCCAAGGATCCTTGCAATTTGTCATCCTTCTTACATTTTGCAGTAGATCTTGAATGTCACTCAAATGGATCCTGAAGAATAAAGCCAATAAATTGTTGACACCGTGCACATCCCGTTTTCTCCATGTTACCCGAGCAATTCCGCTGCTGCTAGAGTATGAGCTGAAGCTTCTGTCTTTCCTTTGGTGACTAGATCTAGCACATTTAGTATATTTCTTGTTTTAAATTAACGAGAGGCAGTGATATAGTGAACCCATCTATAGTGGGGTTGACTAGCTATCTCAGAAGCATATTCTTACATGTTAAAATGAAGTTGAGTAACTATTAGCTTTGTGTATGTGTGGTTGTGCCTTCTCAGAGCACAAGATGTGATAGTTAACACACTTGTAGCTTTCTATTTGTTTTAATCATTGTCTATGCATAGGTAACGCATGCTTGAGATTGCTAATTATTTAAAATTGATGGTCCCTTTGGATCTTGTACATCAAATGCAGTCTGTTAAGTTTGTAGTTTCACCACTCTAGACTCGCATAACATTTATAAAGCAAAAAGGCAGATGAGCATGTCTTGTTACTACTACTAGTCCAGCCTTTGCAGCACTTTACTGCATTTAAAGTAGATTTTGATGCTTCTCCACCAGTCTCAGAGGAAATCTGCTACTGCGATTTTTTTTTTGTTTATCATGGCTTCTGGTAAACTTATGAGGTCAGAATTGCTGGTAGCGCAAGTCCAATCTGTGCTCTCACTTTGCTTGATCGTGGGAAACTGTTGACCAGTGAGCTTAGACTTAGTGTAGAATTAACCAATTACCTATCAAGCAGATGATTTTCATCCTTATTAAGGTCGGTGGCTAGAATTAGAAAATTGCTTGTCGAGCAGATGGTTTGGAGTGTCATCCGGGCTGGTAGTTTGGTGCCATGTTTGGTTTTTGGATTGGCAATAGTATGCATGTCACACGTAGTCAATGTCCTGCATTAAATTACATGGAAAAGGAGGTGATTAGTGACCCAGTATCATCTGGTTGCAATGATCCACAACATTTTTATAACCAACTCAGTTCATGACTGTCTTTTGTGCCTTCATTTGTTCAGAGATTTTCTACCATCCCAATAAACTCTCTTTTGCTTGCAGAAAGTGGTGGCGGCATCGCATTGAAGCTTGGATTGCGTAATATCGCTAAAGTTTCCTGCCAATAAGGCGATCAATTGTATTTGTTGAGAATGCAAATTTCCTTGATGGAGAAGTTCTCCTTCATTAGTTTCCAAGGTACTTGTGGGGAATAAATAGCAGAAATGGTTGGCTACTGTGGACATCATGGCTCTTTTGCTATTATAGATCCACTATCGTTTTAATATGATCTATTTGTTCGAATGCTTGCCTTCAGTACTTTGCATCACTTCATAAACCAATCTTCTCATCTCTTTTGCCTTTCCTTCGGAGGATGACCCCGACTTTTGTAGTTGTAGTTGACTTTTAATAGTGAGAACTTTCGTAGATGATGTCCATATATTACTTTGCCGGTCTTTGAAATCTTAGTTCTGAATTAATGACTCTGCTCTGAGCCTGAAGTGAGATTGATTTTTGACCTGTTTGGAAGTAGGAGCAATATTTCTTGATTTTTGTGGAGATCTAATGCACTTAGATATATCTTTTTGCTTAGTGCTTAGCAAGAAATAAATTTTATTTTTAAATAAAATTCTTACATTATGTCTTTTAATATTGTTACCAAAATTTAAAATTAAAAAAGTTCCAAACATAAATTTTGAATATTTCGACAAATAAAAATCAAAGCATAAATTAATTACTCAAATGGGTTTTTCAAATGTGTTTTATGCCAAACAACATTTCTTTCAAAGTTGCTTTTCAAAGCATAATTTACCATACAGTCTTTGCATTTCCCCCAAAGCTTATTTGCAAAATGTTTAGTATTTTCCCCAAAGTCCATTTGCAAAGTTGAACCAAACGCACCTTTAGACTCCCAAGGCCAGCAAACATGGATAGTTGTAGCAGTGTGAGAGCTCATGTTGGATTTATTCTTCGTGAATAAATCAAGACTTAAAATTTAATGAAAGTAAGCCTTCAATTCCAGCTCTAATGTGAAAACTGCTTCAAGTCACCGGATCAGTTTACTTCACATGGACATTTATATTAGTCGGGAAGCAGTTCCGCGTGGCAGCCAGCGTAGGACGTGCATTCCTTTCAGTTGAATCATAGCGACTACCTAAATGGAAAAAGAACGCAAATCCGGAATCCAAGGTCAATTATTAAGAAGTTCGTCCACCCTATCCGTGGACGAGGGAACACGGCTTCTACGCGTCAAGGGTTTTTCGGACATTATACTCTCCACATGTGATGACAAGTACTTTGATATGATATGATACAATATAATATAACATAATTTGGTGTACTGTAATGTGATCGTTGACGATCCATCAGCTACGAAAGATAAACAGATGAACTTCTCCGATGTGAATATAGGGAAGAAAGAAAAAAACAGCTTGCCAATTATTGATAAAAATTATTAAAATGATTTATCTAGGAGGATACTTGGGACCATCTAAATTGCGTGGTGTGAGCCCCATTTTAATTGTTTTTAAACTATAATAGAGTCTCTCATTAGTGAAACTTCTTAATTCCTAAAACTATCTATTGATTATTCGTGACCGTTCATAATTAATAAAAAGAAAACATAGTGCATATGTATAGTATAGGTTAAATTGTTGAATCTCATTAAATAGCAACAATTAACACATGATCTATTTTTATCATGAGAATAAACATATCGGATGACCAAAAGTTTGAGATGAAAGTATCGTGTGTCAAAAGTTTGAAAAAAAGTAAAATCAATTATTCAAATTATCCAATTAGTGCAATTAAGTGCAGTTGTTAACTCCTTTTAATTTGAGTGATAGAAATACTAACGTCACAGTTTTTAATATTTGCCTTACAAGTCGCATGGATGCGATACCAAGTGGACGCTACTTAAGAAAAAATGCAAAATTTGAAGGGGGGGAAAAAAGATAACGATTCTGATTGCATTGAATTCCATGGACCCAGTTTAGATATGGAAAGGTTCTTCTATATTGGACCCTCCCCTAGAGGAAGCGTGATGGTAGTGGGGTGGGAAAAATAGTGTTTGTTAGAGGGTGTTCCTTTCATGGCAAAATGTTATTACTTAGTTTAAGCAGTGAACAAGTCAGGGAGAACTACTAAAGTTGAGCAATGTAATTAGCATTACCCAAAAAAAAAAAGTGTCATTATCCAATCCTAGATAGCAAATTGTCATCGCAAGTGCAGATGGGACTAATTCAATGCGCAGCTTGTCACGGTTTGGTCGAGTTGGCGAATTCATGGTACCGACAACTACAAGTGACACCAATCGCAAATTGCCCTTTATTTCTTAGTCCATTATTGAGGTTGTGATTATGGAGTCACGTTCGTGAATCTCCTCATATCACGACCAATGATTGCATTTCATATATCCCCAAAACCATTTAGGGAAGGGCGGTTTGTGTGCCTTCGTCTACATCATCAACACCTGCAAATTCAACGGAAAATTGAAGACTACTTGTGATACCTCCCGGCTACGGTATCTTTTTATATTTTTCAGTGTTGGGCAATCAATCGTTATTTACTGAATTATTGGGATCACGCATGACTGAACAGTTGCAGCCAAGACAATAATGTCTTTCAATAATCTCCCACCACTAGATCCTTCAGTATAAAATACATTCTCCAGGTACATTTGACCAGTACTTAGATGTATTATCTTGCACTAATTTTTCTGATGACCTCACTTTTCTGTTTGAATTGTGTGACTTCCGACAAAAACACTACTTCGCGTGAACTGTGGAAGCTAGGGGTGCACATGATTCTCCTTAATTTTTGTTTCAGAATAAGTTTTTTTCTGTTTCAAAATAAAATTCTGACACATAAATCTGTTTAGTAGAAAAGTTTCTTTTTTCTATTTTTGGAATAAATTTTTGTTCTAGAAATATGTTTGACCAAGAAATCAGAAACAAAAAATTTGTGGTTTATATTCCAAAATAAGAAATCTAGAAATTGTTTATTACCGAATTGCACACTATACACACAATTGATGCAACTTTAGCACAATCTTCCCTCTCCCCATTTCGACTTTTGTAATGTATTTTCCATTATTTTGTATTTGATGATTTCTTATGGTTGCCTCCTTGAGTTTCTTTCTTTTGTTAGATGTAATCAGATTTCTTATGCGTGAGAGGCTTGTCATTTGTCTCTGAACATTGATTAGATGATGCGGGATCTAACGAAGGAATTTTTATTTTTTCTAATGGGGTTATTTTAGATTGAAATTTATTCCTTACGTGCAAGTACCACTTCCAATAAAAAGATCAACGCGTCTAAAGTGAATTTAGAGTTACACAACAATAAAAAAAATATGATGAAATTTGTCAATTTTTTGCACTAAATAATAAGCATTTGAAATTTATAAAAATGAACGTCTTACAAACTCTAAAATGAGAAATCTATTTAAAATGGATTTTTGTTTCTAGAATAGAAATTATTTGTCATTATCAAACGCATTTTTTTTCTCAGAAACTCATTATGGAACAGAAATAGAAAAATCTATTTATATTCTAAAAATAAATGTCTAGCTAGAAATTCTATCATGCGCACTTTATAGATCACCAAACTCATATCATTGGGTCGCTAGTGATGTAGTGTAATGGCTTAATTAATCCAAACTTTGAGTAGGGGGTTTGAGACACTAATGATAATAGCTAGAGGAGGAGTTAGCATTGATTTTACTTCCCGCCCTCTTCTGCCAATCATATCATACGCCTTTAAGTAGTTTGAAATGTCCGATTGTGTATGTATATGAACAGGACAAATGAATGTGCATGGAGGAAATCTCGCTTGGCCCCATTGCCATTTACCGTTAATTCATTTTCGAATGATTTAAATTTCTAAAAAAATAACATTTTTAACATGGTACCAGTGTACTGTTCGAATCCTAGCACTCTTTACCAATTTCATTTTGCATGTGCTTCTTAATATTCCGTTTGCTTTCCTGCTTGATTATGCCCGCATCCTATTACACAACCTTTCCAATGGACTTTGTCTCCAAATATTATTATTTCACAATGTCTCATATTTTTCTTGTAGCGACTTTTCCTTTTGTGTGATTGTAGTTTGTAGCTCTCAATTGACGTTGCTATTCTCAAGCATAACTCCCATACCAAACATGGACAAATTTTATGCCCACTGTATAATCACATTCAGATGGGGTTTATGTACGGGCAAGATTTGTGACCCAAAGTTTGATGTGATTATAGTTTGTAATACTTATTTTCATGTTATTTGAGATAACACCTTTAAATTATATTCAAGGATATTGACGGGCTCATTTGGATTGACTTTTCTTCTTTTACTAAAATGAAAATCACATAACACCGGCATGTAAATATTTGATCTGACTAATATCACAGGCGTGAAAAATTGTGCCGTGCACGTAAGACTGTTTGAAAATGCATGACGGTGGCTCATTTTTTCCATTTAACAATCAGTAAAGTGCTCGCGCAATATACGGAGATCACAAATCCTAGCATACAATCTTGGCCCTCGAGAGTAAAGGCATATGACCAATGCAAAGCAGTAGAAAGCATTATAAAGCCGCAAGTTTGGCAATGACAAACTAGGGATTATAGCCTCTCTACACGGGGGACATGCCACAAGCATTAAAACTCTGATCCTTTTGCTCCATATAAGGAGCCACACTTTAAAGCAAGTACTAATGCCAAATTGGAGATGGAGGATCAAGCTTCAGGAACAAGAAACGATCAGGAATCTTGATCTCTTAACACGATAATAAATCAATCTTAAAAAGGATTATTTAAATAGCCTCTACAATATTAAATCACGACTCCTTCAGCTTATGGGGGTGAAAAGGTTGTTAGATATTTGGGATTAAATAAGGATTAATGAAAAATTATTTTTCAAATAAAAACCCTTAGTAGGATGTGGGACCCCACATGTGAAAAAACAACTTTAAGTTTGGAAGTGGAAAGTGTAGAAGCAATTGTTCCATATAGAATAGAAGGATGACTTTGGAGTGTTTAAAGTGGTAACGTAAAATCACTAGTATTATGTCTCGCTCGCACGCGCAGGGGGTGCCAATTCGATTCCCGACGAATCTAAATTTGGGCGTGAGCGTGTAATAATGCAACCCCAAAAAAATATGAAAAGTGAGCTTAAATACAATCTGCTTTTTGTCTTCTTTCTATACTATGTTACGTATTTTTATAACGGCTGTCAAACTGTACATAGTCTGGAGACGATTAAACTCATAACGTAAAGATGGCAAATTTTTTGTGGCTATAAATTTAGTCGATGAATAATCTTATTTTCGTTGCCCATGGTTCACAATCCTTTTAAATGTTCAATTGTTGTATTCTTTAAGAAATATATATTGTAAGATAAAAGGGGAATTTGCGTAAATAACAATTAAATCATTTTTTTCATTAAAAAACCAATTCTAGGTCGAAGAGGGAATCTTGCGTGCGAGAGTTACGGAGGGAAGCCACTACGAACCCGGAAAAAATAACCGAAAACCGACAGGGGCCGTTGAGGGTAGCGGCAACTCGGATCTATCAGCCGTTGACCGCAGATGTCAAAATCTCATTGGGAGCACGCTGAATTATACCTCGACCTGTTGCAGGTTTGAAGCTTGACCAAATGGCCAATGGAGGAGCCACTCGTAACTTTCTCTTTTTGACGCTATGTGGGTCCTGTGATCGCCAAAATAGAATTTGTCAGTGGTGTCCAAGGAGACACCTGTACAAAGTGGACCTCTTTTCAATCGTATTTGCAGTCTGCATTGACAAGTATTCATGAGGCGGCTTTTCTTTAATACATAATTAAGAGGTGCAACCACAACTGTTCGGTTCTTTAGAGGCTTATGAAAGATTTATCGAATCTTATAAAATAGTTAAATTTGGACGTTTAGTTTGTGCACGTAATCTTTACATACATTCATTAGAATTTCAACAAGTAATTTTCGATTTTTAAATTGGAAATTTCTTGACATCTCGACTAAATAAGTGATCTCTAGGCCGGCCGATTCCCTTCTTTATATACACCCCCACCACAACCCCAAATATTTGCAAGAAGAAGAAGAACATTTTCGCTCCCGTACGATATTGCAGCCATGATGAGCTTTTCTTGCTTAGGCAAAGAAGTTGTGTTTCTTTGTAGTGCTTCATGGCTCAAACTAGCCTGCATCTGCAGGTCATTTCGCCTCCTCTTTTCTTACTATCTCCGCTTCCTGCTCTTCCGAGTCAACTCCTTTTGCATCCAAGTTTTCTATTTCGTCTTCCTCTCGTTCCTCGGCTTTTGGGTTCTCAGAGCCTTGGGGCCACGGTCAAATACCTTTAGGCCTAGCGACTTGGATCTGTTCTTCACCTCTGTCTCTGCGGCGACAGTCTCGAGCATGTCCACAGTGGAAATGGAGGTCTTCTCCAACTCCCAGCTTGTCGTGATGACCGTACTGATGCTCGTCGGAGGGGAGGTCTTTGTTTCCCTTGTTGGGCTTCATCTTAGGAAATCAAAGCTTCGGCAGCTCATCAAAACCGAAGAAAAAGTCACTTCCGTCAATAGCGATCTCTTCCCTTCCAACCCAACAAACGACGTAGTTGACCACATAGAGTTAGGTGTAGTAGTGAAATCAGATAGCCCGAACTCACAAGGAGAGCCCCAAGACAAGTCCTTAGATCTTGACTATTTGCGATATTGTTCGGTTGGGTTTTTGTGTTTTGTAGTGTTGGGTTACCTTCTGGGAGTCCATGTTCTTGGCATTGCCACGGTTTCGCTCTATATGGCACTTGTTTCTAGCGCGAGAGATGTCCTGAAGAAGAAGGGTCTCAAAATGATGACCTTTTCCGTCTTCACCACTGTGTCAACCTTCGCTAGTTGCGGGTTCGTCCCGACGAACGAGAACATGATAGTCTTCAGAAAGAACTCCGGCCTCCTCCTAATTCTCATCCCTCAGGCCCTTCTCGGGAACACGCTGTTCCCGTCGACCTTACGGCTCATGCTTTGGCTCATGGGAAGATTCATGAAGAAAGCAGAAATCAAATACTTGTTGAGCAGGACAAGTGAAGTTGGTTACAAGCACTTGCTTCCGAGCCTCTACTCGTCGTTGTTGGTGGTCACGGTGTTGGGGTTCATTGGCGTCCAGTTCATAATGTTTTGCTCGATGCAGTGGCATTCGGAAGCGTTGAGCGGAATGAGCTCGTTCGAGAAAATGGTGGGCGTGCTCTTTCAGTGCGTGAATACCAGACATACGGGCGAGACGATCGTCGATCTGTCCACAGTTGCTCCTGCCATCTTGGTGGTGTTCGTCGTCATGATGTTAGTCTCTCTCTCTCTCTCTCTCTCTCTCTCTCTCTCTCTCTCTCTCTCTCTCAATTGTCAATTAAATATTCTGCAATCATAGGACTTGCTTAACCACTCCTGCATTCCGGATCTGGATCCCCTGAGTGGGGGAGTTTTTTTTTTAATTTCCTTCTTAAAAAATTTGGGCCGTTTGATTTAGATTGGACAGAAGCAAATCACCTGCCATTAGTGCTGGTAATATGTTTCCGTTTCCGCATACAAAATTTGGTAGCTGGCAATATGAAAAATGTAACGAACTGTGGGTGCATAATTATATGTATTAATCTTCATAGCGACTAACTAAAGCACCGAAAATGCAACCCTTTTGAAAAGGGGGAAACTACGTAGATACTAATTTTATTAATCAATTTTATCATATATGCCAAAATTATTCTTTTGAATAAATGGTTTGTTTCGATACCGTCAGAAAATACCTACTTTTACACCACTTTTGTATTTTCTTGACAAGAAATCGAGTTTTGAAATATGACGGGAATTTCTACTTTCCTTAATAAGTTGTTGATATTAGTATTTCGAAAAAATCAGGATAACCGTCATTAACTAGGATTCATGTCTTAAATGCGGGTGGATAATACTTTAAAAAAAATTAGTAAAACATGTTAGTTTGTTTATGTCCGATTGAATCAAATGATCATCATCAACTGTATCCCATGCACGTGGTTGAACAGTGCGATATTTGATTGTACTTCTTTAATCAGAAAAATCAAAGTCAAGTTCCATGATATCGTCTAACATGTCAAGCATTCGCATAAGATGTACCGCTACTGTAAAATATTATTTTTAAATCAGATAGTTACTACATGGAATTTCTCCTTCCGTAAAGGAATGAATTTGTACATGAAGATAAAATAATATAAACGTGTCGGTGTATGATCCTTAGCTGCGTGGTTATTTTTTACGCCGCTAGTGCACCAAATAGAAGTCGTACGTAAATCAGTTTCTTCACGTGAATATTCACTGATAGGGCAGCCCCAAACCCCCCCCCTCTCCCGTGTCTTCTGATGTCACATGTGCGTCTACAGACGTGAACCACTTCGTCTAGAACACAGAAAAAATAATAATAATTAAAAAAGAAATAATACCACAAAAAATCCTAAATGATACTATCTATAATCCATTTATCTCAATTTTTTTATGATACTGAAAATCCCGAACTTGTGATAGTGAGATACATTTATCTCAAACTTTTTTTCAAACATGAAAAATTCCAAACTTTCTAATTGTAACACATTTATCCTAAATTTTTTTGTGACATTGAAAATTATAAACTTATATCCTTGTAATAGATTTATCCCTTCATTTTTTATTCTTTTTTTTTAGCATCCACTTAATTTGGCTAGTGAGGGCTTCGTAGCCTTCACCCAATGGCTAGCAAGCTCTAGGCTCCCTCGCCGATCTTAGTTGGTCAATCAAAGTGGGTTTTCAAAAAGAAAAGAAAAGAAGAAAGAAAAAACATTATTAAGTAAATGTGTCACAAAATAAAAGTTGAGGTTATCACCAAAGGAAAAAGTTTAGGATAAATATATCACAATAAAATAAGTTTGGGATTTTTGGAGTTTTAAAAAAAAATTAAGATAAATATATGACAGAGTGTATAGTTTATGATTGTATATGATATTTTTCCAAAAGAAATTGTGGGTACATAAACGATCGCGTGGGACTTTGACCACAAAGGGCAACCTCATTTTCTGAGGCAGATAACTGCACCAGGAAGGCTAAATGGTTTGGATGCATTTGAAAATGACTGGATTATGAACTCAAAGACGTTTTCCCTTCTTTGTGAGGATTACCATTTGATCTTAGCATAGATTTCATTTGTCCATAAATTATGAAAATAGTTGCTAAATTAGTTGCATTATTCGTTGCATTATTGAAGGATGGAATAATTTAGGACATTATTCTGCGGCATTATTGAGGTCTCTTCTGTGCTTATGGAGAGTCGTCGGAGGTTTTTATGCTCATTCTGATATAGGTCAAGTCATTTCTGTCACCTAGTCAATATTCGTATTCAAATTAAATATGATGATGTCGAAGGTCGGCTAAACATGACAGGATAGAAAAGTGCAGATTGATTATATACCACAGGTTAAAAAATTCACTGAAGGTTGAGCATTGAAAGCGACAAGAAGCTTCAAGTCATGAATTTTTTTGCCAAAATAGTGTTTCCTATTGATTTGTCTGTCAGTTAATCCAATGTGTATTTCCTAGGAGCCGGGCTATGTGTTTTTATCGTGGAGGTCCTTTGGAGACAACTCACTAAAATATTGAATAATGAATTCTCCCAAACTGAGACGTCCAGGGTCAATCGTAATGCGTTTTAATAAATTGACGGGTCTTATGACCCGTGGATTTCCAAGATATATGAACAAATAAGTTCACTGAAATAATTAAGATTAATGCAAAAGAAATATTTTTATTTATTTAATATATGGATCTGACTATTGTTTCCAAGACACTTGTCAAATTTCCTAATGCTTTAACTCTCAAAACATCAATTAAACATGACAAGGGAATAATTAGTACATGAATGGTGAGTTAGAAATCCTTGAAGCAGTTTGAGTAGAACTCTGGAACCGGCTAATAAGAGATCTTCCTTTCAATTACGGTCGAAGTGCTGCAATTAGAGGCCGACTCAGTATCAATTACAAGTGTCCTGAGATACGAGAAAATAGGTAGTTGCATTCAATTGACTTCAATATCTAATAGTCCACTACTCAATGAGCATTTACAGACAAAAGCATAAATAACCCATATCTACCTCGTACATGCATTCTTCTTTTATGTAAACCATATATCCACAGGGCCTGATTATTATCAGCATCCATCGCTTTTGAACCAATAAGTAACGATGAATCCGTGATCTCGGTCCACTAAATATACTTTCTCGTGTATGATCTTCAGGTACCTTCCGCCGTATACGTCATTTCTACCGGCAAAAGATGGCGAGGGGCTCCTAGGAAACGGCGGACAAAGACAGCCGAAACGGTGTTATAAACTACTGTTACAGAATCTCCTATTCTCGCAGCTCTCCTACCTGGCCATCTTCATTGTCATGGTTTGCATAACGGAGAGGAAGAAGATGAAGGAAGATCCCCTCAATTTCAACGTATTGAACATCGTGGTCGAAGTGATAAGGTAAGCATCTTTGTGGAGTATTCTAAGTGCTTCAAAATCACCAAATCTCCTTACTTCCTTCTCACATTCATCACACGAAATCCATGAAAATGGTCCATCGGCTGCCAATTACGTGTCCGCCGCCTCCCGGACATGGTACACTTCCATAGGCACACGAATTCACTCCCCCTCAAACGCATGTCAGAGTCTGAAAAAATTTACAGTGGTCCAGGCACATGGGTGGGCCACCTGGCGGGTGGGCAACACTTGCTATCTCACAACGAGTGGGGCCCCCATTGGCCCGGGTGCAGTCTTCTCTTAGAGTCTTGCTAGGATGATCAATCGTGATCTCCTTAGCTCCACGTTTCAAAGTTGATGACCCAATATTGTTAATCTATTATCCATCTAAATTATTAAATAAACTATGTTGTAGGAATAACATCACCTATGTAGCCCGGGGCGGTGAGTGAAACCAAAAATAAGAGTTATCTTCTTTTTATTTGGTCAATGGGCACGTCCTTCATACATGTGAGCTCTTAAATCATGTCCACTTGCTAGTGTGCTGTTGATTTCATGTACAAAATACGGGTAAACTCATAGGTAAATGCATTCAAATCATGAAAGTGATGGGCATGAAACACAGAATATGAACAAACCTGTGTAACCGGCTTTTGAAATTGCAGCGCATACGGGAACGTGGGGTTCTCGACAGGTTACAGCTGCCAACGACAACTAGAACCGGTCAAAGGCTGCGTGGACAAGTGGTATGGATTCTCCGGAAAGTGGAGCGATCAAGGCAAAATCATCCTCATCGTCGTGATGATTTTTGGAAGATTGAAGAAGTTCAACATGAAGGGTGGCCGAGCTTGGATACTTTTGTGATAGAGACAAGTGCACCTCTTCTTGCCCTACGAGCAGGGAAATGGAACGTCACTAGATCTAGAGACTAGGGCAAAATGGGCAAAATAATCCTCCACCTGGTCCAATACTTATGATTTTGCTTTCCCTACTTTTTTTTGGGTGATATTTTTTTTTTTTTGTCTTTTCCAATACATGAGGTGTTCTAACAATAGAATTTAACATGCCATAGAGTTGGAGTATTAGAGTTGGAGTATCACTAGGTTTGGAGACTACATTGTAAATACCATGTGCCAATATAATGAATGCGAGACTTGAATATAATGGAAAATTTATGAGCTTTTCTCGCTATTTTTTCGAGTTATTACGTTGTCAGAATTTCATAAGGACACTACTATATATGGTAATTTTGTGTGGTAGTGATACTAATTAAAAAAATGAGACAAAACCTTTATTGCCCATATTTGCAAATCCCAACAGCTTGATAATATGGTTACCAAAAATATCAGGATGAAAAAACAACAGCACAGAATATATCAGAGCAAACATTAGTATGACTTATTGTTAGTTTGTTGTAATTTTCTATGAATTATCGACACACCAACATTGATCCATTTAAAGGAAAATTGATCCGTTTAGAATGATAAATAATATTAGGCGTAACGTATTCCTATTACTGCTCCATTCAGAATAAACTTGAATTGAAATTGCAAATAGTAATAACAAAAAAGGAAAAAGAAAAAAATATAGCACATTTCACAGAAGCGATTCAATTTGATATTATTATATTTTGTGCTCTTAATTATATTTAGTTTTATTATATATTATTCTCTTGTACATGTAAATCTACTTAGATAGGAAAAAAGTAAGATACATAATTTTTAACAGCTAAATCATAACAACAACTTTTCAATAAACATTAATCAATGAGAAAGTTCGACTTTTATCTAAATTTATAGATTCCATTAAGTTCTTTTTATAGATAAGCAATTTCCCATCTCACGTAATGAAATTTTATTCGTTCTCTTGATAAAAAAAATGCTCGTTCGAGGTATTTCCCTAGCTTATATACTCGCTAATGCTAGATGCTTCGTTTGAATAAGTTGCCAAGCATATTAATGTTGGTCAAAATACTTAGTAGTATAATCATAACGATGAAATATGTTTGAACAGTAAGCTATGTCAGATGTCTAGAATACAAATTTTTTAAGGGGTTAAAATATTAGTATATGAAACTTTGGTTTGTATACATTTATTTGAGGTATTATGCAGATGTTGTATGTGTAACAGCCCACTTTCGACCCCCTAATTCAAGGCCCAATAGTGTGAATTTTATGATTTAGTTAGCGGCTCGTTGGCCTCGGGAGTGTCCCAGACTAAACAGTGAACTTTCATTTCGGATGATTCTGAACTTCCGAAATCACGTTTTGGTCCCTCGACTTTTAGATATTTGCATTGTGGCCCCAAAAAAAAGTGAATTTTTGGCCTAGGGGCAATTTTGAAAGAAAAGGGAAAAAGTTGACTTTTGGTCAACGTTGACCGTTGACCGATCAACGGCCCGATTAGCCCTCGCATGGACTGACCCAACTGCGAGTTGAACCAGTCCAACATCGAGCCGACCGTCCTACGACTGACCCACTTGCAGCCGTCCCATTCGCCGTCCCATCTCTCTCTCCCCTCCATGGCCGAGAGGCCTTCTTCCTTTTCTTGCCTCTCGTGGCTCAAATGACAGGAGAGCACACCCTCTCCTCCCTCAACTCCCTCGACACACTAGCTTCAAGATCTGGCTAGCCTTCACCTCTGCCGCCACTGCCGTCGCCGCTGGGGATCGCTTGAAGAAGCTACCACGAACAAGTTACTCCTTGTTCACATGTAGAGACGCTGGCCTTTCTAGGGCTGCCGCGGGCTTGCCGGTGAGACCCAAGCTGAGCCACTAACCCCAGCTCGTTCCCAAGCCTTCCCTCTACCTCTCTAAGGCCACCATTGCCGTAAGTTCGCCCCCGAAGCTGCTATTTTCCTCCCCAAATCGACAATACCCTATTTTCTACCTGACCCGCTATTCACGGCCACCGTCGCCATTTTGACGACACCCAGCCACCACCACCACCAGCAATGGAAAGCTACTGGCACTGCACTGTTTGCTGGAGATTTGGCCCGGAAGCTTAGCTCCTCCCAGAAACCCACTTCTCCGAACTGCTGCCTTCATGTCGTCAAACCTCCCAGCTCCGGCCACCCCAGGCCACACCATCGGCACCATTAGACTCACAAGGAAGTCAACTTCCAAATCTGACCGGTCTCGGGCTTCGATTTGGCTGGAGGAGGAAGAACGAAGCTCCGACCCGACCACCCTCCGTCTAACTTGATTTCGGACCCGGTTAGCGAAATCGGGTCTGCTCGCCTGAATTAGGGGCGATTAGAGCTGTTCCGGCACTGGCCAACACCACCAACGGGCTCTGCCCTCCTCCCGGGATCAAGACCAGCCATCGGAGGCCTCACCGGAGACTCACCAGAGGGCCGTCGGAATCTCATCGGAGCTTTGACAAAGCTCTCTTGTGCTTTCCCGAAGCCAGCCACTGCGGAGCTAGACCATCCCTCCCATGGTGTCAGATCGACGATTGGAAAGTCGCAGCAAGCCTGAGTGCAATCAGAAGTGCAAGGACCGGGTCGCCACGAACCGCCAATTTGCGAGAGAAATGCCATGTGAGTGGACTCTCTATACTTCGATTAGATGTATTTATCGCTTTAGTAGAATTATTGGACTTATTCGAATGGATGGATTGCATGTTTGGATGAATAGAGCCGAGTATGATTGAGTATATGATATTGGTGACAAGACGACAAGGAGACCAATTGGGAGGCCAGTGAGCCTAATTGAAAGAATTGAATGGTTGAACTGTGTGATTATTGGACGAGGAGAGTTATTATGACCATTTAGATGGTTGAGTTGTGATTAGACGATTGCGTCCACTAAGGGCCGCATATTATTATTTGTTGGTGATAATTGGAAGGACCAAATAGGTGGCCTATGAGCCCTTATAACTGATTTGAGGTTAATAGGATTATTGGGAGGCCTCATTAGGTGACTGGATGATTTGAGGTGGCTAATGAGTCTTAAGTAATGGTTGGACGCCGATTGAGTCCGATAAGAGTTTGACAAGACTACAATTGGTAGCAAAACGATATTTTAGTAGAATTATTAGAAATATTTATATAGTCTCAATGTGTGAATAAGGGGTGTAAAATAAATTGTCGATGGCAAATGACAGGATCGATTATGCGCCCAAGGGGCTTAATCAAGGGTGAATGGTCAACGGGATCGTAATTGGAGATAGTTGAGCTGCGAAAGTGATGATGAGGGATTATTAAATATTTTTGAATATTTTAATATTTATTCGGTTGATTAGGAAGCCAATGTGCCCTAAATTAAATTGTAAGTCGACGGGACCCAATTGAGTGTCTATAGGGCTGTGTTTAACCAATTTGATTTTATAAGATGATCATAGTGGTCATTGACCTCGATTCACTTTAATTTTGGCTTTTAGCCGAGAAATTAGTGCAGTGGGCTCCAGTTATCAATTGATGGGATGACTTGACCTGATTTTAGTTCGATATGTTATGCCATGGAATTGGCGATCGAATGGTGCCATGGACTTGGCGACTGTATGAATTAATGATGGTGGTGTTCGTCGTCAAGATGTTACTCTCTCTCTCTCTCTCTCTCTCTCTCTCTCTCTCTCTCTCTCTCTCTCTCTCTCTCTCTCAATCGTCAATTAAATATTCTGCAATCATAGGACTTGCTTAACCATTCCTGCATTCCGGATCTGGATCCCCTGAGTGGGGGAGTTTTTTTTAAATTTTTTTTTAAACTTGGGCCGATTGATTTAGATTGGACGGAAGCAAATCACCTGCCATTAGTGCTGGTAATATGTTTCCGTTTCCGCATACAAAATTTGGTAGCTGGCAATATGAAAAATGTAATGAACTGTGGGTGCATAATTATATGTATTAATCTTCATAGCGACCAACTAAGGCACCGAAAATGCCACCCATTTGAAAAAAGGGAAACTACGTAGATACTAATTTTATTAATCAATTTTATCATATATTCCAAAATTATTCTTTTGAACAAATGGTTTGTTTCGATACCGTCAGAAAATACCTACTTTTACACCACTTTTGTATTTTCTTGACAAGAGATTGAGTTTTGAAATATGACGGGAATTTCTACTTTCCTTAATAAGTTGTTGATATTAGTATTTCGAAAAAAATCAGGATAACCGTCATTAACTAGGATTCATGTCTTAAATGCGGTTGGATAATACTTAAAAAAAATTAGTAAAACGCAAAAGCCATTCAAAGTATATGTTAGTTTGTTTATGTCCGATTGAATCAAATGATCATCATCAACTGTATCCCATGCACGTGGTTGAACAGTGCGATATTTGATTGTACTTCTTTAATCAGAAAAATCAAAGTCAAGTTCCATGATATCGTCTAACATGTCAAGCATTCGCATAAGATGTACCGCTACTGTAAAATATTATTTTTAAATCAGATAGTTACTACATGGAATTTCTCCTTCCGTAAAGGAATGAATTTGTACATGAAGATAAAATAATATAAACGTGTCGGTGTATGATCCTTAGCTGCGTGGTTATTTTTTACGCCGCTAGTGCACCAAATAGAAGTCGTACGTAAAAATCAGTTTCTTCACGTGAATATTCACTGATAGAACAGCCCCAAACCCCCCCTCTCCCGTGTCTTCTGATGTCACATGTGCGTCTACAGACGTGAACCACTTCGTCTAAAACACAGAAAAGGAATAATAATAAAAAAAGAAATAATACCACAAAAAATCCTAAATGAATACTATCTATAATCCATTTATCTCAATTTTTTTTATGATACTGAAAATCCCAAACTTGTGATTATGAGATACATTTATCTCAAACTTTTTTTCAAACATGAAAAATTCCAAACTTTCTAATTGTAACACATTTATCCTAAATTTTTTTGTGACATTGAAAATTATAAACTTATATCCTTGTAATAGATTTATCCCTTCATTTTTTATTCTTTTTTTTAGCATCCACTTAATTTGGCTAGTGAGGGCTTCGTAGCCTTCACCCAATGGCTAGCAAGCTCTAGGCTCCCTCGCCGATCTTAGTTGGTCAATCAAAGTGGGTTTTCAAAAAGAAAAGAAAAGAAGAAAGAAAAAACATTATTAAGTAAATGTGTCACAAAATAAAAGTTGAGGTTATCACCAAAGGAAAAAGTTTAGGGTAAATAGAGGGAAAATTCCAAAAAGGGACCCAAAGTAGAACACATTTTTCAAAAGAGGACCTGAAGTGAGTCATGTGTCAAATAAGGACCCAAAGTGACTAAACTAGTATCAAATAAGGACCTGATCTTGCTGGCCGGCCAGGGTGTGTTATTTCCGGTGACCGGAGCATGGGCAATTTTGTCCAAATTGTTTTTGTATAATCTAACAACCCTAAATCTTAAAAAAAACCTAAACCTTCTCTATTATTCTATTCCGCCTCCTTCTACGTTCCTTCCCCTCTTTTGCAAACCAAAAAACCTCATGTACCAGGTTCCCTCATACTCTTTTTTTTTTACTCTTAACTCTTTTCTTGGTTTCTGCCTAGTCCTTTTGCTCCCTTCTCACTGTTGATTTCTCATCACACGTATTGCTGCTCCGGGATTTGTTTCTTGTTCTCGATCTTCTTGGATTTGGTTTTGGTCCCTAATATGGTCTCGTTGATTCTCCAGAATGGTTTGAAATTGTGAACTGGGCTTTCATGTTCATTGTTGACTGTTCATTTGAACTCGTGTCACTGCCCCTTTTTTGGTAATTTGGTTCGAAAATTACCACCACCCACCATTGTTGAAAGGAAAGCACAGGAGCTAGACACACCCTTCACTTTCGACCCCTCCCCGCTCTTCATGGACCGATTCATCTCCTCTGCTGACCGTGTATAACAAGTGCAGGAATATTGGAAACATCTTTGAGTTGTTTGACATAATACCTAAGTGGAAGCGAGTTTCTTGGGAATTCTTTTATGGATAGTGCTTTAATTGACATGGTCTGCAACTATAGGCAGATTGAAAGTGGTCGTTGAGTTTTTGACAGCTTATCTGATCAGCAAATTGAGCTTTGAAATGCTATGATTGCCGGTTATGCACAAAATGAATAGGATCGCAAGGCTTTATCGCTCTTTCTAGAGATGGAAGCAATTTGGGGGCTAAGTTCAAATGCCACCACCACCGCAAGCATCTTGCATGCTTATGCACGATGTGAAGCATTCCCTATCAAGGAGAGCATTCACGCGCATGTTATAAAAAAGGGCTTGTAGAACAACATGTATGTGCATTAATCCCTCAATCAACCTAGAGTCCCCAAACATAAATGGACTTAAGAAGCAGACCACAAGAAACATCCTAAAACAACAAATAATTTCCTCTTATCTAGAAAACATCGTATCCATTTCAGGTCAAAAATCTTTAGTAGTTAAACACTAGAAAGGGCAGCTTGGTCCGAAGGAATTTATTTTGCACTCTCATTAGCATGCTTATTTTCACCAGCACTCTTCCTCGTGAACTCCAAAGGCTGAGTATAAAAGGCTTTCGAAAATCTGTTTCTTGAGTAACCTATTTTCAACAAACATACTACAAGGCACAATTATCTTAAGCACCAGTACAAGGCTCCTTCTCTTTGATGCTTAGTTGATACTCATCAAGATCACGTGCTGTCTACTGAAATGATTAATGCAAACTTCGTGCTTTAACAACCTTTTAACATATCACGTAAAATTTCTTTCCATAATAAAAGTCATCAAATTGTAAATCAGAGTAAAAAAATTGCTCTGTTGTTTATAAGATTGGAGGTCATGTTGCAGTAATTTGCTATTGATGACAATTAATTGGTGAAACTAGACTTGTTTAAGGAAAAATAGTATGATGGGTTAATCCAATAACATGAAGGTTTGGATCAATCATAAGTGCAAGGCTCCATTACAAATCATCTACAGCAAAAAATTGATCTTTCCACTATCATATACATGCCAATATCTTGTATGCAAACAGTACACTATTGAAGGGCAGATTTCTGTCAAGTTGAAGGACATGCCATAGCAACAGCAATTGGGATCATAGGATGAGTTCTCTAGAGAACAAGAAGAATTAACATAATTCTTCCGCTGCTTCCACCAAAAATAAAAATATACAATGGCAAAGGGAAGATTACTTAGAATAATAAGGTGAATGATTTACATTTCTTATCCCTACCATTCACAGAGAGAAGATGAAAAAGACAGTAGTTGTTCAGTAGGAGGTGCACGGTAATGGAAGAGATCAAGTGTAGACAATTTGTCAAAATTCATGTAGACTGACAAAGACTGGATGCTAAATTACTCCCAGCCTTTTCTTATCAACAGTAGAGATGAGATGCTAAAATGTCTCGCACAAGAGTTGAAAAAATCCTTCCCATCTAAAGTGTCACTCTTCATCTACATTCTCCTTGACTTGTAGCAGCACCAACGAACAATATCAAGTTGCCACCTTTATAGTGATCTGAACATGGGCTCTCATTTGGTGCTTTGTGGTATGAAAGAAATCATTCCACTTGCTGAGTCAAGATAGTGACATAGACAACCTTCAATTTCGACAACCATGTCAATTCCACCCATTCATTCCATTAGAAGATCAACATTTCATTCAAGACAGCACATGTGAAGAAATTTGTTCCACTGGTGGAGTTTTTAATCTTTTGCTTCAGGTAAGCGACGTCTAAACTCATAAATTGATAATGCTAACATAAATCTGACAAGGGCAAGGGACTAATCAAAGTAAGTTAACATTCAACCAGCCAAAAGACAACAAAAGTTCCCCTCACAAGTTGACCATAATCATCAGCTTAATCATTCATATTGCAGCAATATTAACATTTCGCATTTGTCTCGTTCAATAAATGAAAGAAAACGACACCACAGCTAGTGATATCTACTTTGAAAGCAATTCCTCTTCCTTGCTTAACATGTCATCTTATAGGTCTTGCATTTCACCAAAAAATCACTTGTCTTCCACCACTTTCATATAGAGATCCTTACACCCCCCCTCTTTACCTACAATAAGTACAAAAAATAGATTAATTAGCCAATATAAAGTAAAGTGCAAGTAAGAACACCTCTAAGACAAAGTTAAGGACGTATGCATACCTGCATCTTCATCCTTTCCATAGATGACAACGAGCTTGAGCTGTCGCCAAAAATTGAATCAAACGGTACAATTATTTCATGCTGTGACTCTAATGGGGCTGACGGAGTGATTTCCATTGCATCATGTGAGTAAGAGCTTGACATACATGTCGCAGGGGCCGAAGATGCTAATGTTGTTGCTGCCATTGTTGCTGCTGCTGATGTTGCTGATGCATTGTTGCAATGGTACCAATTATGGCCTAACCCACCACATTTCCCACAAGTAATTGTAGTATTTTGTCTCTTTAACTTTGTTCCCACTGGTTCATGTATAACTTTCTTCTCTCTTTTCTTCATATTCTTATCAGTTGTTTCATTTACTGACTTTATTCTTTGTTTCTTCTTTCTGCCAACTTGCTTGGGAACATCTGGTGGGAGTAATGGCTCTTTAGCTAGCCATGTTTCCTTAGAATCTACAACATGCACAACATGGCTATAAGTCTGCAAGAAAGTTTCTTTACTAAAACTTGTATGAACCCACTTTTCCGGCTCTTCCCTCATGTAAATAAGAGCTGCCACAGCATGACAACAAGGAACTCCACTGATGTCCCATCTTCTACAACTACATGATCTATGTCTAATGTTAACAACTCTTTTGTCTCCATATGGCCCATTCAATTCAAATTCATCCTCCCCATTCCATGTAGGAATCCATAATGCTGAAAACTGTTTTTGAAGATCTAATATCTTCTGGATATTGGGATAGACCACACCAGCGTACTTGGCCATCACATCCTTTTGCTTGTGAATCCTCTCCATGAGCTGCGCTCTTATAGCTTCAAGCATTGTGATGATAGGCTTGTCCCTAGCATTAATGATGCTTTTGTTGAAACTTTCACACCAGTTGTTCAAAGAGATGTCACATTTGGAACTTGTTCTAAAGTAGGATTTGCTCCATTGCACTGGAGGCCTCTGGGACAACCAATCATAAGCTTTCTCATCAATTGCCTTTAAATCATTCGTTGCTAAGTCAAAATCACATACCTTTGTTGCCATGGCAGCCTTCCATAGAATTTTTTTGAGTTCTACTCCTTTATGATGCAGTTTAAAGTTTTCATAGAGATGCCTTAAACAAAATCTATGTTCAGTTTTAGGCATTATATTTGTTAGTGCTTGCACTAATCCCTTCTGTTTGTCACACATGAAAGTCCAATACTTTGAATTTTCCGGATCCGTAATCTGTAAGTCTTCCGCAATCAAACTGATAAACCAATGCCATGTCTTATATGTTTCTTGTCCGACAACTGCCCATGCAAAGGGATACATTTGATTATTGCCATCTATGCCCACTGCTGCTAAAAGTACACCTTTGTAGCCTGACAACAAGTGACAACCATCAAATTCCACAAAACGCCTACATCCTTCTACAAAGCCCCTCCTTAATGCATCCAAACAAATGTAGACTCCCTTGAACTTGAATTGATAATGGCATTGCTCGGTCTTGATTATGCATGTGGATCTTGGGTTTGATATATATCTATATACCAAACGGTATATATTTATATATTTAAAGCGAAAGTGATCGTTCTACGAAGATCCATAGGTTGCGAATTGCGGACCTCAACCTCCAATCGAACCTGTGATTGGCAATCTTGGTATGAACGCGACCTGTTGACGAACTTGTGTCAACCAATCAACGCTATAACACCACGAACAAGAGAATTCGCAATCTTGCCCGATAAGTTAAATTCGATCGCCACAAGGGAAACCTTGATGAGATCTAGTTCTCAAAAGAACTCAAAGAAGAAAACCTCTCTGTATAAAATTATGTGTAAAATTGTCTCATAAAAACCTATAAGTAACCTTATATAGGTTGTCAACCCTAATCCTAATCCTACTAGGAATCAAAATAATTAAAAAAAAGTCATATTTCTAATCCTGCTAGGATTGGAATCACAAAAATAATAAAAAAAATTCGTAATCCTAATCCCACTAGGATTAGAATTACAAAAATAACTCTAATTGAAAGAAATTCGTTCAAAAATAGAAAAAGGCCTAAAAGTTTATCTAAACGATTTCAAATCGTTAAAAAACATCATCATTCACTACTAAAGTAGTAAGTATTGATCAGTGGCCCGTTTCTGAGTGTCTATCCAAATTTGAGCCAATTCTGAAATTGTCAATTTGAAATTCCAGAAATAATCATGTTACGCCAAGGAGTTTCAGAATCTTCAAGTTTTAAATCCGAATTGTCTCCATGCCAAATATCTTGAACCATGATACCAACAGCTTGTTTGAATTCCTTCGCTCTCGCTCGAGTGATTGGTCCTAGCGGATAGAGCAACGGATCCCTAGCACCTCCTCCTCGATAAGGCTTGATGTCCACATCATTCCCTCCCCCATGCAAAGGATTTGTCGTCAAATCATCATCTGCATCAAAAAAGAGTTAAATCAGAAACATTAAAAGTTGCACTAATATTATATTCACCTTGAATGTCAAGTTTATAAGTATTATCATTGACTCTTTCCAACACCATGAATGGTCCATCCCCTCGCGGTAGCAATTTAGAACGTTGCTGTTTAGGAAAACGCTCTGTGCGCATATGAACCCAAACCCAATCGCCGGGCTCAAACACTACTTTCTTGTGCCCTTTGTTGGCTTGCTTCGCATATTGCTCTGTCTTGTGCTCAATATTCAACCGCGTTTTCTCGTGCAAAGTCTTCACAAATTCAGCCTTCTTTGCACCATCTAAATCCACACGCTCAGCAACAGGCAAAGGGGTTAAATCTAATTGAGTTAAGGGATTAAAACCATAGACAACCTCAAACGGTGTGAATTTAGTAGCTGAATGTACACTTCTATTATAAGCAAACTCAACATGCGGTAAACAATCTTCCCAAAACTTGATGTTCTTTTTAATTATAGCACGCAATAATGTCCCTAAAGTCCTATTAACTACTTCAGTCTGACCATCAGTTTGTAGATGACAAGTAGTATAAAATAAAAGTTGTGTACCTAATTTCTTCCACAATGTCTTCCAAAAGTAGCTAAGAAATTTAGAATCACAATCAGAAACAATGGACTTAGGCATACCATGCAAACATACAACCTCACGAAAGAACAAGTCAGCAACATGCAGCGCATCATCAGATTTATGACAAGGTATAAAATGAGCCATCTTTGAAAATCGATCAACAACCACAAAAATAGAATCCCTACCATGCTTAGACCTAGGCAATCCTAATACAAAATCCATAGAGATATCAATCCAAGGATGCGTCGGAATAGGCAAAGGTGTATACAAACCATGTGGTTTAGTTGTTGACTTAGCTTGCTTACATGCAATACATCTCTCACAAATTCGTGTGACATCTCGTTTCATGTGTGGCCAATAAAAATGTTCATGTAACACTTTATAAGTTTTATTAATGCCAAAATGCCCCATCAAACCACCACTATGTGCTTCTCTCACTAACAACTCGCGCAAAGAGCATCTAGGCACACACAACTTATTTTCACGAAAGAGATATCCATCATGCCTATAAAACTTTTCAAACGCAGCATGCTCACAAGCTTCAAATACTCTCCCAAAATCATCATCATCAATGTATAAACCTTTGATATGTTCAAAACCTAAACACTTTGCTCCTAGAGTAGTTAGAATTGCATACTTTCGAGAAAGTGCATCGGCTACCACATTGTCCTTACCTTTTTTGTACTTGATTACATATGGAAAAGTCTCAATGAATTCCATCCATTTAGCATGTCTTTTATTTAATTTTTGCTGCCCCCTCAAGTACTTTAAAGTCTCATGGTCGGTGTGGATCACAAACTCCTTTGGCCATAAATAATGTTGCCAAGTCTCCAAAGCTCGCACTAAAGCATACATCTCCTTATCGTAAGTCGGATAATTCAATGTTGCTCCGCTTAACTTCTCGCTGAAATATGCTATGGGACGTCCTCCTTGCATCAACACAGCTCTAATTCCTATACCAGAAGCATCGCATTCTATCTCAAAAGTAGTACTGAAATTCGGTAAAGATAATAAAGGAGCATTAGTCAACTTATCCTTTAATAGATTGAATGCTCTCTCTTGCTCTTCTCCCCACGTGAAACCCACGTGCTTCTTGATAACCTCGGTTAAAGGTGCGGCGATGGTGCTGAAATCTTTTACAAACCTACGATAGAAACTGGCTAAACCATGAAAGCTGCGCACCTCTCCTACTGTCCTTGGTGTCGGCCATTCACGGATTGCTTTCACATTTTCTTCATCAACCTGTATTCCATTAGCACCAACAACAAAGCCTAGAAATACTAATTTGTCAGTTACAAAACAGCACTTCTTTATATTAGCATATAATTGTTTATCCCTTAAAACTTGCAAAACAGCTCGCACATGCTTAATATGGTCATCAATGCTTCGACTATATATCAAGATATCATCGAAATAAACAACTACAAATCGACCAATAAAAACACGCAAAACATGATTCATAAGTCGCATGAAAGTACTAGGTGCATTAGTTAAACCAAAAGGCATGACTAACCACTCATACAATCCATACTTTGTCTTAAATGCAGTTTTCCATTCATCCCCCTCTTTCATCCTAATCTAATGATAACCACTTTTTAGATCAATCTTAGTAAATATGCAAGCTCCATGTAATTCATCCAACATGTCATCTAGCCTAGGAATAGGATGTCGATACTTTACCGTAATATTATTGATTGTTCGACAATCAACACACATTCGCCAAGATCCATCCTTTTTAGGCACTAACAAAATAGGAACAGCGCATGGGCTAAGAGACTCTCTCACATATCCTTTCTTTAGTAAATCACTAACTTGCCGCTGAAGTTCTTTTGTCTCTTCAGGATTGCTTCGATATGCGGGTCGGTTAGGTAATGGTGCACCAGGAATCAAATCGATTTGATGCTCTATGCCTCAAATCGGTGGTAAACCTCCAGGGATCTCATCAGGAAAAACATCTTCAAATTCCTGCAATAAAGATACAACCGAACTTGGCAAATTTGGGTCAAGTTCATTAGTAGTAAATAGCGCCTCCTTGTACAAAAGTACAAGTATTGGTCGGTTCAGAACCAAAGCTTTCCTCACTTCACTCAATTTTGCATATAAATTTTTTTTCTCTCTTCTCTCTTTTCTCTCTTTTTCCCTCGATTTGGACCACTCCACTATTCTTTTCCTCTCCTTTTGCTTGCATTGCAGAACTTTCATGCAACCCCTCAATTTTATCACTTTTTTCCTCTCCTTTTGCTTGCGTTTCAGAATTTTTACGCAACCCCTCAATTTTATCATTCTTTTTCTCTCTCTTAGCCTCACGTTGTAATTTCAATTGATCTTCACGCACCTCAGTAGGTGTCATAGGTACCAACGTGTAAGTCTTCTGATTCATCACCAATGAATATCGGTTAGTGTAACCATTATGATGTACCTTCCGATCATACTGCCATGGCCTACCAAGTAAGATATGCCCTGCTTGCACAACATGATGTACAACATCACACACCACCTCATCCTTATATCTTCCTATCTCAAACCGAACTCGGACTTGTTTCAATACTTTTACTTCTCCACTATCATTCAACCATTGCAATCTATATGGTTTTGGATGTTTTGCAGTTTTCAATCCCAATTTCTCCACCATGGTACAACTTGCTACATTCGCACAACTACCTCCATCAATAATCAAACTACAAATCTTACCATTCACCAAGCATCTTGTATGGAACAAGTTATCACGTTGTTGGTGATGCTCATCTTCCTTAGTTTGAACACTAAGAGAACGCCTGACAACCATCAATTCACCTGCGACTGGCATCTCAACTTCGCTGCAGTCTTCTAATGGTGGCATGTCATCATCCTCTTCATCCCTATCACTTTCAGATTGAACATCTCCCAATCCAGTCATTATCATCACCCTCCTATTAGGGCATTGATTTTCCATATGACCCCTGCCGAAACACTTAAAACATTTAATTTCACGTGTTCTAGTGTTAGGATTTTCAGTTTTACCTGAAATAGGATTTGAATTAACTCTGACATCTTTCTCCTTTTCCTTTGAAGATTCCACCTTGGTGATGTTTCCCTTCCAATTCGGCTTCTCATCTCTCTTCCAATTGGATTTCCAATTCGAACTTGAAACTCCAACGCTTTTGTAATTTCGGTCCAACTTTAATTGTCGCTCAACTTTGATGGCTTTGTCCACCAACTCCTCCAATTCAACATAGTGTTGCAGTTCTACTACCCTTGCTATATCTCGATTCAAACCACACAAAAATCGTGACATTGTGGCCTCACGGTCTTCTACCACATTGGCGCGGATCATAGAAATCTCCATCTCTTTATGGTATTCTTCCACACTTTTATTTCCTTGTGTGAGATTTTGCAGTTTATGGAACAAGTCTCTATGGTAATGACTTGGTATGAACCGCCTCCTCATCACCGCTTTCATCTCATCCCACATTTCTATTGGTCTTTCACCATTGCGTCTCCTGCTAGTCACAAGTTGATCCCACCAAATTATAGCATAATCAGTGAATTCAACAGCTGCAATTTTTACCTTTTTGAGCTTAGAGTATCTATGACAATCAAATACCATCTCCATCCGTTTCTCCCATTCAAGATATGCATCAGGATCGTTCTTTCCTTGAAAAGTTGGAATTTTCATCTCGATATTGCCAAGATCATCATATGCTCAATGTCTAAATCCTCGGCGTTCGTTTCTCCTCTCAAACCTTCCATCTTGATCATCTTTTGTATCGGACACGTATGCATCATTAAATTGCCGCCGCCATCTAGGTTGTGCCCTAGGCTCCTCTTGATGATTTTGTCGTCTCCCTCTGGGTGGCTCTCGGTCATCATCAATTCTCGTCTCACATCTTGCAACTCGGTCGCCAAGTGCTTCAATTTGCAAACTCAATTGCTGGATGCTTGCTAGAATCGCATCATCTCTTGGGCGAGTGCCATCATCCCTTTGATTTACACTTTCTTGACCTGAGCGTGACATTTTTTTTATAAAAAAAACTTGCAAGAAAACGTTAGAAAAAAAATCCTCACCAACACTCTCTCACGTGTTTCGCTCAAAGTGTTTGTCACTCCTCTCGTGTTTAACTCAATTTCGGCTTTTTCTTTTCTCAATTAAGCTCACACACTCTTGCCTTTTACCTCTCGATTTCTTCTTTTAAGCTCTTTATCAGACTTGTCCCAATCTCACAAGCTCCCCACAACAATCGATTAACCACCAAGCAAGATCAAATTCCGCAATATAATGCTAAAATCAGCAAGTCAACAAATTTTTGCTAGATTCGGATTTCGAATCAATTTTTCGCTACTATTTGGTCCGACTATCAAAAAAAAAATATAGAAATGAGTCGTCTTCTTGATTTCTTTTTGCCTCTTTTTTTTTTGCCAAAACTTTTTTTTGGCTTTTTTTGGCCGAATTTTTTTTCTTTTTTTTGACGAACTCAATTACATAAAAAAAATAACTAGGACCAAAAACCCTAATTCAAAATTGAAATAATAGTAAGAACAATTTAGAACCTTAACTCTATAAATAAGTAAACTCTAATTTGATGAACGAAAAAAACAATAAATGCAGGATAACTAGACCTTGTAGAACCAGCTCTGATACCAGATGATATATATCTATATACCAAACGGTATATATTTATATATTTGAAGCGGAAGTGATCGTTCTACGAAGATCCATAGGTTGCGAATTACGGACCTCAACCTCCAATCGAACATGTGATTGGCAATCTTGGTATGAACGCGACCTGTTGACGAACCTGTGTCAACCAATCAACGCTATAACGCCACGAACAAGAGAATTCGCAATCTTGCCCGATAAGTTAAATTCGATCGCCACAAGGGAAACCTTGATGAGATCTAGTTCTCAAAAGAACTCAAAGAAGAAAACCTCTCTGTATAAAATTATGTGTAAAATTGTCTCATAAAAACCTATAAGTAACCTTATATAGGTTGTCAACCCTAATCCTAATCCTACTAGGAATCAAAATAATTTAAAAAAAAAGTCATATTCCTAATCCTGCTAGGATTGGAATCACAAAAATAATAAAAAAATTCGTAATCCTAATCCTACTAGGATTAGAATTACAAAAATAACTCTAATTGAAAGAAATTCGTTCAAAAATAGAAAAATGCCTAAAAGTTTATCTAAACGATTTCAAATCGTTAAAAAACATCATCATTCACTACTAAAGTAGTAAGTATTGATCAGTGGCCCGTTTCCAAGTGTCTATCCAAATTTGAGCCAATTCTGAAATTGTCAATTTGAAATTCTAGAAATAATCATGTTACGCCAAGGAGTTTCAGAATCTTCAAGTTTCAAATCCGAATTGTCTCCATGCCAAATATCTTGAACCATGATACCAACAGCTTGTTTGAATTCCTTCGCTCTCGCTTGAGTGATTGGTCCTAACGGATAGAGCAACGGATCCCTAGCACCTCCTCCTCGATAAGGCTTGATGTCCACATCAGGGTTGGTGTCAAGAAGTGCTTGGCAATAGCTCCTAAGCATCCGATATTGCTCCTCTTCATTCCCTATCATCATATTCATTGCTGTTGCCCTAGCCCTATAAACCATTGTCTTCGACAACTTCAAAGCATTCTCAGACTCCATTCTTTTTTTCATTGAAGAACTTGGCCATGTAGGATTGTTCCTCAACCTATCACAATATTTGTTTGATAGCCATTTAGTGCTTACTTGAGGAACATGTAGAGCTCTGTTACATTTATGCACAGGATTGAAGCTTTTAACTTGCAAAGTATGCTCCATTTGCACTTTTGAAGCATATATAAGCCAATCACAACCCTCAGAGCACACTGCCCTTAACTTATTAGGTGTATTCTTGACAAACCTCACCTTTCTCCCATTTTTTATCGCATGATTTCTAACAGCCTCTCT
Source organism: Melaleuca quinquenervia (assembly GCA_030064385.1). Taxonomy (NCBI): domain Eukaryota; kingdom Viridiplantae; phylum Streptophyta; class Magnoliopsida; order Myrtales; family Myrtaceae; genus Melaleuca; species Melaleuca quinquenervia. Next base: position 12,362,885 of record CM057720.1, read on the forward strand.
AAACTCCTTAGCATTACTAAAGCACATCCCTAACTTAAAAACAGGATTTTCCATATCAACCTCAGCATTGAACTCAGGATGTGTATACTCATATTCTCTATTGATATCCAAGAAATCTACATTAACAGCTGACACATCAACGTATAAACTGATGTCTTCAACCTCCATATCCCTTTCTGTTGAACCATACATGAAATAGTTCACTTCTTCACATCCTTCAACTGGTGCAAAATGGAAACAAAAATATGTTAATATATTTCCACTGCAAAACACACACTAGGAAAAAGAACGTGACCACCACAACATATAGGAGAAAAAAAGGCAAAATGGGAGGATTAAACAATCACAAAACATGGACCACCACCACACAGGAAAAAAAAAGGCAAAACAAGAGCATTAAACAATCGCAAAACAGGGATCACCACCACACCAGAAAAAAAGGCTAAAAGAGAGCATTAAACAATTCCAAAATAGGGACCATCGCCACAACACGTAGGATCACATTATTTAAGTAAAAAAAAATGTATAGTAGACACATTTTATATGAATGGATTAGCACAAAAAGAGACATTCATTCAGAAATTCGACAAACAAGCAAAAAGCTTATTATAAAACAAAAATATTCCTCTTACCATCACTGTCCTCGTTGCCATCTGTGTGATATTCAACCACATGACCGCGCCTTGTCGACATGTTGTTTTAGCAAGCTACAATGGCTTTCTCTTGAGTAGACGAAGGGGCGTTATTCACCGTTCGAGCCGACTCCTATGCTTTGCTTTCAACAATGGTGGGTGGTGGTAATTTTCAAACCAAATTACCAAAAAAGGGGCGGCGACATGAGTTCAAACGAACAGTCAACGATGAACATGGAAGCCCAGTTCACAATTTCAAACCATTCTAGAGAATCAATGAGATGACATTAGGGACCAAAACCAAAGCCAAGAAGATCAAGAACAAGAAACAAATCTCGGAGCAACAATACGTGAGATGAGAAATCAGCAGTGAGAAGGGAGCAAAAGGACTAGGCAGAAACCAAGAAAAGAGGAGAGTAAAAAGAAAAAGGAGTATGAGGGAACCTATACATGACGTTTTTTGCTTCGTGGAAGAGGGGAAGGAACATAGAACAAGGAGGCAGAAGAGACAAAAGAAAATAAAGAAGGTTTAGGGTTTTTCTTTAAGATATAGGGTTGTTACATTATACAAAAACAATTTGGACAAAATTGCCCATGCTCCGATCACCAGAAATAACAAACCATGGCCGGCCAGCGAGATCAAGTCCTTATTTGATACTAGTTTAGTCACTTTGGGTCCTTATTTGACACATGACTCACTTCAGGTCCTCTTTTGAAAAATGTGTTCTACTTTGGGTCCCTTTTTGGAATTTTCCCGTAAATATATCACAATAAAACAAGTTTGGGGTTTTTGGAGTTTAAAAAAAAAATTAAGATAAATATATGAGAGAGTGTATAGTTTATGATTGAGTATGATATTTTTCCAAAAGAAATTGTGGGTACATAAACGATCACGTGGGACTTTAACCACAAAGGGCAACCTCATTTTTTGAGGCAGATAACTGCACCAGGAAGGCTAAATGGTTTGGATGCATTTGAAAATGACTGGATTATGAACTCAAAGACGTTTTCCCTTCTTTGTGAGGATTACCATTTGATCTTAGCATAGATTTCATTTGTCCATAAATTATGAAAATAGTTGCTAAATTAGTTGCATTATTCGTTGCATTATTGAAGGATGGAATAATTTAGGACATTATTCTGCGGCATTATTGCGGTCTCTTCTGTGCTTATGGAGAGTCGTCGGAGGTTTTTATGCTCATTCTGATATAGGCCAAGTCATTTCTGTCACCTAGTCAATATTCGTATTCAAATTAAATATGATGATGTCGAAGGTCGGCTAAACATGACAGGATAAAAAAGTGCAGATTGATTATATACCACAGGTTAAAAAATTCACTGAAGGTTGAGCATTGAAAGCGACAAGAAGCTTCAAGTCATGAATTTTTTTGCCAAAATAGTGTTTCCTATTGATTTGTCTGTCAGTTAATCCAATGTGTATTTCCTAGGAGCCGGGCTATGTGTTTTCATCGTGGAGGTCCTTTGGAGACAACTCACTAAAATATTGAATAATGAATTCTCCCAAACTTAGACGTCCAGGGTCAATCGTAATGCGTTTTAATAAATTGACGGGTCTTATGACCCGTGGATTTCCATGATATATGAACAGATAAGTTCACTGAAATAATTAAGATTAATGTAAAAGAAATATTTTTATTTATTTAATACATGGATCTGACTATTGTTTCCAAGACACTTGTCAAATTTCCTAATGCTTTAACTCTCAAAACATCAATTAAACATGACAAGGGAATAATTAGTACATGAATGGCGAGTTATAAATCCTTGAAGCAGTTTGAGTAGAACTCTGGAACCGGCTAATTGGAGATCTTCCTTTCAATTACGGTCGAAGTGCTGCAATTAGAGGCCGACTCAGTATCAATTACAAGTGTCCTGAGATACGAGAAAATAGGTAGTTGCATTCAATTGACTTCCATATCTAATAGTCCACTACTCAATGAGCATTTACAGACAAAAGCATAAATAACCCATATCTACCTCGTACATGCATTCTTCTTTTATGTAAATCATATATCCACAGGGCCTGATTATTATCAGCATCCATCGCTTTTGAACCAATAAGTAACGATGAATACGTGATCTCGGTCCACTAAATATACTTTATCGTGTATGATCTTCAGGTACCTTCCGCCGTATACGTCATTTCTACCGGCAAAAGATGGCGAGGGGCTCCTAGGAAACGGGCGGACAAAGACAGCCGAAACGGGGTTATAAACTACTGTTACAGAATCTCCTATTCTCGCGGCTCTCCTACCTGGCCATCTTCATTGTCATGGTTTGCATAACGGAGAGGAAGAAGATGAAGGAAGATCCCCTCAATTTCAACGTATTGAACATCGTGGTCGAAGTGATAAGGTAAGCATCTTTGTGGAGTATTCTAACTGCTTCAAAATCACCAAATCTCCTTACTTCCTTCTCACATTCATCACACGAAATCCATGAAAATGGTCCATCGGCTGCCAATTACGTGTCCGCCGCCTCCCGGACATGGCACACTTCCATAGGCACACGAATTCACTCCCCCTCAAACGCACGTCAGAGTCTGAAAAAATTTACAGTGGTCCAGGCGCATGGGGGGGCCACCTGGCGGGTGGGCAACACTTGCTATCTCACAACGAGTGGGGCCCCCCATTGGCCCGGGCGCAGTCTTCTCTTAGAGTCTTGCTAGGATGATCAATCGTGATCTCCTTAGCTCCACGTTTCAAAGTTGATGACCCAATATTGTTAATCTATTATCCATCTAAATTATTAAATAAACTATGTTGTAGGAATAACATCACCTATGTAGCCCGGCGCGGTGAGTGAAACGAAAAATAAGAGTTATCTTCTTTTTATTTGGTCAATGGGCACGTCCTTCATACATGTGAGCTCCATGTCCGCTTGCTAGTGTGCTGTCGATTTCATGTACAAAATACGGGTAAATTCATAGGTAAATGCATTCAAATCATGAAAGTGATGGGCATGAAACACAGAATATGAACAAACCTGTGTAACCGGCTTTTGAAATTGCAGCGCATACGGGAACGTGGGGTTCTCGACAGGTTACAGCTGCCAACGACAACTAGAACCGGTCGAAGGCTGAGTGGACAAGTGGTATGGATTATCCGGAAAGTGGAGCGATCAAGGCAAAATCATCCTCATCGTCGTGATGATTTTTGGAAGATTGAAGAAGTTCAACATGAAGGGTGGCCGAGCTTGGATACTCTTGTGATAGATACAAGTGCACCTCTTCTTGCCCTACGAGCAGGGAAATGGAACGTCACTAGATCTAGAGACTAGGGCAAAATGGGCAAAATAATCCTCCACCTGGTCCAATCCTTATGATTTTGCTTTCCCTACTTTTTTTTGGGTGATATTTTTTTTGTCTTTTCCAATACATGAGGTGTTCTAACAATAGAATTTAACATGCCATGGAGTTGGAGTATTAGAGTTGGAGTATCACTAGGTTTGGAGACTACATTGTAAATACCATGTGCCAATATATTGAATGCGAGACTTGAATATAATGGAAACTTTATGAGCTTTTCTCGCTATCTTTTCGAGTTATTACGTAGTCAGAATTTCATAAGGACACTACTATATATGGTAATTTTGTGTGGTGGTGATACTAATTAAAAAAAAAATGAGACAAAACCTTTATTGCCCATATTTGCAAAACCCAACAGCTTGATAATATGGTTTCCAAGAATATCAGGATGCAAAAACAACAGCACAGAATATATCAGAGCAAACATTAGTATGACTTATTGTTAGTTTGGTGTAATTTTCTATGAATTATCGACACACCAACATTCATCCATTTAAAGGAAAATTGATCCGTTTAGAATGATAATAATATTAGGCGTAACGTATTCCTATTACTGCTCCATTCAGAATAAACTTGAATTGAAATTGCAAATAGTAATAACAAAAAAGGAAAAAGAAAAAAATATAGCACATTTCACAGAAGCAATTCAATTTGATATTATTATATTTTGTGCTCTTAATTATATTTAGTTTTATTATATATTCTTCTCTTGTACATGTAAATCTACTTAGATAGGAAAAAAGTAAGATACGTCATTTTTAACAGCTAAATCAGAACAACCACTTTTAAGTAAACATTAATCAATGAGAAAGTTTGACTTTTATCTAAATTTATAGATTCCATTAAGTTTTTTTTATAGATAAGCAATTTCCCATCTCACGTAATGAAATTTTATTCGTTCTCTTGATAAAAAAAAATGCTCGTTCGAGGTATTTCCCTAGCTTATATACTCGCTAATGCTAGATGCTTCATTTGAATAAGTTGCCAAGCATATCAATGTTGGTCAAAATACTTAGTAGTATAATCATAACGATGAAATATGTTTGAACAGTAAGCTATGTCAGATGTCTAGAATACAAATTTTTTAAGGGGTTAAAATATTAATATATGAAACTTTGGCTTGTATACATTTATTTGAGGTATTATGCAGATGCTGTATGTCTAACAGCCCACTTTCAACCCCCTAGTTCAAGGCCCAATAGTGTGAATTTTATGGTTTAGTTAGCGGCCCGTTGGCCTCGGGAGTGTCCCAAACTAAACCGTGAACTTTCGTTTCGGATGATTCTGAACTTCCGAAAATCACTTTTTGGTCCCTTGACTTTTAGATATTTACATTGTGGCCACAAAAAAAGTGAATTTTTGGAAGAAAAGGGAAAAAGTTGACTTTTGGTCAACGTTGACCGTTGACCGATCAACGGCCCGATTAGCCCTCGCATGGACTGACCCAACCGCGAGTTGTGAACTAGTTCGACATCGAGCCGACCGTCCTACGACTGACCCACTTGCAGCCGTCCCATTTGCTATCCCATCTCTCTCTCCCCTCCATGGCCGAGAGGCCTTCTTCCTTTTCTTCCCTCTCATGGCTCAAATGACAGGAGAGCACACCATCCCCTCCCTCAGCTCCCTCGACACACCAGCTTCCAGATCCGGCTAGCCTTCACCTCTGCCGCCACCACCGTCGCCGCTGGGGATCGATTGAAGAATCTACCATGACCAGGTTACTCCATGTTCACGTGTAGAGACGCTGGCCTTCCTAAGGCTGCCGCGGGCTCGCTGGTGAGACCCAAGCCGAGCCACTAGCCCCAGCTCATCCCCAAGCCTTCCCTCTACCTCTCTAGGGCCACCATTGCCGCAAGTTCGCCCCCGAAGCTGCTATTTTCCTCCTCGAATCGACAATTCCCTATTTTTCGCCCGAGCTGCTATTCACAGCCACCGCCGCCATTCCGACGACACCCAGCTACCACCACCACCAGCAATGGAAAGCTACTGGCACTGCACTGTTTGCCGGAGATCTGGCCCGAAAGCTCAGCTCCTCCCGGAAACCCACTTCTCCAAACCACTACCTTCATGTCGTCAAACCTCCCAGCTCCGGCCACCCCAGGCCACACCCCAGGCCACACCATTGGCACCATTAGACTCGCAAGGAAGTCAGCTTCCAAATTTGACTGGTCTCGGGCTTCGGTTTGGCCGGAGGAGGAAGAACGGAGCTCCAACCCGACCACCCTTCGTCTGACTTGATTTTGGACCCAGTTAGCGAAATCAAGTCTGCTCGCCTGAATTAGGGGCGATTGGAGCTATTCTGGTGCCGGCCAACACCACCAACGGGCTCTGCCCGCCTCCCGAGACCAAGACCAGCCATCGGAGGCCTCGCCGGAGACTCACCAGAGGGCTGTCGGAATCTTATCGGAGCTCCGACGGAGCTCTCTTGAGCTTTCCCGAAGCCACTGCGGAGCTGGACCATCCCTCCATGGTGTCAGATCAACGATTGGAAAGTCGCAGCAAGCCTGAGCACGATCAGAAGTGCAAGGACCGCGTCGCCACGAATCGCCAATTTACGAGAGAAATGCCATGTGAGTGGACTCTTTATACTTTGATTAGACGTATTTATCGCTTTAGTAGAATTATTGGACTTATTCGAATGGATGGATTGCGTGTTTGGATGAATAGAGCCGAGTATGATTGAGTATATGATATTGGTGACGAGGCGACAGGGAGACCAATTGGGAGGCCAATGACCCTAATTGAAAGAATTGAATGGTTGAACTGTGTGATTATTGGACGAGGAGAGTTATTATGACCATTTGGATGGTTGATTGTGATTAGACGATTGCGTCCACTAAGGGCCGCATATTATTATTTGTTGGTGATAATTGGAAGGACCGATTAGGTGGCCTATGAGCCCTTATAACTGATTTGAAGTTAATAGGATTATTGGGAGGCCTGATTAGGTGACTGGATGATTTGAGGTGGCTATTAAGTCTTAAGTAATGGTTGGACGCCGATTGAGTCCGATAAGAGTTTGACAAGACTACAATTGGTAGCAAAACGATATTTTAGTAGAATTATTAGAAATATTTATATAGTCTCAATGTGTGAATAAGGGGTGTAAAATATATTATTGATGGCAAATGACAGGATCGATTATGCGCCCAAGGGGCTTAATCAAGGGTGAATGGTCATTGGGATCGTAATTGGAGATAGTTGAGCTGCGAAAGTGATGATGAGGGATTATTAAAGATTTTTGAATATTTTAATATTTATTCGGTTGATTAGGAAGCCAATGTGCCCTCAATTAAATTGTAAGTCGACGGGACCCAATTGAGTGTCGATAGGGCTGTGGTTAACCAATTTGATTTTGTAAGATGATCAGAGTGGTCATTGACCTCGATTCACTTTAATTTTGGCTTTTAGCTGAGAAATTAGTGCAGTGGGCTCTAGTTATCAATTAATGGGATGACTTGAGCTAATTTTGGTTCGATATGTTATGCCATGGAATTGGCGATCGAATGGTGCCATGGACTTGGCAACTGTACGAATTTATGATGTGGTCAATGAGCCGATTTTAATGGCAAGATGGCAATGAGGGTAATTGAACGCGGAAAGAAAACAACCATAAGCCGAGAAGTTAATTAGGGTCTGAAACTGGTTGTGGACGGTCTTAAGCATTTGTTATTGCATGCTTTGTTTGTTATGTAAATTATTTATTTATTTTTCGTTATTTACATTACTATAATTTATTTATTTATTTGCATTAAATTACTTAAGTGAATGTATGATGTGATTGTGGTAGATTGGACTGACAGGTATGTGGCTTAGTGCCAAGTCCCGGTCCTGGACCGATTGACTCATAGGTAGACTAGTTAACAACAAGAGAGACTAGAGATGGACTGTGTGACAAAAGGAATGAGATCGTTGAAAGAATTATAGGTATTGAGTTAATATGCTCTAGTTTGGAAGTTGACTCAATTGAGGGCTAGTCATTAGCTATGGTGGCACCATATGCCGATGTGACGATATTTACTATTTATGGTCACAATGTGACGTTGTTGAACGGCTTTGGGCCGAGTCCCAGTAGCAGACCGGTAGACTGACGGATCTAATTCACTAGTGCGATTAATTCGAGAATGTGGACTTGAATTCGAGGCTAAAACTAGAGTTAGCTAGAGATAGCGAAAAAAAAAATTAGGGTGATTATGAAGGATTCGTGGAATAGGGAATCGATTGATCTTGAGGAAAGAAAGAATATGATTATCGAAATGAGAATATATGATAAATCGAGTAAAATAATGATGATAGTTGCACTTGGGAAAATGATATTTGGAGGTTGAGCAGTAAGTAGGGACCCTAGGGCGATGGTGTTTCTAATTTTGGTATAGGGATAAACTCACTCAGATATTTATATCTCATCCCATTGTTATTAACCATTTTCAGGTGCATGGTTAAAGATGGATTTGGGAGTGAGTATAGTGGGAGGAGACCCACACTTCCATTGAAGAATTGAAGGTCGATGACAAGACCTGGGATGTCACCACTTGATGACCAAAGTGAAGGAAGGAAATCAAGGGCCGTCGCGTGCCCAAGGACAGGGCATGGCAGGTCTTGACAGTATGAGATATAAATAGACCACTACAAAAAAAAAAACTGCCATTTGGCTAGGGAAGTTCAAAGACAAAAAAAATCCGTTGCTAATTGCAATGGACTTTATGACGAAAAAAATACAGCTGTCGCTAAATTGCGACAAAAAAAAAATTCATCGCTAGTTGCGAGAAAATTAAATTCGTTGCTATGTCAATCACAAAATAGTGACAAATAATAATTTCGTCGCTAATTAGCAACCGAATTTGTGGCAAATACATTTCCGTCGCTAATTGGCTACCAAACGTTAATTGGTCGCGCATTTGTGATGGAAATGCATTTGTCGCAAATTATGTTGCAAATTTGCAACCAATTAACGTTTGGTTGCTAATTAGTGACTGATGTTGCGACCAATTTTTATTTCATCGCAAGTTAAAAAATTACGTCACAAAATTCTTGGCTATTTTGCGAGGGTTCATCAATTCATCACAATTTTCGTCGCTAATTACCAACGGATAGAAAATTCGTCGCAAATTTGAGATGGAATGCCTGTAATCACAAAAATCTTTCAGTAATTATGTCAAAAAAACATTTCGTCGCTAATTAGCAACGACTCGAATAATCGTCGCAAATTTAGCCGCGGACATTAATGCCATAGCCAAAATCCGTCGCTATTAGCAACAGATTTTGTGACGATGAAATTTTCATCGCTAATTTCCGTGTATATTTAATTCCTAGAAGCTCTCGCTCGCTCTTATTTTCTTCTCCCCTAATAACCTTCTTTCCATCCTTCTTCTGTCAGACCCAAACCTAAAAATCCTAACTCAGGTATGAGCATTTCTACTATGTTGTCTTATTTTTTCTATAGCGGAGATCATGTGAGCGTGCGGGCGAGGGTGTCGTCGAGTGGCAGCGAAGGCAAGGCTACTCCACATTCCCCTAGATCTAGACGAGGAGTAGCGGCCACTTGACCTCGCCATCGCCCATACGCTTCCAACAACCATTTAGCAGTTAGCAATTTATTGTATTTTTTTAACTAAATATAATCTACGAGTATATGTTATTGTTTTTGTCTACTACGTGTCTTCTTGTAGTTGTATATGAAATTAATATAAGGGCTTAAATGCACATCTGAATGAGGATCAAATATTCTTTCTGTAGGTACATGTCCATTTGAAGGTCACGCAATCCAAGTGTTTTGTTGCAATTATAGCCAACTTGACAACCTTCTACAAATATTTCAGTCAAGTACTTAGGTACATGTCCATTCGAAGTACTTGTTTCATAAGTTTGATAGAACCAACGGGTACTGTTCACTTTTTCGCTCTACTGGGCAATGGTCCCTATTCGTGCGATGGCTGATGTGCAGCTCACTGCCGGTGCTTCGGTGTTTTGGGGGCTTTGAAACTTCATACAAAGCTTCATTCTATCCCGTGGGTGATAACCTCAAGTACTCTTCTTCAAAAATCAATTGAGGTAGGTGCATTGGAATCTAGGGTTTTTGGGATTATTCTGATTCTAAACCTTCTCTAGGTGTGATGGCTTCCTGCCTTGATGATGAGTGTAACCTAACTGGGAGATTTGATATCTAGTTTAGATTACTTCATTTGTTGGACTTCTGGCCATTGAAGACCCACGTCCTGTATTTTGATCACTATAGCTCAAAGGTCTACTGTTCAGTGAATACACGATTTTATGGGTTACTCCTCTCCTCATCATTCCGATACTTAGGGGTACTATGATCTTACTTATATGTCACTAGATATAAAGGATGGTAAACTGTGTGTTCACATTTATGAGGAGATACTTGAAGCTACTTGAATCGATTGTGGGGTATTTTATCGGCAAAAAATTACCCTTCAAACTTGTTAAGGCAGCATTGAAACATCTGTGGGGCATTCAGCTAGAGGATATGATGGCCAACGACGACGGATTTTATTTCTTTCATATCGTTAATGTTGAGTTCCGCTAGAAAATTCTTGAGAGGGGCCCTCTTACTGTTGCTAGAATACCCCTTGTTGTACAACAACGATCTCCATCTCTAGAGTTGAAAAAGGGAAAGCATGAGAAAGTACCGATTTGGGTCAGGCTCCGTAACACGCCCTGTGCTGCCTGGTTGCCTAGGGGCATAAGTGCTATTGCAAGCATTATCGGTAAGCCTCTATATGTGGATCAGTATACTGAACGGAGGAAAATGATCTCTTTTATTCGGGTTTTATGTAAAAATTGATGCTACAAAGCCAATCTTTGACGCCATCTCGGTGTTTCAGGATGATGAGGAGATTATTGTCTCAATTGAGTACAAATGGTCACAAGTGTAATGACCAACCTGCTGCCCCTATGGTCGATGCATGGTGATATTGAGATGAATTCCCCTGTTTCTCAGGATGAGCCACGCACCCAAGTGAGCTCTCAGCCACATGACTGGGCGATAGTTCAGTCAAAGAAAAAGAAAAACGTCCTGCTCCAAACAAAGTGACCGGTGTTGGTGAGCACTCATGTCTCATTGAAGTGGAGGTACAAACTACAGAGACCCTTCCTAGGAAAGCAACTGGAACATCTACTCATAGAGGCATGTCTGATTCTTCTTTCTCGAGTGGACAACCCCTTGAACAGGATGACCTTTTGGAAAGCTTGGATGATGATTCTTTGATGGACTCGTCGCATGAATTATCTCAAATGGATAATCCCAAACCATTGACATCCCCAGCTCAGGGAAGTGATCACCCAAAGATTAAGAAGAAGGATATAGGGAAAGGTGCTCCAAAGACTTCAAACAAGTTTGGTGCAAAGAAGAAAGGACGATAGTCTAAGAATCGGTGGGAGCCCTTATGCTCTAATCTTTGTATATTTGTTTTTTAGCATTTGGAACATAAGGGGTGTTGACACCTAAATTTTGGCATCTCATTTAAATATAGGGGTTAATTTTAATATTTGCATATAGTTAGAGCATCTTGCATATCAGGGAATATTTCGACCGTGATATGTTTTGACTGCAACAGGAAAGGAAATATTAGGCGAATATATGTGATCAATTTCGTGGATTTAGTCAAAATCACGAAATATCTGAGGAGATATCTTTTGATTTGATTACGTGTGAATTTTGGCAGGAAAATATCAAATGATAAGAAATCGGCGAAGATGTTTGATTTTAGGAAGATAATCGAAATAGAAGGGAAAGAAATAAAAATCAATCTCGCTTGATCGAGAGGAAATAAAAGAATATATTTCTTTTCCTTAATCAAAATTTGTTCTCCAACTACTATAAAAGGAGGCCTCAGAGATGATCAAGAGGAGGCCACATATTGAATACACGGCCATATTGAGAGAACTTTTGGCTAGGAGGACTTTGGATTGAAGGAAAAAAGGAGGAGCCCAGCGCCGAGAGAGAAAAAGGGAGGAGAGTCACGAGCAAGAAAAATTCAGCAACTTTTTCTCCGTTTAGCTAAATCACTTCATGTTGGTCGCGTGCCTCATTACTAATTAAACTTTTGATTGCAGGTTCTTCACTTCGACGTCGCTCATCCCACGTGGCCATTGTTCACACTATGAGGTTCCAAGCACTACTACCAATGGCAACACAAGCGAGCAAGTTTTTGTTCCAAAAAAAGATAAGCACTTATAAATTACTTGTGTTTTTCCTTGATTTTGTTATATGTTCATCAAGCTAATCAGGATTTGTTGGAATTCGTTGTTTTCTCGCAGCTTCTCGCTCAAGCCGCGTGATTGGGCACTTCAACGCCAAGCATCACCTCTAGCCGACGCACTTGTTTGATGCAATCGGTTTAAATTTGGAGAGATGATCCCAAAGATTTGGTAAAAAAATTCTCTTTCCCAAGTTGATTTGAATATTTGATTAGAATTGATTTGATTTGATTTTCAAAGATTTGGCAAAATTCTCTTTCCAAAGATTTGGCAAAATTCTTTTTGCCGGTGCTATTAGAATTGATTTGATTTTATTTTATTTTACCTTTTTTTTGCATGTTTAAATTACTTACATAGTTAGATTAATTGCACGTTTATATTAAGAATTGCATGTTTAGATTAATTGCACGTTTACGTTATAAATTGCATATTTAGATTTATAGTTTCACATTTAGATAATTGCATGTTTAGTTTAATTTTCACGTTTAGATTAATTTGCATAATTAATTTAGGTTGCATATTAGATATTTTTGTTAGGATAATTTTAGCTAGATTGCATTCTAGGATATTATTCTTGGTTGAGTAGATTCTAGTTTAAATTAGGAGTTAATATATATTGTTTCCTAATTTAGATTATATGATATTTAGCCATGAATTATTAGGTTAATTAATTCATAAAAAATTTCAAAAAAATTGCATTTCATTTATTGCACTAGATTTGATTTGGTTAGATTTGATTAGATATTATTTAGAATAGATTTGGATTTTATTTTATTTTATTTGGTTTGATTTGATTTGACTTTGGTTAGATTTTATTTGATTTGATTTGTTTTATTATTTCATTCCTTTCTTGAATTTTTATTTATGTTTGAGTATCCGTGTGGTCACCATTGCATGTTAGGGATAGAGCTAAAATTAATCCAACCTGCCTGCCATTTTTAAAAATAATGAAAAGGTACCGAAAGGGTGTTAGATTAATCTAGCATAATCAATTCCCCGATCCCTTAGATCTCTGGTTCGTAGGAGTAAAGCATAGCTCCCGATGCTTTACATGAGTTCCTAATCGACACACCAAAAATAGATTAGTGGTGACTCCAAATTGAAAATTTGTTGCATGTTAAAAAGTGAAACCTAAGTTGTGAATTGGTATGGGCTTGGGAGAGCTCGAGCTAGGTTTAATCTTAGCAATCCATTAGCCAAACCCTAGGTGGTGCACCTTCGGGGAGGTCGCGACAAGGGGTCTTGTTAACCCTGTTAGACAAGCGGAGGTACGCTATTTGGTGAGGACACATAATCCGTGTTGTGTTGGTTTATTGGAAACTAAGGCTTCAAACTCTATTTTTTGAGAGATCTTGAAGCATTTAGTTGTGGGGTGGAAATGGCGTGAAAACTGTGACCATGCTCATTCGGGCAAAATTTGGGTAGGATGGGACCCAAACTTGGTCAATTTTGAAATATCTATGAAGTCCCCTCAAGCCATTCATGGTATTTTGAGAAAGTTAAACTCCCCAATTTTCTTTATTCTTTTGGTGATTTATGATGCTCGTACTTTCGTCAGCAAATGTTTACTTTGGTCTAACCTTTTTACTAGGAGCAGACTTTATGCACAAACAACCTGGGTGGTGCCTGGTGATTTTAATGCTATATGATTTTCCTCGGACCGTCAGGGTGGGACTAAGGATTGGATTTCATCCTTTGATAATTTGAATAATTGTTTGAATGATGATGGTCTAGATAATCTCATATATGTCGGGCACAGATTCACTTGGTCTACTTCGGAAGGCGATAATCATATCCAAGGTAAGATTGACCGTGTACTTGTCAATGCGAAGTGGGCTATGGATTACTCTTTTTCAGAAGCCAACTTTCTATCCCCTGGAATCTCATATCACTCTCCAATGGTGGTACGCACTATGCCTCAGGTTCATGCATGTCGTCCTTTTAAATTCTTTAATTTTTGGATGACACACCTAGATTTTTTTTATGATTGTGGCGCAAGTTTGGGGGCAATAAAGTACTGGAACTCCTATGTTTAAGCTTTGCTCTAAATTGAAACTTCTTAAAGCTAGATTGAAGCAGCTTAATTTGGAATCATTTTTGGATATATTGAGACGTACCTCTCAGGTGAGACACTAATTGTGGTTATACCAAGAGGCTCTCTCTCTAGACCCTTTTAATCAGCAGTTGGCTCACTAAGAAAAGTTCATTGCAGAATCCTTCTCAAACCTATGGAAGTAGGAAGAATTGTTTTATTTACAAAAGTCAATGGTGAGATGGCTTAAAGAAGGTGATTTAAATACAAAATTTTTCCATCACTCGGTGAAAAAGAGGTAGCTGGATAATAGGATTGGCTCGATAATGGATGGTTCAGGTTGCCTTGTATCTTCTCAAGTTGAGGTTAATAAGGCATTTATCTCTTATTATGAAATATGTTTACATCTCCAGATAATCATCAATGCCCTAATTCACAGGAGATTTGATTATGCATACAGCGGTCCTTGGATGCTAACCAGGTACATAATTTGCCAGCCCCTTTTTCTGAACTGGAAGTACGTGATACGTTGTTTTTTCTTGCGACAAATAAAGCACCCGGTCCAGATGGCTTTAATGTAGATTTTTTCAAAAAAATATTGGGAAATTGTTAGTCTTAGCTATATTGGATTTACTTGGTTCGGGCAATATGTTAACACAACTTAATACCACTATCGTTGCCTTGGTGCCAAAAAACCCAAATGCTACTTCAATGAAGGATTTTAGGCCAATTGCATTTTGCAATACGATATACAAATGTACAGCTAAGTTGTTGGCGAATAGGATTATGCGAGTGCTTCCTTCATTAATCTCTCTCTCACATATTGCTTTTGTTAAGGGGCGTAGTATTTGTGATAATATCCTCTTGGCCTAGGAATTATTCTGTGGGTTTTGCCATGATACATACTCACTGAAAGCGCTAGTGTAGTAAATAAATTTATAAAAGCTAATGCGGAAATAAAAGCTTCAGAATAAATAGAGTTAGAGAGTAAAGAAAATTGAACACAAGATGTATAGTGGTTCGGCTTAAATCAAGCCTACGTCCACTCTCCCACGATGACAGCCTATTGGCTGGAGTCCACTATGAATCAAAAGAGTTACAATCTCAATGTCTAAGCTTCTCAGCTTCACTCTCACGAAGTTCGTATGTCACACTCTTTTGAGTACAAATAAAGCTCTTAGTGATTCAGACTTTAGGAAGATTACTCTCTAACGTTCGTCCAACACAACTTGAAATAACTCCCTTAAATACTCATTCATGCCTTCATAACCGTTGGCACCTTCCAAATGAATTCTTCCAATCTACCCGTTGGACAGAATCAATCAGGAGATCTCAAGCTATAGATAGAAACTATAGAGAATCCGTCAATCCCGATCTCCCATTCAATCAGGATCTTCATTTTCCTAAAGTGAACACTTGCTCCATATAATTGATTGCTTCCATAAATAAGATAATTAGATCCAATCAATCCATAAGCTGTCGAAGATATATATATCAATCCAGATCTTCATGGGAAAGAATAAGATCAATAAGATCTATCACCATAATAACTTAAGTCTATCTTCCCCAGACTTTGGAAAAGTCTGACCACCTCAGACTTTGGGAAAGTCTGAACACTTCAGATTCTGAGAAAGTCTGAACACTTCAGATTTTAATACAGTTTTGTCATCGTCAAAACTAGCACCAACAATCTCCCCCTTTTTGATGATGACAAAACCTTCCTGCAATCATATTATATGATATACCAAAGCAACTTGAAATATAACATGTTAGCACAACGAGATAAGGATAGCAAGATCCATCAGATTATGCAAATCAAAGTAAGTAGAATAACCAAAAGGTCCAAATCAGAGGATCAAAATAATATATGCAAATATCAAACCACAAAGTCCAAATCAATCCAAATACCAAAACAAAAACCAAACCATGTTCAAAACAAATCGTAAAAACAAAAACCAACCCATATTCAAAACAAATCGTCTAAACACAAAAACCAACCCATATTCAAAACAAATCGTCTAAACCATCAAAACAAATCTTCTAAACCAAACCAAACCCCAGGCCACTTTCTCCCCCCTTTTTGTCATCAATCAAAAAGCTAATTAGAACGGGGAGCACGAACAAGATGAAAATTATCCATAGAACGCACAGTCTGCTCAACCCGTACTATGTCTTGTTGCATCTGATCCATCTTCTGATTGACGAACTGCTTAAGCTGCTCAATACTTCGTTCCAGTGAAGAATATTGAGATTGGAGACCAGTAAGTAAAGCAATAATTTCAGCAGAACGATCAGTAGAAGCAGTTGGTATGAACTCTATTGGTCTGGAAGGGCCACCCTCTTCTGGTTGTCCTATATTAACTCCCCCTGTCTCAAAGCCAGTTGATGTAAGAGTTTTTACCACTTGTGGAGGAGGGGGAGAGACAACAAATGTACCTTCTGGTAGAGCCATAGTATCCCTTGGAGGACTTGGAACCAGTTCTTCTTCCTCTTGATCAGTCTCTGTTTTCTCAGATTCTGTCTCCTTATGAGTCTCTTCTTCTGCAACATCTTCCTCAACATCTTCTTCTTCATCCTAGAGAATCAATGACCGCTTTGCCTTTTCATTGTGTAAGGAGATTCCTGCAAAGTCTCCTTGCCTTTTCTCTTTATTCCAGATGAGACTGACTTTGAGGGACTAGCTTCTGAAGGTAGATTTTTCAATCTCATCTTTGTAATCATATTTTTCCCAATAGTCAGAGGAACGACCAAAGTCTTACACAAAATCGATGGAATTGGGATGTTCAGATGATGAAAAATTTGGGTGATCAAAGAGGCGTATGGTTACTGACCTTTACCCTTCTGTACCACTCTGTACATTTGGTATAAGACAACATATGGCATAGAAACAGTTGGATTTCTAATGATGCCATACATAAGCCGTGCCTCAGATTTAGAGATATCTGTCTTTGATGCTGCTTTTGGCTTTAGGCAACTAATTATAATCTTGTGCAGAATAGCATTCAGAGGGGATAGCTGAGAGTATGTGAGTGTACCTTCACTTGATTGATCGGTAGATAGGGCAGCAGTGATTTTTCTATCTGATACAGTGATAGGGATAAAGCCAGTCCGTGAAACTCCAAGGATGTCAGCAATTATGTCCACATTGAGTGTATATTCTTTGTTAAACACAGAAAATCTCAAAGTGTGTCGATCAGGAAAAGACAAATTCGAATAAAAATATGCTGTTAGTTCCGCATAACTCGGAACTGTGGAGGAACATAATTTGTCAATCCCAAGCCGACCAAGGTGGACCCCAAGATAGACCTTGATTGAGTTTAGATACTCAAAATCAACATGTCGTGGATTCATGACCCCACGTTTCAGCAATCCTTTATAAGCATTTTGATGCCTTTTTGAGCAAAAAAGAGGATCGTTTAACTCTGACCTACTGACATCAAACCCTTGCACTGGCTTAAAATGCAAAAACATTTTCTCATCTTCATCCCTGGGTTCGTGAGAATAGGAGGCACTGAATCGTGTGTCTACTGGAAAGTTTCTCCGTGCTTCATCCGCCGTTCCAGGAGGAGCAATAGAAAGTCGTTCCATTTCTTGCAAAAAGACAGGCTGATTTTTGTATCCACTATCTCGCATAAATTCATCAATTGTTGTCATAGCGCTACCACCACTCACCAATGTCTAATACAATTTGTAAATAAACTTTGGGTTCCGTTTTTTGAGAGGAGCAGCGCTACTTACTAGTTCTGTGAGTTCCTGTTGAGTCTCAATCCTTGTTTCCATAGAGCCGGTTGCCGATTCTTCTTGCAATTCTTCTTCCTCAGTAAGATCAAGATGAGTCGGTCCATAACTAGTGCCAAAATGCTTGTTTGCTAGTCGAGAAGATTTCCGGGAGGCAGACATTGTGCGTTCGTAGAGAGAGAGTTTTTCAGACAAGAGGCACGAAACTCTGAAGAAGATGAAGAGGCCTAGGGTTTGTGAAGAAAAATCTATTCTTTTAACGACGGTTTTCAAAGAATAAAAATAGCAATTTTGAAAAGTTGCCAAAAACTATCAATCAACCAGTTAATATTATGGAAACGGATAAACAAAAAGATACGATGGTTCAGAAATCGTACCTTTTGACAGAATTCCAGAAGTGTCGATTGGCGGTGTCGATTGGCAGGAAACATGATATTTAGAAAACTAAATACAAATCAAAAATTTAAAAAGCCTGACCGTAAGTCTGAATCTGCGTCTGGGTCTGAGTCTGAGTCTTGTCTGAGTCTGAGTCTATGTTTGAGTCTGAGTCTAAGTCTGAATCTGAGTCTGCGTCTGAGTCTGAGTTGGAATCTCAGTAAGAGAGAATATTCAATTTGCTTCTAATGAACTCAAACGATCATTTATCCAAAGGTTTCGTGAAAATATCAGCTAATTGATTCTGAGAATCAACAAATGTGATCTTGACATCCTTCTTCTGTACATGATCTCTGATGAAATGATGTCGTATTTCAATGTGTTTTGCTCTAGAGTGTAAAATTGGATTCTTAGTAAGATCCATGGCACTTGTGCTATCACACCGAATTTCAACACAATACTTTTTGATACCAAAGTCTTGTAATTGTTGACGTATCCATAGAATCTGAGAGCAACAACTCCCAAGAGCTAAGTATTCAGATTCAGCCGTTGACATTGCAACAGTGTGCTGCTTCCTTGATAACCAAGATACCAACATATTTCCAAGGAGTTGACAATTTCCTGTAGTACTTTTCCTGTTTACCCGACATCCTCCCATGTCAGCATCAGAGTATCCCACTAGAATAAAGTTGCTTTCCTTGGGATACCAAAGTCCAAACTTTGTGGTAGACGAAATATATTTGATAATTCGTTTGACGGCTGATAGATGTGATTCTCTTGGATCTGATTGAAACCTTGCACACAAGCAAACGCTAAACATAATATCAGGTCTAGAGGCAGTGAGATATAATAAGGATCCAATCATACTCCTGTAAAGTTTTTGATCAACTTTTTCTCCTTCTGAGTCTTTCTCGAGTTTTGATGTCGCTGCCATTGGAGTTTCAACCTTTTTGCAATTTTCCATTCCAAACTTCTTGACAAGGTCTTTTGCATATTTCTCTTGATGTACAAAGGTACCTTCAGTAGATTGTTTCACTTGTAGTTGAAAAGCTAAGTGCTTAGTGTAATGATCTGAATATGAAATAAAGCGCGGAATAAATGAAGTAATAAGAGAAAAGTATAGAAGATCAAACACAGAAGATTATAGTGGTTCGGCTTATTCCAAGCCTACGTCCACTTTGTCCAGAGACAGCCAATCGGCTGTTTATCACTAGTATCAAAAGAGATAGTACAATCAGATCACTTTCTCACTATCACTCTTTCAATACAATCTTTCGTTCACAATCAAATACTTTGATGATTTCTCTCTTTTCTCTGTTTTTCTTGCAATGAATGTACTATATATAATCTTCTCTTTTGATTACCGTTTAGCCTTCCATAAATACCATCCATAATATGTCCGTTGGAAGCTCAATGATTTCTTTCCAAAGATGAATCGTATAACCAAGAAAGGAAAGGATAAAACCAGATATGATTTGATCCTTTGATTGATATCTTTGTTTGAGCATTGATATGTAAATCCTGCTCATCCTATATTATATCTCAATCAAAAGATCTCTTTGACTTTCTGCATATATATCTGAGAATCTTGATCAACCGAACTCCATTACCTTCTGGATATGAGTTCTACCAAATTATCTTTCCTTCTGAACATCTCCTCGTTCTGCATATAAGAACTTATCTTGTCCTTATGAACATCTCCACATTCTGCATATAAGATCTTCTAATAGGATTAACCTTCTGAACTTTTCTTTCTTTCGCATAAGATATCATCTGGTTTTGTCACCATCAAAACATTCATCAACAATCTCCCCCTTTTTGATGGTGACAAAACTACCCTGCAGATTCGTTCTATTGCAACAGTATGAAGAATCAATTAAGTAGCTATAACACAAGGTCAGAATGTCAATGGAGACAGAAGGTCAAAACATCCAAAAACAAACAGTTGCAACTAAAGTATCCAAGCATCCAAAAAGTGCAAAAAAGTCAGACGACGCAACAATCTGCAGGATGTTCTCCCCCTTTTTGTCAACACCAAAAAGGATTAAGGCTTGGGAGGAACACGGACAAGGGTAATGTCCATATTGGTAACAGTCTGGATAAGATCATCAATCTTCTTATGCACCCCAACAGAAAGAGCATCAATCTTCTTATCCAAGGTATGCAGATGATCAAGCGCCGCAGCCTGCTGCTCCTCAAGATGAATGATAGCCGCCTGAAGTTCGGCAATAGCTCCAGAAGAAGCAGAAGCAGAAGGAGGACTCTCTCGTGACGAACTCACCTGAGGTTGCGGAGAAGGAAAAGCTCCCCCTTTTTGAAGGTGAGAAGGCGATGGAACATCCGAGGAGGGTCGTGGCAAATCAGAAGGCAGGGTTGGTGATCCAGTGACATGCTTAGATTTGGAGGGTGTGGAAGAAGCAGTATCATCAGAGGAACTAATAGAAACCTGACCTCGTGCAGAACGAGAGGAAGCAGGTGCTTGAATATCCTGCTGACTAACAGAAAAAGCAGGTTCTACCGGAGAGGCAGGAGGAAGTGCAGAAGGAGCAGGTATTGGTGTGCTGAACAGAGGATCCGTAACTGGTAAGGCAGAGCCAGTCGCTTGGGGCATTCTGTTACCATCTGAATGTGAAGCACTGGATTCATCTCTGAGAGCAACAGATCGAGACTTCTTCGATTTGGAAGATCCAGCATATTTGACAATCCCTTTCCGCTTTCTAGAGCCAGTTGTGTCAGAAGGACTAGAAAAGGCAGGAAGCCTCATCAGTTCAGGAATTTTCATCTTTCCGATTGAATATTTATCAACCACAGAATGAGGAAGTATAGTTGCAGTCAATGAAGTGGGTATGGATATATTCAGACGATGAAAAATCTGTGTGATGAGACTCCCATATGGAAGAAGACCAGAAGGCTTCACCAATGCCCTGTACATCTGCAACAGAATGATGTGGGGGAGACTAATTGGCCAGCGCATATCAAGAGCATACATCAATTTAGCTTCAGACTTGGAAATATCTGTCTTGGAAGTAGACTTGGGTGGAAGCACATTGATGACAACTTTGTGAAGCAGAATATGATATGCAGTCATACGGGAATACACCAGCTTTCCTTCGGTAGAATTATTCCGTGTGAAATATCGCAGAATGTCCTCATCAGTAATCGCCTTGGAAACAAACTCAGCACGAGGAACTTTCAAAAGGCCAGCCAAATCATATACAGAAAGCCCATGGATAACATTGTTGACCGAGAAAGAAATAGAGTCTCTGGTTGGAAAGGACAGATTTGAGTAAAAATAGGCAGTTAACTCCTTGTAGGTAGGCACAGTCTCGGTGCAAAAGAACTCAAATTTGTGACTTTTCACTAGACCCCTTAATTTAATCTTGATGCGATCCAGAAAAGCAAAGTCAATCGTGCGAGGGGGCATCACACCTCTATCAAGCAGTGTCTGATAAACCTGATGATGATTCTCAGACCTAAAAAGATTATCAGTAGTTCCAGAGTCCTTGTGTGCAATACCTTGTCGTGGAACAAAAATTGAGTACAATTTCTCATCATCATCAGGTATATGAGCCAATTTTGAAGGAGGCTCAGGAGAAATAGCCAAAGCACGCGACTGAGCAGGGGAGCGTGGTCGAGTAATGCCACAATCTTCGACAATTTTCAGAAAAGCATCAAGGGAGGAATATCCCTCTCCCGTCAAGTATCGATTAATCGAAGAGTGAGGTTCATCGGCACGTACCATCTGAGTATATGTGGCATAGATGCCTTTGACCGCTTTGCTCTGAAGAGGGCCCCCTTCGTCAATATCCTCCATTGGAGAGTCTTCGGTGAGGTCAAAATGAGTGGGACCAGAAACAGACCCAAAGTGTTTGTCGGCCAACCGAGATGATTTACGGGTCCCAGACATGGAGAAAATCGAGTGGATGGACGAACACAAGGATGCAGACAAGCGCAAAAAAAGGGGCTAGGGTTTGTAGAAAGGGCAAAAGTCGATCGAGTTTTTGGAGAAAGAGAGAGACTTTTGCGGAAAAGGTGATAAGTGGAAATCCAAGTATTCCAAAAATATAAAGGAAAAAGAGGGAAAGACGGTTTTATTTTGGAAGAAACCACCCCTTTTTTTTAATTTTTTTTTATTTTGAAAAAGAATCCGAATAAATAGGCAATAACTAATAATCAAGTACCGAGAACATACCTGTTCAAGAATAACGGTCGAAAATCTTCAATCACGAAATCTAGAAGGAGAGTATATTCAGACGATCTCTGATGAATTCGAAAGATCGTTTGTCCAAGGCTTTTGTGAAGATGTCGGAAAGCTGATTCTTGGAATCAATAAAAGTAATCACAACATCCTTCTTCTGAACATGATCACGGATGAAATGGTGATGAATCTCAATATGTTTAGCACGAGAATGAAGGATAGGATTTTTGGTTAAATCTATAGCACTTGTGCTATCACACCAAATTTCAACACAGTATTTCGAGATTCCAAAGTCTTGCAATTGTTGTTTCATCCACAGAATTTGAGAACAACAACTGCTTAGAGCCACATATTCAGACTCTGCAGTAGACATAGCAACAGTATGCTGTTTGCGAGATAGCCAGGAAACTAACATGTTCCCAAGCAGCTGACAATTACCTGTTGTACTTTTGCGATTAAGTCTGCAGCCAGCCATGTCAGCATCAGAGTAACCAAGAAGTGTGAAATTCACATCCTTTGGATACCAAAGACCAAAGTTTGATGTAGTCGCAACATACTTGATTATTCGTTTCACAGCCGTGAGATGTGATTCCTTAGGATCAGATTGAAATCTAGCACAAAGACAAACACTGAATAGAATGTCAGGACGAGAAGCAGTGAGATATAAAAGTGATCCTATCATACTCCTGTAAAGCTTCTGATCAACAGGACGTCCTTCTATATCTTTGTCAAGTTTAGAAGTGGTAGACATAGGAGTATCCACTCTTTTACAATTTTCCATACCGAACTTCTTGATAATATCTTTGGCATACTTCTCCTGAAATATGAAGGTCCCATGATTGGACTGCTTAACTTGAAGACCCAGAAAGAAAGTTAGCTCACCCATCATACTCATTTCGAATTCACTTTGCATGTCTCTTGCAAAGTTCTGACAAAGAGTTTCATTAGAGGATCCGAATAAAATATCGTCTACATATATCTGGACTAACAGAAAATCCAGATGAACCCTTTTTATGAACAAAGTAGTATCAACTTTACCTTTGACAAAGCCATTAGAAAGAAGAAAGTTACTCAATCTTTCGTACCAAGCTCGAGGAGCTTGTTTTAATCCATAGAGAGCTTTCTTCAATCGGAGAACATGATTGGGCTTAATAGGATCTTCAAACCCAGGAGGTTGAGCAACAAAGACTTCTTCTTGAATAAAGCCGTAAATGAATGCACTTTTAACATCCATTTGAAACACCCTGAAATTATTAAAGCAAGCAAAGGCAAGTAACAAACGTATTGCTTCTAACCTTGCAACAGGGGCATAAGTCTCGTCATAGTCAATTCCTTCTTCTTGAGTGTAGCCTTTAGCTACAAGTCGAGCCTTGTTACGAGTCACCAGACCATCTTCATCAACCTTGTTTCTGAAAACCCACTTGGTTCCAATGATGGTTTTTCCTGGAGGCTTAGGAACCAGTTCCCATACATCATTGATAACAAATTGCCTCAACTCGTCCTGCATAGCTTCTATCCAGCTATCATCTGTAAGAGCATCGTCTACATTTTTGGGTTCGTGAGTAGATACAAGAGCAATAGCACTTGATTCCAACCTTTCTTCTGGCAATATTAACTTACGAGATCGGGTTTGTATACCTTGATCAAGATCTCCAATAATAAGATCAATAGGATGACTAGACTTATGCTTCCATTCCTTTATAACATGAGAAACACTTGAAGAAATCTCCGGTGCATGGTCAGAAGATGAAACTGATGGTTTATCAAACCCAGAAGATGAACAAACATAGTGATCTATAGATGAATCAGTCTGATTGACATAGTTAACAGGTAGAGATCCTTCTGTATTTGAAACAGACTCGGAAGATTCATTGTCTGAAAATTTCACATGAATTGATTCTTCGACTACTAGAGAATTTTTGTTGAAAACTCTAAAGGCCTTGCTAGTAGAAGAATAACCCAGGAAAATACCTTCATCTGATCTAGCGTCAAATTTTCCTATGCGATCACTTGAGTTCTTGAGAAGAAAACATTTACATCCGAAAACATGAAAATAAGAAACATCAGGTTTCTTGCCCTTAAATACCTCATAGGATGTCTTTTGTATAATTGGCCTGAGGAAAACTCGATTAATGATATAGCAGGCAGTGGACACCGCTTCAGCCCAAAAACGAGAAGGTAAATTGCTTTCGATAAGCAATGTTCTGGCCATTTCTTGTAAGGACCTGTTCTTCCTTTCAACCACCCCATTTTGCTGAGGCGTGTATGGTGAAGAAAAAGAATGAACAATACCATATTCATCACAAAACGTAGAGAAATCTTGATTTTCAAATTCTCCTCCGTGATCAGATCTAATAGAAGAAATAAAGTACCCTTTCTCATTCTGAATTTGTCTTGCAAACCGAGAAAAAATAGTGAATGTTTCAGACTTGGTTGCAAGAAAATAAACCCAGGTGAAACGAGAATAGTCATCAACTATGACTAAGCAAAATTTCTTTCCTCCAATACTTTGAGAGCGAGTTGGTCCAAATAAATCCAGATGAAGAAGTTGAAGACCTCGAACTGTGGATATTTGATTGACAGACTTAAAAGAACTTTTTACCTGCTTTCCCAGAATACAAGAAGTACAAAGATCTGAACTTTTGAAAGGAATAGAAGGAAGACCCCTCACAAGCTTCTTGGAGGATAGTTTAGCAAGTTGTTTCAAATTAGCATGACCAAGTTTCCTGTGCCATAGAATTGCCTCTTCCTGCAAAGTAACTAGACATTGCAAATTTTCTAGATTAATATCCAGAAGGTAAATATTACCATGTCTTCGTCCAGTAAAAACTAGTGAGTTATCCTTGCTAAATCCAGAACAAACTCCTTCTTGAAAAGTAATCTTATATCCAGAATCACATAATTGACTGATGCTGAGTAAGTTGTAGTTCAGGCCTTTAACAAGTGAAACCTTGTTGATAACAAGATTTCCGATTTTGACTGTTCCAGTGCCGATGATCTTTCCATTACTATTACCTCCGAAAAATACTTTTCCACCATCAATATTTACTAGATTGATGAAAAAATCTGAATTTCCAGTCATATGTCTCGAGCATCCACTGTCTAGATACCACTTCATTTTATTTTTCAAGGATACCTGCAAATAACAGAATACTCAAACTTTCTTTGGTACCCAGACTTTCTTGGGTCCAGTAACAGTCCTTTTTGGTACCCACATTCTTTTGGGTCCAGTAGAGTTAGTAGAAAAACCAAATAATCCAAACACAGAAGATTTTGATTTAGAAAGTTCTCTATCAAGATATTCTGAATTATTCGAGGAAAGAAAAAGAGAATCATCTTCAACAGGTTTGACAAAAACTTTTTTAAAATGATCTTCATAAACCCTTTTGGAAGGTCTTTGCATTAGTCTCTCTTTGACTTTAGGAAAGTCAATCAAAGGAATCGTTGTAGAAGACATTCCTAGACCTTTTTTAAAATACGGCCTTTGAATGGAAAGAATTTTTTCCAGCTTCTCAGATCCATCAGAGAATCTTTTAGAAAGGCAAGAAAAATCCGATTTTAAACACACGTTTTCTTTTTCAAGAGAATCAACTTTTTGCTCAAGACAAGAAGAATCTTTTTGTAAAATCTCAATTTTTTCTTTCAAAAAAACTTCCTGTCGTTTGAGTCTCTGATTTTCCTTTTTTTAAATCAGAAATCTCCTTAAGAGAATCTTCTAGATCAGAACAAAGTTCATCAATGTATCTAGCAATTTTAATAGGAACTCTGAGATTACTTACCTGATTTTCATTGTAATCAGATTCATAGTCAGAATCAAAACCATCAGAATTTGCCATAAGACAGACATTGAATTGATCATCACTTGATTCACATTCAGTGTCGCTCCAGGTTTCAGCTTTGAGAGCTCTTTTGTATTTCTCATTTCTTCCCTTTTTGAGTAGGGGACAGTCGGGTTTTATATGACCTTTCTTCTTGCAATTAAAGAAAGTAACATCTGCATATTGTCCTTCAGCTTCTATACTTTGTCTCAACGTATTCTGTTGATAATAACTCGGTCTCCGTCTCTGAAAATTTTGTTGACTGTTGCTTAATCTGTGCTTCTGGAAACTCTGTTGACCATCTTCCATTCCTCTCTTTTGTGAGTTCATTTGATTTGAATTGCTTCTGTTGTTCCTGTTAAAATTCTTGAATCTTTTCACCAGGAGTGCTATTTCTTCATCATTGAGATAGTCTTCTGACTCTGCATCATTAAAATCCTCATTAGATTTTAATGCTAAAGTTTTCTTACCTCTAGTGTTCTCAGTCTCAACAAGCTTTTCTTCTTCATAAGCTTGGAGAGTTCCAACAAGCTCATCGAGGGATAAAGGTTGAATCCGTTGAGTTTCTCTTATGGAAGTTTTAATATAAGTCCATTCGGAAGTAAGACCACGAAGAAGTTTGTTGACTTTCATCTGTCCTTCAACTGGATGACCTTGATAAGCTAGGCCATTTGTGATTTCAGTAAACCTACTGAACATGTCAGTAATGCTCTCCCCTTCCTTCATTTTAAAAGACTCATACTGATTGAGAAGAATATTCGTTCTGGTCTCCTTAACTCGATCTGTGCCTTCATAAGTTACACTTAGAATATCCCATATTTCCTTTGCTGAATCACAAGAAGAAATACGATTATATTCAGAAGTAAATAAAGCACAATATAAAGAATGAATAGCTTTAGCATCAGTATCCTGTCTTTTCTTTAATTCAGATTGAGTTTGAAGATCAGCATCTGAAGATATTTCTTTGCCAAAAGAAGAATTCGGAGAAACGCCATATTGCACCAATTCCCACTCTAGTGGATCTTTTGCTCTAAGAAATGCTTTCATCTTGTTCTTCCATATGCTATAATCCTTTCCATCAAAAAGAGGAGGACGAAAGTGACTTTGTCCTTCCATCAGACCTGTAGCACTAGCCATTGATCGTTCTGCTCAGAAGTACAAACACTTCAAAAACGAGCAACCTGGCGCTCTGATACCAATTGAAAAGCTAAGTGCTTAGTGTAATGATCTGAATATGAAGTAAAGCGCGGAATAAATGAAGTAATAAGAGAAAAGTATAGAAGATCAAACACAGAAGATTATAGTGGTTCGGCTTATTCCAAGCCTACGTCCACTTTGTCCAGAGACAGCCAATCGGCTGTTTATCACTAGTATCAAAAGAGATAGTACAATCAGATCACTTTCTCACTATCACTCTTTCAATACAATCTTTCGTTCACAATCAAATACTTTGATGATTTCTCTCTTTTCTCTGTTTTTCTTGCAATGAATGTACTATATATAATCTTCTCTTTTGATTACCGTTTAGCCTTCCATAAATACCATCCATAATATGTCCGTTGGAAGCTCAATGATTTCTTTCCAAAGATGAATCGTATAACCAAGAAAGGAAAGGATAAAACCAGATATGATTTGATCCTTTGATTGATATCTTTGTTTGAGCATTGATATGTAAATCCTGCTCATCCTATATTGTATCTCAATCAAAAGATCTCTTTGACTTTCTGCATATATATCTGAGAATCTTGATCAACCGAACTCCATTACCTTCTGGATATGAGTTCTACCAAATTATCTTTCCTTCTGAACATCTCCTCGTTCTGCATATAAGAACTTATCTTGTCCTTATGAACATCTCCACATTCTGCATATAAGATCTTCTAATAGGATTAACCTTCTGAACTTTTCTTTCTTTCGCATAAGATATCATCTGGTTTTGTCACCATCAAAACATTCATCAACAGTAGTCCAAGAAAAAAGGTTAATTCTCCCATCATACTCATCTCAAACTCCTGCTGCATATCCTTAGCAAAATTCTTGCACATAGTTTCATCAGAAGATCCAAAAATAATATCATCAACGTAGATTTGTACCAATAAGAACTCATGACTGGTCCTTTTAATAAATAGAGTTGTATCTACTTTGCCTTTTTCAAATCCACAATGAATAAGAAAAGAACTCAACCGTTCATACCAGGCTCGAGGAGCTTGTTTTAGGCCATAGAGAGCCTTCTTTAATTTAAAAACATGATAGGGATACTTAGGATCCTCAAAACCAGGAGGTTGTTCAACATAAACTTCCTCTTGAATTACTCCATTTAGAAAGGCACTTTTGACGTCCATTTGATATAACCTGAAATCATGAAAACATGCAAAGGCAAGTAATAATCTGATAGCTTCTAACCTGGCCACAGGAGCATAAGTTTCATCATAGTCAATTCCTTTCTCCTAAGTGTATCCTTTAGCCACCAGTCGTGCTTTGTTTCTTGTAATCAAACCTTCTTCATCTAATTTGTTTCTAAACACCCATTTTGTTCCAATAATAGACTTTTCTTTAGGCCTTGGAACTAGCTCCCACACATCATTAATAGCAAACTGTCTCAGTTCATCCTGCATTGCTTCTATCCAGCTATCATCTGTTAAGGCTTCTTCTACTTTCTTTGGCTCAATTTCAGAGATTAAGGCAATTGCACTGGATTCCTCTGGTTCTTCAGGAATGACAGGAATTCTTACTTTTGATCTGGTTTGACGTCCATCCTCAATATTGCCAATAATATTTTCCAGGGGATGACTCGACTTGTGTTTTCACTTCCTTTGACTTCCTGAGTTTGAATTTCCACTATCCAGATTCTATGAGTTGTCATCTTCAATTTGTTCAACAACTTCAAGTGGAACATTATTATCTTCAGTACCAACTTGTCTTGTAACCTCTGAATCTGTGTCTGCTTCATGAAATTTAACATGAATAGATTCTTCCACACAATGAGTCCTCTCATTATAAACTCTGTATGCCTTACTTGAAGAAGAATAACCAAGGAAGATGCCTTCATCAGATCTACTATCAAATTTCCCAATCTTGTCTACAGAGTTCTTAAGAATAAAGCATTTACAGCCAAAGACATGAAAGTAAGAGACATTAGGTTTTTTGTCTTTATAAATCTCATAGGACGTTTTGTCCATCAAAGGTCTAAGAAACACTCTGTTGATAATATAACAAGCGGTAGAAACAGCTTCTGCCCAAAATCTAGAGCTGATTTTGCTGTCAATCATCAGAGTTTTGGCCATTTCCTGCAAGGATCTATTCTTCCTTTCTACAACACCATTTTGTTGTGGTGAATAAGGAGAAGAAAACATATGCTGTATCCCAAAGTCATCACAAAATTTAGCAAACTCTGCATTCTCAAATTCACCACCATGATCTGATCGAATGCTTGAAATCACATATCCTTTCTCATTTTGAACTTTCTTAGCAAACTTGGCAAAGTATGCAAATGCATCAGACTTATTTGCTAAGAAAAATACCCAAGTATATCTAGAAAAATCATCAACTATTACCAGACAATAACTCTTACCACTAATGCTTTTTGTTCGATTTGGTCCAAACAAATCCATATGAAGAAGCTGAAGCACTCTTGTAGTAGCAACATGATTTATAGACTTGAAAGAATCCTTTAACTGTTTTCTCAGAGTACAAGATGTACAATCTTCATCTCTATGAAATTTCAAGGATGGCAGACCTCGAACAAGTTGCTTTGAAGAGATTTTGGAAATTTGTTTCATATGAGAATGACCAAGTCTCTTATGCCATAATTCTACTTCTTTCTGTAAAGATATAAGACACTTAAGAGTTTCAACATGCATATCCAATAAATATATATTACCATGTCTCCTTCCACTAAAAGTCTGCGAATTATCTTTACTTGAGGCAAGACAAATTCCTTCTTGGAATTGAATTTTATAACCAGTATCGCAGAGTTGGCTGATGCTGAGTAGATTATACTTCAGTCCTTTGACCGAAGAGACATTATTAATAGAAAGCTTTCTAATCTTCACAGTTCCTCGGCCAATAATCTTCCCTATGCTGTCTCCTCCGAAAGCTACTCTTCCTCCATCAAAACTTTCTAATTTAATGAAATAGCTTGAATCTCCAGTCATATGTCTTGAGCATCCACTGTCCAAGTACCATTTTGATTGAATTTCCTGAAAAAGAACTTATTTCTTTTTAGGTACCCAGATCATTTTGGGTCCTTTTTGGTTAGAATAAGACAGGGGAACTGTCCATCTCTTGCTTAGGAAATTCATTTCTCTTGAACCTCCATAATCAAAGCACTTAATAGAATTTCTTCCAACAGGTTTAATAAACACTTTTCTAAAATAATTTTCATAAACACTTTTCGAAGGCATTTTTTCAAGTCTTTCTTTGACTTTTGGAAAATCAATCAAAGGAGCTTTCTCAAAAGACATTCCTAAACCTTCCTTTTTGAAGTAAGGTCTTTGTACTGAAAGAATCTTTTCTAATTTATCAAAACCAAGAGAAAACTTTTTTGTAATAGAGGATATTTCAGATTTTAAACAAATATTTTCTTTTTCAAGAGAACTAAATTTATCCTGAGAAATCAAAACCTCATTATCAAATTTCTCTTTCAAAGAAATCTTCTGTTGTTTGAGAATCAGATTTTCTTTTTTTAGCTCAGCAATCTCTTTAAAGGAGAAATCTAATTTGGAACAAAGATCATTTATATAATTAGCTATTTTAATAGGGACTCTATAATTGTTTACCTGATGATCAAAATCCTCTGAGTCAGAGTCTGAATCAGATTGAGCCATTAAGCAGATGTTGGCAAATTCCTCATCACTTTCCTCACATTCTGTGTCACTCCAGGTTTCAGCCTTTAGAGCCTTCTTGTTTTTCTCGTACCTACCATTCTTTTGCTTGAGAAGAGGACATTCTAGCCTAATGTGTCTTTTCTTTTGACAATTATAACAGGTAATCTCAGCATAAACATTTCTCTCATCAGATTGTATTCTTTGAGCATTCGAGTTCTTCCAAGAATTGGATCCTTTCCAATTTGATCTGTTTCTGTTGAACTTTTTGAACTTCTTAATGAAAAGAGCCATTTCCTCTTCATCAAGATAATCATCTAAACCTGCATCATCAGAAATAATATTAGATTTTAAAGCAATAGATTTCTTACCTTTGATCTCTTCATCAAATTGAGATTTTCCACTTCATAAGATTGAAGTGTTCCAACTAATTCATCCACTGACAATGGCTGGATTCTTTGAGTTTTTCTAATAGATGTTCTGATATGATTCCATTCTTGTGATAAACCTCGCAAGAGCTTGTTAACTTTCATTGGTCCAGTGATTGGTTGTCCTTGATTTGCAAGTCCATTAACAATCTCTGTGAACCTGCTGAACATATCCGCAATTGATTCACCATTTTTCATTTTGAAGGCTTCATATTGTCCAAGCAAGATATTCAATCTTGTTTCCTTAACACGATCAGTTCCTTCATAAGTGACATTAAGTATGTCCCAAATTTCTTTGTCTGATTCACAGGAAGAAATTCTGTTATATTCAGTAAGAGATAAAGCACAATAAAGAGAATGAGTAGCTCTGGAATCAATGTGTTGTCTCTTGACAATATCAGCTTGAGGTATCACTCTAGTTTCTCCAGAACTGGTAGAAGGAATTACTCTTTGTTCGATTATTTCCCATTCCATAGGATCCTTTGACTTCAGGAAAATTCTCATTTTATTCTTCCAGACACAGTAGTCTTTTCCATCGAAGTAAGGAGGTCTAAGAAAATGTTGTCCTTCCACCACACCTACTCCACTAGCACTTGCCATAGATCGTTAGCTCAGAAGTAAAACACTTCTTAAAGAGAGCAACCTAGCTCTGATACCACTTGAAAGCGCTAGTGCAGTAAATAAATTTATAAAAGCTAATGCGGAAATAAAAGCTTCAGAATAAATAGAGTTAGAGAGTAAAGAAAATTGAACACAAGATGTATAGTGGTTCGGCTTAGATCAAGCCTACGTCCACTCTCCCACGATGACAGCCAATTGGCTGGAGTCCACTATGAATCAAAAGAGTTACAATCTCAATGTCTAAGCTTCTCAGCTTCACTCTCACGAAGTTCGTATGTCACACTCTTTTGAGTACAAATAAAGCTCTTAGTGATTCAGACTTTAGGAAGATTACTCTCTAACGTTCGTCCAACACAACTTGAAATAACTCCCATAAATACTCTTTCATGCCTTCATAACCGTTGGCACCTTCCAAAGGAATTCTTCCAATATACCCGTTGGACAGAATCAATCAGGAGATCTCAAGCTATAGATAGAAACAATAGAGAATCCGTCAATCTCGATCTCCCATTCAATCAGGATCTTCATTTTCCTAAAGTGAACACTTGCTCCATATAATTGATTACTTCCATAAATAAGATAATTAGATCCAATCAATCCATAAGCTGTCGAAGATATATATACCAATCCAGATCTTCATGGGAAAGAATAAGATCAATAAGATCTATCACCATAATAACTTAAGTCTGTCTTCCCCAGACTTTGGAAAAGTCTGACCACCTCAGACTTTGGGAAAGTCTGAACACTTCAGATTCTGAGAAAGTCTGATCAACTCAGACTTTGAGAAAGTCTGAACACTTCAGATTTTAATACAGTTTTGTCATCGTCAAAACTAGCACCAACACTCACCCAAATGTGCTATCAAGGTTAATTTCATGAAGGTGTACGATACACTTGATTGGGATTTCTTACAGGCCATGTTGGGTGCTTTTGGGTTTCCGGACAGCTTGACCAGGCTTATAATGGTGTGTGTTTGGACAACTAAATTCTCCATTTTGATAAATGGTGAACTGCAAGGCTTTTTCTCTAGCTCAAGGGGCATAAGGCAAGAAGACCCACTATCTCCCTATCTCTTCACATTGATCATGGAAATATTTTTAGGAATCATCACCTGCCATACTAGGAACCCTGACTTTAACTATTACTGGAGATGTAAAGCTATGGGGTTTACTCACTTCTTTTTTGCGGATGACGTCCTTTTATTCTGCCAAGCTGATCTCGGGTCTATTATGGCTATGAAATATGCTATCAACATGTTCTCTTCTTGGTCGAGCTTGCTCCCTAATACTAACAAAAGTGAATTATTTCTCTATGGGGAATATAATGCAATGTATGACCCTATAGCTCGGTCAATGGGATTCAGATTGGGCTCCCTCCCCTTTAGATATTTGGGAGTGCCTGTGGTAGAAGCTAGACTTGGGAAAGCTAATTGCGCCACCCTAGTGAATGCTATTACTAGAAAAACTCAATTGTGGACTCAAAGATTTCTGTCTTTTGTTGGGCGCCTCCAATTAATCAGGTCAGTCCTTTATGCAATACAAGTATATTGATTAAATGTGTTCATTCTACCCATTTCTATGCTAGATAAGATTGAGAAAATCCTCAGACGTTTTCTATGGAAGGGGCTCGATTTGGGTATTAGAGGGGCTAAGGTTGCCTGGACTAATGTATGTGTGCCCAAGGAAGAAGGGGGCTTAGTTTTTAGAAGGTTAAAGGAAAATAACAAAGATGTGATGCTCAAACACATATGGGCATTATTTACGGATAAAGAATCCATGTGGTGTGTCTAGATTCATTCAAATTTTCTAAAGAAGAAAAGTTTTTGGTTGGTATGTAAACCTACGTTTTGCTCTTGGTCTTGGAAAAAGCTTATTAATATGGGAAAGGAATTTCGTCACTTGTTTTAATGGCAAATAGGAGATGGTTCCTCAATCTCTCTTTGGTTTGATAATTGGCATGTACGAGGGCCCCTTAATCTACATTTTTCTGATATGCAAATCTAGCAGTCAGAGCTTTATAGGAAAGCAAAGTTGATGGATTTCCTATCCAGGGAGGGGGAAGCACCATCTTTATTATCGGACATCCTGACTGGGTGGGGGGATGAGCTCCCTATGCTTACCATGGGTTATGACTGTCTACAGTGGGCTAAGGATCCTTCAAGGAAATTTACAATAGTGTCGGCTTGGGTGCACATCAGAACAAGAAAACAACAAGTCCCGTGGTTTAGATTTATTTGGGACAAAATGATCGTTCATCGGCATCAATTTCACTTGTGGCTCTTGACACGCAATAGATTGCCTACACAGGTTTTTCTCTTAAGCCAATGATGTATAACTACAGCTAGTTGTGCCTTTTGTCATAATCGACCCGACTCGGTTGATCATCTCTTTTTTGAATGTCGCATTACTGCCCGACTGGCACATTTCTAGGCCTCTAAATGTCACCATTGCTGGAAAAATTGGCCTTGGATGGAAACTCTTCAACGGGTATTAAGATCTATTTCAGGCAACCACTTTTACCAATCAATTGCGAGGTTTGCCCTTGGAGCGCTATGCCATATCATCTGGACGACTCGCAATAACATATTGTTTCGTAATTTCCATCTCTTTATCCTGGCCTTGGAGATGAAGCTTACTAAGATGGTCAAAGACAAGGCAAGGACGTTTACACATGTTGCGGACTCAACCATGAATAGGAGAATACAAGTTAGTTGGGGAATAGATGAGTCTATCTTTGAATGATGTAGTCATTTTGATACTTAGTAATGTCGTGTATAGGTGACTTTTCTCTCATATTGAGACCCATGGTACCCTTTCAATGAATTTTTGATAATTTAGTGAAAGTTTTTGTCATACCAGGCTGCTCCCCCTTGTATATTTGGTTCTAAAGATCAGTACTACCTCTTAACTTACCGAAAAAAAGAAGTACTTGTTTCGTAAAAAGAAAATCTTAATTTTGAACATTTTACAATTATCATTAATAACATTAAAATAGTAGATATGATATTTATAATATTTTAAAATTTTTAGAATTTATTATACAAACACAATGCAAAGAGATAGGTGTTAGATGTATAATAAGAACTTACCTAGACATAAATGATTGATCGAAGAGTTTTGTATTGGGTTAGAACTATTTTTGGAATTTGCTAGTAGCAAATTTGAGTTCATGGATAGAAATAAGTTAAGATGTCCGTGTAAAAAGTGCAAAATTTGTAAATTTCATGAGGTTGATAAAGTTTAAGAACATCTTGTAGATTTTGATTTATTCCGAACTACTATAATTGAACTTGCCATAGTGAACCATTTATATCTGATGAAGGATATCGAAGAAGTGGCCAAGATTTAGTTAGGGAAGAGTGTAGCTATTATAATCGATTGAATCCATACCATAATATGGTGATTGATGCAATTGGTTAGAATTTTGTTTCTGAACCAATTAATGCAAGTACAAGTTTTCCTCCTACGCTTGAATAAAATGATTCTAGTCATGCTACATACTTGGAAGAGATAGGAGTGACAAGATTTGATGAGAATGTGTGTAATGATGCTTTTGAATTTAATTAGTTTCGAGAAGTGTTCAGAGCAGTAGATGAACTTTTATAGACATGTTGTGATAACCACATTAAGTTATCAATCACAGCGAGATTGTTAAATGTCAAGGCAGAGAATAATATGTCTGAGAATTGCTTCAACTCTTTTGTTGAAGTAATGCCGGAAATAATGCCTCGTGATAATGTCATGCCAATGGATTATTATGATATGAAAAAGCTAGTAACTGACTTAGGTCTTCCATACGTCAAGATTGTTGTATGTAGTAGTGGTTATATGTTTTATTGGGAGAGATGATGAATATATAGAATATTGCAAATTCTACTGCCAATTTATGTACGAGATTAACAGAAGGCAGGGTCGTAATCAGAAACATAGACTATGGAAGCAAATGTTTTGTTTGCCATTAATCCCTATATTGTAAAGGCTTTATACGTTTGAAGCCACTACTGAACACATGACATGGCATACAAATCATAAAACAAAATAGAATTTAATGTCTCATCCTTCAAATGCAGAGGCATGGAAATATTTTGATAGAACATACCTTAAATTTGCGATAGAGCCTCAAAACATTAGGTTAGGTCTATGTACTGATGGATTTGACCCATTTGAGAAATCGAGAAAAAATTATTCATGTTGGCTAGTCATCTTAACTCCATACAATCTTCCACCTAATATGTGCATGAAGACACCGTATATGTTTTTGACATTGGTCGTGCCTAGACCACAAAAATCCAAAAAAGTTGATAGATGTTTTATATGCAATCATTGATTAAAGAATTACAACGGCTATGGAATGAAACTATCCATACGTATGGTGTTTGTACTGATCAAACATTTGTAATGAAGACTGCACTTTTTTGGACAACAAATGATTTTCTAGGTTATGGAATATTATCTAGATTGAGCACAGCTGGGATCCTAGGATGTCTAATATATATGAAGAGATCAAAGGCATTTAGATCAAAACACAGTAAGAATGCCAGCTATTTTAATTGTCACAGATAATTTTTACCGATAAATCATACATTCGAAAGGAATAAAAAAAGAGTTCGAAAAGAATAGGATTGAAAGAACACCTCCACCATTGAAGTTGATCGATAAACAAATTTGGGACCGAGTGTATTTCTTTCCAACTACTGTTGAAAACCCTAATGGCACAACTATTGCACATGGAAGTACACATAACTAGACTAAACACAATATATTTTGAGATCTACAGTATTAGAGGGCCCATCTTATTCATCATAATATTGACATCACGCATATAGAAAAGAATATTTTCAACAATGTTATAAAATACAATTATGGATGTCAATGGAAAAATAAAAGACAACTGAATGCAAGAAAAAATATGGGAGATATTTGTGCTCAGCCAGCACTAGATGTGGATGCAAGTAGCAGGGGATTAAAACCAAAAGCAGTTTATACATTGGACAATGAGCAAAGATGTGTTGATTGTCAATGGTTAAAATCTTTGTTGTTACATGATGAATATGTTTCCAACTTCAGGAGATGTGTCGATTTAAATGAATATAAGTTGACGGATTTGAAGAGTCATGGTTATAACATATTTATTGAATGACCAATTTCAATAGTTTCAAAAGAATTTCTATCAAATTTTGTATACGGTGCCATTACGGAGATAAGTAATTTCATTCATGATATATGCTCAACAAAGTTAAAAGCATCACACATTGACAAACTAGAGAGAGATATTCTAATTATTATTTACAACTTGAAAATGATATTTCCCCATTTGTTTTTTTGATTCAATTGAGCATCTCTTAGTTTACTTGCCTTATGAGACCAAAGTTGCAGGTCTCGTTCAATTTCGATGGATGTATCCATTTGAAAGGTGAAAATATTTTTTTAATATTCATAATAAATTAGGTCATTATATATTATGTTCTTATAAACTTCTTTTTATTGTAATTAGGTTCTTATATCACTGGAAGAAAAAAGTGAATAATAAGACATATATTGAAGCTTCAATTTGTAATGTATATATTGTAGAAGAAATGACTACATTTGCATCATACTATTTTGAGCCACGGGTGTAGTGCAAGAGACAGAGGACACCAAGAAGAAACAATGAGGGCCCTATTGATCCCAATTGCAAATCATTATCTATCTTCAATTATCTAGGTCGACCAAGTGGCACTTGTAAGTTTCGTTACTTAACAAGTGAAGAATGACATATAGCATATACATATACTTTACTGAATTATCTAGAAGTTGATCCATACTTCGAGTAAGTGTACATATATTTTCAATACTTTTTTGTGTGTCTAACATTTATCTATTGTGAAAATGGTATTTTGTAACATGAATTTGCAAACTTCAATATATGGACTACCGGTAAATAAGTTTGACCATTTGTGCAATGAAAATTTTACAAATTGGTTCAAAGCATACATAAGTTGCCTAGGGACCAAAACTAAGTTATTAATATTTTATGCATCATATATTAAAATATATATTATTGACTTTATGTATGTCACCTTAGGTTCACAATAATCATGATCAATTTGAAGAGTAATGATTGCTATATTTTCTATCATTGGATCCAAAATCAACAGTCCAAAGTACTCAACATATTTCATAAACATGTATAATTTTCACACTCAATGATATGGAATGGGAAAAGCCACAATGAATAGTGGTATGTGTGTTCAATCAGCAATTCGAACAATGATTTTTATGGCTTGTTGAATGAAATCATAGAGATAGAGTACCTTATACCATTAATGTAGGTTATATTATTTAAGTGCACGTGGTTTGACCCTGTTAAAGGAATGAAGGTGCATATGAAGTTTAATTTAGTTGAAATAAATTACAAGAAAAGGTATATGAAATATGAACAATTTGTTTTGGCATAACAAGCAATTCAAGTATATTATGCATCATATCCTAGTTTGTCCCATGATAAAGTTGATTGGTGGGCTATATGTAAAATCAAAGCATAAAGAAAAATCGAGAAGCACTAGAAGGAGCAACGATTGATGTGGACTCAACTGAAATTCACTAATCAAAATCAAAAAGTGTTGAAGGAGTTCATTTTGTGTCCAAGTATGAAGAGGATGATCAAGACGAAGACGCAGATGAAGATGAAGATGAAGGTTTTTGAGATTTTTGACTCATTATGTGTAATTATCATTATTGATCAAATATATGTTATTGTTATTGTCATTATTATAATCAAAATTGGTGTTTGTTATTGATGGAGGGGCAAGGCAATATTTGTTATTGTTAGTAGATTTATCATTGTTATTGATTGGTGTCATATTTGGTTATTAGTATATTTATCATTGTTGATGGGAGAGCAGGAGGAAAATCAGTATTTGATTTGTAACGACACTTAGTTTCCGTCGCTAATTAGTGACAGAATATCACATCGGTCACTAATTAGCGATAGAACTTTAGAACTTTACTTCTGTCGCTAATTAACGATGGAACAATGCTTCCATCACTAATATTAGCAACAACATATTTTTACCGTTGCTAATTGGCAACAACAAAACATTTGCTACTAATTTCGTCAAATGACATTGTCGACGCTTATTAGCTATGAATTTTGCTTTCAATCGCTAATTAGCGACCATTGAAATTTCATTGCAAAATACTAGCAACGAAATTTTTTTGAGTTTGTCGCTAATTAGTGATAGACAATTTTTTCATCACTAATTAGGAATAAAATTGTTGTCGTGGCTAAGTTTGTCACAAAGTAGATGCGATAAACTCATACATCGTGCAAATGTTCGTTACTTTTTTCTCACCATCGTTAGCTGACCCTTTCATTTCCTAACATTAAAGAAACCTTAACCCTAACCTCATATGTAACGTTCCCCAGCCTAGGGTTTTTCCATAAATCAACACATAAACAATCTCTTATAAAAGCTTTTTGAAAGATCAAAGCTCTTATATCAAAGTTGAACTGCAACATCCTGTGAACTCACCATTCACATAATGTCATGGCCTAAAATTTTGTCTTTTAAATAAATCTCAAGTAAACGTCACATCACGTGGAGTTGAAATCTCTCATTATTCCATAAAACCCAAACTCATCTCAAATAGAAGAGATCTCGCGATTTCTTACAAACAATAATCCCATTTCATTTCATTTAGTAAAATAAACAACCCACGTTGACGTCATTTAAGAAATTTTAAATCAATTTCAAACTAGAGTATTGTGGAAGCGGTCAAAATTCAAGTTTAGCTTTTCATAATCTAAAATCAATCCCCGACCCGTACATAATATCATAAAGATGGAACTAATAGACATAGAGATTGAAATAATACTTCAAAGAAGAGCTACTTTCATTCTTCCCTGAATATGAAAGAATTTTAGAAACTACAAATAGTCAAATGCAAAACTTTCCTTCAATCGTTACATAAAATGAGAACCAAACTTAATAAGCCACTCCATAAAGTAATAAGTGATTTTTAGTCACTGCTCCCCTCAAATCCGCTATCAATATCCATATCATCATCACTTGAAAAATTACTATCCTCGCTACTTGCCATCTTCTCAGCATAATGTGGACCTAAAGGCCCCACCCATGTATTATTTTTGAACTTATAATAAGCAAAGAAACGAAAACGTAATCGATCCATGAAAAATCCTCGGTGGATAGTAAAATGGGTATCGACTCTCTTAAATCGGTATCTAAGAAAACGAGGGTGAGTGAACTCGAATTCTCCACAGTGTTCATCCTCAAGGGCTCAGTAGCTAACGGGTAGATAAATCATGTCTAATCTAAAAAATTGTAATCCATGGGGTAAGCATAAGATTAGACAAGCAACACTCAAGCACACAAACCAAGATGATCACATGGCTCATGCAAATGCTTGCAATCTCATGAAGTCACACCATAGCACACGGATGCAAGTGTATCATCAAAACCTACAATAATCATGGGAAAAAGCATTTCAAATGCATGAAAATCGTGATCCATCTATCACATCCTCCTTCACTCCGAAGGCTTCCGGTGCTCGGTCCAGGCTACTCGTCTAAAGGCATCGCGCAATCTCTCTTTAAGAGAATCTGATCTTCCTTCTCTTGAGGCATCCCCTACTCTAAGGAGGAACCCTCCATACGGTTAACGTCTTGCTATCAAAGACAACTCAATCCGACCTGTCACGTGGGAGCCACCGAGTCTAACTACCCAAGCATCCTCACTCCGAGTTCGAGGGCATTGTGCATCTTATAGCAATCCGTCCGGGTAGCAGTGGCAACACCTCTCATGTGATCCAACTTACCATCGTCCAAAGCATCCCAACCTCTTTGGGGAAAGTAACCATCATCATCACAAGCATCTCATTCATAATTGGATCACTAGCGAGATCAATATCCAGCCTCGGTGAACACATCACATTCCATGCCGACTCGGCTAAATATTGATACATGCAACCTATTAGTTTGAAAGCTAATGCAATCCTAGAGTTTTTTCAAATACTAAGCAGCCCTACAATGCATAGAATCACACCATCATCAAATGCATGCCATCTAGTCAAAACATGACCCGTTTTTGGTTTCAAAGCAAAGAAAAGAAATCCTAGGAGACGAGGACTCTCCTAGCTCATGTGCAAGAGGTCACTTGCCTAGACCGGTTTCGACTTGAACTCGAAGAAGGTGTTGGTGGTTCGTTGATCTTGGCTTGATGAATGGCGGTCCTTCAAATCATGATCAAAGATGACAAGTAAAGAAGGAGTAGAAGAAGAAGAATGAAGGCCGTGGTGGCTCGGCTCAGCTCGGACGAACGACGACGGCGAGAGACGACAGCGACGGCGAATGGCGATGGCAGTGTCTTGGCTCGGTGACTCAGCTTCTTCTTGGTCTCAATCTCTCACACTCTTAGCTCTCTATCTTGGTAGCTCAAATGAGAAGTAAAGTGGGAGGTAGAAGGAAGAATAGGAGTTCAAATAGAATTCTTGACCACCCTTGCATGTCCATGGATTGGAGGAAGTGGGCGGCGGCAACCATTGGCCAAGAGAGGAGGTGGTGGAGCTATCCAAGCTATCATCTTGAAGAGAGGAAGAAGAGAGCTCCTCCATAGGTAATGATAGCCAATTCTTCTCCCTTTGGATGAATGGAAGCCAAGTGGCTTCATCCTTCTTCTAAAGATGAGACTCATGATGAACAAGAGAAAAAGAGAAGAGGAGAAGAGGGAGAGAGAGGGCTCCGCGTGAGAGGGAAAGAGAGGAGGTGGTTGGCGCAAAATAGGGGAAGAGGAGGGGAAAGAAGAGAAAAGAGAGAGTGAGGTCTCTTGCATGCTTCTCCATCTTCAAGGTGGAACAAGAAGAAGAAGACAAGAGGAAGAGAGGAGGGTGACCGGCAGTGGAGAAGGAAAAGAAGAGGGATTCTCCATTTCACAAGAAAGTTCTTCTTCATCATGGTTCTTGACTTGTCTTCATTGGTTCTTAGAAAATGCAAGGTAATGATCATCAAGAACAACAAGAAGAAGACAAGATGAAGAGGACAAGAAGGAAAGAAGAGGGAGGGGAATTGGTTCGGCTCATCCATTCCAAGAAGGCATCATGGCTTTGATTCAAAAGAGAAGAAGACAAGGATGAAGATACAAGAGGAAGAGAAGAGAGGAGGGAGAGGGATTCGGTCATGGCCTTCCCTAGGTCTTCATGATGGCTTCCCTTGGAAGCTTAAGACAATCAATTGCAAGAAACAAGCAAGAATAAGACAACCAAAAAGCAAGAGGAGAGGTGGTTCGGCCAAGGTTCATCCAAAGTGTCCAAATGCCATTTTCAAAGTGCAAAATTCCCTTGCATGGATGCCAAATGTCAATTTTGTTTTCAAAATTTTGACTTCCCTTTGATCAAGAGAAGTGGTCGAATTGTTTAAGAGAGGGGAAGAGTGATTCGGCCAACTCCTTTCCAAGATGTCCAAGTTTTTCAATTCAAGGTCAAGTGCTCCTTTTGCATGAAGGACAAGTGTCAAAGAGGGTCAAAAGCTTGTCCTTCTCTTTTGTGTGAGGTGGCCGAAACTTGGGGAAGAAGGGGAAGGATGGTTCGACCAATCCAAGAAGAAGAGAGGAAAGAAAGAAAGAAAAGGAAGAAAGGTGGTGCATGTTTGACATTTGTCAAAAAGGTTAAAATTCATTTAATAAGAAACCTTGATTAAAATATAATATAATAAGATTTCCCCTCATTAAAATATTATTTTTCTTTTAAAATATAATATCCTATTTTTGCATGTATGTCAAGTGTCACAAATCTTCTAAAAGATGTTTCCTTTCCCCTTTTTAAATTCAAAAAAATGCAAGAGGACAAGTGGATGGACAAGTGGAAGAAGGAGAGAGAGGGTGAACGTGGCTGGTCGGCGTTGGCTGGCCAGCGGCACTGGTTGGTCGATGTCGGCGGTGACTCGTTGGTCAGTCAGTCAGTCTTGGTGTCGTGTCTACTCGTCTCCATCTAAAGGTCAAATGATCAACTAGATGGTCTTAAGGTTAAAATTCAAAATTAGGTCAAGTTAGAATCAACTAGAAAAATCAATTTCTAGGAATTTCAAAATCAAAGTTTAAATGTCGAAATCTCAGTCTCACCGTTTTCTAAATCAAAAGAATAGTTTAAAAAACTTCACTGTTGCCTCAAAATCAATGCCTCAGATGGATGGACAGAGCTTAGGGCGATGATGGATTCACTGTCACTAATTAGTGACGAAAATGATATCCGTGGCTAAATTTCCATAGCAAATTGCGACCAATTGTGTTCCGTCACAAGTTTACTATGGAAAGTTCACAGTCACAAATTTGAGACAGAAATAAGTTTTCGTCACTATTTAGCGTTGATTTTGGCAATGTATGATTAATCCGTCGGAAATTTCATTAAATTTCCTTTAAAATTATGCGCGACATTCAAGCATGAAAAATTACTATAAAAAGCAAAATTTGTGACGGAGGAAGAGAAGTAAGACCAAGGGAGGATGGGCGATGAAGAACATCAGGAATTTTGCGCTTCTTGTTGCCATGTACTAAAAACCCTAACGCCAACGAGTGCATCACTGCGTTCAGCAAAAAAGAGCCA
Organism: Melaleuca quinquenervia; assembly: GCA_030064385.1. NCBI lineage: Eukaryota > Viridiplantae > Streptophyta > Magnoliopsida > Myrtales > Myrtaceae > Melaleuca > Melaleuca quinquenervia. The sequence goes on from CM057720.1 coordinate 12,406,692, forward strand.
TGGGGTTTCTCTTAACTCTGCTTTCCCCTTCTCTCCACGTCCGAGTCATTGAGTGGGTTGGGGTTCTCCTCTCTTATGAGTTCTTCCAACTAGGTAAGTTGCTTGACTAGGTAAGTTGCTTGACACCAAGTAATGTAATTGAAGATTTCTTTGTCATGTGTTTCTTTCTGGGTAATCCTTAGTGCATAAGGACTTGAGAGGATGGCGAAGGGGAAAGCTCATAGCTTTATGTACATGTAAGGGGAATCACTGGGGAGGGAGGCTTCTATGTGAGCGTTTTACGTTGGGCGATTCAGGCGTAGAGGTATTTATGGCTTCTTGATCAGTGTTTATTTCTTTGTTTGGAGGTCTCAGGTTAACAAGAATACAATTCGTTAATTAGATGGTATATTTATCATGTTTTAAGATTTTGGTTTGCCATGTTTGGTCCACCGGCTTCTTATTCAGTGATCTTTGCTTCTCATGTCGAAAGGGCAAAGAAAGGAATTTAGCTTCCAGAGCTTGCTAGCGCACATGTTGCCTTTCAACTTTAGGTAATCAACCATTGTGCAGGGCTTACACCCTTCCCCTATCAACGTATCTTGTTACTTCCATAGGATGTTGATGCCTTGCAAAGTTGTATGCTAGGAATGGTTAAATATGAATTTAGCCTAGCACTTTTGCCCTCTTATGACTTATCCTTAATTGCCTCTAAATTTTCAAGGCTATGGTGTTTAGCTGCTTAATTCTATAAAATGTTGGCATTTCTTTATGCTCTAGTTTGTATGCTCTAGGTTTGAAGGCTCTAGAATTGGATCCACACTTCATCAGAATATGGATTATGCGTTGGCATTCATAAAATGTTACAACTTGAAAATGCACTTTAGAAGCTATCTAACCATTTATATCTATGACATATTTTGGTGGGTTGGACAACGCATTTTAGCTTTGTCAATTACATTCTTCATTCATATGGTTGCTACAAAGGGTGTGACTTCACGTAGCAATAATCATCATCATTTTAATAGCACGAACGTCACAAAAGTGTTGTTGCTAGTTGCGACATCCTGAAATTCAAGGGTCTTACGAGACCGCACGTGACACTTGAGACCAAGCTAAAAAGAGAGAATTGAGCTTTGATTAGATTGAGTTAGCCATAGAAAAGACAATTGGAACAAACCAAAGGTAAAGAAATGGAAGAAATTGTGAAATTGGAAGCCCCAAAGACCCCGTCGTCACCTTGAGCTCTGTTCATCCATCTAAGGCAAGTTAATTTAAGGCCACGGTAAAGTTTTCTAAACTAATTTCTTGATTTAGGAAAAGGGTGAGACCGAGTTTCAACATTAAAAATTTGATTTCACATTTTATAGAATTGATTTTCTAGTTTAATTCTAATGCGATCTAATTTCAAGTCTTAATCTTGAGGCCATCTAGTTGACCCTTTGACCTTTAGATGGAGACGAGTAGGCCTGACACCAAGACCGATGAGTCGTCGCCAATGCCGACTAGCCAACACCGCTGACCTACCAGCCAATGCCTATCGGCTAGCTACCGGCGACAACATCGGCCACCCTCCATCCGTCCACCTCTCCCTCTCCACTTGTCCTCCCACTTGTCTCATTCACTTTTTGACTTTTGGCAAAAGAAAAGAAGCACTTTTACAAGTTTTATGATACTTGTCACACATGCAAAAGGGAAAATAACATTTTAATGAGAGAATCTTACTATATAGCATTTTAATTAGGGGTTTTCTTATACTTATTAAAACTAATTTGGACTCGTGTGACAAATGCCAAACATGCACCACCCTTCTTCTTCCTTCTTCTTCCTCTCCTTTTCTTTTTCCTCTTGAAATTTGGCCACCTTAAAATAAAAGATTAGCTTTTATTTGACAATCAATTTGCCACTTGGCAAACATGCAAGAAGAGACTTTAAAATATAAAGTTTAGGTTTTATAATTAAGAAACTTACACCCTTGTTCTCCCAATTGTCCTTTTTCCTTTGTCTTTGAATTCATTTGACTTAAAGAGAGACCAAATGATGATGTGTATTGAAAATGGCCGAACCACCCTTCTCCTTAAACAATTCGGCCACCTCTTCAAGTTCAAGGGAAAGACAAGCTTTTTAGAAACCTTCGACACTTGTTCTCCATGCAAAAGAGAGTTTGACTTTGAAATGCATATTTGGATGCTTTGGAAAGGACATTGGCCGAACCACCCCCTCCTCTTCTTCTTGATTGTCTTCTCTTCACTTGTCTTTTGTGTTTAATTTCCTTATAATTCCAAGGAGAGTCATGATAGTCTTCTTGGAAAGACAAGGACCTATCTAAGCCTCTTATTTCCTCTCATTGGTTGTTCTAACCAAGACAAGACTTGATGGACTCCATTCGGAGAGCTTGAAGACCGAACCGCCCCTTCTCTTTTCCCCATTCGGTTGTCCTCTTCTTCTTTGGCTTCATGGATGTTCTAATCAAGAAGAAAGAGCCATCATGAAGACCTAGGGAAGGTAAGAGCCGAATCCCCCCCTCTCCTCTCTTTCTTTCTCTTGTCTCTTCCATCTTGTCTTCTTTTCTCTTGAATCAAGGCCATGATGACTTCTTGAAATGGATGAACCAAACCAACTCTCCTCCTTCTCCTCTCTTGTATTGTTCTTCTTGTTCCTTGCTTGTTGGAAGAGTTCCAAGGGGCATCATGAGATTCCCTCTCACGCTGAGCTCTCTCTCTCTCTCCCTCTTCTTCTCTTCTCTTCTCCTCTTGTTCATCATGATCTTCATCTTGAGAAGAAGGTTGAAGCCACTTGGCTTTCATGCACAAAAAGGAGAAGCACTAAACCATCATTACCCATAGAAGATATGTCGTTTTCCTTTCTTCAAGATTATGGCATGGAGAGCTACACCACCTCCTCCTTTGCCCAATTGATGCCGCCGCCCACCTCCTCCAATCGGTGGCCATGCAAGGATGGCCAAGAGTTCTATTTGAACCACCATTCTCCTTCTATCTTCCACTTGACTCATCAAGCTTCCAAGATGGAAAGAGAGCTAAGAGATTGAGAGATTGAGACCGTGAAGCCGAGCCACTGCCAAGCCATCCACCGTTGCCATTTGTAAGCCAAGCCACCAATCACAACCACTTCTCTTCTTCTTCTACTCTTCTTCTTTGGTTTGTCCTTGATCATGACATGAAGAAGGACCGCCATACGTCGAGCCGAGATCAATAAGCCACCGACTCCTCCCTTGAGTTCGAACCAACTCCAGTTAGGCAAGTGACCTCTAGTTCATAAACTATGAGAGTCATCATCTCTTAGGGTTTCTTTTCTTTATTTTGAAACCTACAATGGACCATGTTTTGACTATACGACATGCATTTGATGATGGTGTGATTTCATGCATCGTAGGGCCGCTTATTGTTTGAAAAAGCTATAGGGTTGCATTAAATTTCAAATGAATAGGTTGCATAGATCAATGTTTAGCCGAGTTGGCATGGAATGGAACGTGTACAAGGCCGGACATTGATCTCGCTAGTGTTCCAAATGTAAATGTAATGATTGTTGATGATAGTTACTTTCCTCAAGAGATTAGGATGCTTCAGATGATGGTAGGTTGGGACAGCGAGGTGTTCCCAATGCTAGCCTAACGGATTGCCATGTGACCCACGATGCCTTCAGAGTAAAGATGACCAGATTGTTAGACCCGGTGGCTCCCACGTGACAAGTCGGATTAAGTTGTCTCCGATAGCAAGACGTCATATGTGTGGAGGATTCCTCCTTAGAGTAGGGGATGCCTTGGGAGAAGAAGGGTCGGATTCTCTTTAAGAGAGATTGCGTGATGCCTCTAGACGAGTAGCCTGGACCGAGCACTGGAAGCCTTAGAAGTGAAGGAGGATGTGATAGTGATGATCACAATTTTATGCATATGAAATGCTTTTCTCATGATGAAATATTTTGCAGGTTTTAGTAATAAACTTGCATGCTTATGCTATGGTGTGACTTCATGAGAATGCGAGCATTTGCATGGGCCATGTGATCATCTTGGTTTATGTGATTGAGTGTAGCTTGTTAAGCTTATGCTTACTCCACGATTACAATTTTCCAGATTAGCCATGACTTACCTACCACTTAGCTATGGAGTCCTTGAGAACGAACATCACAAAAAATTCAAGTTTACTCGCTTTCATTTTCCTAGATGCCGATTTAAGAGAGTCGATACCCATTTTACTATTCATGAAGGCTTTTTCATGGATCGACTACGTTTTTGTCTCTTCGCTTATTATAAGTTCGAAAATGATATATGGATAGCAAGTAGCGAGGATAGTAATTCCTTGGATGGTGATGGCATGGATTTGATAGCAGATCCGAGGAGAGTAGTGACTACAGTCACGAATCTATTAAAGGAATGGCTTTATGAGTTTGATTTCATGTTATGTAATGTTGAATGAAAGTTTTTTACGTGACTATTTATAGTCTTTTAAACTCCTCCTTATTTGTGGAAAAGAATGAAAGAAGCCTTCCTTTGTTGTGTTATTTCATTACCTACGTGTACTAGCTCCATTCTCTTGATAAATTGTACAGGTTGGGGTATGGTTTTAGCTTATGATAAGCTAAACATGAGTTTTAATCACTTCCGCAATACTCTAATTTAAATGGTTTATGGAACCCTAGGCTAGGGGTTCACTTTGCTCTGATTTGGGACAATTTAAATGATTATGAAAAACCTAACATGGGTTGTTTTATTTCCATAAATGGAACAAAATGGGTTTGTGTTTTAAAGTAGAACGATAGATCTCTTTTAATCAAAATAAATTTAGCTTTATAAAATAATAAGAGATCATGGTTCTAAGTGACGTGACGTTTACTTATGTTAGCTCACAAAAAAAAAAATTGGCCGTGGCAATCCGTAAAGGGCTTTATCGCAGGTCGCTACATTGGTTGAGTAGTTGGCTTGGTCTTTGATGGTGGTTAGTCAACGGTTCTCTAGAAATGCATCGAAGGATTTGATATTGATGCACAATGTAATTGCTTTTCATGCAATTGCTAAGTAGTAAATCTATCTTCCCGTTTTCTATAATAACTAACTAGTGTGATCATGCAATTGCTAAATTGTTGTAATATTATGATCATTTTTTATTACCTTGGTTCAGGTAGCTTTCTTGGTATAACGTCCAATAATGAGGCTTTTCAAGATAGATGGATGTTTAGAAGTTTTTTGGCCTTTGGATGACAATGACACTGTGAACTTAGAGCCTGAGTCCAAAGAGAAGTCTTACGACTTAGTTCTTGTTCTTAGCCAACAATTGCTTATGTGTCTATGTTTATTAATCAAAATGTTACTAACAAGTGATTGTGCATCTATGTGATATATCTTGCTTCAAAGCAGTAGTCCTATTTTCGTAATTGGCATTCTGATACAAGAGAAAGAAACTTGGTGCTTCAATGTTTGCTATTGTGCTGGTACATTATAAGAGAAATATTTATGTTTTCTTTTGGTGCTTAGTTCTAGAAAATATTCGTTGCAGCTTTCTATCCAAAAACATTAATAAAAATTTATCGATCAATTCAAATACAACAATGGAACAATGTTCAAAAATCCAATTAACATTTTTTGTGGCAAATTATCGACGAATTCCGATGCAAATTACAATCCAAAAAACAAAAGTCGAGGCACATTATTGATGAATTTTGCAATGAATAATCGACAAAAAAATTCATTACACAAGCGTCAATTTTAGCCATGAAATACAATGTTGCCATGAATTTTGCCACGAACTTTGCCACGGACTTTGCCACCACGAAGCATTACAGCCGAATTTTGCAACAACAATTAGCGGTGAATTCTGCAATTCTCTTTGCGATGGAAATTATTGACGAATTTATGCAACGAATTTGGTGACAGGCATTTAGCAACGAATTTTGCCATGATAATTTGCAACAACATTCGGCGACGAACTTTATGACGAGACGGATGTTAGTGATGATTTTTGCAAGGAAATTAGTGACAACTTTTGCAACAAATATATGTGGTCGCAAATTAGCTATGAATCTTTGCGACGAATAGTTAGCAACGAATTTTGTGAAGATGTGTTTCGTAACAAATTGTCGACGAGAAGTACGACGTAATTTTAGTGACGAAATTTTGCAACAACATTTATGTTTGTACAAATTGGCAACAAATTTTACGACGAACTTTTAGCAACGGATACTTTTCGTCACTATTTTAACGAAGGAATTAGTGACGGATTGTGTTCATCCCAAATTGGCAACGAAGACTCAGATTTTTTTGTCGGTAAATTTTTGCGACATTGTTTTAACGACAATAAAGTTTTCATTGCTGATTCTTTTAGTGACAAATTTACCCATTTTTCCTTCACAAATTCCGTAGCTAATTGGCCATTTGTTTTGTAGTGGACACGCTTTTACATGATTGAATGAGATATAAATTAACTTTGGTCAATGTTGTTTCTAATAAAACATCCGGAGATTTTGTAAATGACCAATTGTTTTACGTAATTATAAAAACGCCAAAAGAAATTGCTACAGTTGGGCCTCCCAAGTGGGGACGGATCAAATGGATTTACACGAATTCTAATTGGACCTCTTGATAAGCAACAGGTGGACTACTTTGCTTCCCAGTTTGTCTAAATCAAAGGGAATTTCACTCGGTATGCTAGAATTTGAAGATCTTTGGGATTAAAAAAGCCTGTTTGTGGTATTGCTAGGCGGAAATCCTTAATATCAAGATTCTCACGCTTGAGTTTATACAAATGGAATATTGCGTTGAATAGGTTTTAAAGCTTGGTTTATGTATTAAGTTCGAGGCAAGAAGGTAGGAATGTTGGATTGATAGTGGCACAAGAACCCAGTTGGGTTCGAGATTTGGGAAGCAAAAACCTCTTCAGTTGAGCTTGAAATTGGGGCTGAAATTGAATTTCTAAATCTAATGCTTTGCCCCAAGGGATTTACGTGAGATGGAATTGGAAGTTTAAGGCTTGCAATTCGATAAGGTGGTTAGATATGCTTACAGAGCTGCTGAAATTGAACAATTTATTGCAGCTTGCGTTTTGAGGAATAGTAATTGAAATTTCTAAGTTTAAATAGTTCAATCTTCTCATTAACCACCGTAGTGAAAAAGGCATTTAGTGTATATCATTTCAGAGTGGCTACTTGGTACTAGATTGAGGTTTAAAGCATTTAAATTGGATTTTATATGCAAGAGAGCCAAATCTGCCCAGATTTTGTAGCTGGATGATTTCAAAAGTTCAATGTGAGTTTTTTTGGGTTGGATCACTTAACTGAAATGTCATATCTGATGGTCAATTTTACATTTTATATGGATCAGTGTGTCTTGCTATAGATTGTTCATTTTGTTGTAGTCTAATGGAAGGGTAATGTTATAAACTCAAAATGATCAAAATGGCCTTATTCGAACTTATAAAATGTGTCAATACATTTGATAATATCATGTATACTATTATTGGACCCAAGCCATGACATGTTGCTCCCCTTGAATATATACACCAATTAAGGGAGACTAGTAGTGCCTATCTTGCGGGCTAGGGGATTGACATGTCTGCAATTGCCTTTGTCGCACCTGCCCACTTCCATGATTATTTTATTAATATACCATCGTTACAGAAAACCCTCCATTAAAATTTCCAAGACAGATCAAATCAAGACATCGGCTCATAAGACAAGCACATCAGCACCCAGGAGCACCACAAGCCTTCGAAACAAACACTGTCTTACTGATTACAAAGAGCAGTATATTACAAATATTTACACAACTACAACCAAAACAAACACAACGACAAATAACTGGACGACACTCTTTCCTCCTGTCAAATTATCCAACCAAAATGACCAAGAGAGGAAAGAAAAGTAGTACTACTACTTACACAAAGTGGGGTCCTCGACTACCAAACTAAGGGTCCACGACATTGCCTCCCTTCGGGTCCCTAAACCCTAAAGCGGGGTTGTGGTAAAAAAAACTTGACCCTCGGGCTCCTCATTATGGTCCATATAAAACACTAAAGGTCCCCCGGTTTCCCCTTCATAGAGTCACCAGTATTCATGTCCTATCCACCATCGTTGCAGAGAATTCCAATCCCACAACATAATCGAGTGTTTCTCTATCACCCTACCAGAATCAGTCTCAACCCTTAGTAATTGACTAGCCAGAGTCCTTAGGTTCAAGTCGGTTTCTATCCTCGAGAAGCTTCTCGTCAAACTCGCAGGAAGCCTCCCACTCAAACAACTTCAAATCCCTCTTTGTCCGGTTCCCTTGCATGTAATGTCTCATTGTCGGGCTAAGGTCCTCCTCCTCCTCGAGGTGGTTCAGTCCATGCTCTCGGTCCATGATCTGTTCCTGAAATAGGGTTTATGGGTAGTGAGATATAGTGTATCTCGGTGAGTGACCTTATGCTGTTCCTTAACGGTGAGGGTCACTATTCTAATGTTCTAGAAAAGTTCTACGGTTAGTATCCATCCCCCTTTCGATACTTCCGAACACAAACCTTCCAATGGTCAGCCAGGGGCATTGGCCCCTAACCTTTACTCCCTGCAAAAATGAGTTAGGCGTCGAACCAACATTTACAATATAGATTATACAAACCAACAAACGAATATGACTTACCGTAGCCGGCCCGTGGCTAAACTGAGTCACTCGATGGTTTAATTTCCATCCTCTTCTCTACTAATTTTCAATCTAACAATGTCTTTGTACCTAAGCCTTCATTAAATCACACCCCTAAACATCTGTAAGGATTGTCTTTCCTTGTGAAGTAAAATTCCATCCATACACACATATCAACTACAATTTGAATGTTAATTAAATCCAAACTTAGATTTGGTTAGGTCACTCACCTAGAGTCGAGGTACTTGATACTTGAAGAAGATGCGCCAGGGTGAGCTGAAGCCTACGATCAGTAATCGTGTCGGTAAGCGGGCTTGATTTCTTGTGGCCTGCGTACATAGACCCATCAAATCAATTGAGTCAACTCATTACCATGTCCATTGGGTCAATTGAATGCTAACTCAATCGATCAGGTCTCTTAGGTACCAAACTAGAACAATCGGACACTAATCAAGTTAATTGAGTACCGAATTAGGTCAATCGGACACTAATCAAGTTAACTAAATATTGAATTTGGTCAATCGGATTCTAAATCGAATCAATTGAGCGCTAATTTAAATCAATCGAGTTCCGAATCGATCAATTGGGTATGAATCGACACAAACCGGGTCAATCGGGTCAAAATTGACCCATCCATGTCAATCGGGTCAAAATCGACCCAATCGGGTCAAATTTTACTAATCCGGGTCAATGGGGTCAAAATTAACCCGACTTAAGACATCGGGTCTGGAAGGGGAGGGCAGTCGGGTTTGAAGTCCAATTCCTCCCCTTTCCGGCCAACCCACTGGGGCCCACTGGCTAGAGCTGGACAAGGCCCCTGAGGAGCGTCGATTGGTGGTAGCGCCAAAGTTGGAGGTGGCCAAAGTGACGGATAATGTGACATCTTGAAATTCAAGGATCTCACGAGACAACACTTGACACCCAAGAACGGTCAAAATGAAAAGAATTGAGCTTGGATCAGATTGAGCTAGTCACAAATAAACAGTTTGAACAAACCAAAGGGAAAGAAATTGAAGAAATAATGGAAACCCCGAAGACCCCTTCATGAATCCATCGTCGCCCCGAGCTCTGCCCATCCATCTGAGGCATTTGATTTTGAGGCAATGGTGAAGTTTTCTAAACTATTTTTTGATTTAGAAAACGGCAAGACCAATTTGACATTTGAACTTTGATTTTGAAATTCCTAGAAATTGATTTTCTAGTTGATTCTAACTTGACTTGATTTTTGAGTCTTAACCTTAAGACCATCTAGTTAACCGTTTGACATTTAGATGGAGATGAGTAGACACGACACCGAGACTGACTGATTGACCGACGAGTCACTGCCGACGCCAGCCAACCAGCGCCGCTGGCCAGCCAACGCCGACAGGTCAAGCCACCGACCATGTTCAGTCTCTCTCTCCTTCTTCCACTTGTCCATCCACATGTCCTCTTGCAATTTTGAATTTAAAAAGGGGAAAAGAAACGTCTTAGAAGATTTATGACACTTGTCACACATGCAAAAATGGATATTATACTTTAAAAGGAAAATAATATTTTAATGAGGGGAAATCTTATTAGATTATATTTTAATCAAGGTTTCTTATTAAATGAATTTTAATTCTTTTTTACAAATGTCAAACATGCACCAGCTTTCTTCATTTTCTTTCTTTGTTTCTTTCCTCTCTTTTCTTTGCTTTGGCCGAACCTACCCCTTATTTCTCTTGAATTTCGGCCACTTCTAAGAAGGAAGCAAAGATTGACTTTTCGTTGACCAACCAATTGCCACTTGGCAAACATGCAAGAAAGGTTTCAAAATAAAAAGGTTTAATTGAGAAACTTGCTCCTTACTTCTCTTGGTTTGTCATTTACTTCTCATTTAATTTTGTCAAAGCAAATGATGGTGATTCGGAAATAAATGGCCGAACCATCCTTCCACTTCTTCTCCAAGTTTCAGCCACCTTAAATAAAAGAGAAAGGACAAGATTTTGACCCTCTTTGAACACGTGTTCTTTATGCAAAAGGAGCATTTGACCTTAAATTGAAAAACTTGGACATCTTGAAAAGGAATTGGCCAAATCACTCTTCCCCTCTCCTAAACTATTCGGCCACCTCTCTTGATCAAAGGAAAGTCAAGCTTTTTTAAAACCAATTGACATTTGGCATCCATGCAAGGGAATCTTGGACTTTGAAAATGGCATTTGGACAACTTGGATGAGCCTTGGCCGACCACCTCTTCTTCTTTCCTCTTGGTTGTCTTCTTCTCACTTGTTTCTTGTAATTGATAGCTTTAAACTTCCAAGAGAAGTCATGATACCATCCTTGGAAAGACAAGGACCAATCCAAGCTCCCTCTTTTCCCTCTTTGTTTATTCTAGTCAAGACAAAGCTTTGAAGAGACCAAGAGAAGCATGAACCGAACCAACCTCTCTCCTCTCTTCCATTCGGTTGTCCTCTTCTTCATTGACCTATTTGGTGTTCTAATCAAGAAAGGGAAGTCATCATGAAGACCTAGGGAAGGCAAGGCCGAATCCCTCTTCTTCTCTTCCTCTTGTCTCTTCCTCCTTGTCTTCTCTTCTTTGGAATCAAGCCATGATGACTCTTGGAATAGATGAGCTGAACCAACCATCTCCACCTCTTCCTCTTGTCCTCTTGTTCTTGTTCTTTGTTCATTTAGAGTTTCAAAGGCCATCATGAGGATTCTTTCTTGGAGATTGGAGAAGGATGCAAGAGACCTCACTCTCTCTTTTCTCTTCTTTCCTTCCCCCCATTTGCGCCAACCACCTCCTCTCTTCCCTCTCACACCGAGCTCTCACTCTCTCCCTCTTCTCCTCTTCTCTTCTTCTCTTGTTCATCATAACCTTCATCTTGAGAAGAAGGATGAAGCCACTTGGCTTCCATGCATCCAAAAGAGGAAGAATTAACCATCATTACCTATGGAAGAGATCTCTTCTTCCTCTCTTCAAGATGATAGCTTGGATAGCTTCACCACCTCCTCTCTTGGCCAATGGTTGCCGCCGCCCACTTCCTCCAATCCATGGACATGCAAGGGTGGCCAAGACTTCTATTTGAACCACCATTCTTCCTTCTACCTCTCACTTTACTTCTCATTTGAGCTACCAAGATAGAGAGCTAAGATAGTGAGAGATTGAGACCAAGAAGAAGCCAAGCTATCGAACCAAGCTACTGCCATTGCCGTTCGTCCAAGCCAAGCAAAGCCCCCATGACCTTCATTCTTCTTCTTCTACTCATTTACTTGTTGTCTTTGATAGTGATTCGAAGGATCACCATTCATCGAGCTGAGACCAACAAACCACCGACAACTTCTTCGAGTTCAAATTGAAACCGATCTAGGCAAGTGACCTCTTGTACATGGGCTAGGAGAGCCCTCGTCTCTTAGAATTTTCTTTTCTTTGCTTTGAAATAAAAAATGAGTCATGTTTTGACTAGATAGAATGCATTTGATGATGGTGTATTTCATGCATCGTAGGGCCGCTTAGTACTTGAAAAATCTCTAGGATTACATTAGCTTTCAAACTAATAGGTTGCATGGATCAATATTTAGCCGAGTTGGCATGGAATGGGACGTGTTCGCCGAGGCCGGATATTGATCTCGCTAGTGATCCAAAATTGAATGTGATGCTTGTGATGATGATGGTTACTTTCCTCAAAGAGGTTGGGATGCTTCTGATGATGGTAGGTTGGATCACATGAGAGATGTTGCCAATGCTAGCCGAACAGATTACCGTGAGATGCACGACGCCCTCGGAGTGAGGATGCCTAGGTAGTTAGACCCGATGACTCCTGCGTGACAAGTTGGATTGAGTTGTCTCCGATAACAAGACATCAGACATGTTGAGGGTTCCTCCTTGGAGAAAGGGATGCCTTAAAAGAAGGAGGGTCGGATTCTCATGAAGAGAGATTGTGCAATGCCTCTAGACGAGTAGCCCGGACCGAGCATCGGAAGCCTTCAGAGTGAAGGAGGATGTGATAGATGGATCACGATTTTCATACATTTGAAATACTTTTTCTCATGATGAAATATTTTTGTAAATTTTGATGATAAACTTGCATCCGTGTGCTATGGTGTGACTTCACAAGATTGCGAGCATTTGCATGAGCCATGTGATCATCTTGGTTTGTGTGCTTGAGTGTTGCTTGTCTAAGCTTATGCTTATCCAGTCCTACGTGCACAAAGGTACTACATCGAGTTTGTGGATATGTACATTGAGGAGAGCAAATTTTTACATTCCCGTTATCCGAATTCTAGGTTTCATCATGTAATAACCACTCTAGTCTTCTATGGTGGAATCATCCATGGATTCACTCGTTATCATTTTCGTGCGGACTACCTCTGGACCAGGAATGCTTGGTGAGGACCGTTGTCTCTATTCACTTATAGCGACATATATGATGGCGAGGATGAGTCCGAGGAGGACTAGGTGTGGTTAGGGCCAAGTTCGGGGAGGGCCGCCATTTTGGCTTTTGGTGTTGTAGGATGAAAATTAGGGTGGTTGTTGTTGTTTTGTTATTTCAAGTGTTGAAATGTTGTTTGCAAACTCTTATGCCATTTTGCTACGATTTACATCATGCTAGGAGTTGTGTTATGATGATTTTCATCTTTCATTTCCATGTAATTGGGGAAGAATGAAAGTAGCCCTCCTTTGAAGTATTTATTTCAATGTCTATGTGTACTAGCTCCATCTTTATGATATTATGTCCGAGGTCGGGGATTGATTTTAGCTTATGAAAAGCTAAACTTGAATTATGATCACTTCCACAATACTCTGATTTTGAAATTGATTTAAACGGTTTCTTAAATGACATCAACGTGGACTGTTTATTTTACTAAATGAAATGAAATGGGATTATATTTTATAAGGTACCGTGAGATCTCTTCTATTTGAGATGAGTTTGGGTTTTATGGTAAAATGAGAGATCTCGACTCCACGTGACGTGTTGTTTATTTCAAAAGACAAAATTTTAGGCCGTGGTGTTCTATGAATGGTGAGTTCGCGGGACGTTACAGCCCAACTTTGGTATCAGAACTTTGATCTTTCAAAAAGCTTTCATAAGAAACCGTTTATGTGTTGGTTTATGGAAAACCCTAGGCTGGGGGACGTTATAGATAATTGTCTAAGAATCCGGCAAGTTCGGGTTTCGAAAGGAAAAAGGGCAAGTGTTTCGTGCACTAATCGTCCCATTCATGGCTACTTCCCGCAACTTAAGGTGCCTAAACATAATATTAGTGTGAGTATGAATCAATTGACACCCAAGGCGTGGAACGAGGTTCGCCGGAGCGACGGAACGACCCAATCTAGGGTTTTCAGTGGCCATCCCTCTTTAAGTCAACACCAGCTTCATTCTACTTTAATTCAACTCGATTACTTGCTGCATTCGTGCTTTCCAAGCTAAAGAAATGGAAAACTCACGATTTAAAGCTCCAATGTCCTCCCTAAAAATAGAGCCGTTGAGCTGGTTTTCGAGGGTCGACGGCGTCACCCAGGTCAAAGTCGCTGGAGCTAGGTCGTTCCACCTTGAAGATCACAACTCCAAGAATAAATTTAGTGTTCACTCTCTCTCTCTCCTCTTTTCGCCTAATTCGTGCATGAGGGTTTCTAAAGGTGGGTCGGCGCTCGGTGGAAAAACAGAGGTGGCTTTGATCCACATGGTACCCTTGTTCAGCCCTTACCAGCGTTGTCCGACCAAGATTGAGGGTTAGGGACGCATGGCATGCAACGACACATGCCGGTTGGCTCCGACGAGCTCACACCGCTCCCCTACCTACCACGTGTTTAAGGATTTGTGCAGGTGGTGTGGAGTTTTGGTTCAGTGAACCGGTCAGCAGGTGGTGAACCAACCGGTTCACCCCCTTGCACTAAACCGATCGGCACCTAGTCCATTGACCCGATCAACAAAAACCTTTTTTTCTAAAAGTCCCAAAATTCCCTAAATCTCAATTTTGGCAATTTTCTAATTTTTCCACTATTGGCTTGAATTTTACAAAATTTACATGTCCTTACCCAAAAAGAAAATTCTATGGCATCGAAATTCAGTCTGTTACAACCTTCATCCAACTCTGACGTCTAAAATTTTGCAGAAAAGTTGAATATGCATCTTTTTGTAAAAGTAAAATAGAAAATAACAGTGAAAAGAAAAGGAGAGAAATCAATGACTAACACACTATGTATGGCCCATCAAAGCCCACCAAATTAATTCAAACGTGAAACCTGTGATACATTTGCCATCGGTTAAGCCCAAAATCAATTGAAAATCCATTTTTGGCCTACTAGACCATGAACCCATCAAGCGGTGGGCATGAGGAGCTGCAGTAGTGGCGCCATAGCGCGAAAGCCTTGTCGGGCCTTAGGTAGCAGCAGGGACGCCGGGGTACCAACTCGATGAAGAATTGCAATGTCGACACAGGGCATTTTGACGAGCAAACCACCACAAACATGGACCAAACCAGGTGCCATAGAAGGTCGTAGCAGTGTCAGGGCAACGGCAACGTCAATGGGATAGCAAGGCTCTTGGAGGTAGTGGACCTCGCATGTGAATGGTGTCAAGTACAGAGGCGATGTACAGCAATAAGTGAAAGCAAGGCTTGGCATAACTGGTTGTGTAGGATCGATGGGATTGGCATGAGGCAATTAGGAGGGGAGGCAACGGCCACAACAATGGCGGCGGAAAATAGGTAATCGATAAAGAGTGGAAATGACGGCATCGCGGCTCAAATTAGCGTGGCCTTGAATAGCAATAGTGTTGTCATGGTGCAATGACGACATTGGCGAGGCTGTGGCAGTATCTAGGCTTGGCAATGGATTGATAAGGACGACGACATTAGCATGAGGGCGAACATTAACATTGTGGGGCACTAGAGACTTATGGCCATAGGTCTAGCTGTGACAACATCGAGTGTGGTCAGCAATGAGGAAGTGCGTTCATAGTGGCTGTTTTACAACTTCATTGCTAGATATAGTTGGATGTGTGCTCGAAGTGCTACTAACCATGCTTGAAGATGAAGACATTCTACCAACAAAAATTAAAAAAATTATAAAAATTATATAAAAAAATAATTATAAATTTAATGTATACTACAACTACAAGTAAATATGTTGACAAGAAAATAAAAATAAGTTCATATACAACACACTCCATTAAATAAAAACTCTATGTGGCAGGTACAATCTACAAGAAGAGCTCGAATAGAAGATAAATCAAAGCATTTGTGCGTGATGCTAGTAAATTAGTTTCCAATGCATATTGAGTAATCAGTAATCATAATGCCACCTAAAGTCATGTCAAGTTTGCCTTTTGTCCAACACTTTATATGTAAACAATGAACAAAATATGCAAGATGTGAATCTCACTAGCTGTCCTTGTAGTCACCTAAATAAAAGTAAGAGAACATGCTGCATATAATGCCACAATAGTAATCCCAAACATGAAGTCATAAATTGGACGAACAAATCTCTATACAAAGCATGCATCTTGATTGTAGAACTAGAAAGTTACCCAACAACTAACGAGTTTAGCACAACTATTATCTTCGACACCACGTGTAAATAATAGAGAAAAAGCCGTCGATATAAGTAAAAGTTTATGGCAAACTCCCCATTCAGTCCATGCAAGGCTTGTATTCCACAAATCAAGAAAAGGCATCAAAAATGGATTCGGTCTTCATAGACACATTGCCAGACTCTAGCAGCCAAAAAGAGCCCAATTAGAGAGAGAGAAGAAAAAAAACAGCCACTTCAAGTGGCAAGTTCATCTATATAAATCAAAGAATCAACTCATTTTCTTCAAGCAAACGATCAAAAACACGTAGGCTTCAATTCAAGAACCAGGGTCCCAGAGGTGGGTATCTCTCCAAGGTCACATCTTTAAACTCAACATTTTTATGGGGACAAACAATAACCAATATCAGTTTGACAACTCCAGCCAAACATAAAAAATCAATTTCTTGCAAAATAAGAAGAAATGAAAAACACATGCCGACCATATCCGATTCTTAGGAGCAGAGGACAAGAGCCAATTCAGGAAGAGGGCAAATGAACGAGTCCCTTCAACAAAAACCCATTACTCTCTAAACCTATCCAAGCAATGTAGGCGTGAAAATTTGGTACTGAATCGCAATACTCGGAAATGGGCAAAGCTAAACCAAGAAAAAAAGATAACAAGAGAGAGAGGGAGAGGACATAGGGGACTAACTTGTGAGCGTTGTACTCATGCTCTCCAAGTCAATGAGGTGTTGCGACGAGGATGGGTTGGTGACTTCAATTGTCACGTCCCGAACCTCGAGAGCGCGCACATCCCTCAATGGTCTATTTAAATTGCGACGTTCCCAGGACACGTCGCCGACCCAATTAATTATGCACATGCGGAAGCGAATTAAACAATCCCCTGACAACAACCAAACATGAGATAGAAAAGTAGGACAACCAATTCAACAGATTCAATCCCGAGTTTAGGTAAACGAAAGACTAAACCAAAAATGGTTTACAAACTATCTAAACTCCAAGATCTACAGCCACATGCTCCAGGTCCATCCAAAGGTGTGCTCCAAAATCATCACCTACGGTACTTCCTATCGCATGGGACGTACCTCTAACTAGGGACCTGCAAAAATAATGTTAAGTTGAGACAACGTCTCAACGAGTCTATCCCCTACGCCCCAATTAGGAAGAAAATTCACCTAGAGGTGGCCTAACACACATCAAACAATCCTTACCTTGTCTTAGCACCTCCCTGCACATCAGTACAGTTCATAAACATATGCAGATAGCAAGCATGTTCAACGATTGGAACACTGCACATCAATCATCCAACACTCACAGAGGTCCCGATTATAAGACCAAATCGTTATGACACTTCCCATTCCATGTCACACAATTTCGTCCCATAATAAGGCGTGTCAAATCAATGTTCTGATGTTTCTTGACCCGCGTAAACACGCCTCAGGTCCTCGCCACAACCCGCGTAACGTTCACGCCTCAGGTGTGCGACTCGCCACAACCCGCGTCAAGTTCACGCCTCAGGTGTGCGACAGTTGGCCTCGTCAGACTTAACTAAACCCCGCGTAAACACGCCTCAAGGTAGCCCGCGTAAGTTCACGCCTCAGGCTTATCTCTTTACCACAACCCCACGTAAAGTTTACGCCTCAGGGTAATAAAACCAATCAATTTCATAAATACAACATGCTTATGTCTCAACAAGCATATGATCAATGATTCAAGTCATGTGATTTAAAATCGAACCACTTGATAGATAAATGTACCACATGATTCTCACTCAAGGCCACGTGATTAATAATCGGACCACACCATTAATTAACGTGCCACACGATTAATCAATCACGGCCACACGATTAATAACCGAACCACACGATTAATTACGTACCACACGATTAATCAATCACGGCCACACGATTAATTAAGTTTAATAATAAATGACATCATAATTCCTAGAATATCTTCTAGAAATCTTCTCTTGCAAGATAGCTTCATTTGACATCATCCATGACTTCATATTCATAAATGCCCATAATTACACATGTGACATCATCACATATACACTGTTCAGCAAGCACGACATCAAGAACAACCACAAAATCAATATCGGTCCCGATCAGCAGAAATAGGGCCACTCGCGTGTCTCCAAGTTTAAATCCAGAAACTCAATCAAACGAGTTCGGACAATTCCCAAAATTTAATATGTCATAAAGGACTCTTAAATGAACATTTTTCATGAAGACACCTTGACCCAGATCCTTCTGGATCAAGAGCAGTAAATCGCTCAATACGCTACAAGAATTGTGCCCGTTTCCAGAAGTCACGTCTTTCAAAACCAGCTTGGTTCGGGATACAAACCTTATCCGTTTGCTTTGAAATTTTACTATGTTAAACTAGAAGCTGTAATAAACAACTTTTGTGAAGGAACGCTTTCGAAATTCGGACCCTAGGAGTTGATAAAAATCCATTGAACACCAAAAGATCACATGTTCCAGCAAAAACAGGGGTTCTGTTTTCTTCCAAACGAAGTTGAAATATTACCCTTTTAAATCCATAAAATCTTGGGTAAAATATATGTTATAGCTGAAGATGTCTACAACATTTCTCAAGAAGAAATCGATCTCAAAATCTCAGTGAATCTCATTCCACAAAATTGGCAAACAGATTCAAGAGAAATCAGCCAAACTCAACTAAATCAACTTCCCTAGTGTTCATCTAACCCAAAACCACTCTAATCAAGCTAATCAACACTAATCTAACCCCCTAGGTGTAATCAACATCCTAAGAGAGGATTAGGAAGTAGATCACGGGATTAGCGAACCAACGGGTCCACGACGGCGGCGGCGCGAAGGCGAGCATTGGAGCATGGCTGGCTGAGCTTGGGTTGGCTGGTCCGGTGGTGGAGTTTGAGCAGCAAAGGAGTGGGCGTGAGCAGCAAATGGAGAGAGAAAATGAGAAAAGGAGAAGGAGTTCTCTTGTCTTGAGGGAGAAGCCAAAAACTTGTCAAGCAAGTTTTCTTGTGGCCAATGGTAGGTCTTCTACCCCTAAAGTCAAATTATCAACCAATAGATAATTTCTTCTCCTTTTCTTCACAAAATAAAGTCTTTTTGGAGGTCAACTACATCCCTTGACCAGCCCCTACGAATTTCCACTATTTTTCCACCTATTAATTCAATTTGGTAGCCCAAAAATCCAACTAAAGAGGCCCCTCCGAATTTCTTGATTCAAATTTGCTGAATTGAACTTTCTCGCAAAATTCCCGGCTCGATGGAATTTTCCCAAAAGATGAGACAAGCTCCTAAAAATAAATCATGACACACTCGAATGTTCGATTCCCAAATCCGAGTTCAATTTCATGGTTAAAATCAACCGAACGCGATTCTAGTACAATCCAACTTATCAGGTAGCTTTTAGGGATTTATCACGATTATATCCCTTAACGGCTTTACCTGATATGTTAGTTAACTCAAGAGTGGCCAGCTCCGAGAAAAAGACCATAGGCGCGTCGGTGAAAAGCCCATTTCATTTTATTTCGGACAGGGTCAAAATTCAGGATGTCACATCAATTCCCCTGGATCTTGGTCTCGAATCTCACTACTACAAGCTTGCAAGAGAGAGATCTTCTTCTCTACCTCGAAACTCCTTGATCTCTGCCTCATATCTCTACCTTAGCTTAGATCTGAAGGTGCGCAATCGGGAGCTTACGGCACAATTATTAGAGAATAAGGGTGACTGAGAGTTAAGGCACGATTGTGAGAGAAGAAGGGCGCAATCTTCCCCCAAAACTTTTCATTATTTTTATTTTTATTAATTTTTATATTTACATTTTGACCCCTAATGTATTAAAATTTTATAAAACTGACCCGTGTATGTTGGAATCATGTGTTGAATTTTGGGACTCGAGTGTCAAAGCGTGTCAGCTTTTACTTCAATACACATTGATTGCATGTCAGAGCATGTTGGACATGACACAAAGGCCTCTGGAGAGTATCTAGAGCGCGACACAGTTTCCTTGACTGCCTATGATACTAGGACGGGTATGGGAAGACCCTAAAGGTGTAACACGGTTCCTTAGTGGTGGCTTCTCAAAGATGTAACACGACTGTCCAAGGGATGCCTAGGGGTGTAACAGGATTCCCCAAAATGCCCTGTAATGCCGAGATAGGTATAGGAAGACCCTTGGGGTGTAACACGATTCCTTGGTGGTGACAGCTTATGGGTGTAACATGGTTCCCCCATGGTGGCAAGTGCAGCACGAATTGCTAAAATGAAATGTGGTTATTTAATGATACAATGTTTTGGTATTGCCTTCTTGCATGTGTAGTTATAAGGTTATGTAGTATCGGTTAGTGGATACATCATTTGTTGAGTTTATACTCACTTCGTCGTTGAGTATTCTCTTTCAGATCATTAGTGATGTTGACTTTGTTTGCCTCCTCCACCCTTAGATACGGTACTCCAGTAGACTTCTTGGGTCATACTACGAACTTCATAGGCATTGTCTTCATCTAATATATTTCCATTTTAAAAGTAGACATAGGATACCTTGCAGGTCCAATGCTGCTTGGATTTGTAGCCATCTATGTCCAAGTTGATAGGTCACCAGTAGACCTCTCTTACATCCCAACTACGACGATGTAGACACTGCCAGTAGGGAGTTAAGTGAGCTCCGGGCCCTAGGGGTAGGGTATTTGGATATATTTTTTGAGGTGTCATGCTCGATGATTAGGTGACAACATTTGTACATACAAATCTAGGTTGGGATATTATGCCCAAAGGTTCTTTTTTTATTGACCTAGGGATGGTGATACTTTTTGTTTACCGAGTGTATTCTAACTTTGTCATCTAAGTACAGAAATAATAATTGAAAAAAAATTGTCTTGGTACGACTTCTGTATGCATAAAAAGTGGAAGAAATTAATAACTATGCTAATCAAAAGCAACAAAAGTACCACGCTTACACAAATCAACACAACTATATGGATATTCAGACAATTCCCTAGACGTTCAAAGACAAAACAAATACAAAATTTGGTCTAATCTTTAAAGCTTTACAGCTTTGTAGAAATTATGCAAAAGCCCTGATCGGCCACCGCACAGTGCCAGCATGCAAGTGTCAACCCCAGTATTTACTTTTTCACTGTTGCCTAGATAAATGCATTTCTCTTTTGACAGGGCACAGTAGTATTTAACAAATGCCCCTCGATTGTTTGCTACATAGGATGAAATTTGACCTTCATAACACAAATAGAAACACAACAAAAGATTGAGAGGGAAAATTTGACACATTCTCTTGCTCAGTGCATTCAGGGGTTACGTATCCCAGCCTGCCCCTGCCACATTTGTAGCAGCTTATTTTCCTCTTTCCTTCTTTCCGCCGAGCTTGCCCTTCCGCCGGTTGGTCTTCCGTTCCTTAGTAACAGCGAGTTCAGTTCCCGTTCCTTTCTTAAATAATTTAGTTTACTTGTGCCTTGTCACAACCCTCGAGGTGGCTTAATAGACTACTAGATAGGTGCATATATCCTCTCACTAAATGTCACTTATACTTCACACGAACTCTCTCAAATTCTAACAATCACAATTCGATTTTTCATTAATTATTAAATGAGACTGGAGCCATCGCAAACCTATTTTAAACTGATTAGGCATGAGTATAGAGGGGGATTCCAGTTTACTTTTGCAATCCAAAGATGTCGGGTCAAGGACTTGATCCATCAATGCATCGAAGTACCTGGCTTAGGCCAAATGGAGTGAGCGCGCTTTCTTATAACTGGACATCGCAGCTTCGAATCATCTGAAACCCGAATCAAAACTTCGAGATAATTTAAATAATACATTTACAGGAAACTTAGCCCTCAACTAGAGAGCCCATTTGGTAGGGAGGTGGACGTTCAATGATGATGTCATGGGCTCAATCCACGAGCCACCCGTTTGGTAATTTAAAGGCAAAAACTGGCCGATCGTCAGTTGAACCCATCAAACCAGGGGTCTAACTCAATTTTCAAAACTTTGTTTCAAAGTTGGTAGAGAGATGTACTCAAGGGTCGTTGGTTCAATCCCCGATAGCCACTCATTCAATAATAAAATAAGATGTGGTCACGGACCAAATCCCATATTGGGCGGATGACCAGATGAGAGAACCAACTGATTTTCTATGGAATCGGTCAAACTGAGGGAGGAGTCCAATTTATCAAACATGGCTCCAAAGTAGTCTGCCAATGAGCTTGATAGTCTTTTTGTTGTCTAGAAATCATCTTCATTAAAAACTTGTCAGAAGCACAAATGTTAATTTATATTATTAAAGCATTATCCCATATGGCTTGACATGTATAAATATTTTTTATACTCATGTGTTTTCCCTCCATGTATTAGCTAATATTGTTCAAAGCTAGTATCATTATTTTCACAAATGTGTCTATCAACATCAGACTAAGAGGACATGTTGAAATATTGTTCCATATCGCATGACAATGAATGCTAAACACTTTTAATATTCATTTGATCTTTTGTCACATATCAATTTAGGGTTTTTAGCTAGACTTTTTAATATACCCAACAAATTCTGCGCAAGTATTTAAATAAGTAAGACAACGAGCCAATGTTACTATACAATTTCTAGCATAAACCAAAACCCAAAACAACCCTGCAAAGACACGATTCCGTAATTTTCTGAGTTTTTTATCTTCTTTGGCTACTTGTGCTCTTTATTGGTTTCTGGTGTTTGTCTCTAGTTCACGTTCCGAACTAGCGATACCTGGGCGCCGGGGTACTGGGTCGTTTGCCATGGTCACATCAAATTCACTGTCATACAATGTTTAACTCAAAAAGAAAATAAAAATGCGCATTGTTACAGCGAGGCACTAATAAAATACAGGTTGAACAAAATACTGCCGCTTTGCAGATGAGGACATTTGTCCGTTTTTCCTAATTTCATTGTTAGATTTGATTGATCATCTCTATGACATAACTTTGATATGTCCAACGATCGATCATCCCAAAGACTCTCTCTCTCTCTCTCTCTCTCTCTCTCTCTCTCTCTCTCTCTCTCTCTCCCTCTCCCTCTCTCCATATAGGTTGTGCCAAAGAGCAGAGTATGAAAACATGGAGTCAAAAACATCGGTGCTGTCTCTGAAGCTACAGCCTCTTAGCCCGAACTAAAAGAAGAATTCTAGTGGAAGTGGCTTGTATCATCTCCGAATGCGTCTTCGCGAATTACAAGGTACCTTTCGGGTTACACTGGACCTTATTTAATTGAGTTTGAGCCTATTTCATGTGAAAAAGTTCTTATCAGTGCTTCGTTTGTTCCTCTGGATCAAACAGATTGTCTTCCACTTTAATATTAATGCAAATTAGAGACTGGTTTAGATGATACAGGCCATTACTATTGTGATGCTTCAGTTATGATTGAGCTGGGCATATGCTAGTTTGTTGTTCATTCTAACAATATCTATTGCAGAAGCAAGGATCGTTATTATGAATCTACATTCCCTTCGTGCTTTTTCTTGTTAGGTTTTGCCCCTTCAACTACACTAGGCACTCCGGCCAAACTAGAACTGGTAATGACCTAGAATTATAGCAGATGGCTGCCCATTAGATTCGCCCCGATCATGGTAGAGACACTGTATAACACGCGACACAGTAGTCTATCTTTCCCTTGTCAAGACAACTGAAAATCCAAACTTCACCTAATTCTGCCCTGAAATGCTAGTAATTATGATGCAAAACTCGTTGTGTTAGATCAAACAGACCACAAGCGAGTGAAACGCACAGGGTCCCTAACTAAGAGTACACAATTTAGCATATTATCTGAACTGTGAGTGATTTACCAACTGCATATCATACGCAAAAGGCATCATACGGAAAAGGCCCCTTGCAGTTTTAGATCGTAGCATTCCATTGTTAAGTCTTTTTAAAGCTGATAATTCATTTTCCTAGGTCCCTCACGGTATGTTTCTGTCTTGCTCGAAGTGATCCTTACCACACCTTATGTTCTAAAAAATGAAGTGTTCCTCCTCTTCAGCTCTTCAATTTTTTCTCGGGGGAGTAGTCGTGTTTCTTTTATTGATGATTGTCGTGCTGCTCTTATGGAAATCAAAGATACCCAAAGAGCTGGGGAACTTGGTTGTACGAAGTACAAGACGGAAAGGTACTTCCAACAAGAAAACATTTTGCATTTGTGTGGCATATATTCCTCAAGACGACCTTATATTTGTTAACATGTCCTTTCATCCAGCCTCGAAAGATTTCTTTAGTGGAAATCTTCGAACCATCAGCTATTTTGACTTCCACACCCTGAAGAAGGCAACTAAAAACTTCCACCCTACAAACCTACTCGGAGTCGGCGGATTTGGTCCAGTCTACCAGGTATTAATGCTCACATTTTTCTTCTTGTTTTGTTTTTGTTTTGTTAACCTAAGCACATGAAATCACACAGTCTTTCTTAAACAATGATATATGTCCAATGGGATGCTATGTTATTTATTCCTAAAAAAAAATGTTCTTTAATTGTACCAACTGTCTGTGAAATTTCCTCTGAAGACGCAAAGTTTTTTTAAAACAATGATATATGTGCAATGGATGTTTATGTTTTTCTTCCTCGAACAATTTTTCTTAATTTGTATAGCCAAATAAGAAAGGGGAAAGGCAGAAATTGAAGTCAAGACTTCTTTCGCTTAGGTAACGTTGAGCTGTCACTAGGCCCATGCCTTATACCTGCAATCATCCTCGACATTGACTACAAAAGCAACAAATCTCTAGCACAATTAAAACTCTGCCGAAGAGAGAGCTCTATCGTGACCTTTTGTCACTGAATTTATATATTTCATGCAATATGTCGACAGGGAAAGTTACAAGATGGGACATTGGTTGCCGTGAAGAAACTGTCACTTGAGAAATCCCAGCAAGGAGAATCAGAATTTCTTGCCGAGGTTAGGATGATAACAAGCATCCAACACAAGAATCTAGTCCGCCTCCTCGGTTGCTGCTCAGATGGGCCACAACGACTTCTGGTATACGAGTACATGAAGAACAAGAGCTTGGACCTCATTGTTTATGGTACCCCTCTCTCTCTCTCTCTCTCTCTCTCTCTCTCTCTCTCTCTCTCTCTCTCTCTCTCTATTGGCAGCTACCCTCTATGAACTCAAGATCCAAGATTATAAGAGAACACTTGTGTCTCAATCTTGGTTAGATTCAGTTTGCTTAATAACTAAAACATAAAAAATGAGAGTAAGAAGAGGAATAACTTGCAATCTTTACAGACAACATATTTTGCATTTCCATGGAAAAAAGTGGCATGGTTAGAATAAATCTATCATCAGGATGGAGATGCTGATATTGGTATGACTACCATTTTTCACTTGTAATCATTCATAAGCCACATATGGAATAAATAGAAAAGAAGCCCATAAAATTCAGCTTGTGAGGTCATGGTTAAACTAATAACATGTTTAGATTGAAATAAAAACTTCCCGTTTTTCCTACAACATGAAAAGCAATCCTTATAATCAACTGTGTGGTAACAAGTCGATAACTTGTTCTAAATTCAAGAAATTAGTGCGCTTTCGAGGGAAGCTTATCAGGTGACTACTAGCTATAAATTCTAAGATAGCTCATCTGTTCAACAGGGAAAAGTGACCAATTCCTCAACTGGAATACCAGGTTTCAGATTATCATTGGAATTGCACGTGGATTGCAGTACTTGCATGAAGATTCAAATCTTAGAATTGTTCATAGAGATATCAAAGCAAGCAACATTCTTCTTGATGAGAAATTCCAACCTCGGATTGGCGATTTTGGGCTGGCAAGGTTCTTCCCTGAAGATCAAGCATACCTTAGCACCACGTTTGCTGGAACATTGTGAGTACTACTATATAATGATCACTATGACAACTTACCACACATATTGCGTTTAAATTGGAAAATTTAGGAATGAGTTGATTGTCCAGTTGTTTGTAAATGCTAGAAATCACATTGACTGGACAGAAGGAGCACCTTTTCGTAGTAATAGCCACATTCTTTCAGTCATGCCTCTATTTAATTCTCATCTTAGATAATTAAGCTTACGATAACATGATTCGAGGGAAAGAGGAGAATAAATACTAATTGGTTAAAGTAACCGATTGAGATTGTTTATCATGATAATGTCGAACCTAACTGACAGTGATTTTCCCATTGTCTTCAAGAGGATATACTGCACCTGAATATGCTATTAGAGGGGAGTTATCTGAAAAGGCCGACATTTACAGTTTTGGGGTTCTCATGCTCGAGATCATCAGTTGCAGGAAAAATACCGACCTAACTTTACCATCAGAAATGCAGTACCTTCCTGAATACGTAGGCCCTTTCTTTTTTTATTGTTACTCTCAAATTAATTTGATCTTCTTTTAGATTAGATGGGTGACACTTTGTTACATCCTGATTGTGTGCATGGATCAACTGTAATGACAGGCGTGGAAGCTATATGAGAGATCCAGGATAATCGAGCTGGTAGACCCGAGAATGCGAGAAGATGGATTCCTAGAGAAGGATGTCTTGCAAGCAATTGACATCGCCTTCTTGTGTCTTCAACCTCATGCTAATTTAAGGCCTCCAATGTCAGAGATAGTGGCCATGTTAACGTGTAAGGTCGAGATGGTCGAAATACCCATGAGACCTGCTTTCTTGGATCGTAGGCCTAAGAGGGACGACCTTTCCTGGGATACCATCTCCGAGGCTTTCCCGTCTCCGCTCCGAAGTGATTCCCCTGCTTCGACTCGGCCAACTAAGTAAAGCATTGTTCTTCTTCATTGTACAAGGGAGACAGTGAAGTTTTCGCACAAGCAACTATTGAAGGTTGACTAAGTAAAACTAAAACGGTTTGAGGAAAAGTTATATCTAATTCGCTATCTACATGAGTTAAGCTCCTATTACTGCTTGTAAAAGCCCTTTCTTTGTCCCTGGAGGCGGTCCAAAATACAAATTCTTTGCTTTCATATACATTTTGGTATTTTAAAACAATAAATAAAGAGCTTCATTTTCATCATTCAAGTAATGTCATTTGATCACAAATGTGCCCGTATTAGCACATAAAATGGCCGAATTACCTCTGGTGGATACAAAGCCCCAATAGAAAGTAAGATGCCTTTATGTTGGGCCTTAAAGTTCCAGTCTGTGGCTCGGTTCGTTTGCCTTGGAGACAAGACATGGGCCAAAGCATCCGATGGGACATCAGTTCCTCCTGGCATTGTCGGGAAGTCTTTGACTAACCACAGTGGCTCCTGCCTCAGTTATGCACTTGACTATGGTTAGATAGTATTGTACTTCCTGAGGGCCTCAGTTATGCACTTGACTATGGTTAGATAGTATTGTACTTCCTGAGGGCTTGCTCTTCTCGCAGATGAAAAGGAAGAGTGTTTTAGTAGGCTTCGTCTTACGGATAAGCACATTTGATTGAATCGTGGGTGCTCGCAAAGACGAAGGTTCCATTCCTGACAAATCATCGCGGCATGAGACAAACAAGTGCAACCCCTCCTTAATGAGTTGACATCCTACGTGAACTGACTTACCTTCTGAAGCCTTGAAGTACATTCCCAAGCCTTCAAAAAGCTTTACGAGTCATAAAGATATATTTTATTAATGTCTTTTTTTTGGTAAATCAAGTAATAATATTGATCTTAAGGCCAACTATACAAAAAGGAGAGTCCCGGTACCACAAAACACTATCACCAATCAAAAAATCTTGATAAGTGAAAGGGTACCATGGGTTAAATAGAAGAAGGAGATATACAATTAAGTACGTAGCTAACCGACCGTTTCCTTGAAGTGTCAGGGACATGTTAAAGCAACTGCGCTTTATCCTTCACCATTTTGATCAACTTCATCTTCATAACTGGAATGAACAAGTCACAATTGCAGAAACAAGATGTTATTCCTAGTCTTCCATATAATATGACAGAGTGCCCCAAGACCAAACCTCGCAATGCAATGGTGAAATTGGTTGCTTAATATGCCATTGACTGCCCAAAGGACAATATTCATCCAAGTCCCATTCGTCCAAGAGAGGTGGCAATTCGTAGCCCAGAAGGAAGCAAGCCG
This sequence comes from Melaleuca quinquenervia, assembly GCA_030064385.1. Classification (NCBI taxonomy): domain Eukaryota; kingdom Viridiplantae; phylum Streptophyta; class Magnoliopsida; order Myrtales; family Myrtaceae; genus Melaleuca; species Melaleuca quinquenervia. Next base: position 12,434,855 of record CM057720.1, read on the forward strand.
AGTAGTGATCAGGCAGTTAAAGAATAAATCGTTAACCGAGTCAGATTCTAAGTTGCAAAAAACACAAGAGGCTTCCAATATTTTGCCATAGGCCAAAAGAAAAACCTGTGTAGGGAGACGGTTCCGCGTGGTGAGCCAAAGATGAAATTGGTGTCAAGGAAGAATCATCTTGTTCCAAACCAGAGGGTGCCACGGGACAACCTGCCTTCTTAATCTGAATCAGGCCCATGCAAATGCTACCATGAAATTTCCAGAAGGATTACCCTTCCAAATGAATTTGTCAGCACAATTAGACTATACTGGGAGAGGATTGCCCCATTCATTCAACAAGTCCATAAGCGAAGAAGATTCGTTTCTGCTCAGCAGATCCACAAGTTTAGCCTCCCTATAGATGAAACGATCTAAGACCAAGCGGTTCAAGGGTCCTCGTACATGCCAGTGATCAAACCAAAGTGAGACAAATTTACCATCCCCCACTCGCCATTGAAAAAACATTAGAAATTCTTGGCCCAAGTCTACTAATTTCTTCCAAGACCAAGAGCAAAAGGTGGGTTTACGAGCCACCCAGAAGCTCTTCTTTTTCAGAAAGTTTGAATGAATCCAAACACACCAAAGAGACTCCTTGTCCAAGAAAAGATTCCAAATGTGTTTCAACATTGATGCTTTGTTAATATCACGTAGTCTTCTAATGCCCAATCCACCTTCTTCTTTAGGAACACATAAATCACTCTAGGCCACCTTAGCCCCCCCAGACGCTAGGGAAGGGCCTCTCCACAAGAAGTGTCTAAGCAACTTCTCAATTTTCTCCAGAACCGAGATCAACAGAATAAAGACATTAGCCCAGTAAATTTGGATTGCATGGAGTACCGACCTAATCAATTGGAGCCGACCGGCAAATGATAGAAACCGTTGAGTCTAGGATTGAGCTCTTCTAGTGATGGAGTTCACCAGATTTGCACAGTCAGCTTTCCCCAACCTGGACTCCACCACGGGCACTCCAAGGTATTTGAAGGGCAGTGAGCCACAGCTGAAGCCCAACAGCTCCATAATAGGATCGTACTCAGGGACATATTCACCAGAAAGGAAGATCTCACTCTTATTGGCATTCGGTGATAAACTAGACCAAGAAGAGAATAACTATATGGCATCCTTGAACACAGCCACCGATTCATAGTTCGCTTGACATAAGAGAAGAACATCACCGGCAAAAAATAGATGGGCTAAACCCATGCCTTTACACCTCTAATAGAACTTAAATCAGGTTGCCTAGATTTGACACAAATGATACAAGAGAAAACTTCCACAATCAACGTGAAAAGATAAGGCGAAATTGGATCACCTTGTCTAAGTCCCCTTGAGCTCGAGAAGAATCCTTGAAGTTCCCCATTAACGGAGATAGAAAACTTTGCTGTTCTTACACAAATCATAATTAACCGAATGAGCTTTTCCGAAAATCCAAAAGCAACAAGTGTAGATTGCAGAAAATTCCAATCAACTGTGTCGTAGGTTTCCTTGAAGTCAACTTTAACAGCACATTTAGGCGAATATGTCTCATGATGGAACCCACAAAAAAGTTCTTCGGTTAACAAAATATTATCGCTAATCTTCTGTCCTTTAACAAAGGCAGCTTAAGAAGGATTAATCAATGCAAGAAGGACACCCATAATCCTATTAGCCAAAAGCTTGGTAATGCATTTGTAAATGGTATTGCAACAAGCAATTGGGCGAAATTCATTGACAGAAATTGCATTGGGTGCTTTTGGGACTAAAGCAATAATTGTATTATTAAGCTCCCACAATAATTTGCCAGTCTCAAGGAAATCCAAGATAGCTGAGACTACCGAAGCACCCACAATGTCCTAAGACTTCCGGAAAAAGTCTACATTGAAACTATCGGGTCTAGGGGCCTTGCTAGTCGCCAAAGATAATAGAGTATTTTTAACTTCTAATTCCGTAAATGGGGTTGAAAGAGAATGCACCTGGTCCTCATTGAGGGAGCACCGAAGAAAACTGCCAATATCTGATGGACTTGGGCATTGAGGATTATCATGAGCTGTGAAAAGTTTCTCATAGTAATCAATAAACACCTTATTAATCTCCACTTGAGAAGATACTAAGTTACCAGCTTCATCTCTCACCGAAACAATTCTATTCCCTAGTTGCCTTTTTTTTCACCGAATGGTGAAAAAACTTCACATTGAGATCACCCTCTTTGATCCATCTAATTCTAGATTTTTGCTTGTAAAATAGTTCCTCTTGATTACGCAAAAGAGAAAAGGAATTGGTAGCTTCTTTTTCTTCCTGAGCCAGAATCAAGTTTATGGGATCAACGAACAAGCTGTCCTGAATACTCCGCATTGTTGTCTAGCTTCAACTGTTTGCTTTGAAATATCTAAGAAGCATTCCAAATTAAAGGAATTCAGTCTGACTTTTAGCAGCTTCAATTTGGTACACAATTGATACATAGGAGAGCCAATCACACCTGCGCAACTATGGCTGGAAAATCTGGATGGGACATCCAAAAATTGAATTTTTTAAACGGCCGACGGACTTGTAATTGTGGCAAGATACGAACCACCATGGACGTGTGATCCGATATGCCAGGGGCAAGAAAGTTTGCCTCTGAATATGAAAACCCCATAGCCCATCTCGCATTCACCATGACTCGATCAATTTTCCTTTGCACCCTATCAACCCCTTCAAATTTAGACCAAGTATACCTATTGCCCACATATCACAGGTCGTCCAAACCAGCATCAGTAAAACAATCATTCAAGTTATCAAAGGACCTAAGCCATTCCTTCGTACAACCAAGTCGGTCAGACGGATACCTAATAGCATTGAAATCTCCAGCTACAATCCAGGCCTTCTCATAATGGAGGTAGCTCCTATCAACCAAGTCATTCCATAACAGCTGTCTCGTTCTAAAGGTATGAGCAGCATATATCACAGATAAGGCAAATTGAGTATTAGAATTCTTCTTAGTCAATAAGCCATAGATAGCCTGAAGAGAACTAGAATCAACTGTAAAATCCACCAAGTTAGGGTCCCAGCCGACCCAAATTCCCCCCAAATCAGAATGATCATAATTTGCAACCCAAATCTAGCCCATGATCAAGGAAGGTGATATATATGCTGAAAGTTTACTCGAGTAGCTTTGGTTTCCAACAAGCCAACACAACATAAATCATGAGACCGAACTAAGTATCTCACCTTAGCCTGTCTAATAGGGTCAACAAGACCCCTAATATTCCAACAGCTTATTAACATAATATTTACAAAGGAGGGAGATAGGGAACATCACCGTTTCCTAGCATGTCGTCCCTTCTTCTTAGAGACAGGGTTTCGAGAAGCCATCTATGGAGAGGTCTTGACAGGACTTAGAGGAGGAGACTCCACTCCTTTCTCATTATCAATTTCCTCTAAGACAGTGGCAGGTACACACTTGGATTGCTCCAGAGATCCTCCTTGAGCTAGCTCATGAGAGGAATCAACAGACGACTCCTCATCTAGATCCAATGCCAAATCACCCTGGGTAGCTGGGACTTCTTCAGAGTCCGACGCATCGGAGGAGACTCCCATATGTGAAGTCAGAGGATCTTTGACTGGAGATGGAACATGGGAAGGTGAATCCCTGTTCTCCTCCCTCCCTTTGCTATTCTCAGAAGAATCCATCCTGACTGAAGAAGGACTAGAAATCTTCCTCCTGCCTTGGACAGTTTTCCAAGCATTGAGTTGAGAACTCGATTGAGGATCAAGCTTCTCTCGTGAGGCTGTTTCTGGCACATGAACGCCAAGCACAATATTTGAATTTGGGGAACCATCCTTCTCAGTAGCAAGAGCCTGACCATTACACCTATGGCCAAATGAGCCACATTTAACGCATAACAATGGTTTCCATTCATATTCAACCAAAACTATTATCTCTTCATCTCCATGGAAAATCGAAATGCTGTCACAAAGAGGCTTGGTAGCCTCAATTTCAACACAGACCCTAGCAAAAGAGATCATCTTTCTCTTCTCCATATAATGATCCATGTACAATGGCTTCCCAATAATACTTGCAATAGCACTAATGAGCGGACCAAGCAGCATACGGCATATTATGCAATATGACCCACACAGGAACCTTACCATGCTTCCCTTTCTTGAGAACAAGGGTAGGAGTCCATTGTTGAAGAATTAGGGGTATTCTCGCAACAATGATCGGCCCCTTTTCTAGAATATGTCTTCGGTATTCCGCATCAGGAACATGAAAAAAGAAGAAGCCATCATCGTTGGCAATGATGTCCTGCAGGTGGTCCCCCCATAGATGCTTCAAAGAAGCTTCAATCAACCTAAAAGGCGGCTTTTTACCAATGAAGTATCCCACAAGTGATTCATGCCACACATTATCTATGGCTTCTAAAATATCCTCTGTTATTTGAGCACAGGATTTCCCATTACATGTTTCAGGAGGTATATAAGAGAGGTCATAGCCTATAGCAGATGTAGCACATGCTACATTAGCCCAAGATCGATTATGAGGAGGAAAATTGCCTCCCAGTCCAGGACCTGTTACTGGCTTAGTACCCTTCAGTCTCGAAGAGCTCCTATTATGCCCCATTCTCTTACGGCTTCGAGATCTATTGCGAGGGAGAGCTAGGAATTCATAGTCAGAGTTCAACAACCCAGTATCCTTCTTCTCAAGACCACTAGTAGCACCATCGACTACCAGCTTTCCTTTACTAGGGACAGATGATGTTCTCACCATACCAACATCACCAACATTCTCCTTAATTACAATGCCTTTGGGAGTTGTGTGAGATTTCTCACCCACATCCTTTTGAGCGAAGGGTGTCGGTTGATTAAATTTCACTGAAGAATTCCTCCACTTCTACTACAACCTCTTTTAACCCTTGAAGATTGGTCTAGCATCAATCTAGTGGGCTCATTCGATTTACCACCATAATTATTTCGCAAGGCTACAACGGGTTGTAATTCAACCGATTCAACATTCTTCATAGCTACAGAACAGATATGAAACCCAGAAAATATCGAGGCAAAATCTACATAATCAACTGTAGCTAAAATAGACAGGTTACAACTCAGCGTATCATCAGGAAATCAACCCAGTAAAGCACGACATGCCATATGAAAGCCAGACGCAAACCCAGAATTCGTCAGCTTCAAAGAACAGTGCAGATTCAATGAATAGGAAGCTCACTCCAGAAACCCTAATTTCTCCAAGAAATATGGGGTTAATGAAACCCAAAATAATACCGAGAGGAGTAGGGATAGAAGAAAAGTGATTTTCCGAGAGAGAGGCTCCAAACTCCAGCCAAACACCACGATCAACCAAGCCTCACCCAACCGCAGATGATGCAACCCACGGCAAAGTTTCTAAGTCAATGAAACCACAAACTAACCACAAGGAGAGGAGAGTCAGTGGTCGAGGCTACTTCACCTACGATTCCCGCTTCAATCGATCGCTCAAGTCCTTAGATCCATGGCGGAAGATACCCAGACAAGCATAGCACATGATCGCCCAGTCGGGAGCATCCCAGATGAATAGTACATGATCTTTTGTTGATCACTTTTTATTAATGTCTGTAGTTGGTAAATCCAAAAAAAAAATCTCTTGGTAGGAGGGAAATTGCAAAAAATGTTGGTTGGTATGAAGAGAGCCTTGATACATGAAGGAGTTCTCCATGACAGATTCAATGATCTTCCTCACCATGAATATCGACTAACTGCCTAGTGACAATAAATTTCATCCTTTGATGAATACTCAATGGTACAGTTCCAGTAGCATAGATCCAAAGGCAACCTAGTGATAAATTAAATGTAGTAGGGATATCTGTCACTTGGAATACGACATTAAATAATGTCAAACCTATTTGCAAGTCAAAATAGATCTCCCCCATTGCTTCCTTTCTCATTATATTGAATGTTTGCATATATGTTTTTATAAACCATCTTTTAGGTATGTCTATCCCAAGGTGATGAAGAGTTGCCAATGGACAAATGTTCAGGGCAAAACCATTGTCAATAAGCACAAAAGCCACATGAGATGCCTTGCATTTGATCAAAATATATAATGCCTTATTCTAAAAATGCTATTAGGTCTTTGAGGTTGGTGGATCTTATGAACTCTTCTAACTTGCCATGATAAATCAGTTCAGGCAGGTCGACTACACTTAACACTTTCATCAGAGATTTCTGGTGTTTGATAGATGTTTGTAGTAATTCAAGTAAGGAGATTTGTACATGCAATTTACATAATTCTCGATTTTATTACAGACATGAACTCTTTTGCTTTTTATCAGTGACAGGTCTTACTAGTTAAGAATTGGTCTATGCATAAGCTTTGCCTGACCTCATGACTAGATCGATGACATAAAACCAAAGGACTCATAAGATTGCAAAAATTCTATGATCACACCTTCATTTTCTGGTGATTTATTGATTATTAATTCCTTGAGACCAATCACATCCTCAAGCGAAGGCAAGTTGTCTAGTAGGTGATTGTTCTTAATTTCAACTTTCATTGTAGCGAATTTTTTATCCCAGTTAATAATAACTTGAGAGATAGTTGAGAATGGATTAGTGTGATCAACATATACAATCATTCCAACTTCGACCATTCCTCATATTCTCTCCCTTATGATAGAGAGGGATGGGATCTCATCAATCAAATAATATCCAACCCTTATCAATCTATCATAAACATCCTTCAAGTGGGCTCTAAGATTCCTCCTTTTGCCAACTTGGAAGTCAAATATAGCATTCACCTTATCTACATGGTTTGGTAGTAGGTTGTTATGGATGTTTGGCTGAGTGACTTTGAAAGAAATTGTCTTGGTATCTAGGAGATTTTGGATATAATACTTGAGAGTAAAGCAATTTTATGTAGAATGTCCAATTCTGCCCATGTGATAATCACACCTTTTGGATATATCATAATTGAAAACTTCTTAGGATTGAGACATTTATTCACTTGAAAGTAGTCATTTCTTTCAAAGAATCATCAGTACTTATGACAGGGACTCAGGAAGAGGAGCAAATTGTCTCTTGTTATTAAATCATGGGAGTTGCTAATAGCTAGACATTTGCTGCTATCTTTCGATCACCTGAATTGTTGGGGTATGATTCTCATGACTCCATTAAGTGTAGGCTATATTAACCTCAGATGCAGGCTCTTTCTCCTTCTTCTAATGAATCTTTTGCCCATTGAGGTTGGTTTGCTGAACCATCCATCACTCAACCCGATTTCAATTTTTTCTCCCACATGAATGAGTTGATTGAACATATCTACAATAGTGATTATCATTCAAGTGTGATGTTCATATGGGAGAGTCTTGATGAAGATCTTACTCAGTTATTTGTCTATTGGTCAGGACCGGTCTAGGCTACTATATTTATCAACCTTATGTAATATTTCTTAGACATCCCTATCTTTTTCTTTTCAGCACATTCAAGGTCCTCACGAAAGGGAGTAATATCCATTATTAACTTAAATTGATTGAGAAACACCTTGCTCACTTCATCCCAAGTCTCAAGAAGGTTTATGCTTTTTGTGATATACCATTAGGGCAAGGCCTGTTAAACTTGCCTGAAATGATTGGATCATCAGGGAGCATTATTGACATATTGAGTCATTCCTACTAAGTACAATTGGGAGTGAGCCTCGAGACAAGTTGTTTAATCATATTTCTTGAACTTAGGCATTTTGAATTTTTTTGACACTTTGACTTTGGTATAGATAGAGTGGGAGATGAGTCTTGGATACCTTGCAACTATCTTAACCTCTCCTCAAACTTCTCGAAACGTTTCTTATGCTCTATCTTAAGCATGTCATTACTTTTGGTTTTTCCCCAACAATTATAGTAGGGTCATCCTCCAAAGTGGGCATACCAGCATCAAACTCTATGGCAATATCTTTATCATTCTTTTGTTTCGACATTGCAACTTTAGGATACACGTGTGGAAGCTAAGTTTATTCGTGATGCTTGTTGGTTTTTGGGAAGAAAAAGAGTAAATGAGAAATTGTTTCTCAAGTACAAACCCTTAATGGGATGTGGGTCCCACATGTGGAAAAGCAGCTTTGGGTGGAAAGTGTAGAAACACTTACCTAGTAACGGTGGTCCAACTATGTGGAATGTTATGGAGAAATTAGAAAGTCAGAAGGTTCTGACTAGTACGTTATGGTGACTTAGAACGTCGGATGTTCTGTAGACTCAAAAAGTTAGAACGTTAGAATGTGGGACGTTCTGGAGAAGCTGGAAAGTCAATAACCACCATACTTAGATTAAATGGCTATTTAATCTAATTTATTGTAACTTGAGGTTCCGAATCAAGTTGCTACAATTTTAATCAGCATTAAATTCTTGCTGATTTACGATGGTTGTTTAATTGGCATAAATTATTACTGATTTACAATGATAACTAAATTCCTAAATAACCTTATCGGTTATCGAAAGATTTGATCCAATACCGGAATATCTTATCGGAAATCGAGGAAGCCGAAAAGTCTTCCCACATTATTTATGATTTTTCATTCATTTATTGCCCGGGCTAATGCATAAATTTTTACATCCTCTTCGAAAGAAAAACACATAGAATTCGTTTTTGAGAGAGTGTTCACAACAGAAGGTGTTCAAGTTCGCCGAAAGTCAAGAAACTTCATTCTTCTTGGCTACCAACCATTGTATCCTGGGAAACAGACGTCCACGCTGCCTCACGTGTGCTAGAGAGATCTTCATTGTGTACCGGAGGGGATGAATCTATTTTAAGGAGACTGTTTTTGTACAGGCCTCAGCTTTTTCGTATTCTGTTGGGTTGTAATCATTGTATCTCCTTTGATGAGTTGTAATTACATTTGGTTGCAAGTGTGTCGTTCTTAAAGTCCATTTGAATTGTATTCGCTCCTAAACATCCAAGAGTCTGACCACCTCAGACTTTGGCACCTCAGACTTTAGTTGAATCTGACCACCTTAGATTTTCGCTAAGAATATTTCCAACAATCTTAAAACAGATTCGTAGTTCAAATGGCTTCAGGAAAGAAAGTTGTTGATGCAGTTGGTGACTACAACACCAACCCCAAAGATTCGACCCCTGTATCGACTCCTCTGCCTACATTGTTTGTCGTCCCTGCTGCAGTCCATCTGTCTAGACCTTCTACCGTTCCTATTCCAGGTTCAACTCCACATGGAGAATGACCAAACAAGTTTGATGGATCAAACTTCAAGTGCTGGTAACAGAAGATGATGTTCTACTTGATGACTTTGGGTCTCGCGAAGTTCCTAACTGACAATGCCCCTGCTGCTCCAATGCTTTCAGAAGATGGAGAAACTGATCAGCAAGCCGCCTATGCACTTGAAGCTTGGAAGCATGCTGATTTTCTATGCATGATTCGCTGTACAGTGTGTGCTGTGCGAAGTAAACGGTGAAACAATTGTGGGAATCATTAGACCATAAATACAAATCAGAGGATGCCGGCGCAAAGAAATTTGTGGTCGGACAGTTTCTCGATTTCAAAATGGTTGATTCCAAGACTATGATCAGTCAAGTGCAAAAAATCCAAGTGATTTTACACGAGATTGCGGCTCAAGGTATGAACTTGAGTGAATCCTTCCAAGTGGCTGCTATAATTGAAAAGCTACCTCATGGGTGGAAGGATTTCAAGAACTACCTTAAGCATAAGCGGAAGGAAATGAATCTTGAAGAACTAGTTGTTAGACTTCACATCGAATTAGACAACAAAAGTTATGAACGCAAGTTGTTCGCACCTTCTACTACTAAGGTGAATGTTCTAGAGTTTAAGAAGGCCCATAAAGAAAAGAAGGTTGCCAAGCCGAGGCTTGCACCTAAGAGAGGCATTTCCAATAACAAGTTTCAAGGAAAATGCTTCAACTGTGGAAAGACGGGACATAAGTCTACAGAGTATAGACTTCCCAGAAAGAAAAATCATGAAGCCAATGTGATGAATGACATTTCTCAAGACGTGTCGAATATCAATCTCTCGGCTATGATTTCTTAGGTGAATTTCATTGGGTCCAACCCGAAAGAATGGTTGATTGACATCGGTGCCACAAGGCATGTATGTTCTAATCTTGACCTATTCACCAAGTTTGAACCAGTTCATGGAGAAAAGGTCTTCATGGGAAATTCTACAACGTCCAAGGTAGAAGGCCAAGGGACAGTTCTTCTGAAGATGACTTCAGGGAAGGTGCTGACTCTGAACAACATTCTGTACATGCCAGAAATCCAAAAGAACCTAGTGTCTGGGTCTTTGTTGAACAAACATGGATTTCGAATGGTTTTTGAGTCTAACAAAGTAATTTTGTCAAATTCTGGAATGTACATTGGAAGGGGATATGTATCTGATGGGCTGTTTAAGCTCAATGTTCTGACTATGATCAATAAAAAAGAATCATCTTCTGTTTATTTGCTTGAGTCTTCCAATTTGTGGCATGGTAGACTTGGTCATGTCAATTATGATGCTTTGAGAAGGCTAATTAACTTGGAACATAAACCCAGATTCCAAATTGATTTGAAACATAAATGTGAAATTTGTGTTGAGGCAAAAATAACAAGGTCATCTTTTCACACAGTTGAAGGACAAACCGAGCCACTTGAGTTAATCCATAGCGATGTATGCGATTTAAAATTCGCACCTTCTAGAGGTGGTAATAATTATTTTATTACCTTTATAGATGATAGCATGAAATATTGCTATGTCTATTTGCTTAAAAGCAAAAGTGAGGCTTTAGAGAAATTCGTTCTCTATAAGAATGAGGTTGAGAATCAACTCAATCGGAAAATCAAAAGATTCAGAAGTGATAGAGGTGGTGAATATGAAACACCATTTGGAAACATGGAATTGTGCATGAAGTGATTGCACCTTACTCTCCTCAATCGAATGGTGTGGCAGAACGTAAGAATCGCACATTGAAAGAGATGATGAATGCGATGCTTCTAAGTTTTGGTTTGCCCCAGAACATGTGGGGAGAAGCTATTTTGTCAAGTAACTACCTTCTGAATAAGATTCCTCGAAAGAAAAAGAAGAAAACCCCTTATGAATTATGGAAAGGTAGAAGACCTTCCTACGAATACTTGCGAGCGTGGGGGTGTCTTGCCAAAGTAGTTGTGCAGAACGTAAGAATCGCAATGGTGTGCCAAAGACCTTACTCTCCTCAATCGAATGGTGTGGCAGAATGTAAGAATCGCACATTGAAAGAGATGATGAATGCGATGCTTCTAAGTTCTGGTTTGCCCCAGAACATGTGGGGAGAAGCTATTTTGTCAAGTAACTACCTTCTGAATAAGATTCCTCGAAAGAAAAAGAAGAAAACCCCTTCTGAATTATGGAAAGATAGAAGACCTTCCTACGAATACTTGCGAGCGTGGGGGTGTCTTGCCAAAGTAGTTGTGCCAACATCAAAGAGAATAAAGATAGGTCCTAAAATGGTATATTGTATCTTTATTGGATATACACAAAATAGCAATGCATATCGGTTTCTTGTATATGAATCTAAAATCTCAGATATACACAAGAATACGATCATGGAATCAAGGAATACATCTTTCTTTGAAAATGTGTTCCTATGTAAGTCCAAAGATGGAACAAGTTCTTCCAAAAGAACATCAGAAACTATGTATAACTCGGATCACGAAAGTCATGATTCAGATCATGAGCTAGAACCGAGATGTAACAAGAGAGTGAGAGTGAAAAAATCTTTTGGAGATGATTTTCTAACTTATTTGTTAGAAAATGAACCACTCACCTATACTGAAGTTGTAACGTCTTCAGAAGGTCTACTTTGGAAAGAAGCAATCAAAAGTGAAGTTGATTCTATTATGCAAAATCACACTTGGGAGTTAGTAGATATTTCTCCTAATTGTAAGCCTTTAAGTTCTAAAGGGATCTTTAAAAAGAAGATGAACACTGATGGTTCCATTGATAAGTATAAAGCCAGACTTGTGATCAAAGGATACAAGCAAAGAGAAGGTTTAGACTATTTTGATACATATTCTCCAGTGACGAGAATAAACTCCATAAAAAAGATACTTGCGATTGCTGCATTGCGCAATCTAGAAGTACATCAAATGGATGTGAAAACAGCTTTCCTAAATGGTGATTTAGATGAAGAAATCTATATGAAACAACCAGAAGATTTGATAGTTCCATGAGAAGAAAGGAAAGTCTGTAAATTGGTGAAATCATTGTATGGTCTAAAACAAACGCCAAAGCAATGGCATGAGAAGTTTGATACAACAATGATTACCAATGGATTTAAAATCAATGAATCCGATAAATGTGTCTATGTCAAAGAAACAGAAGATGACTATGTCATTCTATGTCTTTACATAGATGACATTCTGATTATTTGTAGTATCATGAAATGATCAAATCTACCAAAAGAATGTTGAATTTAAGATTTGATATGAAAGATTTAGGACATGCTGATGTGATTCTAGGTATAAAGATCACACAAATGTCAGAAGGTCTTATCTTAGACCAGTCACACTATGTGGACAAGATTCTTGGGAAATTCAACAAAGATGATTATGGTGTTGCTAGAACTCCTTTAGACAATAGCCTACATCTGTTTAAGAACAGGGAAAGGGTATTACTCAAGTAGAATACTCTAAAATCATTGGCAGTCTGATGTACTTAATAAGTTGTACACGACCAAATATTGTCTATGCAGTAAACAAATTAAGTAGATTTACAAGCAATTCGAGTGCTGATCATTGAAAAGCAATAGTCAGAGTACTGAAGTACTCACAGTATACTCAAAACTATGGTTTGCACTATACAAGGTACCCTTCTATTCTGGAAGGATATAGTGATGCAAACTGGATATCAATGTTAAATACTCGAATTCTACAAGTGGATATGTATTCACACTTGCTGGTGCTACTGTGTCATGGAAATCCTCTAAACAGACTATGATAACCAGATCCACAATGGAATCAGAATTTATCGCTTTGGATAAATGTGAAGAAGAGGCTGAATGGTTATGCCATTTTTAGAGGATATTCCAAAACGGGAAAAACCTGTGCTACCTATCTGCATACATTGTGATAGCCAATATGCGATTGGAAGCGCACAGAGTAATATATAATGGTAAGTCTCAACATATACGTCGACGACATAATACCATTAGACAACTACTCTCAATTGGAATTATCTCTATTGACTACGTGAGGTCAAAGGATAATATTGCGGATCCGCTGACCAAAGGGTTAAACAGAATGTTAGTTGAGAAGTTGACGAGAGGAATGGGATTAAAGCCCATAGAGAACTGAGGAGTATAGAGGAAAACCCAACCTAGATGACTGGACCTAGCTGACTGGAGATCTCAAGATCTAGGTTCAATGGGACAACCTACCATACAGACTCAGAAGGTCACTGTGGGGTTTATTCCCTAATCCAATCCTATGTCTTGAAAGTGACTACATTCGATAAACAAATTAGCTAAATTGACACTTAAGTGGAGCAAAGAAAATTGCTCAAAACTTAAGGTAATTTGCTTTAATGATAATTGAGTGGAGCGATTGAGTTGCTCGAGACTTAAGAAATCACCTATGTAAGAGTGAAGTGGAGCCGCTTCAAAGACAAATTTGAGGGCTAAATTCTGTCTAATGATACCTATGTGAATTGTATGGCACTTCACATAAAACAGTAAGACAGTTCAAGGACATCGTGTCTACTGGACACTAGTGAAGTAAGTATACTTTCACAAGGGAAGGTTCAAAGGCCGACACCTACCTATCCTATGCAGGTATCAGCGCTGAACACTCTCATAGAGTCAAAATGAAAACAATTTTCATTCATGTGGGAGATTGTTGGTTTTTAGGAAGAAAAAGGGTGAATGAGAAATTGTTTCTCAAGTACAAACCCTTAGTGGAATGTGGGTCCCACATGTGGAAAAGCAACTTTGGGTGGAAAGTGTCGAAAAACTTATCCTAATAACGGTAGTCTAATTATGTAGAATGTTTTGGGGAAATTAGAAAGTCAGAAGGTTCTGACTGGTACGTTCTGATGACTCAGAACGTCGAATGTTCTGTAGACTCAGAAAGTCAGAACGTCAAAACGTGGGACGTTTTGAAGAAGCTGGAAAGTCAATAACCACCAGACTTAGATTAAATGCCTATTTAATCTATTTTATCGTAACTTGAGGTTCCGAATTAAGTTGCTACGGTTTTAATCAACATTAAATTCTTGCTGATTTACGATGGTTGTTTAATCAGCATAAATTCTTGCTAATATACAACGACAATTAAATTCCTAAATAACCTTATCGGTTTCCGAAAGGTTTGATCCGATATCGGAATATCTTATCAAAAATCGAGGAAGCCGAAAAGTCTTCCCACATTATTTATGATTTTTCATTCCTTTCTTACCCGAGCTAATGCATAATTTTTTACATCCTCTTCGAAAGAAAAACGCATAGAATTCGTTTTTGAGAGAGTGTTCACAACAGAAGGTGTTCAAGTTCGCCAAAAGTCAATAAACTTCATTCTTCTTGGCTGCCAACCATTGTATCTTGGGAAACAGATGTCCACGCTGTCTCACGTGTGCTAGAGAGATCTTCATTGTGTATCGGAGGGGACGACTCTGTTTTAAGGAGACTGTTTTTGTACAGTCCTCGGTTTTTTGTATTTTATTAGGTTGTAATCGTTGTATCTCCTTTGATGAGTTGTAATTACATTTGGTTGTAAGTGTGTCATTCTTGAAGTCCATTTGAATTGTATTCGCTCCTAATCATCCAAGAGTCTGACCACCTCAGACTTTGGCTGAATCTGACCACCTTAGACTTTCACTAGGAATAATTCCAGCAATGCTTTGAATTCAGCCGTCATATCTTGCATTGCAATGGCAAACTATTTCATTTTATCTTCAATGTTGATTACACGCTCATGCAGTTCAGTTTGATCGGCCATTTTAACTCTTGAATGTCTTATAATAGGCAAGCATGGACGATCCATAATCACGTAATTCAAAAATGGAAAAAGTATATATATGATATACATATGTGTGAAGGAAGAAGAAAGAAGCGATCTATGATAGACACTTTGCTTTATTCATTTATGAAGTTATTCTTGCATGAAAGACACTCTTGAACTTAAAGCAAATTGGGAATTGAAAACTCAAAACAATGATATGAAAGACATCAAGCTACCTAAGATAAACAAATTAGAAAGGAAATGACTAAATTAAATAATGATGATGATTATTATTATAGGTTCAAGTCAGTTAATTTAGCTTGATCTATATACACGGACACGTTTTTCTCTCATAACTGCTCATTTTCTCAAGCAAACATTAAGGCGTGTTCTTAATATTGTTTCACCTCTCTTGATTTGTCTAATCTCTACAAATTGGTGACTTTTAAAGGTACATTAGGTATCTTTGAAAGTGGCTCCTTTTGGATCTCATATTGATTAATGTATTCAACCAGGGCATAATACTTTCTCTCCTTTCTTTTCCATTTTTCTTCAAGTCATACCAGTTTGCGCAAGTGGAACATATCCCACATGGACTTGATCAAGTTGGCAATGTTCTCTTTATCTCAATCTTCGTAGATAATCAGCTCGAGTTGGATCCCTCTCTAATGCCAATGGAAATTCTTACGCAACTTGGTATTGATGAACTACTCTTGATGGATAATACCCGGTTGCACTAGTAATTCCCAACAAAGGGACCAGTCTAATACCTCCACATGTGGGCCTCTCTTCTCGAACTTGGCATCACTTAGTATGCTATAAGAAACCTTTGGTATCAAGATTTTTCATGAAGCTAATCACTCAAAATAATGATAATTTGGAGCATGTCTTTTTTTCTCCTCAAATTTCAAATTTGTGTGATCCTAGTCATTAATTTCATAAATGGCCATTAAGATTCCAAAACATTTTATATGAGAGAGAAACAAAATTTGTAACAGCTTAAGGGAAGCATGTAAAACCCTATCCCCATTTTTTTCACATCAGGTGAGATCAAGAAAAGTTTTAGCTAAGATAATACTAACATAATGCTTTTCCACACACACTTGTTTAACTACCAAGCAGCCGAAGGAGTATTAGCATTTTTGTAATGAGGGAAATCTATAAACCCAAATAAAGTTAGCAAAAAGATCTTACTCATTAGAAAAGAAGTGGCATTTTTAAAACATTCATCCAAAAATTTGTAAGGGCAAGTATTGTGATTTGCTTTCAAAACTTTTCTTAATTCGGCTTCTTTGATTATTAGGAAATCAAATAAAGTAGATGTAAGTTCTACTTCAATAGGTGGACAAATCAATTCCAATCTCAAAGGTTTTCAAATGGCAATGCTATATTCTTCCAAGGAGAGAGTGAGTTTATGCTTACTGAATATGAAGGTGGATGTCTCAGGGCACCAAAAGTGCACTAAAACTTGAACAAGGCCCCCATGAACCCCAATTCTCAACAATGGGAGAAGGCAACCGACCTTGAATCCTATGAAGTCACAGCCAATTTGGTCTAACTTGCCCCAACATACATTGAGCTTGGCTTTATGAGCAGGAACAAGAAGAATATCATGCTTTCTTATGATATATAGACCAAGATTGGTGGACTACCTAGTATCATGAAATGAAAAAAATTACAGTAATGTAAGTAAATTGCAAGATTATGATTTACAAAACTTACTTCACTAGTAAATGGGGGGCAATCACATACACATGCGCATAAAAAGTGGTTCGATTTCTATTATAGATGGTTTGACAAGGTAAAGCCACCAGGATGATCGACTAGCCATAGACATGGGTACCAAGTTGGTTTCTCATGACCCCACCATAATCGAAGAGTTAACTCGGGTCAAAGGCATGCCAACGGGCAAGTACTCTCGACATTAAGAAAAAAATTTGAGGTTGAGATAGACAACTATACCGTGAGCATGTGATCAAAGTGGTATCTACCTCAACGTCATCCTAAGCTATCATATGTGGCCCAAGTCTAATGGTAGGTTATATGTGCTAAAGTGTAGTACAAATGCAATCATGGCAATGCGTAATAACTTATAGACATATAGCACTTCAATAATTGAATTAAAGCATACATATCAACACCTCCCTACAAGAAAATAGTTAGCATAGACTACCCCTCTTATACCTCCTAGCTACAAGAACATTTAACACTTATGCTAGGGCTATATCTGGTATCATTGTTGCCAAACAAAAACATTTTTTTCTAGCCTAAGTTCATTAGAGTTCATTAATGTCCAATGGAGTCGCCAAGCTGTCGTGACCTCCTCGTAGGTGTATCACTTTAGAGTTGGTTAATGGATTACTAAGCTTATAATTAGCTCAGTCTCTCCTAAACCCATACTTATTTGCAACTTAGGTTCAAATTATTAACCATGCAAGATCATATTAAATTAGGAGCCACCATTAATCTTTTTTTAGTCTATTAGAAACTCAAGTAAGTATTAAGAGATATATTTTACATCTACAAATTAGAGATTATGGGTACGGAGATTTGACTATACTAAATTACTCTAACGCCCTTTCGATGCCTATTCTTTTATTTCAATAAGAAATGTTTGAGAGACAACTTGGATTCATTTTGATTATATCCACTAAAATACTGTGTTCATGCAGGTATGCATACACCAAATAAATAACAATAAAAATAGAGCAGTAATCAAATTACAACAACAAACCAACAAAATAAACCTAATGATATTTTTTGGTTTTTTTATAATCCCACCATGAAAATTAACCAAGTGTGTGAGAATGAAGATTTAATTAAAATTCAGATTTTCTCTTTTTTTAATATGTAGACAATGTTTGACCACAATGCATGTGATGCAAACTTAAATATAGATGCAACTATTCTAATATGTCACGTGACATGCAATTTTAAATTAAACTACTCCACGTGGCATGTAATTTAACTAAGACATGTAATCATCTAAATGATGTGCAAAAGGTTTTTTTTGTACGTTTTCATTTATTAATGAAATTTGAAAAAAAAAAGAATACATTCCTAATCTATCTAAAGAACATGTTTTTTTTATTTTTTCAGTAAAATTGGAAATTAAATGATTTGACAATAATATGCATCGCATGCATTAAATGACCATTTCTCTAAAACCATTCTAACATGACATTGTATTTGTTATGACTCAAGCATACGATTTCTAGACGACATATAGGATCAATGTGCCATTTTCTTAATATGACAAGCAACTTAAATTGCATCTAACATTTAGACTATAAGGCAAGCAAGCACAATTGCACGAAATATGAATTGACACTGATGATATAGCAAATATGCATCTAGTTCTACCTAACATGTAGTCTCTAATTAAATAAATTTGAATATGCAGTCAGAGGACACGCATATGACATGATAGTGTGTCTAAAACTACATGAAAGGCTTGTCTCATGTTTTAATGAAATTCGAAATTATTTAAGTAATGACAATTGATTATTTATAGCTAGACATTTTCTAATAGAAATTAACTTATATTAATCCCTAATTCAAACCAAGATTTTATCTTAACCATGGATAATATCTAGGAGTGCAAATTCTAACTAAAACTGTCTTATTCTATCTATTAGTAAAGTTAGAACTAAAATTTCATCAGAGGTTACCCTATCTTAAAGATTTAAAATCTAAATTTGCTGTAGTCGGTCTGACATAATGACAGCACAGCAACAAAATTGGACAAGATAGACCATGAGTAGTAGAGAGCGAGTCAAGGCAGTGCACTCACTAGAAGTGCTGAGATGGCCTACAGAATGCTTTGCTGACACAAGCGTGCTAGGATTTCATGGGGGTTGGAGCTTGAGAAGAGGCTCGCTAACGTTACTTGGAACGCTCTAGATAGAGGAAACACAAGTTGAAATTACCAGGAGTTCGCCTATACTCACTAGGGAATCTGACAAAAGCTGCTCTGAGATGCTGATTGGCGATCAAAAACCCTTGAAGAACCATTAGTCCGAAACATAGTGATGGGAGGGCCAAAATTCGGTGCAGGGACAAGGTAGGGGCACAAATGATTCAAAGAAAAATCTATTTCTCTCTATCCTCTCAATGGCATTCTCTCCCTGTTTCTTCAAGTTGGTGATTGTCCCCCTCCCCATTATGGATTTCCCTATCTCTCTATTTATAGAGACCTAATGATAAGAAGTTATCATTTTTAAATCTTATTTTGTGTTTCCTTATTTGAACCCCCACAATTAGATTTTTCACTGAAAGACCTTTTGAATGAACTAATGAATGTGTGAGAGAGTTTCAAAATCCGATCTTCGAGTTTTGTCTCTATTTGCTCTCTATCCATAACCAAACCACAACCTTTACCTCTTTGTGTGCATGTCTTGAAGTTATTCATTTTCATCCATGACTCACATTCAAAATTCTAATCTACAATCCAAATCTTTAATATTTGGCATGGCCAACTATGAAGGAAATATGACACGTGCTCATCTATGGTATGGAAATGTCATGTGCGATACGCACCCTAACTAAGATGCGAATTATGCAAATGGTATTATTTAGGAATTGGACTAACCACTGATTTTCTTGTGCAATAAAAGATTAAGCACGGTAGTCAAAATTTAAGTGTCAACATCCACCAAGCGAAATTCATTTCTTTCCCCTCGCCATCCTAAAAGACTATCAAGAGTTGCTTCTTGTCCAATCTCTCTTGTCCCGATGATCACTCACAACCCTCATTAGATCAAGTCACTACATGCCCATCAACCTTCACTTGGTTCATCCCTAAATCACACACCTAAGATGGCGTCGCACTAGGCTCATCCTATATCGAGCCTCATAGTTTGGAGGTGTCCCGATTGACTCCTTTCATATCGATTCGTTTTTGAATCTCATAATCAAGCAATAATATGATCAAGCAATACAAAACTAATATACAGGCAACCTACTCAAGACATGACTCATGCGTAATATAATCATGCATCACAAGAACACCAATTCATGCATCACCAAATCAAAGACTAAGCGGATCCGTCTGACCTAGTTTCTAGAGAATTTACTTACTTTCACAACTCTTCATTTTAAATCATAGCGCATACAAGTATTATTGTGGCAAGCCTAACACAACCGATTACCAATTCAAGTATTCACCTAATCAAAAACACTAAGCGAATCGACCTGACTTAGTTCCTATAGAGTTCACTTACCTCAAGTATTATTACTTAAACACACTTACTTGCACACGACCAAAGTGGGCGACAAGTCGTCGACTAAGTGGCGGGGAGAGAGAGAGAGAGAGAGAGAGAGAGAGAGAGAGAGAGAGAGAGAGAGAGGCTTAAAGATGTAAGGTTCTCCCACAAATGAGAATGTTATGGCCTATTTATGAGAGTCTAACCAACTTCCTATGTAAGTTAAAGAAAACCTCATCGATAAGTTTCTTAATGACTTACTCAGTAAGTTTCTCAATGACTTCACATGTAAGCTAAATGTAGCTTCGTCAAAAAGTTTTCTGATGACTTATTAAGCAAGTTCTCCCAAGAAGCTTTAGAAGCATGGTTGAGTGTCCATGGCCAAGTGTATCGCCGAGTGTGATTGGGCGGAATTAGGTATGGCTTGGCATATTCAGGCGCAATAGGGTATGGTCCAACACTACTAATCATGTGGTCAAACACATGGCAAGACATGACCATGAATGGTTAGATCATGACTAGTTTATGGTTGATCCATGGCTAATCCTTGGCTGGGCATGGTCAGTGTATGACTAGTCTGTGGTCGATTTGTGGCCAATGGTATAATAGACAAGTCAATTTAAAATCAATCACCAACTCTTGAGTGATTGCTCAAAACCAATCCACTATAGGTACTTGGCAACCTTTGATTGATCTATGACCATTCCATGGCGATCCCTGGAACAATCCTTGAAATCAATGGACTATGTCTTAACAACCCCTAGATGTTCCTTGGTTGATTCGCACACAATGCACTAACAACCCTCGGATGATCCCTAAACTAATTCATAACTAGTCGATGATTGATCCTTAATTGATATCCGCTTGATCCATGGCTGATTCCATGGCCCATTTGCACAACTTTTCCTAACAATTCCTTGGCCAATTCTCACGACTCACACGAGCAATCCTACGATCGATTCACATGGCTAACCCTAAAGATCCCATGATCAAAACTTACAACCAACATAAACAATCCCATCACCAAAATCCTTATGACCATCTCAAGTGATTCCATGACCAATTTGGCAAATCCATGTGAACCTATAGCCAATCCCCATTACCAATTCTATAGCCAATTCTCACGATCAACGTGAGCAATTCATAATAGGGGTGAGCATCCGGGACCGCCCAACCCCGAACCGGACCGGACCGGCCCGGACCGGCCGGGTTGGTCCGGTTCTTCAACCTTCCGGTCCGGTCCGCGGTTCCAAAAAATGGAACCGGTTCCCGGTTCTTGGGTGGAACCGGACCGAACCGGACCACGGGACCGGACCGAAAGGACCGGACCAATGGACCGGCCCAAGTCCAACCCTAAGCCCTTTACGGTAAAGGCTTTATCCATTTTTCTTTCTAGCGACACTGCGACCTATTTCTTTCTCCAGTCTCCAACGAATAAGAAAAGCGGAAGGCGTAGGGATGGTGTTGTCCAACCATTCTTTCTACTGCGGCAGTTCCACGATTGACTCCTTCTCTCTCCTCTCTCTCTCCTTCTCCCCTCTTTCTCTCCTCCCTCTCTCTCTTTGAATCGTACAGTTGGCTTTGGCGCTAGGATTTCGGATTCGGATCGCGTCTTCCTTCCGATTTGAGGTCATCATTCTCATCTCTTCTAGCTCTGCCGTGTGTTTCTTCCTCAGCTTGGACCCATTGGACCGCCCAAGAACCGAACCGGACCGACCGGTCCGGTCCGGTTCTATATTTTGGTGGTCCGATCCACGGTCCTAAAAAACGGGAACCGGTCCCATCGGTCCGGTTCCCGGTTCCGGGGGGGAACCGGACCGCCCTGGGAACCGATCAACCCTAATTCATAATTGCTTTATTTGGCCAATCAAGATAGGCTTTTACAAAATGTTATGAAGAGTTACAATTTTATTTTTGCCATATTCATGCAAGTTGAAAAATGAGGCTTTTATGGCATTGGGGTGAAGCTTTACATATACATAATGGTTGATATGAATTATTTTGTGAGAATGACGTTAAGGCATTTGTGTTAGCAATCTAGGGATGGTTTAATTACCATCTCGAAAGGATCTCTTAAGCTAAGGGTCGCTTCCCGTAAGTAAATTGGTCAATAAAATGTGGTCATGCTTGAATTAAGTTGTGCGTTTTTCAATCGATTACGAGGATGCATGTTGACACTTACGCTGCGTTTGGTCGTCCAAATTTCTAAACGGGATATGATTAGATATGACAGTATAAGAAATCAATGGATTTCTTCATATCCTATCCACTGTTTTATGAATTTCGGCTTTAAAGTCAAATATCACAAACCCTACAAATCTATTGTTTGGTAAACTACGGATTTAAAGTCGGATATCCTCGTATCTTATTAAATTTGTCGTTTGGTGAACTACGAATTTAAAACAATAATAACGGCAAGTACAAATTTACATGTTTAATATTTAAAAAATCATCCAAAAATATATATATTTCAAATTACCATTTTTTCATTGACTTTCATGATTACACATTATTTTATTCCATTCCTTTGAAATAATTTTTTGGTTATCCCTTTCAACATCAAACATTTTTAGATTAACCTCAATTTCAATATATTAACTTTGAATCATGAATTCTTTTTATCTCTAACAAGTTTTTCATTAGTTTCTATTTATTACAGGTCCAATACCAAATCAAACAAATGCCCAATTAGAATAAAGCATAAAGGCAAAAGTTCATTCACTTTTTTCATCTATCACGAGGATGTAATTACAATTAACCACATTAATAAACGATCTTTGAATAATTCGCACATATAAAATATATTATAATTCATCGCTTTCGTAAAATTCGATGTGAATTGGAGAACTATTGAGGAGAAGCCTTCGATGTCTTTACTTTCGATAAGAACTTATTCAATTGAGTTTAAAACTTTATAAGGGTTTTCTCTTTTTTATGTTAACTAAAAATGTTTATTCAAAATCTAAAATCTAAAATTGGTTCAAGATTTAATAGAATCAATACTATATGAAATAAATTGTGGTCAAACACTTAGACATTTTTTTAACAAAAATGAAACTTTGAATTTTTTGATTTCTGGTATAATTATTTTTATTATTTAGTATTTTTCAAATTCAAAAAAAAGAAACTTCTGGTATTAGTATTTTTTTTAATTTCTGGTATTTTTTTAACAAAAATGAAATTTTAATTTTTTGAAATTTTAATTTATGATATTATTATTTTTATTATTTAGTATTTTTTTAAATTAAAAAAACTTTGGACCGGGTCGGGGAAACCCGGTCCATTCTATGACCCAAGCCCAACATGGGAGTTAGAGTAGTCTGTGGGTGAACAACGGAGAAAATGTGAGGTTTTATGTTTCAAATAAAATAATCATATCCTACCTTATCACATTCTCCCTCTGGAATTTTTTTTATCCAGTCTATATCACATCTATATCCAACCTTATCCTATCCTAGAGAGCTACCAAATACAAGATATGATAAAACATATCACATCCTATTTTTTATCCAGTCGACCAAACGCAGCCTTAAAATTAAACCTCCTGCTTTTCACAAATATTAAGGATCAAATCAACTGTTAATAATAAAATTCTTAAACATAAATATGATTATTGCATGCGCTCACCTTATTGTTCCTTCCTACATTTAGAAATCAGGGATATTTTTATTTAGCAATAGCACGTCCGCATCGAATATGAGCACAAGCCGGATCATGAATTCGTTTTAATTGGGCCAACATGTGATTCGACCTGGTATTTGGACAGTGTGCTCCAAATGCATTTGGACTTTTACAATTTAGCTTCTACAAATAGGGAAGTGACATTCAGCCGAGATAGAAAAGAGAGAGGAACGAATTTTTGGTGGAAAAAGACCGCAACGAGGGTAAGAATGCTGCGAGTTTTATAACTTTTATATGGCACTTGCTTAAGAATTACAATTCTTTTTTTAGCGCTTGAGTATTATGACTTCTAAAAGAAATTCAAATAAGCGTCATTTTTAAAAGTGTTTAGATAAATGTTTAAAATCGATGTGAC
Source organism: Melaleuca quinquenervia (assembly GCA_030064385.1). Taxonomy (NCBI): domain Eukaryota; kingdom Viridiplantae; phylum Streptophyta; class Magnoliopsida; order Myrtales; family Myrtaceae; genus Melaleuca; species Melaleuca quinquenervia. The sequence continues at coordinate 12,459,032 of CM057720.1, forward strand.
ATCTTGTGTTGTGATAAACGTTTTCAAAAATAATGTTATTCAAGTAATCGATTGAAAAATTATATGGCACACAATTAATTGAAAAAAGTTATGATCCTTAAACGTGCACCATACGGAAATTATAAAATTTGTGATACTTTTTTCATAAGGCAAGATCAGAAAATCAAGAATATTATTTCCTTCTTCTTGAGGCCAAATTCGGGATCATATAAAATGAGAGTTAAACAAGACACACTCAGCTAAATACAAAGTTAAAAGCAACAAGGAAGTCGGGAGAAAGAGAGAAAGGAAGCAAGAGGATTCCATGAGAGAAAGCATGGCAAACAGAAAAAAAAAAATTACAGAGAGATTCGGAGCAAGAAGAAAGCAGAAAGGGGTGAGAAACCATGAGTGAAAAAACAACGATAGGGCTGGATCGAACTGAGAAGACTTTTCGCCAAAACGAAGGCGGTATTGAAGTACTTAAATAATCAATGCATTCATCTAGTAGCTTAAAATTTTAGAATAGTTGGCAGTGGTCCTACAAAATCTTAACAAAATGAACATGCTAGTCCCGTTATTGTTTACGTCGCTTGCTAAAGTCCTTCATCTTACTTGCTAGGAATGGTCACCGTATCCTCGATGTTTGCAAAGTAAAAAAGAGATAATTCGATATTCTCGCTTCCATGATTGGTTTGATTGCATGAACCTACAAACTACTTGTTGGGATTCAATCGAAGTATTCATTTCCTAAAGGCATTTGCCATCTTAAAATTGAGAACATGATGTGATTCGGTGTTTTAGTGCGTTCTAGTCTAAGTTATTCACGGTTATTTTTTATGCCTCGTCTCTCAGTGATAATTCTGTGATATTTGTCATTTTTCAAATTTATGTACTATTTCCCCGCTAAGCCAAGTCACCGTCCATCCCCTTGTTGTCCTTCTCTCAATTAATACAGGACACTGTTCTGCCTTCAAAATTGAGAAATAAAAGCTGTACAGTTGACAACCTCATCGAGCTGCGTTCCACGACTCGGAGACCCGAATGCTTGCCGGATATGCTGTCCGAGTAAGCTTGGCTGTCCCTCAATCACAAGCGTGCCCCTAACATCACTTTACAATTCAGAACTCCAATTTCATCTCCCATTCAATCTTCTTCTGAACTTTTTTGCCCGAGCAAGAAGAGGAGATGTTGGCACCAAAGTAGAACTAGAAGAAACTATTATGCATTGCCTTTCCTAATTAGCTCCAAAGTGGAATTGAGGCGAAATTAATAAAAATCACTGTCTTAGCCACGAAAGACTATAAAGCAAGCATGAATAAAAAGCGTGGCTAGTTTAGATACTCGTGAGTAACTCAAACCCATTTTGTAATAGTAGAAATTTGTCACATTCTTTTTTAGTAGAAATTTACTTGTGCTGGAGTAATTCCTAGCCTCATTGACTCGTGTAACCATTATATTTATGATAATAAATAGATAAATATCATATTATGTTTTATTTTCATTACAATATTAGAAATCCAGCTCGAGCTCGAGATCAAGTCAAGGCTATAGTTGAGTTACACAAAAAGTAGTCGGCTAAGTTAGGCCTAAAGTGGAGACTCGTCCAACACGAGTCCGCTAGATAATCAGCTTTGATTGCAATGTAAGCCGCAACATTTTGATGAGGAGTTATATGGCGAGGGATACTAGCAAATACGCAAAACTGCTATTCTGGTCATAATCCGGGGGTTGTCTGTGATGTAATTCATGTAAAATATTTCTTTTTCTCATAATATAATGATACCTTATCCAATATCATGTATTTATTGATGTTAGGTAGTAATATGAGTGGATTAGTAGTAACAGGAATAGCGTGAGATTTTGTAAAATCACTGCTAAATGTCTTAAAAGTTAAGTACTTTCACACTCTTCCTCACGCTTAGTTTCACGCTTAGTTTGGAATTTTTTCCCTAGTACTAAGCGTGGAAATATTTTGAGGGACAAAATAGGAGCCTGGTAAATGTGCATTTATTCATGTAAAATATTTCTTTTCTCATAATATAATGATACCTTATCCAATGTAAAGTATTTAGTGACGTTATGTAGTAATATGAGTGGATTAGCAGTAATAGGAATGGCAGCAACTCATACAAATTCAGAGAAACCCGCCGACTGTTATTGCTAATGAGTGTCCGTACCCATGAAAGAAATTGTTTTAATTTTCAACGCACAAATTACACTTAAAGACAAAAGACAGTGTGACAGTGTATTAAATTGACAAATTAGGCATTGTCCACAAAGTTCATTAGAAAAATAAAAGATGTGGTCCTTCGTCCGACTGCCTTGAATTGGGCACTTAATTACCCTTTGCCAGGCCAACCTGTATGCTGCATTCAGATCTCTGATCTCATGACGGTATCTTCTCTTCCAGGGAGAGCGAGAGAACAAGACAAAATCAAGACAGGTCAAACAGCAGATCCCGCGAACCACCTCGTGAACCGGTTCATTTTCCCGACAGTGCGTCGAAAGATCGCGACATGGTCCGCCTGTGCCTGTCCCATGCCAGGTTTATAGATGCTACCATCCGGTTGTTTTCGAATGGTCTCGTTCCGTCACGATGATTTCTTTCGCTTATGGAATTTTCGATTGCACCTATCCAATCAGCATCTTTGTTTTCTGTTCATTGTAAATAAAATGTATGGAGCAATTCCTGCAGTGCCCAGGTCGTGGCTCCGAGCTGAAAGTTGAGAGATCGAATGACCGACCCCTCTATGATTTGGCTGGGGTCATGGGAAATGGATCACCTGCCCTAGCGGCAGGTGATATGCTTCCATTGGCGACCATCCGATCAACCAAAACTTCCCTCTTTTACGGAAATGCCCTCCTTCTTTTTGCCTTCAAATTGTCATGAACATCGAACAGTGACTAAAATCCAAAGAGGAGTTTCTTTAGGCTCCCGACTGCGCAGCTGGAGATTGAGAGATCCAAGCCAACCACCTCGACACGAGGCCCGTGGCCTTGTCCGTGTCCACCTGTCGTCGTCTCTGTCGTTCGTGGTTAATGTGAATCCCATTATTGCTGAACCTACTCATGCCGGTGATTTCCGACACGCTTCTCCCATTAATTACGCTCCTGCCACCCTCCTCCCCTGCCTCCTGCTTCCCTGACGACCCGCGGGCCCCGCTCGGGAATCCACGGCCGTCGCTGATTATCATCTCCGACCGCAGATACAGCAGCTCCGACGGCTGCACGTCGCTCCACCTCTGGTGGCTTGGCTTGCCCGAGACGATGATCCGGTGCTCTAATCTCCTCCGCTCCTCCGCGCTCGTCCTCTGGTCGACGGCCGCGGTTCCGTCCTCATCTTCGGTCAACAGCAGCGAGTCTTTCCTTGGCCCTCGGTCGAAGCATCCGACGGTCACGGTTTCGTTCTTCTTCCTCGCGCCGCGAGCGCTGTCCACGGACCTTCTCGACGTCGCTGCCGCCGCATCGCCACCGTGCCTCTTATGCCTGCCGCCCCTCTCCCCGTCAGAGTGCCTGCCGGAGACTCGCCGGGTTTCCAGCAGGTTGCTGTCGCCCGCCTCCTGGCCGATGTCCACCACGATGCTGTGCTTCTCCTCGTCGTCCTCCGCAGTGTCCCGCCAAGTCGCCGGCGCATCGAGAGAGGCGTTGGGGTCCCCCACCAGGAGGACGTCCTCCGGATCGACCCGGTAGCGGCAGAGGGGGCAGGTGGAGTGGGCGTCAAGCCATGTATCGACGCACTCGACGTGAAAGGCGTGCTTGCACTTGGGCAGCAACCTCAGCACCTCCGCGGGGTCAAACCGGGTCAGGCAGACGGCGCACTCGAGCCCGTCCTTCTGTCCCCGTAAGGACCCGAATCTGAAGACGGGCAGGGACTCGATCACCGACCTGTCGATGCCAGAGTTCTTCCTCGCCCCCGCGGCCGACGACGAAGCCATGGCGGCATCGTTGCTCCTGGGATACCCTCCGCCGCTGCGCTTGCAGTGCTTGGCGTAGAGGAGGAGGAGGAAGGTGATGGAGAACATGGTCGTCAGAACGCCGACTATCACGGCGACGCTCGGCTTGAACGGAGAGAGATCCCGTGGCGGAGGCGGAGGGGGAGGGGGAGGGGGAGGGGGAGCGCTTGGAATCGCCGCCGAATAATGGAAATGAGAGATGATGTAATCGTCACCGTTGCGGTCGTCAACATTCAATGAGGAGGCGAGGAAGAACAAGGAGAAAATCAAGAGGCCAAAAGGGAAGGAGGGCTTAGAAACTGCGAGGGAGCCCATGATTCTCGCGCGCTTTCTCTGTGCGGGGTGTGCGGTGGAGCGATTTCCTAACCTCATGAATCAGCACCGAGAAAGGTGTGACTGTGAGCGCGAGGCTCGTCTCATGAAAAGATCCCTTTTTCCTTTTGATATGGGAGGTGGGTGAAAAGCAAAGATCCAAGCGAGACGAGACAAGAAAAGGCACATCTTCATCTCGAATTCCATCATTTCAAATGGGATCGAACTGCAACAGCATGATGAAAGAACTTGGAGCAGAACAAGTTCCCTCGACCCAAATCAATCAATCAATCGCTTGAAGAGAGAGAGAGAGAGAGAGAGAGAGAGAGAGAGAGGACAAGCTGGGGGGATGTGGGTGAGTGTAGCGGCCAATCGTCATGAGAAGCAACACCTTTTTCACAGAGAGAGAGAGAGAGAGAGAGAGAGGCGGGGAAGGGAGGGGAAGGTTGAAAAGCCCCTTATCATGTCACTGTGACATACGAGGCGTTTCTAGACAACGGCTGATACGACAGCGGACGAGGGGTCCTCTTTGGAAAGCGACGGTTCTCCTCAGCCCCGAGACCTCATTTCTTCATATCCTTACTTTAGACAAGAAATAATCTGTCAAAAAGTTTTAAGATTCGGGAATTCTGGAACTGAACACGTGATGCATTAACATTTTTGCACGAGATAAGGTGCCCTTTTCCTCTTCCCGCCTCGTCAATGCCGGCCTCCCGTTCTCAGGGTTCCTGTCTGTCTGCTTTAAGTTCTCATCATCTCTCTCTCTCTCTCTTCCCCTTCTTCTTCCACTTCCACTTCCACCTCCCCTTTCTCTTCTTCACTTGTGCTTTAACTTTTTAATTTCCTTCTTAAAATATTTTCGCACCTTCTACTCTTCTGGTTCCACTTTTTTCAGTTCTTGGGACAATGAAATCCGCTAATAACCTCATCTTTTGTAGGTAATCCAATCCCATAGTAAAATATATTTTTCATAAAATGTAAAGATATGTTTGCTTTGCCAAAAATGAGAAAACATTTTCCTCAGTTTTTAATGTTTGGTTCATTTTGAAAGACAAGTCAATAGAAACTATCAAAACTAAAATTCAGAATATTGATTCCCAATTTGAAGTAATCTGGAAAAAATTCTCTAATATTGGTGCTTGGACCTGAGACTCCACGCTTAAGCATGAAAAGATAAATGTTGATTCTCAAATCTCAACATTTAGGATTGCTTAAAAAATATTTTAGAAAAGGTAAAAAAATTATTTTTTAGTTATTTTTTTCTTTTTTCTTTCCCTTTTTCCCCTCTTCTCCCTTGGCTGGTGGCTGGCCACAACAACCGACAATCAACCATAAGCTAAGGACAAGCTCACCAAAGGCCGGTGAAGCTCAAGCTCATCGGCATTGGCACAACTTGAGCTTGCCAAGCAAGACCGAGCCTTGAGCCTCACCAGTTTAGTGGTGAGCTCGAGCTTGCTAGAGGCCTTACCCTATCAGTGAGCTTCGAAAGTTAAGAACAATAAGAGCAATTAGCGACCAATTGATTTGCCTCAACTCGAGGACGCAACTAACATCGAGGGGTTAATAGTCGATTACCCAACGGCAAATGAAGGGGGTAGGCATTTGAATTCTACGACTATGTGAATATGTTAGTGATAATGCGGTCTCCTAGTCCTCTAATTTTGATGTTGACCTAATTACAAGGTCTAGGAAATCCTATGCCCAAGCCAATAGTCAACTTGCAAAGCCTATTACCTAATGAAGAGACTAAAGAGTTCTTAGCCATGATAAAAGTGAATGAACATAACTTAGTTGACCAGTCACTCAAGATAATCGCATAAATTTCTTCGCTTGAAGATGTGGTAGTAGTTTATTTTGCATTACCTTGAGTAGGATCAAGATGAGGTCTATGATTTATATGCGTTAAGACCAAACATGACAGTCCCACAATCATTTGCCTGATGAAAGTTGAATATAAGTATTCAGTTGAGCCTTATAGAAGCAAGCTAACATAATACTCGAGTCAAACATATGTTCGTGAGAAGGATGCGACTATGTTTAGGCTAAGACCTGTATAGCGGATAAGTTCAATAAATTACATACAATCTCCTAAAATGAGATATTCACTATGGCATGTAATCCATATCATATGTGCTTTATTCGACTCACAAGGGTGATGAGTAAGAATTCTTTCTCGTTACTCATCTTGTAAGTCCTTAAGGTAATCTATGAATTATTTAACTCTTTTGTGTGCCTTATGTTACTTCTAACTATATTCTCAAAGTAATAGGTCAATATTACTACTTCAGTATGTCCTCGGCGATCATGAAAATATTATGCCTTTGTGGACATGTTTAGGAAAGCACTTATTATAAAATAAAGAGAGACATGAGTGCGAAAGAAGACTATTATCATTTTAAATCTATTGCATGTATTTGGTAGTCAACCAATTATATTCTAGAGCTTTGAATATAACTGTGAAATGCATTGTGATTTAAGGATAGTCAAGTATAGTCTTTAAGTAATAGGTATGCTTAGACTAATGTTATGTATGGGTCATTGCAATATATTTTTTTAATTATAGGGTAGTAACTACTATGTTATCCTTAATAGGTGCATGGCTGATCTCCCGAGTGTAGGTATACTCATTATATAACTTACTTGTCAGTATAAATTGTTTTCTAAAACAAATAAAAGTTGGATCGTTGCATTCTTGATAAAGTATTATCAAGCTCATCATATATGAGTGAGAGATATAATATGTTGGTGGTTTGCCCATGAAAAAGTATGTGTGCCTAGGATGTTGTGCGTTTAAGAGACATCATTTGAGAGGCGGGACCGATTGTCTTTTGATAAATTCCATCGTCTCTAAAGGAGAAAAATAGAAACGAACTAATACACAAGTTCTCTTCTCCACATTAGATACATAAAAGGTTTCCATTCATTACTTTGAGAAGATGATCAATATTATGTTGTAGAATAAGAATATTTTCTTTATAATTATATTCAAAAAACTGTTGAGTTGAATATTTATTTAGGACACACTGGTGTTCAATTGATATTTCTAGATAATTCTCTTGTCATTCATTTAGAGGTAAATCTATTTTTTTCATAAAATTATTCCAACACCTCTTGACAAAAGGATTGTATATTTTCACCCTCTCCAGAGTAACTTAGTTACCTCACTGAATTATTCAGGGACATAAAGCACACACCATAAATCAAATTCATGTGTAGTACAAGGGTCCAGTCTGAATTTGGAGATGGAATGTTGCTTATAAAGTTCTTTGGTAATCTTGAAGCATCATTTGAAGGGAAAATCTTTAGTCAATTGGGATATCCTCTTTTTCAGAAAAGGGTATTTCAATTAATATAATATTAGCATAGAGGTGCTTTAAGTCAATCCAAATTGCCTGCCGTAGTAATTCGAATAATACATTTTAAACTCAAGGCAAAATTTACCTTCCATCAACAATTTCAATGGAAGGTTGATAGGAGTGAGCATGGTTGGCCGAAAATGGATGGATCTTGCAAAAGGAAATGAAGAAGACGAGTAATTCACAGAATTGAATGAATAAAAGTTCAATTTACAAGCCTCATATTGAAGAAATTTTGAAGAAAGTGCTTGAAAGTGTTGAGAAAACTCCTATTTCAATTGTATGGGCGACTCAATCAATGGGAGATTATATTCTCAATACTTGTCAACATCTCAATCTCCTAAAAAGTATTTTTATCCAATATGATAATTAGAGAATAATTCTCTAAAGACTATCCAATAGCTAAATCAGAACTTGAGGAGTATGGATGGAGATTCTAGTGCTAAAGAGAAAAATAAGAAAGAAGACGCAGATATGAAATTCCAAAGTCAAGAGAGGTTGATCTTATACACTTTTCTTTTGTAAGATCAAATGTGTGAACTTTCAAAGGTGAAAAAGAGTGGCTTTATGGATAATGTAATCTATTGAGATCAAGTACAATCACTTAGTGTTGTAACTTATGATTGCTTCACTAGCAAATTCCAACAATTGTATTACACTAAAAAAACTGTAATTTAGTTATAGATTTTGCAACGGAAATATTGAAAAATGTCATCGCTAAAATGGTTTTGCGACAAAAATTTGTCGCTAATACGGCATTGCAAAAATTAGCAACAGAAAATATGACATTTCGTCGCTAATTTCGTTCTTAAAATTTCATCACAAAATTTGTCGCAAATTTGCAATGACAAGAAATGTCGTCATAAAGATCATCGCTAAATGTTGTCGCTAGTACCATCATAATTTTGCCACGACAATAGTTCGTCGTAAAGTCCGTCGATAAAATGTGTTGCAAAATTCATTGCTAATGTCATGCTAATTTGTGATGACTGTTTATACATCGCAAAGTTCATCTCTATATAAACACGTCCCTATTGACACCTAAATTTTGGCGTCTCATTTATTAAAATAAAAAATAGGGGCTTTCTTCAATCCCTAAAAAAATCTTTTAGGAAAAAACATATATGTGTTATTGCATCTAGTTATAAAAGCATCTTGCATTCGACGATGAATAGAGAGATCAGGCTGAAGATTTCAAGCTACAAAAGGCATGTTTTATGAAAATCTAATTTCCTTTGAGAGAGTGTGCAAAGTCGCAAATAAGAACAAGAGAGAAAATCAGTTTTTAAGGGCTTATATGGGTAGATTAGATTTCATTTAAAAGGGGTGAGAAAGACCAAATATTCCTTTATCCCAGCGAGAAGTGCCTAGGAGATGTACATGCAAGGGGGACGTCTGCTAATCAAAGGGAAAGGGGATCTTTTTTTAAAAATAATTCTCGGTCAAATCTTTCCCAAGATTTGACCGAATCTTTATTATTTCTTTATGGGGGCGTCCATGGGCACAGTGAAAAGGGGACTCCTCGGTGAAAAAAGAAAAGAAAAAAAAAACACACGCACAGGGACTCATACAGAAGGAGAATTTTGGGGGAGCTCTCCACGTTTTGGAGCATACACAAAATACATAGAGAGATAATGTGAGAAAGAGAGAAACACATAAGGTGAGAGAGATTGAGGGATTTTCGGCCACCGAAAACACGAGGGAGGGGCTCTTCTTCTTTTTCTTTGGTGGGGGAGAACTTCACGTGCTAAATAAAAAGGATCTTGGGGGGCGAAGGAGAACATGAGAGAGAAAAGTGGGGGAGTTGGCCACCGAGAAGAAAACACAAAAGAGAAAGCGGCAGAATTTTTTCGGTTGGATTCACGTCCTCACACTTTCACCATCATCGTGCAGGAACCACTTCAACATTCATGATCCATGAAGGGAGGGGCCACACATCGAGAGAATTTTTGGCTAGGAGAACTTTGGATTGAAGGAAAAAAGGAGGAGTCCAACGTTGAGAGAGAAAAACGGGAGGAGAGCCACGAGCAAGAAAAATTCAGCAACTTTTTCTCCGTTTAGCTAGATCACTTCACGTCAGCCGTGTGCCTCATTACCAATTAAACTTGTGATTGTAGGTTCTTCACTTCGACGTCACTTATCCCACGTGGCCGTTGTTCACACTATAAGGTTCCAAGTGCTACTACCAATGGCAACACAAGCGAGCAAGTTTTTGTCCCGAAAAAAGATAAGTACTTGAAAATTACTTGTGTTTTTCCTTGATTTTGTTGTTTGTTCATCGAGCTAACCATGATTTGTTGGAATTCGTTGTTTTCTCACAGTTTCTCGCTCAAGCCGCGTGATTGGCCACTTCACCACTGAGCGTCACCATTAGCCGCCGCACTTGTCTGATGCAATCGGTTTAAATTTGGAGAGATGATCCCGAAGATTTGGTAAAAAAAATTATTTTTCCCAAGTTGATTTGAATATTTGATTAGTAGTATGTTGTTGCTTATAGGGCTTTAGATGGAATAATTAATTGAGTGGGTATCTATAAAATTGATATCTTGATATTTAAGGCTTAAGATCAATTTATCGACTTTTATGCGCGAACTTTTGTTGGTGAACTTGGTGCTATTGGAATTGATTTAATTTGATTTGGCTTGATTTTATTTTACCTTCTTTGCATGTTTAGATTACTTACATATATAGAGAATTACATGTTTAGATTAATTGCACGTTTACGTTATAAATTGCATATTTAGATTTAAAATTTCACATTTAGATAATTGCATGTTTAGTTTTATTTCCACGTTTAGATTAATTTGCATAATTAATTTAGGTTGCATATTAGATATTCTGGTAGGATAATTTTAGCTATATTGCATTCTATGATATTATTCTTGGTTGAGTTGATTTTAGTATTAATTAGGAATTATGATATCTTATTTCCTAATGTAGATTATATGATATTTAGCTATAGATAATTAGGCTAATTAATTCAAAAAAAGTTCCAAAAAAATTTGCATTTCATATATTGCATTAGATTTGTTGCATTTATGTTTAGATTTTTATGCATTGCATATTTTATTAGATTTTATTAGATTTGCTTTGGTTAGATTTGATTTGATTTGAATTGGTTAAATTTTATTAGATTTTATTTGGATTTGATTTGGTTAGATTTTATTTGATTTAATTTGATTTTCATGGATGGTATATTCTATTAGATCTTTTGATTTGTTTTGTTATTTCATTCATTTCTTGAATTTTTTTTTATTTATGTTTTAGTATCTGTGTGGTCACCATTGCATGTTAGGGATAAAGTTAAAATTAATTCAATCCGCCTACTATTTTTTGGAAATAATGAAAAGGTACCGAAAGAGTGCTATAATAGGATAGGCTAACATTTTCAAGTCTCCGAGTTCTAGATCTCTGGTTCGTAGGAGTAAAGCACAACTCCCGGTGCTTTACATGGGTTTTCAATTGACCCACCAAAAATAGATTAGTGGCGACTCCAGTTAAAAATGATTTGCATGTTAAAAAGTGAAACCAAAATCGCGAATTTGTATAAGTTTGGAAGAACTCGAGTTAAGTTAATATTAGTAAGCCATTAGCCGAACCCTAGGTGGTGCATCTTCGGGGAGATCCCTTGGTGTCAAGAGTGTTTGCCTCTACCCGCGAGTCAACGTCGCATCGGGGTATCACTTTTGACTGAGCCGAAGTTACGAGGACTTGACTTAGTACGCAAGGCTGCGACTAGTCATCCTACCCTTGTGGCTTCACTTTGTTAAGCCTTTTAGAGTAGAAATTGAGCTGCACTTTTCATGCACATGTGAATGTGATTGTCCCCCGAGCTATATGTAAAGTAAGTATTATGTCCCTATTCTTTGAATTTCGTTTACAGTTTTTGTGCTTAAGTTAGGTCATTAGGGTCGTCATAAGGATTTTGGAGTTAAAATTGATTGAAAAGAAGTTTCCATGAAATTAAAATTTTCAATTATAAGTGTGTCATAGGTCACCATTTTTTTGAAGAAAAAGATCATCTGTTTCTTCAAGTGAAAAAAAATTCAAAATCCTTCAAAAAAGTGCATGTTGGATTAACCCTATTTGTCAAAACTTAACTCTTCTTGTCTGATCGAGGGTTGACCCTTTCAAAGGAAGCCAAAAATGTGGGGCAATTTCCAATTTGGTGGAGATAATACATTGATGGGTGATGTAAATTTCTTCAATTTCAGATCACATTTCTTTATAGCCATATTCATGTACTTTTTTTTTTTGCAGGGGCAAGAGAGAAAATGCAGCATCAAAGATTAAGTTTCTATGGTGATATACCCAAGAGCAGTCAATGGACTTTCATTTCTAATCACTTTCCTTAGCATTTGATATCGTGTTCATACTATGCTTGGAAATTATTTTTTGAGTGAGATGAATTGTTTATGCTTGTCAATAAGCTCAAAATGCTCATATCGGCTCTATTTGTTTCATTCATGAGTCCCACTGAAGATTGCAAAAATTAAACCATTTGATAATGATGCGGAATTGATTGAGAATACTAAATGAGATGCATTGGGATGACAAAAGGCAAGCCATGTTCATACACAGTTCCATATTTATACACTTGTGAGATGAGCGTGCAAAATTCCATGTTCGCAAGGTAAAGCGTTCTCTCACGAAAGGTACGATAGCCGAAATGACAAGGGGCAGTTTATTTCTCTATCTCAAACACTACATTTGATCCATTGATTACCCAGTTTGAGCCTAAACACCTGTGAAGTTTCATTTTATACTATCCCTGTCAAGAACCACCCCACATTGGGGCAAGTTGGTGGTACGTTTGATTAATTGGTGTTAAAGAATGAGAAAAGTATATGGAAATTTTCTTACTTTTGCTTGCATCAATCTTCGTGTGTTATCATTACATGAAAAATCAAACGGTGAATCAAGTGCCTTAAAAATGATGAAGAGCTTTCATTTCTCTATCCTAAACACTTTTATCATTTGCTTGCTACTTTGAGCCTGCAATTTCATTTCATTGAACCCACATTGGTGACCATCTCTTACACTAGGGCATGGCAAAAATCAAAGCCATTGGAAGTAGCAGAATACAAGTGACACATCAAGGGACGTCAGGCCAAGTTGTCATATTACACATACTTGTTGAGTCTAGTCAATAAGTCAAGTAAAAAAATGTGAAAGTGGGGCATGAAAAAGCAGTGTGCCTGGTAAAAGTAAGGCCAATGTCTGGAAAAAAAATGAATGAAAAAGCTTAGGGGCAAAGAAAAAGCAATGTGCTTGTAGAAGTCAAAGCCAAAGGCTCAAGTCTATTAAAGTCAACCCTCAGTATGTTAGGGTTGACTTTAACATAGATACAGTATCTATAATCCAATTAATAAATATAGATACAGTATCTATAATTCTTACTATATATGTTTATAAAACTTCAAGAAAGGAAATCCAAGGAAATGACGGAAATAAGTTATATCAGAAATGGGAACAAGCATATAGCTGACATCAAGACCATGGACACTTATCTATTGTTTTCTAAACAACAGAACTGAAAATAAATAAATTAAACAAGTTGTTGGCATCACCAAGAATTCCAAAACTTTTCGAGGGAAAAAAGTAGCTCCACTTACAGTTATACTTTTTGAGGTCATGGATGCAAATGCCATTAGCAAATTGTCAACAACTATGATAATAACATGTTTCATTTATAGACTAAGACCTAAGCAAACTGCCAAGAAAAATCACATAATCCAAAATAGAACACATTCCATTGATTTCAGTCGAAAAGTGTATCAACTTGTTGATATGCGCAATTACATTTACATACATCATAAACAAATAATGAACTATTATTAACCTCATCATGATGTAACTTCAAGGTGTTGCAAACCTAATATTAGCATCATCAACATCATCATTAGCCATCTCATCATCGCCATACTCATCACCTATGGGATTTGAGGGACGTACATCATCATCCTCCATGTCAAGGCGTCACAAGATTTGTTGCATTTTTCTTTCCAACCCAAGTATTTTTTTTTTATCTTTTTGTACAAGTAAATCTTTCAACTGTCTCACTTCTAGGCCATGTTCACATCATGTCGATTGCTTCTTGAACCAGATGCATATGAGGATGACATTCTAACAACCTTTCTTGCACATTCCCTTGACAATGATCCTAACACATATACTTTTCCTATCTTTACCCCACCCAATGCCTCCACCCATAATGTCGTCTAATCAACTTCTCGATCAAACGCGCCAAAACCATCACCACCACTAGCTGTGGCCACCGTCATGCACAGTTCTTCAAACTTTTCCTACATTAACAATTTAAATGAAAATTATACAACTTGGTCTAACTATAAAATATTGTTAACATTCTACTTTATGTACACTAGTCATTTATCGTTGAAGTTCACAAACCTTAATAGCTCTTGCTCGACCGCCCGTCCATGTCTTATATTTCTTTTGGAATGTCCATTCAAATGTTTGATTGATGTCGGTTCCCTCTCCAATTCTTTGGCCTACAAAATATAAACATTCATGAGTATTCTAATTAAATCAACTTACAATATATGCCAAATTGACTGACCATTCTTAGTTTGTGCTCTCCAATGTTGATAATGCCCCCTTGTGGCAAACCCAGAACTAGAACTAGAAGCTCGATTTTGTTTATTCCATTCACTCGCTTGCCTATGCTTCTCAGTTCCCCATATATTCATCTTCTCCATCCAATCTTCATTTTTATATATAACGGCTTGGCTTGGCTTGTCTTAGCTTTATTTATCATATTTCTCATGTAATCCCCAGCCTTTTCATTAAATATTCTTCTAATTTCATTCTTGACTTCTTTAGCCCACTGAAAATGCCGTTGCAATCATTTGAAAAACATACAAATTTATTAACCATTTAATTTAATTTGTAATAAATTAATATAACAAACCTTACATTGAACTCATTCCACCACAAAGTCTTAATGTCTCGTGGAGCGCTACTATGTGTAGTATAAGGTCCAGTCCAATGATCGTTGATTATTTTATTCAGTTCCCTCACAACATACGTTGTATTTGTGAACCTGCAAAAGTTTCACTTATGTGTTTAGTTGACATCTCATATATAAAAACCATACCAAATTTACATATACTAAAAACAATCAAGTACTTACAAATCTTCAAATGGTCCTATCAATCTATGTCTCTCTGAATCTACTTCAATGTGTTCCTCATCCATTGATTGTTCCACTGAAGAAGGTGTTCCTACATACATTTCACCTTGCCTATGATAAACTTGCCTAGACATATTATGTGTAAGGTCGATGGAGTGGCCAATGTTTTCTGGTAGAGGTGTATTTAAGGATATGCCAATGTAGCCATGATGTCCAATATCATGTATTTCTAGTTGAGGGTCTGGTGGAGGGGTTGATAAAAGTGCGAGGGAAGTCCAAAGAGTTGGAGATGAGGACAAGGCCGAGGAAGGGGCAGGGGAATCAGCTATTTTAATACGACGACTCCTATACGATGACCTTCAGGTCTCTACAGTTGGCATACAAAGGTTAGACAAATATTCATAAAAAATCACACCTAATATATATCACAGCCATGTATTATGAAGCTCACCATTTTTGTTTGCAACCCCTGGGAAGGCGTAAAGATAAGAGGAATATGCGCCCTCAATCTCATAGTCGAATCCGCAACTTCTCTCATAAATTCACATTGTATATCTTCCGCATAGTTTCCTCCTCACAAATGCTCCTTAACAAACACATAGATTGTCACTGAAATTAACCTAAAACCCCAAAATTTCATCATCTAAATCTTCCAAGAATCTGATGCACGCTCACTCATCGTAAGAAATATAACTTTCAAATGTCAAACACAAACACAGCCCACTATCAAATCATAAACCACAAGCCAACAATTCAAATGTCCAGCAATTCATATCCTTGCACAACAATAACACAACAACCCAAATAGCAATGACCAAGACATTAATCTTAGTCATATAAGGGAGAAGAGTCAAATCCTTCATTCAATCGCTAACTTAATGATTCACCTTCATAAAATACGTTTCTCAGTAGTTTGAAGAGCAAAACAGAACAAATCTAGCATGTACCAAGTGGAAGTAACTTTGTTTATTAATTCATACAGGTACCTACACCACCAAAACTATCAACAATTTGTACTCTCGTCAAATGTCTACCAAAACAGCATAAAATTATTTTCGCAAGCTTGATTATAGGGTTGCACTAACAACTGATTCATGGACTTCAATTCATAACTTGAATTATCTATACATGACTACACATTTTATTGATGAAAACTAGAAATTAAATAAAAGAATCATCAACTTTGTCCTTATGCATAGTCACAAGGGCAAGGATATTGGGAAAATGATTCACAAATGCATCTATAAATGGGGATTATAAAAAAAAATATCCACAATTACTGTAGATAATACTAGTTAGAATGATGTTGTTATTGGTTTTTTGAAAGAAAAACTTTCAAAATGGAAGTTATTAATCTTAGATTGGCTGTTTTGCACATGAGATGCACAATTCATGTATTGAATTTGATTGTGAGGGATGATTTGACTAAGATACGTGATTCCATTACACGTACTCGAAATGTACTTATGTATGTGAGAAGTTCTCCCATGAGAGCTAAAATATTTCAAGATTGCATTCAGCGTACGAGGGTTACTTACAAAGGTTCAATTTGTCTTGGTGTCACAATCAGATGGAATTCCACTTATCTTATGTTGGAAACCGCTTTGAAGTTTAGAACAACTTTTGAACAGATGGAAGAAGATAAGATTTCTTTCTCTTCGGATCTTGACATTAATACTCCTAAGCATGAAGATTGGGAAAATGCTAGAATTCTTTCTATTTTTGAAGAAGTTTTATGATGCTACTAACAAGATGTCAGGAACTTTGTATGTCTCTACAAATGATTATTTTGGGGGAATAGCTACTTTATACAAAACTTTGAAGTATGCAGAGAATTTTGTGAAACCAAGATTGAAAGCTATGTGTATGAAGATGAAAGATAAATTTGACAAATATTATAAAAGTTTTGACAAAGTAAACATGATGGTGTTAGTTGCAGTAATTCTAGATCCAATAAGGAAACTGAATTATGTGCGATATTGTTATAAATTTATTTATGATGATGATGATATGAAGGTTGATGAGATGTGCAATAAGGCGATGATTGCCCTTGAAGGTTTGTTTCACTTTTATGATAAATCTTCTCGTAATTCTTGTAACAAAGAATTGAGTGGTCAATTTTTGAACGATATTGGTATTAGCTGCAACTGGGATGTTGATAACCATGAGGATAATAAAGACATGTTGGATAGTTGTGAATCAAAATTAGAATTCGATAGCGATCAGATATTTGAAATATTTCTTGGTGAGCATATGAAAGTTTCAGATGGAAGCTTATTAGAATTTGATCGATATCTAAATGTTGAACGTAAAGAATGTCGTCATCTTAATCTCTTGTTGTGGTGGAAAACTACTGGTCAAAAATTTAAATTCTTATCTTTGATGGCTCAGAATATTTTGGCTATTCCTGTAGCTATGGTCGCTTCAAAGTTGACTTTTAGTACATCAAGTCGTGTGCTTGATGGTTTTCAGAGTTCTTTGACCCCAAAAGTAGTGAAGGCTTTGATTTGCACCCAAAATTGATTGAGAGTGATTGCTAGGCCAATTAATGTTGAAGAATGCATTAAGAATGCAATAAAATTTGAGTGTGATAAGTTGGATATATCTTTTCATTTTGTTATTCTTTTGTATACTAATAATTGAATGCGTCATTTGATATTATATTTATATTAGATATTGATGATGTTTACTCGGAGCTTACCAGTAAATAGAGTTGATTCGAAGTGAATGATGAAAATGAAACTAGGGCAGATATATCTTTTAATCTATGGTTATGAATTTTAGCATTATTTTTGTTCATAGATGTTATCATAGAATGGTTTTCGAGATAATTTACCTTGCATATTTGTTCTGGGTTGTAGGAAGGTCAAGAGAAAGAGGAAGACGACGATGATGATGAGAACGACTGAAGAAGGACGATGTGGAACTCCCTGTTGAACATTGAATGTTAATGAGGAACTTGGGCGCCTTCATTTTGTGTGTTTTTTTATTTTTTATTTAATGGTGATTTAGAACTTGGACACATTTTCTGTGATTTTTTGTTAGTTGGCATATTATGTTTTCTAGTAAGTGAAAAATGTAATAGACCTTATGTTTTCTAGTTGGCATATTATGTTTTCTAGAGGTGCATTTTCTGTTTAGAGTTCGTGAATGTGCAATTTTTGCATGAGTTTCTGCAAATTATGTTCTAAAGTTTGTAAAGTTTCTGCACAAGTTTCTAGATTTTCTTTTCTACAGTTTGGACGTGCATTTCTAGACATGTAGTTTTTGAACGTGCAGTTTCTGCACATGCAGTTTTTTTCTGTTGTATAACAGGTTTTTTTTGTAGCGGTAATTGAAACCGGAAACTGGATCGGACCGAGGCGAGAATCGGACCGAATTGCCTAATCCTGTTCGAACTAGTTCCCGATTTACATAATAGGGAACCGGTTCCTAGGGGAATCAAAAACCGCTCGAGAACCGATCACTCATAGCCACAAATTGAATGACTACACACACACACACACCACTATTTATTGGGGCTTTTCACATTCTATATTCTTGAGTGTAAAAATTATACCCGTTTATGAAATTGACCAACTTCGTGCTCTTGTTTTTGAACCTAATGACAAATAATATAGCAATCCTTGCTCTTCAACTTGATCATGATTATTGTGAACCTAAGGTCACAAACGCATACGATATCTCATATATATATTTAAATAATATGATGTATCAAAAGCGTAATAACTTGGTGTTAACATAGGCAACTTACATAAATTTTGAACCATGCTGTAAATTGTTCATTACACAAACAATCAAACTCATTTAGTGGTAGTCTAGACATTAACGAAGTTTGAAAAATCTTGTTTAAAAAAATACCATTTACACATTAGCAAATGTTTGACACACTAATATAAATATATATTTGCAAATGTACACTTACTCGAAGTATTGATCCATAACTGGATAATTCAGTAAAACATATGTATGCACTGCATGCCATTCTTCACCTGTTAAATACAGAAACTTATATATACCGCTTGGTTGACCAAGATAATTGAAAATTGAGAATGACTTGCAATTGAGATCAATGGAGCCATCATCGTTTCGTTCAGCTCTCTACCTCTTGCACTGCACATATGACTCAAAATAGCATGATACAAATATAGTCACTTTCTCCACAATATATGCATTACAAATTGAAACTTCAACACATACCTTATTCTTCACCTTTTTATTCAAATGAAATAAAAACCTAGTATACTAGTAACGAAGTTTGTTATGACAGATGTATTAAAAAAATATTTAACCTCTCAAGTGAATACATTCATCGAAATTGGACGGGACCCGCAACTTTACTATCATAAAGTAAGTGAACTAATAGATACTCCATTGAATCAAAAAATGATGGAGGAAATATCATGTCTAAGTTGCACAAAATAATTGAAATATCTCTCTCTAGTTTTTTCATATGTGATGCTTTTAACATTGTTGAACAAATATAAATGAATGAAATTACTTAACTCTGTAATAGAACCCCATATAAAGTTTGGTAGAATTTCCTTCGACTCTATGAGAAGTAACTGCCTCATAAATATGTGACTATCATTATTCTTCAAACCAATCAACTTACATTTATTTAAATTAACACATCTCCCGATATTCGAAGCATATCCATCAAGAAAGCACACAAATTTTATCCAATGACAAGCAGCACATTTATGCTCATTGTTCAATGTATAAACTGCTTTTGGTTTTGGTCCCCTACTACTTGCATCCATCCCAAATATCTCTTATATATTTTTTTGAATTCAATTTTTTTTTGTTTTTTCGTTAACATCCATCACCATATGTATGACATTTTCGAAAGCATTCTTCCCTATGTGCATGACGTCAAGATGATGATGAATAGTATGTATCTTCCAATATGGTAGTTCCCAAAATGTACTGCGTTTAGTCCACTTATGTGCTTAGTCCAAAATATACTTTGTACACATAAGTTGTGCCATGAGGATTTTCAATAACAATTAGAAAATAATGCACTTACTCCCAAATTTGATCATTGTCAACCTTAATGATGGAGGTGTTCTTTCAACCATATTTTTGACGAACCCTTTATATTCCTTCTGAATGTATTTGTCTATAATAATCAAAATAAATCTTCTTACCATGTTTTAATTTGAATGACTTTGATGTATTCATACATTTTAGACATCCTAAGAGACCAGCTGTGTTTCACCCATATAACATTCCATAAGTCGGGAAGTTATTTATCGTTCAAAAAAGAGCAGCCTTTATTATAAATGTTTGATCAATATAAATACCATACGTAAAGACACATTTATTCCATAGCCATTGTAACATTTCAATCAAAGGTTATATATAAACATTTATTAATTTCTTTTGGTTTTGTGGCCCAGGCATGATCAATATAAAAATATATAAGGTGTCTTCATATACATACTAGGTGGAAAATTTAATGGAGTTAAGATAATTTGTTAATATAAATAATTTTTTTCTATTTTACCAAATGGGGCAAATCCATCGACACAGAGACCAAGCATAATGTTTCGAGGCTCCATTGCAAATTTATGGTATATTTTGTCAAAATATTTTCATGCTGCTGCATCGGAAGGATGACATGTTACATCTTCTTCTGTTTGATGATATGCATGCAAAGTGATGTGTTCAATAGTAGCTCGAGACATATAAAGCCTTTGCAATATAGGGGTTAATGTCAGATAAAACATTTGCTTGCATGTCTACGTTTCTAACTATGACCGTGTATGCTGTGAAACTTGTACTTAGGTTCATTGCAAAATTTATAATATTCTGCATTTTCATCATTTCTTCAATATAACATACAACCACTGTTACATACATAAATTCTTTCGTATGGAAGACTTAGCTTCTTCATATCATAAAAATTAGTTGGCATTATGTTATTACGATGTATTGTCTCCCGCATTACATTGACGAAAGAGTTGAATTAATTATTAGACACATTATGCTCTGTCTTAATATTTAACATTCTTACAGTCACAGATAACTTAGTGTGGTTGTCATAACCTATGCCTCATAAAGGTTCATCTATTGCTCTCAACACATCTTGAAATTGATTATACGCATTCTCATCAAATCTTGTTCATCTCATATCTTCCAAATGTGATGGATGACTAGGACCTCATTGTTCAAGTGTAGGAGTAAAACTAGCACTTGTATAGTTCGATTCCCATCTCAAATTCTAACTCGTTGCATCAATCACCATCTGTTAGTATGGATTCAATTGGTTATCATAGCTACATTCTTTCCTAACTAGAATTTAGAAATTGGTCACTTCTTCGATATCATTCATCAAGTATAAACGGTTCACCATGGACTTAAATCTACAAAGATACTCTCCAACTTTATCAACCACATGAATTTACAATTACTGCACGTTTTGCACAGACACTATAACTTATTTCCGTCCATGAACTCAACTTTGCTACTCACGAAATCTAAAAACATTTCTAACCAAGCACGAAACTCATCAGCCAATCCTCCACGTCCAGGTAAGTTCTTATTGTACATCCAAGACCTGTCTCTTTGCATTATTTCTGTATAAAAATTAAACAATCTCATACATTGTTAAAATTATTAGATCTACTTCTTTAATTATCTTAATGAAACTCATGAAATTACCAATTATCCTATTTTGTATCTTACGAAACAATTACCTTAACACTTTATAAGATGAAAAAATTACAACGTCAAGAAGACTTACTTGTTGGTATATGACTGAAATATTTGTAGTGTAAAGTTGTCAATTTGATAAGAATTGCAACATTCACTTGAATTGTTTGTTTTAGAATTGGACACGTATCTAAAATAACCATATTTTTAATTAAATTGGAACATGCTATCAAATAACCAACAAAAGAAAAAGACAATTCTTTTATCACAAAATCACATATTATGAAATAGTAACTGCATACATGAAGCTCCCGAAGACTGTCACATGTTTTTTTTTTTTAAGAAAGCGCCATTCTTTTTTGTTGCGAATACCAAATCTCTCTCATATATCGCCTTTTTTTTCCATTCTCCTAACCTTTTTCCTCCTCATATGCAGAAAGACTTCGTTGGTCTCTCATTTTCTATATCTTCTTTTTCCCCGTTGGTCTCTACGCCCAACAATAGTTGTTTAGGGCCATGGCCACCGCTGAAACTCGCATAGATCTGGGGGAGGTCGAGCGGCGGCCTCGCCTTGGCCGCCCCTCAACCTTGCCGTCGCCTACACGCTTCCAACGACCAAAGCCCTACACAACATCACTGAAGACCAAGCTCACACGACCCAATAACCTAAAATCACTAGTATAGAAAAGAACAAGAGAGGAGAAATGCACATACCTTAGTTAAGGTTATTGAGCGGTTAGAGGAAGGGCGAAAAGGAGGCTTTCGGGGGAGAAGAAAATAAGAGTAACCGAGTTGCAGGTGCAACTTTATAGTTGGAAATTAGCAACGGAACTTTTTGTCGTTGCAAAATCCATCTCTAATTAGAGATGAAAATTGTCCACGATAGCTAATTAGCGACTAAATTTTTTACCGTAGCTAATTACCGACAGATTTAGCTACGAATATTTTTGGTCACTAATTAGAGACGGATTTAGCAACGCATAATTTTTCTTAGCTAATTAGTCATGTATTAGAGACAACTTATTTTATCCGTAGCAAATTAGCAATGAATAAAGCGACGACATGTACATTCTGTCACAAATTAGCGACAAATTTTTTTTTTGTCGCTAATTCCGTTGTTATTTACCGACGAACAATTTGGTCGTCGCAAATTAGCGATAGATTAAGTGACGGATTCTTATTGTTGACACTAATTAGCTACGACTAAAATATTTCGTCGCAAATTAGAGATGATATGTGTTTTGTAGCTAAATCCATGGCAAATTAACAACGGATTTATATAGCTATCGCTAATTGCGACGTATTTGGCTACAAAAATGTGTTTCGTCACTATTTAGCAATGACATTTATTTGGTCGTCGCAAAGTTCGTTGAAAATAGCGACGAACCTATTATCGTTGCAATTAGCAATGGATTAGTTTTCATGGCAGATTCTCCATAACTAAATTACAATTTTTTTTGTAGTGTTAGTGTAGAAGAGTTGGTGTCGGTTTGATACAAAGCAAAGCACTCTTTGTATGTGCATTTCGCTATTCCCTATTTTGCTACAATTGCATCTAAATGTATCTGACTTTAGCTTAATTTCAATTTAGACTTGGTTACTTATATTGTTTGTTATAGTTCAAATTTTAGTTTGCTCAAGATAAGATAGAACTATCTATTCACCCCCCTCTAGGTGATAGGACTGGCCTCCATAGAAGGAAGAGGTATTTTCTAGAATTGGCGTGAGGGGATGGCTTAATAATTGACAACCTAAGAAATCAAGAAGACAAGGTTGGAGCTTTAGGTTATCATAATGCGGTAAAATGCAAACTCGATTAGAGAAAAGGAAAGTATAGAGCAATCTAAGCCTAGAGAAGCCAAAAGGAGCCAGATTCGTCTTGGTGCATAGATAAAGATGCGTGTCTGATTTCTTCATACGAAGCGGCGAGAGTAAGTGGGGCCTAAAGCAATTCATATGCCTCACTGGAAGTTACATTAAGAAGATCTCTCGACACTTAAGGGAGGAACGAAAGCAGACGTATTTGGAAAGAAAATACAGGAAAAAAACAAGGCGAAATTCTCGACATCAGCGACTTTTCCAGATATCCGACGAAATCTAATCATAAAATTGCCGTAGAATAAGGCATTGTGTTGATGAATCAAAGGTGTTTGGAGGATTCAACATCTTTCACTTGTACATTTTAAGGAAAGAAAAACAACTAATCCAAGGAAACCAAAAACAGATCGCGGTGCCCAAAAGGCCCAAGTCTAGGTACGAGCCAAAGCAGCAAAAATTGAAGAGCTACATCGATATTGGCTTCTTTCCAAACAAATGACATCTGATATGGGGATCTCATCCCAAAGTGTCCCTAATAGAAGTCAATTTCGGAAGATGGAAAACCCCTAAATCGTCCGGATTCTATCAACCAGACATGCTCTATGTTAGATCCCCTTTGAAAAAGGGAGCTTTTCTTCCCTAAGTCGAGGGAGAAAACCTTGAAAAGAAGATGGTATTTGAATTTGCCGTCTGGAAAAATGAAGTAAGATTATTACCTGGTTGAGATAGTCATCTTCTACGTTCAGAAGTCCAAAGAGGCCACTATCACAGTGCTCATCTTCTTTTAATTTGTCAAGGCCGAGCAAGATAATCAACAGATGAAGCAGTAAAGTGAGGGCCAACGAAGCTTCGAAGCCAATAGAAATCAGAAGGGGACGATTTTAAGTTAAGGGTCCGTTTATTTGGCGGAAAATAAAGCACTTTCGGAAAATATTTTCCAGGAAGTCATTTTCCTAAAAAATGACATATTTTTCGATGTTCGTTTGAAACTTAAAAATTTTTTCCGGAATATTTTTTTTGAGAAATTATCCGGCGATTGGTGACGGGCAGCGGCGATAGGCGGGCGGGTGGGCGGCGGCAAGCGGGCGGGCGGCGGTGGTGGACAGGGGCGGCAGGTGAGCGGTGGGCGGGCGGACTGGCGGGCAGGCGGCCGAAGCTTCGAAGCCAGTAGAAATCAGAAGGGGACGATTTTAACTTAAGTTTGGGGATGAAAGGGCAACAGAAACAAATAAAAAAATAAATAATCTTGCCAAGCTTTTATATCCTACGAAAAGAGGTGACATTTCAAAATGATGACGCACAAAATGATGGAACCGTGTATACTACTGAAGCAATGCGTCAAAGCACGCCTAGGTGAAGAGGAGTGGCCATTAGAAAACACATAGGACGAAGCATCAAAGGTACAATATGCACCTTGTAGTAGTTTGAAAAATAGAAATTCACACTACTTAAAATATATAAGAGAATTGAAAAAAAAAAAGCTCTTAAAAAGGGGCCATATGTTTAGACAAAAAATAAACCAAGTCATTATAATTGACATAAGACCAATTTTAATTGAGTATATGACGGTAGATTGATAAGGTGGCTATTGGTGAGATACCAATTGTAGGGGTCTTTATCGATGACCATATTGGTCGGAGGCTTTCTTGTCGATGGTAATATTTATCAATGACCATAATTATTTATCAATATACAATATCAATTGATCGACAATTGTCATAATAAAATCATGCCAAGAAGGCAATGATGTAGAGTTGAAAGACATTGATTAACAGTTGGATAATATATCATTTGAAAAAAATAAATGTTTTGTGGGTAAAGTGGGGCGTGTAGTTTAGGCGTAGTAGGATTCGAATTTTTAATTATTTGCGAATGAGAACATAATTAATTGTTATTAGAAGATGAATTTGAAGGAGTACCAAAATGGATGATGGTCAAGGTGGTGACAACTAAACGTGGAGAATTAAGAATTGATATTGAAGGAGTAATTGCCTAGAGATAAGATGTCGTGGCGACAGGAAATGCGGAGCCAATAGCCTTGTAGATTGTGAAAGCATGATTGAAACTACCAAAGATCTACTTATGAGCAATTAAACTGTAAATGTTATGGATACTAGTGCTTCATAGAAACCCCAGATAACCAAACAAAGCTTGTTATCTTTTAATTCTTTCATCATTAACTATAGTTTCCAAATATCTAGCCGCCGATTAAATTCCAGAGTATATCTTAGTTATAGCCTTCTGATTTTCGTCATTAATTCAATATTATTTTCGCTTTGTCTTCGATTAAATTCCAGTCAAATGTTATGTATTTTCACGTTGATTACTTTCTATTAAAATATATTTATCACTTTCCTTATGCTTTAGTGATATTTTCTATCCTGAATTACTACAGAATTTTTCTTCTCTCATTAAAATCGAAGAACGGCTATTTCACAACAAGCAAATTTTGTTTTTCCAATAAGACATTTGCGATATATATATATATATATATATATATATATATATATTTTCTCTCTGCAAAATAAGTAAACGAAGCAGATCTCTTCGCTTTCAGCCCTAAGCCAAGAATAAACAACTCACCGACGCCCCAAGGCTCGCAAAATCACAACTCGCGCTCCTCCGCCCTTTCTACCGGCCATTACCCGAAAAATTCGCGTCTCCCTCTCAACTCAACCTTTCTCAGCCCTCACCACATCAATGGCCGCCGCCGCCGCCTCCGCCACAGAGAACGCCTCCGTTAACAACTTCGAATCCGAGCCACAATCGCCACCGCTCTCGGCCTCCGGCGTTACCGATTTGAACGCCATGCCGGACGAACTCATCGACGCATCGACCGACGGAGCAGGAACTGAGCAGTCCACTGAGCCGCCTCAGGCCGAGGCCGAACAACCGGCTCCTCAGGCCACCGTGGAAGCTGATAAGAGGTGGCCGGGATGGCCTGGCGACTGCGTTTTTCGTCTCATCGTGCCGGTTCTCAAGGTCGGGAGCATTATTGGTCGCAAAGGTGAGCTTATCAAGAAGATGTGTGAGGAGACTCGCGCTCGCATTCGCGTACTTGATGCTCCTGTCGGCACTCCCGATCGCGTTGTAAGTTTCCTAGGGTTTGCCCTTTTGTGCTTTTCGATTGGAGTTTGTGTTCTGTAGTTGGCCTGGTGAGTGTTGGGTATTCTCTTTGGTTTACTTGTTTACTCACGGTGAGCGAGTTTGGGTTGAAGACATCTAGTTCTTTCGAAATCGCTGGGGTCTGGAGGAAAAAGAAAGCTGAACTATGGTTCTTTGGCTACACTTTTAGGGCTATGGATTTAGTTTATTTGCTTGCTGTGCCGTTACTCTTTCTTATATATCATTCACGTCTTCTAGTTTTTGTGGTGATTGAGGAAAGAACATCTTTGAAGGCAATTTTTGATCGCAACTCCATAAAACCTGCATCTAACATCATATTTGGTTGAGGGATAGTTTTTAGATTACAGATTTGCCCCAAATGCTATAGCTCTTATCTGGTTTGGTTGAGAAGATAAACCATTTAGGTGTTTTCCTGTCCGTTCCTCTGCTTACCGACTGTGATAGCTCCTCTCTCATCTTTCAACATCTGTCCTTCTGAAATGGTCCTCTAGTTTTTCTTAAAAATTTGCAATGTGAACTTGATTAGAGTCCCATTTGCCTATAGTTCTATTGCTATTCGTTACATTGATAGTCACATCCATCTTCATAGCCTTCAGCTTTCTGTTCTTCAATCACCATGTCCACAATGCTATCCTCCACAGTGGAGGAGCTTCTCAATGGAAGCCAATGGTTCATTGCTTGCTACAATGTTTATGAGGCATGTCGCGTATTGAATTGGTGAATTTGGGACTTAGGGTTCCTATGACTTGATTCATAGCTAATACCTTGCAGTTAGCAAACTCATGGATATGTAACTGAAACTACCATACAGAAATTTTGCAGAACCTCAAGAAGTGACTCAATTGAGAGATACTCAAAGTGTGACTTTGGATAATAATAATAAGAAGTACTAGTAAGGAACATGAAAGTTAGGGTAAAGTTGGATGAATCAAGTAATTTACCATCACATATCCTTGCTTTGCATGTGAAACAAATAAACAGTGAAGAGGGCTATTAATAGTGGAATACAATTCGATTACTATCCTACTATGTTCTATCCCAGAGGAACAGTTATCCTCTTCTGGATGCCTTCCCTTGCGTAAGTCAAAGATGATATTAGTGGATAAAAGGAGACTTATGTGGAAATAGGTGCTACTTATTTGTGATAGGAACTAGCAGTTAGAATTTTGACATTGTTAATTTCTATCTATCTTCGATGTCAAAAAGGAAGCACATTCCTTAAATTGATTTTGGTTTTTATTTATGCCCACATTTTTGGAGTCCATTGTAAAGAATTCCCATAGTGTCACTTTGTATCTTGTAGTACAACATTGCTTTATTCCTCTTTTTTTGGTTTTTGATTCAGAAATAACTAGAGACAATGGCATTTTTCTTGGATTATTTTCTGCAATTTGTGCCATGGTTCCATTGCTTTGTCTTCATCATTTGTTCTGTTAAATTTGGTTGTATAACTGCAGTACTCCATTTCCGAGCTGCTTGCGTCCTATTATGAACATATTTCCCTGTCTGTATTCTGGCTTCAACATTGAGATCTCTGTATTGCAGACCGTGAAAATTTTGCTAAGAAAAGTACATTTTTTCTGATCTTGCCTTTGCTATATATTGTTTTGTAGGTGTTGATATCTGGAAAAGAAGAGCCAGACGCGCCTCTTTCCCCTGCAATGGATGCAGTAATAAGAGTTTTTAAACGTGTTTGCGGACTGTCCGAGAATGAGGGTGATGCTAAGTTGTCTGGACCTGCTGGAGTTGCATTTTGTTCAATTCGGTTCTTGGTGGCTTCCACTCAAGCAATAAATCTGATTGGAAAGCAAGGTTCACTAATCAAATCAATACAAGAGGGTACTGGAGCTTCTGTTAGAGTATTGCCAGAAGGTAAGCTCTTATAGTTGTGCACACCTCTAAATTTTAGACGGTGCGGCCTTTGTCGTGACTCGCATTGATAAATGGAAACTGGCTAAAAAAGTACTCGATAATTATGCTTCATGTTTTATATGGCATTTCAATCTTAGGTCTAATGTACTCCCAGCTCTCTTTTAAAAGTCTGGAGTAAAATATCTTGCATAAGCATTGAATATGAAATTTAGCTGTTAAGATACTCATAATTTAGAAGCATGAGGTTATTTAGGGATGTTAATGGAGGATAATTGTTTGGGAGAAAAAAATAGAAGAACAGTTAGCTGATTTGAAATGTACAATTGATGCATCTAGCATCCTTGTCTTCCTGATATTGTCAAGGGGACACATGTCCCCGTTGCAGCAGGAATGAAGATATAGCTGTATGACTATAGTCTCTCAGTGTGGTATCATCAACTGGTAATCACAATACATAGTAGAAACAAGCAATTAGAAGTTTTTGGATTTGCATTTGCATTTTATTCTACTCTGTTCTCAATGCCTTCTTATAGAAGGATCATAGTGGTACCAATCGCATCTCATCTGTCTATAGGTTTTATTTGCCACTTTGTTGTGTCCGCACTGGCCTGGTTTTGGTCTTGATTTTGATTCTTGGGTCAAAGGTTATTGTTTTCTAAGAAAATGCGCAATTTATTTATTTTGCACAAAATGTCTTGCTTCTTAGTTGTCATTGGCTTTGTTTCGATATTTTTTATTTGCTCATTAATGTGCCCTTCCGAAGTGGCTCTCTCTTCCCTATCTTTTGGAGCTCTTCGAACACCTGATAAATGGGAACCTTGTGTTCTATAAGGCTTTTTTGATGGACTGAGTGAAGTGGTCTAGTCAAATGTTTGGTATGAGGAAGCAATCTGCCTCTTGTTTTTTTATTTGCACTTTCAAACTTGAGTTTGATCTTGTAGAGATTATAATTGCAAGGGTAGTTTACGTGTGTTTACCTAGTATATGGCTGAGGAATATACGCCAGGCCAAGGAGTTGTATGATTCATTCCTTAAGCATATGATACCAGAGCATTATTTTCATAATAAGCTGGGATTTTGAAGAAGCATAAATATAAGCTGAAACTTTCGGACATTCAGTATATACAAAGGGTCACTCTGGGATGTCACTGCCATCTTAGTCAAACTTCCTCTCTGCCAAGCATGATCTAGTATGGGATTGTGAACTAATTCATCCTTTCCTTCCTCTGGTGGTAATCATCTTTCTAGAGGGTTCTTGGTAGTTGAATCGCTGATCTTTTGTACTTCAGAGGTTCTAATGTTAGGCAACTGAAGACACAATGCCAAGAACTCTCGGAGGACATTATCTAGTGTAGTTAATAGATGATTTAGGTTAGCATTATCTGGTTATCCTATATTTGTCTTTTGATTCATCCATAAAAGTGTGTAGATTAGTCGTCCTTATCTGATGATTCTTCTTAGGTGGTGCAGCAACTCAAGCAGTTTCTTTCCTTTCTCCATCTCTCTCTGTCCCCCCAATTTGTTTACTGCCTCATTTGTTTACTTGTTCCTTGATGTAATATAATTAATGGTGATGAGCCAAGTATTTCCTTTGTCATCCCAGTTCCTTTTTCTTATCATTTCCTTCATTATCTCTGGGCTGAGTTTGGAACAGTGATGTTTACACTCATCTATTCTAAAACATCTTCGATGGCAGGTGACTTGCCAATTTATGCTTCTAGGGATGAGCGAATCGTAGAGTTGCAGGGAGAGGCGTCAAAGGTTCTTAAAGCCATAGAAGCAGTAGTTGGACACCTGAGGAAATTTTTGGTAGATCATAGTGTTCTTCCTCTTTTTGAGAAGAGCGTAAGTCCTCGTGTGCTGAGTTGTACTTTGTGTGCACCTCATATGCTGAGTTGTTGCCTATATTTTTCTGCATTTAAGTACTAATTTTCCCCCCACAATTAGTGCAATAATGCAGCCCAGCAAGATCGTGCATCTGAAGCTTGGAGTGAAAAGTCAGCAATGCATACTGCTCCATCTGGAATTACAGCTGATTATCCACTCTCGTCAAAGAGAGAATCACTTTACATGGATCGTGAAAGTCAGTTGGAGCCGCAGATTGCACGCTCTGGAGTTTCACTCTATGGACAAGATCCCTCAATATCTGCAATCCGGTCGGCTAGACTTGGTCGTGCAGGTGCTCCGATTGTCACTCAGGTAAGTTCTTCTTTATCCATTTAGATTCTTCAGTTAATTGTGCCTGATTTGTTGCAAAGCTTTCTTGTAATGCTGTAGCTATGATACCTAGATGTAAATGTGGCACATGGGTAGTATATATTTTTATTTATCTTGGAGAAGCAAAATGCTTCTGTCTATTGTGTGGAGTCTATTTTGAAACATTATTTGATCATTTTTTAATTTCATTGACATTTTAGGGCTCATTTGGTATTCGAGGCACCAATGTGCTCCATCAGCCCATTTGCATAGCTATTTCTATTTATTTTTATATAGATAAACCCAGTATGCTATTAAAAACCTCTTATCTTCTCTGTATCAAAAGCATGGCATCCATTCATTGACAAATTTCTCAGTATTTTCATCATTCTTCCTCTTTTTTATACAAAACTTTCATTACTGGAAAGGCTAACAAATTACTAGATTTTCCTGAAAACATGCCGTTTCTTAATGAGATCGACTCTATGAGGAGATGCTTGTAGTCTAGATAATGAACTCTACATACTAAACTCCATGAGTGGGCCTTATATTTACCAATCCATTGTAGAAAGTAGAAAAATGTGATCCTGCTTGTTGGTCAGTGATTATGATGTAACTCCATGGACCTATTTTCCAGCCCTTCATTGTATATTACTGATGGAGATCCCTGAAATGCACTGTGTTGAAGTGGATATCATTTCCAGGCTAGATTTACTGCAAGAACACCTTCGAAATTAGGGGCTGTTTTGTAGTTCCTGATTTGTGCAGCCTCACGCACTTTGTGCAGCATTTCACCTTGGTTCTTAAGCTCTTGGTTGGTTTGGGTAATTAGGAATTGGTTTTCTTAAGGATCTGTCAGTGAATTGGTCACGGTTGAACATGAGATGACAAAACACTCAGTATCAAGCAAAAGGAAAAATATAGAAATTGCACAAAGAAAGAGTTGCTTCTTCCATTTGCCCCTTCTTGGGTTCACCTGATATATACGCTTGCACTCTGTTGGGTGAAGTTCTCAGTACTGGCCTAGATTTATTAGGCTAGATTCTGCGAATTCCACTCCTCCATATTTTGTCTACTGCAAAATTGAGATGGCACTGCCACTTCCCTCGCAATAATTGAAAACCAGTAGCTCATTTTCCCAGCTCTCCTTTTCTATACATGTTTTTTTTATCTTGGATATCTGGTTCGACACATGCTTTTATTAGTTTTCATGGTGGTATGGGAACATTCTCTAGTTCTTCCCTCTGTAAGAAAAGCTAAAACACATATGATTACACCCACACACACAATCGTACACCTCTTTCTCTCTCTCTCCATCTCGTGAAGATGTGCTCATCAGGCATGCCTACTGTGATGTCACTTCCAATTTGCTTTGCAGCATTTTCTCCTGAAACCTCATTTGAAGCATCTGAAGTGCTTAAGGATCATTTTACTATGACACGTGACCTCCAGATGCTTGGGAAAATCTCAGCTTCTTAGTTAATGGACTTCAGAGTGGATCCCTGCTTGAAAATTGTCTCTTGCTTTTTTTTTAACAGGCCAAGGCTTTCTTTCTGTTTTGATGTTTAAATTAATGTTTAGACATGGAGTTGTTCAGACTCTTAAAGGAAGGAGTATATGCTAGCGGATAAGACAGAATGGATCTTTTTCTGTGCTCTTCTATGTGGCTTAAGGTTTTAGATTTCTGAAAATTCTGAGATTATAATGACTAGAGAACTACATCTACTGCATAGTAGATTCAATCTTTGGCTAGTTGAAAAAGTAAAACCTTTGAGTTCATATTGAAGTCAGTAAGCTTTTTTGTCTTTTCCTTTGTATTGGTTAATTGTTTATTTGTTTTCTCCTGTTTTAGGTTGTGCAAACAATGCAAATACCACTGACTTATGCTGAGGACATCATTGGCATTGGTGGGGCTAACATTGCATACATACGTCGAACTAGTGGGGCCATATTAACTGTGCAGGAGAGCAGAGGACTGCCAGATGAAATAACCGTGGAGATAAAAGGCACTACATCTGAAGTTCAGACAGCGCAACAACTGATTCAGGTAAGTGGCACGTGAATTTGACCTGCTGTTATATTCTTTATCACTTGTATTTGCTTTTTGAGGTGTTTGACATTATTGAAGCCGTTCTTTTGTAAAAGGCGCACAAATATCATGTTAATACAATGTTGTCTAATTGTGGTCGATATGTCTTGTATAGGACTGTTCTGTGGTAATTTTGGCATGTATTTGCCTATTTATGTAATATAAACAGTTTATCTTTTTGCACCAGCTGTGATCCTGTGAAATCCCTCTTTAAAATGTGCTAGGGCTGTAGGAATCCTGAGAGCCCAACCATGTCGATGCTGTCTATTTCTGTTTCCTTTGATCTTTTGTCTTGTGCTTTAGAATAGAGCATTGGAATTTGAAAGATCTCATAAATCCTGATTTGATGATATGTTTCAAATGTTTCTAGTCAAGCAATATGATTGTGTTAATTTTAAGACTAGATCAATTCATTTATCTGCAGGAATTTATTAATGGTCATAAGGAGCCGGTCACCAGCAGCTACGGCAAGATAGACAGTGGATTGAGGTCATATTCTCAGTTGGGTGATGCATCTTACACGTCTTCGTCATTCTCATCACAGCCGTATGGAGGTTATGGTTCTAGTTTAGGAGGCTACAGCAGCTTCAGGCTTTGAAGCGTCAGGTTGAATTTGCCTTGTTGGCTTTCTATCGGATCTGCCTTCCCTTCAATTATTTATAGTTTTGGGGAAGTATGTATAAAGTTTACTCGAGTTTGTTCCTCTCTCTATGAAAGATCAGTAGCTGTGAAACTAATATCGACCACTTTGCTATCATGTAATAGTGTAGTTATGCACGTAGGGTTTGTGTCATTTAAGCGTGAAGGAATGAGCTTCAGAGTAGTATATGCTGCAGAAAACTTAATTCTTGAGCGATCAAGGCATTTTATGCGAATTCAAGTTTCTTCGTTTTGATGTTCGTGTGATCATTTCTATCAGTCAGCTTTAAAGGGGTCGTGATATGGCTGGCCGTGCCGGATTTGGAAAGCGGTTACCGTTGGCGCCTGGACACATCTTTTGCATTTGGTATTTGAATATTTTGTGGGTGATGCAGTGTTTTTGATTTCTTACTCTGTTGAGTCTCGAACCTGTAACGAAGTTATTGGGGCGCTACTCGTGGTGGATTTGGCAAAATGAAAGTCACAGAGGGAAAGAAGTGGGAGTGGTGATTCTTTGATACCAAGAAGAAAGAAACTACATTACCCTCTGTATTCATCGGAAGATTCTTTGTCGCTTCTCTGTTACTTTGTGGTTCGCAAAGACTGAGCAACGGACAAAAGAGTCTCGACTCTGACTAACAATACTGACTGAAACTCGTAATACATTCATCGCGGCACGGGTAAGAACACCGAGGAACAATGACAACAAACGCACACAGATAGAGAGAGAGAGAGAGATGTTGGCAAAAACTCGCAATTCCTAGCGATCTTTTTAGGGCGATTTCCGGATGCCATCCGATCAAATGCTCATAGGGCTCTGGGGGTCGCTAAGTGCCGCGATGGCCGTCTCAATCTTTGTTTTCAGGTTCTCTTTCTCATCCTCATCCGCCTGCATCAAACGAGAACACCCAGCAGATAGGTAAGTTTTAACCCCCTAAACTCTCCAGCTCACATCGACCTAACTCGATCTTAATTATCAATATCCGGCGTGCTTAAAGATGGAACCAGGCTACGCGCTAAGCACTATCGGCCTCGTTCGAGCTCTCTCAATCCTAGAAGATCCTAGTGGATCAACCGTAAGCCCTAGCTAACAAGAGCGGACAAGACACGATGTTGACGGTATATAGACTTCGGGACACCTAAACATGGGGCGTCATTCGAGTCAATAATTGGATTCTCAAGCCTTCAATTATTGACAGTACACGTACTTGGATCTTTACCCTCACACCTTTCGACGGGGCCACTAAGACGTTGCAAGTTGTCCCATTTTTTTAAGACGGCTACACGGCACAAGCATCAGAATTCAATTCAAGATTATATTCTGCCTTCAGTTTTTTATATTAGCACCGTCCAGAAATTGGGCCACCCCCTGTACAAAAAGGTTTAAATACATAACACGGGAACCAATTTGATAAAGAGGCAAGCCTTCCTCACGACTCATTTATTTATTCATTCGTTTTGTCTATAATATGGCTCAGGTGATGCATCACAAGTTAGCTTTTCTAAGGCCTCTTTCTTTTTTTCACGAAAAAATAAACTACAAATCGATTGCTTGTATCATTCACAATATCTAGGCACGTCGACAATAACAATTAAAAAAACATTCTCGTTAACTTTCAGCTCAAGCAGTATAAGCGATTATACTAAAAAACTAATTTTCGAAATCGTCCACTTCACGGGGAACAAGCGGAGGAGACGGAATTCGATTGAAGCACGAGCGAACTAACGATGATGAAGACAAAGGAGGAGAGATGATTGGTGGGCCGTCCGAGATTAGGTCACCCAAATAATGCGGAGATCGTGCGGAAAAAGAAGCGGGTGGGCATGACCCGCGTGGGGAATCGAGGAAAAACCAATGATAGCGAAATCAAACAATTGTTAATACAACATATGACCAGAGAAGTTAGTCCCCAGCGAAGGTAAAATCTTGGGAAAACACGTCTCGCTACACGCGTTTCTCGGACCAGCACGAGCTCCTCGTGCGCGTGTCTAATCACATCAATATCCTCCCTCCCCTATTTTAATTTAATGTATGCCCATGGAGCTTTGAAACTCGCGTTGATACTATACCTTCCTTCCCTTCTTTGTGAATAAACAAAAGACGGTATTGGTTTTCCGAAAGGAAAACCGTGTGTTTACTTCTTCTTTTTTGTCTTGGAATGTGACTTGGTCACTGCCTCGACCGAGTAAGGCTCACGAAAACTTGTTATTCTCTCGCTAAAGATTTGTTCTCATCTTTTCTTTTACCTCAATGTGATGGGAAAAAAAGTTCAAATCCGCCAAACTTTGTGATCATGACCCATCTCTCTTGATTTTGAGGTAAAGTTGTGCCTAGCGGTTAACTTTCAAATGAAATGGGATATCACAAGGAAAAGAAATTGCTAAGTGATCGTGATGCAAACTATGATGATGAAATTTAACCATTCCATGACTTTTTGAATGATGAGACATGTGATCTTACGCGGAAGATTGACAATCTAGTTTGTCTTCTCAATTCATAGGTCGTTTTATAATTAAAAAAAATTGAATATCAAAGTCTCGAATCAAAGTCAACGTCATGACAACCTAACCGATAAGCAATCAAGCAAACAATTAGATAAAAATGATGTGTAAATGTTGGGTATCGTGTATAATTTCCGATCGATAGCGGAACACAAAATTGATGATTTAGACAGATTCAAGATATCTTTTTCAATAACAAAAACAAAGAAGCAAACAAAAAACCGAGAGAAAAAAGACATTTGCATCCAATTTTCCTCCTAATCTCTCTATCTCGT
Organism: Melaleuca quinquenervia; assembly: GCA_030064385.1. Taxonomy (NCBI): domain Eukaryota; kingdom Viridiplantae; phylum Streptophyta; class Magnoliopsida; order Myrtales; family Myrtaceae; genus Melaleuca; species Melaleuca quinquenervia. Next base: position 12,494,962 of record CM057720.1, read on the forward strand.
ATATGAGAAATTATTTTTTCTATGCTACCATCGTTATTTGAGCTGCTTGAAACTTTGCTAAACTTAATTATAAGTATCACCAAGTAATTCTAGATTATTAAAAAGCATTATGAAAATTCATTAATGTTGGGTACTAACCCGCGGTGTCACGCTACCTTGGAAGGTGCCCACATCCAATTCCCATATTCTATTTAAAAGTCAGAAAAAGGACAAGAATATAGTTGTTGATAATGATGTTTCATGGACCGAGAGAGGACAAAGGGTGTCTTCGATGATCCTTGGAGAACACATCTCGACCCCTTGATAACCGTCGGATCCAAAGAGAGTGAAATCGCAAACATTAATTATAAAATCTTTTTAAAAAAAAATTGTGCATCACCACAAATTAGGATAGAAAAGGACCCTTGCCCTAAAGCAAAGAACCGCTTTCTTATGTGCTCCTGAGCAACCTAGAAAGAAACCCCCGAATTTGAACCCTCTGAGTGACGTCAGAGAATCTCCCGTGACATAAGGAGGGTCATCTGATTTTAGATCATATGGCTCTCATTAAAACAAAAGAAAACAAATTTGAGATAAGATTTTTTTGTTGTTTTTCAGTTGTCCGATTCAGATCGGACAACTATAAATCGAGAATGCCACTCCCGCACTATGGCAAGAGATCCATTTCCCAGAACCCCCAGCCCAAACAGATGATGAGTTCGTGGAGGAGAAAGGGGAAACCTCACCGTTTAAAGTGGAGATATGATTAGATGGGGCCTATTCATATCCCTTTTTAAGGAGAAATTAACCTCTCTTTTTTTTCCCCTTCCACTGACCAGTTAGCATTGGGCTGTGCAACATAAACTATTTCGTATTCGCCCCAAATTGGACATCCAATCATGGAGCGCCCACTTTACTGTAAAGTAAAAGTCATTATCTGTTCCCAGCTCGAAGGACCCACCACCCTTCATTGATTCCCCCTCCTATGAACGAGAACCGCCCAGAAAATTTCCTGTTTTCTTCCTAAGTTGGGTATCACATAGATAAATAAATATTATATATATGTACCCAATCAGAAAAGAAAATTGTATATATATTATGAATATGTAGAGATAAGGAAGAGGGTGGTAACTTGATATCTTGATAGTTAATTAACTATATGTGCTTTCTTTAGTGTTCTTGTTTCTTTCTGGCTAAAATCCGGATTCCCTTCTCATCAACAATGCCACTTCCCCCATTATGTTTCTAGGAAGCTCTGGCAAGAATGTGTTTTCATTTAGATTTCGGCTTTTAAATTGAACAGCATCATCATACCTTAATGAACATTAGTCTGCTCGGGTTAACTAAGTTCATTACTCGTTTTCGGTTAATTAAACCAAACTATGACGTCAATCCTCCCTTTCGGACTTTTAATTAAACCATCAATGATCATCCACGGTTAAAAGGAGGTGAGGCGTGCCCGGGTCGAGACTCGAATTCGAAGACTAAGTTATGCGAAATAGAAATGCTTAAACGGGTCGACTCATTTCTCTTTTTCAAATCTGAAATTCTAGAGAGAGAGAGAGAGAGAGAGAGAGAGAGAGAGAGAGAGAGAGGAGTGGTGACCTCAATGAAGACTGTCTTCAAAAGGCGGCCAGAGAACGCGGTGATGTTGGCGGTGATGATCTTGAGCTTCAAAGACTCGAACACTTCGCACAGTTTCACCATCGTGTCCGTTCGTTTGCTGCATGTCAAGCTCACCACCAGCGTCTTCTCTCCCATGTATGTGATCCTCAGCTGCATATTGTAATCATTATTGACCCAATCAATTCGATGAACATCATCAACTCATCCAGCCATTTCGGATTTATTAATGTTCTTCTCGTCTGTTGTCCCACCCAATTATAATATAGTCCACACGAGGATTTCAATTAGGGGAAGCTCTCGGATTCGCATCTCTATTGAGACAGCTCACCAAGCTTGGAAAAAACAATCAATCAATCAACGGAGATTGAAAATCAGCAGGCCAGAATTTGAATAAGCCTGAACAACAACATGGAGATCGCGATGTGGAGAGGTGGAGAGATGGAGAGATTACTTCGAGGACTTCGATGGGGGAGATTCGCGAGCCCCCAGAGTCGTAGAACGCGTCGATCCTCTTCTTCTTGGATCGCAAGCAGGCCGGAAGGTCTTGATCGAAGTCGTAGCCGCCGGGGCCCTTATTCAACTTGCCGGATTCGAGGTCCAGAATCTCAGCTTGGATCCTTCTCTCTTGTTCGTGCAACTCTTGGATGTAGTCAATCGCATCCTTGATGATCGATGCCTTGTCCATCTGAACTCAGAAATAAAAGCACCATACCCATTAGATTTGACACAAAGTTAGACATGACTGCGGTCTCAAGTTTAGCAAAAACAGAACAACATCAGGGACGACATCACTGTCAAGTCTCAATTATTGAGAGCGGGGTGGGGTTCGCATAAAAGTTTCATGTTTGTGATCGTAATTGATGGGTCTTGGTCTTGGTCATGGTCATGGTCATCACCTTGCTGATGTTGGGCACCACCGCCCTCAATGCGAATAGCCTCTCGTTGAGCTTCTTCCTCCGGTTCCTCTCCGACACGATGTTCTTGGAAGCCGCCGTCGACGCTGCCCCGTCTGGGGAGCTCGAGTCGTAGTACCCGGAGATCGCCTCGTCCACCCAACTGCCATAATTTTCCAAACTTTTCTGATGTGATGATCTAGGCAAGTAGTGGGTAGGCACTAGTTAATTGATTGGGTGTGCTCTTGTGTGCGTGTATCTGACTGTCTGTCTGTCTATCTGCGAGAGAGAGAGAGAGAGAGAGAGAGAGATGAAACCTGTCAAGCTCTTCAGTTTGGTAAAACATGTTGGTCTCCCAATAGTTCTGGTATTCCTCAACGTTGTTGTCCATGGCGTGCGTGGGGCTCCTTCTTTTCTGGGGTTGTTTGGATGTCAGAGAGAGAGAGAGAGAGCAAGAAGAAGAAGAAGAAGAAGAAGAAGAGAGAGTGAGTCTTTGAGGTGGTCGCTGGAAAAGGGAGAGCAGGCTTTATATATACGCACGGAGAGAGAGAGAGAGAGAGATAAGAGAGAGACTTCCAAGAGGTAAGGGGGAGGACTCATCATCGCCAAGTTTTCATCACGTGGCGAATGAAAATTGTTTCTTGATTGCCCCTCCTTCTTCCATGAAACATCGTAAGAAATCTGAAGGAAGAAACTCAGAATTTAGGACAGCCAATGGAGTTTAAGTCTTCGAGGCGCGTGGACGTTGGGGGACATGGATCCCAATTCACATGTCGCCCCATGTCCGTCCCAAGACTACTGAGGAGCGAACGCGAATGCTCATTCGTTGGATCTCCCAAGTCCCACGTGGGCAAAGCCCCACCCGGAGTTGCCCGTTTTAGTTTCTGATCAGTCATTCATTGATTCCTTTTGAGTCGTGGGGCTCCGTATACGCTGCGCGAGCAACCGTGCTCCTCAGAAATTATGGCACCATCGATTCTGCTCGGGATCCAACGGTGGAGGTGGGGGGCTTTTCCCTATCTCTTTAATAGGGGGGAAAGCTTAGGAGATGGTGGAGGTGAGAGAAAGTCACCTGCAATTACCGCGGATGATTCTCTTGTCGGGAAACATAGCTTCTTGATATGGTCCTCATGCGAAGGCTAATGGCTAAAAGGGTTTCTCATGGAACCAAGCCATGTAAGAAAAGAATAGACTCTATCGAAAAGCGAAAGACGTGATGAAAGGAATTCGAGGTTGGGCGAAGGCATGTGGTCCTGCGTGTCTGGTTAATGACTAATCATCTATAAATGGATCATAAAGATTTTCAGAGATGAGTACATCAAAAGCCTTAAAAGTTATTGTAATTATACAGTTTAGTTCTAAAACTTTTAACAGATGTAATAATGGGGACATTTTGTTTTTTACCAATTCAGTCATAAACCTTTTTAAATCTTGTCAATTCAAACTTTAAAATTTCAAGGTTTATGATTAAATTGATAATATTTCAAAAGGTTTATGAATAAAATGTTTGGGTTACGAATTAGCAAAGTTGTAAAATGTTTAGTACTAAAATTTAGGATTGAATCGGTAAAGTTGCAAAAAGTTTAAGACTTTTGCGACAACTACCCTTGTAGTAATATCTTAAAACTCACCAAATTGACACAATCAAATTCATCAGTTTTCAACCAATAAATACATTATCTGTTAATTCCGTCTAATTTATTTAATGAAAAATAGTGAAGTTGCTTTGTTTATATGTTTTTGAAGAACACATGGCACCGACCCTTTTTTTCTTCTTCTTCTCTTTTTCCTTTTCCCACTTTTCTTCAATGTCATGCTCCACTTGCTACTGTTCATCTTCTTCTTGGCTAATATTCAAGCTCAAAGGGCCCTAGCCGCGAGCTACAAAGCCAAATCCACTCGAGTTGCATTTGGTGGGTCAGTTGAGCTTCGGTAGAGTTTGGTTCACCTAGTTTAGTTTCAAAGTAAGGCAATTACAGATTTTCCAGGTATCACTACAAATAGAGTGTCTAATTCCTTATGTCAATAATCCATAAGATTTGAGTAATGGGCATTTTTCTAGGCCACTCATTATTAAGATTTGACGCACAAACACAATGAGATAGGGTATAAAAAGTAAAAAAGAGAAATGGAGATGCTAAGACTTTATCCTAATTTATCTTTAAACTATGACTACATCCAATAGAGAATTCCATTATAATTAATGACTTGCACATCTCTTATACATTCCTCAATTACAAGAAAAAGAGATTTTATATTGGTAATAATAAGTTCTAAATTAGGAAATTTATTTCAGGGAATTTACTCAAAATCAGGAAATCATTAATTAAAAGACCTAGTTGAATTATCAAAATTTTCTTTTTTGGGCACTCCGTCTATTCACTAAGAGCGAGACTCCCATGCCTTCTTGTCAATGCAAAGTACATCCCAGCACTTGTTGAATCGAATAAGAAGATGATGCTGGAGAAGAATACGGTCATGTTTGGACCCAACACAAACTCCTGGCGATGGATTGGAACTTAACAACTAAGAGAGGTTGAATTGGTTGTTTTAACATTTTTCATGTATGTTCGTGCAAAATAACATGTAGAGTATGAAAGTTTTCGTAAGTTATGCATAAAAAAATGTGTTCAATTGATATAAACGGAAGGAGAGTGAAAGATAGAAGATATTTTAATTAAAGTTACAATGGCTAGTCTTTTCCACTCCGTCTACATCATTCTCCTAGCTTTAATTGACTCCTAGCTTTAATTTCATGAAACGTTCATATCAAACCGGACCGCCCGAATTGGCATGGTTTTTTGAAATTTTGATCTAGTCCATGGTTTCTGAAAATGGATGATTTGTCCGATTCTCGGTTCATAAGAGGGCGGGACCGGACCAAATCACCTTGACCGAAATTAGAATCTACTTAAATTCCCCTTTTTTTTTAGTTATCTACATTTCAGTATCTCTCTTGTTTCCTTTCTCGGGCCTCACTCATAATTAGTCAGTCGAGAATCAAGACTCTCGCGCTCTAAGCAAGTATATGTTGATACGCCCTCTCTCTCTCTCTCTCTCTCTCTCTCTCTCTCTCTCTCTCTCTCTCTCTCTCTCTCTCTCTCTCCCCTCCCCAATCCCATTGGACCGCTCGGGAATGGACCGGTCCAGTCCTAAGATTAATCGGTCTGATCCGCGATTCTAATCCTAAGATTAATCGGTCTGATCCGCGATTCTAAAAATCAGGGAGCGGTCCCATCTGTTTGAATTGCACCCAATTTTTGACATTTGACATTTTTGTTATTAGGATCGTTTCCTCCAGACTTGATTTTGTTTCTGCTTAATATATCTTGTTCAAATTGGCCACTCCCAAATTCAAAGGAATCCAGTGCAATTTCCCTTGAGATGGCAAAGGAACACAAATGTCCTCGAATAGCTGTACTCTTTTGTGATTGGCCAAACACATAGTTGTACTTATCCAGAAATAAGATGAAAATCGATCTAAACGTGTGCATTTTCTCTAGACATGAAATGGACATAGATAATTTAATTAGTTTCCCCAGTCAAATATTCTAAAAATGGAGACATCTGTTCAAAAAATCAGCACTCTTTCTCTCTCCTCTGTCGGGTTCGTAGGACGAGAGAAATGGGGGAAAATAACACTTGTGTCATAGTTGATGCCTCCAAGTCCATTCTTGGGAGCTCTCATGCTCCATGGACTGTCACCTTCCGCCTCTCCACTAGGGGCATCCTCAAGGGCGGAAGTTGTCCTCCTCCTCCCCCACAAACTCCATCTCCTTCTTCAATATCCCATTGTAAAAATTGCATTTCCAGTGAGACAAAATCTCACGAATGAAGCAGCAGACCTCTATCGCAAGTTTCAATTACTAATTTTTGCCCAAAATTCACGGTTGTGAGATTAGGGTTTGAGGAAGTGGCTGAATATCTTCCCTAAATCATCCATTGTAAGGTGAGCGTTTGACAACGGGTTGAATTTGGAGCAAGCACGTGTCAAACTGCATTGTTTAGGGTTATTAATGATGACCAGACAGGTGGAAGAGTCATGTTGATAAAAAGAAATGTCAAGATATTATCACGTCGAATTTCCGGCGTCCTAAATTGAAATTGGCTCTTAAGTGATCCAACGAAAAACTATGATACCAAAATAAATATCGTCCAAAAATTATGACACTTCCAATTTTCTTTTCTCAAGAAGTGGCGTATTTAGATCAAAACACATTGCTCGAGACAAAGAAGAAGAGGACATTGTCCTCCACCAGTGGTCCAACCAATTGAAGCTAAACCTTTCCAGTGACGTGCTCGTGAATCATTAGGGACCATGGTAATGTACCATTCATTGCTTGTTGATGCTTTAGAAAGATAATCCATTTAGGACAAGCCAAATGATCTTTCTGTCGCTAATAAGAGGCAGCCATTTTACAGAATTAAAGAAAATTCCTGACAGTCCTTGCCACGATTCAAAAACCGCAAAGAAATGGCAAGAAAGCCTAAAGAAGAAATTGAGGTGAACAAAAGATATTTATATGAACTTCCCTGGCATCCGTGCCACGACCTTTTTGTTCCTCTTGTTGATGTTCACCGCATATTTCGACTTTTGGTTCACGTGCATCCGAAAGGATAAAAACAAGTTAAATGGTTTAAATGTCGTGTTATTATTCAAAACAAGATTAGACAACAAAGAAGATTTGTACTAGTAGCACAGTAGAGCACTTAAACATCACCCATCATAATCAATTTTGCCGAATTGATGACATGGGGATGGCTGCTTGGTATTTAACACGAGATGCTTATGCGATATCTATGTGGCGTCTTTGGCACAGTGTTAGTATGGAGGTGCCACATCGGCTATAAAGAAACAAAAAGATGATGTAACGGATAATAAAAACAAAAGATATTCAAAAAGACTTATGTATGTGAAGAGTAAAGTTGTCTAATTAAAAAATTATTAAAATATTTAGAACTAAATTGACATGATTGAAAGATTTAAGGCTAAGTTGACCGCCGCACAATAAACTTAAGACTTTTTAGACAATTATTTCTATTTAAAAATGTCTATAATATATAAATCAATTATAAAAATTCCCCCCCCCCCCCCCCCCCCGGTGGAAAAAAACGATTATAAGAACTCTTCAATAAATCAAAAAGGGGACAGATTATCATGGAAATTGGGGTCAATTTACATGTTGGGAGTAATCATTTTCTCTCCAAATCAGCCCACTACAAGTGGTTACACTAAAAATTGCACCTCATTGACATTCCCATACAATAACAGATGGAAACATAAAAGAGCAAAGGGACTGATCTCATCTATGCAACTGAGACATCAAACATGGAGTTCTGACCTTCAGGCATACATACTTTAAGAAAGACCATTCTATACACAAGTGACTAAATAATTGCGCATGTGTGGCAAATGTGTGGCAGCGAATATAAGATATCCAAAAATGTATAGATATCGTAAGGGTCACGTTCCTGCCAAATCTAAGGTGAGGGTTGCAAGCCTTGTCGACTGCTTGGTAAGGAAGGACTGGCGACTTACCAACCATTAGTGAGGGTTGTCCGCACACATCGGAGATCTAATGAGGATACACTACCCATCACCAGAAAGAAGAGAAAGGAGCAGAAAAATGAGAAAAACACCTCAAGATCTGTCTTACATGATCCAATCTAAGATTGTTTCTAGAAGAACACTTGAGAAGTCTTAACTTTTTTGGGCGCAATGCTATCAAGTTGCAAGCCTTTTCGCTGGGGCGATCAAGTTTTAAAGTCTTTGTTTCTAATTATAGTAATTAAGTCTTTTTTGTCTTCACTTCAACGACGAAAGTTTCTACCTAACACGTTGGTAATTTCTAGCAGACTGATTTTCAATGCACTTTACTTGGTAAACTTGATTTAATCAATTGAAATCAAAATGACTTCAATTCAAGATGACAATATGAACTGTCGTAGTAGATGTCAAAGGCGAAATTTACATATTTGTCGCCTTTAATAACCAAAGGCAACAAATTAAGCTGTGTTGCTCCAATGTCGCCATAGACTAATCAAAGGTGAGAATTTTGAGGTGACAAAAATTTCGTTGCAATTTCCAAATTTCTTTACTTGGAAAATTTTGTCGTCTTAGGTCATTTATTTCGTTAAATTGGTCTCTATAAAGTTTTCTATCTGGTTAGGCTAATTATTTTGGGTTAGGCATTGGAAAAAAAAAATATTCTATTTTCTGTCATATCAGGCATTTCGATTGCAGGAGTGTAAAGATTAGATTATAAAGTTTGACAATTCTGACTTCACTACATCAAATATAAATAATGTGCGTCACAAATAATTCTGCTACAACAACCAAATATAAATAATGTCTTTACAACATACTTACAAGTTAAAAGGGGAAAAAAATGATTATCATAAGTGCTTAAAGCCCAACGACCTTTCTCTCGCTGTACTTGCTTCGTGACGCATCCACAACCATATACGATACTGACTTGCACTGGAAACATTAAATAATAACAAAAACTTCACAGATCACGCGATGGCACCATTTATAACAAGAACGCAGAAGTAATTTCCAAATCAACATCAAACATTTTAATTACATCGATTATCATTAAAACACGTTTGATTGTGACCGCCATGGCAGTGATCGCCACTTTCTACTGCCGTCGGGCCCCGCTGGTTATTCACAATTGACCCGTCCCGGTGGCGTGGCCAGGTAATGATCGCAAGCAACCGAAACGACGAGGGCACTGTCCATCAGATCTAAGCAACGGTGACGAGCGAGGTCATCTAGGCCCGGTTTGGTAAATCTTGTTTTTGTTTCTCGGAACAAAAATCCAGGGATAAAACCACCAAAAACCCCCAACTTTACCATATGTAACACATTTATCCCAAATTTTATTTGTGACACAAAAAACCTCAAACTTTACCCACCGTGACACATTTACCCCAAACTGCCCATGTAACACATTTACCTAAAAAAAAAATTTGACTACGATCAGGAAAACCTTCAACTGCGATCGAATTTTAAGCTGAGTTTGGGCGGAGCAGGCCGGGCCTTGCCGGCCACAGGTGAGGACCGCGGGGGCTGTGCGGCCCTCCCCCGCAACCGGGCGAGGCCACCCTCACCGACCGCGGGGGAGGGCCACGGCGGCCTCCCCAGCCCTCGCCGCCCTCGCCTGCAGCCAGCGAAGGCTCTACAACTCCAGCGGTCGACGGAGCTTACCGGAACTCATTTTAATTAAAAAAAACATAAATTTTTTTGGGTAAATGTGTCACATGGATAAAATTTGGGTTTTTTTGTGTCACAAAAAAAAATTGGGGTAAATGTGTCACAATGGATAAAGTTTGGGTTTTTCGTGTAATAAAAAAAATTTAAGATAAATGTGTCAAACGGGGTAAAGTTTGGGGTTTTTGGTGGTTTTTTTTTCCAAAGAAGAATAAAAATGCGTATGTTTACACTTAAGTTTTCTGAGACAAAAAATCTATAGATTTTTGTTCTCGAAAATATATTTCGAATAGAAACAATAAGTATAAAATACTTGTTTCTTGTTCTTAGAACACTTTTTATCTTTCTTTTGTTCCTCTCTCTTGCCATGGCCACCACCGACCACCTAGAGCCACCACCCCGCTCGCCGCCTGTTGCCGCCATCTCCAGTGGTCAATTGGCCAACGAACGGTGGACGACGATGGTCAGGCGGCAACAAGTGGCGGTCGGTCATCCATGAATAAGAAGAAAAAATGAAAAAAAAAATTATGAATCATACCAAACACATTTCTATTCCAAGGACAAAAATAAAAAAAAATGCTTATTTTATTCAGAAATTGTTCCGAAGAGTAGAAATAGAAAAAAAACTATTTCTCAAAAGAAACAGTTTCCCGAAATAGAAACGTTACCAAAGGCAATCCTAATCGCAGTAGTTCCTCATATCATGGCTTTAATTGGGTGATGAGTAGGGGTGAGCAAAAATAAGGTGGGTAGGTTCCAAACTTGGACCTTGTTTTCAACCATGTTATAATCAGTTCCCCTTATTTGGATCATATACCTTACCATGTTTGCATTGAGCCATGTACCTTACCCATCCTGTTTTTCAGGTCCAAGAACAGGGTTAACCCTATTTATATTAGAACCTATTTTACCCATCATATACGACTTCGAATTTTATATTAATATTCATCTTATTTATATTGAAACATTAAACACTTATAGTTAATAAATAAGTAAACTTTTTTATTAAACAAAAATCTAAGGATCCACAAGGCAAATTACTATAAGAAATGCACTTTGGCATTTCTTGCGTTATACATGTGAAACTAAAATTTGCTCATAAGAAATGCCCTTTGGCATAATAGGAACTTTTAGTATTAAAACTCTAATATTAAGTGTGCTCATCTAATAACATTAGTAAAATGGATGATCTTGTAAGAAAATACCCGCCGATACACTAAAGAACAAAAGCTGTGAAACTCAATAATGGACAAGTCAAAGTGGACACTACCTGGATTTGGTGCTCCTTCAAATGGTAGGATAAATTTTTATAGACTAATCCTAGTATGAGTGGGATTGTTGATTCTTTGCATTGATTCATGATGTCGTGAGCATAGGTTGTGATTCATTAGATTTCTTAGCTTAAGTAGGTGTCCGATAGATTCCTAGTTTTTAGGCTTCCTAGTCTAGAAGGATTTTTTTTTCGGTGGTTTAAGTAGGATTCGTAATTGAAGTAGGCTTCCTAAGCTTAAGTAAATCCTAGTTTAAGTATGATTTTAAGTCCAAACAAGATTCCTAGTTCAAATAGCATTCAGAGTTCAAATGGGATTCCTAATCTAAACAGGTATCCTAATTTAAGTAGATCTCCAAATCTGAATGAGTTTCCTAGTCATGATAAGGTTATAATTTTCTTGCCAATGTCATCCCATCGCATGTAAAAGTTGCCCATGATAAGATATATTTACGATGCAAGTTCCACTTTTCTCATGTTCTTATTTGCTTGAATATTACTTGATAGTTATTATTGCTTGAGCACCATGAATGATCGCTGCATTCCACATGTTAGAGGATTTAGGTAATGCTATCAATGAAAATTGTAAGCTAAAGGTAGAGGATACCAAAAGAGCGTTAGATTTATATAGTATAACTAAGTTTTTGTATTTAGAATTTCCAATTTAAGAGTAAGATGGACTTTTGCATCCTATTCAGGTTTCTAACAAGCCCATACAGTGTTAATGGTAGCTTTGAAGCAAATCAAATTAGTCAGTACTAGAGGTTTGTTTGCAAAGCAGGCTAAGTGCTAGTTTCCTTATCCCATATAGAGAAAGTGGGAGGAAGTAAGTCAATTAATAAGTGTGAGGTTCCTTTGGTGAACCTAAAGAAATAATAAGGTATGGGCTAAACCCCACCATACACGTGTGCAGGTGTGCAATTTAATTAGTGCTAATCCTTTTGTTGTTTTATTTTATTTTTTCAAAGGTTATTTTGTTTTGAAAAGTTTCAGAAATTATTTATAAATTTGAAATTTTAATTATTATTATTTAATTATTCCGAATTTCGTTTGTATCTTTTTAAGACAACCTTTGAAAAATGATACTTGTTTGGTTTACAACTTTTCCCAAAAGTCGTAATTGTTTGTTTTTTAACTACTTAGAACAAACGTCTTTGTTCATCTTTGAGAAGAAGAAAAGTGTAGTCATTTTCTTTCGAGGTCTTCTTGTGAAAAAACAATAGACATTCTTTCAATTGTTCCCTAGAGAGACCCTAAAAAAAAAAAATACTAGAATTACTATCTAGTATTCTTAATTTGAGAATTTGTTGTATCCTAGAGGATATTGGCTAGTGACCATTAGAAACGTTATGGGGCAAATATATCCTTAAAAAAATGATATCACGCCTCAAAGTCCGACTTAATTACTCAAAAGTTCTCACTTCATTGTTCTACCAGATTTGAAGCCATCATCTTCACAAAAGTTAGTTGAAAGAGAAAATCAAATTGGAATCGATAGGCATTTGGGAGGGCCCATGATATGCATAGACGTCACCTCAGGAGAGGGCCTATTCACACTTGCTTGGCAATTTGTCAACTATCTCGAAGATCTTATATCGGGAGGGTCGCGACACTTGTGTAATGACTCATGCTTGAACAACATGACGCGGTTCATACATTTGACGTCCAAAATGAGTTATTCAACAAGATATTCAAAGAAGGTTAGTCGTGGCGGAAACTTGCATTGTCCAATCCATGAGTTGTCATGGGTCCAATGACTCCAATGATGCGTTCGTTTATGCTCGGTAAAAGCAAAACATAACTTTTTTTCACTTCCATATCAAATTTTAACATAGGCATGAAAGAGTCATATTGTCATTATCATGTCTCATCTCCATAAGGACTAAAAGGACGGATTTTGAGTAAGAAATCTATTAAACATATCAATTTCAAATGAAAAAAATTACATGGAAGACTTCCCTCCCTCGCGGGCAAGTCTACTCTTTTGCCTGGCTTTACTCCAAGCCTGCGTTATAAATTGCGACCACTGAGTCTCGAATGGAAAGCTGTAGGACGAGACATCTCGTCGTGTCAAACGAATCAAACGCCTTCACGTGCCAACGGCCAAGGAGTTACTTCACCCAAATTTAAAATTCCGTTCGTTTCGCGAAAAATATAGCATATCCGAAAAATATTTTATAGAAAGTCATTTTCCAAAAAAATGACAATATTTTTCAGTGTTCACTTAAAACTTAAAAAAAAAAAAAAGAGAGAGAGAGGAAAGGGAGAGAGATAAGAAGGAGGCTTTTACAGAATTGAAAAATGTCTTTATTCCTTTCGGGAAAGGAAAACATTTTCTCCGTATTGATCGAACAATATTTTCCACCCCGGCCCCCTACTCTCTAAACACCTTAATTTTCGGAAGAATATTTTTCGCGAAAAGAGTTAAGAACTTTCGACCGTACCTCCTCCTCTCTTTCTCTGATGTCACGTTTCCAGCTCATGGTTGCACCAGGTGCACAGGATCGAAGTGACGTGTCGGGAAGAAAATATGTTGCTGGAGCTCCGGCCCCAGATGCCAGGACCCGGCTTCGCGCTCGATGATTGGTGGAAGCAGCGAAATTTTTCGAACATGCGGACGAAAGCGGTCGGGGTTCAAAGCTGGGGTCCGACGAGGCATTCCATATTCGTTGGCGTGGAGTGGACGCGGGTTCTTTTACGGTGCAATTTGAGATTGACTCCGCAATGGAGAAACCCGGGCTACCGCATTGTTTCTTGGAAACTCAGAAGAAGCCAGTGGGAAGAAGCATATCTTCTTCTTCTCTTTTCTTTCTTTTTCCCTTTTTTTTATTGTCTTTTTTGTGTGGAGAGACCGAGCTTTTGGGTCATCTTCGCGGAGTTTTCGTGCCGATGTCCCCGAGGAAATTGCGGTACCCTTTTGAAATAATATGACTCCGTTTGTTTCACTTAAAATAATTTCCCGGATCTCCCGGCGTTGATGGAAAAAACACTTCTAAAAGTAGAGAAAGTGTTCATTTTCTTTCTCTGCCTTTAAATATTTTCAATCTTCTTTCAAAAGTGGCTTATGACCAACGGATGTGGAACCACAAAAAAATGAGAGAAAAGAAAAATAATAAAAAATAATTTTTTATTATAATTTTTCATAAGTTTTAAATGAATACCAACAAATATTATCATTTTTCAAGAAAATGATTTGCTGAAAAATATTTTTCAGAAATATTATATTTTTCATTGAACGAACGGAGACTAAACACGTCTAAATATTAAGTTTTCAGTAAATAGATGTGCTTCGTTTACATATTAGATTTTTCATTTAGGCAAGCAAAGGGGTTTTTTTTTTTTTTTTTTTTTGTCGTTTTATGTTGTTTTTGTTGAATCAATCGTGTTAAAAGGATTGCAACGCGACAAATTGTCAAGAGATACGGATGGCAGGATTTATGTTCACTTGACCAAGACTTTCCATCGTGTGGTGGAACAAAGTGGGGGATGCAATCGGTGGTCCTCGTGTACCATGTTCGAGGATCCCCATGTGGTGACGATTGACAAAGCAGTGGCCGTGACAACTTGCGAGGCGATCACATCCATCACTTCATCTGATGTAAGCAATGACCAACAGTACTACCGCGGAAGGGATATGCGTGGAGCTAATTGCAAGCTTGAAAGTGTGAAAAATGACAAAAAAAGAGGAATTTCGAGGGTTAAAAAAGAACTTCTCCTCTGCAATTTAAGTTGATCTCCTCTCGTTGGGAAGCTCAATCGATCGTTTTCAAGCAGAGAAGATGGCATCACCGAGTCCTGGAACTTATTTATCAAGTAGCAATCGAATCATTAAACTTTCAATTTGATTCAATCGAGTCCTAAATCTTTCTTAAAAATCGCAATAAGTTGTAGACATTTTAGCTGATCAAATTAAGTCAGCAACATTCATCAAAGGATATAACTAAATCCTAAAATTATGTCAAAATGCAACCTGAACCCATGGTCTTCAATCTAAATTGTTAAGGACCTCACCTTTGGCTGTCTAGCGATTGATGTTGTTATTAAATAGTAACTATGCCATGCCGTAGTTGTGCGGTGAAGTATTATGACAAATATGTTTGGCAAGTATGATAGTTTTTTGAAAACTATCGTGAGTTACTAGTACTATGACTATGTCGGTAGCATGACTAACATGTCAAGTACCTTACAATCGCCGCAATAACTCTTTTTCGCAGTCAGAGATGTTGTGAGAGAATCATACCAAATAAACTCTAAGAGTACCTTCCCTCAATAAGAAAAGAGACTTCTAAGGTCTCGCCGAGAAATTCCAACTGTGACAATTCAGAATAATTCAAAAAATTGATTTATATAACCTTTTAGTGGTCTGGATAATAAATAATATATAACTTCTCATATATCATGGCGCTTCAGAATTAGAATGGCGTTTTCTATAATTAGAGCACAATCGAAATTTACCATTGAATCGAGCTAGTAAATGAAAATTCTCTCAAATCTTAGAAAAGGAGGAAAAAAAAACAATGAAGAAGTAAAGAAGAGTTGTCACGTCACAGTTTAGGTTTGGGTTCCTTTCATGCCATTAACCTTTTTGAATTCTTGGAATTGTCTAGTTTTGGCCTCCTTTGAAGTCCCATTCATTCATTGTCGCTTGCTACACAATCGGCAAAATCCCTAACGCCCTGTTTCCGCGTTGTACCTTTGCTCCTGTCTTGCCCTCGTTGCTATTGCATCCCAACAGTCCATGGCCTTCCCTGTCATCGTCGCCCTCCCTCTCTCGACATAGGCCGAGGGGAGATCATAATGGTTGAGAACCACCACAGCTCGCCCAGTCAGGGACCACGCGTGCCTCAAATGTAGGTCGGGGTCAACAATAGGGCGATTTAAGGTAAAGATCCTATAGCGACGCCTCATCTTGAAAGAGTTAAAAGGAGAGAAAAGAGAAAATAGGACAAAAAAAAACAGAAATACCATCATCTTTTACTTTTTGGGTCATTACTCTAACGTCGTTGTTAAGGGCCTGTTTGGTAACCATTCTGGTTCTTGGTTTCTCGTCCCTGGACGAGTTTGGGACGAGAAACCTGTTTGGTAAATACCCTTAAAATTTCTGTTCCTGGGATGAAAAAAAGGCTGGGGATGAGCCAGGGACGAGAAATCAGAACCAAAAATTTTTTGGTTATCAGTTTCTCGGACAAGTTTGAACAATGCAAAAGAAGAAATAAATTTTCATTTGATCTTTTTAAGTTCTTTCTTTGATATTACAAATGTATATTTTAAATGACAATCAAACTTTCATTTGATCAAGTTGATTGCATTTCTTCTCTTTTTTTTTTTGTACTTAATACTTTCCCTTATATATTGTGTGTATACCATAGCAAATTCACGACGTGCAATGTTTTACGGTATTTCTTTCTAAATGTTCATTTACATCCCTCATTATTGAAAATAACGAAAAAAAAAAGCTTGGCTCCTTTTCAATTCTTGACTTTTCTCTCTCACTTTTGTCATATCCTTCCAACAACGCTCACACCACCAAAGAAATCAACTCTCAAGATGAGATCTCGCTCAAACCACAATTCACTTTATTAGTTCCTCGTACAGCACAACTCCATCGTATCAAGTACAAAAAAGAAAGAAGAAAAGATGATGATGAGAGTAATTGAGTCTAAAACTAGACCAATCTCCATTTCAAATAGGATCAGCTCCAAGAAATGAAGTTGGATATTTTTATACTTTGTTTCCTCTTGGTTGTTCACCTAACAAATCATTTACTTAATAGTTTTATTTATTTATCATGAAGGCATGAAATTAATTTATAAAAGTTATTGTCTTAGATAATAGAAAAGTGTTTCATGTATTAATTTATTGTCTTTACTGATATTTCTTAAATTAAATGAAAAAAATCCAGGGACAGAAATTTTGTGCAGTTACCAAGCGCGTTTCTCTTCCCTAAAACTCATCCGAATACCATTTCTCAAAAAAAACCCTTTCTCAAAAAAACCTATTTCTGGGACGAGAATGGTTACCAAACGCGCCCTAAGAGACCTAACTTTAAGATACTAAGCCCCGTTCTTATTCCTATCAAACAAAAAATGGCCTAACGTAAGTTTTTAATTAGGGGTGAGCATCGATCCAAGATTGACCCCAATCCAATCCTGGATCATCCCAACCCGGCCGATCCTGGTCTAGGTTATTGGGGGATTGGATTGGTCTTCAGTTATTAGACCCTGTATTTTGCGGGTTGATTCTTCGTATTGAAACTTTAATGTTGATCAAACCCAGACCAACCATGTACGCATCATATATTATATATAATATATAAATGATATATCATACATTTTTTTGTCTATTTTAAATCCTAATTTATTTGACCCCATTCTTTCTTATGCAAATAGGTTATGTAAATTAGAAAATGAAAGTTCACTTAACCCTACTCTAATTCGACTAAAAAAATAGAAATCATCTTCGCTCAGCTTGCTTTATTTGCTTGCTTTCTCTTTTTTAATCGTTCATCTGATGAGTGCATCAACTAGTGAAAATGCTCACCTTTTTTTGGAGCACTTCACAAATGCAACTCACTCACTTCAACGTTCTTGCCCCACAAATGCAATTGAGTTAGTGAGTTCACATTCTGGCATTTGATCTAAGAATTTCAAATTCATGTGATTTTCTAGTTTGTATTGGATATTCAATATTTGCAAGTGTTAAATGATGTCTTGATTTTGCTATGTTGTCATTCATTTTGTTTATTTCTTTGTATATCTAATGAACATATTCTCTTTTATATATGGATTATTCTATTAAGGAGATTATTACCATCAATAAATAGAGTTTACATATTAAAGATGAATAAATATAAGTGGTGGGATTTCCTATTAATTATGCTAAAAATAATTTCAATTTAAAACTTTTGTTAATAGTAATTATGTGTTTTATTTATTTTGTTTTTAGGTGTTCAAATGTTAAAACGGTCATTTAAGAATGAACAAGGTATGAAGTTATATAACCCATGGTTCATATTATGTATTTTGAACTTCTTATGGTTTAATTGTATTTCATGTGTTCATTTTTTTATGACTTATTACTTTTACAAATGGGGATTTTTGTTATTATATTTTCTTAGACTTATGTTTGATATATATATATATATTATTGTATTATTGAGACCCAACACCTGACTAGAGGAGGAAGAAGAAAGAGGAAAAAATAAATAAAAAAGAGGAAAAACTTTCTTCAAAGAAATTGTTCTCAATAACAAAGAAGTGGATTTTTTTTATTTCCTATTTTTACTCTAAATTAATTTTCTGGGCACATTTCCATTCCGAAGAGTAGAAAAATTAACCGATCATCAAACTAGTATGTATTCTTTTTCTGTTCTGGGAAACAAAAGAATAGAAAATGTAGAATGTTACCAAACGGACCCTAAAACAATTTGTTAGAGTCGATCTTCTGTCTATTTGGAATAGTTGATTGATATAATACTTATCAAGGTTCTTGGTCTTCAAGATGGTTTAAGGTTGCGCATAGAAAAGGCGTGGGCCATCCTAAGGAGATCGAATGGTTGATGGCAGGTAAAGACGGATGGGATCCCGGAAGTGGGTAGGGCCACAGCGAATGCAACAACCAGACGCTTGGAATACTGAGAGTCCTTCTCTATAGTGCGAGCGGGATTGACGGCCAGGGATTATACAAGTTTCATTATTTTTCCAAAAAAATCTAAATTTGTTATATTGATGTCACTTTTATCTTAATTTTTTTTATTAAACCAATTTAGTTCCTGACTTTTTGATAATTTGTTAATATAGTCCTTCCAACGGTTGCCCGCGGCCATAAGAAAATAAAAAGTCCATGTGAAATTTACACAAATTACCCATGCTAGTGTCGATTGTACCACACAAATCAACTATTACTAGTCAAAATTGGTCGAAATGACTATGCTAATAAATTGTGAAAATATTTAGATCTATATTAGCTAAATTGAAAAGTTAATGACATTCGCACGATAGCTTTGATACTCTTTTGGTAATTATCACATTATGTTAGATCATGTGAAATCAACAATTAATCAAAAAAGTCGTGTCATAATTATAAATACCAGGTCCATTATTTCTCAAACGTGTTTTGAAATGGTCAAGAGCACGGCAGGTGCATCTCGCAAGATCCGCACTCCAGGCTGATCAACTGAAAACGAGTCTAAGAAATTATTGTGACCGCAAGGATGATGTTTACAATGATTGATAAGGTATGTCGTCAGGATACAAAACATGTTAGGCGATCCATTTCCCATCATATGAAAACTAATCCGTCAAGTGTTCGACGTTTGGAATAGTTCTTTTACTAATTCCCGCACCACCGGCCAAGAAAGTCCACAGCCTTCAAAGAAGACAGAATTCGTTCTTGTATTGCGTTATGCTCTCTCTCTCTCTCTCTGTGGATCGCCCGATCATTCAATCCATGAAGCTGACAGGAGAACGAAAGCGCGCAAAGGCTGACGTTCCTCGCGATGGGCACTTGGATTGACTCGGAAAGTAAAAGTCGCGAGGTATGAAACGAAGAAGATCGGATCTGTGCGGTCGGCGGCGGCCGCGTTTTCACGTGGGGTTTTGCGAATGATAGCGTCAGTATATGCTAATTTCGTCGAAATCGGTCGCGTTAAAGCGCAGGACTTTGCAACTTCTTTGAGGTCTTGTCTGGGTGGTGCGTCAAATGTGAACGCTCCCTCGTTCAACCCTCAGCCCCAATCTGCATTGACTTCCCCGTGATCCAACACGATGGTCTTTGCACTATTAAAGTCCATAAAAGCACTTGGGAAAATTTGGTCTTTCTAGATTATGGTTGGGAGTCTATTAAAGGTGCGTTCGGTAACCATTAGAAACATTTTCTTTTTTTTTGTAGAATGACTTTTTTTTAAGAAATGGTTTTCGAATGGGTTTTTGGGAAGAGAAACGATTTTGATAAAATCGGTTTTCTCTTTCTCGTAACGTGCATTTTCATCCGAGAAATAGAAAAGCAAAAATCTTTTCATTCTGATTTTCTATTCAAAGCCCATCTCCAGCCTTTTTTTCATATCGGGAATAGAAACTTTAAAGGTATTTGGCAAACAGATTTTTTGTTTTGAACTCGTCCCGAAACAAGAAACCAAGAATCAGATTCGTTACCAAACGTACCTTAATTGATCGCATGTGATAAGTATGATGTGTCCTCTTTCATGTTTCATCTTCGCCTATCTATACTTGCTGGAGACTTATGTGCCATTAGCGGCGGGGCCGGTGGACATGTGTCTGGGCATGCGGTACTCCTCCATCGTTTGAATTGTCAATGGCTTCGGTACGCTCTTCGTGGAAAACAGTACTGTGCCGAACGCAAGGAAAATTGTCATAAAAGGTTTGCCTTATTGTTTCGCTGTCAATTTAATTATAAATTGTTTGATTATGCTAATTTAGTTTTAAGCATTTTGACGTAGAGCCAATTCATCGAGGTGAGGGCAAGCTCTAACAAGATTGCCCTAGCAAGATTTGGTGAGGCCAGGCATCACTCGAGCGAGGCTAGCGTTGCATAGGTGAGAATTGGCCTTGTCGGGCCTCATCTTGGCCAAGGCAATGCCTAACAAGGCGCCTAGTGACATCCCCACAAGGCCACCTTGACTTGGGTAAGGGTTGGGCAAGGGTTAGCCTTCACAGATCTGGTGATGCCTAGCAAAGCCAACCAATGTGTAGGCAACACTTGGTGAGATCGCCCTCACCAAGGCCACCCTCACTTAGGTGTAGCCAGCCTATGGCTATGCTAGCCACATGAAGGAGGAGAGAGAGTGAATATGAAAAGATAATAATAATAATAATAATAATAATAATAGTAATAATAAAATGTTCAAGTCAGCAGCAATTGTCATGTAGGCTGTCTAGCATCCACATTAGTAATGTCTCACTAAATTTAGTTAAAAGGACTAAATTGACTATCAATATCAATATAATATATTTAAGACTTTTTTGATACTTTTTTCACCAAAAGTAAAATGAAATGGGTTTTCCGATGTCAAATTTGAGTAATGATAAGTATATACAATATATTTGGTCATGGACTTCTTTACGACGCACCTAACTATGGAATCATGAGCAATGCTCATCCATTGTCTAAACGTAGATCTTGGTTGCCTTCATAGTCGTTTCACAAATAAAGTCACTCCCTAGAGTAAACCGCATCGTTTTTCAATTTCATGTTTTTAAGACAAAAATTAAATTAATAGACTTTGTTATACTAAGATGAATAACGGTTTTTTATATTATTCGACCTTTTTAATAATAGAGTTGGACGATGTTCTACATGCACAAATCTTCTTCTTGTTCAAAGTGTTTCCGGCCGAGTTGGGTGACATTTTACATTTCAAGCTTCGCGTCGAACTTCAGCAAAGTCTCATTCCACTGGTAACTCAAAGAGGAGATTAAAGAGGCTCTTTGGCCCATGGACGGAGGTATGGCCCAGGGCCGTTTTACACTTCTGCTTGGCCTGTTATAGAGAAGGATTCTTGGGAAGCTATAATTGACTTCTCGTATTCATCCAAGCCGCTTAAAAAGATAAATGCAGTTGCTATTGCCCTTGTGCCTAAATGGGCTAATGCCTCCTTACTATCCTTGCAGGGAGACCCTTAAGAAACTTAAAATCTTCATTTGAAGAGATGACCAAAAAAGTGTTTACGTTCAAGCCAAACCATTAGGGGCGTCAAATGAGTGGTTTGGGTTAGGTTAAAATGGTCCAACCTATATTGATCTATTTAATCAGTTTTGACTCATTTTCATATAATACAATTTTAACGATTCATCCTTGACCTGACCCAACCCGACCCGTATTATTAAAACACTTTCATATTTGACTAAGTTCAAAAATATTTTTTTCATAAATTTTTAAATTTTTTAAGAATAATTTTATTCAATACGATTTATTTTATAAATTTTATAATTTTTTTCAAAATTTTAATTTTAAAAAGATATATATTTATTTATTGCTTTTTCCTCTTCTGGCTGCTGGTGTCTAGTGAGCTCATCCCTCGCCTTGGCTAGTGACCAACTTAGAAAGGGGAAAAGTAGAAAAAAAATAAAGAAAAAAGGGAAAAATAAAAATAAAATAATCAAATTTTTATTTTAAAAATAATTAGAAAATCGGAATTTTCATAATATAAAAATGACTTGTTAATAACATTTAAAATGATTTGTTAATAACACTTAAAATTAATTAGGTAACCCATTTATGATCCATTTAGAACCCATTTAAGATTCATTAGGTTATTAAGTGACCCATTTGAGACATATTTAACCTTTTAAACAAACTCATTTATTTCGACAAAAAAAAAACTCATTTATAACTCATATTATTCAATATGAGTAAAAATATAAGTCTTTGACTCATTTTTCCACTCTTACTAACCATTTACTCAAAAAATTAAGGTTAGAGAAGTGATAGAAATGGTCAATGAACTTTGGTATCATGTATAATGTCATTATCCTAAATTTTTAATATATTCAATGTGTTTCCTAAACTATAAGTGAATGTTCAATCTACTCCCCAGACTCTATCAAAATGTTCAATAACACTTATATATTAATTCAAGTTAATTGAATATGACTTCCAATCAATTAAGTATGAATGGTAGACAATAAAAAAAATTATACATGGATTATTGAAATAAAATATCCACATCAAAATATATTGATCAATGTCGTCACAAAACCAGCTCTGGTTTTTTTTCCTTTTATGAGGTAGACGGATAAAAAGATGGACGTGTTGTTGCATCATATTCAAGAGCCTACCGAAACATATAATTGAAAAAAAAAAGTCATCAAATTATGTATATATGCCGTTTGCCGTTTGAGCAAAAGAAATGACTAAGACTATATTGAACATTTTTCAAATATAATTCAAAAATTCAAGAGTGATATTGTACATTGAATCAAAATTCATGAACCATTTGTGATTTTTTCCTTAAGCTAATGAGTATGAGTTAATTAGAATATATTTGTTACCCCAATCCCTACTAGATTTTCAAGGTGGAACTTTTCTAACAAAATTCACAAGTGTACCTAGGCAATCTTTTATTGTAGTATTGCATGCCGGTGTATTACTTAGATCTCCACCAGCAGATTGAGTCTAAGTCCTCCCTGATATCTCTGTGTGAAAGTGGTAGATGGGTACTAAGTTTGAGATAAAAGATTTGGATGCTACCAATATTATATTAGGTATAAAGATTTTGCATGATAGGACTATATGAGTTTTATGTTTGTCTCAAAAGAATATATTGAGAATATTGGCGAAGCACTTAAACTTTTTAATAAATTATTCCCGCAAACTAAGCAGGAGGAGGAGGAGGAGGAGCACATGTTGTGTTTCTTATTCTAGTACAATAAATAGTGAGCACAATGAATCATTATATAAAAAGTTATAATAAAGCTCATTGGGAAGATGTGAAGTGGATCCCCAAATATTTGAAGGGGACCAGACATTAGAATAATACATTGAATGGACAACAATGACAATGAGACCATAGGCTATGTAGATTTGGATCACACTGATAACTTGGACTATTGCAAGCCTCTAGCAAGGTACTTGCTTACATTAACATGTTGTACAATTAGCTGGAAGGGATCCTTAGGGATCATGTTGCGTTATCTTCGACTAAAGTAGAGTGCGTGAAATTAACTTTTATAGCAAATGAGGTGATATAGTTATGAGATTTGCTCTTGAACTTTGGGTTGGAATTGAAAAGTGTTGACATGTACTATACTAATTAAGATGCAATATATCTGGCATATAATCTGGTTTATGACAAGCGAAAAAGAACATATCAACATTAGGTACCATTTTCATCTAAGTTGTCTTAGTAGAGAGTAATGCTATTGTGAAAAAATTTGCTACGGCGGATAACTCAACAGACATGATGACTAAACTTGTTTCTTTGGTGAAGCTCAAGTTTGCTTGAACATAATTGGTGTTTGTGAAAAGTGAGCGCCCGTGGGGATATTGAGAGAGTGGCATGAATGATGAGCACTATTACTTAGCTTCAAACATCAAGTTAAAATGGAGAATTGTTAAATTTATGTCTTAAATTTGAATTGATTATGGATATAAGTTGGATTTAAAAAAGAAAATCTTGAACATATATGCAAGATCTATCCACGTTTGTGAGCATCTTGACAATTGCGTATAGTAGACTCAATTACAAAAGGATCGGTTGCACATATTTCCTAATTAAAAAGATTTGGTGGGACCCAACTTTCTTTTGAAGTAGGTCGAGTTACGGTGGACTATAAAAGGAAATGACGTCTCCGACTTTTCCTTCTTGAGCCGCCAATGGGTTCTTGTGAAAACTAAAAGATCGAATAGGGAATAAGCTGTGAGCAGAAGACTCCATAAAAGGGACGAACATTGAAGACCAAAAAGGGTATCCATAGCGCTCTATGTTGCTCGAAAGAATCCTAAATAAGGTGATTAGCGCTGTGAGTTTTACATCTACATATTTTGAGTTTGGGTTTATTTTAAATATAGAAAATACTCAAATGTGTAAACAATTGTAAACTTTAGTTCTCCAATTATAGTAGATTATTTAATGTCAGTTCTCCCCATAAATGTAAGTATCGATATCAAAACCGAACCAGACGTGGTATTTTTATTATTTATCGTTTATTTCTTTAGTATTTTGGTATTGACTTAAATTTCAAAATTATGTCCTTCCGGGTTAATATTACAACAATAAGAAACATAACGCAATATATGGTCAATTTTATCGAAAACAACATTAAAATACACTATATGTAAAGCACGTTAAAGAAGCCATTGATCTACCCAAATAACTACATGCAATTTGTGGCTTTCATTACACCACTCGATTGATCAGCCATTTACTCGCCGTAAGTTGAGTTAATAGTCAATTTATATGGGCTCAAGCCATAGATTTAATAAGGGGTAAGCATAATGAACTACCTATCTAAGAACTGCCTAAACCGGTTGGTTACAAGCGGTTCTAAGAGTCAATGTTCTAGTTTCCAGCTCAAGAGGAGGGAGGGAACCGACCACTCAGACTGGACCGAACTATTTTTATTATTAAAAAATAAAAAAATTATATATCATATTATTATTTTTTGGTGGACCGACTCATATAAAACTTAACCTTCCACGATTCTGCCTTTTTCTTTTCTCCACCATCCTCTCCACTCTCCAGAAAACGAAACCTAACCCTAATACACAATTCCTCTCCACTCTCTGATCACGCAATCGACTCTAAAGCCACATTTCCTCTGAGTTCCTTCAAACTATGGTAGGTCTCGGCGTCTTTCAATTGGGAGCTCTCCTATCTGGAATACTCTTTGAAGGATGAACTAGAGGATGACTTTGATACTAAGGCCCCCATAACAACATTATCAACTCTGTCTTTGTCCTCATCCCTCCTCTCGTATAACAGCCTACTCACTCTTCTAAATTCACAATCGCTGCCTTCGGTAGCATCGGATTGCCTCTCTGAAAGCTCATGTTCTTCTTCTCCACCTTGGCATCGACTGACGACTGCTACTTGTTTGAGGTTAGGTTTTGTTTTTGTTGCTTTCTTTTTTCATCTTTTGTGCTTGCAATTTCAGTTTTGAGAAAATAGATTTAGGGTTTCTTTCTATGGGTTGTTGAGACTCTCGACTAAGTCAGAGAGAGAGAGAGAGAGAGAGAGAGAGAGAGAGAGAGAGAGAGAGAGAGAGAGAGAGAGAGAGAGGGAGGGAGGGCAGATTTTTCCCTCTTTTTTCTCGGTTTGAAGGAACCTATTGAACTAGTAATGGTGGGTTTCCGAAGTACCTAAATGAACCTACGAAACCAGTAATGGTAGTCAAGCTCAAAAGCTTATTGCCATTGCTTACCTTCCACGCATAAAAAAAAAAGACCCATCAAGAGATTTAACTGTGGGTTTCTAAAGTACCCAAATGAAACCACACATTATATTATTGGGGATCGTATTCACTAAAAAATATTTTGGTGCGTCTACTGATGAATGCCATGCTGACATTATGGCTCTAGTCTGCAAACTCTTAAATAGTTTTTTAGCTATTCTAAAAAAGAAAAACCGTAGTTTGTCATGAGTCTGTGTTTATTTTTTTCTGCTTACCCAAAATGTCTAGAGGCATAACTCATTTATGATGTGGCTCGTTTTGATTCTTATTTTTGGCAACTGATTTGGATGATCTAATTAATGTCAACGCTAGTAATGGAATAACTACAACATGAAGGTGAAGAAGACTTTGATTTTGAAGAGGCATCCGACATAAACAAGGTATCTAATCCTTATGCTTCTATTAAACGAAAATCAATAATTTGGCTTCATTAAGGAGAAGAGAAAAGCTGATGTTATATGTAATTATTGTTGGGCCAAGTATTATACATGGAGTTCAATTGATAACTTGAATTATTTATACCCGACTGTATATTTTATTGATGAATACTAAAATTTGCAAAAAAAATCATGTGGTGATGCCTAGTCACAAGGGCAAGGATATTGGGGAAATGATTAAGAAATGCATTTATGAATGAGGATTAGAGAAAAAAAGTATCTATAATTATTGTGGATAATGCAAGTTTGGATGATGTTGCTATTAATTTTTTGAAAGAAAAACTATCAAAAGAGAAGCTAGTAATCTTAGATATTGATGTTTTACACATGAGGTGCAGAGCCCATATATTAAATTTGATTGTGAGGGATAGTATAACTGATGTATGTGATTCCATTACACGTATTCAAAATGTGATTAGGTATGTAAGAAGCTCTCTTATGAGAGTAAACATTTCAAGATTACATTGAGAGTGCGAGGATCACTTACAAATGTTCAGTTTATCTTGATATCACAATTAAATGTAATTTCACTTATCTCATGCTAGACACAACTTTAAAGCTAAGAAAAGCTTTTGAATGAATGTAAGAATATGATCTTTCTTTCTCTTCGAAGCTTGATATTGATAATCCTACACTTGAAGATTAGGAAAATGTTAGTTTTTTCTATATTTTTGAAGAAATTTTATGATACTACTAACAAGATGTTTGGGACCTTGTATATTACTGCAAATGATTATTTTGAGGGAATAGCTATTTTATACAATAATCTGAAGAACATAGAGAAGGCTATGGATCCAAGATTAAAAGCTATGGATATGAAGATGAAAGATAAGTTTGACAAATATTATGGAATGTTTGACAAAGTAAACATAATAGTGTTAGTTGTAGTAACTCTGGATTAAAAAAAAGTTGAATTATTTGCGATATTATTATAGATTAATTTTGATGATAGTGCGGAGGTTGATGAGATGTGTGATGAGGTGAGGATTTCCCTTGAAAGTTCGTCTAATTTTTATGACAAGTCTTTTTGTAATTATTGTAACAAAGAATTGGGTGGTCAACTTTGATTGACATTGGTATTAGCTGGGATTTTGATAGCCATGAGGAGGATAATATAAACAAAGGGCGCGATTGCGAATTAGATTTCAATTTGGAAAAGACATATGAAATCTTTCTTGATGAGGAGAAAAAAGTTTCATAAAGAAACTTACCAGAGCTTGATCGGTATCTTAAAGCTGAACCTGAAGTCAGTCTGATCTTAATCTCTTGATGTGGTGGAAAACTGCTGGTCAAAAACTTAAAATCTTATCTTTGATGCTTGAGATATTTTGGTTATTCCTATAACTACAGTTGCTTAAAAGTTGACTTCTAGTACATCCAGTTGTGTGCTTGATGGCTTTCAGAGTTCTTTGATCTCAAAAGTGATGGAGGCTTTGATTTACACCTAAGATTGGTTGAAAGCGATTGCTGTGTCGATTGACGTTGACGAATGCATCAAGAATGGACAAAGTTTGAATGTGAAAAGTAGGATACATCTCTTTATTTTGTTATTATTTTGCATACTAATGATTGAATGATTCATTTGCTATTACGTTTATATTAGATATGGATGAAATTCACTCGGAGCTTACCAGTAGATAGAGTTCACAAATAGAAGTAAAAGGAATATATGTTGTGAGATTTTTTATTAATTATTTGAGCTTAATTTATAGTTATTTTAATTCAAAATTAATGTTAGATAATTATATATACTTATTGTTGCTTTGTTTTCTAGATGTTTGGAGCTGTTGTTGGTGATTTTGTTTAGAGCTTTTGTTGGTGATTCTTCTAGGTTGAATTGAATCGCTAGTGTCCAGTTTAGTTTTTTTTTTCTTTTTGTAAGTTGATTGGAGTCGATGAGTTTTGTGATGGGATATGGCTTGGGTTGATTCGGTTTTTGATGAGTTTTGAATTCATTGGTGTGAGTCCTCGGCAGGATTGTAATTCCAGAAGTTGATGACTTCGATTCGATTGATCATTTTTTTAGTTTCTTTTCAAGTTCTTCTATATGTTCCTTGTCTTGATTATTACAAGCTAATTTGTTGCGGTTTGAACTGGCATAGAGCGTTACTGTGCATAAATATGCAGTTTTTATGTGACTTTCTCTGATTATGTTATCTAACTACTACTAGATTTAATTGATATTTATCCTTTGAATAATTTCGGTAACATAATATATATGTGCATAAGCTGATGTCTATTACCATGAATGTAGGCCCTTCTTGTTTGAAATGTGATCGAGTCTCCCAATTGGTACCTTATGAAAATTTATCATCTTTGTGTATCTTCGAATAGTGCTCTTTCTTCATATGTTCATTTTGGTCTTTTTTTTTTTGGATTTATGGAACATAGGTCTTCCTGGTTTTTAAAATTGTGTAGAATCTATTTTAATTTAAAATAGATTAAAATAGAGCTAACATGTCGCCAGTAATTAATAATTACCTACCTGAAAATCGAACTGGACCAGATGGGAACGGGATTAGACTGCCCAGTTCGGTTCGGTTCGGTTCGTGGTTCTAAATAATAGGGAATCGGTTCCACTAATTTGGTTCCTAGCTGGTTCCTGTTTCCTAGGGGAACTAGGGACTAATCACCTCTAGATTGAACTCTATTGATTTCAATCCACTAAAAATTAACTCAATCCATTTGGGCCCACTAACAAATCCAAATCTATATTAATGAAGAATCCAAGGGCAGCCCATTAGCAAGTACATCTTTCCTAAAATAATCCCGATAAGGTTATACCTAATTATAGACGATTCTCTAGACCATGGATGGTATCGTATACAAGTAAATCTGAAAAACAATATATTGATTACAAAGATAGTTCTCACTTAAGCATAATAATAATAATAATAATAATGTTTCATGTTTTCATTTTAGATGAGTCATTAAGAACTGTATTGCTGGGTACATTTATTTGAGTAAAAGAATTTTTCGCGCATTAATTTTTTGAACTTTCACATGTTTAGTTTGCTAAAAATTATTAGTCAATTGAAAATCATTTATGGTCAAAGGAAATATTTATAATTAAACTTAGGGAAATGAAATCCCTAACTTGAAAAGGGGGATATTTTCCTAGAAAATGACTCCTTGGAAATTTTATAAAGAATTTTGAAGTTTTTCCTCGAAATAAACACACCTGAAATTTTAAAACTAGGTTAGAAAAAAAAAGATATTTTAAACTGTATTGAAATTTCAAACTAGCAAAGCAGAGTTAGCAGGATGTCATAAAAGAAAAGTAAATTATAGCATTAGAGCCAATGTGGGGGGCACTTTCTGAAGTTCATGATTTTCTCGTCAAAACAAATCTGAAAGTTATGTATATAGCTAATTACTTGAATTGTTGAAAAGCGAATATCCAATACAAAACAAAACAAAAAGTCAAATTAATATTGCTATTACTGAAAAATAGAAGTCAAGAATAATAAGTGAAAGTATTTTTTGTATTATCTATGCATGGAGTTTCGTCATTTGGCGATGTCGTGAGTTTATATTATCTAATCTGCGTCCTCCTAGGACCATGTGAATTGAAAAGGGCGTGAAAAGTTAATTGCGCTTTAATAATTGTACTTTACTACTAGTATTAGTATCTAATGATGAATCCATAAATAGTATAATCAAAATTTTACTAATATGAGTAATAATTGAACTATTACGTCATTAAGTGGCTAAGGACATTTCAGAATTTAGAGAATAGAGTTATTTCCATATGAAAAATAAGGTATGCAATTTCTACATTGCATAGATTTTTCTTCTATAAAAATCTTTTTATTTCCTAGGGTTAATATAGCAATTAGGGGTTTTGATATTTTTAGTTTAGAAACCAAAGCTCGTGTATTCAAATCTCACATACTATGTATAATTTATTTTTGGGGAAAAGTGTTAGAAAAGTTTTAAATCTATAACATTTGCGCCAATTTAGTCATAAATTTTTGAAGTGAGCTAATTTGATCCTAAATCTTTTGAACTAGTGCTAATTTAACTGAACAACTAAATTAAACTGTGTGTTGCTAAAATAGATGGTGGGAGCCTATATAGTATCATTGGTGCTAGCATAGATAGTTTTCATATTATCTTCATATTTTTTATTTCTTCCCCTTATTCTTCTTTTGGCAAGTGATTGACCAATGGTCAGCCATTACTTGTGGCAAACAATGGTGACCCTTGCCTAGGCGAGGCTAGCTTAAATAGCCATCACTTGTGGCTGGTGGCCAAGAAGAAAGGAAAAATAAAAATATTCAAAAAAGTATTAAAATATTACTAAAGTTTTACACATAATATCAGCTATGCCACGTAAATTGGCCGACATTCATGTCAATAATATATGGCCAAAATTAGTTAGAATGAAAGAATTCCTATTAGATCAAAGTGTTTATATTGAATTGACACAATTAAAAAGGTTTATGCCTAGATTGACACCGATATAGTATGTTTATAACTTTTTTTTTATACTTTTCCACTATTTTTGCGTCTAGATTTATAACTTTGGCACTCATCTCCCTTATCTTTATTTCTGATCCATCACCACGCCCCTTCTCTCTCTTATGCCACGCGCGAACCATACCCATCCTAAAGGGACACTACCAACTCTCCAACTGCCTCTTTGCCGACGTCTCCCACACATTTGGGGTTGAGCTTGACATGGCTACGGCCGCAGGGCTCCATCAAATTGGGAGCAGAGCTTGACCAAATCCGCCATCGAGCTCACCAAATGCGGCGCCAACCTCTTTACCATATGACAAAAATGGGGAAGAGAGAGAGAGAGGAGCGCAGGCAGGAGCGATTGCTTCGCACAAGGTTGCGGCAAGTGATGAAGCGGCGGTTATGAACGATGCTAGTGAAGAGCGGTTGAATCTGGGTTTGATTTGGTTCGATTAGGTTGATTTTATCATGGATGTAACTGGAAAATTCACTTAGGCAAATTTGAAGAAAAATATGGCGGATGTGAAAATAGGATTAATATTCCGAGGCAATTTAGGTTGTAATCTTTTGAATGAAAGCACTTTTCTTAAATTAATATTTTAAGTTTTATGTATTTGGTTTGCTGAAATGATTAATCAACGAAAGTCTATTTATAATTAAAGAAAACATACATGCTTAAAACTAGAATAAATGCATATTTTAATCTTTCAAAATGGAAAATTTTCGGAGAGCATTTTTGCAATGTATCCTAAAACTGCGGATGATTTCCATATGATTTAAAAATAGGAACAATGTTCGCTGTGTGCGCACAAAAGCGAATAGCTTCTTAAAATTTTCCCCCACTCCTTTCCACTTATATAAAACGAGAAGGACTAAAGGAGCATAGACCTTTGGCTTAGACAGCAGAAACAAAACCCATCCCCCACTGACAGCTGAACTGTGTAACTAAAACAGCGCAAGAAAAGAAACGAACTGCAGTTCTATTGATTGCCGGATCTTGTTCTTGAAATCGAATCTAAGAAGTGCCCAAGAAGAGCAGGTGATCGAGATGACAGGATCCAAATGGGGACAATCCGTTCTCTACTTGGCCTCCATCTTTGCCATTCTCTACCTCGTCCACTCCTCGATCCTCCGCAAGCTGTTGCTCGGCCACGAGGAGCTCCACGTCAAGAGGAACCCCGTTCTTCCCCTCCGATTCCGCGCCGATGGCACCTTCAAGATCCTGCAGGTTTGCTTCTTCTCAGCCACTTCCAGCGTGGTTCTTGCCTTTGAGTTTTGGTGGGCTTGACAGCGAATCTCGTGTGGGGGTGGGTTTTTCAAGGTGGCCGATATGCACTACGGAAATGGGGTCATCACTCGGTGCAGAGACGTGTTGGCGTCTGAGTTCGGAGGGTGCTCTGATCTCAACACGACCCGCTTCGTCAGACGGATGATTGAATCTGAAAAGCCCGATTTCATTGCCTTCACGGGTACTTCAGTGGTGACTTCATCGTCATTGTTTTTTCTTTTCTTAGGTCTGTTCCCGAGATTGTTCTTTTAAATGGCTATAAAGCAGATAGAGGGAGGAATTGCTCTAGTAATATCGCCAGATGAGTTGGTACTTATTATCCTGTTTGTGTTCACAGCATACGCATTCATGCTTTGATCGCTTGGGAAGCATAAAGCGCTGTTGGAATGTCTATTTCTAAGGAATGGTACTTTTCTGGGAAAGATAAAACAGTTACAGCCTATAGATATGACATGAAACTAGCGTGTCACCAAGATATAGAGATGCGGAAGCATGCTCATATCCCTTAATGACATTATTCTTTTCATGAAGTGCCATCAAGACACCCCTGATAGGAAAACCATTTAGAGCATATATGTTTGCTAAGGAGGAATTGTCACCTTATGTAATTAATGGCAAAAGGGAGGTGCAAATTTCACAGGTGGTGGTTCACATAGAAAACAAAATTCTTGTGATTTGATGCTGTAGACTTCTAAGGATGGCAAGCTTCTGATCTGGTGTTGGGGTTTCTTCATGGAAACTTTGTAGTTATTTCATATTTGAATCCAGAGGATGTACATATTAAGTAGTGAGACACAATGCATTCATTTACTTGGAAATTCTGTTTCCACTTCCCTTAACTGTTGAATGAACTACCATCTCTTGGCATTGCATTTAGCCCTTTTCTACTTCTCTTTTACAGTCAACAGCCACTTTTCAACTTGGATAGATGGTGGTTAATGATTTTCGTATTATATTCTCTTCATAATATAGGCTTTGGATTAGTGGTTTATTGTGCAGAAAGGCACTTTGCCACCTGTTCACTTCGTTTAATAAATACTTCCAGGGAAATCTGCTTGGTTTTATATTAGTTTCCAAGCTTCGGGTTTTGGTAGCCTATTTTTTCTTCCAAGTGAACATTCCCTTTGGAGAGAATGTAGATTGCATTTGATGTTGGATTTTGGCTATACTTAATATATCCTAGGCTTTACTTATTTTTTAGTGTGGCAGACATTCATATGCTATTTGTTATCACAATGACCTCATACGCTTCAACACAGTAGATGGGTCTTTGACATTTGAAATCGGGTTATGTTGATAATCCATGTTTTTCATGTTATTCTCTGTTATATCAAGCAACTTTTAGGGACTACTTAGATGCCTGCTATATATTTGGTAAACACACTTTCAATGAAATATGCGTTGTTATGATTTTTCATATATCCATTTAATTGAAGTCAATAAAGCTTGCTTGCTTACCAAAAATGAGAAAAGAAACATTATGTTAATGATTGTCAATACATACTTTTAGAAGACAAAGAAAGCAATTCTAGTACCATAACTGGCATTATGGTTCGGTTAAGTGTTCCTTGCGTATGGTTTTCCATATTTGCATATGATATCTGGATCTGTGTTCACACAAGTGCACCTTGTGCTTGTAATGGTCAGTCAAATGTTTGCAAAAATGGCTGCTTGTACCTTATATTAAATGATTTTACAACATGGTATTCCGAATATGTGCATGAATGAACAAAAGTGATGTTGGAATCTAACCTTCGAAAAATTAATCAGTGGGTAGAGTGGCTCCAACCAAAAGTTAAATTTATTTACGGCCTAGAATCCACAGGATGACATAACTAGACCTAGTTCCTCCCTAGGGTCTGCTGTGGACTTGCTAGAAACTGTGCATGCTTTTATTTCAGTTAGGCAGTTGAAAGGTGTAAAAGTGTATCTTCTGGAGTGATTATTATTCATTTGCCGATGCCAGGTTGATATATGGTGTATAACCCCTCCTTATGCTGTTAATACTAAGTTGGTTATGTTCTTTTGTGTAGGTGATAATATTTTTGGCCCAAGCACTTCTGATGCTGCTGAATCTTTGTTTGGAGCCTTTGTTCCGGCAGTGGAATCTAAGCTTCCATGGGCAGCAGTTCTAGGAAATCATGACCAAGAATCCACAATGGATCGAGAAGAACTGATGTCTTTTATATCTCTGATGGATTACTCAGTCTCGCAGATTAATCCACCTCATGATGATCTAGCTACATTGGACATTGATGGGTATGGAAACTACCATCTGGGTGTGCATGGTCCTCCTGGCTCTAAGTGGGCGAATAGCAGCATCCTCAATCTTTTCTTTCTTGATAGTGGAGATAGGGCAGTTGTTCAAGGAATACGTACTTATGGTTGGATTAAGGAATCTCAACTTCAGTGGCTAGCTGGATTGTCTGAGAAACTCCGGGTACACAGAATAAGATCTATGTTCTCAATGCATGTTCACTTTGCAAATTGTCGATTTAGTTTTAAAATCATGTGATTTGATCATTAAAGTTGACCATCAACTTTACTTGGTAAATCAAGAACTCTGGTGAATAGTTTTTAGGTATATAATGCAAATAATCGAGTCTAATTATATTCATTCCATTTTTTGACATTCGGATTGTGTAACTACACACTCCTTGAAGCCCGCAATGGTAATCTATTTGCTTGATTTCTATT
Organism: Melaleuca quinquenervia; assembly: GCA_030064385.1. NCBI lineage: Eukaryota > Viridiplantae > Streptophyta > Magnoliopsida > Myrtales > Myrtaceae > Melaleuca > Melaleuca quinquenervia. The sequence goes on from CM057720.1 coordinate 12,529,741, forward strand.
CTGTTTATCTACTAAATGGGTTTTTCTACATGTCTGATTATACAGTTCCATTACAAATTTTGCTGCGTTAGTAAGTTTAAAAGGTGCCTTTGTAATATCACCAGATTCTTCATTATCAAGAAAAAGCACACGCTACTTACTGTCATCTGTTATCATGTTAGCTAAGCAATGAAGAGTGAACTACCCTAGATTTAGATTTTATTAATATGTTGCAGATTAAACACTAACAGGGTGGACGACTTGAGGAGACTGATGCTTCATCCCCAGCTCTTGCATTTTTCCACATTCCAATCCCAGAGGTACGGCAGCTCTATTATCAAAAGATTGTGGGCCAGTTTCAAGAGGCTGTCGCTTGTTCGTCCATCAACTCTGGGGTTCTAAAGACATTTCTTTCCATGGGAGATGTGAAAGCCTTTTTCGTGGGCCATGATCATAAAAACGACTTCTGTGGGAACATAGATGGTATATGGGTTTGCTATGGCGGAGGCTGCGGATACCACGGGTACGGTAAGGCTGGGTGGCCGAGAAGAGCTAGGGTCATTACAGCGGAACTTGGAAGGAGTCACGGGGACTGGACAGGGGTTGAGAGGATCCATACTTGGAAACGGCTAGATGATGAGGAGCTGAGCATGATAGACAAACAGGTTCTCTGGGACGCTGGATCAACCTCATGAAGACAAGCGGAGGTACTGATACAACTGCTTCTGAATTGAATGTAACTGTGTTGTACATTCTTCTGTAAAATTTTGTTGCCACGAGTCATGACTGTATTTCAGAAACCACTTTTAAATGTATGATAATCAATACTCTTTCTTGAGAACTTCCAAATTCTTGACAATTTTGCTTGAGACAAAATGGGTTGTTGGATTTAATTATGTAAAATGCTTGACATATTGAAGGAGGCATTGTGATTGTACATAATCTGATAATAACTGCATCCTATCACTGTCAATGAAAATCATCTAAGTTTATATTGTTAACAGATAGAATAGGTCCTGCCCCGCTCTTACTTGTAAGCACTGATGTTGCTAATGACTTAGGCAAAAAATACTTTTGCATCTTATAGGAGCAGGTCTATCAGTTTAATCTATTCTTTTTCTTGATTTCCAGGGACCTAACTCATGTCATCGCAGCTAACTGTTGGACTTTGACAAGAGAAAAGTACAGCCCATTTTCTCCTTCTGCAAGTAGCTCTGAGTGAGACCCCTCTTCGACAATCCTCCCTTTGTCGATAACCACAATTTTATCTGACCTTTGGATGGTGGACAGGCGGTGTGCCACAACCACACAGGTTCTGCCAGTCATGGTTTTCTCTAGTGCTTCCTGGATTAGTCTCTCTGATTCGCTGTCCAATGCACTTGTTGCCTCATCCAAGAGTAGTATGGCCGGGTCTTTTAAGATTGCTCTCGCGAGTGCTAACCTCTGCCTTTGTCCCCCAGAGAGTTGCACCCCTCTCTCTCCACAATACGTTGCATATCCGTCCTCCATTGAACTGCTCATTGTAGACATTGAATGAATCAATAAAAAGATCTATTAGTTGTTTAAACAGCAGAATCAGGAAAACATATGGGCTATTAGAACAGCTCAGCGCACCTTATGAATTCATGGGCATTGGCAAGAGCTGCGGCTACAATTACTTCAGATTCAGTTGCATTTTCTCTTCCATACTTGATATTCTCTTGGATTGTTGCTGCGAAGATAGTTGGCTCTTGGCTTACCAACGCAATATGCGACCTTAATCCTCTAAGGTTGTAACTCCTGATATTTATCCCATCAACTTCAATAGTCCCATATGTTGGGTCATAAAATCTCTCAATTAGCCTTACGATGGTGGATTTCCCTGATCCACTTTCGCCAACCAAGGCAACAATCTTTCCGGCACCTATGTGGAGGTTCACGTCCTTTAGAATCACATGCTGGGGTCTTGTTGGATAGAAGAAATCCACCTGTTTAAATTCTACATCTCCTTTAACCTTCTCCGAGCTGAAACTGTCTGATTTATCAGGGTCCATTTTGCTCTTCCTATTCAATATGGCCGAGATGGCGTTTAGTGCATTTGTGCCTTTTGATAAGTCCGCCGTCATGCTTCCCGTCTCTGCTATTATTCGACCTGTCGAGATCAAGATGTAAAACGTCTGAAATACATGCTTGTATGTGATCTCTCCATGGTAGAGAAGTCTACCACCATACCAGAAAATCAGTGCCACATTCGCGGTCGTCAGGAATTGTGCAATGAACAATCCACCTCCTGCAAACCACGACTGGTTGCGGCTTACTTCCCTGGGGCCTGTCTGAGTATTCTTGTAAAGATTTAAAATCTTTTGCTCGGAGTCAAATGCAGTAATGACTCTGTGGTTCTTAACTGCTTCACTCGCTAATTCACTGCTCCGGTTCTGTGCTTTCAGAATTTTCCTGGACATGCTCTTCATCATTATAATCCTAATGTAAAAAGCTCCGATGACTAGTGGCTGCAAAGCGGTCGCTACAAGTGCAAGTCTCCAAGACAATAAGAAGCCTAGAACCACAGCTAAAGTTGCCGCTGAGGTGGCTTGAGTGAAAAAGGCCAGTCGATCCCCAACCAGATTCCTTACCATTGCAGCATCCGTGGCCAATCTTGAACATAGAGCTCCACTGTTATTGTCTTCTTGATCAAACCATTCTACCTCGAATGTCAGGATTTTATCAAAAAGAGCCTCTCTCAATCTTTTCGTCAAATTCTCTCCCATGACCCCAAAGAAATAATGTTGAATCACATTAGTTACGAAAGAAAATATTGCTAATGCCAAGAAAACAAGGCAACATACTCTTGTCTGAGACCTGATCATGTGGTGATCTTCATGGACATAAGCTGAGAGAAGTGCGCCCAAGCAAAAGGAGTTCAATGGCTGAGCAAACCCACAAAAGATGGCACCAAGACACCCCAACACTGTTGACTTCCATTCGGGTACAGTCAAACTCACCATGCTCCAAAACGGTGACGATTTGCCATGATCTTCGGGAGCTGTGTTTAGTTTGTTTTCCGGACTTCTTACTAGAGGATCATTGTTCAGCTCGTTGAGTAATGTGGTCTTTCTTGTGATGGAAGCAGGTTTCTTGATATCCGCTCCTTGAGAAGATGGCACGGTTCCATCATTTACTTTAGTTATCTGAAGCTGGACCATTGTGGAATACGGACCGTGCTTATTTTCCTTCAGTTCGGCATGAGAGCCGGATTCTATTACCTGTCCAGACTGAATAACCACAATTAAGTCGGCATTGCTGAGAGCAGAGAGACGGTGAGCTACCACGAATGTAGTCCTCCCTATTGAAGCCTCATTTAACGCATCTTGAACAGCCTTCTCGGAATGTGAATCCAATGCACTCGTGGCTTCATCCAGAAGCAGAATCCTCGGATCCCTCAGCAATGCCCTCGCTATTGAGATCCTCTGTTTCTGCCCTTGAGACATCTGAATTCCTAGTTGACCCACCTGTATATTGCAAACAGAATTGGCATCATTAGCATTTTATCTTCTTATCTGTACTATTCTTTGTAAAGATTGACACGGTATTTCCTTTTCTTCATTATAAATAATAGTGATCACCGAGAACTAATAGATTCTGCATGACAATTACAATTTGAGAAGGCAAATACACTTGTCTGCATTTACCTGGGTATCATATCCATTGGGTAGCTGGGTAATGAAATTGTGTGCATTGGCTGCTGTTGCTGCCACGATAATCCCTTCCATTGTAGCTCCTTCCTTTCCAAAGAGTATATTTTCTTTGATCGTGGTCGCAAAAAGTATGGGTTCTTGGCTCACCAAACCCATTTGACTTCGCAGCCATTTGAGCTGAAGAGTCTTTATATTGGTACCATCCAACAGTATATCGCCCCTGACGGGGTCATAGAATCTTTCGAGCAAATTTATGATGGTCGACTTTCCCGACCCGCTTCTACCCACAAAGCCGACTGTCTGAGAGGCCATGACTCTAAGGCTGAACTTCTCTAGCACTGAAGTCTCAGGTCGCGATGGATAAGCAAAGTATAGGTCTTTGAATTCCACTTCACCTCTAACATTCGACAATGTCGTTCCCTCCTTATCAACCAAGTCAATATGGGGAACACGTTCAATCATCTCGAAGATGCGAGATGCTGCAACCTTCGCCTCGGAGAAATATTTGAAATTGATCAGCGCACTCCCTAGGGCACTGCTTCGATAATAGTCAGTCAGAAAATATCTCCCCTTGCAATTATAATACAAAGCAACATTGTTCCCTCCTGAGCTATTATTATCTTTAATAAACTTTTCCACTCTTCTTTCATTATGTGCCCGGACTTTTCAATAGAATTCTCATGCTTCTGTCATATGTGACGTATTCTTTCTATAATCATCATTCATCATTGTGACTTCTCTTGTCTTAAAAGGATTTAGAAGCCTAGAATAAATAAAAACCATGAGAGAATGAAAGGATACTAGAACTTACAGTCCTCCGTAAATGATGCACACTCCGGCAGAAAACACATTGCCACCTTTAAATCCTTTGTCGGTGACCAAGATGCTTCCGTACCAACCCTGAAGGGCCCAGACGGCGTATGAAATGCCTACGCTGCCAATGGCCATTCCCTTGATCAACGCCTGTTTGATCCCCAGCTTCAGAACCGGTTCTAGCGAGATCTTGTAGCTCTTCACGGCGCGCTCCTCTCCGACATAAGAGTAAACAGTCCTGATGGACGAGAGCGCCTGCTCGGCTATCCCATCGGCTACAGCACTTGCCTCTTGTATCTTTTCCCCAACTCCAACCAAGAGCTTCCCATACACCAGCCCCGGTATGATCAGCATAAGTAGTGCGGGGATTGCGACAACTGCCAGTCTCCAGCACAGGAATAGAGCAGCCAATTGAGCGCTGATGAACATCGATATATTTGTGATGAAATTTGCAACCTGTTTCAAATGGTTGCAGTTAGGTCACTCTAGGAGCAAGTAGTGTTACTTCTTTCTGAGCGATTTACGTGAGATAATTTTGCAGAACCTTCTCAGTGAGGACTCCTTGTATGGTCAGTGTGTCGACTGAAATTCTTGAAACTACTTGGGATGCCATGGGTTCCCCTCGACTTTGGTCAAAGAAGCCCACTTCTTGCCTTAGAACTGCTTGCAGATACTGCTGGCGCAGTCGGAATACTTGCCTTTCTGCTGTGCGTGCCCAGCAAAATCCCTCTATACAAAAAAAGAAAAGAAAAAAGAGGAAACATAAAAACCTTGAAAGGCCAGGTCATGCCAGAAGATGCAAGATGCGGGAACAAATCCTGAATATAATATCGCCAATGAGTATGTGCTTTCCACAATTTCAGACACAATTTCGTCATCTAGTGCTTCCTTGTGCCTCTAATTGCATCTCGGTTTCCAGTTTATGTCGTATGCCTGCATCATAGACGGGCACAAACAAGAGTGCAAGTTGCCACGGACAGCTTTTAACTCTGTCCCCTACACAATCCTTACCAGCCATCATACATATCAAAGCGAGACTAGGGACTCCAATACATTAACACCTCCATCTGATGCAAAAAGCAAATGAGAGGAAAACATGTGGTATCGCAAGCACGAGCGCACGCACAAAGAGGGGGAGAGAGAGCGTATAATTTCTCAAACACCATCACACACACATCATGGAAGAAAGGCTCTTCGTTTTGTGAATAATTCATTCCAGAATATTACCTAAGAAGGAAGCTGAACCCACAGCGACAGCAACATAGAACAGGTCCAATATGTACTGCATAATTGGTAACAACCACATTAGCATGTTCATATTCATATCAATTGTTGATTGATGATGTACTTTCTAGTTTCAAATATAACTAAGAGCAACCATGTATTCGGCTCGTTTAATATCTCCGGGACCAAGTGACGTTGGGCAATTTATTTGTTACAGATTCTCTCACCTTATCAACATCTCCGGGACCAAGAGAAGAACTGGCATAGCCATTCATCAAGTTGCCGAGAACTATCATAATCAAAGATAAAGTAAGTCCATCACCAATGCAACCTATAGTCCCGAGAGTCATCAACAGCATGTCCCTCCAGTCCGAGTTCTCCAAAACCATCCTCAGTGGCCCAGGTGTGGTCTTCGTCTTCCCAGATAGTTCAGCCTGTTTTGATGCCGCATCTTCTCTCGTTCCTGGATCGTGCTCCCCCATCTCCTGCAATAAGTCTTCTACTCCGGCTGATAATAGCTTTCACAGTTCCCTTCAGCTTCCGTCTGAATACCCGTTCGCTTGTCTAATCGTATAAATATGTGTATGTATATATAGGCGCACTCAAACTTGTTCACTAGGACACACACTCCAGGGCCAATACCTGTAAGCGGGACAATTTTTAAGGTCTATGCTTAAAAGCTTGCAGTAGTTAATTGGAAAACTTTCAAAAGATAGGACACATAAGATGAAAACAATGATGGCGACTGTTTAGAGTATGTTAAATCGATCCTTGTGGATGATCTGTGCTCCATAAACCTCCTAAAGTCTCATTCTCCTCTTGCTTTAGCAGACTAAGAAAAAGGGTATGTCCATTCAATCTCATTTTCGTCAGTTGAACGTTTCTTACTGAAAGAAATCGTCGATCACCCATCTTATCACTTGGTCGTCGGGTCTCAGAGAGATTTTTCAAAATAGTGGCATTGACTTAATTATCAGTTTGGTGCATCATGTTGCCACTTCAGTGCTGCCCGTAGTCCTTTCCACCACATTAAACGATTTACAGTCGCAGTAAGGCGATGCGCCTGCCTTGTTGCTCTGCGGAATAATGAGCCGAGATTCCCCCGATGAAAACAATTAACGTTAGGACAATTTCGGTTGCTATATGGATGAGGTGCTGTCGAGAAGTTTTTTACTTTATGGGCCAGTTGTTGAAACGTTCTGCTCACGGACGGCCATTTCCCTAGCGATCCTGCGTTTCCACTATCAGACAGAGGACGCGGACTATCTATCAGCAAACTTGAATTGGGCCGCCTTTTGTCCTAGGCAAAGCAATAAGAAGATCAGTCCAAAGTATCAAGCACGGTCCACAGTATCAAGCATGGTGTGTTAGGGCAGTGTTTATTAATGATTTTGTTCTCGAGAATAATTTCTTTTTTAAAATAATTTTTTTCTATTTCCATTATCTAGATAAATTTCTTTGCAAAAATTAAACATATTTACTAATGGTTATTTTCAGAATGTAAAAAGAACAAAAATGCCTTTAACACAAAACTAATTTAATGATAATCTATAATTTTTTTCAATCTTACATTTTTCGTTTTCTTTGTTTTGCTCTAGCTAGTCACTAGATGTCAACAAGGTTAACCTTGCCGGTCCTTTGTTACATCGAGGCTAGGAAAGGTCGAGCTCACCAGTGGCTAGGTAGGTGAGCCATCAAGAGGTTGGTCTCGCCGCAGTCGAGTGAGATGGAGCCTCCCTAGTGGTTGGGCGAGGCTTGACATCGCCTAGTCTAGCGAGGTCGCCACAGCTAGGTGAGGTCAACTCTTGCCCAACGGTGGTGAGGTCGACCCAGCTTAGCCACGACAAGGCTTGTCAGAGGTTAGCAAGGTCCAACCTCGCCCTCATCGGCCCTAATTTTGGCCAATTGCTGGTCTTCTCTAAGGCCTAGTGAATGGTTACAGAAAAAACAAAAAAAAAAAGGAAGAAGAAGAAAAAGAAAAAGAAAAAAAAATAGTTGTTCCAAGAAATTGTTCTTGGAAAAAAGATTTATTTTTTTTTACTTTTGATATATGCTCCAAATGTATTTCCTGATCACATTTTTATTTCAAAAAATAGAAAAATCAGTTGAACTACATAAACAAATTTATGTTTTGGAAAATAAAAGAATAGAACAATAGAAAAACCAAAACGTTACTAAATTTAGCCTTAGTTTCCATATTCTAGAGGCTAGAGATTGAATAATTCATAGGAATAATTACACGAATGGTCTCTGAATTTTGACACAATATGGCATGTGGTCCATGAACTTTGAATTTGTTCAATATGGTCTCCGAACTTTAATCCAATGTCCAATTTGATCTTTAGACTTTCAATGTATTCAATGTGATTATGAACTTTTGGCTTAATTCATATAATATAAAAAACTTAAAGTTGATTTCGTCTCACCTACGAGACTTGATACCGTTTCCGATTGATGCTAGGGAATGAAAGTTAAATTGCCGACATTTTCTTCATTTCTCTTTCCGATGAGTAATGGTTGACAGTTTCTTTGTTGTCCTGAATAATAATATTCTTATATATTACATGACTTTTGTTTTTCTAGGTTGTCCGCTGTTAGACTGGACTAATCATTTACCAGCGCTTTACACGTGTTCGAGAGAGAAAATTTACAATCGCCTCCACACGCATCCCGACATAAAGGGATTAACCGGCATCATAGACATGTTGTCGTAATAGATCTCACATTGCTTCAAACAAGCATCTCTTCCATCCTTGATTTGGTCTTATGCATTTCAAGCTGGTGCATTTCTACTAAATCGTCTGCCTACAACGGTCTTAGGACTCAAATCTTTTTGAAAGTCTCTTCAGCTCCTGTCCAATTACTCAAAACTTGAAGTTTTTGATTATCAGTGTAATTGTTGGCTTAAATCATATGGCAAGCACAATTTTGAAGATCGATTGAAACCTTGTATTATTATTTTTTTGGTTACTCTCACAATCAAAGTGCTTACTAGCGTTATATATGATCGTTAACAAATAAAATTTTTATGTCACAATTCGTGTATTGTTTGACAAGTCCATTTTTCCTTACTCCTGACAAGTTAAACTACTCCATCGTACCAGTTCTCAATCCATCTCTACCCCTCAAAAGTACTTCCGCACGCCCTCGTTTTTAATAAAGAATTCAGCCATCTCTTCAAAACTAGACAGCTAAGCCATACCATGCACGGTCCAAAAAGTCCTTAATGTACAATGAACAGAGAAGTTCTAGATCACTATTTGAATGGCCTAACAATTTTGGTGAAGAACACCAATTAAATGTTCCCCAATACAGATCCATCATCAGCCATTGAAGTTCCATCTATGCCTCCCATAGACTCAAAACACTTCGTTCACCTTTCCACCTCAATTCCATTAATGCCCAGACGTTCCTATTTGATGGAACTTTACTTGCTTTCAACATAACATTGACAAACCCAAACAAACATATTCAGTCACCAAACATCCATTACCTCCCTTATATGAACCAACGTGTGTTTCCCTGCCTTTAAAAGATCATAGTGATGCCCTGCTATATTGGGAGAATTAATTTAATGCAATTTTCCGAAATGGTACGTGGAAAATTGTGCCACCCGAGTCTCATCATAATATTATTGGCTGTAAGAGGATATTTCTTGTCAAGCAAAACTGAAATAGTTACATAGCTCGATATAAGGCACAACTTATGACCAAGGGATTCCACCAATGGCCAGGACTTGATTATGATCATATGTGTAGTCCACTCGTTGAGCCCAACACAAGATAGGCTATCTTTATCTAACCTTATTAAACAGTTGGCCTCATCTATAGTTGGATGTCAACAATGCCTTCTTACATGGCATTTTTATGAAGGAAGTCTCTACGCATCAATCATTGGGTTTTGTTAAACAACCACATCCGAATTAAGTACGTGAATTAAAGAAGGCTATTTACAATCTTAAGCAAGCCCCTCACGTGCGGTATCAAGCACTTGTTCCATGTCATCTCATTTTGATTCATCCAATCTAAATGAGATTTCTCGCTCTTTATATATAGACAGCATGGTGTCATTGATTATTTCTTGGTTTAAATAGATGATATTGCGATGCCCTCCGACCACTACACCTTAACTATCCAATGCAGCTTGGTCTCGTCAAGCCTCACCGTCAAATTTAGAGTCAACCCATTTATTTGATTTATAGTCAACGGAAGCGTAAAATAGACAGGGAACGAAACATTTACACATAGATCACCTAAAATAACATAAGCTTTATTTTTGCATCTGATAACTTTAATGACGATATAGGATAAGAAGATAAACTTTTCTAATTACAATCTTCTTATCCCTTTGTACATGCGTAGTCCATCACTTCCAAAATGAGTCATCAGTTATAATAGCTCCCGACGTCCCAAAATGGTGCGATCTCCCAACCTAGTGCTGGGTCCGACTCCTCCCTGTTGACATAGGGGTCTAAGGGAATCGGTAAGGGCCATATCCAACCGTCGCCGCATCGTGCGTAAAAGGCGTAGAACTTATATACTATAGGGCCACTGAATAGGCCGGCGTTGATAGTGAAGGACGATTTTGTCAGACAGAATATTTGATCGGGGATCTTAACTTGGCGTGCTTTCGTAGCCCAAGTATTATGTTTCGAGTGCCAATGGCGATGTATTGGTATCTCACCCTGAGTACCTATGGCGATGTATAGGTATCTCACTTCAAAGTGCCGATGGCGATGTATCGGTATTTTATCTCATCCCAGATCCCTGTGGCGATGTACAGGAATTTGGATCTCAGTCTAAAGGCCTAAGCAGTTCCAAATTCATTCAACACATGCCTTAACCTACCAAGGTAAGTTTCAGGTATACTTCTCTTTCTCTTCATTTGCATTCATCATGCCATAATTACATTTGAAAAGAGAGTCAATCTCAACAAAAATATCATGCATAACATTTACATCGGCCTGGATGTCTCCCTTTTATTGAATGTTCCGTTCTAGACGTAAATGCTATTTGCTGACTTATTCAATTGCATTAATTCGGTTAGTCAAATGAGCATTTTATTCTAAGAATGGCCACATTTTTTGGAGAATTTGTGATGGGATTTGGAAATGAATTGAATAAGTTAAGATCAATCCCGTGCCGACCGGTAAGTAACTTCAGGAATGTTTTTCTTTTCTGCATTGCATTTAGAATAAGATTCACATTAAAAAATTTCAAAAAAAATTTTCAAAAAAAAAATTCAAAAAAAAAAAGACAAAAAAAAAATTTTACTTCATTGCATTTGCATAGCCAAAAATTTAGGTCTCATGTTGGTCTTTGAATGCAACCTCTACGAGCTCACCTTCAAAGAGGGGCAGCTGTTGACACCTAAATTTTTGGCTTCATTTAAAATAGGAATATTATCTTATTTTATTTTATTTTTTAAAAATTTGACTATCCCAAAAGCATCAAGGAGATATAAGTGGGGAACGTGGGCTTTATCTGAAAAAGGAAAATTCTCGGTCAAACCTTGAGGAAGATTTGACCGAATTTTGATCCATGATATAAGTGGCAAGAAGGGAGAGTGGGGGACAAAGGGAAGTGGACTTCGCAGAAGGTAAGTGGACGCATGGGGGAGAGAAAAAAATAAAGAGAACAGAGAGAGAAATAAATAAATAAAAGGGGAGGAGTGGGAGAAAGAGAGGGAGAGAGGATTTTTATAATAAGAGGAATTCGACCAAGAAAAATTCGGAGAGAAAAAAAAAAGGTGAACGCACAGGGAGGGAGAAGGAGAAGGATCGGAACGAACAACGGCCAACGATTTTGGCGTCAACGACGGTCGATTCGCGGCTCCATTAACGAGGCTTCGTCTTTTTAGTTCGATCCTTTCTTCTTTTCGGGCTAGATCCCATGATTTTTTTTGAACCTGCAAACAAGCTCCCACGCTGCATATTACCTGTTCGATGGATTGCCCAGATGGATTGTGTTGCTTTTAAGCTTGGTCGCTGCCCTTTTGCTGCTTGTTTTTGTTCTGCGATGTCGCCGGCGAGTCGGCCATGTCACAGGGATCCCCCGGCGCCGCCGGTCATGCTTCACCGCGAGCCAAGGAGCTGTTCGCAAGATGCTGGTCACGCGAAGAAGAAGAAGTGCAGGGGCTGGGCTGACTTTCCGCGCGCAAAAAGGAAGAAGTGGACTACATGCGCAGGCTGGGCTAGAATTGGATTTAAAATGGGCTTTTGGGCCGAGTTCCTTTTGTTTCGTGCGGGCTGGGTGATCTCTTTTGTGCAGGGACGAGTTGGGCCAGTCGGTTATTGGTGGGTTGAATCGCGTGTGGGCCGAGACTGGACCAAAATTGGCCTTGGGGCCGAGCTGTTCTTTTCCGCGCGGGCTGAACGATGCCTTCTGTGTGTGGGCTTGCTTGATGGGCTGATTTACTGGTTGCTTCGCATGGCCTAAGGCTGAACTGGACGGGCGCGTGCGGGTCGGGACCGAACTGACCCGGTTCGGTCCCCGACCCGGTTTCATTTATTTTATTTTTTATTTTATTTTCGTTTTTAATAAAAAAATAAAAAAATAAAAAAAATCATTTTTTTAGAATTTAAATTTTGGGTGCTTGGTTTCTTATTTCCTGTTTAATTTGCTTTTTGTGCATATTTTAGTTAATTTTGCATGTTTGAATTAATTTAGTTGCATTGCATACATATTAAATCAATTGCACAATTAGGTTAGTTGCATAATTGGATTGTTTGCATATTTAGATTTAAAATTGCATCTTTAGATTAATTCCATATTTAAATTAGAAATCACATGTTTAGACTAAAATTGCATGTTTAAAATAGTTTGCATGTTTAATTAATTTGCATAATGAAATTAGCTTGCATATTAGGTAATGTTGATTGGTTTTAAGTAGTTCTAATTAGATTTTTGCATTCTAGGTTTGTGATCTTTTGTAGAAATAATATTTTATTTTTGGTTTAAATCAGTTGTCACTTAATTTTAAATAATTAATTAGATTCTTTTTCATGAAAATTCATAAAAATTCACAAAAAAAAAGTGTATTCCATGTAGTTTTAAAAATTGCATTAAGATAGTGGCATTTAGAATTTAATTTTCATAGCATGCATTGCATATTATAATGAAAATTCCCAAAAAAAAATACATCTTTGTCTTACCTTGATTTCATATTTGCTTTTGTTATTTTGTTTCTTTCTTTGCTTAAGTGTTTTAAATTAATGTTTGCATACTTGCATGGTCATCTTTGCGTGTTAGGGTCAGATTTAAAATTAATCCAAACTGCTTGCCAATTTTTTTGAAAATAATGAAAAGGTACCGAAAGGGCGTTAGAGTAGTCTAACGTAATCAAGTCCCCGTACTTAGAATCTCTGGTTCGTAGGGGTAAAGTACAACTCCCGGTGCTTTACATGGGTTTCTAATCGACCTATCATAAATAGATTAGTGGCGACTCCAATTGAAAATGATTTGCATGTTAAAAAAAAAAGTGAAACCAAAGTCGCGAATTGGTATGAGTTTGGGAGAACTCAAGTTAAGTCATACTTGACAAACCATTAGCCGAACCCCTTTGGCGGTGCACCTTCGGGGAGGTCGCGACAGCTTGGCGACTCCGCTGGGGACTTGAAAAAAATTCTTAGTGGACTTAGGCCATTTTTCCATTGTTTTCAAAATTTTGTTTGGCAGCAAGGATTCCAGGTACGTCCCTAACTTGTGTGTTGAATTTTTTTTGCAGGGTTGTTTGAATGCTTTTATTTGAAGTGTTGATTAATTTAAATTGATGTGCATGTTTTAATTGTTTTAGCACTACACTTTAGCACACACAACCTGCCGCCGGACCTGGGCCGCATAGGATCTCTTAGGATGGTGTTGAGATAAATGCCACTCCAACCGCATGCCCGCGGCTCGAGTCGCCTATCTCAACCCCGAAATTTCTTTCTTGGTGTCAAGAGTATCCACCCCAGTCTGCAAGCCTGCGACCCGGGTCGACTCTTTGACTGTGCCGGAGTCATAAGGACCTGACTTAGTACGCGCGCCTGCGGCTAGTCCGATCATCCTTATGGCTCCACTTTGCTAAGCCTTTTAGAATAGAAATCGAGCTGCACTTTTCATGCGCGTGTCAATGTGTTTGACCCCAATTTCATTTGTGAAGTAAGTTCTCTAAACTTCTTTTTCGCAATTTATTTATAATTCTGGTCGGTCCATGACATTAGGTTGCATATCGGTCTTGGTCTATATACCATGGGAAAACACGACATTCGACTTGTCCCTGCTCCCAAGGCCGAGTTAAGCATGTTGTGGGATAAATTGGATCGGACTGGTCGTGATTTCGTTGAAACCAAAGTGGGCCGTCTTCTGCCGCTGTTGAGAATTGAAGTTCATGGAGGCCTAGTTCAAGCATTAGCCCATTGCTGGTGTCCGGTCACGTCCACTTTCATATTTGGTAAGCACGAGCTCACTCCCACTTTGGAAGAATATAGTATTGCCATTGGAAAACCGTTGGGATCTGAATTGATTATTCCACCTATCAGAGTAGATCTTGCACTCACTTTATCTGATTTTCTGAGAATCAAAGAGTCTGAAATAAGGAAAGTTTTGAAAGCAAATCACAATTCTTGTCCTCTTTCCTTCTTAGATGAGTGTTTTAAAAATTCCACATCCTTTCAAATGGGCAGGATATTTCTGTTAGCTTTCTTTGGGATCATGATTTTTCCTCACACCAAAAATACTATCTCTCCCTCAATTGCTTGGGTGGTCAAACAAGTCTGTGTAGGAATGAATTATGTCAATACCATATTAGCTGAAACATTCCTTTCCCTCACACGATACAAACAAAATAAGGATAGGACCTTTCATGCTACCCCCGAGCTATTACAGATTTGGTTTCTTTCCCATATAAAAGGTTTCGGACTCTTAATGTCTATCCGTGAGGTTAGTGATCTAGATCACCCGATTTTGAAATTTGAGGAAAGGAAAAAACATGCTCCAGATTATCATTACTCTGAGTGGTTAGCTTTCATGAAAAATCCCAGTCCCAACGGTTTCCTATGGCATGCCAAATGGTTCCAAGTGCGAGAAGCAAGGCTTACATGTGCAGGCATTGGACCGGTCCCCCTCCTCGGTTTTACTAGTGCAACCGAGTATCATCCGCTTAGAGTAGTTCGTCAATACCAAGTCGTGCAGGAGCTACCACCAGAAATAAAAGAGGAGCCAATTCGATCTGATTTCACCTATAGAGATCAAGACGAGGAAGACATGGTGAGTCTGGTCAAGTCGACATGGGATATGTGCCATCCATGCAAACTAACATGGCCCGAGGAGGAGTTGCAAGGAAAGGAGAGGAAGTATTACGCCTCGGCCGACTACATTGAGCATCACGAGATCCCTACGAAGTTACTTCCAGAGATTCCTGATGTACCGGTCAAAGTCACCAATCGTGCAGAAATCAGGCAACTCAAGAGGAAGGTGGAGCAATATCAAGAGCGTGCCTCGAAGCTGGCTCGCGCAAATGAGCAGTTACGGAAGAAAGTCATCTCCCATGTGTATATAGATCAAGCTAAATGAAGTAGCATGAGTCTATCATTTTGTTTCTAGTGTTATTGTTTAGGAGCTTCAAATTCTCAATAATATTTGCTTCATGAAGTGAATAAAACAAAGCTTTTAGATCATTGCCATGGACCGACCATTTACTTTCTTGCACTTTATGCTTATTCGTCTTTCTATTCTCTCACAGGTGATCACGGAGCGTCCTCGTTCACCGATTCGCACGCGGTCAAAAGCTAAGATGGCTGATCAAATTGAACTCCGTGACCGTGTCACTAGCATGGAAGAGCAAATGAAGCAGTTCTTCACCTTGATGCAAGAGATGACGGCTGAACTTAAGGCAGCCCGGCTAGGCTCAACCTCAGCAGCATTGAAACAGAACGTCGATAACAATGTTATTGTCGATTCTGAGGAGGAGATATCTCCTTTGGAAGAAGTTCCTATTACCACTCGTGGGAGGAAAGCTAATACTGATGATATACACAAGACAGAGCAAGAGAAACACCTCGAGAAGTTAGAGGAGAAGTTGAAGCAACTGCAGGGCCCCCAGGACTCATCTGCGACAGATCTTTCTGTCTACTCTAAGGTGAAGATCCCGAAGAAATTCAAGATGCCTGAATTTGAGAAGTATGATGGCACAACATGTCCAAGGGCTCACCTGCAGATGTACTTGGTGCGGATGACCCCGTATGTTGATAATATTCCTTTGATGGTCCAATCATTCCAAGCTAGTCTGACGGGCCCCACTCTGAGGTGGTATATCACGAAGGGTGTAAACCTCTTCGAAACCTGGGATGAAGTATGTGAGGCTTTCCTGAAGCAATACAAGTACATAATGGACATTACTCCTTCTCGCGACGACCTTGAACGTGCTGAGAAGAAAAGAAGTGAGTCGTTTAAGGAGTATGCCATTAGGTGGAGGAATCTAGCTGCCTAGGTTGATCCCGAGCCAACTGATGTAGAATTGAGGAAGATATTCATCAGAACACTCCCCCATGAATACCGCACTCGAATGGTAACCACAACTGCTGAGACCTTTTATCAGCTCATTCCGGTCGGTGAACAAATTGAAATCGGATTGAGAGAAGGTTGGTTCAATGAGCCAACTAGAAAGTTCACTGCAAAGAAGGAGAAGGAGCAAGCTTCAGAGGTTAACTTTGCATACTCGCAACCGGCTCCCAACAGGCCGTCAGCTACTTATGCACCTGGAAATCAGAGGGGCGGAGACCGATCATCCACACCGCGACAATTCAACAGGAGGCAATTCTCTCCTCTTCCCGGTCCTCCATCGAAAGTTTTACTGGTCCTTCAGAAGAAGAATCTGCTTTCTCATGAGCCAAAGCGACCTAATCCTGAGAAGTTCCCTGGTTACGACCCATCAAAAAAATGTGATTACCATATGGGCGAAGTGGGGCACTCTACTGATGATTGCTTCATTCTGAAGCATCGAATCCAAAACCTCTTGGACACAAAGGCGGTCACTTTCACTGTTGCTCAACCAAATGTTGAGAAAAATCCACTTCCTGAACATGAGAATAGCGTTAATGCAATCTTCAAGATTGACGTTGGGAGAAGAAGGAGTTTGAAGGTGTCTATGGAGGAGATCTATCAAGGGCTAGTAACGGCTGGTTATTACTCCACTGACCGACGCCTTTCTTTGATTGACATGAAGAGAAGAATTCAAGAAAGCATCGAAGCCGGTGTAATCGTGCACAACGACTGTTTGGGAAGTGTGTTGACTATTTCCCAAGTAGTCATTGATTGGGAGGAGGAGATTGTTACCTTAAATACCGAGAGTTTGAAGGATCCGGAGCTCGAGGACATGCCACCACTCGAAGATGCATCTGACTTTGAGGCTGACACCGATGACATGCCTGGGATAGTGATAGAGGTGCTTCAACCTTATGAATATCGTGACAATAAGGCGGTCCCTTGGCACTACGATTTCGATGTGGATTTGGTTACGAGGTCAGGGCGTACCTACGGACAGGCTAGCTCCCAACCATCAAGGGTTGTCACTGATGAAGAAGCCAAGGAGTTCCTAGCGGTGATCAAGGCGAGTGAATACAGCGTAGTGGAACAATTAAGAAAGCTGCCCGCGCAAATCTCTTTACTAGAGCTTTTGCAGACATCAGAAAAGCACCAGAAAGCTCTCATGAAGGTCTTAAGTGAGATACACGTACCTGAAACAATTGATCAAGACAAGTTGGAAGGGTTTATAGGTGCTGTACTTCTCAAAGATCTCATCTCTTTTTCTGATGAAGAATTCCCTACTGAAGGGAGGGGACACACAAAGGCACTATACATCTCCGTCAGGTGTAAGGATTCACATGTCGCTCGTGTTCTTATCGATAATGGATCTGCTTTGAATATCTGTCCACTGGCAACTCTGCGTCGTCTCAAAGTAGATTTCTCCAAGATTAATGCAGCCAAGACTTCTGTTCGAGCTTTTGACGGGACAAAGAAGGAAGTAAAGGGTGAAATTCATCTTGATGTCCAAATTGGGCCAATAATGTTCAATATCTTGTTTCAAGTGTTGGACATCCCTACTGCCTTCAATCTTTTATTAGGTCGCCCATGGATTCACATTGCTGGAGCTGTGCCTTCTAGTCTGCATCAGAATGTGAAGTTTGTGGTTGAAGGAAAGCTGGTCACTATTCATGGTGAGGAGGACCATCGGATTTTTCGCGAGACTGCTATTCCATACGTGGAACCAGAGGATGATTTTGAGACTAGCTATCAGTCATTTGAGCTTGTATCAACAATACACAAGTCTCGAGGATCGCCTGCGCCAGTTCCGGAGATGTCAAATGCTGCAATCATGGTTGCAAAAGTTATGACTGGAAATGGTTTTGTTCCTGGAGGAGGACTTGGAAAGTATGGACAAGGAATCCGAAAGCCAATTGAAGCTCGCCGAATGCTCCGCAATGCTGGACTAGGGTACCGTGGAGAGGATAAAAGGGGCAGAGGTGATGATAAGAAGCAAAAGGATACTGCACTACCTCAGATCGGAAAGGATGAAAATGGCAATGGTGGAAGTGACAGCAAGAAACAAGGGGGTACCACGCTACCTCCCCACATTAGTGAGATGTTTCCAGGGCCTTCCGTAATGATGCATGATGAATTGATCAACATTCTGGGGAAGCCAAGCGGCAAGTACGATTACCGCGTAAAGTATCCTATTCCTGCAAGTTTTTACATTGATCCTCGAGACATCGTCCCGGATGGATGGGAAGGCATGGGGGTTATAGTTTCTGAGAGCCGAGATGAGGAGCTGGATGGACTCGCAGATCTATTCAAAGATACTTTCATATGCAATATTGAGGAGGAGATGTCGGAAGAAATGGGTGCAAGCCCATATGAGTAATTTGTCTTTGTTTCACTCCCTTGCGAGGGAATTCCTTTCATTTTTTGCTTTCCCAGGATTTCTCAAGTCTTTTATTTGAATTCTGCAATTTCCATTCAATAAATGTAATTGATTTGACGTTAATCAATGAAATTACTATTTTTGTTTTGAGAGCATGATGAAGTACACCAAACCAGTCCGGTGATGTTATCCAATAGTGAAAAAGAAATCATCCATGGAGTTTACTGAGGCCTGGACTTCATCATGTTTTGTTGTTTTTTTCACTCTTTTTCAAAAAAAAAAAGATCATAAAAAGAACAAAACTTTTCAAAAGAGTTTTTAACTTTGTTTGTTTTACTGATTCCTTCACTTTATGTTTCAGGAGTGATCTCGAGGAAGTGCGGTGGGGATCCTGATGATTTAAGTAAAGACCCACGGGAATTCAACGGGAGTTGGAGCAACATGAAAAGCCTAAATCTTTGACTGCTGAGCACACTATCACGGTCAATCTGGGCAACATAGAAGTTGTTAAAGAAGTGAAGATCGGGGCAAATCTCCCCGACGACGAGGCCACAAGCCTTATTGCTCTTTTGAAAGAATACCAAGACGTCTTTGCATGGTCTTACGCGGATATGCCAGGTCTCGACCCAACGATCGTGGAACATAGCTTGCCGATAAATCCACACATGCCTCCTAAAAAGCAAAAGTTGAGGAGGATGAAGCCTGAGCTGTCAAAGAAGGTTGAAGAAGAGGTGATGAAGCTCCTGAAAGTCGAATTCATTGAAGTCTCGCGTTACCCTAAGTGGGTAGCCAACATAGTACCAGTGATAAAGAAAGACGGTCGAGTTCGAGTTTGTGTTGATTATCGCGACTTGAACAGAGCCAGTCCGAAAGACGATTTCCCGCTACCACACATTGATGTTCTCGTGGATAGCACTGCCGGATTCGAACTGTTCTCATTTATGGATGGTTTTTCTGGGTACAACCAGATAAAGATGAAGGATGAAGATAAGGAAAAGACGGCATTTATCACTCCGTGGGGAACTTTTCACTACAAAGTTATGCCATTTGGACTGAAAAATGCCGGGGCAACATATCAACGTGCCATGGTCACTCTTTTCCATGACATGATGCACAAGGAAATTGAAGTATATGTTGATGATATGATTGCCAAGACACTGCATGGAGAAAGCCATGTGAAGATGCTGAGAAAGTTGTTTGAACGGCTCCGGGAGTTCAAACTACGCCTTAATCCTGCGAAATGTGTGTTCGGGGCAACCTCTGGAAAGTTGCTTGGATTTATTGTGAGCAGTAGAGGAATTGAGGTAGATCCAGCCAAAGCTAAAGCGATATGTGAACTACAGCCTCCTTCCACTGTGAAAGAAGTTCGTAGTCTTCTGGGTAGGTTGAACTACATTGCACGTTTTATTTCTCAGCTCTCTGAAACTGCAAGTCCGTTCTTCAAGCTCCTCAAGAAGGATGCACGGGTCGAGTGGGGGAAAGATTGCCAGGCTGCGTTCGAGAAGTTGAAACAATATCTGATGAAGCCACCAGTCCTGGTTCCTCCAATCCCAGGGCATCCACTGATTTTGTATCTCACAATCTATAGTGAGTCTTTGGGCGCCATGTTAGCTCAAAAGGGGCCTGATGATGGAAAAGAGCGTGCCGTTTACTATTTGAGCAAGAAGTTCACTGTGTCAGAGTTAAAGTACTCTGAAGCAGAAAAAACATGTGTCGCGTTGGTGTAGGTTCTGCACAGACTTCGGCAATATACGTTACATCACCAGATATTCCTCATCACTGAAAACGATCCTATCAGATATTTGCTTGATCGACCAGCTTTGGTAGGAAAGTTAGCCAAGTGGCAAATCTTGATTTCTGAGTTCGACATTCAGACTTTGCCACAAAAATCTGTCAAAGGCCGCGTGATTGCGGATATTTTGGCATATAATCCTGGTGAAACATATGAAGATAGTCCCACAGATGATCGTATCGTGATGGTGGAAGCAGATACGTAGACTATGTTCTTTGATGGTGCCGTAAATCTATCAGGGTCCAGGACTGGGGCAGTCTTAATTTCCCCAAAAGGACAGCATTATCCGGTTGCCGCGAAGCTAGTGTTCCCGTGTACTAACAACATTGCCGAGTACGAAGCATGCATCCTTGGTCTCCAAGCTGCAATTGAGATGAAGATAGGCAAGCTCAAAGTATTTGGGGATTCCGCGTTAATCATTCTTCAAACTGTGGGAGAATGGAAAACGAGGGATGCCAAATTACTTCCGTACCATAAATATCTGGAGGAATTAGTGGAGGAGTTTGATGACATTTCATTTGAATACTTATCTCGAACTCATAATCAGTTCGCTGATGCCTTAGCTACATTGTCATCCATGCTACAAGTTAACGACGGGATGGAAGTAGAGCCTTTGAGAATTGACGTCCTGACAAAGCCGGCCCACTGCATGAGCATAGCTGAAGAGCCTGATGGGAAGCCATGGTATCATGACATCATGACGTACATCAAGAGCGGAGAATTTCCAGATGGAAGTGGTCCTACAGACCGGAAATTCATAATGAAGATGGCGTCAAAATTTTTCGTTAGCGGTGAAAGTCTTTATAAGAGATCTTATGATTCAGTGTTGTTGAGGTGTGTGGATGCTGCTAAGGCCACACATATAATGCAGGAAATACATGAAGGAGCGTGCGGTCCGCACATGAATGGCCATATGCTAGCTAAAAAGGTCATGAGGTTGGGTTACTATTGGTTGACTTTGGAGAGTGATTGCATCAAACATGTGCGAAGTTGTCACCGATGTCAGATCCATGGTGATAAGATAAATGTGCCCCCAAATGAGTTGCATCAGTTATCGGAGCCATGGCCTTTCTCTATATGGGGGATAGATGTCATTGGACCAATAAATCCAAAAGCATCAAATGGACATTGATTCATCTTGGTCGCAATTGATTATTTTTCGAAGTGGATCGAAGCAGTTTCCTATGCGAATGTAACTGCTCGAAACGTAGTGAAGTTCATCCGACGTGACATTATTGCTCGATATGGAGTCCTTGAGGCCATCATCACCGATAATGGAACTAATCTGAACAACAAGCTTGTTGATGAGTTGTTTAGTGAATTCAAGATTCGGCACCTGAATTCTTCTCCTTACCGTCCCCAAATGAATGGAGCAGTGGAAGCGGCCAACAAAAACATCAAGAAGATTTTGGCCAAGACAGCTGAAAACTACCGTGACTGGCATGAAAGATTGCCGTTTGCTCTACTGGCGTACCGAACTTCGATCCGAACTTCTGTTGGAGCGACGCCTTTTTCTCTTGTGTATGGCATGGAAGCAGTCCTACCCGTTGAAGTGGAAATCCCTTCGCTGCGAGTGTTGTCCCAGATAGAGCTGTCTAAAGCTGAGTGGATACAGCAAAGGTTTGAGCAGATGAACTTAATTGATGAGAAGAGACTTGAAGCCATTTGCCACGGTCAGTGTTACCAGCGGAGAGTAGCAAAGTCGTTCAACCGCAAAGTCCGACCAAGGTATTTTGAAGTGGATGACCTTGTTCTGCGGAAAATACTGCCAATTATCCCTGATCCGAGAGGTAAGTTTACTCCGAACTATAGCGGGCCGTACATCGTGAAGAAGGTACTCCCTGGAGGTGCATTGATTTTAGCTAAAATGGATGGACGGGAGTTTTCTAATCCTGTCAACGCTGATGCTCTCAAAAAGTACTATCCATGATGACATTTTCTTCATAGTGAATTTTGCCACACGTTGCATTATCATTGTTTGATTAATGGAGAAATTGATGAATCATTAAGTGTGAGATGTATTGGGATGATGAAAGGCAAGCCATATCCATACACGGTCCTATGCTTGTACACACGTGAGAAGAGTGTGAAGAATTCCATTTCTGCAGGGTAAAGAGTTCTCTTGCGAAAGGTACAATAGCCGAAGTGATGAGAGGCAGTTCATTTCTCTATCCCAAACACTTTATTGATCTATTGATTACCCAATTTGAGCCTAAACTCTGGTGAAGTTTCATTTCATACTAGCCCTGTCAAGAACCACTCCATGCTGGGGCAAACTGGAAGAGCATGTGTGTTGAAAGGAATAAAATGGGTAGAAGCTTTCTTACTTTCACTTGCATCAATCTTTGAGTGTTGCTGTTACATATAAAATCAAACGGAAAATCAAGTGCCTTAGGATGACGAAGAGCATTCATTTCTCTATCCTAAACACTCTTATCCTTTGCTAACCACTTTGAGCCTGTGATCTTTATTTCAAATTAAACCAACATCGGTGGTGATCAAAACTTACACTGGGGCATGAAAAATTTCAAAGTTGTTCGAAATAGTAGAGTGCATGAGTCGCATCAAGGGACGTTAGCCAAGGATGTTATACCACTCACACTTGTCAATAAAAAGTGGGGCAAAAAAAAAAAGCAGTGTGCCTGGTAAAAGCAAGGCCGATGCCCAGAGAAGTTAGAGCCAAAGGCTCAAATCTGCAAAAAAAAAAAAAGTCAAATCCTAGTGTGGTGGAGTTTTCCAAAATGTGCTGAAGGAGTAAATCTTGCATAAATCCCCAGTCAAGTTGACGTCATGAGTCATCCCCAGTGAAGCAAAGCTGGAAGCTCGAAAATTGAGCCTGTGAAGCAATTTCCCAGCAATCGATCTCATACACACTTTTGAGCTCATTTATCCATTTATCTTTCACCCTTGAGTCGAGCCTATATTACAAACCCTTAAAGTCTCTTCCGATTAGGGCACTTGAGTTGGTGTGAGGTTTTTAATGTCATAAGCTTAGCTCGAAAAAGTGAAAGTAAGATTGTTCCTATTGCATTTGCTAGGTTCTTGACTTGTAAACCTGGTGACATTTGTTGAAGACATTTATTGAACAAACTTTCTTTCTAAGCCTTGACTCAAGGAGTCCCCTTTGCTTAGCCTTTGACCGAGCCCAAATTACGGTCCTTTTAAAAAGACCTATCTGATCGGTAAATTTGTACCGCTTGCGAGAATCCTCGGACCCTTGTTGACATGATGACGGGAAGGTTGAGAGATGCAATTACACCCACATTAAAGGCTGGGACAAAAGCCATTTTACGAGAGTGAGTGAAAGTCCTTTCTGACCATGAATCATCTTAAAGATTCACTTTGGTGGAAATTCAATGATGTGGAGTTAATATGCACTTTAAGTTTTGACTATATTCTTGATGATAGAATGCACACTTCTATTGATAGTTTGAGAAGCAGATGTTTGCGATAATCAAGTCGTTTTTTGAAATTTTGAGTATTTCTCAAGTTTTCTTGAGCCTTCTTCTTGCAGGAAGTCAATTTTGGGTGGAACATGAAGTTTTTATCAACACGGCATACTTCTGTAACCCGTGGTCCGTTTTCATTGACTTGGCGTGCTTTCGTAGCCCAAGCCTCATTTCAGTAGACATGATATCGATGGCGATGTATCGGTATCTCACCTCGAGTTCCTATGGCGATGTATAGGAATCTCACTTCCAAGTGCCAATGGCGATGTATTGGTATCTTACCATGAGTACCGATGGTGATGTATCGGTATCTCACCCTGAGTACCTATGGCGATGTATAGGTAGCTCATTTTCAAGTATTGACACGGCGTGCTTTCGTAGCCCGTGGTCTCTTTTCACCAACTTGGCGTGCTTTCGTAGCCCAAGTATTATGTTTCGAATACCGATGGCGATGTATCGGTGTCTCATCCTGAGTTCCTATGGCGATGTATAGGAATCTCACTTCCAAGTGCCAATGGCGATGTATTGGTATCTTACCACGAGTACCGATGGTGATGTATCGGTATCTCACCCTGAGTACCTATGGCGATGTATAGGTAGCTCATTTCCAAGTATTGACACGGCGTGCTTTCGTAGCCCGTGGTCTCTTTCCACTAACTTGGCGTGCTTTCGTAGCCCAAGTATTACGTTTCGAGTGCCAATGGCGATGTATTGGTATCTCACCCCGAGTACCTATGGCGATGTATAGGTAGCTCATTTTCAAGTATTGACACGGCGTGCTTTCGTAGCCCGTGATCTCTTTTCACTAACTTGGCGTGCTTTCGTAGCCCAAGTATTATGTTTCGAGTGCCAATGGCGATGTATTGGTATCTCACCCTGAGTACCTATGGCGATGTATAGGTATCTCACTTCAAAGTGCCAATGGCGATGTATCGGTATTTTATCTCATCCCAGATCCCTGTGGCGATGTACAGGAATTTGGATCTCAGTCTAAAGGCCTAAGCAGTTCCAAATTCATTCAACACATGCCTTAACCTACCAAGGTAAGTTTCAGGTATACTTCTCTTTTTCTTCATTTGCATTCATCATGCCATAATTACATTTGAAAAGAGAGTCAATCTCAACAAAAATATCATGCATAACATTTACATCGGCCTGGATGTCTCCCTTTTATTGAATGTTCCGTTCTAGACGTAAATGCTATTTGCTGACTTATTCAATTGCATTAATTCGGTTAGTCAAATGAGCATTTTATTCTAAGAATGGCCACATTTTTTGGAGAATTTGTGATGGGATTTGGAAATGAATTGAATAAGTTAAGATCAATCCCGTGCCGACCGGTAAGTAACTTCAGGAATGTTTTTCTTTTCTGCATTGCATTTAGAATAAGATTCACATTAAAAATTTTCAAAAAAAATTTTCAAAAAAAAAATTCAAAAAAAAAAGACAAAAAAAAAATTTTACTTCATTGCATTTGCATAGCCAAAAATTTAGGTCTCATGTTGGTCTTTGAATGCAACCTCTACGAGCTCACCTTCAAAGAGGGGCAGCTGTTGACACCTAAATTTTTGGCTTCATTTAAAATAGGAATATTATCTTATTTTATTTTATTTTTTAAAAATTTGACTATCCCAAAAGCATCAAGGAGATATAAGTGGGGAACGTGGGCTTTATCTGAAAAAGGAAAATTCTCGGTCAAACCTTGAGGAAGATTTGACCGAATTTTGATCCATGATATAAGTGGCAAGAAGGGAGAGTGGGGGACAAAGGGAAGTGGACTTCGCAGAAGGTAAGTGGACGCATGGGGGAGAGAAAATAATAAAGAGAACAGAGAGAGAAATAAATAAATAAAAGGGGAGGAGTGGGAGAAAGAGAGGGAGAGAGGATTTTTATAATAAGAGGAATTCGACCAAGAAAAATTCGGAGAGAAAAAAAAAAGGTGAACGCACAGGGAGGGAGAAGGAGAAGGATCGGAACGAACAACGGCCAACGATTTTGGCGTCAACGACGGTCGATTCGCGGCTCCATTAACGAGGCTTCGTCTTTTTAGTTCGATCCTTTCTTCTTTTCGGGCTAGATCCCATGATTTTTTTTGAACCTGCAAACAAGCTCCCACGCTGCATATTACCTGTTCGATGGATTGCCCAGATGGATTGTGTTGCTTTTAAGCTTGGTCGCTGCCCTTTTGCTGCTTGTTTTTGTTCTGCGATGTCGCCGGCGAGTCGGCCATGTCACAGGGATCCCCCGGCGCCGCCGGTCATGCTTCACCGCGAGCCAAGGAGCTGTTCGCAAGATGCTGGTCACGCGAAGAAGAAGAAGTGCAGGGGCTGGGCTGACTTTCCGCGCGCAAAAAGGAAGAAGTGGACTACATGCGCAGGCTGGGCTAGAATTGGATTTAAAATGGGCTTTTGGGCCGAGTTCCTTTTGTTTCGTGCGGGCTGGGTGATCTCTTTTGTGCAGGGACGAGTTGGGCCAGTCGGTTATTGGTGGGTTGAATCGCGTGTGGGCCGAGACTGGACCAAAATTGGCCTTGGGGCCGAGCTGTTCTTTTCCGCGCGGGCTGAACGATGCCTTCTGTGTGTGGGCTTGCTTGATGGGCTGATTTACTGGTTGCTTCGCATGGCCTAAGGCTGAACTGGACGGGCGCGTGCGGGTCGGGACCGAACTGACCCGGTTCGGTCCCCGACCCGGTTTCATTTATTTTATTTTTTATTTTATTTTCGTTTTTAATAAAAAAATAAAAAAATAAAAAAAAATCATTTTTTTAGAATTTAAATTTTGGGTGCTTGGTTTCTTATTTCCTGTTTAATTTGCTTTTTGTGCATATTTTAGTTAATTTTGCATGTTTGAATTAATTTAGTTGCATTGCATACATATTAAATCAATTGCACAATTAGGTTAGTTGCATAATTGGATTGTTTGCATATTTAGATTTAAAATTGCATCTTTAGATTAATTCCATATTTAAATTAGAAATCACATGTTTAGACTAAAATTGCATGTTTAAAATAGTTTGCATGTTTAATTAATTTGCATAATGAAATTAGCTTGCATATTAGGTAATGTTGATTGGTTTTAAGAAGTTCTAATTAGATTTTTGCATTCTAGGTTTGTGATCTTTTGTAGAAATAATATTTTATTTTTGGTTTAAATCAGTTGTCACTTAATTTTAAATAATTAATTAGATTCTTTTTCATGAAAATTCATAAAAATTCACAAAAAAAAAGTGTATTCCATGTAGTTTTAAAAATTGCATTAAGATAGTGGCATTTAGAATTTAATTTTCATAGCATGCATTGCATATTATAATGAAAATTCCCAAAAAAAATACATCTTTGTCTTACCTTGATTTCATATTTGCTTTTGTTATTTTGTTTCTTTCTTTGCTTAAGTGTTTTAAATTAATGTTTGCATACTTGCATGGTCATCTTTGCGTGTTAGGGTCAGATTTAAAATTAATCCAAACTGCTTGCCAATTTTTTTGAAAATAATGAAAAGGTACCGAAAGGGCGTTAGAGTAGTCTAACGTAATCAAGTCCCCGTACTTAGAATCTCTGGTTCGTAGGGGTAAAGTACAACTCCCGGTGCTTTACATGGGTTTCTAATCGACCTACCATAAATAGATTAGTGGCGACTCCAATTGAAAATGATTTGCATGTTAAAAAAAAAAAAGTGAAACCAAAGTCGCGAATTGGTATGAGTTTGGGAGAACTCAAGTTAAGTCATACTTGACAAACCATTAGCCGAACCCCTTTGGCGGTGCACCTTCGGGGAGGTCGCGACAATGACGATATAGGATAAGAAGATAAACTTTTCTAATTACAATCTTCTTATCCCTTTGTACATGCGTAGTCCATCACTTCCAAAATGAGTCATCAGTTAAAATAGCTCCCGACATCCCAAAATGGTGCGATCTCCCAACCTAGTGCCGGGTCCGACTCCTCCCTGTTGACATAGGGGTCTAAGGGAATCGGTAAGGGCCATATCCAACCGTCGCCGCATCGTGCGTAAAAGGCGTAGAACTTATATACTATAGGGCCACTGAATAGGCCGGCGTTGATAGTGAAGGACGATTTTGTCAGCCAGAATATTTGATCGGGGATCCTAGGTACTATAAACTCGGATTGATCAAAGGAAAATTTGCAGGGAATGCCGTACTGGGGGGTTAGGTCCACGGGAAATTAATCATCTTAAATTTTCTGAAAATCATGAGATTTTACAATAGCAAGCTAATGCTAAGCAAGTAATGCATTATAACATGTACATGCACCTCCTATCTTGTAGAATGCAATATGTTACAATCACAAGACAAGAGATTTTGTAGGCGCATGACCAAAATCATATACGTGCATTGTTTCTCAATAATGCATGTAGATACTATGCTAAAATCACACACCAAACTCTTCCTCGCTTGACGTTTGACATCGGCGACGCATTGTGTTCATACGGAAGGTTCCGCTATCCACCTATCCTGACAATAGTGTGTTTTGACCTGTCATGGGAGGCTTCCAAGTCCTAAACCTAGGTATCTCCACCACGGAGGCATTGTGTAACGTCCCGTGCCCGATCCCCTTTCTCGAGGTCAAATTGGGTGAATTCATGGGTTTAATTAGTAGCCCGTCGGCCCCGAGAATACCTCGGATTAAACCGTAAAAATTCGTTTCGGATGATTTCGGACTTTCGAAAATTTCATTTTGGTCCCTCGACTTTGGATAATTGCATTTTGGCCCCAAAAGGAGTAAATTTTGGGCCTAGGGGTATTTTTTGGAAAATTTTCCAAAAAGTTGACTTTTTGGTCAACGGACGGTCAACGGTCAACCGTGACCGGTCGGACCAGTCGGGGGCACGCGCAAACCGGCCCAGACCAGCGCGAACCCGGCCCGGCCCACGCGGGAGCTCTCCTTCCCTTCTCTTCTTCTTCTTCGGCCTTTTAGGCATTTTAGCGAGCACGTGGGAGACACGCGCGCGTGGGCCGTCCCATCGGCGAGCTACAGCCAGCTAGTCACCGGCAAGGACAGCCCCTAGCCCTAGGCGTCCCCTCCGAGCAGGCCACGGCCGATGGAGGGCCGTTGGATGTAACGGTGACCCCGTTCTTCACCTCCACCGTTGGATCTCCTCGCTCCCCAGGCTGCTCACGAAGCCACCTGCAACACGCGATAACTTTCTGCTCCGAGATCCGTTTTGCGCGATTCTAGCTCTCGCGGATTCCTCTCGAATTCTACTTTAAGCCCCAACCAATCGCCGCCTCTTTTTCCACCCGTAACGCCTCCACCGGCCCCCGAAAGAAGGCTTCGCGGCCAGCCTCGCCCCCTGTTCACGGTAAGCTGAACCGAGCTCTTTCTTCGCGATTTCTTCCAAATCTTCCACCTATGGCTCAAACCATTGCATGTAATCTGTCCCTGGGAGTTCCTAGAACTCATTTATGGCTTTTGTTCGGATTAATTTCACTTAGATTGGACGATTTTTGGGTTTGAGCGGGATTTGCCCCAAACCGAGCCCTAGAACCCTAGATCTGAAATTCCGGCCACTCCGGCCTTACCCACTCGAAATTGTTGGCACCAATAGATTCCTAGGTGTCCCATTGACTTAGATCTAGGCTTGGTTTCAACTAATTCGGTCAAGAACTCACGGATTGAGGCTCGATTCTTTCTCCCCTTTTCCCGAAATTCCTGCAGTCCGACCGCCATCTTCGAGGACCGATTTCTCCCAGCTCCGGCCTCCGTTGATGACGCCACCACCACCGTTGGAACCGTCTCTGAGTCCTCTTCAAAGACCAACCAGTTTCGAGCTCCAATTCGGCCTGAGGAGGGAGAAACGAGCGCCGAAGCGACAAGTGGTCAGCTGGTTCGGGGAACCCGGCCCCCGACCCGACCCGACCCGAACCCGGTCCGGACCCGACCCGGACCTGATTCAGGCCCGACCCGGCCCGACCAGCCAGCTGGTCCCGTTCCCGCGATCGCCGTGCACTCGAAGCCGCCTCGTCGCCCTTCACCGCTACTCCCGGACCCGGCCCGCCTCGATTTGCGAACCCAAACGGTGAGTGGACTTTAACCCCCTATTTGGCGTGCTATTGCTTTAGTAGACTTATAGAAGTGAATGGATGAGCTCGATGGATTAGTTGGGTGGCTGGATTGCGTGTTTGAGTGATTTAGTTCCAATGCGACTAGTATTTAAGGTCCCGTAGGTTTGACGTTTGAATCGGTTGGGTGTTGGAATACAATGGGAGGTCCAATCATGGCTTGGATGTGTAATTGGAGAGTATTGACACATGGTTGGACCAATTAGGCGACCGTGGTGCCCTAATTATTGTTTTGGATCGATTAAGTGCGCCATGATGCCCAAATTGTTGTTGTGGGACCGATTATGTGGCTATGGGACCCTAATCACTATTTTGAGGTTAATATGAATTATTGGGATCAATTGGACGTTGATAGGATCTCATGGGTACCTTGATAGTTTAGAAGGACGATTTGGCCAATTATGGCCGGGTATACAGTATTGGCATGGCTGGGTGAAAAAGGAGTTAATTAGATGGATAATATGTCATGGACTTGACATCAATTGATTGGAGGATCGATTGGGTAAATAGCAGGCTTGATTTTAATTCGGATTAGAATGCTAAGGGTTTGGCGTTAAAATGGGTCGATTAAGTGCCCAAGGGGCCTAATCAAAGGTCATTGGTCAACGAGACCGTTATAGGTGGCAGTTGAGCTGCGACAGCAGCGATGAGAAATTACCGAGGATTTATGAATATTATTATATTTATTTTGACATTTATTAGGCCGATTATGAGACAAATATGCCCTAAATTTAAATTGGAAGTCGACGAGATTAAATTGGGTGTCGACAGGACTGCATTGAGCTGATTCGATTTTGCAAATTGATCGAGGAGGTCGTGGACCCCGGTTCGCTTTGATTTTGGCTGTTAACCGAGGAATTAGGGCAGTATGCCCCAGTTATTAGTTGATGGGATGATTAAAACCAATTGTGGTTGTTACGTCGTGCCTTGGATTTGGCGACTGAAGGATGCCATGAAATTGGCGAATTGAATAGTGCCATGGATTTGGAGATTGATGATTTAAGCCCAGTTGTGGCTTGATATAGGACGCCATGGATTTGGTGTTGCTTGATTGGAGGGTCGACTGAGTAAATGGGAGGCCTAATTATGGCTTGAATAGTGCCATGGATTTGGCGGATGGAACGAACGATAATGACGCGCCATGGATTTGGCGACGGCCAATAAGCCGATTTAATGGCAAAAGATCAATTGGGGTAATTGAACGTGGAAATTGACCATGAGTCGGGAAGGCTTGATCAGGGTCACAGATCGGTTATGAACGGTCTTGATTATTTAATTACCACACATTTTATTTATTTGTTATTTATTTTATAACCGTTCTTTAATCATTTAAATCGCAATTTATTTATTTATTTATGATTGTTAATTATTTTAATTGTAATTTATTTCTTTATGAATGAATCAAATGGTCGACTGAATTGGGCGAATGGTGAATCGAAATGGCGTGCCATGGACTTGGCATTGGCTTGATTGGAGAATCGAATGGTTAAGGTTGGTGTTCTATTAGCCAGTCATGCCATGGATTTGGCGTTGGAATGGATTAATGGGTGGCCGATGAGCCAATCAATGGTCAAGTGACATTGAGGGAAACGATTGAATTTGAACTTGGCAATGAGCCGGAAGGGTTGAGTTAGGGTATAGACCGGTTGTGAACGGTCTTATTACTTATTTAATTATGTAATTTACTCAATTAGAGGAATTGTTGTTTAATTGTGGATTTATTTGATTGTTTAATGTATGAGGATTGTGACTGACTGAGTTGTTGGGCTTAGTGCCAAGTCCCGGTCACGAGCCGGTTGACTCATAGATATAAAAATAGATGGTGGAAACTAGAGAGTTTCAGGCTTAGTCAAAAAGGGTTAGAAACGGTTAAGCCCTAGACGAGAGTTGGACGATGGAAGAAATTGAGATGATCATTGAAGGGTGAGACACGGTAGGGACCCTAGGGCAGTGGTATTCCTAGTTTTGGGTTAGGGATCACTCACTGAGATATTCCCGTATCTCACCCCACCACAGGTTCATTGCAGGAGCCAAGTCTGGAGCCAAAGGAGGAGCCGATCGAGCAAGAGTAAATCGAGGCGTGATCGATAGAGGAAGAATCATTAAGTGTAGTGAACCCCTCCTAGGCTGGTATTGCGGTTGTTTGGAGTTGATTGTGTATGATTGTACCTGAACTGGTGGTTGTAAATATTGAGGTGTGGTTCGAAGGGTTGTAAGGATTAATTAATTATCTCGCTTCCGCTGAAATTATGGTTACGATGTTTGGGAAAGGCTTGCGACTTGCCTGGGATGTCGCGATAACCGATCGGCCATATCGGGAACCGTCACGTGCCCAAGGGCGGGGCGTGGCGGGGCGTGACACATTGCGTGAGAGAAAATGAAGCAAAGCGAGAGAAGAAAGATGACTGTATTACTTCTCAATTCATCTGAAAACCTTGAGAAAAGAATTACATTCAGCGCAAGCTATATATATTTGCAGCTGTGTAGAAGAGAAGAAGATGAACACGTGAGCTGTTATTGTTCAACAGACTCAATTACTGAAAAACTAACTAGTACAGCTCATACATCTAACTGCTGTAGATACTCTCTATTGTATTGATACGTATACCATCATCTAACAAACTAATGATATACCGAAACTCTGTCATCTCACAATGTAATCATCCTCTGTGCTGGCTCAAACTCAAGACCAAGTTCCTCTGACTCTTCCTTCTTTAGCAGCTCTGTTTCCTTTGAAGAAGTAGAGGACTTAGGGAGATTATCCTTTACATTGCGACCCATAGAGTAGTATTTTGTCCCAAAGGCATCTCGGCTTCCCCTCTACTTCTGGATCCTCCATTCATATGAGGTATCCCTACTGCTCATGGGCATTGCAGCTTAATATATGTGGAAAAACCCTCACTTCAATATAGCCACAGGCACTACTTGCATCATGAATTTCAAATACATGCATTTATGCAAGTTGAATACTTTCATTAGACCAAATAGCTTTTCAAGCAGTTCAAAAGTATGAAAGCGACAAAGTTTGGTTTGAAAAGAAGCACGGTTGGCCGGCCATAGTAAATTCCGAGCGAAAGCCATTTCGAAAACCAATCTTCTAGTGATTCCAAACCAATTTAGATTAATCAAATCACGACTTAAGCCCTTTGTCCTATTGGCTATTAAATGAACCAAGAATTATTACATAAGGGAGTTAGAGTGGCACTATTTGCCTTAGGAAACGGTGGCTTCGAAGGTTGCTAAGATGGACTGGTCCGCGGCAAGGCGTAGTGCGTGGCCGAAGGTGGAGTCCAGTCGGCAACGACAGTAAAGGGTCATGGCAGCTCGCGTGGGTGGTCGTGGTATTCTGTCGGCAATTCTGGTCTGAGCAGCGATGGAGCTATATGGCGATCCGTTTGGTGATTGTAGTATGGTGCAAAAGATGACGTTGTGGTAGCTTGGTGTCCTTGGGCGTGCGGCAGAGTGAGGTGGAGAGGTAGAGTGGCGGCAGTCCGAAGGTGGAGCAATGGGGGCGAAGGAATGGCAGTGAAGTTGGATTGGAAATAGGACAGGTGGCATCGCGTCTCTCTCTCTCTCTCTCTCTCTCTCTCTCTCTCTCTCTCTCTCTCTCTTCACGGCGACGTTGGGTGCCGCCAGTGGTGTGTCACTTGGTGTCACTGTGTGAAACGATGTCACCAAGTGGCGCTGCTTCATGCCATGGTGCCATGCGGTGCCACCAGCATGGTGGCGTCGTGCAATACCACCTAGTAGCGCCGTGTGAAGCAGTGGGCATCTGAATAGGCGGCACTGTACGGTGCCACTTGGTTCCACCTCACGCTGGCTCGTGCATATATTAGGTGACGTTGCCGTCTGCCGCTTACATTATGGATAAATTCCTTGCATCGTGGCCTTCCACGGTGGTGTCGGGTGATGGACGTAGTGTGGTGGCGTGGCGACGGAAGAGTTTTGGTATTGCCTTAAGGTGGAAGAAGTCCTCTTGGGAATGACCAAACCAACCGGGGTCGAGAATATGCGACTGCATTCTGATGTGGCGTGAATTACTTCTGTGATCTTCTTTGTTTTGATCTTCCACCTTGATTGGTGTTCCGAATTTTGAGTATGTCATAGTTCTCCATCCCTTAACAAGTTTTGTCCTCGGAATTTTAAGGTGCTTTGTCTTACTTGAACAATTGAGAAGAGTAGTGTCACATTTCCTTCCCGCTTTCCCATGTTGCCGCTTCCTTATCATAATTCTCCTAAGTACTTTTACTAAAGGATAATATTATTGTTGAAAACTCACTCTCTTCAGTCCAATGTCTGGACGGGTTCTTTTATATATGTTATCCTGTCACCTACGTCAATCGTTTCATACTTCAAAATATGAGTAAGGTGAGGGTGATATTTTCTCAGCATTGACAGAAGAAATATGTCATGTATATTAGATTATTTTTAGGGTAGGGCCAATCTATATGCCACTTCCCCAATTCATTCCAGAACTTCAAAGGGACCGATGTATCATGGGTTTAACTTCCCTTTGGTTCCAAATTTGGTTATGCCCTTGATCGGTGTCACTCAAGTGAATACTTGATCGCCCACATTGAACTCCAATGGCCTTCTTCGTCTATCGACGTAACTTTTTTGCCGATCTTGTGCCATCTTCAAACGGTCCTTTATAAATTTGAACTTCTCAATCGTGACTTGTACAATTTCAGGTCCTGTTAACTTACGTTCCCCTACTTCATTTCAACAAATTAGAGTTCTATAGGGTTTTCCATATAGGGCATCATAAGGTGCCATCAATATGCTTTGTCATTAGTTATTATTATATGCAAATTCTACTAAATGCAGCTTCTCATCCTAGATTCCCCGACAATCCATTACACATGCATGCTCGTAGCTTGTTTTCGAGGACTTGATAACACACTATGTTTGTCCATCAATTTGTGGATGATATGATGTCCTGTAATATAACTTGATTCCTACAGTAGTTTGCAACTTTTTCCAAAAATTAGAAGTAAATTTAGGATCTCTGTTTGAGGTAATAGGTATGGAATTCCATGCAACTTGGATATGGCTCACGTATATGAATGACGAAAAATCGACGGTTTGTTCTGCAAGGTGACAGAAGGTATGGAAGATTTTTACATGCCATCACATGTTGGATCTCAAGATAAAGACCGGTCCCGCGATCCAAGACCCATTGTCAAATTAGGAATGTATCCTAATTTGGAAGATATGGGAATATTTTTACAGTTAATATTCAATGCGATTCAAGCAATATTTTAGATATTCTCAATAGATCGTGGCATATGAATCAAGCAATAAAGTCAAATGATTTTAGAATCAAATCAAAGTAGAAGATTTTTCTACCTAATTCGGGCCGCTCACGAATAACATTTCCCGAGTTGAATGGTGGATGAGATTGGTACGTTAACCGGTGGGGACTGATCATGTAGATGGGAGGCCGGCCAAGAGATCAGTCGAAGATGGCTCATGTCGATTGAACCTCACGATGGTAATCACGTCATGGCAACTAAGAGTAGAGATGGTCGTCGGACTTATCTGGGTCATTTCGAATTAGACGGTGGGTGGTGAGCTTAGGCATGAGGATGGTGAGTTACTGGTGCAGCAATAGCTTGTGGGCGTCGGGGGAACGGCAAGCAGCAGTGTTGATGGTGCCAGAATTAGCAGCAGGCATAGGGATGCAACAATGTTACCGAGCATAGTTCAGGCCATGGTTTTTGGACAATTTCCCCAATGTAAAACTATCGCACAAACCCCAAGTTAACTTAGTTCTTTTATGGGGTTCATAAAACTGCAATTTCATCTAAACAAAAGAAGTTCGAGGATACACTCTACAAGCTTCGAAATATAATGAATTCAAAGACTGGGGGAGATAAAGAACCTAATTACTCGGGAGGCTTTTCATTTATTGGGCTTTAACAATCAAATCAGCTACCCTAAGTGCTTCTCTTACACTAAAATGCGAATATTAGTGTTGAATGAGGCCTACAAAGGAGATGAGCTTTGCTAATAATAAACACATAGAGACTACAACAAACTTGAGTTTGATCTGCGAGACCACGTATTAGATCTAAGTGGTCTGTCTCTATAATCTTCTCCTGCGTAGTTGATTAGCGCAATAAGAGACTGTCAATTCAAGATCAAGACCGGAAGTCATACATTCCAATATTCGAAGTGGTTCAAAGCCATTTGTATTGCAAAGTATTCCACGAACCTTCAAATGATCAGATCTCTCACGATCCACTTCTGGAATATCAAATAAAACCATTGCACCATAAAGCAGCTTTTGAGACGCACGTGTGAATTGTCCCCCAGATTTTTCTTCGCGGATGCTTCAACACTTGGAGATACGATAATGCGTAACACGATGGTAGGGGGAAAAATCACATTGTACCTATTTTTTTTATATATACCAAGACTTCACCATGAGTCACTCGTGCTCGGACGACACTAAAGGGTCAAGCCTTTATATATCGAGGGAGACTAACATAGAACCCCGACACCATGACCATTCACTTAAGACACTCGAAACTATGGATTTCAAATCATGAACATCGGTTAACACAGCTCCCACTATTAGGTATATATTGTACCAAGTTTTCACACTTGTATAGAACAAACTTTGTACCGTTGTACAAGATTATATTGCACCGTACGCTTAACATACTAAAAGAGAAGAGCATTTCATAGTCACCTCAAGATTGCCATCTTCCACAACTTAAAACAAAAAAGTTCACCAGGACATGAAATACATCGCAGCTCAAACAGAAATGAAAAGGCCGCATGAAGGATCCAAACACGCTCTCATTTATTCTAGCTATGGTGAAATGTCGGAAATATATTACACGCAGAGTCCACGCCTGCGTGTTGTCAGCAATTTGTACCCAAGAAGTTCTACTCCAGGGAGGAGTCGATCTTGTTAACACATCGGGAGAAGGCAAGAACGACGTCGGGCTGGCGATCTTCTTCATCATCATTCGGAGCGGCGACGATGGACTCTCGAATCACTGTCTTTGCGACTGGATCAATCGGCGGCGCCGCAGCCCTCGCGCCATCAGAACCGTTCGTGTTCTTGATCTCTCTGCGTCGATGGTCTTCTTCTCTAGATTCATCGGTTTCCTCCTTGTCCCTCCGTGGCTGCTCTCCCCTTTCCCTGTGAGCTTCCATGGCGTCTCTAGCTCTTTCTTGGGCACTGGACGTGCCGGTTGGAGACGAAGTGCTGTGCTGCATTTGCTGCGTTCGGAAGGGAACGGCGGACAGGTGTGGGACGATGAAGGGGGCTTATGGGACGCGTGGAGAAAAGACTGGAGCTGGTTAAAGCGTAACGCCTTTCACGTGAGATGTATAGACAAAAGAAATATAAACACAGCTAAAGCACTGACCCCTACGAAAACCTCCAAAAGTTTTGTCCATGCATTTTAATAAAAAATCATATTAAAAAAATATTGTAACAAATTATTCTTATTAGGCTCTATTCATTTCACAAAAAATAATTTTCGAATTTTTCGACGTTCATTTCACGGAAAACAAAATAATCAAGGAAAATAACAATACATTCAAAAGTGAAAAAAAATATTTTTTGCTTTTTCATCTTCTTTTTTCACCTTCAAACATTTTTCATCTTCTTTCAAAAAGGATTTGTGACCAGCGGCTAGTCAATTTATGACAAAAAAAATTGAGAAAAAAAATTAAAATTTATTTTTTTATAATTTTTCGTAAGTTTTAAACGAATATCGAAAAATATTATCATTTTCTAACAAAAAAAATGTCTCATTGAAAAATATTTTCTAGAAATATTACATTTTTTGTGAAACGAACGTAGCATTAATGTACTAAAAAATAGCTTAGCTTAGATGTTCTCGATCGAACCCACAATATCAAATCTCTAGCTCAGAGACATCTCTAATCGTACGTTGAATGAAAGAAAAAAATCTCGCTAATAATCAACACTTCGACTGTGCCAGTAATGTCATGGAGATATCCGTACTTCTTCAGTTTTTATTCAGGGTAAGCATGAAAGAGAACACTCGCATTTTTCTCACGTAAAAACTTTGTAAAAAACTGCACACAACTCACCGAACGCACTCATTTTACCGGCAACCATTGCTCATGTATACATAGGAGTGTCAAATGGGTGGGTCGGGTCAGGTCAAATATGGGTCGACCCATATTTGACCCATTTAACCCGTTTTGACCCATATTTATGCAGCACAAATATAATAACACATACTCAACTCGACGCGTACCTGACTCGTACCTGACCCAACCCGTATTTTATAAAATGCACTAATATTCCAATTATGCAAATTCTCAGGTTTATTTAGTGGCCTGTCGGTCCCAAATTAAATTATGAATTTTCGTTTCGGACGATTCTGAAATTTCTAAAATTACATTTTGGTCCTCAATTTCTAGATATTTACAATTTGACCCTATAAGATTAAGGGCGTTTTGGTCTTTTTCTCTCCCCTCATTTCTCTCTCCTCTCCCTTTTTCCATGCGCCAATCTTCTCTCTCTCCTCCCCTCCCCTTCTCTTTCTCTCCTTTCTCTCTTCCCCTTCCCTTCCCTTCCCTTCTTTCCCACTGACTTCCCCCCTTTTTCTTTTGAATCCGTCTAATTCTCTCTCTCTCTCTCTCTCTCTCTCTCTCTCTCTCTCTCTCTCTCTCTCTCTCTCTCTCTCTATGTTGGCTTGAAGCCATGCAAAGCTGGCCCACAGAGCAGGGCCCCGTCCCATCTCTCTCTCTCTCTCTTGCCTCTTGACCGTTTCTTTTTCTTTGTGGTGCTTCTTCGGGTCTTCGTCTTCTTCTTCCCAGCTTCCTCCATGGTTGCTGCTTCTTCTATATTTTGGCCCCTGCTCATACTTCTTCTTCCACACGTCGTCACCACTCTGCTACTCCGAGCTCGCGCAACGCCACCGTCAGCTGCCTCTAATGCCGCCCGAACTCCCACATCGTCGTCCTCTCTCCACGGCTCGACGAGAACGACGCCGCAAGAAGCCGACCCAGCCCCGCTCTGCCCCTATTCAAGGCCTCTGCTGGTGCTCGCCACTCCACCAGCTGCTACCTCGCCCCGCCGTCGTCTGACCAGTGCATCCATCGCGACGCGTCGCCTCGTCCAACCGTTGAAGACACACGAGATGCAGTGAGCGCGAAGTGAGTGAGGGGCCTGAGGGCTTCGTTCATTTGAAGTTTGCAGTAACAGTTTAAGAGTTAAAATATGGGTCAAATATGGGTCAGTAGCATGACCCATATTTTAACTCGTTTTTTTATTTTAATTTTTCATGACCCATATTAACCCATTTGTAGAGAAAAGTGAGTTACCCAAATATTCTTAAAGCTCTTAAAAGTGGGTTACAAAATGGGTTTATGACCCATTTTGACACGTCTATGTATACACAATCAGCAACGGTTGCTGATTGTTCAAGCACGAGCCGATTGCGTTGCATGTGTGACGCACGATCAGCAACCGTCGCTGACCGTGTGATGGTCAACGGTCAACAACTTTGCTGACCCTGTGACCATCCCATCCATTTCCTCTAATTAATTACAATAATATAATAATAAATTATACATAATAATACAAAAAACACTACAAAAAATAGTCATTTAGCTACGAAAAATTAGAGACGACAACAAAACTCATCGCTAAAAGCAACAAATTTAGCAATTAACCAAAAAATTCGTCACCAATTAGCGACATGAAAAACTTTTTCACCGCGGATTAGCAACCACTTTAAAGCCGTCGCTATTTGAGACGACATTTGTGACCAACAAAATTAGTAAGTCAATAAATGGCAAGGGCTTTGTGTTCGTAGCCAATGTCGTCGCTAATTAGCGACAAAGTTAAATTTTTGTCACTATTTTGCCATGAAATTATTAGATCGATGCCGATTTGAGACGACTTTTGGCACGAAGAAAATATCGTCGCTATATTGTGATGACACTGATGTTCCGTCACTAATGTTGTCGGTAATTTTCAACGAAATATGTGGTAGTCTCTAATTATCAATGATAGAATCGTCTCATCACTAAATTTGTTGGTAATTGGCAACAGTGTACAGTTCTCGTAGCTAATGAGGGACGGATTGTTTTGTTGTCGCTAATTTGCTACTAATATATTTTGGCGTTACTAATTTCGTCACCAATTAGTCACTATTTTTAGTTCGTGGCAACTTAGCGACGACTTTAGCCACAACATTAGTGTCTGTCACTTATTTCCGAATATAAAAAGGTTGCCTCAGCGACCTTAGTCTTATTTTCATCTGGAAGCTGGATACGCCCCTTTTCTTCTTCCTCTGTTAGCACGAAGAAAATATTGTCGCTATTTTGCGATGACACTAATGTTCCGTCACTAATGTCGTTGGTAATTTTCAACGAAATATGTGATAGTCTCTAATTATCAATGATAGAAACATTTCGTCCCTAAGTTGTCGGTAATTGGCAATAGTGTACAGTTCTCGTCACTAATGAGGGACAGTTTGTTTTGTTGTCGCTAATTTGCTACTAATATATTTTGGCATTACTAATTTCATCGCCAATTAGTCACTATTTTCAGTTTGTGGCAACTTAGTGATGATTTTAGCCACAACGTTTAGTGTCCGTTGCTAATTTCTGAATATAAAAAGGTTGCCTCAATGACCTCAGTCATATTTTCATATGGAAGCTGGATACACCCCTTTTCTTCTTCCTCTGTTGTCGTCGAACCCTAGTGTTGGTAAGTCCATTTCTATCATTTCTTTGTCTTCCTATCCTTTCATTCTATCATACATTACATCCATTGTAGATATTTAAAGCTTAAAATCACCTTAATGTGATTGTGTCATGTGTGTGCAGCTTGTTCTTAAATGTAAGTGAGTACAGCTTGGCTTATTGGAATCATGTGGGCAATTGTAAGTTTGAGTGGCCACCAAACCAAGGCCGCCCGACCTTACCCAGATCTAGGCAAAAGGCGCGACGGACATGGCTAGATCTAAACGTAGAGAATTGTTTTTGTTCTATCTCTTGTAATATGGGAAAAGAAAATGTAAAGTTTGTAGGGAAAACCAAAATGAAATTTACATTTTTTAATTTTTTTCGAATGTCCATCGAAAGTAGCAAATATTTGGGTTGAGTCCAACGTTGGACTCACATTTTAATTAATTATATTTTTTAAGCTTTTCTCTTAGCAATTATCTATCTTTAGACCAACAAATATATTTCATACTTGTCAATTTAACACGCTCGCGTTCCATGTGTTTGGTTGCTACAACTTTCTACTTCAAAGATTTGACACTCACCATGCACAATAATGTTATATATTAACACTAAAAAAAATCTAGTATAGCTACAAATTAATGTTAGCAACGACAATTACATATGGAAAAAATGGTGATGACAATAATTGTCATACTCTTTTTTTTT
The DNA here is from genome assembly GCA_030064385.1 of Melaleuca quinquenervia. Lineage (NCBI taxonomy): Eukaryota > Viridiplantae > Streptophyta > Magnoliopsida > Myrtales > Myrtaceae > Melaleuca > Melaleuca quinquenervia. The sequence continues at coordinate 12,571,051 of CM057720.1, forward strand.
CCAATTACATATGTTATAATTTGAATATTGATGTGTTTATTGTAGGTACGTGTCAATTTATAGCGATAACAATTCAATTGCATGTAGCCATTTTCGGCTTTACGACAACTTTAGACTACAATCTCCACATTCCTCCTACGACCAGGTAAGTCTTGCTCAACCTAACACTACATTATATATTTCATCATATACACAATATCGATCTAACTAAATTGCATGAGTCGTTTTTTATTTATATACGGTAACAATGCATAGATTTAGGTCTTTGATGTATAATAAGAACTTACCTAACCGTCAAGAATTGACGGATGAGTTTCATGTTGGGTTGGAAATATATATGGAATTTGCTACTAGCAATGTGAAGTTCATGGACGGAAATAAATTACAATGTCTGTGTAGAAAGTGCGCAGATGGTAAATTTCTCGTGGTTGATACAGTTGGAGAACATCCATGTAGATTTGAGTTTACTCCGAACTACTATAATTGGACTTGCAATGTTGAAATATTTATATCTGACGAAGAATATGGAAGTAGTGAACAATCTCAATATAGAGAAGATTGTAATTATGCTACCCAATTGAATCCATACGAGCAGTATTGATGCAGGCGATCATAATTTCGGAGAAGCAACGCCCTATGTTACTGCATTTGAACATGGGTTCCTAGTCATCAATCACACATGGATGATATGGGTAGAAAATGATTTAATCCAAATATGTGTAATCAGTTTTGAAATGTGTTGAAAACAGCAGATAAACCTTTATAGGCAGGTTGTGACAATCACACCAGATTATTTGTGACTGCAAGAATGTTAAATATCAGGACAAAACATAATGTTTATGAGCGTTACTTTAATTCTTTCGTTGATGTCATGCGAAAATCATTACCAAATAATAACATCATGCCAATAGACTTTTATAATATAAAGAAGCTAGATAATAACTTAGGTATTCCTTACGAAGTCATAGATGTATGTCACAATGGTTTTATTTTATATTGGAGAGATGATGAGAATGCAAATATTTTGCAAATGTCATCAGTTCAAGGTTAACAGGGAAAACTATCGCTGTCAATTACATAGATCGTACAAGCAAATCTTTTATTTGGCAATAACCCCTAGATTGCAAAGGTTTTATGCTTCTGAAGCTACTGCTGGACACATGACTTGGCATGTAAATTATCAAACGGAAGATTCTAACGCAGAAACATGGAAATATTTTGACAGAACATACCTTGAGTTTGCGACGGATACTCAAAACATCAGGTTAGGTCTATGTTCAGATGGATTTGCCCCATTCAGAAAAACAGAACGAGATTATTCATGTTGACCAGTTAATCTAACTCATTACAATCTTCCACCCAGTATGTGTATGAAGACATCTTACATGTTTTTTACTGTGATCTTGCTTGGTCCATACAACCCATAGAAGTTAATAGATGTTTTATATGCAATCATTGATTAAAGAGTTAAAAATGCTATGGAACGAATATGTCCTTACATACGATGTTATTACTAAACAAACATTCATAATGAAAGCTACACTTCTTTGCACGATAAATGACTTCTTAGCCTATGTAATGTTATCTAATTAGAGCACGGTTAGACTATTAGGATGTCCAATATGTATAGATAGATTAAAATCATTCAGACTAAAACATGGTAAAAAGGCGAGCTACTTTAATTGTCATTGACAATTCTTGCCGTAAAATCATTTATTCATGAGGAATAAGAAAGAGTTCATAAAAAATGGGTTAAAAAAACACCTCTGCCGTTGAGGTTGACCAATGAACAATTTTGAGAATGTGTACATTACTATTGATCTGTTGTATAAAACCCTAATGCCACAACTTATGTGTATGGTAGTTTGCATAAGTGGACTAAACGCGGTATATTTTAGAATCTACCATATTGGAATAGCAATCTCATTCATCATAATCTAGACGTTATGCATATAGAAAAAAAATATTTTCGACAATATCTTCCATACGGTGATGGACGTCAAAAGAAAAACAAAAAACAACTTGAATTCAAGAAAAGATATGAGAGATATTTGTGATCGGCCAACATTGTCTGTTGATCTTAGTAGCATCGGACCAAAACCAAAAGCAATTTATATATTGAACAAGAACCAGAGACGTGTCCTTTGTCAGTGGTTGAAATTTGTGTGATTTCCTAATGGCTATGCTTGGAACATTGGTAGATGTGTTGATTTGAATTGATGTAAGTTGACGGGAATGCAGAGTCATGATTGTTACGTATTTATGGAGCGTCTACTTCCCATAGCGACAAAGGAATTTCTTTCAAACTTTGTATAGTGGGCCATTACAGATTTAAGTAATTTCCTTTATAATATTTCTTCGACAATGCTGAAGGCATCACACATAGAGAAACTTGAGAAAGATATTCCAATTATTCTTTACAACTTAGAAAGGATATTTCTTCCTTCATTTTTTGATTCAATGGAGCATCTATTAGTTCACTTGTCTTATGAGGCCAAAGTTGGGGGTCTTGTCCAATTTTGTTGGATGTATCCATTTGAAAGGTGAACCACTTATTTTTTTCATTATTAATTTCAAAAAATATTTTGTTAGTGCAATATGTTCTAACTAACTTCTGTCTATTATAATAGGTTCTTATATCATTTGAAGAAAAAAGTGAAGAATAAGATGCTTGTTAAAACTTCAATTTGTAAGGCATATATAATTGAAGAAGTGTCGACATTTGTATCATACTATTTTAAGTCACATGTCAATGCAATAGGCGGAGAGCGGGACGAAATAATGAGGGCCCCATTAATCCTAATTGCACGGCTTTCTCAATTTTTAAATCTTGGTCGACCGAGTGGTGCATATAAGTTTCGCTATTTAATGAGCAAAGAATGACATGCAGCGCATACATATATTTTACTAAATTGTCAATATGCGGAACCATAATTTGAGTAAGTATACATGACCAATTATGAACTTATAGTTAGTAAAAACATACTATGTGTATACGCTATTATGTAATAATCAAAGTAATGGTTTTTGCAGGATATTTCAAATATCACTATCTGCAATACCGCCAAATGAGTTCGACCGTTTGTGCAATTCTCACTTTGCAATTTGGTTCAAATCATATGTAAGTTAATCATTTTGTTACGCATTTCATAAATCATATTAGCAATTAGGTGTGTTTTATAACCAAGCACGTTTTTGTCTTTGGTTTGGTGACCGCCTAGGTTCAAAGTTGTTGACACTTAAATTTTTGCACCTCATTTTTTTTTGCGTAAATTAGAATAGGGATTTATTTTCTTTTTAGGAAAAAACATATTTATTTTGTTGCATGTAGTAATAGGAGTATCTTGCATTTTAGGTAAAATTTTGGGCGGTAACATATCTTGATTTTAGTCTGGGAAAGAAATTTTGGGCAAAATATATTTGAAATAAGGCAAAAGGAAGAAGCAATTTGGAAATTAATTGATCTCTCTGGATTATTCTAATTTTTAGTTTCCAATTTTCACTCCTTCAATACAAGGAAATCAACGTGCGAACCAAACTAGCGACTGAATATTTGGTCTATATTTGAAGGATTCGGTGAACAAGAATGCGATCATCCTTGCGTTGAAAGGAGTCCAAAATAACAAGAGATCAGAAGCAAATAAAAAGAAAAAGAAGAATGTGAAGGGGAGGAGATTCGGTCAAATCTTTTTAACGGATTTGACCGAATATTTTTTCATGCCTGTAAGTGTCCAGAAGAAGACAAAAAGGGGGGGAGGACTTTTCGAACAAACACACGAGAGAGAGAGAGAGAGAGAGAGAGAGAGAGAGAGAGAGAACGCGAGGAAAAGGGAGTTGTCAGTGATCTTCGACTTGGACGATCTGACCGTGAAGCTTCCTCCTCCGCTGAACCCATCTACGGTCTCTTCTGTTCGCTTTGATCGGTGAGTTTCGGTCGTGGTCTCTTCGTCCATGGTTACCCAAGGATCATGGTCGGGACACTTTACGCATGAGCAACAATTTGCCTCGAGTTCGCTCGAGCGCACTAGTTCTCCGCCGTTCTTGAATCATGTAGGGAAATTTGTTCTTTGTCCTTTCCTGTGGTTTTCCGGTGCTCGGGTTTATTATGGTATTCAAATCAAAAGAGGTGTTGGTCGGTTTGTGTGGTTTTCATGCCTCTATGGAGATTATATCTGTCTCTAGGTCATTTCTTGTTCGTCTTTGTTGCATAATAGGCCTAGATTTCACATCCCTTTGGTCTTACGAGTGACTGTCCCTCATTGCACCAGACTTGTTCGTTGATTTGCTCGAGTGAACTTGCCATGCTTTTATTCTGCTTCGCGTAATTTTTGTTGCTTGCTCGTGATGCATCAACGCTGGAAAATTGTTGGCGAGCTGGTCATGTTTCATGGGTCCTTCCGGCACCGTCAGTCATGCCCCACCGCAAGGTGGAAGCTCGCAAAGTGCCTACGAGCAAAACACCCGCGAAGCACCTGCGCGAGGGAGATGACTCGTGGGGGCTGGAGACGGGCCAAGGAGAAGCCGAACTGGGCGCATGAGCCTGACCATGTGATTGTTTTGTGCATGGGCTTAGTTGGGTTGACTTTGACTTCAGCCTGGCTATTTTCGGTGGAATTAAAAGGTTAGACTAGACCTTCGCGAGAGCAATTGGATCTGTTCTGGATCCCACCATGGTGTATTGCGAGCGGGTCGGGTCTGAACTGACTCGATTTCCTCTTATTTTAATATTATTTTCCTGTTTTCAATGAAATATAAAAAAATAAAAAAAAATTGTTTAGATTTGGTTGCTAGCTTTCTTTGTTTAATTTGCTTTGTTTTGAATAATATGCATGATCAATTGGAACTTTTTTTCCGATTCACAACCGCACATAATTTTTTATTCTATCTATGAGGCTTTAGATAGAATAATTAATTGAGCGGGAATCTATAAAATTGATATATTGATCTTTAAGGCTTAAGATCAATTAATCGATTTTTATGCGCGAACTTTTGTAGGTGAATCTTGGTGCTATTGAAATTGATTTGTTTGATTTGATTTGATTTGATATATTACATTTTCATGCATGACATGTTTAATTAGATCTTTTGATTTGTTTTGTTATTTCATTTTTGCTTGTTATTTCTTCATTGTTTTACATTAATGTTTGCGTGCCCGTGTGGTCATCATTGCGTGTCAGGGAAGAGATTTAAAATTGATCTAAGTTGCATGCTGATTTTTGGAAATAAATGAAAGATACCGAAAGGGTATTAGATTGATCTAGCGTAATCAAGTTCCCCTACCTAGAATCTCTAGTTTGCAGAAGTAAAGCATAACTCCCGGTGTTTTACATGAGTTCCTAATCAACCCACCAAAAATATATTAGTGGCGACTCCATTGAAAATGATTTGCATGTTAAAAAGTAAAACCAAAGTCGTGAATTGGTATGAGTTTGGGAGAACTCAAGCTAAGTCATGCTTAGCAATCTATTAGCCAAACCCTAGGTGGTGCACCTTTAAGGAGGTTGCGACAAAAGTAATCATGATCAATTTGAAGATTACGGATTTATACATCATATGTCTATGGGACCAAAAGCAAAAACATGTTCTTGGCCAACACATTTCATAAATGGTTACAATTTTCACACTCAACAGTATGAAATGGCAAAAGACACGATGAATAATGGTGTGTGTGTGTGTGTGTGCAGTCAGGAAATGATGGCAATTTGAAAAAAGATTTTTATGGCTTGTTGAATCAAATCATAAAGTTAGAGTACTCTGGACCACAAATGCGTGTTGTGTTATTTAAATACACTTGGTTCGACCCTGTCAAAGGAATGAAAGTGCATTCGAAATTTAATTTAATTGAAATAAATCACAAGAAAAAGAATAGCAAGTATGAACCATTTGTCTTGGCACAACAATCAATTCAAGTGTATTATACAGCATATCCTAGTTGGAGGCGAGACAAAGAAGATTGGTGGGTTGTTTGTAAAATAAAAGCACGAAACAAAGTTGAGGTTGGCTGAAAGGACGCATCATATAAATAAGATGAAGTTCATAACACAATTGATACTGAGGAATATAACATTTGTATTTTAAGAGATCCATATGGAGCAATAGTAGAAGTGGACACAAATGAAATCCACGAATCAATCATAGAAAGTGATGAAGACTTCGAGCCAAAGGATGACGAAGCAGAATTTGGGACAAATGATGAATATGAGACTGAAGCAAAAGACGCATTAAATGACGACAATGAAGGTGAAGAAGAGGATGAGGATGATGATAAAGACCACTTGATGGAAGATGATTCTATAGACGAAGATACATGACTACTTTTGCTCATTAGGTGTTTTTGTGCTTGATATTATTGAGACTTGTTGCATGTTTATAATTTCATTAAGTGTGTCGACATACATACTTAAATAGTGTGACCATTACATTATTAATGTTCTTCCTATTGTAGTTCATACATATGATTTATATTAGTAGGTTCGACCTATTTAATTAGAGACTAGCCGACATGCTATCATACATTTAGCGACGACACATTGAAAATTCGTCGCTGAATATTGATGGAGATTTGTAGAATGGTGGCTAATTAGTCACAATAGACAGCATCGTCACTAACTTGCCACGATAATCAACGCGATCGCAACTTAGCGACCAAACAAAGGTCTAGTCAATAATTAGCGACCATCTTAGAGAGCATCATCGCTAATCGGCAACGTAACAGTAAAACAATCGTCTCTATTTAGCTACAAATACACTATCGTCTCTAAATAGCGATAGTGTCCACTTCGTCGCTAAATAGAGACAAAGTTGTTGCTAATTAGTCACGATATAAGACACTCCGTCGCTAATTATAAATTATTTGGTTATTTGGTTAGGGTTTAGGGGTTAGGGGTTTCGGGTTTGGGGAGTTAAGGGGGTATAGTTTAGCAATGGCTGTTTTTTACGCCGTCGATAAGGGGCAACGGTTTTGTGTAGCTTATCGTCACTAATTAGCTATGACTGTCCATGTGCTGTCGCTAATTGGTGACCACTTCTTCTTTTTTTTCATCGTTATTTAGCTATGGGTGTAACTTAGTGATGGCTAATTGGCGACGAACTATTTTTTGCTGTCGCCAAGTCATGATTATATCTTTCGATATGTCGCATTCGGTCCATTTTAGGAAACACTTGGTTTTTTTTCCTGTCGCATACAGAGGGATGATTCGCCGATCTCCGCCAGTGCCAATCAGCCGATCATCGGAGCCAAACCGTCGCCGGTTACCGTCAATCCGCCACTCCTTCGACCCGCGTGAAGTCAAGTAACCCTCTCAAAACTCCGGTCCTCTTCAAAAATTTCCCAATTCGATCGATTTAGGGTTAGGGTTTTGCTTTCCTCATTTGGGTATGCCTTTTTTCCCTCCTCTTAGGGCACTCTTCCTTCAATCTCTTCCCCACCCGAAGTCTCACCATAAAGTCGACATCTTCCTCTGTCTGCATCAGAAAAATCGCCGGTCGCCGTATACAACCGAGTTTCGCCAGTTGCATGACATTTAAGTACAGAAGGACTCTCTGTCCTTCGCGAGCATAGGGGTTAGGGTTTCGTTCCCTCCCGGTTTTTAGGGCTCCGATGCTTGGCCGATTAATCGCTCCATTGACAGTTGACGTATGGACAGAATTATGGGTGTCTAGGGGTGCTAGGGATTGCTAATGAGATATTCAATTTGCTGCTTTCATGGGGTCGATCCACTGACGTTATTCATTGGCTATAACAAAAAATTTTGTTGAATTGAGATAATGAACACGTTTTAGGGTTTGTGTGCTGATTGTTTTATCTACTGCATATGGCATTCACTTGGTTGATCAATTTGGGTTGGTGTAATTGATCATTATATTTACGAATGGTTTTTTACAATAAGGTATTGGGGTTTAGCCGAGTTACACGTTACTTACCATATGTAAGAATGGTAAGTAATGTTATTCGTTATTCCAATATGTGTTGCATGTCCGTGGTTAGTCAAAATAAACATATTATTTGCTATTACACATTTGTACTTAATAGTATCAGCGTGGAGGTCGGCGTGGTGCCTGTGGAGGTCGAAAAGGGGTAGGAGTTCGGCTATTCGAATCGCCCACCCCTGCTTTCGGGATGACCATTGGCAATCCCCTAGTACCAACAACCACCCCCTCCCCAAAGGTGAACCAAGGTAGACAGCAGTTCGAGGGGTTAGGATCAGCATCCGAGACGAAACCACCAGACAACCTCATTCCTAGATTTCACGATATGGCATCGGAACGTGAAGACTTGGTATATCACAAGCGATCTAACGGCCCAAGTGTAGGACAGGCTGCAGCAGCGGGACAACAAATGGAAGACGAAGAAATTCCAGTTTTCAAATCGCAGGGGAGGAGGTTGATAAAACCACTAGGCGATTCGTAAGTACCCTTAACTTGTAGCCATACGGTAAATGCGGTCATTATGTGGTTTTTGTAAAGTTAGTAATAAACAATCACACTTTATCTTCAATTGTGCAGATTCAGAAGTGCGAATCACATTATCAGGATGCTTAGTCGAATAGTCAATGATCACTGGCACGGGCTATTTTGTTCGTTGAGCACCGCTCTAGAGGACGCGAAGAACCTGTGGTGGGATCAATTCCCGGTAAGTGTAATTAGGTTATTTTATATAAAAAGCTTAGTTGATGAGACATGTTAACTTAGTTATTTGTGCGTTACATGAGCGAAAATTTTATTGGGAGGCTGATCAAGATAATGAGGTTAGAAGAATTTTTAGCAAAAAGGTTGGACACCACATTCGGAATGTCATGAATAAAGCCAAGACTAAACAAGAGAAGCCGCATTAGGTGTCGAACGAGTATTGGATGGAAATCGTGAAGCATTGGGGAAGTGAGGAGCATAAGCAAGTCAATCAACGAAATAAGCAAAATAGAGTTTCCAACTCCAGCGAGAGTGTAGCCACATATGCAGGGGGATCGATCAGTATCAGGACCATAAAAGAAGACTGTTAAACTAGTGTGCTTTAATTTGTGATCATATATGAGAGATTTGCAACTTATACTCATAATGCGCACGCAAAGGAATTGGGGAGGGAACTGTCATTTGCTCAAACATTTGAAAGAACATTCCAGAAGAAAGATAAGACATTTATCAGTGAAAAAGCAAGAATGGTAAAGGTATGTATGGATAAGTTATATATATTATGTATAGTTGATGATGGTTAAGATTATTGGACCGAATATTGAATATTTCATTTATGTAAAACATGTAGAAAAAATTTGATGAACTGCTGTTAGCACAAATAGCACATTTTCCTGAGGGTGATGGACCCTCCGTCGCGTCAATTTATAAGGAGGCGTTATGGATGGAGGCTTCGGGAGGGGTCATACGAGGTAAAGTGTTTGGCCATGGATCAATGTCAAGAGAATGTGTGAGGAAGTTAGGGACTGCATCATCATCAAACGGTGGAAGGAGGGATCAACAAGATGTGGCTGTTACCGAAGAAATCAATCAGCTGAAGGCACAACTTGTTGATAAGATTGATGAGTTAGCAAGAATGAAAAACAAAGTGGATCGCATAATGCACCAGCTGAACATGGAGGAAGACGAGGACATGGACACTGAATTGCCCCCTTATACTACAGGTGATTCCTGTCATTGGCCTAAGGTCAATTCTGATAATGAGGTAGGTGATGGTGCAATTGGTGATGATGGGATGGACAGACCAAATTAAGTGAGTTCACAGGTTAATAAGTATTTACCTTGATTGAACATTGTTATTTATTAGTTTTCACTGATATTATGTAATCTTTAAATGTCATTTATGTTTCATATCATAGGGTTAGGATGACTCGAGGCGGATGTAGGATATGGATGCTGCATTGAGGCTGGTAGCAATTTTGGAGCTCAAGGCGAATGGGCTATTTTTTACTTTATGAGTATTTATGTAATAGTTATATATAAACTAAGGGCTTTGTTTATTTTATTGTATTTCAAACAATGTATTTCATGGAATTGAATAGTATGATATAATGATATTTTGTAATGTGTATAAACTGGCGTGCTCTCAGGATTTTGTATGTTGTTTACTTGCAATTAGGTACTGTAATTTTAACACAAGGATTGAGTATGGAAACAAAGGTTTTCTATGTAATTGGTCACGAACTATATTGACTACCGTCACTAATTAGCAATGACATACAAAAGTCAGTCGCTAATTAGAGACGAAATAAACAACATCCGTCGGTATTTAGCTATGATAGGCAGAAGTCGTCGCCAATTAACAACACACATGTATGCATGGTCGCTAATTATCGACAATTTTCATTTAACCGCTGCTAATATGCCACGGAGATAGTGATTGTCCGTGGCTCATTAGCGACGTGCACTGCCGTGCCGTCACTATAATTAGCGACGTCTTCGTATCAGACGGTGGCTAAATAGAGACGACCTAGTGAAGTCGTCGCTAATTGGCAACGACGATAGCTATCCATCACTAAATAGTGATGGCTAAACCCAGAATAGGGTGGGATCAACTTAGCGACGAGCATTGGGTTGTCCGTCGCAAACTAGTGACGTTACATGCTTCGTGGCTAATTGCCGACAATTTTTTGTGACAGTTGTATTATAGCAAATTAGCGACTTTGTATCGCTAACTAGCGACGAGTTCATTCATGTGCCATTGCTAAGTTTAGTGATGCGTCAGCAACGACGGGAAATTTGTCGTCACCAAAGTCGTCGCTAAACTTGATTAGCGACGACTTTTCGGGAATTACATGTTGCTAATTATCATAGCTAAGTGGCTGTTTTTTTTTGTAGTGATAAATTATTCATAAATATACATTTATATATAGTCAACATGTGCGCATTTATGGGCACATCCTTATGTGTTCAATTTGTGCATGTAAACATCACATGTACGCGGGCACAAGAAGAAAAACTATATTAAATCATATTTAATATAAATTTAGTACAACTAAATTGATTGTCATGAGTACAAATATTTGTAGTATTGTTGTTGACATCTAAATTTTGACTAACCATTGAAATTAATTGCATAAGAAAATCATAGGGTAGTCCAATTTCTAAACAAAAAATATAATTTGCATCGCATACGTGTCGTTGCGCTTGTAATCCAAAGAGCTTTTAGAAGGTGTGGTGGTTGTACTGTAGATAATGAAATTTCAAAATCAACTAGTGGTTTTGCTATGAATAACGGGTGGATATATATTCTTTCAAAAATCAAATATCAAAATCATATCATATTTGATTTTTAAAGATCGTGATTTATTATTTTCAAGTCTCTATAAATAGAGGAAGAGACGAGCGTGAAAGAGGTTCCGAAAAAGGTCGAATTAGAGAGTGAGTGAAAGAGTTTTATTCTTGGCGGGAGAGGGGGGAGAACCTGGGCAAAATTTATGTCCATCTCTTACGAGTCAATTTCTGGGTTCTCATCGTGGGGGGTCTCTTTGTGTGGTTTTTCCTTCGTTCCCCGCGGGGGGGGGGGGGGGGGGGGGGGGGGGGGGGGGGGGGGGGGGGGGGGTGTTGGAACCTGGGCAAAATTTATGTCTGTCTCTTCCGAGTCAATTTATGGGTTCTCTTCGTGAGGTTGGGCAAGACACGGAGCTGAAAATTACGTGGGTGTCGTCTTCTTCTGGGAGGGAAATACGTGAGTCTGGGGTCTTCTTCGCAGAGAGAAAGCATAAAAGAGACGAAGGGGAGGGTGGAAGTCCGAGAACTGAAGCGAGTGAGAGAGAAAAAAAAAAGAGAGAGAAAAGTCGAGCGATGGTTTTGTTTTGTTGGAATTCTCCCGAGCAAAGCGAGTGGAGAGGTTATGTGTCGAGCCAATTTCTCCAAGACGAGTTGACGAAATCTAAACTTCAAATTCGAAGGTTAATCTACGAGTTAGGTAAATGATCCCGGTACAAGTTAGTAAATTTCATTATTTGAATTGAATCTTCAAGTATTGATTGCATTATTTTCAAGAATTTTCAGGTTACCTAAATTCGGAAACCTTTCCTAATCTCATGCTTGAGATACAACTCGCGACCACACAAAAAATCAACCAATCCAATCTCATGCTCGAAATGTGATCCGTTGATTCTTTTTCTAGATTTGGTGGTCTAAAAATTTTGATTTCCATATTTAAAATGATTCGTTGAGTTAGAATGATTTGTTTTGATTTCTTTCCTCATTAAAAAAAATCAGATAAAAATTGCATGTAGATAAATTATGACATTTTAGATAGCATTGCATATTTAAATTTGATGGCATTTAGTTAAAACATTTTTTTCTAATTCGAAAATATCAAAAAGATTTTGGTTGTTAGATATAAGTTAGAATTAAATCTTTTAGTTAGAATCCGAACACTAAGATGTTATCTATTAGTTATGATAAGTTAGTTCCAATTATAGATCATTGGTTTCACTAATAAAAATAATTTCGAAGTTTCATTTAAATATAAAGATGCAATGCATATAGTTTAGGACACGCCATATGCATGTCTATGGTCTAGGTCACATCACATCGCTATTTAACGTGCATATCGTATAGTTTGGGTTATATAGTTTGTATGCCATGTAGTTCGCGCATTAGTTTCGTTAACTAGGAAGTTACATATCATTCATGCATGTTAATTATAAATTATTTTTTAGGTCATTAGAATAATAGGGTAAACTTACCTCAACTAGGTCCATTCAATGCATCTCATGTAATTTAGAATACATCATATCAATGGTATGTCATCTAGAAACTACATGTCATATAAAGATTAGGTACATAAATCTCATGACACGTCATTATTATATCATCTAGAAATTGCATGTTTAGGACATAGGAAACTTCATGTCATCTAGAATAATACATTTAGAAATCTTGGGTAATACATTACATGTCATATTAGGTTAAAATTCATATTCATCTAGATCATTTATTTTTAAATGTCCCTTATATTAATTTAGTCACACGCTTAACTTAGGCATTTATTTAATTTTGAATCTTCATTAATAAATAAAAAAATCAAAACTATCATTTGCATGTCATTTAGATAGTTATTTGTCTTTGGTTAATTTAGTTAAATAGAATACCATGTAGATTACTTAATTTAGGATTGCATGTTATAGAACATTTTAGGTTAACCACATTTAGGGTTAAATTTTCATCATATGCATCGCATATTAGAATAGTCTACATATAAATAAAATTCCCAACAATGTTTAAAACTTCATTCTTACATTTATTAGTTAATTTGCATTTTAGGATAATAAAACAGAAAAAAAAAATCTTTTGACTTGATTTGTTAGTTCATCTTTGTTTATTGTTTCTTTGAGTGTTTACATTAATGTGATCACCATGCATATTAGGGAGTTAATTCAAAATTAATCCAAACTACCTGCCAAACATTTTTTTTTAAATAATGAAAAGATACCGAAATGGCATTAAAGCAATCTAGCGTAATCACGCCACTAATATATTTTTGATTAGTTGATTAAAAACTCATGTAAAGTATCGGAAGTTGTACTTGACCCCTACGAACTAGAGATTATGAGCATGGGGACTTAATTACGCTAGATTACTCTAACGTCTTTTTGGTACATTTTCATTATTTCAAAAAAAATATTTGGCAAGTAGCTTGGATAAATTTTGAATTAACTCCCTAACATGCTTGGCGATCACACGAGTGCATAAACATTAATGTAAACACTCAAAGAAACAATAAACAAAGATGAACTAACAAAGCAAGTCAAAATATTTTTTTTGCTTTATTATCCTAAAATGCAAATTAACTAAATATGTAAGAAGGAAGTTTTAAACATTTTTGGGATTTCTATTTGATAATGTGCGATGCATATGATGAAAATTTAACCCTAAATATGGTTGACCTAATATGTTCACTAACATGCAATCCTAAAATAAGTTAATTTACATGGTATTCTATTTAACTAAATTAACCAAAGACAAATAACTATCTAAATGACATGCAATTGATAGTTTTGATTTTTTATTTATTAATGAAAATTCGAAATTAAATAAATGCCTAAGTTAAGCGTGCGACTAAATTAATATAAGGGACATTTAAAAATAAATGATCTAGATGAATATGAATTTTAACCTAATATGACATGTAATGTATTACCCTAGATTTCTAAATGTATTATTCTAGATGACATGAAGTTTCCTATGTCCTAAACATGCAATTTCTAGATGATATGATAATGACGTGGCATGAGATTTATGCACCTAATCTTTATATTACATGTAATTTCTAGATAACATACACATGACCTATTGATATGATGAATTCTAAATTACATGAAATGCATTGAATGGACCTAGTTGATGTAAGTTTAACCTATTATTCTAATGTCCTAAAAAAACAATTTATAATTAACATGCATGAATGATATGTAATTTTCCTAGTTAATGAAACTAATGTGCGAACTACATGGCGTACAAACTATATAACGCAAACTATATGATATGCACGTTAAATAGCGATGTGACGTGACCTAGACCACAGACATGCGTATGGGGTATCTTAAACTATATGCATTGCATTTTTATATTTTCATGAAAATTCGATTGGAACTGACTTATCTTAACTAATAGACAAGATCTTAGAGGTCGGATTCTAACTAAAATATTTAATTCTAACTTATATCTAACAACCAAAATCTTTTTGATATTTTCGAATTAGAAAAAAAATGTTTTAACTAAATGCCATCAAATTTAAATATGCAATGCTATCTAAAATGTCTTAATTTATCTACATGCAATTTTTATCTGATTTTTTTAATGAGGAAACAAATCAAAACAAATCATTCTAACTCAACGAATCAATTCAAATATGGAAATCAAAATTTCTAGACCCCCAAATCCGGAAAAAGAATCAACGGATCACATCTCAAGCATGAGATCGGATCGGTTGATTTTTCGTGCGGTCGCGAGTTGTATATCAAGCATGAGATCGGATTGTCGACCAATGCACATTTTGGATTAGGAAAGATTTTCCTAATTTAGGTAACTTGAAAAATCTTGAAAATAATGCAATCAATACTCAAAGATTCAATTCAAATAATGAAATTCATTAACTTGAACTACGATCATTTACCTAACTCGTAGATTAACCTTTGAATTTGAACTTTAAATTTCGTCAACTCGTTGCGGAGAAATAGGCTCGGCACGGAACTCTCCGGTGGTGTAGGGGCGCGGCTTGCAGTGCGTGACCGAGTATCCTCACAAGACTTGGCTGCTGTATTCTTCACGCGAGTTGACCTGGCAAAGAAAAGTCAGCAAGAAAGAATGCAACTGGCAGGTTGTTGCTTCGCCGATTTTTGAGCTGCGTTGATCGCAGCTTCGGTGGCTACTAGCACGACTCCACGCACAAACCACGGATTCCGGTTGATTTTGCTTGATGTACGCCCAAACCGTTGGGCATTCGCTTGTCTCGCTGGACTTCTCACTGGAGCTGCTGATGGTCGCGCGGCGGGTAGCACAGCAAAGCTTGGCGTAGTGCGGCGTTGCTGGAATCACTGGGAACTTGAAGAGATGCAACAAGAAAATCTTCGGAGTCGCTAAACTCGTTGGCAGCCTCACAAAAATTCAGATGACAAGACCGAATGCGAAATAAAACTCAAAACATCGATCTGAACAAGAAGGCCAAACGCCTAAGAAGCTTCCGATGAACAAAGAAATTTTCAGAGACGGAGTGTCCAATTGATGAGGAGAGAAACAGATCCAGGAGGAAGTGTGTGTTCAGAAAGCTCAAGGAATTTGCTCGGGAGAATTCCATAAAACAAAACCATCCCTCAACTTTTCTCTCTCTCTCTCTGTTTTTTTTTTTTTTTTTTCTCTCTCACTTGCTGCAGTTCTCTGACTTCCACCCTCCCCTTCGTCTCTTTTATGCTTTCTCTCTGCGAAGAAGACCCCAGACTCCTCACGTATTTCCCTCCCAGAAGAAGACGACACCCACGTAATTTTCAGCTCTGTGTATTGCCCAACCCCACGAAGAGAACCCAGAAATTGACTCGGAAGAGACAGACAGAAATTTTGCCCAGGTTCCTCCACTCCCCCCCCCCCCCCCCCCCCCCCCCAACCCAACGAAGGAAAAACCCCACGATGAGAACCCAGAAATTGACTCGTAAGAGACAGAAATTTTGCCCAGGTTCTCCCCCCCTCCCCCCAAGAATAAAACTCTTTCACTCACTCTCTAATTCAACCTTTTTCGGAAGGCCTTTCACGCTCGTCTCTTCCTCTATTTATAGAGACTTGAAGATAATAATCTTTAAAAATCAGATATTATGTGGTTTTGATATTTGATTTTTGAGAGAATATATATCCACCCGTTATCCATAGCATAACCACCAGTCAATTTTGAAATTTCATTATCCATTGTACAACCACCACACCTTCTAGAAACTCTTTCGATTACACGCGTGACGGCACGTATGCGATGCAAATTATATTTTTTGTTCAGGGATCAGACTAACCTCTGATTTTCTTATGCAATTAATTTCATTGGTTAGTCAAAATTTATGTGTCAACAATTGTCTTTTCCCATTCAACATCATCTTAATTGGTTATGGTGTGTAACAACTCTAAGTTTATCTTAACCTATTAATAAGACTTGCATTAACATGTTAGTACTTCCAAAGAGAACTTGTTCTGATAAACCTCTAGGTTTTACACGCCATAATTAACATTTAGCAATATGTCATGGCTATCGAGACAGTATGAATATTTTAAGAACATAATGAACCTATCAGCATTAGTTGTAGTGTAATTCAATCCCTTTATCGTATTATGCTCTAATTGAACAAAGAGTACAAAAAGATTTTGTCAAGTCACCAATTCGATCATCTGTACAAATCTACTCAACATACACGAGACATAAATAGTTTATTCTCAAAAGTAAACTAATCTGAGCTCATATATTGACAATACCATTGAGATCTAGAGGACTCATAATATACAATGATCCTTCTCGTAAAGGTACTGCTGGTGTTCTAATGCAACATGAGAAAATCATTGCATATGCCTCCAAACAATTGAAACTTTATGAGTTGAATTACCTAATGCACGGTTTAGAATTGCCTACCATAATCTTCCCATTGAAGATTTGAAAATATTATTTGTTATGGGGAAGTTTTAAATCCACACCGACCACAAGAGCCTAAAATATCCATTTTCCCAGAAAGAAATGAATATGAGATAGATTAGGTGGATGGAGTTATTAAAGGACGATCATGTACCATCTAGAGAAAGCGAATAAAGAGACAATCACCTTAAGTTGAAAGTCCACATTGGAGATAGCTAACTTGATGATCAAAGAATGGGAATTACTTAGTGAGTTTTCAAATGCTAAGTATCTAGCTGTGGTGGAGTACCAACTAGAGTAATGGCTATCATTAGGATTAAACTAGAAGTTGTCCAGAAGATTAAAGCTAGACAACAGTAGGATCCTGAGATTGTCAAGATTCGTAAAAGAATTGGGCCAGACTGGATTTCGAGAAATATAGAATAGTGTTGTCAAATTTCATGGATGACTGTGTGTGCTAGATGACGTATTATTAGAGGAGGACATATTATCATAAACACACCATAGCAATTACAATATACATACATGAAGTACGAAAATGTATTAAAACCTTCGTTAAAACTACTAGTGGAATGGAATGAAAGGCGATATCGCACAATATGTCCCAGTGTTTTATATATCAACAAGTGAAGGCCAAATATCAAAAGCCTGTGGGAACTCTCAACTTTAAGACATTTCGGAATGGAAATTGGAGCATATAACGATGGATTTTATGTAATGTTTGCTAAGAATCTCAAGTATTCACAACTTCATATGGATAATAGTAGATCGCTTCACAAAATCTGCCCATTTTCTAGCCACGAGACGAGACTTCTCTTTGAAAAGGTACGCCGAAATGTATATGAAATAAACAGTCAAATTGTATGGAGTTCCGGTAACCATTACTTTAGATAGAGACTTGCGATTTACTTCTAACTTTTAGAAGAAATTACAAGCCCCACTTGGAACCCAATTATAATTTAGCATGGCATAGTATCTGCAAATGGACGGACAATTAAAAAAATTATCCAAATTCTAAAGGGTACATACAAGCTTGTGTCCTCAATTTTGGAGGAAATTGGGATGAGAAGTTGCATTTGATGGAATTTGCGCATAACGAGAGTTTCCAACAAAGTATTGGAATGGTACCATCTAAGGCATTGAATGGAAGACCTTGCAGATCGCTCATTTGTCAGAATGAAATAGGCAAACGTAAGGCGAAAGTTCAGGCAACCTTGAAAACAAGTGCTCTGAATCGGATATACCTGAGCATTTATTAGGACAATCTCAATACTTCAAACCCACCTAGAATTGGGCTGAACGGTAGTTAAGCTTTCTGAAGTTTTAGATTAGGTGTACCTTAACATTTATTAGGACAGTTTTAAAATGTTCTAAAATAGTATGTATCTTTAATATGTATTCCCTTCTTCTTCGATTAGATGTATATCTTAGCACTTATCAACATAGTCTAGAAGCCATTAGGAACTATCTATACATCAACAGGCATTTCCATTCTCTTCATGAGCCAGGTGTACCTCAGTGTTTATTAGGATGGTTTTGAAATCCTTAGGCCGGTGTACCGGAGCATTTATCATGAAGGTCTCCCCTCTTTCTTTATTAGGTCTACCTAAGCATTTAATTAGGATAATCAAGAAACTCTTGAAAATAATCTTTGTCACAACAATTTTTTTTTCCCTAAGACTGGGTGTATTATCAAGATGGTCTCGCCCCTTCCTTGGCTAGGCATATATACCCGAGCATTTATTATGATAGTCAAGATACTCTCTTGAAAATTATTTGTGTAACAACATATGTTTTTTTTTTCTCTTCGAACTAGGTGTATTTAAGCATTTATCAGGGTGATTTAATAACCTTTGACTTGGAGATAATTAAGAAATAGTCTAATATATTCTCGCTCGAAGGGCTTTTCTCTTGACTTGCCCTTATTGGGCCAAACTAGGTCTCCCAAACTTTACTTCCCTATGACTAATACCCCAAACTTGTACCAATATATAAAAAAGTTGGGGTATTGATTTTACGGTGGGCATATTTTATGAGTTTTGATGATATAAAACAGTTCGAAATATTAATATTCTAGTAGGCATATTTGCAGGTTTTTGGTGAAATAAAAGAATTTTATATATTGGTATCATGCTGGGTATTATTTAAAGTTTTTCATGGTATCAATAGTAATTATAACTATAAAATTGACGATATATCTTTTAAGACAAGAGGCAAATAAAGTGGAGAATATTGGCGTTATAGCGAAACATTTTCAAGTTTTTAATAGTAAAAAAAGGAGAAGTTATGTATCGACATCACCGTCATTATTCTTTAATATTTTTTGTAGTATAAACCATAATTATAAGAGCCACTATTTATGTTGTAACGCCAAGAGACTAGAGCCCTTTCTTGACAATTTCGAGACTTGCAAATGAGTTTTATATTGAATGTATGCCCTAAAGTGATAATGTAATAGTTACAAATTAAAGATTTCAGTTATATTTTCAATATTATTACATAATTAATGACAAAGATGTTGATGACAAAGATGTATTTATTCATTTGTCCAATCATTGCATAAGATCAGTGTCGCGACCTCCCCGAAGGTGCACCACCTAGGGTTCGGCTAATGGCTTGCTAAGCCTAACTTAGCTCGAGTTCTCCCAAACTCATACAACTTCACGACATTAGGTTTCACTTCTTAACATGCGAAATATTTTCAAATGGAGTCGCCACTAATCTATTCATGGTGGGTCGATTAGAAACCCAAATAAAGTACCGGGAGTTGTACATTACTCATACGAACCAGAGATTCTAAGTACGGGGACTTGATTACGTTAAACTAGCTTAACGCCCTTTCGGTACCTTTTCATTTATTTTTTTAAAAAATAAAATAGCAAGCAGCTTGGATTAATTTTAATTAACTCCCTAACATGTGTAATGACCACACGGGTGCACAAACATTAAGACAAAAACTCGAATAAATAATAAATCAAGATAACTATCAAAATCAAGTCAAAATTTTTTTGGGTTTTGTTATCCTAAAAATGCAAATTAACTAAATATGTATGAATGAAATCTTAGACATTTTTTTGGATTTTCACTTTTTATATGCAGACTATCCTAATATGCTATGCACATGAAGGAAATTTAATTTTAAATGAGACTAACGTAATATGCTATTAAACATGCAAACTCTAGATTAAACTATCTAAATGTCATGTGAATGATGTTTTTCCTATATATTAATGGAAATTCGAAATTAACTAAATTCCTAATTAAACATGCAACTAAATTAATATTAGGGACATTTAAAAATTGAATGATCTAGATAAACATGAATTTTAATCTAATATGACATGCAATGCTTAATCTTAAATTTCTAAATGCATTTATTCTAAAATGACATGGAATTTCTATGACCTAAACATGCGACTTCTAATTGACGTGGTGATATGATGTATTTTAAATTACATGACATGCATTGAATAGACCTAAGCTTGATGCCAATTTAACCTACTATTCTAATGCTCTAAAAATAAGAATTTAACTAACATGCATGAATGACATCTAACTAATGAAACTAATATGCAAACTATATGGCATGCGAACTATATAATGCAAACTATATAATATGCATGTTAACTATTGATATGACATGACCTAACTATAGATATACATGTGACGTGTCCTAAATTATATGCAATGCATTTTCATATTTAAATAAAAATTCGAAATTTACCTCTTGTTAATGAAACTAATTACTTATGATTAAAACTAACTTATTCTAACAATTGGATGAGATCTTAAAATTTAATTTTTTTTCTAACTAAAAAGATCTAATCCTAACCTAATCTAACAAACTAATATCCTCTTAATATCTTTTTATTTTTTTTGATTTTTTTTTTGATTTTTTCCTAAATTAATTAAATGTCTTCAAATATGCAATGCTATGTAATTTTTATTTTATTTTTTAATGATAAAGGAAACCTAAGCAAACAATTCAAGCTAATTAAATCAATTAAAAAACTAAATAAATAAAATTCGTGGACAACCATATTTAAAAAAAAATCAACGGATCATATCTCGGGCATGAGATCGGACCGGTTGACCTTTCGTGCAGTCACAAGTCGTATCTCGGGTATGAGATTGGACTATCGACATGCACGTTTTGATCAGGAAAGGTTTTTTATTTAGGTAATCCAAAAAAAAAAACACTCCAAACAATGCATCAACACTTAAAAATTCAAATAACGAAACTCGAATTGGGATCATTACCTAATTCGAGAATTGACAATCGTTTGTGGAAAATAAGGCTCTGCTCAAATTCTTCGGTGATGCGTGGTTGAATCTCCACCGAAAATAAAGTCGGGAAAGATGATTTTTGCTTAGAGCACAATGGGTTGACTTGGCAATTACCACCTCCACAACCTGCTAAATTGAACAATGAGTCAGAGAAGAAAGTTGTCCAGCACGGAAGGTTGCATTTCCTTCATGTACTCGAGCGCTCCGAATTGTCACTTTTCAGCATTTGCATTGCGTTGATGGTGGCTTCAAAGGGCGTTACTTCACGAACCGCAAACACGTCAACGAGGCGACAATATTCCCTCTCGGATTGATGAAGCAAAGTGGATCACAGCAAAATCTCAACAAGGGACTCCACGTATTTGACCAACCGAGAGAATTATCACCAATTTGACCGACCAAAAAGCCCCCCACGAATTGACCAGAAAACAAACCCCCCAAGACTCTGACTCACAAGAAACCGCACAAAAGGAAATTTGACTCCAGGAAGAAGATTTTTTATATTTTGAAAACCTAACTCCCCCTTGTGTTTCTCTCTTCTTTTCTCTCGTTGAAGACCCAAACCACTCTCTGTGTTTCCCTTTTTTCGTGAAAAGACCAGCCCCCACAAATTGACTCTCTCTCTCTCTGTCTCTCTCTCTCTCTCTCTCTCTCTCTCTCTCTCTCTCTCTCTCTCTCTATGTGTTTCCCTTTTTCGTGAAAGAGTAGCCCCCCCTCACGCCGTAAGTCCACCTCTATTTATAGAGATAAGGAGAGCTCGTCCAGATTTTTTTCAAAATAAATTGGACCTCAACAAATCCCTTCCAGATAAGATTTAACAACTTAATAAATCGCAACAACAAAATCATTATCTCTTAACCACCAGAGGATTGCAAACAAACATTATCTGTTTGCTAACCGTACGTGCTTATCAAAAAATTCGAATTCTTGCACCTTCTAGAAACTCCTTTGATCATAAGTATGACGACACATGGTAAGAGCAATGCAACTTATTTGTTCAGGCGTTGGACCAACCCCTAATTTTCATGCAATTAATTAGTTAAAATTTAGGTGTCAACAGCTGCCCCTCTTTGAAGGTGAGCTCGCAGAGGTTGCATTCAAAGACTAATTGATACCTAAATTTTGTCCATGCAAATGCTATGAATGATATTTTTGTTGAGATTAACTCTCATTTTCAAATTATGCATGCAAAAAATTAAGGCATGAACCGCTTTCTTAAGCCCGAACACTTATTCCGGTCACAAAAGACGATAGTTCATGATGATGACTAGAAAAACATACCTGAAATTACTTACCTTGTTGGATTGGTAAAGTAGACCAAGGTACAAACCGCTTTCTAAAGCCCGAACATTTACTTCGGTCACGAAAGAAAATCGGCGAAATTACCTAATTGAAGCCCGAACACCTTTAATCGGTCACGACAAAAAGATAACATATGATTTGTTTGCTTAAAGCCTGAACTTCTTCAATCGGTCACAACAGAGGCAAACGATGATTTCTGAACCACCTTCCTAGGCCCGAACACTTACTTCGGTCACAAAGGAAAGACAGCGGAATTACCTAATTGAGGCCCGAACATCTTTAATCGGTCACAACAAAAAGGTAACATATGATTTGTTTGCTTAAAGCCCGAACTTCTTCAATCGGTCACAATAGAGGCAAACGAAAACTCAGATTTCTGACTGGGGTACGAATTCCTGTACATCGCCGCAGGGACCCGAAATACTTGTATTCATCACCGAGTACTTGAGTTGAGATACTGATACATCGCCATCAGCACTTGAGATGAAATGCCTGCACATTGCCACAAGCATCCTGATAAAAATGTAAGTGCATCGCTACTAACAACAAGATGAGTACCTGTACATCACCACAGGTTTTAGAAATGAGATCAGGGTATTGGCAATCATTACCAAAAAAATAATCACATCAAAGAATGTCCGATCAATGCACATCATGATTTTAAGATGATTTTTCCTTCTTTTCTTCTCGAAAATGCCAAACGAGAGACATTCGGTTAGAAAGGACTTTCTACTCACTCTCATTTGGAAGAGCTTTTATCCCAACTATTGATACGGGGATAGCTGAACCACTCGATCATGTCAACAAAGGTTCTGAATTTCCTCGCTAGCAATACGACTCTATCAATCAGAGAGGTCTTTATCAGGACTATAACATAGGCTTGGTCAACGTCTTTTCAAAGGAGACTTTTAAAGTCAAAGGCTATGAAAGAAATAACTTCATCATCTGCTTCGGGTTTACAAATCAATAACCTCGCATAAATGAAATGAAAACAATCTTGCCCGCACTTCTTCAAGCAAGTTTATAAACACATGAATTCCAGCATTAGTATAAGTGTCATAATCTGAAGAGACTTTATGAGGGATGTAATGTGAGACTAAGCTCATGGGTAAAGAAATGAAAGGATTCATAAGGCTCAAAATGTGTATATGAGGGCAAAGAGTTGGTGATCATTCTGGCACTTCATATCTTCTCCTCCATCGAGGAATTGTCTTTGCATGGGTGTTCCAATCAACATCTAACTTAACACTCATCTTTGCAGAATTTTCTAATGAGCATTTTACATACTTTACACATATGGATTTTCACCAAAATTCACTTTCTTTTTTTTTTTGCTATTGTGGGCTTGGCCTCGCTCTTACCAGGCACACTGCTTTTTCATGCCCCTTTTTCAACCCTTTTTTTTACATTGGCTTTGTCTCTACTAAACACTCTGCTTTTCATACTTTCTCATTTCAAACTTTCAGACAATATTGGTCTTCATCTTTGATCACACCTCTTCAAGTAATAGTGATTCGTCCTTGCCCTAGTGTGGGGGAATGATCACCAACTGGGTTCATGTGAAATGAATTGTAGGCTCAAAAGTGCTATACAAATGATAAAGTGTGTAGGATAAAGAAAGAAATGCTCTTCATCATCTTAAGGAACTTAAACTTGCGTAGATTTCAAATGCAATAAAGTACTCAAAGATTGATGCAAGTGAGGGCAAGGAAGATCCATTCATTTTTCCACCTTATAATATCAACAATTACCTCCGATTTGCCCCAGTGTGGGGTGATTCTTGACAGGGATAATATGAAATAAAAACTCCAAGTGTTTAGGCCCAAAGGGGTTATGCAATGGATCACATGTGGTGTTTGGATTGTCGAAATGAATTGCCTCTCCTCATTTTGACTATCGTACATCTTGCGAGAAAACTCTTTACCCCTGTAAACATGGAATTTTCCACTCAACTCACTAGAAGTTATGTGTGTAGTGGAACTGTGTATGGAACGCGGCTCGCCTTTCATCATTCCGAAGCATCTCGTTCAACACTATCGATCAATTCAGTATTGCTCATCAAATTAATTTGGGAATCCTCATTGGAAATGACTAAACAAGCAAAAATCATCATGCAAATTCTGTGTTGTTTTTTTTTTCAGCAGATATGAGCATTTTGAATTTATTGATTTTAAGCACAAACAATTCATGTTACTCAAAAAATGGTTATCAAAGGATAGCATGAACATGCCCATCAAATACACAGAAAAGTTATTAGAAATTAGAGCCCTTTGGTCGCCCTTGGAGATGGGCAAATGAATTGACTGATTTGCGTGGAAACTCAATCTTCAATGCTGTATTCTTGTTTTTGCCCCTGCACCAATAGAACGTGCATGAAATGGCTCTAAATAAATGTAGATCCAAAATTGGAGAAATTTTCATCACCCATCAATGTAGCATCTCCAACAGATTGGAAAATGCCCCACATTTTTTCATTTTAATCTCTAAATATTATTTTCCTCCGAAAGTGTCAATTCTCAATCGGGCATGATGAGTTAGGCTCTTATACATAAAGCAAAGGGGTTAGAAAAACAAGCAAGGTTCATCCAATATGCATCCTTTTGTCTTTCTTTAAAAAAAAACATTTGTTAAAAAAAAATTTGAATGAGGAGGCATGAAGAAACCCAGCCCTCAGATTTCTTTTTTTTAATTGTTGGTATCATCACCGGGCCAATTTGGTATACTTCAATATGCCCTCAAAATGAATTTTTAAATTTAATTGATTATCACCAAACGAATTACATCTGTTGACTGGAAAATGCAACAGCCAACGATATCCTAACAATCCTAGAAGGTGTAAATCCTAGAAAGCAATAAAAATCCCTACGCAAGGGGCATGCAGGAAACTAAAAAGATGATACTTTAACAAACTTGCACACACTCCCTTCAGCTGTTTATTTTCAATGGTGTTTGAACAATATCATTGCACACACTTCCTTCAGCAGTGCCTTCCATCATGTTTGGATCCTTTGTCATTAGAGGTGTCGGACCATCCATGCCACACCATCCATCCGGAACGATATCTCGAGGATCAGTATAGAAGCTTGGAGGTGCTGAATACTTTACATAATAATCAAACTTGCCGCTTGGTTGCCCTATAGTGTCAATTGCTCCATCTTCGTGCATCATCCTTGCAGTAAACCTCATGGGTGGTTCATCGAACCATCCATCTCTCAACCCGATTTCAATTTGCTCCCCCACGAGAATGAGCTGGTTGAATGTATCCGTAACAGTGGTCACCATGCGAATACGGTATTCATATGGGAGGGTTTTGACGAAAATTTTCCTTAGTTCCTGATCTGTTGGCTCAGGACTGATTTGGGCTGCCAGATTCCTCCACCTTATGCAGTATTCTTTGAATGATTCTGTCTTCTTCTTCTCAGAACGTTCCAGATCCTCACGGGAGGGAGTAATGTCCATAATGAACTTGTACTGCTTGAGAAATGCCTCACTCACCTCATCCCAAGTCTCCAGTAGGTTGATTCTTTTGGTGATGTACCATCTCAAAGCGGGACCTGTTAAGCTTACTTGGAATGACTGGATCATCAAGGGGGCATTGTTGATATACTGGGTCATCCGGACTAGATACATTTGCAGGTGAGCTTTAGGACAAGTCGTGCCGTCATACTTCTCAAACTCAGGCATTTTGAATTTTTTTGGCACCTTGACTTTAGCATAGATGGAGAGGTCCGTAGGAGACGAGTCTTGAATTCCCTGCAATTGTCTCATCCTTTCTTCAAGCTTTTCAAACCGCTTCTCATGTTCAGTTTTAAGCCTGTCATCAGCAATTATGACAGGATCATCCTCCAAATTTGGCATACCATCATTTATCTCCACCGTCTCCACCGTAGTGTTGCTATCATCCTTCTGTTTTGGTCCTGCGATTCGAGACACCCTGAGTTCAGCTGTCATCTCCTCCATGGCAGTGAGGAATTGCTTCATTTGATCCTCTATATTTGCAACACACTCACGCAGTTCGTTTTGATCGGCCATTTTTGCCCTTAGCTGTGTGAGGATGGGTGACCGAAGATTATCCGTAATCACCTAAAAAAAATGAAATGACAAATGAGAAAAGAAAAGGGGAGAAACGGTCCATGACAATAGGCAAACCATCCTGCTTTATTTATTTACGAATCTATTCTTACATGAAAGATATTGCAAATCCAAACTTTTGGAATGATAATAGAAAGATGTAAAGGAACCTATGACTAAAAATGTGAGGAATGATATGATAGATTCAAGCTATTTCATCTAGCTTGATCTATATACACATGGGACACGACTTTCTTTCGTAACTCCTTGTTGGCTCGAGCAAGCTTGGAGGCACGTTCTTGATATTGTTCTGCCTTTCTCTTGAGTCGCCCGATCTCCGCGTGATTAGTGACCTTTACGGGAACATTCGGTACTTCTAGAAGTAGCTCTTTAGGGATCTTGTGTTGCTCGATGTATTCGATCGAGGCGTAATATCTCCTTTCCTTTCCTATCAGCTCTTCTTCGGGCCACGTCAGTTTACATGGAGGGCACATATCCCACATCGACTTGACTAAATTGACCATGTCTTCTTCATCTTGATCTTTGTATGTGAAATCAACCCGGAGTGGATCCTCATCCAATGTTGGCGGCAATTCTTGCACAACTTGATACTGACGAACTACTCTAGATGGATAATATTCAGTTGCACCAGTAAACCCCAGCAAAAGAACCGGACCAATACCTGCACATGTTAGCCTTGCTTCTCGAACTTGGAACCATTTAGCATGCCATAAGAAACCATTGGGAGCAGGATCTCTCATAAATGCTAACCATTCTGAGTAATGATAATTTGGAGCATGTTTTTTCTTCTCTTCAAATTTCAAAATTGGGTGGTCCAAATCATCAATTTCACGAATGGCCAATAAGATTCCAAAACCTTTTATATGAGAAAGGAACCAAATTTGCAGCAGCTCGAGGGAAGCATGTAAGACCCTATCTCTATTTTCTTTGTATTGGGTGAGGGAAAGAAATGTTTCAGCCAAAATGACATTGACATAATTTACCCCTGCACAAACTTGTTTGACCACCCAAGCAATTGATGGAGTAATAGCATTTTTGCAATGAGGAAAAATGATGAACCCAAAGAAAGCTAAGAGAAATATTTTACCCATTTGAAAAGATGTGGCATTTTTAAAACATTCATGCAAAAATGAATAAGGACAAGTGTTACGATTAGCTTTCAAAATTTTCCTCACCTCAGATTCTTTGACTCTCAGAAAATCGGATAAAGTGAATGCAAGCTCTATTCCGATTGGTGGAACAATCAATTCCGATCCCAATGTTTTTCCAATGGCAATGCTATATTCTTCCAGCGTAGGAGTAAGCTCGTGCTTACCAAGTATAAAAGTGGATGTAACTGGGCACCAGAAATGCGCCAAAGCTTGAATTAAACCCCCATGAACCTCAATTTTCATCAACGGAAGAAGGCGCTTGATCTTGGATTCAACAAAGTCTCGAGCATTTCGGTCCAACTTATCCCACCACATGTTGAGCTCTGCCTTGGGAGTAAGAACGAGTCGAATGTCGTGTTTTCCCATGGTATGTAGACCAATATTAAAGTGCAACCTAATGTCATGGACCAATAAAAATATAAATAAATTGCAAGATGAGAGTTTAGAAAACTTACTTCACAAGTATAATAGAGACAATCACATACACATACACATGAAAAGTGGTTCGATTTCTACTCTAAAAGGCTTAACAAAATGGAGCCCCAAGGATGATCAGACTAGCCGCAGGCACACGTACTAAGTCAGGTCATTGTGACTCCGGCATAGTCAAAGAGTCAACCCGGGTCGCAGGCATGCGGACAGGGGTGGATACTCCCGACACCAAGAAGAAATTTCGGGATTGAGATAGGCGACTCGTACCGCAGGCTTGCGGTCGGAGTGGTATCTATCTCAACACCATCCTAAGTAATCCTATGCGGCCCAGGTCCGGCGGCAGGTTGTATGTGCTAAAGTGTAGTGCGAAATAAAACCATGGCATGCATAACAATTTATAAGTAAACAACACTTTAAATAATTAAATTTAAAGCATATATCACAACACCACCCTGCAATGAAAAATGATTAGCATAGACTACACCCCTTATACCTCCCAACTGCAAATATATTTAACACATGTGTTAGAGACATACCCGGTATCCTCGCTGCCAAACAAAATATTTTTTTTAAATGAAAATTGGCCTAAGTCCACTAAGAATTTTCAAGTCCCCAGTGGAGTCGCCAAGCTGTCGCGACCTCCCCGAAGATGCACCACCTAGGGTTCGGCTAATGGCTTCTAAGCCTAACTTAGCTCGAGTTCTCCCAAACTCATACCAATTCACGACATTAGGTTTCACTTCTTAACATGCGAAATATTTTCAAATGGAGTCGCCACTAATCTATTCATGGTAGGTCGATTAGAAACCCAAATAAAGTACCGGGAGTTGTACATTACTCCTACGAACTAGAGATTCTAAGTACGGGGACTTGATTACGTTAAACTAGCTTAACGCCCTTTCGGTACCTTTTCATTTATTTTTTTAAAAATAAAATAGCAAGCAGCTTGGATTAATTTTAATTTACTCCCTGACATGTGTAATGACCACACGGGTGCACAAACATTAAGACAAAAACTCGAATAAATAATAAATCAAGATAACTATCAAAATCAAGTCAAAATTTTTTTGGGTTTTGTTATCCTAAAAATGCAAATTAACTAAATATGTATGAATGAAATCTTAGACATTTTTTTGGATTTTCACTTTTTATATGCAGACTATCCTAATATGCTATGCACATGAAGGAAATTTAATTTTAAATGAGACTAACGTAATATGCTATTAAACATGCAAACTCTAGATTAAACTATCTAAATGTCATGTGAATGATGTTTTTCCTATATATTAATAGAAATTCGAAATTAACTAAATTCCTAATTAAACATGCAACTAAATTAATATTAGGGACATTTAAAAATTGAATGATCTAGATAAACATGAATTTTAATCTAATATGACATGCAATGCTTAATCTTAAATTTCTAAATGCATTTATTCTAATATGACATGGAATTTCTATGACCTAAACATGCGACTTCTAATTGACGTGGTGATATGATGTATTTTAAAGTACATGACATGCATTGAATAGACCTAAGCTTGATGCCAATTTAACCTACTATTCTAATGTTCTAAAAATAAGAATTTAACTAACATGCATGAATGACATCTAACTAATGAAACTAATATGCAAACTATATGGCATGCGAACTATATAATGCAAACTATATAATATGCATGTTAACTATTGATATGACATGACCTAACTATAGATATACATGTGACGTGTCCTAAATTATATGCAATGCATTTTCATATTTAAATAAAAATTCGAAATTTACCTCTTGTTAATGAAACTAATTACTTATGATTAAAACTAACTTATTCTAACAATTGGATGAGATCTTAAAATTTAATTTTTTTTCTAACTAAAAAGATCTAATCCTAACCTAATCTAACAAACTAATATCCTCTTAATATCTTTTTATTTATTTATTTTTTGATTTTTTCCTAAATTAATTAAATGTCTTCAAATATGCAATGCTATGTAATTTTTATTTTATTTTTTTAATGATAAAGGAAACCTAAGCAAACAATTCAAGCTAATTAAATCAATTAAAAAACTAAATAAATAAAATTCGTGGACAACCATATTTAAAAAAAAAATCAACGGATTATATCTCGGGCATGAGATCGGACTGGTTGACCTTTCGTGCAGTCACAAGTCGTATCTCGGGTATGAGATTGGACTATCGACATGCACGTTTTGATCAGGAAAGGTTTTTTATTTAGGTAATCCAAAAAAAAACACTCCAAACAATGCATCAACACTTAAAATTCAAATAACGAAACTCGAATTGGGATCATTACCTAATTCGAGAATTGACAATCGTTTGTGGAAAATAAGGCTCTGCTCAAATTCTTCGGTGATGCGTGGTTGAATCTCCACCGAAAATAAAGTCGGGAAAGATGATTTTTGCTTGGAGCACAATGGGTTGACTTGGCAATTACCACCTCCACAACCTGCTAAATTGAACAATGAGTCAGAGAAGAAAGTTGTCCAGCACGGAAGGTTGCATTTCCTTCATGTACTCGAGCGCTCCGAATTGTCACTTTTCAGCATTTGCATTGCGTTGATGGTGGCTTCAAAGGGCGTTACTTCACGAACCGCAAACACGTCAACGAGGCGACAATATTCCCTCTCGGATTGATGAAGCAAAGTGGATCACAGCAAAATCTCAACAAGGGACTCCACGTATTTGACCAACCGAGAGAATTATCACCAATTTGACCGACCAAAAAGCCCCCCACGAATTGACCAGAAAACAAACCCCCCAAGACTCTAACTCACAAGAAATCGCACAAAAGGAAATTTGACTCCAGGAAGAAGATTTTTTATATTTTGAAAACCTAACTCCCCTTGTGTTTCTCTCTTCTTTTCTCTCGTTGAAGACCCGAACCACTCTCTGTGTTTCCCTTTTTTCATGAAAAGACCAGCCCCCACAAATTGACTCTCTCTCTCTCTCTCTCTCTCTCTCTCTCTCTCTCTCTCTCTCTCTCTCTCTCTCTCTCTCTCTCTCTCTCTCTGTGTTTCCCTTTTTCGTGAAAGAGCAGCCCCCCTCGCGCCGTAAGTCCACCTCTATTTATAGAGGTAGGGAGAGCTCGTCCAGATTTTTTTCAAAATAAATTGGACCTCAACAAATCCCTTCCAGATAAGATTTAACAACTTAAAAAATCGCAACAACAAAATCATTATCTCTTAACCACCAGAGGATTGCAAACAAACATTATCTGTTTGCTAACCGTACGTGCTTATCAAAAAATTCGAATTCTTGCACCTTCTAGAAACTCCTTTGATCATACGTATGACGACACATGGTAAGAGCAATGCAACTTATTTGTTCAAGCGTCGGACCAACCCCTAATTTTCATGCAATTAATTAGTTAAAATTTAGGTGTCAACAATCAGTTATGACTAGATCCATTCTTAAGACGTTGAGAATATGTGTGACAGATGCATAATTAAACTGAATCTTTAAATTGTTTTCAATTGATGGATTATTGAGTTGATACTAATAATCCTGTTGAAATCAATATATTTTTAGTTTCATCATTAGCTATTGGATACTTGAGGGGGTGACAAGTCACAAGTCATTAAGTATTGAGATGCCCGAGTTATAACACGAGTGCTTGTATTAAACGAATTCATTGAACGTGACATGCATAGAATGGTTAGTAACATGGAAGCTTTTGGCGCGGCCAATATTTGGTGTTCATGCTTTGGTCTTATATAAATAGTCCTTAGATTCTAAGTGCAATGTTGACTTATGTGTTTGATGGTTGTGATTCATGGATACACATATTTATGATTTGTTGATCCATCTATGTACTTGTTGGTCATTGATTATTCATATACGAAGTTATACATGTGTGCAAAATAGAATATGTGTCCTTCTTACTTACAAGGTATAATAATGATTATTTATGTGATCTAATCATAACAATGCATGGAAATCTTTGGTCGAGATTATAATGAGTTATAGGAAACTCTTCTTACATTACTTTCTCCATTCGAATTTTGCACATTTTCTCATCAATTAGGTCAAAGGACTAGTGATATGTGACAATCCTCCATGAATCAATAGTACTCGGCAAGTATTAAGAAACTCCAAACTTCATCTACAAGAATAGGTTTAGGCCAATTATTACTGCATCGACCTTTATCAGGTCTATTAATATTCCATCCTTCATCACATCATGACCCATAAATATTACTCAATCAAGCCATAACTCATATTTGATGAACTTTGCATATAATTTGTGTTCTCTATTGTTTTTGAAGCATACTTTTCAAGTGTCAATGTAATGGTCATGCCAAATTGACTCAATTGACTAAATATAATTTCACATTTTGCTTAACAAGAATTGCAATTTCAAGCATAGTCTTCCTTCGAAGAATAAGATGTTGCGCCAAAGTTTGATCTAAAGAAAACTATGCACGCCCTATTCATGCTATGGACTTTTCTCTTTTTTATTAGGGAAAAAACCCCCAAAAACCCCAAACTTTATCTCGTGTGACACATTTACCCTAAATTTTTTTGTGACGCGAAAAACCTTAAATTTTACTCACTGTGACACATTTACCCCAAACTTTTTTGTGACACAAAAAACCCCAAACTTTGTCCATGTGACACATTTACCCAAAAAAAATTCAGTTTTTTTAAAAGGAGCTCCCGCGAGCTCCGTCGGCTGCCGGAGCTCCTTAAAAAAAGAAATTTTTTTTGGATAAATGTGTCACATGGGCAAAGTTTGGGGTTTTTTGTTTCACCAAAAAAGTTTAGAATAAATGTGTCACAATGGGCTAAGTTTGGGATTTTTCGTGTCACAAAAGAAAAAGTTTGGGGTAAATGTGTCACATGGGGTAAAGTTTGGGAATTTTAGTATTTTTTTCCCTTTAGTATATCAATAATGCTATGGGCTAATGGATTTTCGCTAGTATATATGAGATGCACAAATTAAGAAAACTCCTCTATATTCTTTGACTTAATTCCCATATAAATTTCTAACTTTAAATCCAATTTCAATCATGTCCCAAACTTTTTTATCTTAAAAAAACACCAACCGTTACTCTAATCCTAAATCTATCCAGACATCCAAAATTCTTTAAAATAATCAATATTATGACTAGTTAAAATAATATTATGAGAACTTCACCAACACCCTCTCCTTCTATGTTAAGACAACAATATGCTGATATTGTTAATTTTAAAGAAATTAGCAATCATTTTTATGAAACACTTAACACAAATCTATATTTAAACATAAAGTTGGGTATGCTACCATAAAGTTGTAATAAATTCACCATAAATCGTATAATGAAAGTGCAAGTGAGTCATAAAACTTACAAAAAAAATTGTAATCGAATTCTAAAACTTATCAAGTTGATTCAATCAAATCTCTATGGTAGATCCGTCTAATTTGATGAACGGAAAATACTGACGTGAACGTAAAAAAAAACACATTAGTATTTTCTGTTCGTTAAATTAGACAAAAACTAACAAAATGATTTGATTGAATTAACTTGACAAGTTTTAGGATTCAATTGTACTTTTTGTAAGTTTTAGGTTTCATTTGCACTTTTTTGTCAAGTTATAAGACTTTCGGTGTACTTATTCGAACTCTAAATTATACCTATTATAACACATTTATTATAATTTTTTTCAGTGACACCGAAAATCCCAAAGTTTATCTATATGCCACATTTATCCAAAATTTGCATAGTGTGATACATTTAGCACGAATTTCTTCTTGCTACAACAAAAATCTTAAACTTGTATTGGCATGACACATTTTTCTCGACTTTTCAGTGGGTTTTTTGTGTAATAAAAAAATCAAGATAAATATATCATGGCGAACAAAGTTTGGAGATTTTTGTGGCTTTTTCCCCTTTTTTAGATGATCGAATCGAGGGCAAGCATGGGCTACAATTTGTGGCAAATGCCGGGTGTAACTGGAATTTGGGATAACTGCAAGGGTGAAATTGAAAATCTCTTTTCGCAATTCAGAACCTCCGCTCATGAGTCCTCCATGCGGCTACGGCGGCTAATGTCATCTCTCCCCCATGCCCGAGACCAGAACCCTCTCTGCCTCAATCGCCATAAACCCTAAACTGTTGGCCCTCACGCCTCGCCAAGTTTCTCTAGCGAAGAAAGAGACGAAGCCACCGCTGGCAGAATCCACTATGGAGACCAAAACCCTCCTTCTACTCTCCATCGCTCGGTACCTGCAGAGCAACGGATTCTCCAAGACGCTCAAGAAGTTCCGCTCCGAAGCCCAGCTGGAGGTACGCGTTTCCCAAGATCGTCTCTTCCAATGAGAGCGATTCTTTCGGGTTCTCGGTTTTGCTGCGCCACTTGCAAGCTTGTTCTGAGCCTTGTTTCGGTCGCTAGTTTCGTGAATTGGACATTTCTCGTGGTGGTCTGTTTGCTAGAGGGCGCATTGATTTTACGGTGGGTGTGAGGGGGCTGGCACTATGGGCGAACTCATCCAGTTTTGACTAACTTAAGAAGAGAGCTCATTGCCATTGGGACGAAGTCCAGTGAGGGAAAGAAGTTCGATTATGTAGTTGAAAGGATTGAGACAATGGTGGGAGAAAGAAATCGTCCGCATTCCCCTTGTATAAGTTCAAACACACAAAAGAAAAAGAAAAGGCAACGCTGTGTTTGAATCTCTTTAGTGTCCACTTTGTATATCACTAGCTCTACTCTGATGAGGTGGCATACATTCTAAAGAGTGTGGAGCGCAGGTTTTTTGGTTGCCATTTCTTTGGGCCAAGTTGGAGACTTAATGCATATTCAAGTTCCAATTCGCTTTTTGTGAGAGCTAAATGATTAGCTGTAGAGGAGATTTGTATCAAAGGTCAGACACTTGGTCCCCAGAAGGGATCGACAACAGAAATTTTGCCAAGAGGATCTTGATATTTCCTCTTAGCGAAACAAAAAATTATCTGTAGACTTTGTCAGCTACCAATTTTCTAAACTGTGACTGTTTATGGTCTGAATTCAATTTATGTCATTAAAAAGTGCAAGAGGAAACAATGGTGCTCAGCATATCTTTACAAAGAAGGCTCTGTTGACTCATGTGCGTTCCTTTTCTATAAGTTGTTGATGTTCAGAAGCTTCTGAGTAAGCAACTCTTGAAGAAAATGTTGTTGTGTGCTGTCCCTAGTCATCTGCAAGGCGCTTCATTGTGTGCATTGCTCTGTTTCATTTGCTTATGTTCATAATGCTTGTCGTAATTGATCTTTGTCACGCTTCTGAATTACCTGATTGAAATACTTATTTAAGAAAGAAAAAGTTCCCATGTTGAATGACCTTGCTATCTCTAAGGTTGCTTTGAAGGTTTAAATTTCTTCATGCTGTGTCTTGGTCTATTGCTACCATCTTAATGATGCTTTTAGGCCATAAAGCACTCGAGATTCCTTGCTCATTTTCTCTCCTTTTTTTTTTTGGTGCAGGAAGTTAGTTTTAAGGGTTCTACATTGGATTTGGAAGAAATATGTCTCAACTACTTGAAAACAGTGTAGGGAAATATTCTTTTATTCCATGATAATAATGCTGTGTGCAGAAGTTTGTTCTCATTGATGATCATCGCATATATAGTTTTCTCTAAATGAGAAATAATTTGGGTGGCACATTTATATGTGCTTAAATGTGCTAAATGCAATCCTTTCTTGAGAAGATATAAGTTCTTCTGTGAGAACATTGGGTTGATACCTTGTTAGAACTGCCCGTTGCTACTTGATAGTCCCAAGTTTTGGAACTTATTGCTTTGTAGCTTGTCTGAATTTCATAGGTTTGCATCAGGAGAGAAGAACGTGTCAAGCTATTAAGAGGTCTCATTATAAGTATTTTATTTCTTTGTCATAGGGTCATAGAGCTCACTACCACATAGTGAGATTAAGAGTCTGTCTAAGAGTGTTCCAGCCTCACTAAAACTTCATGGGTTCCTTTCTTTCCTTCTCCACTTCTATTGCCTATTTGTGCGGATCTAACGGAGCAATCCCTTTGATTCTTAAATTGAGAAATGCTGTGTCTTGTATTTTCCCTTCAAATTGTGGTGTTCTTTTCAATTCCCTGCCAGGGTTCTCTTCCATTCTTAATTTTTTTTACGTTCTGTGCAGTGGTCATGCTGCGACAAAGAATGGCCTAGAGAAAGGTACGCTAACTCTGAGCCACAAGGTGTCAGTGTAATTTTGTGCCAGTTGGCTTTTGAATACTCTCTCTCTCTCTCTCTCTCTCTCTCTCTCTCTCTCTCTCTCTCTCTGTGTATATTGGCACACAGTGTGTTCTGTGCAGTAGCTTCTGTATAGATTCTTATTTGTTTGAGTTGTGTCCTTACATGGTTGAATATACATGCTCAGGTGGCACGCATATGATTGGTAAAAGAGACTTGGGTCACTTGCCGGAAGTTCTTGATAAGAAAAAGAAGAAAAGAAGTGGCAAGAGCAATGTTGATGCTGCAAATCATCAAACTCAGGAGATGAAGAACGGCGCAGTAGATGAAAATGTGAAATGCAAAGAGAAGAAGAAAGGGAAAAAGAATTCTGATATTCCGGGTAAGGACAGTAAATTGAAAGAGCTAGAAACTGATATGACTTCTGGATTGCAGTCAGATGAGATTACCGTGAAGGAAAAGGATAAAAGAAGTAAGAAAAGAGAACTGCTTTCTGAATCTTTTGTTCCTGAAGAGTTAGTCTCTTTTGAGGGAAATGACATTGTTTCCTCCAAAAATGCGAAGAAGTCTAAAAGTAAGAAAGAGAAATCTAAGCATAAATCAGATGATGATGATGAGCAGCACGCTGCAAAGGACAAACAAGATGATGTCAAAACAAAAGTAGAGAATGCTGGTGGGGTATCCTCTAAGGACAGTGATACTAAGATTTCGGATGAGGGCATCAAGGTTAAAAAAGGTTCCAAGAAAAGAAAAAGGCTTGAGTCCGACGAAAATGAATGTAGGCCTTTTGATCAGGATACACTTGATGAACCCAAACGGAGAAAGAGTGGTGATGGTAAGGATGACAAGGTTGACGAACAACTTGCAAAATCAAACGCATCAGTAATCAGTAACGGAGCTAACGACACGGGAAGTAATGGACAAAATGGTCAATGCAATCTTACTGAGAAGACTCCTATTAAGCACTTTAATGATCCAGACAATGTCAAAGAGAATTATGGAGAAGAATCTGCTAAGAGGGAAAACATGAAAAAGCAACGTAATGGCTCTGCAGAGGTATGATTGAGATCTAATGATGTTATTGCATCCTGATTTCTGTCTTAAGGTCATTTTAAACTTCATAGTGATATCCTTGTCATTTGCTCATGCTAGAATTGCTCTTCTGAAAAGCATATTTGTGGCATCGCTGCCCTCATTAGAAGTATATCCAGGATAAAGCCCCTCCTCTTCCTTTTTTGTCTGTTTGTATTTTAAGATGTGTTTAAGTATACTTAACCAATCATAGATTAAGGAGTTGTTGTAACCAATGTAGCCCTATGATCTCTCTAATTGTGCATTCTTCCTATGATCCACCTGTTTGTGCATCTTTCTAAGTGTTGACCCATGCATAAAATTATGTGTAGGCATATAAAACACGTCACTCGTGATCTCTCCATGTGTCCGTGCACATGCTTTTCTGTAGTTTAATAGATAATTCCAGTTGAAGCATATATTGGGAGGGTGCTTGCAGCAGAGGCAGATGGTTTAATTAGAATTAGAATTTTCTTTTGCTAAAATTCTTCCAAATACCTTTGTTAGGCGGAGTTCAGTTTAACTAAATGCTCTTACATATCAAGATGGAGCTGTGATCAAATGATATTTCTATTAACATTTTTTCAATTCTGGGATAATGGTTAACTCAAGTAATATTTTTCCATCATAACTGATCACTTATCTAATTCTCTATCCTAGTACAAGAGAAGAGTCTTATACTCAATCATGTCACTAATTTCCTAGTGTTTGCCTAATAAGTGATTTGGACAGAGCTAACTGTTCCTTAATGTTATTGTCACTCTTTGCAGTACCTTGGCCAGAAGCGCATTATATGTTTGATATTGTCTTGATGTTGTTCTGTGACGCCTTCCGACTGAAATAGTCCAGCTCAAATGAAATTCAGATAATGGATATTTCATGCAAACACCAAGGACTACTGCTGACCAATATAAAAACTACCTTTCCAATTTACAGAAATTTAATTCCGGAAGATTCTCTCCCTCTCTCTTTTTTTTTTTTTGGGTACTGTAGCACGATAGGTTCATACAGGTGATGCCACTCAGTGGGCAAGGCTTTGTTTGGGTCTTTGAGGAATTTGGGTCCGAGAAATATTTTTTCTCCAAATGTGTTAGAATTTGGTTGGCCAGGGAAACACAACTGCAACCCTAGGCGAGTGTTCATATCTTTGAATATCTATCTGCTAATTATGCTTTCTCAATTATAGGGGTTTTTTTTCCCTCCTAGGGTAATTATTTTTTAAGGTTCAAGTGACTATTTTCCTTTGGTTCTTAAGTATCTCCATTTGAATTTGTATAAATGTAATTTCTTGACTGAAAGACTTCCTTAATCCTTCTCTGTGAATAAATTCACTGAATTGGTACATATTTCAGCCTACAGCAGCAAAGGCGTTTCAAAGGATAAAAGTTGATGAAGTGGTATATGTTGATGATAGACTTAAGGATAATTCCTATTGGGCTAAGGTGATTTTCTGTTTCGTTCTATGAAGCTATTTTTTTTTATTCAATGTCCTCTGCTAGTTTGACATGGAAGCTCAGTCTCTTAATGCGTGCTAGTTTCTCAACTGTATATGATAATTCCCCAGGATGGTGCAGAAACTGGCTATGGTGCAAAAGCACAAGAAGTTCTCGGGCAAGTTAGAGGAAGGTATGTTACAAGTTGACTATAGTGGTTCTAATTTGCTACCTTCTCAACTTAAATTAGATCTCTGGAATTAATGATTTTTGTAGAAGGCTGACTGGTTGAAAATTGCAATTTCATTCCCTTTCATGAGAAAACAATGTCCAAAACAATGTTCTTTCTCTTTTTCTTGAATGAGGGAAACTTTTACTTATAGCAATTTTTGTCGAGTTTCTTTTGTGTTTGTATTATCCTTGGTATTGAGATTGATCAGCTATTAAAGTTTGTCATAAATTCACATGCTTTTCTAGCTGTGTATTGCAAAGAATATTATTATAGAAATATTGAAGATTCTCCGGCTAAAGATTGCTTCGTTGTGCATGTATTTAGTAAATTTGTACGTACTTTATTTTTCTAACATAAGCACTTTATTTTTCTATCCCCCTTGGACAGTTGATTTGTAGAAATGACAGTACCTTATGATGCTATGAATGTAGAATAGATGAGCACTAAATACTTTCGTGGGTGAAGTATGAGTGACTAGTGAAAAAAAAAATTAGGGAATGCTCTTTTGTGGTTGCATCAGGTGGCATGGTCACATGATTGAATCACTCAAATATTTGTATATTCGCCTTTTTTGCCAACGCCAAGCCATCTGTATCTTTTCAATAAGATCAAAATTGCATCCTTAGTGCCTCACCAGGACAAGTACCGAGCAGGGTGTATCCTCCAACATACGGTCGATGTGTTTTTCCCTATGAGGAGCCAAGTGCACATATCACCATTTGTTTCTTGTTTGTGCTTTTTTGAGGTTCTACTTATCTTTTGGAGGAAATTATCCAAAAAATCCTAAAATTATTTTATGATTGCTAATTCAGTCTTAAACTTTTGAATTTGGTCAATTTAGTCATGAACCTTGTGATAATTTGCCAGTATAGTTCTTTCAGCCAATTTTGATAGAAAATCGCTGACATGGCCATAACTGTTTACATGGCATAGCTGGAGTTGACATGGCGCAATTGATGCTAACATAGATGATTCTTATAATGTTTTAGAATTTTCTGATTTTTTTATTTTATTTTATTTTTTCTTTCTTTCTTTCTTTTTTAATAGCTCACTGTTCACTTCCCACAAGGCTTGTGGGGGTGGCCAGGGCCTCGCCGACCATTGGGCCATGTCAGCGGCTGAATTTGAGGGACATTGTTGACCAAATTTAAGCACAGATTAGGGCTGCCTCCCCCCATGGCCAGCGAAGGTTGGCAGCCATCACCTAAGCCTTGATAACCTCCACTAGCCCTTTCAAGAAGTGAACGGTGAAAATGAAAGGAAAAGAAAAACTTAGAAAACATAAAAAAAAAATGCAGAAATCATCCGGTTAGTGCTGACTGGGCCGTGTAAGATGGCCAGCAGCCACGACAACATTGCTGGCCAAAATTGGTCCCAATGTCGACATTGGTAAATTGTCAAAAGGTTTAGAACTCAATTGACTACTGTACAATATGTTTAGGATTTTTCAGACAATTATCCTTATTGTTGTTTTCCTGGGCTTTCTTGGTACAGTTTCTTCTTTGACAAATGATGCGATTTTCCTTATCTCTTTTGTGGGAATTTATTCCATTATGAATGTTTGACACTTTCAATGACTAAGTAAACTTCTGAACTAAATGGTCGTGTCTATAATGTTTACTTTTCTTGACATTTACCACATTGTTCTATATAAGTTATATATTTTTTCCTTTTCTAATGGATAGATCTTCTTCCATTTCTTCCCTTGTAGTGCGATAATGATATACAGCCATAATATTTTTAAGTATGATTAGTCTTTTTGCCTTTAAATAGTCTTTCTTATGGCATTACAATTAATAAGTATTTGTGTATAGTCACGTGACTTTTGTTGATGTTGGAGGGTTGAGATCAGAAGTTATTTAAGTCCTTATGGTTGAGATGTAGCAATCTCTGAGGTCCTGTAAGTCCTTATGTCACTTGAGTCACTTTATCATCAGTTTTGTCTTCTCAACAAAAGATTGTTGGCAATTTACCACTCGAATACGTAGTTTCTGTTCAAGCTTTAATTCTCAATTCTTGCCTTGTTTTGCTATCTTTTACTTCTTTAACTTCACCTTGACACAGTTGAAAATCCAAACAATGGCTAGAATTTAAATTCTAGGGTTCAGAAAATCCAGTAATTTTTATTGAAAGACAAAAAGCAGTGATAAATGGACAAGAACCTAGTTGTATTAGATTTATAGAGTAACAAGATTGAGATTCCTGATTAAACACAAATAAGTTTCTTATCTTGATCATCCAGATTCATAGAAAAGCACGTGTATCACCTGACCACGTGTCAATATGGATAACATAAGAAGAGACTAATTAAAGAAGAATATTTGAAGTACCAAAATCAAGATTATGCTCCTTTATCGTTCTCCCCTGGTAGGAATGAATGAAGCTCGGATTTGAAGATTTTGACTACTTCGGTATAAATTTTACGAAATCTGTTTTCTTCATCTATTCTTCAAAACTTCATGGACTTCTGGTAGCTGTCATTTCACTGAAAACTTTCTATCCATACTGTCCTATTTTTTGTCAGCATCGTTCTTCTCCAATTGGAGAAAACTCGACCTCAAGTTTTGAGATATGAGATCAACATGCATACCCACACCGTCACTAACTCTCCTAGTTGTCTCGAGGATTACTGATGCTTTTTTTCTTAACCAACTGTATAAGAACTGGTAAGGTTGAATGACTTGGGTTTCTGCAATACCTGGTACATGTGTTATATCTTAGTAAGTGAGCTTAATAATTATGGCATCTTCCTATAGACTTTAGCAATTCCTTTGTCTGAGATTCTCTCTACCTGTGGCAGGGATTTTCGGCATGAAAAGACAAAGAAGAAGCGTGGAAGTTACAGAGGAGGACAAATCGATCTGCAATCTCACTCGGTGAAGTTTAATTATTCTGATGATGAGTAAACAAAGAGTTCTCAATTGAATCTATAAGGGCCTAAATGATTTTGAGATCCCACCGGAGGAAATTAAGTTTATGAGGATCCGCAAACCGAGTTCTCGTCTTTTGGACGGGCAAGCTTCTGCTTTTTGGCTTGATGTCTGATTAGCAGAATAATCATTTTTGTTGTGTTCTATTCTTGGCCTTAGTTGAGTCCCGTACTTGCTTTCTTTTAACACAAACGCCTCATCAGATGGTTGTGTACATTCAATAGTATTCACCACAGCCTGCTTCTTGGTCTTTTTGGGCTTTTCTCTTGGGAAACGCTTTCTTTTGTTCCGTTGGATCTGGTGAGATACGTTCTTGAAGGATCTTGATACGCATGAGGTCGTTCTTTAGTGTAAAGCTGATCTGTACTTGGTATGGCAGTAGGGAAGGCTAGTGAAAAGTCTTGGTCTTCCCTTCCTCGAGAAGCAAAGCTGCTGGAGTATTCCTTACGGCAAGGAGGGACCCGCATCGTCTGTCCGGGACCCTGCAAAGCGTTTAGGGAGGGTGGTTGATAATTGCCGCCCCACAAACGCCATTTCCACATGGGAGTTTTTTAATCCAAGCTTGTTCGTCAAAGTGGCTTCGTCGTATCGACATTTTCTTGACAACTTCCTTCCGTAGTTGGAGGGTGACTGATCTGGCTTAGAGGCAGCTAGATCTTTCCTGAAGTTACTGTACCTCTATGGACGCTGTCGGGCAACAGCGCTCTCCTCCGGCGCTCCTCCCGCGCCGATGTATCTTGGTGAGTTAGCGCTTGTTGAGAGCTTGCCAAGATTATAGTTCGACCTTGAAACCATTTAACAAGAACATTAAGAGAAGGCATAAAAAGACCATTCATTGACGGGGAAGTAAGTCCAAAAGCTTTGTGGGTGCACTTCGAGCGGTCCTAGCCCTTAAACGCAATGGATTCATAGCAACATAACGCAATCCGAATTGCTGGTTTAGCTTTTAGTGCGCTCCCTTTGAATCAAGGCCAATGCAAATCGGAGAAAAATTAATCACCTAAGTATCAACAACGAGAAATTTCAATCACTTTGCTTACGTGATTTTTGTAAATAAAATTATATTATAATTTGATTTAAAAAATAGTCTCATGAAATTTTAATTTTTCTTTATCTTATATAGCTTTCTAATTTATTTAAATTAAATTCATAATTAGCTAAACAACAACAAAAAAGAGGAGGAGAGTCTAGATGGGAAGGGCCACAAGCCCTTGCTATCGGTATCACTGCTTCTATCACCATTGCCCCCACCATCAACTGTACTTTTATACCAAACTCATTTTCCGACATTTTATCTTTTAATTTAACTATCATATGTTTTTCTGAAGCATAAAATCCATGAAGTACATTATTATTGGGGCGCTTGACAAAAGTTATCCCTATGAATTCACTTGATTTTGGAATTGAGCTCAATGGAAGGAATATGATAGCAAGAAACAATATAGCTATTATTTTTCTGAGGTCATTTTATCATACTAGATTATTCACATACAAAATTTTGTGATACATAATATTAGATCTCATAAAAAGTACAGTTAAGTGATGTATATTATATATTGTGATGGATTTACTTCACCATGTCACATCAAAAGAAAAGAGATTCACAATGTCTTTTTTAACTTTTCCTCATAATTCAATATGGTCATTGAATATTATTTGTTCAATTTAATATATCAACCTTTTAAAATGTATGCGTGTTCAACTTTCAGGTCACACACCTCAATCACTATCGACACGCTATCTTATCGGTCGATTAGGGAGAGAGAGAGGTCCGATGTTGACTACATCAGCAACAAAGGTGGTGGTAATGATCGATAATCAAGCCTTTTTCAAAAACTTCAAGTTAAATTGAACGGTAAAATGTTTGCAGATGAAATTGAATAAGCAGCCCAAAATTTTTTTTTCCCTTTTTATATCAACGGTATGTATGCAAATATTGTGTTCACGCTTCCCCTTGATGTTCGTAGCTCTTCTTGGCCCTTTCGAGGGATCACTTTGATTCTCCCGCCGTCCCTAGTGACGGTGGAGACTCGCCTACCCAAAAATCACAAACTTTACACATTACAATACATTTATCTCAAATTTTTTTATTGACTCAAAAATTCCCAAATTCTAAATCCGTGATACATTTACCATAAACTTTTTTGTGATACCAAAAACCATAAATTATGACACATCTACCATATTTTTTTTTCTTTTTATCTTCTCTTGGCCCTCACTAGCGGGCGTCAGCGAGGCCCACTGTCACGAAAAAAAGAGTTTAGAGTATGTGTCACTGGAAGTATACTTAAAAAAAATTATGGTAAATGTGTCACAATGTGTATAGTTTGATGGGTAAAGTTTGGGATTTTTCGTGATATTAATTTAAGAAAGAAAAAATAAATAAATAGGATTGCTCCTTTCCAGGTTGTACGTTTAATTAGTCTTGTGAACGTGTTTGCAGGGGTCCAGATGGACATTTCCAGGAAGTTTCGTGGGATAATGGACTTACGAAAAGGCCGAGAAAAGCACAAAGGAAGGAAATTGCGCAGAAATGAGGGACTGAGTATTTAATGCCGTCCTGGTATCTACTCTACTCTTGTCTCGCGTGCAGGAAAGTCCTGGTGTTCTTTCCCCTCTTGGCTTTCAACAGTACGTCCATGGCCTTTGAACCTCCCTCTCCTTCATCCCACTCATCTTGAGGCCTCCTCCAGAGTCTTCTGAGAGACATTTTGCATGTTCTTGCTCTGGCGAAGGGACTCGATTGCACTAATCCTGTGA
The DNA here is from genome assembly GCA_030064385.1 of Melaleuca quinquenervia. Lineage (NCBI taxonomy): Eukaryota > Viridiplantae > Streptophyta > Magnoliopsida > Myrtales > Myrtaceae > Melaleuca > Melaleuca quinquenervia. The sequence goes on from CM057720.1 coordinate 12,616,001, forward strand.
TAAGGTAAGTAAGGTTATTGAAATCATTCTTTCCTGTGGTGTCATTGAGCAAACCATATTGTTGGACCTTGCAAAGGCAGCAAAATTATATGGCCTTAGAAGCAATTTTGTCTCATCAGTTTCTCCTAATTCTGTTCTAGTTGGACTTATGGATAAATTTTCGACCAAAAAAATGGACTTATCCATAAAAGGAAATGCCTATTAGATGTAAATAACCCACGAAATACAGCAAAAATAAACTTGATCCTACGTTGATTCGCAGCAAGGCGAGACACAGTCATTCCATTGTTCCATAGTCCAAGTCAAGGTCATGATATTCAAAAGTACTTTGAGACTTTTTATGGCGAGCAATCGTCTATTGTTATCATCTTCAACGTCCTTTTAGCTTTACAACTGGAATGTGGTTGATGAGAGGGTTGGCTAAGTATCCTTTACAGCTGCTTCCTTTTGCCCTTTTCTTTCTTTTCTTTTTTAACTTTTAAAATTGCAAAGCAAAAAATGAAATTTCTTCATTAACATCAGCTGATTTGCCTAAATAAAAATAATTAACGTCTCCTTCTTATCATTTTTATATTGTCTATATGACTGTCGATGTTAATTTAAATGCGAACCAACGTCCAAAAGAAAGTGACAAGGGGTGCCAACCCTAGCTTCACCAGCGAAGGCCGACTATCCTCATTCATTAATTTGAGAAATTTAAAATTTGATTGCGGTATTTGAAAGTTTTAAAAATTCGACTGTGCAGAAGGTTAACTCGACAAGCTATAAGATTTTCCGGGCACTAAATCTCCTTTCATAATTGATAAGAAGAGGTTATTGTGCTTGGTTTCCATCCTTAAGGTAAATCATAGAAAGATTGTAAGCTTAAAGTATGCATCTCTATCGATTGTTCCATTTAAGTGAGATTAAAAATAAATTGACGGAGTGCCATACAATTTTGATGGGTGCCATACATAAATTCTGGTCAAATTAGGTTGTGATTGTCCTGTAAGATATTGATAGAATATGACAACAACATGAGTACCGGGTTCTCTCTTTCCAATTCCTGAGTGTATTGATTTGTATAAGGTAGTACATGACGTCATTTTACAAGCAGTCCGCAATAAAAGAGGGTTAAGACATAATATATCCTAATTCATTTTTGGATAGACATCTTTTCTTTTCTTTTTTCCCCAAGAAAAAGGCAAAACAACTCAAGTGCTTTATCGATATCCTTTACCTTTCGATGGATTATTTCTTGGATGCTATGATTTTAAATGGACTTGAAGATTTCTTGACTACACACGATACATAAAAAGGGTTCAATTACAACTTTAATCATCTAGCTCTTTTTTGTGATTGTGCAATTGGCCTCTCATCTTTATTTTTCTAACAAGAACTCAATTTTTTCAATGGATAAAATTAAGTCCTTTGCATCAACTACAATTACTAGTATTGTCAAACTGTAGACAGAATGTGTTGAATCGGTAGTGTCAGAACCAATTAGGGGTTACATTAGAGTGCTGCAAAACTAGAACACATATGGATCAGTGTAGACAGAATGTGTTGAATCGGTAGTGTCAAAACCAATTAGGGGTTACATTAGAGTGCTGCAAAACTAGAACACATATGGATCAGTGCCCTTGCTCACCACCACTCTTAATGGTGTTGGAGGAGATCTAATCTCCAAAAGAAGCACAATGGGAGGAAGAAAGGGAGAATCTAGATAAAGGTTGTTGGATCCTTAAAAGTAGCTGAGTCTCTTGATCTCTTTACTACAGAAAAAATTTGGCTACATGACTTCACACACGAATACTTTGACCATATCAACAAGTGGCCGTGGTGATTAATAGAATGATTTGATTGAACAAATTGAGAAATTTAGAGGATGCCATAGTTGAAAAGAGTTGAAAGAACTAAAACTATATTTAAACCTTTTTCAATATGGTTGAAACACAAAATTCCATCCCTCAAATTAGTAATGGACATCTATTGTGATATGGTTGGCAAAACTGTTCAGTGGCATTGGAAAATTTTCAGCTTGGTAACAGGAGTTCACCCATTCAAACTAGCAACTACATACAAATTTCTATAAATCGCAATCCCTAGCATTGATCTTTGTTTGGTGTTAAGCCGGCTTGTAGGACCTACAGATTATTCATGGACTTTCAAATAGTCGAGTCTCCATATTGGGCCCTAAATTATAATAGAAATGGATGTCAAACTAGAATTAGCTGGCCTAGATGTACCTAATTTGTGTTTTCATACAAAAATTTTATGCATATGTTTTTTTGATGGTTTTTAGTACATTGGATGGCGAGGAACATAAACACATTCTTCAAATTAGGATCATAAGCTCAAACTTTGCCAACATTGATTTGTATAGTCGATTCTTTTTATGATTTACTAAAATTTAACTAGTTTGAAGTTGGGATGGCAATTTGATGTCCCCATATTTATATATGCATTGCCTAATCCTGAATGGAGTGGGTAAAACCCGTAATCAATAGCTTTAACCTTCAAAATGGATAATGGGAGCACTTTGTTTGAGGGGATGGGCATGACCCTTTTTATCCTACCCCACCATTTCTTCTAAATTTCCTAGGTTTATGCATGTGTGCTTTTTACCATATGTATATGTACATATGTCGACTTCAGAATCTTCATTATTTAGTAAATGAATATATATTCCTTCCTAAACTAAAAGTTTAAAGCTTTCAGATCGATTTTCAAATTGAATCGGTCTGGTTTTCTCATATGTACTCCCTAGTTCGTAATTCCCCCCTTCTCTCTCTAAAACTCCGACCTCAGTCTTCCCTTCTCTTATCTTCAGCATTCTTTGCACATGATTTTCACCAAGTTCTAAACTTTTCTCCCTTCATTATTTGATTGAAGTGTAAATCCTTTTCCCATCTCCCCTCACCATTTTCTTCTTTTATTAATTTCGCTATTTTCTTTTACCCCAAATGTCAATCATTACACATCCAGAAAATAAACATAAGATCACATTAGTAAACTCTTAAATAGAATTAGAGAGCCAATGCAAAAAGAAGATAAATAACAAAAAAAAAAAGGAGATGTTACCCCGTCGAAGAGGGATTACAATATCCAATCCGTTTACAATATTTTGTCTATTTTTTTTTTTTATCTTCTTGGTTTTTGCCTGCAAAATATAATCATCTGCTTTTATCATGACATGTTTTTATCTATTTTATTCATTCAATTCCATGGGGGTTGCTTCTCCTTCTCCTTCTCCTTCTCCTTCTTCTTCTTTCAAAATAATGATTTTTCACTACATGTATCCTTCAAGTGCACCCGGATTGCATGCGAGTATTTTTAACTTTTGAAATAATATTATTCTTATGATTTGTTATTGCTTGTGTTGCTGGTGTGAAGAATAACATAGCCATTCTTTGTTGGTTAATTGACACATGCAACAATTCAATAAAAAAAAAATTTAAGTCCAATTATACACGTTATTGGTGGTGGACTTAATAATGGTCTATTTTATAAAATGACTCCATTTTGTTTTGTGTATTTCATGTTAATAGTTTCATCTCCAAAAAGATATGAGTTTACTTTTAATTCAACCATTTCTATGGAAATTTTATATGAACGCTATAAAGTAGATTCATTAATAGGGAAAAGGATTAGCGGAAAAGAGAAAAATTCAAATGTGAACGATATATGATTATGTTCTTATATTGATTGTTTTTATGAAATTATGTTCGAAGCAAAAAAAAACAAAAAAAAAAACAAAAAGGCATCAAAATTCACAAAAATATTATGAAAATTAAGCTTCTTAATGCATGAAAATAGCACGAAGATCAAATGCCAATCAATTTGAAGGAGAAAATGCAATGAATGGAGAAGGGTGCCATATTGTGAATCTCCATCGATGAATTCTTTGGGTGGACGCACCTGTGATGAGAACTTGCTAGTTGTGATACAATATTGAAGGGAAAGATTATTCAAATTTGAATTTCATATCTTAGAGAATTTGTGATTTGAGGAGTTCTTAAATTGTAACTACCAATATTTTCTGTAATCAAATTATAATTTATACATATATGTGATTTAAAATCATTTTTTAATAAGGAAAAAATGGATGATAGTATGCTAAATATTTTACGAGATCTTGAGAGTCATTTTCTAATTAAATTGTGATTGATGATTATTTCATCTACATATTATTTATTTTCTCTGCTAGATATACAAATTACCATATGCACTAATGTTTAGATAAGTTTCGTTTCTTCAAGAATAGGAAAACCTGTAATTCAAAAGTCTTCTTCTCATTGCACGATAAATTTTGTTGTTGCTATCTTTATCAAGAGTGACTAGATTATAAATGATTCTTCTCCCCCTATGTCAAGTTTTAATCTGTGATCTTTACCACTAACTAACAACTATATAAGAACCGATTTATTATTATTATTTTATATTGTGGAAGTCGAATGTATAGTGATTTTTGAACAATCGTTCGGTCTACTTTGGTGAGTATTTTCCTAATTCCACACATAGCGAATGACCGCCGTCGCGCGATGTTAGGCCTTAATAATTCACTTAAAACATATATATTACCAAATTTATTGTATTTACCTCTCAAAGGTGCATTTCTTCTCTCTTGTTTGGTCTGATAATGGATATGAGTTCACCCACTCGAGTCTTGATTCGACTAATGTATGCAAGATCACGATGCATCAATTCTTTTTTCCGGTGATCTCAAAGAGTTGAATTGAGTAGAAATCAATCCCTACTTCAACCGAAGAAAAAAGAAGTAAAATCAGTTCTTCATTTGAGAGGATCAAAATTCTTAACACCGAAAAGAAGTTGAAAGTCAACGTTGAGAAAAATTTTATTGAATTCAAATTTAGAGGGTCATGCTAAAGTATGAGTTTCTGTGCTCGTTGCCAACATGTGTCCATGAAATTCGGGCTTCATTGGATAATTTAACATGTTGTCGTACCTCAATTCTATCCAATTTTATTTTAACTGTGGGGCTTTCCGTTTTATCAAATTCCTTGTACATTTCTAATTCGGCTTACTCGTGAGAGAGAGCACTTAATCTCATGAGTCATTTCTAATCTGTTAAAATACCGACTCCTTACTTAAACTTCCAGATTGAATTCTCTAATGGATAAAATATTCATCGATTACTTGCCAACTTGGTTTTTCTTAATCTATATCGCATATGATTAAAGGGTATTTTAATTATATGCATGGATTTTTTTCATTGATCTTTTGAAAAGTTTAAGGTTGCAGTGGCCATTGGATTTGCTTAGTTTATGACATACATGATTCAAGCTATGATTAACTCTCACTAAGGAAAAAAACACAACTAAGTTTAAGATCATACACATCACTGGAGCATTAAGTTGTGAGTAAACGAACCATTTATTCAGCAAATACTTTAATTGACATCCAATGTTAATATGATGACTCACGATACTTTCTGTCTTTTTTTTTCTCATTCGAACTTTTCACTTGTCCAATTTTTATTGGCACATTTGAACTTTTCACTTGTTTAATCTCGATTGACACATACAAATTGCTCGATCCATATACATCGTGTGAAATTGACGACACTCGTATTCGAAAATTGGGATCTTTGGACTCATGGTGCAAAGAGCATTTGCCATTTTTCCATTCATGTAGAACCACTGATTGTCTTTTTCAATTGACAGGACATCACCGTCACGTTCCGACAAAGGAGGCAGCAACCAAGCAATTTCCTGGTAATGTTTCAGTTTGACTTCCGAGGCCCCCCCGAAAGTACTTTAAAGATTCGCGTCTTTATATAAAAAATTCGAAAAGCACTTTTGGCATTTAGTAACGAGGTAAATTATTGTAAGAGAAGCAAAAGTTACTTTTGGTTAAGTAACTTTTGGTTAAGAATCCTTTTCAATCTATATATCGGCCACGTAATTCTATTTTTCTTGTTAAATTCGGCCACGTAATTCTATTTTTTTTTTTGTAAATATGGCCACGTAATTCTATTCGATACTATTATTTTTATTTTTTTGTCTTTATAGAATTTTAAATCAATTTACTCTCGCAAAAATTCAGTCTTCCATAAGATTATTCTAGGCTCGTCTCTTATTCTCTCTATCAAACCAAAAATAAAATATATATGTGAAGTTGACTGTCGCAATGCATCTTCACTTTTTCTCCTTCTTTTTTTTTTCAATCTATCTTATTCACCACTTGTTTTTTTCTTTCCCTCTTTTTAGCTCTTCGATGTTTTTTTTTTAAAGAATAAAGAGGATTGCCACCAATTGTTACGGGGTCATTCGCTCAATTCTACTATAATTAAGTCCGACATGCGAGCATGAGAACTCATCACGCTTGGCCATACGTTTTCAAATCTCATTAATTGGCAAAAATCCTACCTGCTACTTATGATAAGTAAAAAAAATTCATTTTTTTCCATCAATGATAATTGATAATAACAGAGCTATTCACCACACAAATTTATCTAATTAAGTACGATTAACAAGGCATTTCGGTATTCTTTAATTATTTTTTGCTCCAGAAATAAATAAATAAAGTAAAATCGAAGGCATAAATCTAGTTTCCTACCCCCCCGAAAGAAGCATTAAAGCTGATTAAAATTCACATTAAGCGAATAAAACGACAAGTAACGGCAAAATCAACAACAGTATCTCGTTTTCTCTTTTTTCCTTTCCTTTCCTTTTTTCCCCCTCGTTTCCTGCCGAGTATGCTGGGCCCCACCACGAACAACCCTAGGGTCGTCTTCGCGTTGAAGCTTTTCGTATTTACTTTTTCCCTTGACTGTCGAGACGAGCGAAGCGAAAACTTCTGCGCTGAAGTTCCTTCTTCCTCTTCGAGTGGAGCCTGCGATATGTGCTTGTGTTGTTATGGTGGTGAGCTCCGAAACGCCGGGAGCGTCTGACGGTGCCATCTCTCCTGCGACAAAATTTTTCTACAGATACAAATGGCCTACCCGTTCCGAGGCTCGCCGTACCGGAGGCGGCGTGACGTGGAGGCCGGAGGCGGAGCCTCCGACGATTTCGGCGACGGATCGCCCTTGGATCCGTTCGACATCACCAGCACGAAGAACGCTCCGGTCGATCGCCTCAAGCGATGGCGGGTACGGTGCTCTCCCTGCGTTTGTGGCGTTTCGTATTTTTGGATGATGGGGGAATCGGTGTGTTATGAGGTTGAGTTGCGGAGGTTTTTGAGTTCCTGTGGTTTGCTCTTTTTCCTGTTTCTGTGACTGAAGTAGTCACAACTTGACCACTGTGATGACGGAGTATATTAACCTGGCAAAACCTATATGCTTCTTTGTTAGTGACTGGGGGCGGGTGGGTCCTGATTTCAAAAGTTGATGTCTACTATAGTGACCTTAGTGATTCTTCAGAAGTAGAAGCAAATAGGGAACTACCGGCTGAGGGGCGGTTTTGAACTTTTGCTGCTGAAGGTTCCTTTTAACTTTATTGATTTTAAGTTTAGCATGTGTTTAGGGGGGCTTATTAAATTGGAGAAATTAATTGGCTTCTATGTCATGAATGAGTAGCGTATGATATTAATTTAAACCCTTTAAAAATCGCTTGGAAGACATCCTATGGCTCCTAGCACATCGAAGCACAGCACAGTACCATGGCTATAATGGTAGCTAAGTCACGAAGAAAAGGTCATATTAAACATAAAAAATTGACTTCAAGGATGAAGTTGGTTTCCATTAACCACATCAGGTTTTACTGTAGTCAGTGGCAACCAGTGTGACTCTAGTGTTTTACAGCAAAAGCCTTTTGGAAAAGATCAACTGGCTGATGTAGTGGCTTCATTGATGCCTTAAGCAGCTGAGGGGTGTGTTTGCAGTGCCTTCTAGCTTTAATGTTCTTTTTTTTTTCCCACAATCTTGCAACTATGTTGATTTTATTTAGTGTAAAACACTTGTGAGCTTTGAATAATGTACTCAATTGACAAATCAAATCATATACACTTCATAATGTTTTGTAGTCTGAATAATATTCTAAAGGTTTTGGTTGGATGATCAGTTAGTTAGTTTTTGCCTGAAAAAGACTTGTCTAATTAACCAAATATCTATAATATGCTCATCATGTCCCATTATCTTACACTCATAGGCTTGTGATCGATCACTTTATATGGGAAAGTCAAAGTTCCTTAACACTGATGTCTCAGCTAAAGCACACATGGGCATATTGCATGGGTCATGTCGTGTGATAAAATGTGATATGCCGTGCCTGCTTTTTACATGATCATTTATTTCTATCCGACAATACTTTCTTGTAATTTGTAAATTATATCCGTTTGTTTTAACTGATTCTTCTTTATGGGATTATTTCTATTCCTGAGGCTGATTCTTTGATGCATACTGTGTGATTTTACTTATTTATTTTTTTTCCCTTCTTTTACTACTCTCCTAATTTTCTGTCAAACGATTATTAAATGCAAATTGGTCTAATGTCTAATGCAGCAAGCGGCACTTGTTCTGAATGCCTCTCGCCGCTTTCGATACACCCTGGACTTGAAGAAGGAGGAAGAGAAAAAGCAAACACTGAGGAAAATTAGAGCAAATGTGCAAGCCCTACGGGTACAAATTTCTCCATACTGGCTGTGATAGTTTTGTGCCATTTCTGTGATATAAGTAATAATTCGGAGTTTGTTTTCTTGGAATTAGGCTGCACATCTCTTTCAAGCTGCTGGTAAACATGTTAATGGTACTTTCCACCTTAACTTCTGCATGAGTCACTGCAATTAGGTTGTAGTTGATGTTAGATGTTAACCATTTTATAGAAGTTGATTGATATATTCTTTTTATAAAGCAAATTGACATTAATTTTTAAATAATTTGCTTAACTTCTTTATTTTTTTTTTTTTTTTTGTGGAACATTTGTTTTCTCTAGAAATTGTTTTTTAGGAATTTTGTCATCTTGCTAATATTGGTGATTGTCCCATATTTGATTGTTTACATGAGATTTTTTCAACTTAGGGTGAGTTTTAGATTGAACAATAAGCGAAAAGGAAAGGTTCATGCTTATGAGGTTCTAACAATGGTAAATTTTGTGGTTGTTAGATTTTGTTTATGGCTTAAATTTTCTTTGGTTAAGGATAGCCTTATTATTGTTAGAAAAAGGTTAACGGCTGCAAAGATTTAACTTGTGAAGGGTAAATTCTTTAGATCTTAAGCATTGCCTTTGAGGGTATTCCGAGCATGGTTGAGAATGGAAATGCATAAGATGGTCTAAATGAAGACAATTGCTTATATTTCACCATGCTTCATTGATTGTGCCAAATATCGACTCTTCTGAGATTCTTCTTAGAAGCAATAGCAATCTTATAAGGTACTTCAAGTATAACTAATGGTACTGTGTTTATATAGCTGACTCCTGGAGATCAACAATTTCTGAAAGCCCCCTGTCTTAATTAGGACAAAAATCCTTGCCTTATTGTTTGATTTTGGTATAACCATTAGGTCAAAATTTGGGACTGTTTGAAAGTACAGAGAGCTTCAGAGTTATTTCCGTGTGCAGTGATATTCTGTTGGTTTAGTGATATGAACCTTGTGAGACTTGAGTATCCAATGTTGGATGTGGTTGAAAGATTTGTAATTTAGAGCTCCTCACTTTATTGAAGTCGCATGGATATTGGCATCACTTATACATGAGTCTGCAATTATATTGTCTTTATCTTTGTTAGATGGTGCTAATTGATTATTAATTTGACTGAGTTTTTTGTCAGATTGAATTTCATTATATATGCGATTGTATACTAAAAGTTATGCTTGGGCTGTATCACATCTTTTAAATATATTTAGACATATAAGCATTGTGGGAGTGAGTCATGGTTTGTTGGCGATATTTGGAATGATGGTAAATAGTACTCAATTTTATGGGTAAGTCTACATCTTGATTTTGTGACTTTCCATGGATCATTGTCAAATACAATACTGGCTCTGGGCGAACTTGTAGATTCTGATGAAGGAGAGCTCAAGTAGGCTAGCCATTCAATTAATAAACTGAAGATTTTAGTCTTCTTGTGTGACGTCAGAAGGAGTCTTTAAATGGTCATATAACTCATTAATGGAAAGGCTATCTCCATATCTAGAGGATGAACAGAGAGATATTGTTTGCTTTGCGTATATTCTTCAGAGGACACAAACCCTCTAGCCTGAAGATGCTCTGGCAAACTCGACATCTCTATTCTCTTTACGATCTTGAGAAGATCCTTTTGAGAAAGCATTACTCTCTTCGTATTTCAAGATCTTATCCCTCATCCAGTGTGGCATTTTATTCTCAACTTGACTAACTAGCTGAATGTGTAGCTTTGGATTGCCTAAGTGTAATAGCTGAGGCCTCAATTAATCAAATTGTACTAGATTTGCTTGTTGATGTAAACAGCTGACTGCATAGTAACTTTATGAGAATCTCATTGAACAGTGGGTCGTTGTTATCTGCGCACTGGTTGTGAGCCAGAGCATGATAATGGGAGGTGTTAATTGCCTGTTATGTTTGTCCTTCAAAGTTTGAGCTCCTCAATAACTCAACCAATCTGGAATTTGATGCTTTGTTAATGTTCTGTTTAGTCAGGAAAAAGAAGCTCATTACTTTAATAATCGACAGTTGGCCTTCCTTGCCTCGTTCTTTTACTTTGACTGTATAAATATTAAGTGTCACCCATAATTGAGCTCTTTGTTTCGGTGTCTTGAGCTCCAGATTTGCACTCTCTTGCTGCCCTATAGTTATATTACTTTTTCTATCAAAATAAAAGGTGAAATTGTCATGTTATGAGCATTTGGAGTCTGAGCTTTTCTTTTCTCAGTTTGTGCTACTAGAAAACGGAAGGTGTCAAAATGATCTGGTGCCAGTTATAGATGTGACCTCTTAGGTTCTCATCCATTAGTTTCTAAAATTGATAGAGACCCGTATTTTTGTGGCGGGAATGTCATTGGAGTGCGGAATGCCTGAAAGTATTCTATCCGCTCTCAGCCCTTGCTCTTGCTAGTCACTCTGGTTTATTGTCCTTTCCATTAAACAGCTTCATAGTCTACCTTTCTCTTTACAAAAGATATTTTATTGGTTTCTCATTGTTTGTTTTCCTTTTGCATACACTGGGACAATCTTTGCAGTATTCTTCTTTCTTCTTCAACTCATTTAAATGATATCCTTGGTCACCCTGCTTACCTCCCTTATCATTATTGCACAGTTGTAGTGTTAATGATATCAGCATGTATTTGAAGATGAATGAAAAGCTGATATTGAGTCATATATTGTATCTTTTCTTGTTGCATAAGAACTAAAAGAACATTTTCTTTTCATTCCATTTTTTGACATCTAGAAGTTTCTCATTTCACTGCTACTCTTATGTTGCATGCTTTGTAATTGAACTCATGGGTGCTAATGGCAGGAACTGCAAAATCCCCAATCCCGAGTGGTGATTTTGGGATCAGTCAAGACAAACTTGTTTTGATGACAAAAGATCATGATCATTCTGCATTTGAGGATTATGGGGGGGTAAATTTACTAGAATGTGTCATTTCCTTAGGTTCATGAAGAATTAAATGTCGTTTTCTTAATATTTGCTACTTTCACTTCAGGTTAAGGAGCTGTCAAATTTATTAAAAACAAACTTAGAGAAGGGTATTTGTGGTGATGATGCTGATTTACATTCAAGGAGGAATGCATTTGGGTCCAACACATATCCTCGTAAAAAAGGAAGAAGTTTTTGGGTAAGTAGTTCTTTGCAAGTATGTAGATATCTGAATGTACTATGTAGCCACATGAAGTTGCTGAAGCTTCTCCTTTAAAGATGGGTATTTTGTGCTAATGATTTGCTTCATTGTTTTGTCCCCCAATTTATGTGTCTACTCAGATGTTCCTTTGGGAAGCTTGGCAAGATCTCACGCTGATTATATTAATAATTGCTGCGGTGGCTTCTCTGGTTCTGGGTATAAAGACAGAGGTAAGCTGGAGAAAACATATTAATTCAAACAATAGATGTCAAATTGCCTCTTCTGCTTAACAAGTGCTGGTATTACGGAAACATTACATGTATTTAGGTATTATGGGGAGATCCCCTGCATTATGTAAATAAATCGTGTAATGAGTATCCAGCAGACATCAGTTAAGAATACTCAACAGTCAGTGCATTAAAACTGCAAACTCTTCTGACTAAGAGTTTGCTTGTTTTAGTGAAATAAAAAAGTACTTTTCTGCTTTGCCACCAAAACTTGAAATGTTATATATGAATCTAGTTGTCAATTTTTGTATGTTGTGAAAGCTTCTAGTGTTCTGCATTTAAGAGAAGTCAAAGTGTTTTTAATATTTGGATTAAGCAAATAGTGAAAAGCAAAGGTCAATCCAGATAGAGGGTAAGTTTTGTTATAGTTTCAATGTTTGTGCTGCTAGCCTGAAATATAGTACGACCTTGTCATGTACTATGACTTTTGATTCTTTACCTGGCATGACCTCGAGTATAATTTCACTGGAGCATGCAGTTCTTAACAATTGTAGAAATATCAGCTTCGTGGCAATCTTTTCGTTTCCAGGAGGCTAAGTCCATGTGGTTTAATTTAGTGCCAAATTTCTGTCGCATGTTATTGGTGTTTGTCATCATTTGAAAAGTATATGACTTTAGGCAAGATGAGTAATCAGTCTTCCCAGATGGCCCTCCACTGTTTTTTCAGTTTGTGCTTTGGATTGACTTTTGCTTTGTTTGCCCCTCTCTTTTAGAGAAGCCCCTGAAGTCTAATAAATTCTATATATAATCTGTGATGTTGAATCATTTGTTGTACTTACCATTTCTATTTAGGGTATTAAAGAAGGATGGTATGATGGTGTGAGCATTGCTTTTGCAGTTCTCCTCGTGATTGTTGTTACCGGTACGACTTTTTCTGGTGTTCGTAGTTGGTGTATACATAAATCTTTCCCTATTATCTTCACAATTGCTAAAACTTGTTTATAATGTTTCGTGACTGCTTTATTCTTTTATCTGGGAAAGTAGATTTCATGGGCATTTGGACAATGATCATATTGGTACATTAGGTTTGTTACTAGGATCAGTAGGATCAATATTGTTTTGGTGTTTGATTTCCTTAATGATGCTAATAGCCTTGTGAATTTTTCTTACAAACTACTCCAAAAGAAGTGGGAAAAAAAAGAAAGAAAAAAGTCAGCTTAAAGCTTTCTGGTGCTATGAACCTCAATCTATTTTCAAGCAGTGTTTGGATTGATCAAACGTTGAAAGAAAAGCAAGAAAATTGTTTCTTATTTGCTTGTTCCCCTGCTTTCTTGTACATGATGCTTAAAAGTGATGACTTGCCAATGTTTTTCATATGTCAAAAAGTCTCTCTCGACCTTTGTGTCTAGGTATTGTCAATGTGTGTCTAATTCTTGTCATGAATTTGTGAAATTATCTAGGAAAATTGCCAACTATAAAAACTTTAAACTACTCTAGCTTCGTGTCAATGACTTGTTCATGTGCCTCTAATCCTATGATGATTTTGTAGAGTTTTGTGGGATCATTGCCAACCATTCTAAAAGCTTAAGTTGTTTGATAAAGGCATGTTTAAAATTTGAAATGTTCCAACACTCCCTCTCATGCGGGTGTTAAACTTTGGTCTACGATTGAAGCATGAAAAAATATAATTGGGGGGAAATAAGGGACCTAAAAGATTTGAACTATGATTGCTTTAATATCACGTGAGAATTTGATGGACCGCTATCAACCAATGTTGTTAAAAGCTCTAAGCGCTGTAGGTGCTTTGACTTTCCAATGCCTGTGGTGCTAGGTGCTAATTTAGGTACTTGACATCTTATACATACAAGCTGGTTTATTGTTTAATGCTGCTTTCTTTGTATTTTTGGCACTCAAAATATATATGTTGTAAGATACATTTGAAACTATTAAGTGACATGATGTAAGATAGTTAAATACATTTGGAGTTACAAGTTTGCCTATATATATGTATATCTAATTTTTCTGGTATATCTTATCGTCATGAGAATTTTTAGGGGGAGAGGGGAGGGAGGGAGGGAGAAGCGTCAAAAAGTCTGTAACAATGCTTTACATAGACAATGTTGTAGAGAATAAACCGAGTGAGAAAGGGGTAGCAGAAAGCTTGTCACTTATTTCTGCCAAAGACAGAAGTTGTGCACCACTTCTCTTTATTCTAAAACATTTAGTTGCCTCTTCATGATAGAACAAGGATGAAAAGGTCAAAAGAGAAAAGCTTTAGTTAAAGAATCTACTTTATGGAGCCGTTGCCTCAGCAGTGAAGCGCTGTGCCTGAAGTGCTCATCTAGACAGCTCCTAGGCGATGGCACCTTTCCTAAGACCAAGCAAAGCACTGAGCCTGTGCTTTGCCACCTCGCCTGTGCACTTAGACAAGTGCTCTTTATAGTTGTTAGATGAAAGTTTTGTTTAATATTTAGATATTCTGACAATAATGATGGTTAGACTGTGTTCTGCTCAACGATACACTTGGAGATTTTTAATGAAAGTATGTGGCAGCTGAATGATATAAAAAAGTTTTGTGAATACTTTGCAGCTATAAGTGATTATAGACAGTCCCTTCAATTTCAGAACTTAAATGAAGAAAAGAGAAACATTCACATGGAGGTATGCTATTTACACTTAGCGTGATGTTTGTGAGTTTCTCTTGGTTTCAATATGGGAGAACATAATTGTAGGTTGTCAGAGGTGGTCGAAGAGTTGAGGTGTCAATATATGATATAGTTGTTGGTGACATTGTACCCCTTAGTATTGGCGATCAGGTAAGCTACTTCATCTTCTTTGAGATTTCTACTCAGTGTTGGGAAGTACTTCGACCTGATTTTTACTTGATCCTTCTTAGGTACCTGCTGATGGAGTTTTAGTTTCTGGTCATTCTCTTGCAATCGATGAATCTAGCATGACTGGAGAGAGCAAAATTGTATGGCTTACTGCTGGTTTTTCTGAGTGTTATATAATGCAATTTGGTTTGTAATTTAATAATTAATTTTCTTTTTACAGGTTCATAAAGATTCGAGGCATCCTTTTCTAATGTCTGGATGCAAAGTTGCTGATGGTAGTGGTACCATGCTGGTAAAATTGATTCTTTCGCATTTACTTTCGTTTTGAGTTCTTCTTGGTCACCATAAATTATATTTTGCGACATCTTGGGAGTCTTATGTTTGATGTCAAAGTGCTTAATCAATACACCTCTATAAAGTAGACTGGGTTTAAGTCCAGTTGCACCCTTCACTTGCCTCTGCAAAAGTGATAGTCCCCCATTATGCTCCCACATACTTGACCGCCAATTCTTGAATGCATGATAAACATATCTATGTCAGTGGGTGCTGTGGGGTGCAAAAATATTGTTGCCCTTCCACTCTGTATGATGTTGTAACTTACAAATTATCTAGATACATTGGCAGGAAATTAAGTCCTGTTGATTGACTGATGATTTGTGCATTGTGCTTTAAGATGTTCATGGATCTGAATGTCCTTTCCTATGACAATAAAAATGTTTATGACTTCTGATAGCAAGAGTTAAAAACAATATAATTTGGTAATTTGTTTAGTGCAACCTCAGTGGGAGTAAATTTGGAAATATAGTTAAGCTCCAACTCAATTATCAGACTGGCCTTTCTGCTGTATTCTCTTGCACATGCTTCCTGGGTGCTATTTAATTGTACATGGTAGTGGCTTTGGTCAAGTAATATCCATTAGTTTCTACAGGAAGCTTATTTCTTTGATGTAGCTATATCTGCACATACTAATGTTGAAGATAATTTTCATAATTGCAATTAAGAAGTGTTTACTGAGCTTGAGAAAGTGATTGCTGTTTCTCTTATGCACGGACACATGCACATGTTGTTCTCTCGAGTTCAGATTGCCTTATCTTCTTTCTTCTAGGTAACGAGCGTTGGAATTAATACTGAATGGGGGATGCTTATGGCCAGTATTTCAGAAGATACGGGTGAAGAAACACCCTTGCAGGTTCTTCTCTAATTTATCTCCAGTTGTAATTTCTTTTTTGAGTTCTGCATACTTTATGTGAACACGTTGATTGTCAAGCAGTTTCTCTGTTTTTTCTCCAAGATTTGCATTGGCAAGCATTTAAAGTCTTGAGAGATAAATTGATGGGATTTAATAAATTGCTTTGGTAGTCTGAAAGATGTCTGTTTTAGTGAATAATGAGATTCTGGGGTAAATTGAAGTGCATTGGCTATAATGAGGCAGGGGCTGGATTGCAGACATGGAGGTGAAAACTTGACATGATGGATTGCAGTCAAGAAGACGAAGATTAGCTAAGAAAGCTAAATTGCCTTGGGGATATGGAGACATAGCTCCCATATCTGATGTTTGACAATTGAAGTTATGGAACCTTGCTAGGCTGTGCTTAGAGAAGCTATTTCCAAATAATTCTATTTTATTTTTTTTGGAGAGAAGTCTTGAGTTTATTGCATTGCTTCTGAATGTGCGAGGACTGGTATAATTCATAAATTGTTTATCTCCAGGTATTTGGCTCATAATTTATACTGTTACGCCAAAGATTGTTCCCCTTATCACAATTAAAAAAAAGATTATTTTTCTATCCAATGACTTTATCCATGGGGGATATATTGAGGACAACATTGCTAAGGAGTGCTTGGGTACTGTGTAGCTGGGTCAAGGCTAGTATTCCTGAAATCATTCTCTTATCAGATTCAGAAAAAAAGGATTATTTGCAATGTGTGCTTGGGTACTGTGTAGCAGGATCCGGTTCTGGAATACTTGCTGGTATCTTTTGTAACATCCCGGGTTCACCTTTGCCTTTTTCATTGTTGTGAAAATTCTTAATTAGATCTGAAAGCACTAGAAATGAGATACTTTGCTGGTTTAGGTTGAACTGAGTGATATCAGGCTTTGTTCAAGTTCCTTATCCTTAATTTGCTGGTGATGAAAGGTGATCAACTAAGATATTTGAGATGCCTGGTTGGGTTGTAACGTTGGTTCATTGCCTATGAACTAATGGGTCTTAATTTGGGGTATATGGGCAAAACTGTTGGTTTGAAATGATATTTTGGTGATAGTGGAAAAGAAGAACAGGTTGAACATCCGATTTTTTTTTTTTGGTGGGGGCTGAAGGTCGTTTGGGCAGATCAATATCGATTGAGTGTGTCATCTAATCTTCCTTTAGTTCTCTATATACCATCTCCAGTTGCACAAAGCAGGAGGGTAGAAGTTCTATGGGAAGATGATAGTGAAATGAGTAATTTTCATTTGGTTAACTGACATGCTATTGACATTCATGTGCAGAAAGATGGATTTTAGGAAGTCCTGACAGAGATTTCTGCAAATTGTTATGTTACCACGTTGGTGTAGTATAAGCTTGTGGAAAGCAGCTTTTATTTGAAAGTAGACGCAGTGCTTGTTTTACTAAGGAAACTCATTACTCTGTCTCAATGAACTCTCTTTTGGCTTTAAGCTCTTCCTGCAAATGGATTGACACTCCCTTGGTGTCTCATGGAGAATTTGTTTTTACTTATTAAAAGACAACCTAATGTTTGATAGGGCATTTTAACATAGTACAGCTTTCACTATGAAATCTTATTTGCATTGCCCCAGAAAGAGGTATTACCTGTAATTTCCATGGGAATAGTTTGGAGGAAGTGGTGGAACCAATTTCTTCGTTAGGACATCATCTAGGGAAGGAAGTTGATGGAAAGAGGTTAGTTTGTCATCATCTGCTATATTCTGGAGGCAGGGGAAACAGGTGAAATTAGGGATTGTCCGACAGATTAATAGTAAAACTGAGGAGCAGCACTCTTTGTCACAGCATTATGTGGAATATGTGGCTAGATATTGATAAAAGAGGGTTTAACTGTGAGATCCATCCAGTCAAATAATGAAGGCGAAATCGAGTGTGACTGGGTTGCATATTCGGTCTGACATAATTTTTGTGCCTGTCTATGAGCATTTGTTTATATGTGTTTTGGCTCAATCATGTCCCTTGTTTAATTTACTCGACACTGAATAAAGTTGCCAATGCATGAATAGGTACGCTTAAATGGGGTCGCTACGTTTATTGGGATTGTTGGGCTGTCGGTAGCTGTAGCCGTTTTGATTGTACTCTTGGCAAGGCAAGTACCATTTAGTTGATGATCATCCTCTGAAAGAAAATAAATTCTCTCCTCCCCCCCCTCTTTCCCTTCCCCTTCCCCTTCCCTTCTCCATTTCTCCATGCATACTCAAGTGCATATGTGTGCATGAGATAAAATTTATTTATGTTGTGAACCTTTATATGTGCAGATACTTTACTGGCCATACAAATAATTCAGATGGCAGTCCTCAGTTTAAGGCAGGGAAGACCAGTGCTAGTAGTGCTGTAGATGGAGCCATAAAAATTTTCACGATTGCTGTAGGTGCATTCTTCTTTTGCATTTATGTAACCAAAATTTCCTTTCTTTTTACTTGTTGTAATTGACAATTGAATGCCAGGTCACAATTGTGGTGGTTGCGGTGCCCGAAGGGCTTCCTTTAGCTGTTACACTCACGTAAGCACTTTCAACCAAACTTGTTTCTTCCGGGCTCATTTATGTAAAAATTGTACTACAATGGAGATAATGAGGACTATACTGCTAGATTGTTTATCTATTCAGTTTGTATATTATAAGTTGGAATTGGTGCACAAGGACTGAGTTGGTCATGTTTGCATGCCTTGTCACGGACCCCATAGAGCAGCGTGAGTTGTGTACCTTGGGCAGTAGACTCAACTTCTATTTGTTGCCATCTCGTGGATTGGCTAAGTATTTCAGAAGAAAGAAGAAAAGAATAAGTTGTGGCAGGAAACTTGTCTCCATTTTTTTTTTTCATTTTTAGTTTTCATCTTCAATATGTTTGGAGTGACTTTCCTTTAAAGTTTCAACTTTGTTCTTTTCACACATATTGTGCTCTCTTTTGGCTTTTATTTTATATAAAAGGTCGAAAACCATTCGGAATATATGAATCTTGACATGGCGAATTGTATATAGTTCTTTGCATAATTTCGTGAAACTTATTTATTTATTTTTTTGTTTTCAAAGCTTTCGAGTGGAAATTGGAAGTATAAGGTAGAAGTCCAAATAATGGACCCATATCATTCCTTGTAAGAAGACATCTTCAACTATTCCCTTTCTTTCTAGCCCTTTGAGCTAGTTTGTCCAAGTCTAGAGAACAAACTGCTGAACTCTCTCTTATTTGAAACCACATAACACCTTAGCTTAAAGGGAAGGACCAAATTGCTTAGATTTTGTCCAAATGTTCAACTTGCTCTCAACATTTGGTAGCTCGAAGAGGAATTGATCTAGAGCAAACCATATTTAATGGCTTACTCGGTATATTTTGTTTTAAATATCTGGAAAGAGGAGGAGAGAGAAAGGGGGGGGTGGCGGGTGTTTATAACAACACTTGACTTTGTCATATCTCATAAAATTGGCTTTACAAATGTGCGTTACTCTACACTTTATGAAGTCTTCTGCAAGTTTTAGGTGCTCCATATATTTTCTTATTTTCTAGTTTTTCTCTTTTGATCTTTTCATGCTCCTTTTGAACCAAGGTGTGCTTACACTCAAAAAGTGCGAGGCAATAGTATAGATGTATTTCTACTTGGTTTTAGGGAACAGAATTTATCCTTTTGATATGCTGGGAAGACAGAAACATAATTTTAATATCTTTCATTCACAATATTGACAACTTATCTTAAGTTATGTCATTTTGAATTTATAGACTGATTGTGATACGGTTCTACCACTGAGAGGTGCTCAATTTTCATTAGAGAAGTGAAAATATAGCAATTCGGATTATGAAATTTCTTGAAGTGTTCTTTAGGAACTTTTAGTCCCTTAAGAACAATGCTTAGAGACATTGTGCGAACTTAACAATGTAGTTCTATCCTTCGCTCATGACTTCAATTTTTTGTTAGAAGCATCTATTAGGAAGTCAAAATTAGATGAGACATATTTACATTTGGAATGAAATGCTGTGTTTTGATACAAATACACCGTATACAATGTTGTGCAGTAAATTTTTACAAGGATTAAATTTTGGACAGTAGTAAATTTGTAGGGATGTGGACTTAATTGAAATTTGTGAATTATATGGCAATTCTGTATGTGTGCTCATAGAAAGGGATGAAATTTTTGAAGAATTTCTGCCAATTAACAAAGAATAAGTGAATATGTCGATGAATGGCTGAACCGTGAGTTGATTTTTTTAAAGATAATTATGGCTAATCTCAGGAATAGAGTGAAGTAATGTCCCCTTGTCTACATTTGTCTCCATAAGCTAAGTCCAGTTGTCCTATTATTGGCAAACAAGCATTACTGCATCTGACTGACAATTTCAATCTGTGCTTGCTTGTGTGATGGTGACAGCACTATCTGATCTCCTTGTGTAATAACTCATTTATTTGAATAATCATGATGTGCATTTTACTCCGTCTCTCCATCTGTTTCACACATTATTTCCCCGACATTGCAGACTTGCTTACTCAATGAGAAAAATGATGGCGGACAAGGCATTGGTACAGATTCTTGACAAAATTAAACCTGCCTTAAGGAATATCATTTTCAAAAATGGAATGACGCCTAGAAGTTGTAAACTTGCAGGTACGAAGACTTTCAGCTTGTGAGACTATGGGATCGGCCACAACCATATGTAGTGACAAGACCGGTACCTTGACTTTGAACCAGGTGCATTCTTGTTCATATTCTTAGTGATGTCTGGTGGGGATGTGTTTTGAGTGACAATATGAATTTTGATTTTTAATGATTACCACCAAGGCCTAAAGGGAACACTAGCAGTCAAGGCTAAAGGACTTCGGGATAGGAGAAGTTTACCATCAAGGTTTAAAGGAATTGGTTCACCATCAAAGAAATTCTAATGGAGAATTGAAACAAGGAATTCGCTCACTTGAGGAAAATTTCATGTATATTCATATGTGAGTCTTGTCTGTTTGCAAATGAGATTACACCTCTATTTGTAGAGGGATCTGCTAAAAAAAAGAAAATGACTCTTGGACTCTTAAGAAACAGAAATGGCTCTTGAAGTACTACATAATTAAGACTGACATCGTAATAAAGACTCATAAAAACTAGGACTAAATGCATTTAATTAAGACCAAATGCATGGATCTGAGATTAGACTCCAAATTCATACACTGGCCTTGGAGGCTATTTGGAAGATCAACGAATAGCTATAGAAATCGACCAGAGCAACCTTGGTTCATTAGGTAGTTGATTAGAAGTTTTGAAATAGACAAGGATCTTGTATATAGACATGTTGGTTGTCAAAAAACCATGAAATTGACAACTAGTCTTGTGAGTCGACAACTAGCACCTGGAATCGAGATCTTCAAAGTTAGACCCATTGAATTATGTTGTGGTCGAAATTTGTTGTACTTGCATCAGTAATGATTGAGGTCAATCAACAAATTCGGAGTTGGGCTTTAGAATTGTTCCATCCAATTTGTTTCTCTCGTGTCATCCTACATAGGTTGAGATTTGGCCACAAATCTGGTAGGCCTTCATCTTTAGAATACGGAGGAGGGTCTCTCTTAGTGGCCAAGATGTCATATTCTCTTGGGAGATCAACCTTGTACGCATTGTGGCTGTATTGTTGAAGTACTTATTGAGATGGAAACTTCTCCTTTGCTTTAAATTTGGCATGCGCAAGCTTTAGATCCCAATCCTTCAAAGTTTCACTCACCAAATCTCAAAGGAGATTAATGATAATGCGGTTGGTTACCTCAACTTGACCGTTTGAATAGAAATTTAGTGCCAAGGTTCCTTTATAAGGTCTTCTAGAAATTGAGAACAACTTTTTTGCGTCGCTCTTTGTGTAAGTGAATGAAGATCAAATGCTTGTTCAATATTATGTAACCAGTTGATAAAAGTCATCTTGATTGAGGTTACCCTCAAATTTTGGACCTCCGGTTTCGTTGGATTTATCACTAGAGTTTGGATGGGGATCTAGGTTGTCATGGCATGGTCAATTAATAGGTCTCTCTCGTTGCTTCTGTATCATCAGATTTTTTACGAGGTTGAGGATTTGCTCCATTTTCCTTTTATTGTCTGCTTGCTGCATAGTCAAGCCTCTTGGACCAATCAACCTTCCTTTATTTTTGGCGTAATCGGGAGATGAATAACAGAAGGAATCACTTAAACTGAGTTCAACCTTGAGCTCTAATGCCAAACTGATGCTTGACGGTGACATGTTTTGTATGAACGAATTTTGATTGATAATGATCACTGCCAAGGCATAAAAAGCATTCCAATGGCTAAAAATAAAGATTGGAATATATAAAGTTCAACACTAAATTTTAAAGGAAACCCACCAACCAAGGGATAAAAGACTCCTTGGCTCACCACAAAAGAAATTTAGATAGAGAACAGAAGTATGAAATTCGCTCACTTGAGGAAAATTTTACATATATTTAAGTGCAAGTCTTGTCTAATTACAAAGATTTTATGTTTATTTACGGAGGGATCTTGAAATCCTAGAAAATGAAATGACTGTTGGAGTATTCACACAATTAAGATTGGCATCAAAATAAAGAGTTACAAAACTATAACTTAATGCATTTAGCTAAGGTGAAATGCATGTATCTAGTGTTAGACACTCCGAATTCGTCCACCATCCTTGGAAGCCGAATAGCCACCTTAGAAAATTAACAAGCATCCATAAAAATTGATTAAAACAGCCTCCAGTCATTAGGTAGTCATTAGTAGCTTTGAAGTCGACAAGAAACTTGTAACTTGTCGTCTTGGTAGTCTATTGACAACCATGAAATTGACAACTAGCACAGAGAACTGATATCTTTAAACCTGGAACCATTGAATTGTGCTGTGGCTGAAATTTGTTTTTGCTTGCATGATTAATTGTTGAACAAGGCCAATGGATGAATTCAGGTTTGGGCTTGAGAATTTTTCCATTGAATCTGGAGCTCCCGCATAACTTGGTTTCATTTGTAAATTTTAGAATATAAGATTTCAATTGGAGATATTATCTGGTAGCAATGAGCAAAGATGCTTTTTCCCCTTTGTTGTACAACTTCTTGAAATTTGGGGCCTGTTAGCTTATACTTTTTAAAGGTATTACCCAAATTGCAAAAATTATGAGCAAATTATATGTGAAAATCTTTTTGTCAAGTTTTCATAATGCAGAAGTTTTATGGTGTTTTGGGCTAATAAAAGGTCAAAGTATGGTCCAAATATTTAGATTAAGTAGACAGTAAAAAGTAAGTCCTTCCAGGCACAACCTTTAGCTTAGTAATGTCTGATTGCATTTGGATCTTTTCCTTTCCCAAATATCATTGTTTTCAAGATTGAGATTTTTGAAGCAAGCGTAATTTTTATCAACTAATTTATGAAAATTTAATTTGTCGTCAAGAAGGTTTTGTTTTATGATGGTTCTTAATTATCTGACAGATGACAGTGGTTGAAGCTTATGTTGGTGGGGAGAAAATGGACTCTCCTAAAAGCAGTTCACAGCTACCCACAACGATGGTTTCATTACTCACTGAAAGTATTGCACAGAATACCAATGGCTATGTTTTCACCCCTGAGGTATGTCTAACAGTCTTAAGGCATTGGATGCAGAGTATTTTTGACATTGGAGGCATGATTATCATCTGTTTTCTGACATCTGTAGGATGGGGGAGATGTTGAGGTCTCTGGCTCACCGACAGAGAAGGCCATCCTCGGATGGGGACTCAAGGTTTGCAATCTCAACTTAAATATGCTACGTCTGTGACTCCTCCTGCCCTGAGCTTCATTTCAATAACCATGATAGATTCTGAAGTTAAGCTGATTTTTATTGTTTTTTTTTTTTGGGTAGCTTGGGATGAACTTTGAAGCGATCCGAGCGGAGTCCTCAGTAATTCATGTTTTTCCATTTAATTCTCAGAAGAAACGAGGGGGTGTCGCATTAAAGCTGGTAATTTGTTAATTCATCTTTTATCTGCGGAGATATTTATGCTTCTTTAGTCGCATGAAATAGTGTTGAAGGCTGTTTGCAAGGTATTGGCAAATACTAATGGTTTCTTAACAGAATCACTTATTCAATTCAGAGCGAGAATACTGTTCTCTTCTAGCATGGGGCCTGTAGCACAACCCACTATGACAGCTGCTTAAGTCAAGTATCAGTGAGCTCCAGCTGAGCTGGAAAGGCTACATAAGCCACTAGAATTTGAAAAAAAATGGATTCAAGCATGGGCAGAAAGAGGACAAATTTCTCTTGGTAGTTTGACTTAACCCTCTAATATTTCCTTGTATGATGAGGAGGCTTCCTGTCCAAGTATCCTTACTTTGGATAATCTGCAGAAGAGAGGGATAGTTCTGGTCAATAGATTTGCGGCTTCTGCAAGGGGAAGAGAGACTGAATAACTTGTTTCTTCACTTTTCCTGTTCAGTGAAATTTGGAAAATGATCATTGTGATGATGGGGACCTATAAGGTCAATGAATCAAATTCTAAGTAGAGTTAAAAATCTCATAAAAGCATTAGGGAGAGGATGGCATCTATTAAATCCTACCTTCACTATATTTTGGTTAGTTCATAGGGAGAGAAACCAGAGTCTGTAGTGCAGAGGGTGGAAAACCAGATTTTATCATTGGCTTCTTGCACCATAGTATAGACTCGATTATGAATTTCTGTTTTGATAATTATAGTCAATTTGATGCAATTGATATCATAGTATTAGCAGATGCACTTGCATGTATGTGATTTTCGTGTGAGGAAAGACTTCCCTTCCATGTAAATGAAATGTTAATTTATTGATGAAAAATTGGAACTTGATTGTCATGCATCATTTCAAAGGTACCCAAGCAGCTAAGTTTGAAATTAAAGAGAACATGTAGCATTCATTGATCACCAGAAGATGTCCAACAATTAAGTGGTTTTGCAATATATTGTATGCACAGACAAATACGAAGGTTCATGTACACTGGAAAGGAGCTGCTGAAATAGTCTTGTCCTCGTGTACCCAATACATGGATTTGAATGATCAGGTGGCTGCATTGGATGAAATAAAGGTTTGTGACATTAAGCCTTTATGCCATGGATGTCTTTCAGCATTTGTTTAATGACGACTGCTGTTTCCCTGTTTGCATACTCTAACTAGAGACAGCAGCTGACTTGTGTGTTGCATAGGATCCTTACTTTCGACTACTAATGATCCAATCTTGGTGTTGAGGTATAATGAATGATGTTAGGAATTAACTTTTCAGTTAGTATTAAACAAGGCAATTAGGGTTTTAGGATGTCTCTGGATTCTATATAAATAGAAGCTCTTATGTAATGTTTCAGCCTCCATTTACTAATGAGGTAGTTTGGACTCTTTATTCTCTCTCCTCTTATGGTTCCTGGAAAGGTACATGGAATCAGATATAGGCCAGAGTGAGAAGAATCCAACCAGACCCTAGGTTTTTTGCTAGCCACAGGCAAGGGAAGAAATAGTTACCCTAGTTTTTCTTCTCAGTATCAATATCAGTTTCATCTTTGTCAGCTTCTTTATCATAAGTCCTGCTAGAGCCTGATCAGGTTGTGTTGAGTTCATCCTGGGGAAACAGCCCCTGTCATCATTGAGCTCCTCTATCATCCTTTAATAATCGTTCAATAGCATCGCTTGCGGCTTCAGCCTCGAGCTTTCTGGTCCATGGCTTCATTCTCAATTTCTTGCCATTCTCCATTGTGATCCTTTTTGCTTGCTGTTTGTCACTGTTCGATCGTTATTCCTTGCCACATTCATGTTGATAATCTCCCCTGACCTTTTGATGTGGGGTTCTCATCAGATCTTGTAGCTAGTATCTTCGCTGCTGGTGACATCTGTCACAGTCGTCACAAGTCAACCTCTGGTCTCGTTTTTCTATTCGTTCCCTTGTCTGCCTTGCTGGCATGTATTGTTAATTGCTTGCTGTCAATTTTTTTCTGTTGCTGTCTCAGTTGGCCTCTCTCCGTTCGCTGCTGTTGCCTTCTCCTTTGTTGTGAATAATTGCCAGCTCTAGTGTTTCTCGGTTTCTGGCCCAATCTCGATTACTGTTCATTAAGTCCTGCCCTGTCTCAGTTGAGCTGTGTTCTAGTTGTCTGTTAATTTAGCTCGTTCGCCATGGTCATATCTTTTAGCTTTCTGTGGTTGCCTTTGATCTTCTCCTCTGTTGGAGTTGTCTCTATATACTGTGAGTCACTAGTCTGAGCATATGGTCTGATGTTAGGGTTAGTTGCTCTCTAATCTTCATTTTCTCAATCCTTCTCCATTCCCACTGTCCCCCAAACAATAAGTTGCAATGTTTCCCCTGTGAGAATTATTGTTCAGCAAACTCCCCCCATTTTGGTTATGTGAACTCTCAATGATGGCTATCGTGGACCTTATCCAATGTGAGACACCCCATCTGTTGTCAGCATTATTGAATGAGTGAAGTTGCCATCAAGTTTCTACTTTCTAGGCAAGTGTGAGCATGGGAGACACACTGCCATGGGCATCAGAGTCAAACACTCCACGTGCTGCTAGGGCTAGAGTCGATGCTATGTTTTATTTCCTCGATTTCATGGTATCAAGTTCTCTCAATTCTAGTGGGGTTGTCTGAAAATTATAGGGTCTCAGCTTTTGTCTGTCAGGTGTTCTCTTAGCAAAAATTAGTTCTGATGTTGGCAATATCCAGTTTATCATGTAAGGTCCGGCTTCATCCTTTCTTTGTTAAATCCAGTGTGATCTGACCCAATCTAGCGTTTTACCAATTTGTTGTGAAAGAGCAAAACCCTGCAAAGAATAAGGTTGCACTGATTATTATTGTGGTTACTGCTGACATTTTTGTCTTGTTATTGGGAAGCTGGATGTGCTCAGGTTGACCACGATTATTGACTTGTAATTAGTGATATTAGTAGTTAGTTGTTAATTAATATTAAATATGGTGATTAGGGTTTGGTGTGTCTCTCAATGCATTAGAAATAGAGATCTCGTGTGATTTTACTACACTGTCAACTTTTCTTCTGATAAGTGGGTCACTGTCATTTGCTCATATCAACTTTTCTTCTTTAATCATATGCACAAGCACTACAATTCTTCTGGACAAAGGCAACATGTCTATGAGTACTGTACCCAGAAAATTAGGTATTTTGAATGGTTTTTACTATTAGAATCATTGCTCTGTGGAAAAGCAGATGATCTCATGTTGTAACTGTAACATGATTATGCACTAGATCTATTAACTGCATGTTTAAAAAACATCATTTCTTATTATTCCTGGGCACAAATATTAGAGGAGAGAGAGATGCACAAAGGACTATTTTTTAACCGATGGTGTACTGTAAAATGACATGAGATCTCTATTTCTAATGCATATGATTGTCACACAAGAAATAGACATCACTGTCAACCAATGACTCGAAGAAATGGACATCCCACTTATCCATATTTATGTACTTGGAAGACCTATGAGACTACCTATTATTACAGGCAGATTTCCTTAGGCATGTTAAGACAAACGCCTGTACAACATCTCATCAGATATATTATGATTTTCCTTGTATACAAATATGATAATGATGTGTAAATTCCAATATTAGTTAAATTGCTAATCCTATATGTAGTCTGCATGGAATCTACCATAGAGTGGATGAACTGTAAGAAAAGGTAACTGTCTCAATGGAAGACGGGCTTCTACCCGGCTTACCTACGGTAATATTCCAAACCACAGTGTTGCTGGGACGCCGGTTGCTACAACACCTACTGGAAGTGCTTAGACACTTAAACATATGATTTTTCAGCACTAACTTTGACTTAATTCAGCATTGCACAATTCTAGCACAAGAAGCGGAGTTGCTGACTTCCAAGGGAAAAACGCCTTGATCTTCTTTTACAAATACCTTCAGATCTTTTTGGAACTCCTACTTAGAAATCACACTAAAGAACAGACTAACTCAGCAAGTTATCTAGATTGAAAAAGCAAATGACATAAGTTTCCAGTTAATATGCATCAAGTCATGTATTTCACATCAATTCTAACTTGTTAACTGTAATTTTCCTGTTCTCTATGTTCTGCATGAGCAATTCTGATGTAGGACTAGTCCTACAGCAATGAATAAATTTTTAGGCTTCACATCCAAAGCTTCCTTAGCTTCACGGCTAGGGTCCCCTAATCTTCACATCTAAGAGAAGAATTGTGGTTGCTCAGTCCCTGAATAATATTGACTCTAATAAAATGAAAGACTTACTGTCCTGTATATAGAAAGCTGTTTTCCTTGTTGAAATAGGAACCTCAATACAAGAACCACAATTAAAATAAGAAACCACTAAATATAGTGTATATAATATGCTACTTGAAATAAGAAAAGGAAACTGGCTTAATTCCTAATTTAACTGTATTGAAATAGTATACCAATCATGCAGAATCATATCTCTCTGTGTTGAGTTTGCTTGCGGCTGTTATGCGAGCCTGATATCTCTTCGAGTCATCGGTTCACTTTTATTTTCAGCAAGCTTTCCTCTGAATTCAGCACACCCCTTCACCAACAGGTGCCTGTTTGTATGATCCTTTCCCTTGGTATTTGTTGACCTCAAATGAACTCATTAGTCTTAAAGTGACAGATTTGTTTCTAAAAGAGACCCTCTATGTATTATTTCCTCCATTATGATTCATTTTTTACCATACGACTAAGGCTGACCTAGAAGAATACGTTGCATGGGGATGACATCACATAGCATAGAGTCACTAAAAGCTCCACACTTACAGGAAAGAAAGCACTGTTGCATCACAGGAATAGTAGTGCTGTCAATCCAAGCCACTTCGTATGGCTGCAGATGTGATGTAGTTGGAAGTTTGAGGCATTTTATCTGGAGGCTGAGGCCACATTCCTGCAACTTTTGCCACATAGGATAGGCTTTTTAGCTTGATTGCTGCATTTAATAAACATTTGATAGTTGGAAGTTCTTGCCAGTCTTCTTTCTCCACTTTATGAGCTATAAGAATACATCGAACAATAGAGAGGAAAGAATTATCCACAACTTCATGATCTTCCAAATCATCAGCCTCATGAATACAGTAATTGAATGAGTTTTCCTCTTCCTTGTCTCCATGTTCATCATCTTCGTCTTCAACTTTCCCAAGATGCAAATTGTTTTGTCTTTGGACAATAGCT
The DNA here is from genome assembly GCA_030064385.1 of Melaleuca quinquenervia. NCBI lineage: Eukaryota > Viridiplantae > Streptophyta > Magnoliopsida > Myrtales > Myrtaceae > Melaleuca > Melaleuca quinquenervia. The sequence goes on from CM057720.1 coordinate 12,645,105, forward strand.
CATGTGCCCAACTTCTTGACTCTAGTAACAGTCTTGCTGCTCTTTTCTCTTTGATTACTTAGAGCTGAATTTCTTTTCATGCTCAAAGAACAAAGTTTTGGAACTGTTAGCAGGATTAATGAGTGGGGAAAAGACTTTTGTCTCCTAACTATCAATGTTAACTGGCTTTGAGGTGGGCTCTCCAACTTGGATTTATTCTTCTCTTGAATATAATAATTTTTAAGATAAGGATATCACAATTGCCATAACTTTCCTACGGCCTTCACCAAAGTGTCATAACTTTTTTTCCCTGTCACTTAAGTGTCATAACTTCTAAAGAATGTTCACTTGAATGTCGTAACTTTTAATTAATCATTTAAGTGCCAATTTTTTTTTTAAAACACTCATCCAAGTGACGGAAATTAGATGTGGCATACTATTTGTAATGATCGTCTTTAAATAGTTATGGCATTCAAGGGATTGATTGAAAAATTATATTGCACTCAAGTGATTGGAAAAAAAGTTATGATGCTCATGTGAGCACTGTGTATAAGTTGTCGCACTCAAGTGATCGAAAAAAAATGTTACAGCACTAAAAAATTGTGGCACTTGTGGTGTCTTTTTCCCATAAGTTGAGTATTGCTCCACATCAAGTGCAGCTCGAATGTGTGTTTCATATTGTAAGAGGCTGTCCAAACGATCCCCATTGCCTATCAGGCCTTAAACCAGCCTTAAATCAAGACATTGATTGACTTGCATCTTCTACTAGTTGGCTGCGGATCTCCAATTCATCCAAGTTTAATTGTTCTTCTCACTTATGGATACACAAGTGACAAAGAAAATAAAGATAAGTTGCATGCACTTATGCACACGCAAGTTTAATTGTTCTTCTCACCGATGATGATGTTAATGATTGTCGGTGTATGTTGCCTTTCTCATAATGGTGCTTTACATGGTGTAACATTTTCTGATCATAACTTCTCTTTGTAGGTGATGCATTTTAAGAAGGTTATTGAAGATATGGCTTCTAGTAGTCTACGCTGTATCGCCTTTGCATATAGGACCTATGACTTGAAAGACATTCCAACTGATGAAGAACAATTAACTGAGTGGGCACTGCCTGAGGATGAACTTATTTTACTGGCTATTGTTGGCTTGAAGGTACTTATACTTAAGTTAGTTTCCCTATTTTTTTGACTCAGATACTTTCTTTGAGACATTTGCATGAAGTGCTTTTATGCATTCTCTGTTTTAGACAAATATCTCAAAAAATGATTTCATAGCTATTACAGTGTTCAAAATTAATGGTTATCAATCTTGAGAATGTTCTCTGATCTAAACATGTATCATGGGGAATGATTGTTCTAGCATTTATAGTGTGCAATGAATTAGTGGTTATCATTGTTGTTGTCACTTGTCACCATCATATTACTTTTCCCTTGCATCTTTGATTTTGTCCTTTCACCTTAGATGCAATTTTCTGTTGCAATGTGTAACACTTTCATCATGCTTTGATTGCATATGGTAAAAGACTCCGCTATTACATCATTATATAGATGCTTATAGCTTCAGTTCATAAAATAGGTGGAGATTCTGGTTCCCAAGGGCACTTATGATGAATGATAGTGACTTCAAATTGTAACTGCTGCTAAATGGGGAACTATAATAAGATAATGCTCCCAAGGGCACTGCTTTTCAATTAGTGATTCTTCATATATAGCAGACTAATGACAAGAAGTCTTGCATCTAAATAATTGTTGCTACTTTCGACAGTCTCAACAACAGATCAATAACTTCAGTTTTTTGTTTTTTTTTTCCACTGTATTGCAGGATCCATGTCGACCTGGTGTAAAGGATGCTGTACGATTATGCCAAAAAGCTGGTGTTAAAGTATGTTCTTTTCTCATTACTGTCATATTTAAGCTTTTCATGCATGAACATTCATAGTTTTGTTAGATCTAGACTTCTATGAAGTCTGAGATATGGTGTTATGGGTGAATGTGATATATTTGTTAGACAAGTCCAAGTATAGCACATGAATATCCTCTCAGATTATGCAACTTTGCATTTGTGAAAAGCAAAAAATCTTGAACACCCCCCAAGCTGCCGTGCCCCCCTGCGGCGCCCTCCAAAAAAAAAAAAACAGCTTCTCTCTCTCTTTCTCACCCTCTCCCTCTTTGAAAGGAGGTGTAATAGTGTCTTATACACATCTGTTTCCAATGTAATATCTTGGTATTTCCACCTTGATAGCCACAAATAGCGAAGTCCTTATACTGTCAGATGGATAAGAGGTGCAGAAGATTCCTTTTGGACTCTTGATCAGAGAGTTAAGTATTTGTCCGGGTCCAAATACGGTGAGTTGCCAAGCTGACCTCGTGGACCATGTGGTCTGCTTGACTGATACGTGGGATGTAATGGTTGCATACTAATCTCATAACGCCTTTTGCTTTTATATTTTCATTGGTGACAAACCATGAATTATCAATGCCCTGCTAAATCCTCCTAAAACCAGCATTCCCTGCAGTCTCAAATTAGTATTCATAATATGGCTCATTTGGATGCTTTGTGTTTTCCTTTATACGAGGGGAGACAGGTGGGTAGTGCTATGTACTATTCATCAAGAACAATTTTCTTGTCTCCCTTGTAGTTAGATTGCTCCAGCTTACCCTGTTAAGCTTTTAAACATTTCTTATTCATCTTAATGCTACAAATTATGCAAATTGGATACACATATATTCCGAAAACATTCTTCCTAAGTCTATAAGATGGTTGGAAATATTAGGTCATCTGATTTGTCTATTTTGTAAAATGTATTCTCTTTCTCAATGCATAGGTACGCATGGTCACAGGCGACAATCTTCAAACTGCTAAAGCAATTGCTTTGGAATGTGGGATATTAGGTTCTGATTCAGATGCTACTGAGCCTACTCTCATTGAAGGAAAAGCCTTCCGTGCCTTGTCTGATTTTGGAAGGGAAGAAACTGCTGAAAAGATACATGTATGTTCTGGCTAATAAGTTCTCCGTTGTTTTCCTCTCTTCTGGTGTAGGATGAAATTTGATTTTTCCTTTGCATATGTAGGTGATGGGACGATCCTCACCTAATGACAAGCTTCTACTTGTGCAAGCTCTGAAGAAACGAGGACATGTAGTTGCTGTTACTGGAGACGGCACAAATGATGCTCCTGCTCTACATGAGGTTTGTTCTTAATTGTTTATGGGGAGGTTTGGATCTACTTATGATTATGATTATGATTATGCTGGCAGCCACATTTGCATTATTGGCCACCTCAATGGATTTGATGACTTGGCTCTGCTTGCTTATCTATAGGCTCCTAAATCCTCTTGTTGACAGGAGGATAGTCAGAGTACTGTGGTGTGATAAATGTTATCAAATTGGTTTGTACAACTTGTTGTGATCTCGATATCTTATAGTATCGTTATCATTAAAGCATTACATATATATATATATTATATTTCCTTTTTGTGGTGTAATAGATTGGATACATGTTCTCTCTGATATTTTTGTCGGGACATAAACTTTTTTTGGTGTTTAGGCAGATATTGGCCTTGCAATGGGTATTCAAGGGACAGAAGTTGCTAAGGAGAGCTCTGATATCATTATCTTGGATGATAATTTTGCCTCTGTTGTGAAGGTTAGTACGTGCCACCATGATTGGCTCATGATGTCGTATCTCACCGACAGAGGGTGGTATTCCTGGAATTTTCAATCTAATTTCCTCTCACTGCATGGGGAAAGTAATTTCTAGATAATTTCTGGTCAAATATGGAAATGAACATTGTTATCGTTGTCCCACCAACTAAGGTTCAACCATATACTGATGTTTTAGAGATTTCTTAATCTCTTGTTATTGAATAATCAGATGAGGTATGAGACTTAGATATGTGCCGATCTGCATGAGCTGTGATGTAAGATTGCTTCATTTCGATGATGATTGTCTGTGTTTCTGTTGCTTTTCTTTTTTGTTTGAGTGATTTGTTTATTTTTGGCAGTATGCATTTAAATACATGGCTGCAGATGCAGCATGCAATTGCACATGATGTTTTATATGTTGGAAGGAGGATGAAGGAAATGATATTGTTATCATGCCATTAGTTTTTCTCTTGTTCGTAATGTTGAGTTCTATTTTGTTGACAACCCTGGTGATGCAAAAGAGCTTGAAGGGAGTTCCTTATATGTATAAGTTCTAAGAACTTGAAGTTCTTGAAAGAATCTTCAGTTATCATGTGCACCATGCAGGTTGTCAGGTGGGGACGATCCGTATATGCAAATATCCAGAAATTCATCCAGTTCCAGCTCACAGTTAATGTTGCAGCTCTTGTGATAAATGTCGTTGCTGCTGTTTCCTCCGGTGATGTTCCACTAAATGCAGTTCAGGTTTGATTCCCCCTCTCTTATCTGTCAGAGATTGTTTGATTTTTTCCTATGCCTATTTGTCTTCATATGACTCCTCTGCTTGGCTGGCTTCCTCTTTGGGCAGCTTCTCTGGGTCAATCTCATCATGGACACTCTTGGGGCACTGGCTTTGGCCACAGAGCCCCCTACAGATCACCTGATGCATAGGCCACCTGTTGGTCGGAGGTAAGGATTTAGCAGATATATTGGCAGTTGAGCTTTTCGTGTGTTCGCGCATGTGCAAATATTGTTTTTGTTTTTCTACGGTAAAAGCTTCTGTGTTACTGAATTATCCACTTTTGCTCCCTAGTTTTCGATATCTTCATGTTCCTTTTCTGAATGTTGCGCTTTGCTCGCCCATTTATACATTTCATGGGAAGATGTATGATGCATTTGGTTGTATCTTTTATGACCAGAGAACCTCTCATAACCAATGTCATGTGGCGGAACTTGCTGATACAGGTAAATATCAATGTAAATTCCTCTGCGCTAAGTTCATTTATAGGTTGCCAAAAGCTACAAATGTAAATTTTGTTGCAGGCTGTTTATCAAGTTTGTGTCCTGCTTGTCCTTAATTTTGGAGGAAAGAGCCTGCTAAACCTAAAGAATGATAGCAGTGATCATGCTAACAAAGTGAAAAATACTTTGATCTTCAATGCCTTTGTCCTTTGCCAAGTAAGTGTCATTCTTTGAGTCAATATAATAATGGGATGAAATGTGTGCACGATTGCTTATTCCATCTTCACACTTTTTTTGAACTTTTTGTCAGATGTGAATGGTGTAAACAGTAAAAAAAACTTCCCTTAAAATGCTACTCTTATTTTGTTTATTGTCTCATTTGGTGCATCCCAGTGCTGCGACTAGACAGCAAATGGCATGCCCTACTGCATCATCATGAAAACAGATCCTCCGACTAATCTGTTGATCTCTGGTGAATTTTTTCATCATATATGATTTTAGAAGTAATCTTAAAACTGAAACAGCGGATGTCCTTTTTCTCTTTAGTAATAGGGTTGTTGTGAGCATCAGAAAAGGACATGCATAGCTCTGCTTCCTCAAGAAAATTTGTTTCATTCTCAATTTCTTTTGGCACATGTTGGACAGGGAGGCTTAATGACCTGCTTGAAAAGAGGGTAATAAGTTTTTTTATCTTGACTGTCTGATAAATAGCATATCATTTGAACTGCAGATTTTCAATGAATTTAATGCTCGGAAACCAGATGAATTAAACGTGTTCAAAGGAATCACCAGAAACCACCTCTTCATGGGAATAGTGGGTCTAACACTTATTCTTCAGGTCAGTCATGCTTTGCGTTATTAGATGTGTTTGGTGTTCCTCTATAGTCCTCCATGATCCAAGTTTTCTCTCTGTGTTCCTTCAGGTCATTATAGTCGAGTTTCTTGGAACATTTACTTCCACAGTAAAGCTTAATTGGAAGCAGTGGCTGATATCAATCATTATTGCTCTCTTCAGGTTAACTGACATAGATTTCAACAACTTATTTGGTGAAAAAATTCATTGGTTTCCTTCCTCTTTCAATGCTGTCCATGGCTGGGTGTACCTCATGCTTTGTCCAAAATTCTTGTCATTCTTTTTGGTGAACTGATTCTGTGCTTTGATTCCTGAATATTGTCTGATTTTACTCATGCCTGATTTTACTCATGCCTTTCTTTTTCTGCTTGGCTTACTACCAAGCTTAAAGTGTCGTGATTTTCCCGAGTCAAAATCCTCAGGGCTGGTCCTGACTGATTTTGTTTGCTCGGTGATGAATTTCTTTTTCCTTATTATTTCTTGTGTAGTGTTTTTTTGAGCACTGAACCTTGCTCAATTGATGAACATAGGTCAGAGAGTAAGGAATTTTTGGTCATGTCCCATCTATTCTTGTGCTAACTTGTTGTCCTTCTCTTGTTTTTCTTCTTGTTTGTAATCAGCTGGCCTCTTGCCATTGTTGGGAAACTGATACCTGTTCCAACAACCCCCCTGAGTGACTACTTTGCCCGGCTAGCATGCTGTTGTGCGGGTTCCTGAGGTATGATTGTTTAGAATTTGTCCTGGAGTCTTGTGTTTACTTTTTCTTTGAGCCTGCCAGGCTAGCATGCTGTTGTAGGGGTTCCGGAGGTATGATTGTTTAGAATTTGTCGTGGAGTTTTGTGTTTACTTTTTCTTTTGAGCCTGTCTAGGATTGTGACGTGTTGCTCTTCAGGTTAGCTCATGGATGCTGAGAACTTGTGGAGCTGCTGTTGGACTGTAAATAGCAAGCAGGCATCATCCACGTCATTTATCTTTAAGCCGTACTTCCTTTTAAAGGATGAACTTCAAATCTAAGAAACTTGGCTCCTTGTGGTCAAATAGTTAAAACATTATGAGGTTTATATCTTTGAAATCATCTTACTTGTAATAGTGTTCTGAACATAACAAATTTTGAAAGCCAAGTCAAGGCGATGGTTCATTCTAAGGAATGAATTTCCTATCGTAAGAAAAGTTTGGCTCCTTTTGATTAAATGCTTGCTATAGTAAGGTTTAGATCTTTCAAATCATCAAATTTACCTGCAATGTTGTTCGTTTTAGTTCGAATAGGTATCCACAAAGATTGGCACATTGCCAAGGAGAAACGTTCGCACTCTCTGCAAGATAGATTCTGCTCGAGAATTACGGGTTACCTCCCAAGCGGGGGGCCCTTCTGTTTTTTATGCTGAACGTGTCCTTGGAATGCTTCTAAATTTGGTTTGGTAGTGCAAAAAAACATAGTTTTAATGTCTATTCTCATGACGTGTGAGATTGTGATTTTCTATTGGTTTGCGGACTAACTTTGCAAAGCATAGGGGCCTCTCCATGGACTATCAAAATTGATTTTAACTTTTAATACTACGTTTTTGACAGACTTTCCTCCTAACCATTTACCCCACGACCCCCTCTCATGAATTTGAAAGTTTATATGAGGCCTAAAAGCCTCATGTATTTGCAGATCAAAATGCACTCTTTTGAAATGCCGAGAAGGGCCGTATTGCGGAAGAACATAATGTTCTCCTATTTCATTAATTTACTGTAGCCCCCTTTTGGTAGCGGAAGCACCCTACATAGTTATGAGTTTGTATGCTTACCGCTAAGAGGAAGGAATGATTTACTCTGGCTGGAATCAAGGTAAGCCAGTAGTGCAGAACCTATTCCATTAGATGTTCCAATTGCCTTCTGAAGATCCACTTACTCTAAAGATTAATTATCATTATGAGGTATTTATCTCAGTGAAGATGATGATATCCGTAAACATTCGATTTCCCCTTTTTTATCCTCATTCTAATTTTGCTAGGGTTGATAATTTTTGCCAACTCAACTCCATGAAAATCATAAAACCAGTGACCCAAAGAGGGGTACTAACGAGCATGTCGAGTCTACTTGTTTTGACTAACAACTCATTTCAGCAACTCAGCAAGAACAATTTGTGACTCCAAATTCCTCTCGAGTTTACATGGCAGTGGATTCCGGAAGGGTCCAACCTTCTCCACTTGGGGCCGTTCGTTTCGCTTTATCATTCCATGCCGGAAAAGGCTCAATAGTGGCAGCTCGCATGGCTCCCCTTAATATGCGTTTATTGACTACCAGTTGGAAATGTATTGGGATAACATTCGTTACCAACTTTAACATGGCCTTAGCAATTCCAAGACTTTAATGTATTAAAAGTTCATCTACCAAATTATTGAAGCTCTCCAGACTCTAGATGCAATTTCTGCGATGCTCCTCCACCAAATTCTAGATGCCATCGACCTGATTCTGCGGAAGTTGAAGATGCATCTTATTTTCCTCCATCAGGCGAATCTACCCAAGTTCCGATGACAAAAGAAAATATAGATTGACGTGCCTATTATAAGCATATTGCCAAAGTGCCAAATCCCATTGAGATTGATGAGTCAGGAAAGACAGGAAAATAACTACAGCAGAAGCGTCCAGAACTAGCAAACTGAAAATGCTCTTGCTAAAAAATTAGTGCCCAAGTTTCTTGACTCGGGTCTCAATAGTCCAGCTAAGACTTGACATGCTGACCAGAGGGTTAAAGCGGTAGCAGCTATGCAAGAGATCCCTAGTACTTTGCAAGAAAAGGCTCAAAAGAAATACGAGTTTGGAGTCACACCTTGCCATTATCTGGAAACTCATCTAGCAAAATTGAGAAGTTGAAGTGGCAAATCAAGTCTCTTCAGGAGGGAAGTTTGTTCCATCTACCCCTTTAAAAAAAGGTCTTTTTCTTTTGGAGACAACGTGGAACCAGTTTCCTGCCTAAAACATCGTCTATCCACTCAAACCTATGAGAAAAAGAACGTGTGTCCAGCAGGCACCCGATATCTTTACTCTTTGAGACAGAAGAAAATGAAATGAAAGGAGAAAATTAAGGAAAGCAATTTGCCCTAGACTTTCCAAATCCTCCAACAATATCTCCTACCTCATCAATAATTTTGAACCATATGAAGTCATCATTAAGGGATCGGCATCACCATGCTTTTGCCAATCATTGCCACCCTGGTTTTGGCAAACTCATACGACGAGTCCAGTGTTGACCAGGAATCTGATCACAAATCTAATACTGAGCCATCATTAGAAGACCTTTTTGATAGCTCGTCGGCATTAACAATCCCCATTTGCCAAAGGAATCTCTTCCAGCAAATTTTATCATGGTGGGAGGCTGACATAATGAAGAAGATATGGGATCAAATACCTTTGAACATGGAAAAAAAAGGCCTACCAATAGAATGGATTTCGGAGAAAGTAATTGCTAAGGTGGCTAGTGAAGTTGGAAAATAGAAACTAGGGGTTTCATAGCTTGCAAGATAGGCAAAGCTAGTGTTTTGAACATTTCATCCCCTTTACTTCATGGTTCAATTTTCAGCAATAAGGGGAAGATAGTTTGGCTGGACTACAAGTATGTACGTCTGCCCCACTACTGCTATGTTTGTGGTAAATCAGGACACTATGCACAATTTTGTGAAGCAAATCCATGTCTAGATGATAAAATTGATACATTGAAGGCCGGACTACAAGTATGTACGTCTGCCCCACTACTGCTATGTTTGTGGTAAATCAGGACACTATGCACAATTTTGTGAAGCAAATCCATGTCTAGATGATAAAATTGATACATTGAAGAACATGCCATATGGGTCGTGGATGAAAGCAGAGGCAAATGAAGTTAGCCCCTATTGGCAGATGTTCCATGGAAAAAAAAAACATTGAAGAACTTCAAGAGGAGGAAGTGATACCTAAATCACCAATGAATTCGGAGCAAATAGTTTTGTGTAATGGTCCTATTGAGAAAGATGACGAAGGATCAGCTGCATCCAAAGGAAAAGCTATCTAGTTTGTCAACAACATTGAAGAAGATACTGAGGATTCACCAATGGATATCTTTGTGAATTTAACTAGGAAAACAGGATTATTCATAGCAAACAATTTGCAGGACATCAAGAATGTCGGCTATATCAAAAAATGTAACAGTCCAAATACAACAGGATTTCAGAAGAAGAGAATATACTTTTCCTATGAGGCTCACCTCCCAATGAGAGGAATTATGGATGAGACTCAGTTACTGGAAACTCAGGTTTATTCTATGGAGAAAGTCTGTAATCGGGTTTTGGTAGCTACCCCTAATAATCCACTAGGTTATAAATGAGGCTTATATGTTGGAATTGTCAAGGGTTCGGGGCTCCCTTGACAATTAAAGCCCTAAGAACCTTAGTGGTTCAAGAAAAGCCCACCTTCCTATGTTTAATGGAAACAAAAAACAAGGAAGACTTTCTAAGATGAATACAATATAGACTCCATTTTTAGAACCTTTTAACAATTAATCCTATTGGACGATTGGGGGAAATAACCTTATTTTTGAATGAACAGATTTCTCTAAGTGTGAATTTCAGCTCATCTTATGTCATTGATGCTTCATGCATTGCAAAAGAAACCAGACATCACTTTAGAATCACAGTTGTTCATGCGTCAAATGAATTTCAGCATAGCATGCAACTATGGCAGCAAATTCAACAAATAAATCAAGTTGACAAAGATCCATGGCTTTGCATTGGGGATTTTAATGAAATTTTACATCACTGGGAGAAAGCAGGAAAGAGACCAGCGGAAAACTATAGAATCAATGCATTTCAAAACTTCCTAAAATGTGTGTGATTTTATAGAACTGGAAAGCAAGGGTTGTGCATTTACCTAAGCTAACAACGGGGAAGGTGATGAGCTGGTAAAGGAAAAGCTAGATAGAGCTTTATGTACTGTGAAATGCAAAACCATGTTTCCTAATGCTGTTGTTTTCGCCTTAACAGCAATTGGTTCAGACCATAGCCCCCTTCTCTTGAATTTGGCTACATGAATTTAGATATGAAGCTTTCTGGTTTGAAAATAAAGAGTATGACGAGATTGTGAAGATAGCTTGGCAGGCTCCCCATAACCATTTTCCACCACTTGCAATTAGAATGTCCAAGGTGGCCGAGAAACTATTTGCATGGAGCAAAAGAAGATGCGGGAATGGGCATACTCAATTAGGCAGTTTGAAAAAAGGAACTGTAGGAGCTAACAAACTGTTTGGACCTAAATGGATAGAAAAACATAATCGAAGGGTTGAAGACAAAAATAAAGAAGCTATGGAGACAAGAGGAGATGTTTTGGGGGATGAGATCACGTGTTCAATGGCTGAAATTGGGGGGGGGGATAAGAACACCAAATTCTTCCATGCTACAATGTTGCAAAGAAGACAAAGAAATAGAATAGGCATATTGAAAAATGAAGATGACGTATGGATCAGAAACCCTACTCAGCTAAAGAGGATGGGAATAAACTATTTCAATGAGTTATACAAGACTTTAAGAGACAAGCATCTCTCCCCAATCATAGAATAGATTCCAAGCATTATCAATGAAGAAATCAACACAAGCCTAATCAAGGAAGTATCTATTTAAGAAAGTTCTAAAGCTACTTTTCAGTTGGGGGCTCTCAAAGCACCAGGACAAGATAGCTTCAGCGGCAAATTCTTCCAGAATCAATGGGAAAATATAAAGTTAGAGGTGTTTCTAGAAGTGCAAACTTTTTCCGGAACAGGTTTTCTACATCCTGAGCTGAATAAGACATATCACACTGATTCCTAGAGTTCCTAACCCATAAATGTTAGACCAGCTCAGACCTATAAGTTTATGTAATTTTACATATAAAATTATCTCAAAGGTCTTAGCTAACAGGTTAAAGCAATGGGTTTTAGATATCATAAATGAAGAGTAAAGTGCCTATGACAGTGAACATCAAATCCAAGATAACATCTTCATTGTACAAGAAAAAGAAGAAAAAGAAAGAAGAAGTTTACCGCAGTTGCCAAAGTAGACAGAGTAGAATGGGACTTTCTAAATGAATGTACACTGAAAAATGGGATTTTGTAAAACTTAGGTCTCTTGGATTATGATGTGTGTCCCCATAGTCTCATATAATATCAAGTTGAATGGTGAATCTTTACCTTTCTTCCAGCCGTCAAGGAGTATAAGGATAGCAAATGTTCTCTCTATATTACTAAAACAAAGAGTGGAAAGTGGCTTTGTTAGAGGCATTAAACTTAATTCAGCATGCCCAGTTCTATTTCACCTGATGTTTGCTGATGGTTTGATACTCTTTCTTGATAGGAGAATAACTGAATGCCAGAACATTGCTGAAGTGTTGAACCATTATTGTGTTGCTATTGGTCAAATGGTCAATTTAAACAAGTTAGGCATCTTTTTCAGCAAAGATTGTCCAGAAGCATTGAAAAGAAATATGGTGCATGAACTAAGAATGCCAGAAATTAAGAAAACAGGAAAGTACCTTGCAATCTCATCAGACTGGGGGGAATCCAATAAACAAATGTTCTCTTTGATTATGGACATGGTTAACAAAAAACTAGAAGGTTGGAAGAAGAATCTTTTGTCTAAGGCAGGCAAAGACATATTGCTAAAAACAATGGTGCAAGCTCTCCCGCAGTATGCCATGTCCATCTTTAAAATTCATGTTTCTATATGCCATGCTACGGAAAGGAACGCAAACTTTTGGTGGAAGAATAATGCAACACAAAAAAGGCCGCATTGGAAGAATTGTGAGACATTAAAGAAGAGGAAAGATGCTGGGAGGCTAGGCTTTCGAGACTTATTGGACTTCAATCAAGTAATGTTAAGTCGGCAGGCATGGAGATTAATTTAGAACTCAAATGCTTTATGGGGAAAAATTCTTAAAGGCCCGTACTTTCCCTACACTAGCTTTCTACATGCAGTTAAGGGTTCCATACCCTTTTGGGGATGACAAAGCTTGTTGATTGGCCGTGAAGTTATAAAGAATTCCTCAAGTTGGGTAGTAGAAAACGGAAGAACAATCAATATTAGGGAAGACAGGCGAATTGCCAAAGGAACTATCGGAGGTCTCGTGAACAAAAAATGATCCAACATGGGTTTCAGAACTCATGGAAACAAGGGGAAACGGCTGGAATGTGGCAAAGGTGAAAGAAATGTTTGATGAAAGTACATCACAACAGATCTTATCTATTCCCATTAATCCTTAAATCCCAACAGATATATTAAAATGGGTCAACTCTAACTCAGGGCAGTTCATCATCAAAAGTGTCTACAACCATCTCAGAGCTTGCCAAGATACAAAGCTACTACAACAAGCCTCTACATCCTACTTAACTCCAAAGAACCTATGTCGACAAATATGGACAACAAATATGTTATCTAAAGTTAAATTCTTCTTTAGTAAGTAAGTCTAAATGCTTTAGCCACAATAGAAAACTTAATAAGGAGAAAGCTAGTGCTGGATAGTACCTATCAAATTTGCAGACAATCATCTGAATCAATCGAGCATCTCTTCCTATTGTGCCCTTGGACCAAGCTGATTTGGAACAACCCTGCGATCAACATCATAGTGAACACCCACAATATTACTAGAATGGAGGAGTGGTTAACCAATTTCTCACATACCTCAATCTCGTTTGACTTCCTCGTCGAGATACTATGGCAAATTTGGAAGGTGAGAAATGGACAGATTTTCAGAAATCAAGTCACTAATCTTGTGCAAGTCATATCATCAGCCATAGCGGAAATGGGGAACTGTAGTAGATAGGCAAAGAGTAAACGAAATGGAGCGAGATCTCAAAATCCTTTATCGGTGAGATGAAACCCTCCTCATTCCCCCCCGGGGCAGGCGCGATCAAGGTCAATGTTGACGGCTCCTTCAATTCGGAGACAGGCAAAGGCGCGATAGCATGCGTTTGCAGAGATCATAGAGCGGTTCTCCTTGATGGGTTTGCTCAATTGGCGACAGTGTCCTCTCCTCTCCTCTTTAGACAAAAACCCTAGCAGTTCTTAAAGCCCTAAGATTCGTGGAAGGACATAACGTGTATCTACAGGTGATAGTGGAGTCAGATTGTACGAATCTAATAGAGCTTATAAGAGCTCCTGTAAATCAGATTGGCTGGGATGTACACGCTCTTATCATTGAGGTCCAAGCCCGTTTAAAGAGCCTCCAAAACGTAAGCTTTGTCTACAGCCCAAGAGATTGCAATAAAGTGGCAGACTGGGTCGCAAAAGCCCAACTGACACAAATCCTCTCTCGGTCATGGCTAGCAACCCCCCATCAAGTTGGATGGATTTAATTTGTGTTAAAACTTATGATTTGTCTAGACATTCCTTTTTGATTATATGAATGCAATATGATATTTATCACAAAAAAAGGCTTCCTCCTTGAATATGACCCCTCCTCAAAGGCCATTTGCATAATAGACTATTTCACTATCCAGTGACACTCACTAGTTAATGACCCTCATGATGGTATCTTTTCTTCTCTCAAGAATCAATAACCCCAAAATTCAATTCATATGCCTGTTTTCACATGTTTTTCTCTCAAGTGCCTTGGGTTTCCATTGAGGCTTTTATAGATTCTACAACTAGTATATCAATTCTTGATCCCAAATCCCTCCAGAAAACTTTTGGGAGTGATACGCAAGTAATTTGTAATAACTTCACGAAAGACCTTTGCCATCCAAATAGGAAGTAAACTGAGCGGACTCTAATACTTTCCTCAGCATTCAATTACTATAAAAAATCGCCGGTTCACCATTTGCTGATAGGGACACAGTCATTGATGAGATCTCCTAACCACCCTTCCCAACCTCGAAATTTTGTTCAATCAGTAGTTTTAAAGGATAGTTCAATGAATTTGTTGACTTCAGAAGATTTTATCTAATGCGTGCCTGGATGAATGATTCTTGTAATGGTATTTTCGGATTTAAGTGTGTTGTGAAATCTGGTTAAGTATATATAGAAAGTTACATGGGTGATAATAGAACGGGTATAAAGAAATAATGATATGGAGGTTTTTTTTTGTCGAAAAAGGCATTTTATTATAAATTACCATGACTATGAGTCTGGGTAGACAAAACATAACATTTAGCATCGATTAACTCTTAACAAAATAGTATGAGGATATAATAACCAAAAGCTTGGGAGAGTTTTCCTTCGTTGGGCCATGTAGCCCAGTTTGCTATTTTGTTCTTCTCTCTCAAGCAGTGGACGACTTGCAAATGGGAGAAAGCTCGTGTAAGAAGTTGGGCTTCGAAGATGACCATGGCCGCCTCGCGACAGAAGTGATTTGTGCTCTTGTAGATCATGTCAACAAGATCTGCGCAGTCAATCTCCACTATAACCCTTTGCTCGTAAAGGCCAGAGAAGTACTTTAGGGTTTCTAGCAACCCTTTTGCTTTGGCTTGGATCGGGGACGAAGCCCTCAGTGATCGCGCATGTCTGTCGAGGATGAGTCCCTTGCTGTCGCGACAGATACATGCCATGGCAGCATTTCTTGTTTCTGGGTCAAAGGAGGCGTTGGCGTTGATTTTGAGAGTTCCAGGCGAAGGGGGAGACCATCTCGAAGGTGTGTTTCCTTGATCTATCTTCTTGCTTGTTGTGTTGGATAGCCAACTCATGTAACTTGATTTTTCTGCTTTGGCTTAGGTGATTATCTAGTGGGCGTTGATTTTGGCGGCTCTAAAGATCGAGTGGTTCCTGGCTTTCTAGATGTTCTAGAGGATTAAAGCTAGTAAATCAAAATCAAAAGGGGTATGAGAGATATTTACTAGCCAAGCGTCAATTCTGTTTGCATTGCACAAGTGCGTCTTTAAGTTAATTGTTTGTTCTTTCCAGATCTGCAGTGTCCAAGGACATCTAAGGAGGAGATGCTCAATGGATTTCAGAGCCCGACGTCATATAGGACATGTACTTTCTGGCTTTATTCCTCTTTGGCACAAAATTTTCATTGTAGCAAGTGCATTGTTGCATATTTGTCATAGGAAAAAATGAACTTTGGGAGGGACATTTGTGGACCATATATGTAGCCATAATTCTCTTGGTATTTGGTAGGAAGTGGAGGCTTGATTACCTAGCTTGAGCTCTTGATTTGTTCTAATCTGGTTGTATGCGTTCTTGACTGTGTATTCCCCTTTCTTTGTGCCTGCCCAGATTAATTTGTCTTCACTATTCTGGGTGTTGAGATGAATTGCTAGTATTTTGTTTGTTGTGTCTTCATCAAATAACTCTAGCACTTTAGTTTCATTCCATAAGGTTTGAAACAACTTTAGGATCTTTGCTGGTCCACCAAGCACCCCCCCTTTGAAGCCATTTATCTTCACGAATATTTATCTTTTTGCCGTTCCCCACCATCCACCGAGATGAATCACAAATAACCTGCCGGCCATTGTATAGGCTTTGCCATCTCCAAGATAATCGATTACCTTTTTGTGCATGTAGAAAATCAGGGCTTGGGAAATATAAGCCTTTGAAAATTTTACCCCATAGGGAGCTACTATTATGCAATAATCTCCATGCTTGTTTCCCTATCATGGCCTGGTTAAAATTGATAAGGTCCTCGAAGGCCAAACCTCTTGCATCTTTTCGTTATTTGAGGAAAGACAAGTTTTTCCAATGCATCCCTTTTCGCCTCTCATTGTTCTTCCACAAAAAACATGCAACTTTTCTTTCAATGGCACGACAAATAGATATAGGGATTTTAAAAATGGACATGACGTATTGAGATAGAGCTTCGACCACCATCTTCAACAAAATTTCTTTGCCTGCTTTCAAAAGAAGGTTCTCCATCCACCCTTCAAGCTTTCTATTTACTCTATCTAGGATCCATGAGAACATTTGCTTTTTTGATTCCCCCCAATTAGATGGAATCCCTAGATATTTCCCCGTTTTCTTACTCTCTGGAATACGCATTTCATAAGTAATGTTTTGGTGCAACAATTCAGGACTGTCTTTGCTGAAGAAGATATTCGAGGAAAAGGATTAGGTCATCAGCAAAAAGTAAGTGCGATAACACCGAACACCTTGGACTGAGTTTAATTCCTTGAATACTACCATTAGCTACCTCTTGTTTCAATAGAGTTGACAAAGTATTATCCATAATGATGAAGAGGTATGGGGAAAGTGGTCGCCTTGTCGAATTCCACGGTAGGTTTAAAAAAAGGTAGAGATTCCCCATTTAGCTTGATGTTATATGATACTGTTGTAACACATTGCATGATCCGGGACACTCAAAGTTCATAAAACCCCATTTTCAGCATGCTCTCTTCTAGAAAGTCCCACTACACCCTATCATATGCTTTTTTCATGTCTACTTTTAGCATTGCATTAAATTTCGTCCGCCTTGTCCTGACTTGTAACTGGTGGAGTACTTCTTGGATTATAAGGATATTGTCTTGAATTTGCTACTTGCTCACAAAGGCACTTTGTTCTTCCTCTATTAGGTCCGGTAGCCATATTTTAAGTCTATTGGTCATGACCTTAGAGATAATATTGTACACGAAATTACATAAGCTGATAGGGCGGTATTGGTCTAGCTTTTCTGGGTTTAGCACTTTGGGAATCGGGACAATTGAGGTTCTATTCAACTGAGAATTTAGATGCCATGATCTGAAAAATTCTTTAACCTCCTAGAAAATCTCCTCTTTAATATCCTCCTAATGGTATTGATAAACTTACCATTTAAGCCATTCAGTCCAGGAGCTTTTAAAGTTCCAAACTGAAAAGTTGCATGAGAAACTTCTTCCATCTTACTTCTTTTGTTAAGGCTGTATTCATTTTCTCATTCACCTTATAGGGAGTTTTTGCTATGACAAGTGAGAAGTTTCTGTGGCCTGCTAATTTGTAGAAATCCTGGAAGAAGCCTTCAACCATCCCCTTTAGGTTAGGGTGTCTTCTCCATTCGTCATTATCATCCTTCAACATTGCAATTTTATTTCTCTACCTTCGCTGCAATACTGTTGCTTGAAAAAATTTAGTATTTTTGTCACCCCATTTCAGCCATTGAATTCGTGAACGCATCCCCCAGTTTATCTCCTCTCTCCTCCATAACTTTTCCACCTCCCTCTTCAGCCATTCTAGCCTGTTCTTTCCTCCATGTGTATACTCAGAGTTTGTAATTTCCTGTATCTCCCTTTTTAAAATAGCAATATGTTTCCCCCCATTTGTGAATCTTTTTTTTGCTCCACACATAAAGACTCTCTGTAATCTTCATTAGTTTTTTTTTGGGAGATTATAATTCTAGTTTGACATAGAAAACCAAGATTATGAGAATACCCTCACATACTCCTCATCTTCAGGCCAAAAAGCCTCGTATCGAAACTCCTTCTTTTTCCTTTTTTCCTCTAGGCTTAGAATAATTATTAATGGGCTATGATATGATCCAATTGCAAGTAGAGCAAATACTTCTGCTGCGGGGAAGGAAAGTCGCCAATTCAGAGTGCACACCGCCCTGTCCAATCTTTCTTTTACCAAAGCATCTCCATCACGGTTATTCAACTAGGTAAATGCACAGCCTTTACTGTCTAAATCCATGAGTTCACAAGAGTTCAAGAAGTTTTGAGAAAAGCCATAACTCTATAGTTTTCCATTGTTCGATACCCAAAATTTTCCCAACGATACAAGATTTCGTTGAAATCCCCTATACGAATCCATGGGTTGTTATCTTGTTGTGAAAAATTCTGAAGCTATTCCCATAACCTCAATTGTTGCTGGAACTCTATAGGTGCATGAATAAAAGATATGCGCATATGTTGTTTTGTCTCCCGCATCTCACAGTTTACATTAACATGTTTGGAGCTAGATATGATGTGAAGCAATACTTGCTCATTCCACATAATAGCTATATCCCAGCTAGTCCATTAGGGTTAACTACATGACAATTCTGGAATTTTAGTCTTATTCCAATTCTTCTTATTACTTCTTCCCTGTTCTCAGTTTTAAATAGGCATACTATAGTAGGTTTTTCTTGAATCACTAGGGTTCTAAGTGCTTGAATTGTCAGGGGTGAACCTAAACCCTAACAATTCCAACATAAAATCTTCATTTGTATCCTGGTGGCTTATTAGGGCTAGCTACCAAAGCCCGACTGTCTAACTCTTCCACTGTTTAGACTTGAGTTTCAAGTAATTGGGTTTCATCCAGTTTCTCAACAGTGGTCGTCTACAGATCATCGGGGGGAAAACCTTCTTTTCTTGATACTAGCTTTTCTCTTTAGGTTTTTACTTCTCTTAACTGCTTGGAAATCTTCAACTTTGTTATCAATACTAATTCCTTTTCCACTGTCCAGCCCACAATGAGAGTCTGTCCACATTAACTCATTTAACTCTTTTGAAGGAATGCTCACGTGCAATGCTTTCCCTTTCTCAACAGCTGAAATGCTACTACCATTTTCTTGGGGAACTTCATACACCACCATCTGGCCTGTCTGTTTAGGAGATTCAAGTACCACCTCATCCTCCATAATCTCTCCAATCTTCTTTTCATAAAGCACCTTCCCAGGGCTAAATTCGTTAGCCACTGCTTTTAGCCATGACCCATACGGAAAGTCTTTCATAGTTTCAATTCATTCTCCATTGCATGGAATTGAGTCACAATGCTATGCATAATGCCCCACTTTCCCACACGAATAACAATAATAAGGAAGTCTTTCATATTTGAACTTTGGTCATAAGTTATTTTCATTATTACTGAAAATTAAGCCTTGTAAAAGAGGGGATGAGATATCCAGCGTAACCCTAGCCTTACCAATTTTAAAGGTTGTGCACCCTCGAGCTTCAATTTTAGTACTCAATACTATTCCTATTTCATTAGCTACCTTGGAAATCACTTTTTCTGTGATTCATTCTGTCGGTAGATCAAAAATTTGAACCCAAAACTCACAGACATTGAAATCATAACGCGTAGGAGGAGTATTAGGTTCCCAGGCTTTCAACAGCAGTAGGTGGCTAGCAAAGGACCATGGCCCCTGTTCTAACACTTTAGCTCTGTCAAGTGCAGATGTGAATTTAAATTCAAAAATACCTTGCGCTATGACAGAAAACTCCACATTTTCCATTTTCCAAGCTTTCTTCATTATGTTCTAGAAAGCCTGGAAGTTGATTTTTGGGTTCTGGTATAGGTGCCCAATAAGAGAAAGCTTACATTCGTTTTTTTTTTGCAGGGATGTTTTTGTCAACTTCTATAATCTTCCTCTACTCCTATAGTCCTTCTAGTTTCCTATAGAGAGTTGCCAGTCAACTTGCTTCCTCTTTTGACTCTTCCATGGCCCCTTTGATGACATATTCAAAATGCCTGTGGTGTTAGCTACAACATCGCCTATAAAAGTTTTTTTTCGTGGTAGATAAAGGTCAAATGGTTATAAGATGTTTTTGGGTAAGGTTAGGTTAATTTGTGAAGTGGGTTTTATGGTATTACTTATCGGTTCTATGATAGAGGAGAAATTGGGGGTGCGAGATATGAAGATGAATTAGGGTTAGGGTTTTTTTGGGGGTTTTAGGTTGGAGAAAGCTGCCATGATGGCAGAGAGGAGCTCCCATATGAGAGAGAAAGAGAGGGGCTCACTGCCATTGATATGGAGGTTCACTAGTAAAGCATAGAAGCAAAAGCCACTAGCCATGAATAAAAAAAGATAGATAGATAATACCTCACCACCATGAATTGTTTGATCTACTGCCAAAGACTTTGGATAGATAAAATGGTAAATATTCAACTCACAATTGCACGGTCCCTTTAGAAAATAACTTTGAGATTTGTTTCATGTTAAAATGACCATATTATTCCACAAATCACTTTCATATTTGATTAAAAAAAACAAAAATGCTTCAGAAGTAGGTTCTATGTCTAAAAAATGGTTAGTACCGTGCATTCTTCCAGTGAATGCTCGTAATTTGTCTTTATTTTTTCTAATGTACTTTTTTATCTCAAAATTAATCTTGAACCCTTTATCATACAATTGGTTTATATTGATAGTTGAGTCATTTCACAAGAAAATCAATTAAAATGCCTAGACATCCTAGCTTGATAGTTCTTTCGTTGACCATCTTACCTTGCCTATTACCTTTAAAAGTTACATTTTCTCTGTTGAATTTTGTGAGGTGGATGAATCGGTAGAATCAATCAGGCATATGTTGCAAACATCCACTGCTAAGATACCATTTGTTCTTAAACCTTGTTCCGTACAATTAAAAAAATATCTTTTATTTTTTTGAAACCTAGACAAGTATAGGTCCTTTCCTATTAGAAAATGCATCAAAATCCAGTTGATTATTTTTTTTCCTTCTCCAATCAATCGGAAATATTCCTACTTAAAGTAATAAAATAACCACAATTTAAGCAAATTATAATATTTATTAACCAGTTTGCTTAGCAAATTGCTCTCCCTAATGGTTTTTATAAATTTGGATAGAAGATTTACACCTTACTCTTTCCTTCACTTTGAATAAATTTTTATTTAATTTTATTTTTTGAAACAAGCCCAAGTTTGTTATAGTGAAAAATTCATATGAAAAGTATATACTCAAGCATTTTTGTACCAAGAAAGAATCTTTTGCAAAAGGAAGAAATCTAAAGAATTTGCAAAAAAAAATTATGAAGGTAATTTTCATATTCTTAAAGCCTTTTATGTTTATCACATAATTCTTTAATAAAATAATCCATATTGTCAACTTGAATTAGGACATGCTTATTTCTTCTTCATCTTCAGAATGAGAATTTGTCATTAAATGCATATATGCTTTTCATCATTATCAATTGATTTGCATTATGTGTTGCCCAATATCTCAACCTTTAAGGCTTTCTTCCACTTTTCGAATTTTTCCCTTCTTTTATTGAGTAAGGGACAATCTAATTTAGTATCTTTTATATTCCAAACAAATAATGTTTTTACTAGTGTTATCCTCTGTCTTTACATGATTTCTTTTCTTCCCTTTTATTTATTTACTTCTTGCTTTTGAAGTTTCTTCCTCTTCTCATGATTCTTCTAAATTTCTTAGTCATTAGTGTCATCTCCTCATCTAGATCCAAATTCATTTGCATCAAGTGGGGATAAGGACACTAGAAGTGCCATAACTTGTGTACGATGCACACTTTAGTGCCAAAACTTTTTGCTGGATCACTTTAGTGCCAACTGTGAGAATTTCCGTCCAAAATTTACGTGGCATTTATAATTAATGTTTTTATATGACGTGGTAATTCAAGGAAAAAAAAGGAATCCACGTCGACTCCCTAAACAACACCATATGAAGAAGTAATATACTTCTTAGGGTTTGTTGTCTTTGTCGTCAGCCATCTTCATCGTTGTTGCTTTCTCGTTGTCGCCCATTGTTGCTTGCTCCAACATCGACATCGCTCATTGTTGCTCATGCCGTTGTTTCTCACTCACCCCCCCCCCCCCCCCCCCCCGTCACTCATCCCTAGGTTCAACATCTTATCTCTCTTATTGTCAATTTGTGGGTAGGAAATCAGATTAAGGAAGTTTGCTTATTCAGGGTTATTATTGATTTCTCTCTATAAGTCACTTAGGGGGGGATTAGGGCCTAGATGGCGACATCTGGGGGACCTTTAATAGAATACATCTTCTCCCTCTTATTGTCGACATCTAGATGCGTTTGTGGGGACCCTAGTAGAAGACAAGTTCTAATTTTTTCAAATAATAAATTACATATGCACTTGTGGGGACCTTTATATGATTTGTTGTAATGTTAGTGCTTTGTGATTCTGAACCCTAAATGATTTTTTTTTATTGGATGTAGTATTGGTATGAGGGGCAAGCTTGCCACCATCATTGTTTGCTATGATGGGGAATTCATCATTGGCATTGATGAGTTAGAATCTTATAAAGAAAACAAAGGTACCATCTTCCTCAATGTAATAATGCTATCATATATTGTATTTTTGAGGAGCATGGTTCATTTGTTTCGATGCAAAATACATAAATTGCATTATTTTGTTCCTATGAAAAGCCTGAATAATGGGTTAAGGATCATCAATGATGATAATGGTATTAGAGATATTATTTATCGTTATTTTCATGATAAGGAAGTTAGGGTGTATGTCCAGTGTTATGATAAAGAGAGAACTGAAATAGATGAAGCTCGAGATGAAGTTAGAGGTGAAGCTAGAGCTCGTACTCAGGTTCAATCTTAAGAATAACAAACGATGAAGGAGAGAGAGAATGAGGAATTGACTGGATTAGATTTGGAAGTTGACATATCTAGTGAATCAGATTATGCAACAGCGGAAATTGTTCAAGTGAGCTCACAAAATCAAGGCAAAAACAAAGGGAGTTTCAGCTAAATAAGTTTGCAGTAGTTGAAGAGTGACATGAAGTGCAACCAGTTAATAAGACCAAAGAAGCTGTCACCAATGGTATTAAATATGAATAAAGTAGCAATAATGATGAGAGTGCCAGTTTTGAGGATGATCATTCAGGAGGCGATGAGGTACGTGTTATGAAAATTAAGGCATAGATACTGTTTGGTGAATAAGCAAAATTGGCACAATAACTAATTGAACTATATTTAGTTCAAAATAATTAAGTATATATAGAACAAAGCAATTGGAAACACCTTTTAATCAACAGAAGATGATCCAAAATAAATAGTGTTTCGTACAATAATATTAATAAGTAAAACCTGGAGGTTACTAATTCATCCGAATACTTCTCCGTTGATTAGAGCGAAAAATTGTTAGAATGCGTGATTCATTTAGGTTTGAACCTGATGAATTCATGTCATGTCCTTTAGATGATTTTTGCCCTTTTAATCTAGTATAAGGCCACCACCAAAACATCTCCCAAGATAGATCGAATCTCATCTCTCTCTTGCGATACTACAAGGGAAGACTGACGAACTCAACTGTATATTTGTTTGAATGATACTGCACAATCACCAATTGGAATGAATCAACAGAAGATGATCCAAAACAAACAGTGTTTCGAACAATAATATTAATAAGCAAAACTTGGAGGTTACGGATTGATCCGAATACTTCTGTATTGATTACAGCGAAAAATTGTCAAAATGCTTGATTCATTTAGGTTTGAGCCCGATGAATTCATGTCATGTCTTTTAGATGATTTTTTCCCTTTTAATCCAGTACAAGGCCACCATCAAAACATCTCGCTGGATAGATCGAATATCGTCTCTCTCTTGCGATACTACAAGGGAATATCGACGAACTCAATTGTATATTTGTCTGAATGATATTGCACAATCACCAACTGGAATGAATGACCCTGACGACTAGACAAAATGAATTTGGTTTCTGTTTGAATATACATGACGAAATGACACCTATTAGTTGAAAGGACACAATCGACTAGACTGCCGAAATGGTGTCTGGACGGAAGATCACGACTAACCAAAAATGAAAGTACATGAACGAATGATTGAAAGTAAACATTCTTTTTTTTTTGGTAAATGTAAGTATTATATAGATTTTACCATGCAAAGCTGTACAAGACGTATGTCTTGGTACCACAAAACTCACACTCAACACTACAAAAGATGTGTGAGTGCAAGAGTACCAAGAAAGTAAAAGTACATCCAAAGAAGGACGCCTAAATACATCATCTGATAGATGGAAGGCCTAAACAGTGGCCAACAAAAGCTAAAACGGCTAAAACTACATAAAAACTCTAACTAGTGAAAACTAAATAAATCAGCTATCACAAAAAATAGAGGGGTCAATCTGCCACCCCTCATGGACCCGCCTATTGCGGGGAGTGTCAATAACAGGCTGGAACAATCTGGCTCTGTCTCTGACCATCATGATAAGCTTCGTCTTCATGGCTGGAACAAAGACTCGTCAATTACGGAATAAGGCGTTATTCCGTGTCTTCCATATAATATGGCATAGGGCTCCCAACGAGAATCTGACAATACTCTGATGGAAGTGATTGCCAGATATATGTCTGATAGCCCACTTGAGCGTCTCCTGCCACGATCCTTCCCTCCAAGAAATTTGACAATTCTGGGCCCAGAAGGATGCAAGCCCAGTAGTGGCACGACATCCGAAAAAGAGATGATCTATGGAATCCGGCCTAGTATGGCAGAAAACACACGAACCATCCTCTATCCTACCAGAAGATAACATGAATACCTAGGTGGGTAGCCTGTTTCTCGTCATGATCCACAGGTGGAACTGATGCCTCGAAATGATCACCTTGTTCCATATGAATGAAAACCATGGAACTCTCGGACCCGTCGGACGAACAACACTCCATGCTGATGCCACGGAAAAAGTGCCGGAAGAGTCCCCTAACCACTGAAAATAATCACGTTGGTCAGACAAAACAGGAAGCGGTCCCAACTCATGCAAAATAGAAGGATCCCGTCATCGAGCCACAAAAAGATCAGCCAGGGCGGTAGATGTCCCGGTCGGCATATAAAGTGTATAGCGGATCACTGTCATGCCAGTGATCAAACCATAATGAGATAGTCCTCCCATCCCCAACTCCCCATCGGAACATATGTCTGAACTCTTGCCCAAGCTGAATAATCCTCTTCCAGGCCCATGAACAGAAAGTGGGTGGCTTCGCCACCAGTAAACATTCTTTGCTTTTACTCATTCACAAATATTTAGGGGACTTGTTGTTCAAGTCCCCAATAAGACGATGCATAAAAGAAAGAAAAGTAAGTATACTTCATAAGGTCTAATTGTTGCTCGTTCTATTTTATCCGTGTGTATGAAATTTGATGATACAAAACAATTTAAAGAAGCTATTATGAGGTACTCCATTGGTAAACCGGTGAGTATTGAGTTTATTAGAAATATGAATGAATTTTGCAGAGCTAAATGTGCACAAATAAATTGCTCATGGAAGATCCATGGTACATTAAGTAAGAAGAGCGGGTTATTTTTTATTAGGTCCTTCAAGGAGGAACATAATTGCTCCATTATTATTACAATAAAAGGGTAACAAGTGCATGGTTAACTAAGCATTTCTTTAACACTGTCAAGGCAATGCATGAAATTAAGAGTCCTCAATTCAAACAGTTAGTAAATGAGTAGGTAGGGGTTAATGTGTCGAGAAGTTAGTGCAAAAGGACTAAGTAGAGGGTGATTAACACACTTATATGTCGGTACAAGGAAGAATATGCTTAGGTTTGGGATTATACTAACAAATGCTAGCTTTGGAACCCATCTAGTAAAGTTTGTGTGGAGGTTGTGGAAAGATCGTTGCCTGATCATGGGACTACTTTTGATAGATTTTATGTTTGCTTTGAAACATGCATACGAGAGAGGGTTGTAGGATCGGATAAAGGGTTTTGGGTTGGTTACTGGATGGATGTCTTAAGCAAGGGAGAATTATTGGTTGCCGTTAGGAGAGATGTGAACAACCAAATGTTTTCGATAACTTAGGCTTTTGTTAGTTAGGCTTTTGTTAGGATAAAGAGTAAATACACTTGGTCTTGATTTCTGAAAAATTTAATGGCTAGCCTTGAAATAACTAATGAAGGAGATTGGGCATTCATGAGCAACCAACAAAAGGTAATGACATATGCTGAATTTTATGTATAACATTAATAGCATATTTTGTTATAATCATTTGTTTGTTTGCTTCTTTTCCAGGGACTTGTTCATGCGATAGCTGAGTTGATGCCATTTGCTAAACATAGAATGTGTGTGTAGCACATATGTGTAAATTGGGCAAAGAATTATAAATGAGAGAAATTGCAGTAGTATTTTTGGAAGATAGTAAAGAGCACTCATACGATTGATTTTAGAATAACCAAACAAGAGTTGTTGCAGCTGACAAATGAAGGTTTTCATGCACTAATGCAAACTAATTCTAAACATTGGTGCTAAACATTAGTGTAAGGCATTTTTCAGCGAAGAATTCAAATGCGACATCGTTGACAATAACCTCAGTGAAGCTTTTAATGGCAATATAGTAGAAGCTATGTGCAAACCAACAATCAGCATATTGGAAGATATACGAGTCATGGTCATAACTACGCTGCACAAACAAAGAGATGAGGCTACAAAGTGGACTAGACAATATGATCCAATAGTTGCCAAGAGATTAGATGAGAACCTAGTTAACAGTAGGTTTTGTCATTCAATTTGGAATAAAGACAACGGATTTGAGATCATGAACAATGCTGACAAGTATGTCGTCCACCTACAGAAGAGAAAATGTTCAGGTTGAGCTTGTCAATTAACTAGAATTCCTTGTACACTATATATAGTTGAATTTACAAAATCCAGAAGATTTCATTGATGATTGGTACAAGAAAATCTTATATCTAACTTCATACCAATGGACTTCTTACCTCTTTTTTTTTTAATCTTCTTCATCTAAATGCTTTAGCTTTATAATTCATCAAGGTACGCTTATCCAATGATAGAGGCACTATCCTCAATGTCTTACGAACGCATGTCTTCACATGATTCCATTCTTTTGTAAGAGCTCTTATCAATTTGTTCACATTCTCTTTATTTTGTCCAACTTTGATGATAGGCAACGCCATTCTCTATTGTGTATCATACACATTTTAGTAATTGTTTTGTTCAACTTCATCTTGAAGGATTCAAACTTTATAAACAGGACTTCATTTTGGTTTCTATGACTCTATATTATGGTGCATTTGGTTCAGCATTTGAAAAGCTCATTAATGCCTGAAAGCCCATTGGGGAAATGTCGAGGCATTTGAATATAATTTTTAAGGAGTTTTCAAGTAAAACTCATCATTGGGAAGGCTAAAAGCCCAAATCTAGTGGGGACTAATGTTAGACTTTTAGCCTTGGCTTGAATGCTACTTCTAAATTTTTTCTTCCTATCTTACCTACAATAGCTTTCTCATATTCTTATCTTGCCCTTACTTTTTCTAAATTTTTTTTAAGGATTTGACCGGTTGTTGTTATTAAGATCGTGCAAGATGCTCACTAGCTGCCCTAAGTGACGAGCGATACCCTCCAAGGTCGTGCCACCTTACGCTTTGTTGCGTGACTTTAGGCAACGACCATTAAGGTTGTGCGATCTTAGGGCTCACCTAGGTCGTGCCACCTAAGGCGCCTAACTCATGTCAAGCCACTTGAGACGGCAGGCGATAGCCATTGAGGTTGCATGACCTCAAGCTTTGTTGCTTGGGGTTGCCCAAGGTCATGCAATCTCAGTCGACCACTGTCGATGAAGAGTTTTGATTTTTTAAATTGAAATATTAAAGTTGTAGCCAAAGCCCTTTGCAATTTTCTTTTGCCGAACATAGCTTAAACTCAAAGTTGCTTTGTAAATTATTTTTTACCAAATATAATTTGCATTACTTCAAGGGACTTTATCTTTCAACATTTTTATTGTAATTAAAGCTCATCTCCAAAGCTAAGCCCAACACCCCCTTAGTCCTTTAGAGTGTGACTTAAACTTTGTCTCAAATTTCCTTGGCTGTGTGGTGAACGGAAAAATGCAGTTAAATTTAAAGGGAGATAAAGCACGATATAAAGCATAAAAGATTTTGACTTAAAAGAGTCCATCATATGGTTTCTTTTGGAGTAGTTATTGCTAGAGGAATTGTTTGATTTATGAATTCCTCAAATTTAGAGGATATTATTTGAAAGACTGTTCTTGTTAGTGGAGAAGTAATTGCGCCATTTTGGACAACGTCACACATTGTCGGATTTATAAAGCTAATAAATGGTCATATCTTGCATTCAAATAACTTTAATTAGTTCCAACAAAATATGGAGACCATGACATTGATCGACCTTCAAAATTGATTGAAGATTTTATGCTCTTGAAATATAACATTTTGAAATAATGAGCAACCTAATTGTGACATCAATTGTTGCAGCTAACTATACAACTTAGAGATGGTGAATATGTTGACTTGTAAAACCCTAACAAAATTTGTCGAATAAGAAAAGCTAAGTTTAATATATGCATAATTTTTCTGATATATACATGTTAAATTGACAACATCAGTTTCACTTGTTGGGGATATATACAAAAACAATTCAAATGACATAAGAACAAATATGACAGTAAATCCTAGCTGTCCACAGATCGTGTCCATTGAGTCTGGTGACTCCAGATTCTGTAAAGTCTGATCACATCTTCAGTCTGGTCATCTCCAGACTTTGCACATTTTGATCGCATCTCTAGACTTTGCACAGTCTGATCACATCTTGAGTTTGGCCATCTCTAGACTCTGCACAGTTTGATCGTCAAAGTCTGATTGTTGGACGATTTCCACAAATCTACTTTGAGATTGTTCTATACATACAATTCAAAATAGTATCAATCCACATGAATATATATATATATATAAGTATCACAGAATGATACATCAAAGGATTGAAAGAAAATAGAATAAGGAAACCGAGGCCTGTGTTAGACGCAGTTTCCTTAAAACAGATTTGTCCCCTCATACAATGAGGCTCTCTCCAGTACACGTGAGGCTACATGGACGTCTGTTTCCTAGAATACAACGGTTGACATCAACGAAGAACATAGCTTCGAGGCTTTCAGCAAACTTGAACGACGCCTTAGTTGAACACCGTCTAAAACAATATAATGCAGAGAATAATGGGAAACAATGCTCTTTTTCTCAAAGTAATGCTCCGTACTGATTCTAAAAGAATGAAAGAGCCTTTTAACAAAATGTAGGAGAAACCATTTGTTGGCAATTAACTCAGCCGTTACAAACGGTACGAGATTAATTAGCTGATTAAATCAGCCATTATACATTAATGACAAATTAAGCAACCGTTACAACATTAAGTCTGTAACCTCCGTCAACCTTGTAATAGGTTTGAGTTGAAAAATATTAATCCAGAAGGCAAAAAGTGACTTGTCTCAGAGCACACTTTCTGAGGTTGCATTCATGTGTGCAAATCATACGCTCACGCGCAAGTTTAGGTTCGTCGGGAACCGAATTTGCACATGCCTTACGCATGCGCGCGATGCATGATACTTATGATTTTATGTTACCACTCTATAAGAGTGTTCACACATATAGCACTTCCAAGCCTTCTTTCTACCCAAGTGCTTCTACACTTTCCACTACCAACTCAAAGTTGCTTTTTCAAGTGGGACCCACATTCAACTAAGGGTTTTCTTTTAAGAACAATTTCTCATTCACCCTTTTTACATCCCAATTTCCAACAATCCCCCACATGAATGAAAATTGTTTTCATTTTGACACTACAACAGTGTTCAACATCCGAAACCTGCATAAGATAGGTATGTGTCACCCTTTGAACCTTCCCTTGTGTACGTATACTTGCTTCACTAGTAGTCCAGTAGACATAATGTTTTGAACTGTCTTGCTTTCTTATGTGAAGAACCCATATACTTGACACATGTTTTAATCGTTTGTTCAGTTCACATGGTTATGTTCGTTTTGACCATGAACATCGTCCTGGTTCTGCAAGAGCTTAGGATGAATTTAGCCCATAAATTCTCCTTTGAAGCAACCCCACTTCGCTCTTACATAGGTGACTTCTTAAGTATCGAGTAATTTATTTGCTCCACTGCAAATTGCTTTAAGTCTTGAGCAACATATTTTCTCTACTTAAATGACAACAAAGCAATTTTGCTATCATCTTTCCCGTACATGGTCACTTTCAAGAGATTGGAATGGGTTGAGGGTGTTTCCCCCATAGTGACCTTATGAGTCTGTATGGTAGGTTGTCCCTTTGAACCTAGATCTTGGGATCTCCAATCAGTTAGGTTGGATTTTCCTTTATACTCCTCATTACTCTATGAGTTTTAATCTCATTCCTCTTGTCAACTTTTCAACTAACTTTCAGTTTAACCATCTGGTTAGCGGATCCGCAATATTATCCAAAGAGATAATCACAGTTGAGAGTTGTTGTCTAATGGTATTATGTCTACAATGTATATGTCCAGACTTTACCATTTTTCTCCATGCTCTTCCAATCGCACATTGATTATCACAATGTATAAAGATTGGTGGTACACATTTTCTCATTTTGGAATATCCTTTCAGAAATGACTTAGTCATTCAGCCTCTTCACCACATATATCCAAAGATATAAATTCAGATTCCATAGTGGATCTGACTACCATAGGATTTTCGAGATACAGCTGCAACAGCTAGTGAATATATCACTTGTATATTTCGAGTCTTTCATATCATACTTTAGTTTGCATTACTATATCCTTCTAGTGCGAATCAAAATTCCAAGAATATCGTAAGTACTTCAGTACTTTCACAATTGCTTTCCAATGTTCAACACTTGGATTGCTCGTAAATCTACTCAATTTGCAAACTGCATAAGTACTGTCTGTTCTTGTACAACTCATAAAGTACATCAGACTGTTAGTCACTTTTGAGTATTATACTTGAGAAATACTCTCTTCTCTGTTCTTAAACAGATGAAGGCTATTGTCTAAATGCGTTTTAGTAATACCATAATATTCATGTTGAATTTTTAAAGAATCTGGTCCACAATGTATGACCGATCTAACGTAAGCCTTCTGACAATCTTTCATGTCAAGTCTTAAATTCAACATACACTTGGTAGACTTTATCATTACTACCAACAAACAGTATGTAGACATATTATCATTTTGTCACGTCATCCGCCTCTCCATTAACAACATTGTCCACTTTGGGACTCCAAAAGCCTTCATGGCTTTCTTTTCCTCGAGTCTATCATCATCGCAGCCCTTCGAGCACGCAACTTGGGAAAAGTCGTTGTCTATGGGTCAAGGGTGGAGTATTCCAACTGTCTTCAGACTTAGACCGTAAAATCTGATCGTCTTCAAATGTATACTGTAAAGTTTGATCGTCTTTAGACTTAGATTGTCTTCAGTCTCAGACCATCTACAGTCTCAGAATGTCTACAGTCTGAGACTGTCTATAGACTTAGACTGTAAAGTCTGATCTTTTAAGTCCTCTTCACTTTAATGATCAAACCGAGGGTCACATGCTCGAAGTTCATCCATACACATAACCAACACACGTGCAATTTAGTATACTATTTTCTATGTGAACACATGTTTAATGTACACGGATTCAATACAAGAATCACAACCATAATATGCACATGCATTTGCCAATACTTTCATCTAAAGCCATGCAATTGCAACTACTGTATGTCACCGCAAGACTGCCACTATCTCAGCCACAAGGCTGCAATTATCTCAACCACAAGGCCAAGTCCATCTTTGGTTTATGATGTGCACAACCGCAAGGTCAAGTCCACCTTCGATTTATAGTGTGCATAGGTGTGTCTAGCATGGTAACGCAAGTTCAGCACAAAGATCACAACGATCGACACGTGTGTCAATTCTATGCATATAGTGCACTGAATACATTCAATTGCAATTCATAAGATGCCATTCATGTACACAAGATAATTCCCATCTCCTTTTTCATGTACACAATATCGGCTCTATTAGTGTACTCATGTGGTCACCGAATACCATACCAGGTATCCATGCATCTCCCATTTGGAGGCATCAAAAATACTATGGTTTAGATCATTTAGCTTCTAACTCAGCTTCTTTTTCAAGATACCCCCACATTCGCAAGTGTTTGTAAGATAGTTTCCTACATTTACATTGAGTTTCATAACTCATAAGGGGTTTCATGCTCATTCTTTCGAGGTACTTTTTTTCAAAAGGTAATCTTGATAAAAACGCGCTTTCCCCCCACATTTCGTGAAGAGTCCTTACTACATAGGGGCGTTGTGGAACATGTCCACGGAATATTACTTATTCCTCCACCATTCACAGCACATATACATGTACAGTGAGAGCAAGCATACTTGAATAAATGCACACATATGCACATTATATGAGCAGCAAGTTGATCATATAAAAATTTCCTAAGACCATAGCATTGGTATTACAAGGAAATACACTCCAAAATCATTTTCAAATAGCAATCACTGAACACACAAGTACCAAGTCAACAAGTATGTGTTCAGCAAGCAAACAACAACTAATCACTAGTTAGCACAGAAAAGTTGTTCACTTTGTTAAATCAGAAAAATGGATTTATTCATCCAAAAATTCTAATTTTTCACCATAAAGTAGTTAAGACAAAGCTGAACAACTTTCAAAAAGGAATCAACCTCAAAAACACTTAGCAAGAGTGTCAAAACTTGACATTCATTTGACTCAGTTTCACAGAAAACTCAGACACAAATCCATGTCAAAATGGTACCAAAACTCATCGTATGAATCTGAAATTTTAACACAAAGTAGCCCTACACGAGAGCTACAAAACTCATGAAGATCATCAAACCACAATTACAACGAAACATGCTCAAAAAGAGACCTCTTTGACTCGAGGTCAAAACCAATTTTCTGGAAATAGTTTGAACACGCTTCTGAAATTTAAACAAACTGTTGTTTAAAATAATTCAGAAAATTTTCAAATAAATATATGTTGTATACAAGCATGAAATAAACAACTTTCATCAAGATACCAACCTTAAATTCTCAGCGTACATCGCTAGAGAAAACCATAAAACAGAATTGCTCTCTGCTTTTTCCAACACATATGAGCATCGTTGAAGATTGTTCTTCCCAGAACACATCCAAATCGACATGTGTAACTCAACGACCTTAACATTAAGGTTCTCCGTCAAATATAGCATGGCCAGTAACATGGCCTTAAGGAAGTCACCATTCTTCCGTTGTGGCGAGCGTCCCAACACCTTCACTCAGAGTTCCCTAACATTTGACTTCAGCTATTGCCCTTCGACAGTTAGCTCTCTCATGCCAGACGTTGCTCCTTAGGAGTTTTAGGACAAGTCCTCCACCTTACCTTGGATGTCCAACATTGTGACCTCCATCTAGGTCACCCTGAACTCTAGGTCTTACAACGGATCCCTCGATCTAGAGGTATTCCAGACTTTCCTTTCACATGGATTTCATGTAAAATCACTTGGATTTCATGCACTTGACTGATCACAGTCTTAAATCCATCATTTTAAGAATCTCGCAAGATTCATATTTGTTCGGTAATACAATATTTAATGTTGCTACATTTCAAAGTTCGATCCTTTGAACTCCTTAGGTGTTCTCACCAATGGTGTACAAACACCGCAGCAGGAACATCAGACCATTCAAGTTGTTGGACTGTAGCAAGGACAATTTCTTTGGTGATGTTGTCAACAGTGACTTCAACCACTTCTTGTCCATAACCATTTGAATCGCCGAATTTGTTTTAAGATTGTTGGGGGATATCTACAAAAATAATTCAAATGACATAAGAACAAATATGGCAGTAAATCCTAACTGTCCATAGATCGTGTCCTTTGAGTCTGGTGACTCCAGATTCTGCAAAGTTTGATCACATCTTCAGTCTGGTCATCTCCAGACTTTGCACATTCTGATCACATTTCTAGGTTTTGCTCAGTCTGATCACATCTTGAGTCTGGTCATCTCCAGACTCTACACAGTCTGATCGTCAAAGTCTGATTGCTGGACGATTTCGACAAATCTACTTTGAGATTGTTCTACATACACAATTCAAAAGAGCATCAATCCATACGAATATATATATGTATATAAGTATCACAGAATGATACATCAACAGATTGAAAGAAAATAGAATAAGGAAATCGGTGCCTGTGTTAGACACAGCTTCCTTAAAATAGATTTGTCCCCTTCAGTACACAATGAGGCTCCCTCCAATACATGTGAGGCTACATGAACGTCTGAATTCCATGATACAACGGTTGACAGCAACGAAGAACATAGCTTCAAGGCTTTCGGCGAACTTGAACAACGCCTTAGTTGAACACCGTCTAAAACAATATAATACAGAGAATACTGGGAAACAATGCTCTTTTTCTCAAAGTAATGCTCGATACTGATTCTAAAAGAATGAAAGAGTCTTTTAAAAAATGTAGAGGAAATCATTTGTCGACAATTAACTCAGCCGTTACAAATGTTACAGGATTAATTAGTTGATTAAATCAGCCGTTACACATTAATGACAAATTAAGCAACTGCTACAATATTAAGTCTATAATCTCCGTCATTAATTTACCGTTACAACCTTGTAATAGTTTTAAGTTGGAAAAAATTAATCCAGAAGGCAAAAAGTGGCTTGTCTCGAAGCCCACTTTCCGGGGTTGCATTTGTGTGTGCAGGTCGTACGCTCGCGCACAAGTTCATGTTCGTCGGGAACTGAATTTGCACCTCCCTGCGCGTTTGCGCAAGGCATAGTGCTTGTGATTTTACGTTACCACTTTATAAGAGTGTAATCACATATATAGCACTTCCAAGCCTTCTTTCTATTCCATGTGGGACAATTGCTTCTACACTTTCCACTACCAACTCAAAGTTGTTTTTCCAAGTAAAACCCACATCCCACTAAGGCTTTTCTTTCGAGAACAATTTCTCATTCACCCTTTTTACATCCCAATTTCCAACATCACTTTCTATCAAATGTAAAGAGATAGAGAACAGGGAATGCATAGCTCATGGTGGTTTGAATTGTGATAAAGGCCTACGTTTACCCTCCCAAATTAGCAACCACCAACAAGCTGGAATCCACTAATAATTTCTTGAATTGTTGCAATATAATATAGCATGTATTACTTCTTCCTCAAGTTGATAGATCATACTTTCAAAATTTAAGCATCACTACATCACTCATAAACTCGTTAAATTAAATTGTAATCTTTGACAAGTATTCTCAATGGCAAAATGACTTCTTGCTCACACTAGTTAAGAGTATCTATTAAAGTTTTGGAAGCTTTCTTAGTTTTGTAGTTGTGTCTTCTTCAACATGCGTTGATTTTTCCTATATAGTTTTCAATATTCCAACTAGCCATTGGGTCATATTCAAGAGCATCTATTTTGCTGTTGAAGATAATGAATGCAATCGTAGAAGATATGGTTGTCCATATAATTAAATCTTCTTGGTGATGGTCAAGTTTCCACAAATAGAGTTGGCCATGTTGGTAAAAAAATTCCATTTCTCCAAATGAGTGACAATTAATATGATTCTTCTTTAGATATTTCCAAAGTTCCAGACTTGAGGGTTGGTGTCAAGTTCCTTTAGATCAGAAGAATTGTCAAAAAATATATTTGTCTTCACTCAGCAATTTTGTTAGTATATCAAAACATCCGTTATCTGCTTTCCATTTGATCTTCTTGAGTACATTCCCAATCAAGATTTCTAAATTGTTCACCTTATACCTCAAAGTTTCCAAAAACCTACTCCTTATTTTTAACTTGCTCAATCTTCATCAAGGTCTATGAAGCATTTACTGGTCTTTTCACTTTGTATTCATATCTCATCAATGGCAATATAAAATCATGTATATAACCTGAAATACAATACATCCACATTTATCTAGCGATAATGAGAAATATAAAGTTTTGTCACCTTCAATATACAATAGAGTTCTCTCAGTGCCTTGAATCGATATTATTCAAACACCACAATTTAATTCCTTACCAACTCTATTTTGGATATTTGATTTATATATTTGCATGAAAATGGAAAAAACCATATTAAATTGACTCCTTCAATATCGACAATTAATTAACACCATTTATTATTCGTTCATGTTGGTTGGTTCCAGGCAGTCTATTTCCATCCTAGAATTAGGAACTGTAATAGTGGGATCCCCATTCTTTAGAATTAGGAACTGGATTGACTA
Organism: Melaleuca quinquenervia; assembly: GCA_030064385.1. Taxonomy (NCBI): domain Eukaryota; kingdom Viridiplantae; phylum Streptophyta; class Magnoliopsida; order Myrtales; family Myrtaceae; genus Melaleuca; species Melaleuca quinquenervia. The sequence goes on from CM057720.1 coordinate 12,681,452, forward strand.
ATCTTATTCAGTTTCTAGGTGGTCTAATAAAATTGGTAAATTCAAATAAAGATAAATAAATTTGAGTGAGGTAACTCATGAGGTGAAAGAGAAAACGGAAAAAGAAGAGATAAGAGTGGAATACGTGAGAAGGAAATAGAAAAAATTTTCATAAGAAATAAAAATAAAGAAAAGATAAAAAAAATCATGGATTCTATCCAATCGATTAAGTTTTTCTTAGGTAGAAGTGTCAAAATGGGTCAAAAACCTATACTTTAACTCATATTGAATAATGTGGGTCATAAATATGTTAACTTAAAAAGCTAAATGGGTTTTGAATGTGTCACTTAATAAGTTTCAGCGGATAATGGTTTGGCCTTTCTCATTCACTTCAGTTTTTTCTGAGCTCAAACCAAGAAAAAAAAGGCCAACCCACAAGCCTAATGTATGTTACATCTTCTTCAGTTCTTCCAACCCAACTGTTCTACTGTTCTTCACTTCTTCTTTGTTGAGGTTAAAATCTCAGACTTAGTCGCTCATAATTTCACAAGCCTTAGTTTCTTGAGGACCACCTTCCCATTGGCCTTGTTTGTTGCTCGCTTGCGCCCGCTGTTTGTCAATCATGTGCAATGCTTCGCTCTTCTTGTTTGCACAGTTGTTCCACAATCGCTCTTTTGCATAGGTTGTTTCATAAAATTTCTTGTATGAATAATTTAGCAATCCCGAGTTGACTCGGGAATCGGACTGGACCAGAGCGACCCCTATCGGTCCGATCCTCAGTCTCAAACTTGATGGGTCAGTCCACGGTCCAAAAATTTAAGAACCAATACTGTGCGGGTTGGTCTTCGGGTTAAGCATGGGACCGGCTTAACTCGGACCATGCTCACCCCTAATCACTAGACTCTTGCAACTAGAAGAGGAAAAATAAAAAAATGTAAATATATATTTTAAAATAAAAATAATTAATTTCGAAAAAATTAAAAAATTTTAGAAAATTTATGAAATAAATTGTATTGCATAGACTTATTTTAACAATACATTTTAAAAAAAATCATAAAGTAAATTTTCATAGACTTGGTTAAATATGAAAGTGTTTAACAATATTGGTGGGATTGGTTATGGGTTGGGTTGATTATGGGTTACTAAAATTGTATTTGTATGAAAATGGACAATATGGGCACCAATTTAATAGCCCTACTCTTAGGATTTAGGGAGCGGACCGAAAATCACAAATTCCAATTTTATTAAATTGGAAATCGAACTAATGCCCTTGAGAACACATTGACTTTTGATTAGGAAAAATTATGGAAGTGTTTTATGAAATAAATTATGGAAAAATTATTAGAAAAATTATGAAATAAATCATATTGCATAAACTTATTTTAACAATACATTTTTAAAAAATCATAAAATAAATTTTTCTAGACTTAGTTAAATATGGAAGTATTTTAGCAATACGGGTAAGGTCGGGTATTGGTCGCTAAAATTGTATTGTATGAAAATAGATCAAAATGAGTTCGGTAGGACCATTTTTGATCTAACCTAAACCCGACCCGAACCATCAATTTGACACATTTACTCTTAGGATTTAGAGACCGGACTAAAAATCACAAATTTCAATTTTATTAAATTGGAAACTGGACTTATGCCCCTGAGAACACAATGATTTTCGATTCGGTCAGTCCATATTGTTGATTCCCCACTGTCCTTGATGGAGTATAGGCAACATTATAACTATAAATATATCAATTAAGGCATCATAAACATTATAATGGATTTTATGTAAAATAAATAAGCTTTTTTGGTCAGATGTAAAATAAAGAATACCTCGAATTCTTTTTGCAGGCAATAATGCGCATATTTCGCTGCGTAATGATGTCGTCCGGGAGGACAATTTCCATTTCCAAAACTGACCCTAGGGTTTTTTCTTCCCTCCCTCGATCTCTGCTAAAATTCCTATTCGCTCAGGCTCAGACTCGGCTTCCTCCGACACCGCCGAGCTTCAACCCTTCGTCAGTCGCTTTCGCCTCGGCGCTCCAACGATGGACGGCGCCCAGAAAGGCGGGTCGCTGATCAAGCAGCTCGCGTCCTGCAACCAGTCCACCCGCGAGCGCTCGCTCCGCGTCCTCCTTAAGACTTGGTTGCCGGCGCAGTCTAGCCTCTCCGACGACGGTATGAAGAAGCTCTGGAAGGGCCTGTTCTACTGCGTCTGGCACGCCGACAAGGTTCCGTACCAGACCCACCTGGCGGACCGCCTCTCGTCGCTCCTCCTCTCCCTCGATTTGCCCTTCTCCGTTCAGTACTTCTCGGTCTTCGTGCTCACCATGCGCCGCGAGTGGGTCGGCATCGACGCACTTCGGCTGGACAAGTTCTATGTCTTGATCCGCAGGTTCTTGAGCGCGTCCTTCGCTCTCATGAAGAAGTATTCGTGGGATTTGGGGCTTGTGGGGAGGTTGGTGGGGGTGTTGGAAGAGAAGGCTTTGCTTGCTAATGATAAGTTCCAGGGCAATGGCGTTAATTATCATATTGCCACTGTTTATCTTGAAGAACTCAGGCCTTTTCTACCGGTTAAAGTGGAGACCTTGGAGGCTTTGCTTAATCCCTTCTTGAATGTGATGGGGAGGTCGTTGGATAAAGTGTTGCTTGGTAAGATCAAGTCCAATGTGTTTGATGTATTGCTCAGGATGGGGAAAGGTCTGTTGGATGCGAGGAAATCGGGGCTTGAGATTGATTTGGGTGATGATTTGGTTGTTTATGGGACCATAGCCTTAAATATGAGATTTTCGAGTAAACTCTTCGAATTGGGATCTTCATCTGAGTGCAACCAGGGGAACAGGAAGCTTCTGTTTGGCTTACACGAGGAGTTCTCCAAGTTGGAGAAGGATTTGGCCTCTTCGGATTTTGAGGTTCCCATTGCTTATATTTGTGCCAATGATGACGACGAGGAAGTGCCCGACTTGATTCCCATTGGTAGTGAGACTAAGATGGAAGATATTGATTTGGGGGTCCAAGGGAATGTTACAAATGGAGCTAAGATTAAGCTGAAGAAAGCTAAGAAGGCTAATGCTGGCACAGAGGCAGGACTAAAGAAGAAGAAAAAGAAGAAGAAGAAGAAGGATTTGAACCTTGATAATAGCACTACAGATGCAGAGAATGCTAATCCTGGCTATTTGATCTCCGAGTTCACAGCAGATGAACTAATCAGTAATGGAAACATGATCTTTGATGAATCTATGATGTCTAACCTCCAAATGGAATTTGAGAGGGTCGCCACTGCAGAGGGTCTAAGAATAGATGTTCCTAATGATTGGAATGCTGAAAAGGCTGCAGTTAATGGTGACGGCTCTAAAAAGAGAAAGAGAGAGAAGACTAGAGATGGGCAACGAGCTCTCAAATCTGAAATGGCTGAGAGAGGAGATGATGCCGCAAAGAGTGGGGACAAAAGTGTTAAGCGAGTCAGATTTGCAATGAAGAACAATTTAGTGTGGAAGCCTCATACTCCCTTACCTCCGCAAAATCTAAGGTTGCCGCCTTCTGCTACTCCTAGAGGAAGTGCACTAAAAAAGGGGCTGTCTCCTGGGCCCATCATGGAGATGCCTCTCTCTGGGAAAAAAACTAGACAGAGAGCAAGAACTGTAAAGAAGGTCCGAAAGACGATAAAGAGCATTTCACCTGCTGTCAAACGTCTGAAGAAGTTGAAGGCACTATCTCCCTAGTGGTTTTAACTTTGTAAGATCAAATTTTAGGAAACACTGATTCAGTTTTAATTGTTGATGTTTGATTGTCGTCCTTGGACTCTAGGGGATATCTACCTAGTTGGTTTAAGTTTGTATGATCAGGTTTTAGGGAAACACAGATTCAGTTTTAATGTTGATGTTTGAATGTTGGCCTTGGACTCTACATGCCTAATTATTTCTTACTTCATTGCCTCATTTGTGCTGATTTGAATTCTTGAATGGAACATTGAAGGGAAATATTGTGAAAAATGGATAATGAAATTGAACCAGGAACACATTCAAAGAATGAAATCAATGAGCATTAACATCGTTGTTAATATAGTTGCTTGTTGATTGCCTGTTCTCATGAACCTGTAGCTTTTTGGGTGTTGGTCTCATGGATGTTTTGCTTTCTTTTTGTGGAGGATTTTCTTTGGGGATTTCGCACATCTCTTAATGTTCTTGAAGCTTTTGGTAGAAAAAATGTCTTGTAGTTTAAGTGTTGCTATGTCATTGATTATTGTTGGTTTATGGGTAGTTATAGGTGCTTTCATGGAATTTAGTTCATAAAGAATATGACTACTGTGCAATGTGCCTATTATTACTGGAGTATGCACTCTCTTCTGGACTGAGTGCAGTCTATTGGAAACTCTGAGAGTAGCTGAACCTGTTAATGGTTTGACAAGAAAATTAAATGCTGTCATCTTTCCTTATTGTCCTTGTTTGATAAGTTTGGACTTATATCTTACAGCACTCTGGTTCTGTTGGCTTATTTCAAGTAATATAGTATATATTTCATGCTGATTTGTTGATACCATATGGTAAGATGAAGAGTCTATATTGCGCCTCTTATTAAAACCAAATTCTAGGTGTGAGGTTTGTGAACTGAAATATGTCACCACCATGGAGAAGTGATGAATTTCCCCGTAACCGAAGGGTAGAACATGCTCTCTATTCTGCAGATGAAAGACCTACAATTCTGCTTGTAGTTTGTGTGTACACTCATCAAGCAGTGCTGAAACACATTTGTTTTAAAACCATGTCTTCTAGTGTTGCAGCACATTAAAGTTTCATATTCTGGTTCTTGATGCTTGGGGGAAATAAACAGCATACATCAAGAAATCACAAGTTAATTGCATAAGTACTAGGTGTTGTGCTTTCTTATGTCATTCTGTGCTTCGACTACTTTTGATATGATGGTTGGTATTAGACTCCACATATCTATTGCTCCCTATAATATGTTCTATCTGGCAGTTCATTTCACTAGTAGCATATTTTCACTAATTGTGTTTTAACCAGTCGTTGAAGGATGAAAAATGTCATGAAACAGTTGAAAGGGAGAATGATTTTTCACCTGGATTTTTGTGATTTCCTTTCCAATACTTGATTTCAGTTTTGAAACAAAGTGTCTGGCTGCTTAGATGCAAAGCTATCTGTGGCTAATAATATTGGCATCTCTTTGCGATGTTCATCCAATCATCTTGTTGCTCTGTCCATTCGTTAAGGAGCTTGTTTAACATGGCACCTCTTCTGTTCTAGACATTATGCAAAAGTTGGAGGGTAACTTTATTATTTCTTTGTTAGAGGGGGCTATGGATGTCGCTCTGATTGTGAATCTGTAGACTAGTTCACTTCAACTGTCAGTCTTGGAAATTTTGCGAGCCATATCAATTTGTTTAGGCATATTGATTTTGGTTCGAAAAGCTGACCTGACCTTTGCAGTTGGATCCGTGCTTTGAAAGTTTGGCTTTGTGCGAGGCTTTCGAGACAGAGGGTCCAGCATGAATAGGAGTACTATGTCCTTAGATTGCATCCCGAGTCATTTGGTGCTTAAAGTGATTTTATTACATTGTTGTTATTCCCCTTGATGATAGAAGGTTCAACTGATATTTCTGCATTCATTTTGGTTGCTTCTATGTGTAATGCTCTGATATTACTTGCTTTTTCTTCAAATGTTCAACTTGCGCATGATATTTGCCAGGTCAATGCAGGGATCATTCTTGAAAAGGTTCTCTTTTTTTTTTTTATATTTTTTTTAACTGGGAGAAAGTGGGGTTAAGGGTTAAGGCTGGTCTGCAACTACTGAGCTTTATCTCATCAAATGGGTTTTATGAATTCCCAGTCTTCTGCTACTCCTATTTTCATTTTATGCATTGCACCATACAGTTGGTCAGCTGGGGCCATGCAAATACCCAGAAATTCATTTAATTTCAGTTTTCATTTAATGTTGCACCCCAGGAAGAGAAAGGGGGCCGCCCGGGGGGGGGCTTGAGAGTTCGGGTTGGTTTACGACAACTGGCTGAGCAGTGTCTGATCAAATGAGCTTCAGCTTCATGAATGCCTAGACCAAAAAATATACCCCAAAAGTCATCTAACTCCAGCTTTCAGTTAATGTTGCCTGGGAGAGAGGGTTTGAATGATTTACTGAGCATTACCTCATGATATGGGCTTCATGAATTCCTAGACTTCCATTGTTGTCATTGCATATATGGTTGTCGGGTGCGATGATCTGTATATGCAAATATCCAGAAATTCATGCAATTCCGGGTTAAGGTTACAGTTGCAGCTTTTGTGACAAATGTTGTTGCCACTGTTTCCTCTGTCAACGTTCTACTAAATGTGGTGCAGGTTTCACACATTACTCTCTCTCTCTGTCTCTCTCTAACATTCTGTTATTTTTTCTTTCAACTTAGTTGTCTCTGTATGAATCCAATGTTTGGTCTGCCTCCTCTGAGCAGCTTCCCATGGTCTAATCACAGATGTTCTTGGAGCACTCACATATTGGCCTAAGAGCCGCCACAGATGACCTGATGCATAGGTCACGTGTCGGTTGGGGGTAAAATTTTGTTGGTGGCAGTCAATATATAAATTGTTTGAGATTGTTTAGTGTGTGTGTGAAACACAATTCAAGCAAATGAAATTTTTATGCTTTTTTTGGGCAAAGCTTTGTCTTACTCATTTCCACTTATGCGCCAATAGTCCTCTATATCTTCATTTTTCTTTTCTAAATGGTGCACTCAGCTTACCCTTTTAGACATTTCATGGGAAGATGTGTGATGCCTTTGGTCAGAGAACGTCTCATTACTAATATTATATGGCGGAACTTGCTGCTACAGGTAAATCTCAATTTGATTGCCTTTCTGTTCAGGTTCATCTCTTGTTTGCAAAAGATACTAATGTAAATTTTGTATTGCAGGCTGTTTGTTGAGGTCGTGTCCTGCTTGTCCTCAACTTTTGAGGAAGGAGCCTGCTAAATCTAGAGGAGGACAGGGAACAAACAAAGCAAAGAGTACTTTGATTTTCAATCCATCTGTCCTTACCGAGAAAGTTTCCTTACTCCTTTGAGTCAATATTTGGAACGAGATTTGTGAGTATTCATTCCACTTGGGCACTTGTGTGTTACTTTCTGTCAGTAAGTGGATAGCGTAGACAGTTATGGAACTAGGGGGGGTTTTGAAAGCATTAGCAACAAGAGCGACGGTTATGCCCTTTGGTGTACATATAGATGTATTCATGTGTGCTATGGGCATCTATTTATACCGTGCCAGTGAGATTCGTGGATGTGAATTCATTTCATGGTGAGCCAACAGAGTTTAACTTCAACATGGCCCCCAATTGCTAATTGAGTGTTCCCCGTTTTACAGACATCAGATTAGATCGTTAAAAGGTATAACTCAGTCATGAAGTTTCATAAGGTCCCAACACTTCCAAGATTACAGATGCCTTGCTGTTTAGCTTTTCGTTCCTATAAATGACAGTTGGACCTTACAATCTCTATGGAGTTGACAGAATTTGTAGACCCAACTTACTTTGGGCTCTCTCCACTATGATTGAGTCGTTTTGAGAATTTCATTCTTCTAATTTCAGTTTGATTATGTTGAATCGAGTGTAGATGACTTTCGTTTCTCGAGCCTGTAATTCTGTCAGCTTATTAGTGTTGAGAGGAATGTTTCTTACATTTATTTGATGATTCTAAATATATATACATCAACGGTCAAAGATATAATAGGAACTAATGAACTAAAGATCACGTTACTCTTAATACTTCTAACACTTTTCCTCAAACTGGAGCATAAATATTAATGATGCCCAGTTTATTACAAATATATTCTATCCTCTCATTGAACAGAGGTTTAGTGAAAATATTGCAAGTTGTTAACTAATCCTAATGTGGCTAGAAGGATCAGCCCACTTTGCATTTTCTCTCAAATAAAATGACAGACGACCTTAATGTGTTTTCTTCTTTCATGGAACACAGTGTTGGAAGTATTGCAGTTTTATTATCACAACATAGAGTTAATAGGAATCGAATCTTTAAAGCCTAATTCAGTCAATAATTGCTGAATCCATATTAGTTCACGTCACTAGTGCCATGGCTCTATACTTCGACTCAACGTTAGAGCGAGTAACAACATTATATTTCTTACTCTGTCATGACACTAGATTTCCTAAGTTACGATAACCAATAGTTGATCTTCTATCATTTGGAGACCCTGCCCAGTCAGTATTAGAGAATCTTTTAACTTAGTTATGACCATGGTCTTGATAAACAATTCCTTTTACCGGAGTCTTATTCAAGTACCTCAAAATTCGAATGACAACATCCTAATGAGATGTACGAGAAGAAGATAAAAACTAACTTACCCCACATTGGCGGGAAATGCAATGTCTGGCCGAGTAACAATAAGGTAATTTAGCTTACGTACCAACCTTCTATATCTCTAGGATTATCAAGAACCTCTCTTCCTTCAACAACCAGTTTAACCCTTTATTTCATGGGTGAATCAAAAGGTTTTGATCCCAACATACTTGTCTCAGGAAGCAAATCCAAAACATGATTTCCTTGCAACATAACATCTTTTTATGACAGTGCCACCTTAATTCCTAAGAAATATTTTAACTTTGCTAGGTCCTTAGTTTGAAACTATTGTTAAAAATAGATTTTTAATTCAATTATACCAATTAAGTCTTCTCATGTGATGATAATATAATCAACATACATAATCTAGAATAGTTTGCCTCCCTATGACTGTTTATAAAAGAGGGAGTTAACACTTCCACATCTAAATGATACAAAAAAAAAAAAAAAAGAGTAAAGCTTCAAAGAATCTTCCAAACCACGTTCTTGAGGATTGCTTCAAGCCATATAAAGATTTTTTTAATCTACAAACAAGTCCACCAAACTCTCCCTAAGCAACAAATCCCAAAGGTTGCTCCATATAAACTTCCTCATGAAGAGCACCATGCAAAAACGCATTATTGACATCAAGTTGAAAGAAAGGTCAGTTATTAATTGTAGCAAGAGATATCAAAATACCAATAGAAGCAACTTTGGCAACGGGAGAAAAAGCATCCAAATAATCAACCCCATACTCTTGAGCATAACCTTTGACAACACGTCTTGCTTTTAAATGAGCAAGAGAACCATTGGGATTGACCTTCGCAGCATACACACATCGACAACCAATAGCAGTTTTGCCTGAAGTAAGAGGTACTAAGTCCCATGTTTGATTAGTCTGAAGGGCCTGTAATTCTTGTTCCATTGTTGTCCTCCAGCCAGAGTTTTGTAATGATTCAAATACAGATTTAGAGATAGGATGTTGGTCAACAGTAGATAAAAAGGATCGAAAAGAAGATGTAGAAGAGTATGATATAAAATTTGCTACGGAATGTTGAGTACAAGTACGTTTACCTTTGTAGTGAGCGATAGAGAGATCAATATCAAATACACAAAGTGAATTAGCTAATGGTGGATTTGTAGCTGAAGTTGATGTATTGATAAGAGGAGAGAGATGGTGAGTCGTAACTACTCGAGGATGATGGGTGTAAACTTGAAGAGGAGTTGGTTCCTTGGTGTCGCGAGTTCCCCAAAGGTGCACTAATTAGGGTTCAGCTAATGGTTTACTAAACCTAACTTAGCTCAAATTCAAAATTTATGTTTCAGTTTTTAACATGCAAATAATTTTCAATTGAAGTCGCCACTAATTAATTTACATTAGGTCGGTTAGAAATCCATGTAAAGTATCGAGAGTTGTACTTTACTTATACAAACCAAAGACTATGGGTATAGGGAGTTGGTTATGCCAGATTATTCTAACACCATTTCGGTATATTTTCATTTACTTTTGAAAAAAAATCAACAGGCAGCTTGAATTGATTTTAAATTAACTTCCTAACATGTATAATGATCACATGGGTTAATGTAAACACTCAAAGAAATAATAAACAAAGATGAACTAACAAAGCAAGTCAAGATTTTATTGGGACTTTCACTATAATATGCAATGCATGTGATGAAAATCTAACCCTAAATGTGACTAACTGAATGCAAATCTAAACTACATGAATTTTTTTTATAAATTTTAAAATTATTTAATTAATGAAACTAATTATTTATAGTGAAATGACATCTAATTTAAACAAGAAACTTGCCTAAATTAATCCCTAATTTAAACTGAAATATTATCTCAGCTAAGGATAATACTGTAGAATGCAAAGTCTACCTAAAGCTATTCTAATTTAAAGCTAACATTTAAAATCTTTTTGATTTTTTGAAGTTTATATATATATATATATATATATATATATATATATATATATCAAATCCACAACATGATAGAACATTTGTAACCACCAAATTCAAAAAAAAAAAAAAAGATCAACGGATCGTATATCGAGCATGAAATCGGACTATCGACTGATGCACATTATGAATTAGAATTTTTTAATTTGAGTATACCTGAAAATCTTGAGAATATGCATCAATACTGGAAAACACAATTTAGATGATTCAAATCCATCCATTTGGATTTGAAACATTAGGATCATTACCTAATATGTGAATTAACCTTCAAATTCAAACCCTGGGCTGTGTGGACTCGCGGCATTGAATTGTCATAGGCCTCAGTTTAAATTAGATGTTATTTAACTATAAACCCTCAGAAGAAGAAAAAAAAATCATTTTTTCATGAAAAAAAAAAACCCTCAGAAGAAGAAAACTCCCTTTTTTTTTCTTGGCTCTCACTCGCCCTCTATTTTGATCGTCTGAGGCCCCCTCCTTTCTTCAGTGGCCGCCTCTTCGTGGGTCATGAATGTTCAAGTGGTTCCTGCACGATGATGGTGAAAGTGTGAAGACGGGAATCAAATCGAAGAAAACTTCTGCCGCTTTCTCTTTTTTTGGATCGTCCCCCAAAATCTCTCTTTTGTTTCTACCCCTGTGGTTGCTTCTCACTTTTTCGTCTCGCATTCCCTTTGAATTTTTAGTCGCTCCTTTTGGTGGCCAGAAGAAGACCTCGTGGAAGAAGACTTCGTGGATAATTCCTTTTGCTCTCCCTTGCGCTCTCTCTTCTTTTTTTTCTTGCTGTCTGTACCAATTTTTTCAATCCCCCACCGAAAGAGAGAACCCGCAAGATCCCTCCTTAGACGTCTTCCCCTGTTTCAAGATGATGCCCCACTTTCCTAAAAGAAAAGCCTCCAAAGGTTATTTCCAAAAACAAATATATTCCGCTCAATATTTCTTTCCAAGCATACACTATCACCCGAAATCTTCCCCTGCCGCGGATATGCCAAGCGAATTTCAACCCAAGTTTATTTTCCAGTTTTCTATGGATCAAATTTCTGATCACAAATGTTTTTGATAAACTTCCAATTTGTGGGCTTGTCTCAATTATTCAACTGATTGTCTTACCTAAAATGCAAAATGCTCCTACTATCCATATTTAATGATATATTTTTTTCCTAAAGTATTAATTTTTCAAGGATTAAAGTAAACCCTTATTTTTCCATGCAATTAATTCTGCATGATTTGCCAAAATTTAGATGTCAACACTTGATAGAAACCGATGAAAGAGTTGGATCAGTTGATTGAATGGTGGTCACATATAAATCGTCATCCAGACACGGTAATTGGAATATCATGATAAGGAGTGGATTCAAAAAATGAAACATCAACAGTTATAAAATATTTTCTCAATCATAGAGAATAACAATGATATCATTTTTGAGTTTGTGAATAACCAAAACCATACACTTGATGGCTCTAGGATCAAGTTTGATACTCTAGGTCGATGATGACGAATGAAATAAACACAACAAAAAAGACAAGGTAGCAAGGCAAATAATGACTCATTTGGAAATAGAATAGAATAAGGAATACCACCACATAAAATAGAAGAAGGCATGCGATTGATGAGATAGCATGTGGCTAGGATAACATTAGACCAAAAAGTTTTGGGGACCTTCATCTTGAACAACATGGATCTAATAACCTCTAATAAATTACTATTTTTCCTTTCAGTAACACCATTTTTGTTGTAGTGTATCAGAACATGAAGATTCATGGATCATACCATGTTGAGTCATAAAAGTAGAAAAAGGTGCTGAAAATATTCCTTAGCATTGTCAGAATGCAAGACTTTAGCATGCACCCCAAATTGAGTGTGAATTTCAAATATAAAAGCACGAAATATAGAAAATAATTATAAATGATTTTTCATTAAATATAACTAAGCGACTCTAAAATAGTCATCAATAAAGGTAACAAAATATCTGGAAACCAAATTGGAAATCACAAGACATGGGCCCCAATTATCCTAATGAACTAACAAAAAAGGAGAAGTCACTTATTTAATGACTCGAGGTGGTTAACTAGCATGATGTAATTTATCAAGCTAACATGACTCACACTCTAAACTGGAAAAGGGATTGAAAACTAGGACATAACTTCTACAGACTCTATAAAGATGGGTGACCAAAACGACAATGGATTTAATGTAGTGATGCAAGAGCATGGAACGGAAGGAGTGTCATCAAGCACATACAGTCCCCTTACCTCATGTTCTCTAACAATCGTTCTCTTCATAGCTAGATCTTGAAAGATACGAGAATTAGGATATAATGTGATATAATAATGAAAGATTTTGGTTAATTTACTAACAGACATAATGTTAAATAAGATAAAGCATCGAGGATAATGGCAAGGAGTTGGATGAACTGTACAAACCCCCTTAACATGTGTAGATGATCCATTGGCTAGGGTAATTATGGATGAAGATAGAGTAAAAGAAGAAAATATACTTGAGAGACCTGACATGTGATTAGAAGCGTTTGAATCAATAATCCAAGGGTGAGAAGTAGCTGAAAGGCATGCATTAGCATTATCTGTCTGTACCAAAGCAGTAGAGGAAGAACCATGTTGTGAAAATTGGTTGTATAGAGAAAATTCCTCTTCAGACATAACTAATGCTTTTCCTTCATAAGACTGAGGAGAAGATTTAATGACAGACGCAATATTTGCAAACTGTTGTTGTTGCCCTGGCCTTCCATGTAACTTGTAGCAAATTTTCTGAATATGACCACATTTACCACAATAATTACATGTTAGTGTTGCCCCTGCCGGTAGATATGTTTGATTGTCCATAAGGACACTGTTGGCCTTGACCTCTTCCTATTCTTGTACCTTGGCCTCCTCCTCGACCACCACGTCCACTATATCCTCCACCACTAACTTGAGACTGGGAGACGAGCTGAACCATCCACTATAGATGTGGTGTCTTGAGAAGATTAATGAGGTACACTAAGAACCCAAGCAAATGTATTTGTGAGTGACACAATTGTCTCTCCTTCAAGAATTTGAGATCTAACAGTTTCATATTTAGAACCTAGACCTCCTAAAAATCCAATTACAACCAATCATTCTATGTGAAGTTGCATTTGTTGAACATGGCTGAAATAGGGAGAACGACATTCAACTTCTCATACTTCCTCTTAAAATCAGCAAAATATTGTGAAATTGAACGTCATTCCCTTTCAAATCAGTAAAACTTCTGCAATAGCTCATAAATTTGTGTCAGGTTATTTTGACCAGAATATAATACATCTAAATACTCCAATAATTCTTTGACTATATCAATATGTGTTACCAAATCAACTATGTGACTCTCCATAAAATTCAGCATCTAACCAAGAATATGCGCATCAATAACATCCCAAGTAACATCATCTTTAGGGGTAGGCTCAGGTAAGTGTCTATGTTGATTCCTGCCTATAAAAGTAAGCTTCACAATTTTCTTCCATTGTTGGAAGTTAGTGATGTTGGAAATTTGGGATAAATTTGGATGAATGAGAAATTGTTTGTCAAAGAACACTCTTGAGTTGCAAGTGGGTCTCACATTGAAAAGCAACTTGAGTTAGAAAGCGGGAAGTGGAGAAACACTAGTGCCACATTTGAAAGAAAGAAGGCTTTAAAGTGCTTTAAAGTGCTTTAAAGTGGTATCGTTAAAAGCATAAGCATTACGCCTCGCGCGCATGCGCAAGGTAGTGCAAATTCGGTTCCCGACAAACTTGAACTTGGGCGCGAGCGTGCGACTCACGTACACGAGTGCAACCTTGAAAAGTGAGCTTAGAGACAAACCACTTTTTGCCTTCTTTATTGACTGTTACAAATTTTGCAAATGCGATAACGATTGTCTTATTATATTGGCAGGGGTGCGTTTGAGTCTGGAGAGACCAGACTCAAAAGACTCAAAAGTGCTTTTGAGTCTGAGTTTGAAGACGCTCGAAGCAGAAGAGTCTGGAGATAGCTAGACTCAAGATGCGATCAGACTCAAAAGTGGACAGATGTAGGCATTTAAGTTTGGAATTGCCCAGACTCAGCAGTAGAGTCTAAAAGCCACTAGACTCAAGCCATAAAGTTTGAAAACGGTAAGACTCAGGTAATAAAGTCTGATAACGGCCAGAATCAAATTTAATGACGATTTTAATCAACCATTTCGTAACAGCAGGTTACGTCTTTAAGTTGTAACAATTATTTTAATTAGCAATTAAGTTGAGACATAATTAGTAATAAAGCCTGCAACGGCTGATTTAAACAATGATTAATTTTCAAACAACTGATTTACTTCGGTAATGATAGATTGAATACTGAAACGCTTCCCCATTGTTTTATAACATCTTTCATTCATTTTGTCTAGGCACACTGCTTTTCCGAAAGTTTTCAGATATAACATTGTTTCGAAAAAGTATTGCATAGCATTGGTTTCAGATAGTGTTTAGTGTAGACGTTGTTCAAGTTTGCCAAAAGTCTCGAAACTTTGTTCTTTGCTACTGCAAATCATTATATCATGAGAGATAGACGTCCACGTAACCTCACGTGTACTGGAGGGAGTCTCATTATGTACTGAATGTACTGAAGGAAATAAATTTGTTTTAAGGAAACCGTGTCTAACATAGGCCTCAGTTTACATATTCTATTTCTTCTCAATTCTGTTATTGAGTCGTTCTATTGTACTTTCAATTATTGATGCCATTCGTCCATACAGATTCGAGCAAATCTTCCAATAATCTAAAATCATATTCGCAATTCAAATGGCTACTGGAAAAGAAGTGCTTGATGTTGCTGAGGCCTCCATGACCAAAGATTCAACCTTTGCAGCAGTCTATCTGCCTATACCTTATGCCGTCCATGTTGCGGGTTCTGTCTATCATGATGAAAAACTTGAAAAGTTCAACGAATCGAACTTTAAGAAGTGGCTAACAACGTTAAATCTTGCGAGATTCTTAACTAAGGAAGCTCCTGAGCTAGAAACAAATTAACAAGCTTTCAACGTGGTTGAAGCTTGGAAGCATTTTGACTTATTGTGTATGAATTATGTCATGAATGGCTTGCATGATTTATTGTACAATGTGTATTGTACAAAACAAACAGCGAAAAGAGCTGTGGAAATCGATGGACCATAAATATAAATTAGAGGATACCGAAGCAAATAAATTTGTTGTTGAACGGTTCCTTGATTTTAAAATGGTCGATTCCAAGATTGTGATTAGTCAAGTGCAAGAAATTCAACTGATTTTGCACGAAATTCATGCTCAAGGAATGATCTTGAGTGAACCTTCCAAGTGGCTGTTATTATTGAGAAGTTATCTCCTACGTGGAAGGATTTCAAGAACTATCTTAAACATAAGTGAAGGAAATGAACCTTGAGGAGTTGATTGTTACATTTCGAATTGAAGAAGACAACAACAGCTCTAAACGCAAATGGTGCAATCATAATGCTACTAAGGTGAATGTTGTGGAGCATAAGAAAAGCCACAAGGACAAGAAGGTTGTCAAGCTGAAACTGGGACCAAAAGAAGGCGTTTCCAAGAACAAGTTTTAAGGAAATGCTTTAATTATAGCAGGGCGGGGCATAGATCTATGGAATGTAGACTTCCTAAAAAAAGAAATCATGAAACAAATATGGTGAGTGACATTTCGAAAGACATGTCAACCATAAACCTTTTGGCCATGATTTCTGAAGTGAATTTTGTTGGGACCAATCCAAAAGAATGGTCGATTGACAGTAGTGTCACCAGACATATATGCTCCAATGTTGAGTTATTCACAAAACTTGAACCAGTTCATGGATAAAAAGTCTTTGTGGGAAACTTTGCCCTTCTATGGTTGAGGGCCAAGGGACGGTATTGCTGAAGATGACTATGAACAATATTTTGTATGTGCCAAAAATGCGAAAGAACCTAATTTTTGAGTCTTTGTTGAATAAGCATAGATTTCGAATGGTGTTTGAGTTAGATAAAATTATTTTGTCCAAATTTGAAATGTATGTGGGAAGGGGATACGTAAGTGATAGGCTTTTAAACTCAATGTAATGACAATTATCAATAAAGATAAGATATCTTTTGCTTATTTGCTTGAATCTTCCAATTTATGGCATATTAGATTTGGTCACGTCAATTATGATACCTTGCGTAGGTTAATTGACTTGAAACATATACCCTCAATCTAAATTGTCTCAAAACACAAATGTAAGATTTGTATAGAGACAAAATTAACGAAGTCAACATTTCATTCAATTGAAAGAAACACCGAGCCACTTGAATTAACTCATAGTGACGTTTGTGATTTGAAATTCGTACAAACGAGAGGTGGTAATAATTATTTTATTACCTTTATTGATGACATCACGAAATATTGCTAAGTGTATTTGTTTAAAAGTAAATGTGAAGCCATAGAGAAATTTGTTCTTTATAAAAATGAAGTTGAAAATAAGCCCAATCGAAAAATTAAAAGATTAAGAAGTGATAGAGGTGGTGACTATGAAGCATCGCTTGGTGAATTCTGTGTACAACACGGAATTGTTTATGAAGTAATTGTACCTTACTCTTTTCAATCAAATGGTGTTGCAGAATGTAAAAATCGCACAAAAAGAGATGATGAATGTGATGATACTAAGTTTCGATTTGCCCTTAAATGACTCTGTCTTTTTCTTCTCAGCAAGTTCAAGGTCTTCACAAGAGAGAGTAATGTCCATAATAAACTTATATTGCTTGAGAAACACCTTGCTCACTTCATCTCAAGTCTTAAGAAGGTATACACTTTTGTGATGTACCATATTAGGATGAGACCTATTGAACTAGCCTAGAATGACTGGATCATTAATGGAGCATTACTGATCTACTGAGTCATTTGTACTAAGTACATTCGCAAGTGAGCCTTGAGACAAGTTGTGCCATCGTATTTCTTGAACATGAGTATTTTGAATTGTTTTGGCGCTTTGACTTTAGCATAGATAAAGAGATTCATGGGAGATGAGTCTTGGATACCTTACAATAGTCTTAGCCTCTCCTTAAGCTTCTCGAAGCATTTCTCATGTCCTATTTTAAGCATGTTATTAGCATTGATTTTTCCCTCAACAATTATGATGGGGTCATCCTCTAAAGCAGGCATACTATCATCAAACTCCATGGCAATATTTTTTTTCATCATTTGGTTTTGACGCTATTGCTTTAGAATACAAGAATACCGAAGCTGAGTTTATTCTTAAAGTCTTGAATTTCGCCACCATCTCTTGCATCCAGTGAGAAACTATTTCATTTTGATTGTCGATGTTGGTAACACACTCAGTAGTTCGGTTTGATTAGCCACTTTTACTCTTGACTGTGTTATAATAGGTGAGCGTGGATGACCCATAATTACCTAATTCAAGAATGAAAGAATAGAGAAACATAATGTGCGATAGAAGAAAGAAGAGGCGGTCCATGACAAGAGGTTAGACACTTTGCTTTATTCACTTTATCAAATTGTTCTTACACGAAAGTCACTCTTGAACTTAAAGCAAATAAGGAATTGAAAACTCAAAAATCCTAAATAATAATTGAGAAATGAAAGTCATCAACCTAAGACAAACAACCTAGAAATGAAATAGTTGAATTTTAAAAAGGATAGATTCAGGCCATTTCATCTAGCTTGATTTATATAAACACTGGACACGATTTTCTCTCACAACTGCTCATTTTCTTGAGCAAACTTTGAGGCACGTTCTTGATATGAGTTGTCTGATCTCTGTACAATTTGTGACTTCAATATGTACTTCAGGTATCCTCGGAGATAGCTCCTTTGGGATCTTATGATGATTAATGTATTCGATTGAGGCATAATACTTCCTTTCCCTTCCCTTCAACTCTTCTTTAGGCCATATCAGTTTGCATGGGTGGCACATATCCTACATTGACTTGATCAAGTTGACAATGTCCTATTCATCTCGATCTTCGTAGGTAAAGCCAATCGAATTGGATCCGTCTCTAATGCTAGTGGAAGTTCTTGCATAACTTAGTATTGGCCAACTACTTTAGATGGATGATACTTGATTGCACCGATGAATCAGAATAAAGGGACCAGTCCAACGGCTCTACATGCAAGCCTCACTTCTTGGACTTGAACCACTTAGCATGTAATAAGAAACCATTGGGATCAAGATTTTTCATGAAAGCTTAACATTCAGAATAATGATAATTTGGGTTATGTTTTTTCTTCTCCTCAAATTTCAAAATCGGGTGATCCAAGTCATTAATTTCATAGATGGTTATTAATATTTCAAAACCTTTTATCTGAGAGAGAAACCAAATTTGCAGCAAATCATGGGAATCATGTAATATTCTATCCCCATTTTCTTTATGTCAGGTGAGGGAAATAAATGTTTCGGAGATAGTACTAACATACTTTATTTCTACACACACTAGTTTAACTACCCAAGCAATCAAATAAGTAATAATATTTTTGTAATGAGGAAAAACAATGAATCCAAAGAAAACTAACAGAAAGATCTTACCCATTTGAAAATATGTGGCATTTTTAAAACATTCATCTAAAAATGAGTAGGGGCAAGTATTGCAATTTGCTTTCAAAACTTTTCTTATTTCATTCTTTGATTCTCAAGAAATTAGATAAAGCAGATGTAAGCACTATTCCAATAGGTGGACTAATCAATTCCAATCCTAAAGGTTTTTTTTTAAACAATGTTGTATTCTTCCAAGGTGGGAGTGAGTTCATGCTTACCAAATATGAGGTGGATTTCTCAAGGTACCAAAAGTGCACCAAAGCTTGAACTAAGCCCCTATGAACCTCAATTCTCAACAGTAGAAGAAGGCAGTCAATCTTGGATTTCATAAAGTCACTGCTAGTTCGGTTTAACTTGTCCCACCACACATTGAACTTGACTTTGGGAGCATGAACAAGTTGAATGTTGTGTTTTCCCATTGAGCAACTTAGTTTCACGAATCAATAAAAATTTACAGTGATGTAAATAAATTGCGGGATAAGAGTTTAGAAAACTTACTTTAAAAATAAATTGGGGGCAATCACATACGCATGCGCATGAAAAGTGGTTTGATTTCTACTCTAAATGGCTTTACAAGGTGGAGCCATGAGGGTGATCAAACTAGCCCAGACACGCAAATTAAGTCGAGTATTTATGACTCCGACGTAGTCGAGTCCTTATGACTCTGACATAGTCGAGTCTTTATGACTCCAACATAGTCAAAGAGTCAACCCAGGTTGCAGACATGCGGACAAGAGTGGGTATTCCCAATACCAAGAAAGAAATTTTAGGGTTAAGGTAGGTAACTCTTGCCGCAAGCATGCGATCATAGTGATATCTACCTCAACACCATCCCAAGCAATCCTATGCAGCCTAAGTCTGAAGGCAGATTTTGCATGCTAAAATGTAGTGCAAGTATGATCATGACATGCACAATAATTTATAGACAACCAACACTTCAATAATTGAATTTAAAACACACATCTCAACACTACCCTGTAAAAAAAAATGGTTAGTACATATTGCTCCCCTTATACCTCCTAGCTGTAAGAGTATTTAACACATGCTAGGGACTTACCTGATATCCTAGCTGTCGAATAAAAAATATTTTTTGAAAAATGAAAATTAGCCTAAGTCCACTAAAGTTCATTATGTCGTCCCAAGTGGAGTTGCTAAGTTATCACAACTTTTTTGAACGTGCGCAATATAGGGTTTGACTAATGAATTACTACGTTTGACTTAACTTGAACTCTCTCAAGCTCAATTCACGACTTAAGTTAAGATACTTAATATGCAAGGTTAACACTCCCAAACAACACTTCAATAATTGAACTTAAAACACTCATCTAAACACCACCCTGTAAGAAAATGGTTAGTA
This sequence comes from Melaleuca quinquenervia, assembly GCA_030064385.1. NCBI lineage: Eukaryota > Viridiplantae > Streptophyta > Magnoliopsida > Myrtales > Myrtaceae > Melaleuca > Melaleuca quinquenervia. The sequence goes on from CM057720.1 coordinate 12,701,617, forward strand.
TATATTGCTCCCCTTATACCTCATAGCTGTAAGAATTTTAACACGTGTTAGGGACTTACCTGGTATCCTAGCTACTGAATAAGAAACATTTTTTGAAAAATGAAAATTGGTCTAAGTCCACTAGAGTTGATTATGTCGTTCCAAGTGGAATCGCTAAGTTGTTGTGACTTTTCCAAACGTGCACCACTTAGGGCTTGGCTAATAGATAACTAAGTGCAAGATTAACTTTATTTGGAATCGCCACTAATCTATTTTTTGATGGGTCAATTAGAAATTCAAGTAAAGTATCGGGAGATATACTTCACTCTTACGAATAAAAAATCATAAGTACAAGAACTTGATTACACTAGATTACTTTAATGCCACTTCGGTACTTTTTTTTCCCGAAAATGTTTAGCATGCAATTTGCATTCATTTTAACTCTATCCGATAACATACTTAGTGTCCATGTGAATGGACACATATTAAGTTAACACTCAACGAAACAAAGTAGCAAATAAATAGCAATAATGGACCAACAAAAAAAACCAAATTGTTTTTTTTTTGGGTTAAAATCTTAACATGCATGTTAACTAGGTGTATAGATATGGGGCTTAACTAAATTTTAGATTTTTCCATCTTTTTATGTAGATTGTGCTACAATGTAATGCATATGATGCAAACCCAAGTCTAAATGCAACTATTTTAGTATGTCATGCCATACATAATTATAAGTTAAACTACTCCATGTGGCATGTGATTTAATTAAACGAAGGCATGTAATTATCTAAGTGACATGCAAATGTTTTTTAAGGTATTTTTCATTTATTACTGAAATTCAAAATAAATGCTCAAATTAAACATGCTATTAACCTACCATAAGAATACTTTTTTTGGATTTTCAACTAAAATTTAAAATTGATGAAGATAAATAATCTATAGTTAAACATTATCAAATTCAAACTAGGAATTAACCTATCTTAATCCCAATTCAAACCAAGATCTTGTCTTAACTAGAACTATCTTATTCTACCAAGAAAGTATAGCAAAAAAAAATCATATCTTATAAAGAAAGTTAAAATCTAATGTCTTAAAACTAGCACTTCAGATTTTTTTTTTGGTTGGTGTTTTCAGATAAGGAGAGAATCAAACCAAATCGCTGCCTTCACCTTAAATAAACATTCATTAAAGAACCCCACATAAGCAACAAGATATTTCAAACCACTCAATCCATCTAAATTTGAAAATGAATAAAAACAAGCAATCGTATCTCAAGCATGAGATCAGATTTGTTGATTTTTCGTATGGTTGCAAGTTATATCTCAGGCACAAGATCGAACTATAGACCAATGTTTGTTGTAGAATAGGAAGGCTTTCGAATTTAGCGATATATCTAGACATCTTCAAAAAATTCAAGTTAGAAAACAGTCTGTTTAAGATAGACAATAACATATCTGAATTAATTTCCAATATACTTATTACCTAGTTTACGGATTGCTTCCAAACTTGAATTGATAGACATGGATCATAAACAGCGACTAGAGAGGGTGGCTCACGAGAGTGCTAATGGCTAGAAATGTCGTCTCCACTTTGAGACAAATGGATGTCGTCAAAGGGATCCAGTCGTCGGAGAAGAAACTTTTATGGCAGCACTTCGTTCTGCTTGGGAGGGTTTCTTCCTTTGTCTTCTTTCGTGTTGAGTACCTCACCTCACCTTCAAAAAAGAAAAAGCCCCCACCATCCAGAAGAAGACTCTCCTTCATGCTGAAGATCTCCTTCGAAAACAAAAAAAGAAGCTCTTCCGAAAGGCCCCCCTCTTTTGTGCAAGTGTCCTTTGCAGGACACGCCCCTTCCTTTCTTCTTTGTGAGAGTGTGTCCTTTCCTTTCTTTTTTTGCCTTTTTTCCCTGCAGCTCCTCTTTCTCTTTTCTCTCAAACAAACATTCTCTCCCCGGACGATGCCCTCTCTTCCTCACGTTTCACTCGTTGTCGCCAAATGTGAAGCCCCACCCTTTCTATTTGTAGAGACCTAGTGATAAGAAGTCATGACTTTTAAAATCTTATTTTCTGTTCCTTATTCGAACTCCACAATCAGATTTTTTTCTTTGAAAAATTTCGAATGAACTAATAAATGTGTGAGAGAATTTCAAAATTCGATCTTCCAGTGGGTCTTTATCCGTTCGCTCACCACCACTTTTACCTCTCTATGTGCATATCCTAATGTTCCAATGAAGATTTCAGCCAAGACTTCCATTCAAAATTCTAACCTACAACCCTAATTTTTAGTACTTGTCATGGCTGACTATGAAGGAAATCCAACGTGCCCTCGTCCATGGTTTGGAAAGATAATGTGAATGGCATGTCTGATACATAGCCTAAATGTGACACAAATTATGTAAATAGTATTTTTGTTTAGAGGTATAGACTAACCCCTAATTTTCTTATGCAAATAAAGGATTAAATATATAGGCAAAATTCAGGTGTCAACAAACCATTTTCAAGAAAATTTGAATTTAGGTTTTAATTGTGTACATGTTTGTGAAAATGTCATAAATAACAAACTTCTACATAGTTGTGCTGCTTTGGTTTCTTATTGAGAGGTTGTTTGAACTTCATATCATAATGCAATTGATGTTGTTTCTTTTTTGCTCAATCTTTATGGCCTAATCCCCTAGAAAGTCCCTAAGTTTAGGTCATCTCAATTCTATCCTAAAGTAGTTATTTGTCTTTTAAAAAAGAGCAGATTAACGTTTAGTCACAATTTTATCTTGAATTTGTTATTAAAAAACCTCAAATTTTAAGTTTAGTCTTAAATCTACTTCAATTTTGCTTTTGGTGTCTAAAGAAAATTACCAACCTTAACTCTAATCCCAAATTTCTCTTAACATTTTTTTGTGTAAAAAAACATCAATCTTTAATCTAGTCTCAAATCTGCCTTTGTTAACCCTTTATTGAAAAATGGCCATTAGTAGTTTGACATGACATTTCTATATTGGTAACAAAGTCACATAAGCAATAGGGTATGAAAAAATATCTATAAAATGAAAGTATTCTTTGATATGTAATTAGAGAGATTAGGAACATCTAATAGCTAGACAAAGGGCTAACAGAAGTAGATTTGAAATTAAAGCTAAAATTCTTAATAGATTTGAGACTAAATTTGAAGTTAGAAATTTTGTTTTAGACAAAAAAAAAAAGTTCAAGGTAGATTTGGATAGGACTTAAGGTTTTTTAGGGTTTTCTTTAGACTAAAAAAGTTCGAAACAAAATGGAGATTAGACCTATAGTTGAAGGTTATCTAGGAGATTAGGCCCAATTTTTAACTGCAAGTTCCACATTTCTTTCCATTTCTTTAAGCACTTTTGTAGAGGGTTTGTCCTAAGTCAAGTATTATTGTAACAAGCATGATGAAAAAGTTGTTCTACATTAGTGTGCTAGTAAGCGTTTACAAGAAATAAGGGTAAGCATGATTCCGGGTTTGGTTGGTTCAACACCTAATCTAGGGATCAACCCGTACAATATTGGTCTCCAATTGAAATCAAGGACCGACTTGTTGAGCTTGGGACTGAGGCCCAAACATAACCTTTTGTTCCAGTTTTAGGGTCATTTGGGGACCAAGTAATTCTATGTTTGTTTTATCTTTTGTATTCTTGAAAGAATAAACAAACTTTTTAAAATTTCAGAGTTGTTGAAATTAGAACAAGAAAGTGCTTACGCTATACTTAATAATCAACAATATGTGGGATTTATCATTCTTGAATGAAACTATTGAGATTGTCAAATTCATGTATGTGAAATGAATGAAGAACCTATAATGCCACGCCATTGGACCCATAAATTTATTATCTTTGTTTCGAGCACGAGAGTAGATATTATTATCTTAAAAGTTTTGATACAGACCCTAGTTTCAAGCCCCGTTTTGTTATTGTTTATTTTCAAACGTTAGTATGTCTATTCAGGTCAATGGTACTCATGTTGAAGTATCAAACATCAATAAAACCAAATTGTTATTGTTATTGTTGACAAATATGCAAAATGAATGTGGTTATTCAAGTGAAGATTCCTGGCCTTTGTTTCTCTTAGAACCGAGTACGGAGATAGTTAACATTGAGATGCAAATGTTGACTGCAAATTCTAATCAATTCAAATTGTTGAGATCTTGGTGTATTTTATTGCTGATGATGGTTGAGAATGAATGAGCGAGAGGAGAGAAGGAGAGAGTTGTTGCTAGAGTGAGAGAGAAATAGATCAAGCCATTGAGAGATCGAGAAGAATTTGAGAGTGAGAGAGTATAAGTCTCAAAGAGAGGGAGAGAGAAAGGACGAAAGAAGAGGAGGGGCTAGGTACTTTGGGTTATAAACCTATATTTTTGACAAAAAAGAAAAAAGATTGGTCCAGGTTGGACTAATCATAAAGTATGAGGACTATGAACTAACTCGTATAGTATAGGTTTTAGTGGCCTTAGGATTAGGGATTGACCCAATCCCCCTGGGAATAGGACTAGAACCGACTGGGTGAGGCTGGTCTAGCACTAATCTAGGATTAATTGTAAGAAATATACGAAATGAAAGTAATGGTGTATGCGCATAGAACAAGAAAGTCACATAAGTCTGACTTAGTAAGTGGTTTGACAAAGAGTAAGTAAAAGTCTCCAAGTAAGTGAGCCTACTAAGTACCCAATACGAGTTTTATCACTTTGTAAATCATTTTTTCTTTATCTATGTCGGTTCTATTATTTCTAGCATTCGTCAAATATAAATTGGAAGCCCACAATAAAGTAGAGAAACAGATTTAATATCATCAATTAACATCCACATTTGCGGAAGGAATGCTTGCGACCATAAATTGAAGCATAAGTCATCTACTATTTGTTACAAAAGATTATAGAAGAACATGTGTGTATAAATTTTACGTGCCTATAGAAAACTTCTTCTGCACCTAAAATTAATTGCTACATACAATCTACTTTTTCTTAACTAAGCAAATTCATTCGACTCGATATGACTATCTTGTTTTCAGAGCACGTAAAATTTCTAAAGCGAGTGGACGACACAACCGCGCGCTAATAATGTAATTCAATCTATCCACAAAAGGAAATTGCAAATCTGGATAACAGTTGACCTCATCAACAGGGCTCACGCCTGAAGTACACTTGGTGGGTTATCCCCGCACATCCCTCCAGTCCACCAGATCACATGGATCCATCCATATCATTGTCTTCATCTCGAAGACAGTTTACGCACTCAGACGCATTGAGCTTATTTTGTTTTGGAAGATAAGGGAGAAAAGAAAGAGATTTGCGTGAAGATGATGTACGAGCAGCAACGACCGGCGAGAATCCGGACGGCGAAGGATGAGCGGACGGTGGCGGAGAGGAGGAAGGTGGCGGTGGATGAGGAGAGGTTGGAGATTGTGGACTTGAGCGGATTGTCATTGGATTCTCTTCCCAGCCCTTCTCTCGATCTGGGGATCATCTGCAAGTTAGACCTCTCCAACAACAATCTTCAGGTCAACTCTCTCTCTCTCTCTCTCTCTCTCTCTCTCTCTCTCACCCCCCCCCCCCCCCCACCCCAAAAATGTGAATGTGGCTTCACATGTCACTTCCCGAATAGTTCGGGACCACGTTGACATGGAAATACCTACCTGCACAATGTTTTCTCCATACATGCATGCGCGTAGATTAGAAAATGAGAATTTGTAAATGTCAACCCATTTATGTAAATGTTTGTAAGATTTCAGAATATATGCATCTAACTTTGAAACTGGAATAATTAATAGCAATTATATAACATCATTTTTTGATGATTTCAAATTGTTACTTTGTTATTCATACAATATAAAATTGTTATCATTTATACTTGAAATAACATATGGCTAAACTTTAATGGAACTTTTTAGTAAACTTTAGTGTCGATGTCTTCATCGATTGTGTGCTATAGATAATGGGGTATGTTTTGTAGAGAATTATCCTAGTACATTGCGGATGATATTTTCATTGGATTTGGACATTGGTTTATAGTGGACCTAAGTGAAAGATTTTCTTCAACAAAAAACCTTACTTCATGATAATCCCTTATCCTTTCTTGCTATGGTAACTCAAATGATTCTCACTTAATCTCATAAGTCTTTGGTTCCAATTCAAAGCCATTTCTGATTATTCCACTCTATCATTCAAACGTGCTGTGGTGGGCACAAAGCACAGGAAAGTAACAAAAGAAAAAGAGCACACAAAATCTTCCCCACAATTCGTATCTCTATAACTTTGCATCCTCTGTCGTTAGACATGCATCTTTGCATCCGGAACCGGACCCCGTCACTTAGAAATTCCAGTCTCTTAAGTACTCCCATGGCCATGGCCTCCACTACAACTCGTGAACCTCGAGCTGCCATGGACGAACTCGATCCATAGGCAAGGCTGAGCCGCACGGCCACCTTTTGAGTTTCTGGATCCTCATTGACTGCGGCTTCCAGCCCTCAACCAGAGGTCATGAGCCGCCATGAGATCATCCAAGGCCTTGATGGCGGCCCGCAACCTTCGATCAAGGTTGGCATCGCTGGGACGTGACCTCAACCGAGGTCGTTTGTTGCGAGAGAGAGCGAGATGAGGTGGGAGAGGGGCAACTACAACTAGTAAGGGGCAAGTTAGCCGTTGCGATCCTAACGGCAGTTCCCCGCTATAAGTTGGTGTTTGAGAGGCAGGTCTAGTATATAAAAAAACGGTCCAAAGATGTAATTTTGAAAATGAAGGATGCAAAAAAAATTTTGGACAAAAATTAGGTCTTTGGTACTTTTCCAAGTAATAAAGACTTTGGCAAGTTTATGTTGCCGAGATTATCTTTTAGTTTCCATTGCTTTTCCTACATCATTCTTGATGGTCAACACTGTGGGTCTCTTATTATTCCTTCCGTCGCCATGTTGCCATCAAACGAGGGTAAATGCCAAATCACGCGCTCGAATAATCCTCTCATTTGTATTACTATATTATAAAAAAAAAACATTTAAAAGTGACGGCATCGGAATATCAATATACATTCCATATAATAAGTAGATTCACCTACATGCATGCTACTTCCATTTACACACAATGCCCATATTTTCTCTTCGGCCATACATAATGCTCATATTCACCTATGCAAAATTCAACTCGACCATGGTGGTACAGGAAAAGGCGACTCTAACCAGTTCGCCTTGGATGAACTATATATGTACTTCGACTTAGTAAGTAGATTTATCCAATTATTGGTCATAAAAAAGGGTGACCACCTAAAGTTATTTGGATTTTATATAATTCCTCCCACTAAACATGATTCGACCCGTGAAAGCCAATCAGACAATATTCGATGCCGATGACAGTTGTATTTCATAATTTGCAAAGAGAAATGATTTGAGTATTCTTTATACATGTGCATGTAGTTTGTATCTCATTGTTCTCGCGTAATCTTTCATTACGCGAGCTTTCCGTGTGAATGGCAAATTTATTGCCGGAAGTCAAATAAGCTAAAAGCAGATTTTCAAAACCTTCTGAGAGCTGAGGTTAGTAATATGAAATTGCTTTGCATGTGGGCTCACAGACGATACCGGAGCCGCTAGCAGCGAGGCTGGTGAATGTGGCGGTGTTGGATGTGCACTCAAATCAGCTGAAGGCCCTCCCGAACTCAATTGGGTGCCTCTCTAAGCTCAAGCTCTTGAACGTCGCCGGAAACCTCCTCGTCTCCCTCCCGACCACGATTTCGAATTGCAGGTTCGTCGTCTCTCTCCATTATTTGCTTCATGGTCTGCAGGCCATGTGGACCAAATCTCTTCTTATCCCTAACTACTGTGGCTCCCATCATGGGGGCTTACACGGTGACCGTTGAGTAGATGCAGTGGACATGAAATAAATATAATTTTAAATCATGTTTCCTTTGACGAAACTGGTAGTTATGATCGATTCATTAATGACTCATTCATAAACAGACGTTACTCAATAAGTGTTAATGTTGGATAGGGTGGTAGATTAGACAGAATAATGACATCAAGAGAATTAAGGTCATGCAAAATAATTCTATCGACTATGCTTTCTAACGAATTGTGCCCCATTTTTTTTATCATCTAGAGCATTTCTAATTTTCTATAGACCATATAATATATTTTTCGGATTCATACAGTACATGTATCAATGAATGTTACTAATACAGAGTACTACGCTTTTTAACTTAGATCCTTAGAAGAGCTAAATGCCAACTTCAACCAGCTGAGGAAGCTACCTGACTCCATCGGCTTCGAGCTCGTCAACCTCAAGAAGCTCTCTGTCAACTCGAACAAGCTCACACACCTACCTCGCTCCACCTCCCGCCTCACCTCTCTCCGGGTCCTCGACGCCCGCCTTAACTGCCTTTGCACACTCCCCGACGACCTCGAGAACTTGGTTAACCTTCAAACCTTCAACATCAGCCAAAACTTCCACCACCTCCAGGCTTTGCCTTACTCCATCGGGCTCCTACTCTCCCTCGAAGAGCTTGACATCAGCTACAACAGGATCGCAGCCCTGCCCGACTCCATGGGGTGCCTCAGGAAGCTCCAGAAGCTCTGCGTCGACGGGAACCCTCTCGTCTTGCCCCCGCCCGAGGTCATGGAGCAGGGCTTGCATGCGGTGAAGGAGTACCTGGGTGAACGGATGAATGCCGGCTATGAGAGCCCGCCGAAGAAGAAATCGTGGATTGGGAAGTTGGTGAGGTACGGCACTTTTAATGGGAATAACAACAGGTGGGCTATTGGTGAAGACAGGGAAAGGTTCACCGTGCCCGAGTTTCAGTCCATCAGCGGCCTCGCTACACCGAGGCACGGAGGAATGTTCTCACCGCGGCGCCTCTTCTCTCCTCGAAATTATTTCTCCAGGTAAACGGAGGAGCCACGTTGGACGGGCAGGATATCAACTACATATTAGGAGTTAAAAACCTTTTTCTAGCTATGTTTGTATTCATGTACCGTTGAAGAGAACATCGTATCCCTAAAGATATCTCCTGGAGGGCCGGTGTAGATGCATAATTTGGTCGTTCACGTTAGCGAAAAACAGATGAGATGATCTATGCTATTATTTAAAAGCAAAGAGGACCTCCTATCTTAAGGGATCTCAATGGCAAAATTTGATATTTTGTTGCTCCGTCATGGAGCAACGGCGACGAGTTTCGCCACTTTCGATTAGTTTCCCGTCTTATTCAGGGCGATGAAAACAAAAAGTGTGTCGTTGTTAATCAGACCAAAAGCGACGGAACTTCCTTTTTTTCCATCGCTCATGCTCATATCAAAGGCAATGGACGTTCGGTTTCGTCATGGTTGCTGCACCCTTTCGTCGACTAATGTCCGTTCTTATCTGCTCTAACACCACGACGTAGATGTTTCGTTGCTCCCGGTCAGAGCAAAGCCGACGGGACTTTTGTTTGGTTGCGTTCGGTATTGAAATGGCGACATACTTCTTGTCGATCGCTTGGCCCCTGGCATGGCGGCTCTGTATCGTTGCCGTAGGACATCTCTGGGGACGAAATTGGTATTACGTTGCATCTAAATTTCGTCGCCGTAGTCCTGTTTCCGTGGAGTGGCATGTAAGATAGTAAACCGAATTGTATCCGTCATTGCCCGTGAGATCATGGTATTTCCTCAAATAATCATTCCTTCAGTAACTTACTTTTTAATTCTCTTATTCTTAACGATTTACATTTACTTATTTGTTTTTCATCTGCAAATAGTTTGGAGGGCTGGTGCGTATCGTGTCTGCTACACGAAGAAGGCACCCAGCGATGGGTGTATGAGATAGCACGGAATGACTAATAAGGATTCGTTTGATTCCGTATTTGCACCGTACAAATTTTGGAGTGTTTGGCAACTATTTTCAAAAGGACTTGAGTGAAGGTTAACATTAGGAACATTGAAAACTCAAGGCTGGTGGGGAGCAGCTTTAGGCTTTTAGCCCGAGGCGGAATGATATTTCGAGACATTTTTCTTTCCGTTTTTCCCTAGCAAGCTTTCTCACATTCCCATATCGCCCTCATTATTTTTAAGGTTTATAGATGGTTGCTAGCGCCGGTGGTGCGCGACAATGGTGGCAGCACTTGGGTTTGCCGGCTACCCTAGGCATCATTGCCTGGCGTCTTGTGATTCAACCAGCCCTTGCGAGGGGTTGGCCGATGTTGTGCAGCCACGACTGCTGATGCTATCTGGCTCGTTTGCCATTGAAGAGCGGTTTTATTTTTTGAAATAAAAAATTGAAAATTTATATTTAAAACCATTTATTTTTGTTAAACAATATTTTACCCAAATTTGCTTTGCATAGTATATATGAGAGATTGTGTTTGATTGAAGAAGATGAAGATAAAGAAGAACGAAGATGAATGAAATTCCTCTGTATTTTGATGTATTCAACTGAGAGCGTTATCAATGAAGTCGCTCTTTTGTGTATGTGTAGTACAAGTGAAGAGATGCGCTAGCTATAGAATTAACAAAATGACAGCTAACTAATAGCTGGCAAAACTTAAAAACTGAATGAGTAAAAAATATCTTCACCGACTCTAGAAAGTTATCTCTTCATCCTTTCTCTTCTATTGTTATAGACTTGATAATATGTGAATAGACTTTCGTGCACATTGATCAAGCTCATGTACTTCACATACTCTGCTCATTCCATTCCCAGTACCACTTCTTCCTATGTTATCCACATCCTTAACATCCCCCCGCAAATTGGGCAAGGTGTGAGAGAACATGCCCAATTTGAGCCTTATATGAAAATGAGAAGACCGAGACAAGGCCTTTGTGCCATAATCTAATGAGCACTAGAAACATATCATAGGATAAGAGAACCAGAGGACACCTTTTCCCTCACAAAATGAAAATCTACTTCAATGTGCTTGGTTCGAGCATGTAAAATAGGATTAGCTATGAGAGATATGGAAAATTAGTTATCACAAAGAAGCATTGTTGATGATAAGAGATGAATTATTATGTCCTGAAGAACAAAGGCTATCCAAGTGAGCTCAGTAGTAGCAAATGCAAGAGCCCTGTACTCAGCCTCTGTGGATGATCGTGAAACCGTTTGTTGCTTCTTAGTTGCCCGAGAGATGATATTAGAACCAATGTATGTACAAAAGCCTGTTATACAACGCCTAGAGGAGTGACAATCGGCCCAGTCAGCATTCGAGAACCCATATAGATGCATAGAACTCTGAGAATGAAAAGAAAGACCAAGAGTAATGGTACCCTTGAAATAGCGAAGAAATCACCAAGTGTTTGATTCTGCATTCTTTGACACAGCAAATTTGTAGCAAATGCAAGGTCAAGGCTTGCAAAGGTGAGATATGAAGCCCACCAATAATACTACGATACTCAAAAGGATTGGAAAGAGGCTGAGCATCATTCTCTTTGACAACAAGTTTCAAAGAAAGAGGAGTTGAGATAGGTTTACAATTAACCATATGAGCTTTAGTAAGTAAGTCCAGGGCATATTTATTCTGACAAAGAAATAGATCATTGGATGTTCGTGTAGCTTCAACACCAAGGAAATAGTAAAGTGCTCCAAGATCTTTCATATGAAAAGCAGTACTAAGTGACTTGATCAAGTTGTCAAGTAAAGAGGTAGAACTTCCAGTCAAAATGATATCATCGACATAGAGGAGTAGAAGTGCAATATGTGTTCCATCATGAAACACAAATAGATAGAGGATCAGTGCTACTACAAAAGCAACCAACCTCAAGAAGAAAGTTGTTGAATTTGTCAAACCATGCCCTTGGAGCCCGGTGAAGACCATACAAGGACTTCCTAACTAAGCACACACAATTAGATTTTTGAGGTTTAATAAAGCCAGGAGGTTGCTCCATATAGACAATCTCTTGTAATGTACCATGTAAGAATGCATTTTTAACATCAAGCTGCTGAATAGACCAATGTTTCATGACTGCCACATAGAGTATAATATCAATGGTGGCATGTTTGATAACAGGACTAAAGGTTTCCTTAAAGTCTAATCCTTCTGATTGATGAAAACCCTTAGCCACTAGGCGAGCCTTTAGTCTATCAAGACTACCATCAGAGGCTAACTTAGTTTTAAACACTCACTTGCAACCTATAACATTCATGTGAGGTTGTCAAGGAACTAAAATCCATGTCTGATTTGTATTTAAGGCAGTCATCTCTTATTTCAATGTTGCATACCATCTTTCATCAGCTAAGGCTGACTTGACTGACTAAGGCTCAGAAAGAATATCATACTCAACTAAACATGCATACTTAGTGTTTGGCTTAATAATACCAGACTTTGATTGAGTACACATGACATGAGTGGAGATGATACCTAATGAAGAGGAGTGAGCATTAATAGGAAGAACATTAGTCTTGGAAACTGAATGCTCAATGGGAGCTAAAGATGCAGCAGGAGCCAAAGGAAGCTCATGTACTTCACACTGTGGTGACACTGAAGGCAATGCTGATGTTAGTATGGATGGAGGAAGTGAATTGTCGCGACCTCCCCGAAGGTGAACCACCTAGGGATTCGGCTAATGGATTGCTAAGATTAACCTAGCTCGAGCTCTCCCAAGCCCATACCAATTCGCTATTTAGGTTTCATTTCTTAACATGCAACAAATTTTCAATTTGGAGTCGCCACTAATCTATTTTTGTTGGGTCGATTAGGAACCCATGTAAAGCATCGAGAGCTATACTTTACTCCTACGAACCAAAGATTTATGGGATCGGAGACTTGGTTATGCTAGACTAATCTAACACTCTTTCGGTACATTTTCATTTATTTCCAAAAATCGGCAGGCAGGTTGGATTAATTTTAACTCTATCCCTAACATGCAATGGTGACCACACGTAAACTCCATCAATAACAAGAAATGAATGAAAATCCAAAACAAATCACAAAATCAAATTATGATATATCATGCACCAAAATAAAATCCAATCAAATCTAATAAAATCAAATATCAAATAAAATCTAATCTAATATAATCTATTCAAATATCAAATAAAATCTAATCTAATCTAATCTAATAAAATCTAACGAAATATCAAATAAAATCTAATCTAATGAAATATCAAATCAAATCAAATGCAATATATGAAATGCAATTTTTTTGGACTTTTTTATGAATTAATTAGCCTAATTATCCATGGCTAAATATCATATAATCTAAATTAAGAAACAATATATATTAATTCCTAATTTAAACTAAAATCTACTCAACCAAGAATAATATCCTAGAATGCAATCTAGCTAAAATTACCTTAACAAAAATATCTAATATGCAATCTAAATTAATATGCAAATTAAACTAAACATGCAATTATCTAAATATGCAACTTTAAATCTAAACATGCAATTTATAACGTAAACATGCCATTAATCTAAACACACAACTCTTAATATAAACGTGCAATTAATCTAAACGTGCAAAGCAAATAAAATCATGAAATTTATTCTAACATGCAAATAAAAGAAAACACACCAAATTTATTCTAGCATGCAAATGACATCTAAATTAACCAACACAGCAAATAAAATAAGAAATAACACCAATCAAATACTCAAATCAATTTGGGATAAGATTTTTACCTAATCAACCTTCCAAACTCAAATCCTAAACTTCATGGGCTCACGGTGCTTAGCAAATCGCGAACACGTCAACGAGGCCACAACGTTCTTTGATGGACAAGTGAGCAGGGCGTCGCTTGCTAGACGTCGATGCAAAATTCTCCTCGGCGATGCAAGGAATTCACGTGCAGTAAACAAGAGTCACCAAAGGAAGTTGATTTGGCCTCTTAATTCTTCACGCGATCTTCAGAGAGTAAAACACCTGACTCAGTGAATTAACCTTCAAATTTGAGTCTTAGATTGGCTCGGCACAAAAACTCCTTGGCAGTGCAAGGGTACGGCTTGCAGTGCGTAGCCTAATGTCCACCCAAACAAAAGTCGACTTCTTCTTGCAGTGCACAGACTTGACTTGGCTTTTGGATTATTCACACCAACTGACCATGCGAAAGAAGAACCTGCAAGAGAGAATTCAAGAATGGCAGGTTGCTACGCGGGCACTTCAGTGAAGCAATGAAAAATCCTTGGCGAACTGAGGATGTTGATGACACTCGGGAGGAATAGCGACTGGATTGGGATGCACGTTCTGCCGATTTCTCTCTACGAAGAAGACCCAGACTTCTCACGTTCTCTTTTTCAATTTTCCTTCAGCCAAGAAGACGACACCCACATAATTTCAACTCTGTATATTGCCCAAACCCACGAAGGAAAAAAAAAACCAGAAATTGGTTAATGAGAAACCAAAATTCTCTCCTCCACTGTGTCTTTGCGTCCACCTCCCCCAAGAAAAAAAAAAGTCCACCTTGTGCCCCCCTTTGTCCGAGCGAGTCCCTTGGCACTTATAGGAAGTGAAAGAAATATTCGATCCACCTGGACCAAATATTTCCTCCGAAATTTTATTTCCTCTTCTCTTTTTTTTCAAATATTTCCTCTTTGTCCTTATTTCTTGTTTTGAAACAAAATATATTCAGCCCAATATATGCCCAAGATATGCTCAATGTATGCCCAAGATTTCTTTGATACGCAAAATATCCTTATGAACTATATGCTAATAATAAAATAAAGATGCAAAATAAGGTGCGAAAAATTAGGTGTCAACATGAATGAAAATACTGCACTACCTGACCTCCAGTAGTCTGTTGTGACACTAAAGTTGGTAATGGAGTAAGACTAGCAGAATCAAAAGTCTTGACTTCTTTAACCCACAGTTGATATAAGCTTAGAGTACTGATGGTAAGCATTTGTATTAGTGATATGCTTAGTGAAGGGAAAGACTGTTTCATCAAATATCACATGTCTGCTCACATATATACGGCCAGTAGTAGGAAGAAGGTATCTATAGCCTTTGTGCTGTGGACTATACCGTAGAAACACACATGTAAGAGAACGCGGATCAAATTTATGTGTGGCATATGGTCTGAGACAGGGGTAACACGCTCAACCAAATACCCTGAGATGATCATAACTTGGCCTTTTATGATGAAGCTTACTGTAAGGTGAGTGCATCTGTAAGATAGGCGTGGGAAGTAAATTGACAATGTAGTTGGCTATGAAAAAGGCATCAACCTAATACGTCAATGGAACTCTAGCATGGCAGAGAATTGCTAAACCAAGTTCAACAACATGTCGATGTTTTCTCTCCGCAATGCCATTTTGCCCAGGTGTATAGGGACACGAGATGCACTGAGCAATCCACAAACCTTTAGATGAGTCTGAAACTCATTACTGACAAATTCTCCTCCACCATCACTTTGGAACATTTTTATTTTGCACTCAAATTGATTTTTAACTTGCTTCTAAAACAATACAAAAATAGCATAAAATTATTATTGCAATCTCATTGGATAAAGCCATGTGTACTATGAAAGGTTGTCCACGAAAATGACATAATATCAAAAACCTTGAAAGGATTGAATTGGTGACGGCCCCTAAACGTCACAATGAACCTTTTCTAAAGGTTTAGAAGCTACAGAGTCAGACAAATGAAAAGACAAAGCACTAGTCTTGGAAATCTAACAACTACTACATAGAGTTTGTGGTCGTGGACTACAATGAATCAAGTGTTGAGTCTATAGAAACTTGAAGGTTTTTAAGTTGGTATGAGCTAACCGTTGATGCCAAACATCCTCTCCCACAATCTTGTTTCATCGTGTGAAGTAAGCCTCTGCAGTGTGAGGGTCTACTCTGTACAACCCTCTAACTTTCGTGCCCAGCATCATGTTGTTGTTATTGTGGTTGTCCTTTATATAGACATCATTTTATCAAAAACAATTGAGCATAGATAATCACTCATTAGTTTTGACACCGAGAGCATATTTTTTTGATGTCAAGAACAACCAACACATTATTGTAAAGGCAATAAATTAACATCAGTTTGTAACAAGGCATCACCAATATGTGTAATAGGCAAATAAGAACCATTCCCCACCATTACAGTATCTATCCCATTATACTTAGAAAGCTTACGAAGAACACCTGAGTTAGAGATAATATGAGCAGTAGCTCCAGTGTCAAGATACCACTCATTTCAAATATATATTAATTTTTTAATTTTTTCAATATATATTAATTTTTTCGCTTTTTCCTCTTCCAATTGTTCAAAGCCTAGTGAGCTCATCCCTCAACTCTTAGTCCGTGACCAACTTAGAAAGAGGAAAATAAGGAGAAAATAAGGAAAATAAAAATAATCAAATTTTTATTTTTAAAAAATTAAATAATTAGATTATCAAAATTTTCATAATCTAAAAATGACTTGTTAAAAACATTTAAAATGATTTGTTAATAACACTTACAATAATTAAGCAACCTAATTATGATCCATTTAGAACTCATTTAAAACCCATTAAATTATTAAGTGACCCATTTAAAACACATTTAACATTTTAAATTAACACATTTATGACTCACATTGTATGGATCTTTGACCCATTTTTGCACCTCTAATCATAACATTTTATCTTCATAAAATCACATCATTTCATTATTAATGTCACGTATCGAAAAGTCACGTCTTCTCATAACCATTGATATTGAACCATTAATAATATCATGTGGACCTCAGTTATTCTTACATTCTCCAAATTGGACCATATGATCTTCCTTTCATGGACATACAACTATTTTCCATAATATATGCTAAAGAGAAAACATGAAGTATTTGAAATACATAAATGAACTCTAAGTGTGAAATTAATAAACATAATTGAATCATAATTGAACATTTTTAATGACGTCTAATAATATCCATCCTTTCAACATGTTCGTTAAACATTTTGGATGAAAGTCCTTTTGTTGAGGGATCTACAATCATGAGATTTGTGCTAATGTGTTCAATTGACAGTCTCTATTTTCAAACTTCTTCTTCAACAAACAAGTATGTAAGTCCCATATGTTTTGCACCCTTAGAATACCTATTATTGTTAGAGAAGTAAACTACTGTAAAATCATCACAATAAATTTTCAGTGGTCTAGTAATACTGTTGACAATTGCAAGCCCTGAGATAGAATTATGTAGCCATAATCGACGAATAACTACCTCAAAACATGCCACAAACTCAGCCTCTATAGTTGATGTGGCAATAACTAATTGCTTTGCACTTTACCATTATTTTTCCCCTCAAGCCAAAAGGAACAAACAACTAAACATAGCGGATGTAGCAACAATTGATTGCTCTACACTTTTCCATGAAATTTTCCCTTAAGCCAAAAGAAACAAATAACCAAACATTGATTTCCTTGTGTCGATACATCTGCCATAGTTTGACTATGAATATCCAATTACTTTAAGATGATTAGACATTTTATAAGTGAACATGTGATTGTTTGCTCCTTGCAAGTATTTAAGAATTTTCTTTATGCCTGTCTAGTAATCTAAGATTGAGTTGCTTTGATACCGGCCCAGCATTTTGACAGCAAAATCAATGTCGAGTCTAGTGCAAGTTTGGCATACATTAAGCTCCCAATAATAGATTCATAATGAATATTTTCATTTACTCTCATTTTAATTCATTTTTCAGATATTCATTAATCCAAATTTATCACCATTCTGGATTGGAGCAACTCCTACAGAACATTCATCCATGTTAAATCTCTCTAGAATTTTAGTGTAGGTTTTTTAAGACAACCCTAACAATCCTTGTGATTTACCATGGAATAATTTTAAACATATCACATATACTGCCTCTTCCATATCCTTCATTTCAAAAATTTTATAGAGAGATTTATTGGTTTCATTTAACGTACTAAGATCATTAATAGCAAACCAAATTTTATCAATATATAGAACTAGAAAAATAAACTTGCTCCCACTAACTTATATATATATAATTCGATCAACATTTTTTCCTTAAATCCAAAAGAAATTATAATATCATTAAAATTAAGATAC
Source organism: Melaleuca quinquenervia (assembly GCA_030064385.1). Classification (NCBI taxonomy): domain Eukaryota; kingdom Viridiplantae; phylum Streptophyta; class Magnoliopsida; order Myrtales; family Myrtaceae; genus Melaleuca; species Melaleuca quinquenervia. The sequence goes on from CM057720.1 coordinate 12,719,540, forward strand.
CACTGTCGAGAAGGTTGTTTAAGTCAATATATTAATTTCTTTAACTTACATACAATGTGTTCCTTTTCTTTAACTAAAAAGCTCTCAAGCTGGTCCATACAAACATCATCCACTAGATTCCCATTAAGAAATACAATTCTGACATCCATTTGGTGCAACTATAATTCGTAATGAGCCACCAAAGTGATAATGATTCTAAGTTAGTCTTTTTTGGGGACTAGGGAAAGCGTCTCATTATAATTAATGCCTTCCTTTTGAGTGAAACTATTTTAGCAATAAGTCTAGCCTCATATCATTTAAGATTACCTTTTGAGTCGCACACAATCTTAATGATTCATTTACACCCAACCCTTTTAAATCCTTCAAGCAATTCAACAAGATTCCGAACTTATTTTCATCCATAGATTTTAACTCTTCTTTCATGGTATTGAATCATTTAATAGAATCATCACGTTCCATGGCTTGTGAAAATAAACCTTGATCATTACCAATTCCTAAGTCAATTTTTGATTCGTATTGATAAATCACATAATTATTAGAAATAGATAATCTCTTATTAGGAGAGTAAAATCTATACTCCTTAAATTTTTCTACATAATCGATAAAGTAATCACTGGTCATTTTAAAGTCCAATTTCTTTACATGTGAACTGTAAAATTTACAATTCTGCTAAATAATTCCTAACATGCAGGTGTCGTAAACTACATTTCATACCCGTTCACAATTCAAAGGGAGTCTATGAAACTACTCTACTTGGAACCTTGTTTAATAAATACATAGAAGTCTATGATGCATATATTCATAGAAATAAGGGTAAATATGAATAACCCATCATACTCCTAACAATTTTTATTAATGTACAATTACACCTTTCCATTACACTATTTTGTTGTGGTGTACCTAACATTTATATTAAGTACAAATACTATGTTTTTCAAGAAATTTAGCAAATGGATCCGAACATTGTCTCGATTCATTATACTTTTTATGATTCTTACCTTTTTATCTAACTACCTCTAACTTCTTTAATATACACCTCAAATGTATCAATAGATTGAAATTTATCATCCAAAAAATAGATATAACTAAAGCATGAAAAATCATCAATAAAAATTGAAGAAACAACTTTCTCGACCAACATATGGAACATCAATAGGACCACATATAGTAGTTAGTGTAATTTCTAGATGCTTTGTACTTCTCGTGGCACATTTTCTTAGTATGTTATGTTTGTTTATCTTTAACACAATAAATATGCACTCTAAGGTCATTAAAATTCAAATTCACAAAAATTTCTTTCTTCACTAATCTTTATATTCTTTCTTTGGATATGTTACCTAAATGTTTATGTCACAAATAAGCAGAATTCTCATCAATTAAACTGCATATAGTGCCAACATTATGATGCAAGGTCTTTAAAGTCTCAACAAAAATACCATCAAGTTTAAACTTATAAAATTTATCAGTACACTTACAATTCCAATAAGATTATTATTTTTAAATAAACTAAAAGATCCACAACCAAACTTAAAAGAAAATCCCGTTACATCAAGTTTTGACAAAGAAACTAAATTATGGGAAAATGTGGTAAATAAAGGGTTTGAAATAAATCCAAATAATACATAGTATCTAAAATAAATCGATAAGTGCCTTCAACTAGACCTTTGTTTCTATTATCCATGAACACATTGTTTTCATCTAGCTTTATGATTTAGATTGTAAGAAATCCCAACATTATACTCAAAACATGAGTTGTGGCGCCATAATCAATCCACCAAATATTATGATGAGTTCAATAGAGTTTGATTTAAAACATACTAAACCATGAGACTTACCTTTCTTTTTGAGCCAAGCTTTACACTTTAGGCAATCTTTTTTCAGGTGTCCAAATTTATTACAAAAGTGACAATTAATAGATTGTGTTCCTTCTTATGGATTGATTAGAAGAATCATTCATGTTGTGTAATTCTTTTTCTTACTCTTTCCATCTTTCCTTTTAGAATTCTTTCAAACTTCTTGATGACTTAGGAAATAAACAAAAAGATTTTTTATATTCTTTATCATCGGTTTCTCTTGAACAAGCATATGGGCAAAGTCATTTACATTACACTTATCTTTTACAATTTAATAATTTATTTGAAATGACACATATTGTTCGTAAGGTATGGAATTAAGTATAAATTGTACTAAAGAGTAGTCAGCCACATTCATTCCCAAAGTCCTTAACTTTGCTACGAAATTTATCATCTCAAATACATGCTCATACATGGTATGTGAACCATCATATTTTTTGGTGGTTAAAATACTCAACAATATAACAACAAGTGACTTATTAGTAGTTTGAGAGTGTCCTTGCACAAATTTCATAAACTCCTTAGTACCATCAGTTTTGGAAAAAGCGATATTTAAGTTGTTTGCAACTATCATTCGTAAAAACATTAAGGTCATTCTATTTAATCTTTCCCAAGCTTTATTGAACGACTTTTCATTATTGCTACTTTCATTAGTAATAGCAGCAGGTTTCTCAATTTGAAGTGTTAAATCAAAATTCATGACATCTAAATGAAACTAGACTTGTTCACACCAATCAGATAAACTCAATCCATTGAATAAAGGAACAAAAGAAGCATGTGAATGTAGAGAAATAGGTACATATATTGTAAATTTACAAGAAAAGACTCACACTTTAATACTTTGAGTCACATAATCATATTGAAATTTAACAATATACGTACATCATAGTTCTCCTTTGGGTAATCCTACAATATACAAGCAATTATTAAACTATAATGGTACTAATAACTTTTGTTTAGTAATTATAAATATATCCCATTAAAATTTGTTTGCTATCTTTGGATATACAAATATATTTAACAAGACATATTAATTATCAACTATCATGTTTATAAATTGCAAGAATTTGATTAACCTTTGGGCGAATCCCTAAGTTGTTATGATAAATGAACTTCGATATAATTACGAAACTAATGGTGGGGTAACTGTATTGGTACATAGTTTTTCCCTCATTGTCGAGATCAATGATTTAAAACCCGCATTTACTAGCGACTTAAGTGGGGGGCAATGAAGTTGTGGTCATTGCTAGTCTCCTCCGAGATATAGGGGACCGGCCCTTTAATGTCGTCTTGGCATAGGGGGCACATTGTGTATTGCTTGGTTATCAAAGAATATACATATATATATATATATATATGACATCAATAATGATATGTAACATATCAGTACATTCATAGCATCAATTATTCATGGGTAATTGAATAAAACATTCCAATTTTAAACAATTTAGACTTTAAGATTCGGCCACTTTTGTGACTAACAAACTTTTCATAATTGAATTTCTAAAATTGCAAAGTAGAATAATTTTTTTAATAATATGATTATCTTAACATTCATAAAGGTATAATAATCAAATTATACATCATAATGCCTAAACAATAATTTACGTGCAATTGCATTAAGTAAGGGTAAAATTGTAAATTAAACTGCCAAAGGAAAAATAGTTAATTCATAGACACGCGAAAAACTCTAAATTTAGCAAGGGCAAAACTGTAAATTTATGTGCTGAGGGCAAAACAGTAAGTTTAGCAACCTGGGGCAAAATCGGGAATTCGTTCTTGAACTACTGTAAATTAATGAAGAAAGGGTAAAACGTGTGCCCAAGGGAAGGGCAAAAAGGTAAAACTGCACGATGTGAGAGTTAGGTGCGTGACTCCCATATGCGGGCAAATGTCACATGTCGACGCGTGTCTGACGCTTGAGCATGGCATGCGCCTCTTCCTCTTCGCACCCATTCGACAATTTTTCCCTCTTCGTCGTGTCTTCCACTGTTTAATTCGCCTTTCACAGCCCATTTCCAATCAAATAAAACTATCAGTTTTATAGAATACATTGATACGACCTCAATTATATAAGGAATGGCAAAAACGGCCTACAAATTTGTTGGAGTTCAAATAAATTTCATTTGAACCCAAAACCCTAATTCATGAAATTTCCACTGCTCAATTAGGCAATCACCAAAATGCCGAATCATCTCGGGCCTTTTGTTGCCCATGGCGGTACAACCGTATTGGTTCGAACTAGCCAATGGGTTGCTGGAATTTTGCCGGATTGACAATTCTTTAATTAGCCCCAAATTATCCAAAAATATCAAAATTTAATTCATTCATAAATCTCATGAAATTATCAAAATAGATATTCAAACATTACTCCCTCGATGCAATTAAACCTAGAAAAAAATTCATATTTCGATAAGAATAAAATTATGAGATCATAAACCACGCTCGGATACCAAATGTAAGTGATAAAGGCGAATTGATAATGCAGAAACTCATCATCAAATGATTTTTAATCTTCATGATTTTCACAACAAGATAGGTGAAGACATACATTTGTCCATAGCGTAATAAAATTTCTGTTATGGCTGATGCAAAACAGAAGAAATTAAGAAATCCAAAATGTCTCCCCTTTAACCAACTTTAACTTAACGTATATATATTTGATAGAGAATAGAATGCTCCTGAGTGGATAGTAAACCAGACATTCTATTTTATACATTTATAGGTGCCTTTTCTAATATGTGTCTTCTATCATAGCATTCTCTCTCCATAAAATCGCACACTTTCAATATTAACGCCACTTCTTGAAAAGTCATATTTTCTCATAAAACAATATATATTTTAGCATTTCAGATTAATATAAAACCATTAATAATGTCATGTTTACCGTAATTATTCTTACACAATCTTCTCGTCGTCACAGATCATCCATTGCAAAAGAAAAAGAAAACGTTGATACCGTTCCATCAAAAGTTGTATATCAACGGCGATGAAACAAATCTTTCATCCCCCGTCGTGGCAACCTGTGGGAGCAAAATGTATGTATTGATCCCCGACGAAGCATTTTGTGGCTAAATGTTGGCACATTTTATTTGTCGTTGCTCTTGGCAATGAATTTTTTGGCCGCCGGCTGTGGCGGCGAATTGTCCGGCGGTATAGACCAGATTTTCTTGTAGGCAGATTTGAGCTCAAAGAAATAATGCCAGGGACATCACGGAACATCACGGGCTTCAAAATGAGATTGCTCGACCAAATTTGTGTATCTCTTGAACTCGTTGAACGTACTCTAACCCCCCCAATGACAAGTACAAGAAGAGGAAAAGTTGGCCCAAAACTGTTGATGATCCTCAGCCGAATTGGACTCGTTCATCGTTTTTGGTCACCACTGCTTGAATCTGGCCTTCTCACAAAACGTCCCTGTAAACCGCCAGAGCACAAAAATGAGAGCAGCAAGAGCTTTGACGACCCCTTTTTAGATGAGTTTGCTTCACGGAAAATGAGTGATTTGAAGAAAAATATTTTAATTGACCTCGAAAGTGTTTAAATATAATATGTTGTTGACGACATGAGTATTTTTCATTAATTAATAATTTTCAAACAATATGAGTGATTAATTTTTAGAAAATACTTCCCGAATTAATTAATTTTCAAAACCAAATAGAGAGTTAATCAACATCACTTTCGCAGTCCACACTTTGCCATTTGCAATTATTTATATATATTTCCATCATTAGGAAGGACAAGTGGATTACTTGATGCAGAGCGAGGTACTGCAAAAAAAAAAAAAGGGTAATATATAACTATTTTTTTCCCTTGAACATGGTTGATCCATACCACATCACTATTACGTCATCGTCGTCTCAAACCCGATGGGAACATGGTTGATCCATACCACATCACTATTACGACATTTATTTGTTCTATCACTAGGTTTTTAAATCAAAGCACATCTCTCCGATGGGAAAAATATTTGCATGTGTACGACGACGGATAATGTCTTATGAATTAGAGAAATCGTAACCTAATATCACGATCTACGTGAACGAGGAAATCGTAGCCGATGAAGCCGTCGAGATGCCTGACACATGCTATTCAATCAAATTACCTAACAACGGGTAAGTAAAACGTACCTTCACTCTAGGCCTTTCATTGGAGTGTGCTTTCTTGAGCTGATACTCGATCGTCTTGGAGAAAAGGCGGGCATGTCGCTTTTCTCCATAGCGTGACCCGTTGCCCTTGCTCTCCATTCCATTATTAGGAAATAAATCAAACTTTGGTGGCCCCACCTGTCCAAAATAATTCGAGAAACGAGAAATATGATTTTCAGTGACCGTTCATGCACAAAACATATTTGATATTTTATTATTATATTCCTTTCGACATGAAAGCACATTTTAGAGGCTACTCAATCTTAAATTCGACTCAAGTAGAAATTATGATAAATGACTTAAGCTTTGTTCATTTCACAAAAAACAAAATAATCAAGGAAATATTTTCCACCGATGAAAAGAACATATTGAAAAGTAAAGAAAATATTTTTTACTTTTAGAAATCCATCTTCTTTCTTCACCTTTAAATATTTTTCATTTTCTGTGATTAGCAACTATTCAAACAAAAAAATGAGAGAAAATAAAAAAAATTAATAATTAATTTTTTAAATAATTTTTTTATGTTTTAAAAAAACACATGAAAATATTATTATTTTTCAATAAAATAATTTCTCGAAAAATATTTTTCAGAAATGTTATATTTTCCATAAAAAGAACGGATTTTTAAACACGAAATTATTTACATACGCGAAATTAAATTTGTAAGGTGGCTTTTTTCTATGTAAGAACATGAGCCAATTCCTTAAAAGGACAGAGCTAGTCTTAGGCTCCTTGTTTCATGCTCCCAAATTTCCGGACAGTACTACTCCAGCGTAGCATTAACATAAAAAAAAAAAAAAAGGAAAAGAAAGGAAAGGCCTATAAAAGCTAGACACGCAACTTTACCAGTTCACAGGCAAATAAACAAATAAAATAAAACGAAATTCTGGGAAAGTTACAAGCCGTCCGATTGGAGAGGAGCGGCAGGATCAGATCCCAACTTAACAAAGCTAAGGCCAAAGCCGGCTAGTTGGGGTCCCACATGGAAGCAAAAGCCATAGAGGTGAAGCTGGAGATTGCACCTTTTTTTTTTTTTTCTCGTCAAAATTCAAAATGCATATTGATAATAAAATTTAAATTGAAGAATAAAAAAAAGGATTGTAGGACTGCCGAATTGTGAATACCACGGATTTGCAATTTAGGTTTCATTTGTTTTATAAAAAAATAGATAATTTAAAAATCATTTTCTGAAAAATAATTATTCGTATAACTTGAAATAATTATGAGTGATAGAAATGATTATTTAAAAAAATACTTTTCAAAAAATATATATTTTCTATGAAATAAGTTGAATTTTAAGTTAAAATGGGATTTTAAATTTCACGGAGCCTTAAAGTAGAATGGGGACCTTAAATTTCACGTGACACGATGTGTGATGATAGAGAAAGAAGAAGAAGAAGAAAGCAATTGTCAAAACTTTAATTAGTGTTGTGCTGATTAATTCCGAGCTTGTTAAAAGCCTCGCCCTTCCGTTATGCGTGCTTTACACGCGCTTACCAAACTAGGGTAACGAAGATGGTAATTCCACTGTTTCAACGAACTAACCCATCTAATTTTCCACGGCTTCCCGGCGGGGCGGGAGAGGAGAGAGAAACTCACCGGCATGTCGGGATTGGGGCTCTCGCCGGAAAAAGGCCAGCCACGGCGGGACCAAGCATCTAACACGCCGTCGTAGTTCAATTTCAGCATCAAACCACCGGATTTCGGCGGCTCTCTCGCCGCCGCCGCCGCCGCCGCAGCCGACGTCGATGTCTTTAGGGTTTTCGGTTCCGGCGGAGTCTTAGCAGCTTTCTTCGTGTTCTTCTTCTTCTTGTCCACTGAATTCGAATTCAACTTCGATGCGCTGTTGTTGAGTGTTGGAGAGATCTCGACGACGTCGACGGTGGAGAAATTCCACCAGCTCGCTTCGCCGACGCGCTTCAGCGGCCTGATGCCCCTCCTCGTCCCGAACCCCAATCCGACCGGGATCCCGTAGCTCGCCGCCGCTTCGGCTTCATCGCTGGCGGCGGCGCTCGCGCTCAGGTCCCCCAAGATGCTGTCGATTCCTTCCCCGATCTCTTCGTCGAGGATCGATTCCGCATCGAATTCGTCGTCGTTGAACTCGTCGTCCAATTGGGGCGACTTTGATACGCTCTCGTTGTTGCCGCAATGGTTTTCAGGAAAACGTGGGGAATACTTCGGTTCGATTCGGGCATCTGATTTCGCTGGAATCGGCTGGCGGAGTAAGAAGCTGGCCGGGTCGAAGTCCGGAAGGGGCAACAGCAAATCGGAGGACTCATCAGAGAAATAGCCCTCGAAATTGGAGAATTTCCGGGGATTTTCGAGATGTTTGGCGGAGAAAATGTTGGGGTAGACGGTGGAGAGCAGAGCAGCCGCTTCGTTGTAAATCTGATTGGGCCGCTTTCTTGGGGTGCGTGCTTTTCTGGTGGAGATTGAGATTGGAGAATTGCTTGATTCTGAAAGAGTCGAAGCAGGCGAAGAAGAAGAGGAAGGAGGTGACGATGCTCGAGACGCCGATATCCAACGGGACTTATTGATGATTTCCAGATCGAACTGGTACGTCCTCCCGCCTCCGCTCAAGCACGAAGACATTGCGGCGACAGGCGAGGTGACGGATGGACTCCAAGCTCAGTGGCAATTCAAGGTCAGAACAGAATCCCAAGACTGTTGCTTGCTCCCTGAGTTTACAAGAAAAACGAGAATACTGAATCTGCACGCGAGGACTATGAATTGGGTCGGTTGGGAAAACTCAGGCGAACTTCGGATTGGCTTGGCCTCTGGTTCTTGGTTCTTGACTTTGGCTTTGGCTGTGAGAAGGCATGGCGAGTTTGGGAACGAGAGAGGCCTAAAACCCTAAACCCAGAGAGAACAACCAACAAGGAGTACCAGACAAAAGCATACTTGATTGACAAGAACGAGGAGCAGAGCCTAGGGCCAAAGAATTAATGGGAAGTATCACGACAGTGCCGCTGCTAATAAAGGCAAGCGTTATACAAAATGAACGAAGGATATGCAATTTCGCGCTGTATAAATTCTATGATTGGAGGGCACCACCGGATGGAACTGGAGGATCTGGCGACCCCATCGAAATTTAGAACACAAACAAAAATGCGTGCGTGCGCCTGTGGGGAAGAGAGAGAGAGAGAGAGAGAGAGAGAGAGAGAGAGAGAGAGACAGGGGGTTTATACAGAAATGGTCATGAGGAAGAGCAGATGAAAGGAAAAGGAGCCGGTTGAAAGATCAGTAGCAATGAAAAAGTCACGGCCCTCCCAAGGTAAAATGCCTAAATGGGTGTTCTTGTTTTAGTCGTCATCAACATTATAATGCCTCCCTTTACTAATCTGAGGAGGGAAGCACATAGATGAAGATACAAAGATCCAAACGAGGGGTGAGGAAAACCCAGAGAGTTGGAGCATACGAACGTAGCGACTTGAATGCTCTTCGAGTCTTTGGAGATGAAAACAGAGGAAGGGACAAGACATTGTTTCAGCGGCTCCGCTGTGTGGACCATTTCCTGAGTCTCTCTCTCTCTCTCTCTCTCTCTCTCTCTTGCCGTTCAATAATTTTATCTTCCTCAATTACTAGATTAAGTCCATGCCCTGATTTTTTTTTGGCGCTGGCACAGAAAATATGCAGCTTTTGCTGAGAATTTAAGTGGAAAACAATCATGCTAATTTTGTTAAATGAGAGCAAAACTTATCATATGTATTTTTCCATGGTTGACATTTAGGTTTTGAAAAAAATTATAAAAATTAATATATTGCGAATTTATGTGTCAATATCTGAGAAGTTTTGCCAAGTGTCATTTCTTTTTTTTTAATGAAGATTGAGTGCTGGCTGATGCTAATTCTACATTTTTAAAAAAATGATGAAAACCTACCGAGGCAACTAGGAGTTCAAGCCACCCAGGAGAATATTTCTTTCAGCCTTAGTTAAATCGCACTGTTGAGCCAGCCTTGTAATCGTGTTTTGCTACCTCATGTGGGTTTTTTTTTTTACTAGATTATGTATATTTTATTGACTTGACTACTGCGAATACTTAGGTCCTAACAAAAAGATACTACACCACAACATGGAATTGACCGACTTAGTACTGACTGATGAGATCAACTTTTTATTTATTTATTTATAAAGTTACGAGTTTGGTACATTATGCGAGTTTAATTCACATCGTGATCAGACCTTAGAATTAGGCAAATGAGCTTGAATAATTGCGACATACCTTATGTAAAGAGATCCTGTCTTAGGTAGCAACTCGGTAGGGCTTGAGATGAACTTGTTAATTTTGGAATTTTGGGTGACAAGTGATGCTAATAGCTCAATCTAAATATTCTATAACGGGTATGAGATTTTTCATGTCGATGCCCCAAGGAGATCGCTCCTATTAATCAACCCTCCTCACATCTTTTAACATACTAGAAGAATATTTTGTGGACGATATCGCAAATGGGAAAAAATGTAAGCAAGCTTTTGAAAATCATTTCCGCCATACCAATACTTTAGAGAATCCTGCAAATTTGGATTTCTTGCAAGATTACTCCCTACAGGCTTACTACAAAATATGAAGTTGTAGAGCTCATAAATTCATGATGTGAAACATCTTAGTGTAGTATTCAAGTCACTAATGCAAGGCCTATTCATCGAAAAATCAAAGGTTGTCCTTTCTTATTCTTTTGCCAATTATATATATATATATATATATTCTTTTCTTTTATAGGGGATGGAATTACTCCCTAGTATGTCGCCAGCGTCGCATTAATAAGCGGCCCTTCAAAATGTGATAGCAAGGGTTTCTTGTCTGGCGACGTGGCAGAACCTTACTGGGCATCTTGAATTTCCCATGGCTGACGTGGACTGTCTTCATTGGTTGGTGGGGTCGTCTTCCATCCGCTTGTTGCTTGGCGCCTTTCGCCGTTACTATGTGTGGTGGGTGACCATCATACGTTGAGCTTATTAGGTTCAATGATTTGTGATTTACAAAATCAAACTGCGTTGGCTTTTATCTGTGAAACGATGCTCCCGCATTTCAAATTTGTGGGGCATGACCCTTGATAGATACCCTTTCTGGTTCATCATTTGTGATGGTCAAGTCTTGATGATTACACCAATTCTATAGTTGTCTTTTGGGGGCTTTGCCCCATTATAAAAGGGATATTTCCAGAGGTCACTACTAACTTTGTGATGTTATGAATAACATCTCAATTGTCCTCAATTAGTCGGAAAATTCACCACTCATTAGCAAAAACCGGGACCTACTTGGAGAACAAGTGTCATCGTGAATGACCGATTGCGTCGCCTAGAAATAGTAATGCTCTCTATCTATCGTTTTCTCAGGCATTGACAATCAATGTGAATTACCCAAATCGAAATCGACACGAACCGTTGAATTGCACGCAAAGTACAAGTACTAACATTGATAACAGCCAGTAGGTACTTGAGATTGCAACAAAGTGTTGCCTCCCACAGGTCTAGGGACACTTCCTGAAGTAATAGAAATTTCCACAGAATCTTACGAAAATCGTTGATGCAGATGATTCCAGACTGAATTGTGGTCCAACTTTGCGTGAATCATGCATGCTACTTGGACATTGAAGGCCAATTTGGGACTTTGTCTCTCGGCTCCTGAGGAGCATTGGCCAATTTTACTCACATAACGTTGTTAACCCTTATCCCTGTGAAGCTGAGTTGGAGTCGTCACGGCCCTAGGATTCGGATAAACCAACCTCTGGTATCAAGACAAGAATGGGGAAACACGTGACTTGTTATGTGCGGTACTCGACGAAACGCGACGTCTGCTATGTAGGGCTCGACAATTCGTATCGACTTCCCGTATCGGGTTTTGTAGTTTGTGTTGATTCGTATTAACATTAACTATTTTATCTAGATTTTGTGTACCAAATAATTGAATTATGGTGAAATAGCTTTAGTCATATTCTAAATATGGGTTATGCGTATTATTTCGTATTAGGCTTGGATTTTCTCTTTGTAATTTGTGTAAGGTTGTGTTCTTGTCATGCAAACATGATGTCTGGCGAGCCCAAATCCTCTCAAAAAGGAAAATGAAAAGAAAGAAAAAGAGGAGGCGTAAAAAAGACATTTTTTTACGGGAAAATTGCCAAAAAAGTCCTAAACTTTTACCTATTTTGCTGATTTAGTCATAAACCATTTTTTATGCCGATTCAATCATAAACATTTTTTACATTTGCCATTTAAGTCGTTCCGATAGATTTTGGCCAGAAAATGCTTACGTGACAACGACGTGGCACAACCGGATCTTGCCGGCGACGACGCGGCGACAGACTTTTTTCTTCTTTTTTCTTGCTCCAACCACCCTCTGGAGTGGTCGGAGCTTAACCTAGATCTAGGCAAGGGCGGCCTTGCCTGACCTCGCTGGCGAGGGCTTTACTACCCTCTGGAGTGGCTGGAGTAAGAAAAAATAAGAAAAAAAAAGAAGAAAAAAGTTTGTTGTCATGTGTTGCCATATGTCGCCATGTCATCACCAGTCATCGCTGCGCAAGGTTCAGTCATGCCACGTCATCGCCACATAAGCATTTTTCTATGGCAAATGTGGAAAATGTTTATGACTGAATCGGCACAAAAAAAGGCTTAGGACTAAATCAATAAATTAGGTAAATGTTTATGACTTTTTTGATAATTTTCCCCACTTTTTACATTGGACATTTTGCACTTCATACTAGTTCGGCTATCAAAAGTTATGTTTTAACACTTTCGCCTCTATATTTGTATAAAATGCGTTAGTTTGCCTCTAAGGTGCATTTGATTCAGTTTTCCTGAGAGGTTTTGAGCTTCCAAAGTTCCTTGGTGAAAATATGAGGTGTTTGACAGCCATTCCTTAAAGGGTTTGTGAGGTAAAAAATTAACATTGAGAGTGTTGAAAGTTGAAAGCAAGTTATACTAGTTTTCAACATTTCCCCAAATCCTATTTCCAAAACCGAACCAAACGCAGCCTAAGTCCCTATTGCTATTGTGCCTATCGAAATCCAATTAGATTTGAAAAGTATATGATATAAGACCTGTTTTTCCTTTGGTCGAACAGATAAGAAGTATTGACGTATCAAAATTTTTCTTTTCTCCCCCCAAAATCAATCAATTGACCTAGAATTGACCAAGATTTCACTGATGAGATACAAGGTGGGAAGCAATATTTTAAACACAACAATCGGTTAATATCATTAAAATGAGACATCTAATATCTATAGTGCCATTCGAATTTGATTGTCGATTTTTTTACCTTCGGGGCCTGTCACCCATTTTTCCATAATTTTGCAAAGCCTGAGCCTTCGCGATTTTTGAGCACATGTTGAGGAAATAGAGGCCTCAAGCACTTCAACTTGAGAAAACAGGATATGTTCAACCGTGCAAAAGCATCGCCGGTCGAATCTCGACCGGATTTTCCGTACACCCGACCATGGTCCCAGTCACTATTGCGAAATACTTAAAAGAGGTTTTCAAGTTGAACAAAATTGCCAAACCTCTAGCAAGAGAGGAACGGAGGAGAGAGAAAATCAATTTTTATGCATAAATATTCTCTCTAATGAGCCAGCCCCACATATGCCCATGTGAATCCACGTGTCGCATCTTGAGTGGTCTGGGACCACACTGACATGGACCAGTAATGTAAGATCTCGAATCAGACTTGGAACGGGCTACGATTGGGCCTGGAAATATCGTGGGGTTGCATCCCGACGGGCATGTGCCCCAACCTCAGCCTAAGGAGCATTCAACAACTCAAATACGTTGTGGCCCCTCATTTGTCACCATGTAATCATCTCCACATCCTCTCTTTCATTCTGAGCGTTCTCTCTTTGTCGTAATTTACGGTCTTCAAACTTTAAATTAATGTATAACATGATCTTCAAATTTATTCAATATGATTTTTAAACTTTCGATACATATTCAATTTAGTCTATATGCTATACGAAAATATTCAATATTATCCGTAATATTCAACGCTTTCATCTAATTCAGGAATTATATTGAACATGCATCAAAAGTCTATATATTTTTTTGAATAGTTAAAAGTTCGACGACCACATTACATATTCGATTAGGAACTGCATTAGATAAATTAAATGTTGAGAGCTCATATTACAAATTAAGCCTAAATTCATAAATCATTTATGTCATTATTTCTTTTTATCTGGAGGGTAAAACTTTCCAATCTTTCAAGGTTTCTCTCTCATATTTAATGATTTAATTAGCCATAGTAATTAAAAATTCAAGAAATCTAGGCCATCAAAATGACGAAATTTCTCTAGAATAATCATGATCTTGCCTAAGTCCTTGTGATACTGAATTTTCTGAAGATATTGTTATGTCCATATTAGTACAATGCTATTATGTTCCCAACCAGCCCATGGAACGGACACTAGCGGAATCATATCCAAGAAGGAAGAATGTTGCAGTTGAATGGCTATGACATTCCTCTCTAGTGCATGAATGGGGATATTTTACGCATGTGACACGTTTATCTTAAACTGATTCCAAAATTGTCTTTTTGAGAAACAATTATTTTTTATCTGTAAGAATGATTGAAAATGGAATAAATTCGTACTTTTCTTCAAAGGTGGCAAAATGGGTCAAGAACCCATATTTTAACTCATCTTAGATTACATGAGTTATAAATGGATTGCCTTAAAGATTTAAGTGGGTCATAAATAAATCACCTAATAATTTAATTGGTCTTAATTGAGTTTTAAATGGGTTAATTAACTAACTTTAGGTATCATAAAAATGTTACATTTAGGTTATACAAATTGTGATATTTTATTATTTGTAATTAAATACAATTAGAATTAAATAACAATTTTAGTTTTCAGATTTTTTTCATTCCTTCTTTTCTCTTTCTTTACGTTCTTTTTCCCTCTTTATCATCATGTTGTCGGAGTTGCCAACCACGTCAATGCCAACAACTTGCCAAGAGGTAAGGGATGAACTCGCTAGACTGCAATAAGCTTAAACCTTGCCGAGATTCTCAACCTTTCAATCTCACACAGGCTCAAGCTTGCTTGAATCCCAATTAAGAGGTCAAGGCGAGCTCGTTCTCACTGGATCTAGTGAGGTCAAGCTTGAGGCTCGCTAGACTTGCCAACCAACGAGCTTGTCCCTTACTTATGGTTGGTTGCTAGTGTGTGTCACTGTGGCCAGCAACTAGCTGAGAAAAAGCAAAAAGATAAAGATAAAACAAAAAATAATTAAAATTTTGAAAAGAGATAGAAAATAAATAAATTTTAAAAATTGTAACTAGTGTTTTAGCAATACAATTTTTAAAAAATAAGAAATTTTTTTTTTCATAAATTTGATTTAATATGGAAGAAATATTTTTCATAAATTTGATTAAATATGGAAGTGTTTTAGTAACATAGATTGGGTCGGGTATAGGCCAAGTATGTTAGCTAGAAATGCATGTTATGAAAATTAGTCAAAACATATTAAATTGGTACAATGTGGGTCGAACTATTTTCGACCCAACCCAAACTTGACCTAATACACCCATTTGACAAGTCTACTATTCTCAAACATCCCCACACTTGAGTCAGGCCACATCAAAAAATTGGCTCGTCATGATTTTCCCAAATTTTGAGAAAAACCTAGAATGCGTACATCATCTTTTTATATTCCATGCGTTATATTTGCATGTCATACCATGTCAGCCATACACCTATATATTAACATGCCATGTCATCATGCTTACTTATGTCATCACTTTGCCATGCCATTTCACATGTCATTTTAGTTGGCACTTTGCCATGTCATTATGTATGTCTATGCCACATCATCATGCATGCTTACATGTTACGTGGTTTATGTCATTTCACTTACATAATATGCCATGTCATCATGCATGTGTATCGACTATGCTACATGTCACTTTGTATTTTATATTGCATTGTCACGGCCTCTCCTAAATGGGTTAATCACCTAGGGCTGGCTAATAAATTGCTAAGCTCAACTTTGAGCTCTATTAAGTTCATAGTAATTCACGACTTAGAATTTAAGTTTTGACTATGAAAGATTGATTTCATTTTGAATCCTCACATTTAAAGTACTGAAAGTTGTATTATATCCCTATGCACTAGAGATTGTGTGTTTGGGAACTTAATGATGCTAGAGTATTCAAATGCCCTTTTGGTACATATCTATCTTTTTATTCAAAAAAATATTTGTTCAATAGTTTGGATTCTTTTTAAGAAGATTACTTAACAAGTGAGGTATTCATGCAAGTACTCAAGCATTAATAAATACCCAATAAACAAAGCAATGATAAAATGTAAAAATGGCGAAAGCATTCATATATCTTAACTTAAAATTATCATAACATGTGATTCAATTTAAAAATGCTATCTAGTGTAAATATTATCTAAAGATGCATTTAATTTGGATGGGAAAATATCAAATTTAATCTTACCATACAATCTTGTATATAAAATCGATCCTAAATTATGTGAATGCAACGCAATCTTTTTTATTTATAAAATTTTGAAAACATTGCAATTATCTAGATTAAAGATGACCTTAACTAATTCGTGACCAAATTTCAAAATTAAAGATTGAGAATATCTAAAAAAACATCATGTAGTCTCATGATTTAAATTAGAGACCGTCTCAATCTTTAGGCACAATCAAATTGTCAAATTGAAGATTGAGATAATGTAAAAGATATTTTACGATCAATGACCCGATATTTTTAGGGATCAAATTAATAATTAAATCAATTGAATTATCCTTAATTTGGATAGTGCCTTAAAAAATTCAAAAAATTCAAATTAGATAATAATATATATTCGTAAGGGGAATCACTGAATTTGGACTTGCGCGTAAACTACTTCGAAATCGGATCACTTGCGGATAGGGCTTGGCCGGTGGACTACTCGTCAATGGCCTCACGGAGGCTCATGGCTGATATCCAATGCCTGATCGTGCGGTGCGGTTGGACTCGCGGTGAGGCTACGCTTCTCAGCTCAGGTGGGCTTTCACGGTGGCAGCAGGCTGATCGGAATTACTGGAAGAGTTGCTGGATCCCTCGCGTTGACTGAACCGGTGATTGTGGTAACTTGCAGGTGGATGGACTGGTGGAAAGGGCTCACGTCAGGAGTCACATCAATGACCGACAAAGGAGGGAAGCGATGACAAGACTAAAACAGCAACAATGGACTTTGTCAAGCGATAGAAAACATGTAAAAATCAAACTCGGACGTGATGGCAAATAGAAGTTCTGCTCGCAGCAAAGGTCCCGGCATTGTTGAGTCGAGCTTGCTGCAGCGCTTGCTGTGAACCAGCTGGATTCAGAGGAAACTCGCCGGGAGATCTGGATCTTGCCGAGCAATGATTGGGCTCTGCTGAAGATTGCTCGCTGGCCTGAGATCTCGCGGCAAAAAGCTTGTTGACGTTGGGTGACCTGGACTCGTCAAGATGGTGGTGAGTTGGACTGCTGCAGCGGAAGACTTGATCGCACGGCGTCCGGGACCGGGCAGTGACTTCGGGTGGTATTGTGGCCGCAACAGGACGACTTGGGTAATTGGCCTTTTTGTTCCTGAACGTGCTTTCCCATTGTATTGTTAGCGTAGAAGTGAAGCGCCCAAAACCTAAATGGTCTCGTACTTCCTCCAGTGATTTCTCTACTGCTTTTTGCACGTATTTCCAGAATCAAGAGAACATCGAGGCGCTGAATTTGTGCTGTAATCTCAGTGGGCCTCCCCCTTGTACTAAGTAAAAGAGCGAATGTTCATGGGTAACAATCGGGGGATCTTCTCTTTCACTCCTTCCCTACCTCTTTTGTCGTCTCCCTATTTTCTATTGTCTGGTCTATGGAAACAAATTACCTGACGCAGCATTAGGTGGAACAGATCAGTTAAACCGATTTAGCCCCCTATTAAAAGGGAACCGTTCGATCAAAAATCGGACGGTTTCAATTAAAGTAGAACTAGCACCTGACACCGTGTCAAGTGACCCAGATCCCTGTTCTATTGTCCAGCCCTAGAGAAAATGAAAGGGAGTGTATGTATGGTGCTGACGAGGTTTTGAATCTCTTAACCCTTATGGGCTTATTTCAGCCAAATTAAAGAAAAAAATGGGCTTGACTTTAAGCTGAAAGCCTTTTTTTGAAAACTAATTGTAAATCCAAATGCAATTGTGTGGGCTAAACCCATTTATTAAGTTTAGAAGCCATACCCATTCAACCATGTGATTTTCGGCCAGTTAACATGCTATGGGCTAGGCCAAATTCTGCTGCTCCATGGGCTTTATGATACCAGGCCCTGGCCCATTTAGGGCTTGTTGTAATTAAGTGTAGGGCCTATTAACTTGATTGGCTAAACTCATCTTAATTACAGCCCTAGGGTTGGAATTTTCGCTCATTGATGTGTGGGCTAAGCCTGTGCGATTGATTTTGGTCCATACATCATTGTCGATTCAATGCAAATGCATGAATAAAAATTATATGATAAATCTTCTATATACATTAGCACTTTTAATTATAACATTTCATTTAGGGACTAAATAATTAATCCATAATTTCCTTTGTAATTATTCCTAAATGTTTGGCCAAAATTTAGATGTCAACGTGCCGTTGCTTCATCTCATTTTAGTTTTTGACAATGTTGTGTTGAGTTTAGTTTTGCTATTTCTTGGTGAATGTTTACATTTTATTTTATATTATCATGCCATGTCATCAACTCCTTCCTGCACGTTTTTGCATCATTTCACACTTCATTACTAATTTTTACTAAAATCACTCCAGTTTTTGTCCTAAAAAAATCATTAAACATGACCTAGGGTTTATTCGCTGGTCGAATAGGATATACTTGTTTAGATGAGTCTATTCTTGTACTAGTTTGACAACCAATTTTAACCCCTTTGGACCGCTCACCTGTTTTTTCTTAGTGTCAAGAAGTTTGCAAAATTCCCAGTTTTGATTGTACATCCAAAAACTAGGGATTACAAGAATTCCAACGTGACAAAATCAAGTGCAACATATGTGCTAATGAGGAAGAAATCAACAATTAAACCTTGGTCAAACCTTCTTATAACTGCAACAAAGATCCCATAGCCTAAAATTGTATCTGGTCTCTGTCAAATGAAAATTTCCAAACCCCAATATGGTAAATGAAGATTTTTAAAAATGATAATTTATTGAAATAACACTTGATTTATAGACTTGAACCCTAGATTTTGAAGCATGAGATTTGTGATTTCACAATTTTAAATAGTATTATTGAACATTTCAAAAATTCTCAATGTAAGTGTTTTGATGGGGCTTAAATCATGGGAAACAGACGTCCGATCGAGAAGACGAGTCTAGCAGCCTCAACTTGAGGGGTGTGCATCTCAAGACAAGGTGGCGAGGGGTGTGCATCTCAAGACAAAGCGGGCGTACCTTAACATGAAGCAAACATGCCACCAGACAAGTGGTGTTAGGGGTGATCGGGTCCAAGGTGGGTAGGTTCCAAACTTGGACCATGTACTCGATCATGTTATAACCGGTTCCCCTTTTTTGGACCATATACCCGATCCTATTGCATTGGACCATGTACTTGATCCACCATGTTTTTCTAGTCCGGTTCTAGCGTTAGCCTTGTTTATATTGGAACTTAATTTGCAACCATCTATTTAATACGATTTCGAATTTTACATTATCTTATAATTTACATTGAAACATTATGCACTTGTAAATTAAATAAATTTTTTTACTAAACAAAAAACTAATAATCCACAACGCTATGTACCAAAAAAAGATAAAAGAATCAACAAAAAAAATTATCATAAACAAAATTGCAAGGTAAAGCAAAAATCCTAATAGTACATATACATTATCAACAAAAATAAATTGGATGGGACCTCCACCGTGGGCTTGAAAGTTAGAGGCAAAGAGAGAGAGGACAGGTCGGTAGAGAGGTGAGAGAGAGAGAAAGTCAAAGAAGAAGGAGAAGGTCAACATAAAAATAGGGAAAAGAAAGGAAGAGAAAGAGAAAGAAAAGAGAGGAAAGGGCAGGGGGTTCAGCGGAAAAGAGGTGAGAGAAGAAAAGAAAGGAAAGAAAGAAAAAGAAGGAAGAAGAGAAGAGTCGTCACATGGGGAAAGAGGAACGGAGAGAGGAGAAAGAAGAGAGAAGATATAGAGGAAAAAGGATTCAGTTAGCAAAAAGAGGAGAGAGAAGAAAATAAAACATAAGAAAGAGATAAGAGAAAACAAAAGGAGATAGAAGATACGGCCAAAAAGGAGGAGATAGAGGAGAGAGAACATATGGTGAAAGAACCGGTTTCTAGATCGGTTCGAGTGGGTAATCCCTTGAAACCTATTTCTGGACTGGTTCTAACCGGTTCTAATTTTTGGGAACTAATTCCCAACCCTATTTTTATGGATGGGTCGATCCAAGAACCGGGTTTACCTAGTCCAGTTGTACCCCCTAGGTGGTATGCCTCAACATAAGGCTTGGGAGGGCGCATCGATTATGAAGTCAACCGCCATACCCTATAAGGCCCCTCTTTTCATTTTTCAAGGGTGGATAGAGTCTCCCTTGCCCACTTTTATTTTTTTTGAAATGTTGCAACTTTTACGTTTCTCTTGTTTTCACGTGTTTTTCTGTTTGTGTAGGTATTGAAACTCTAGCACTTTCAAGATAAGTCTCAACTATGTTGTTTCAAATTCATTGAGAACCGTATATAAAGACATAATGTCATTAGGGTGCGTTTGATGACTATTCTCGTCCCAGAAACTGTTTTTTTAGAATGAGTTTTTTTTTTAGAAATGGTTTTTAGATGAATTTTTTGGAAGAGAAACACGTTTGATAAAATCAGTTTTCTCTATTTTTGTTTGGGATGAGAGTAAAAAATGAGGAAGAAATCGGTTTTCTCTTTCTCTTACTATGCATTTTCGTCCGAGAAACAGAAAACCAAAAATTTTTTTGTTGTGATTTCCCATCCAAAAACCATTTCCATCCTTTTTTTAATCTCGGGAACAAAAAATTTAAGATCATTTGCCAAATATGTTTCTCGTCCCAAACTCGTCTAACGATGAAAAACCAAGAACCAGTCAAAAAAGATGTCACTAAACTGCCCATTTGAACAGTCAAAAAAGCATGTTTTAGGTTGTCATGATGGGGAGTTGCAAACTTGAAAGCATACAATATTTCGTTTTGATGCTTGTTTGAATAATCGAAAATATTGACTAACTGATCTACTAAACAATTGTAAGGATAGCTTAGAAAATGATGATCTTGAAGATTGTCTAACGGAAATATTGAATATAAAGAATATTAACAAATGTCGAAGAAAAAGATAAATCAAGAGTTACAAGAAGTACATTAAATAGACAAAACTTTACATTCTTATGCCACCTTTTGAGTGCATTGAAAGTGTAATATCTTAATAACTGTGTTTGTATCATAGTTTGTGTTTATGTGTTATAATGAGATACATCCACTTAAGTATAAGCAACACTAGCCTTTGAAGAAGTGCTCTAGTTTGAGCAATACATGCTTTAAAAACTCAAAGATTGCTAATAGAATCTAGCTGGTAAGCTTTTAGTTCTAAGTGGACATAGGCTTAAATCAAGCTAAATCACTATAAATTCTAAGTGCAATATTCTCTACCTCTGTTTATATCTCTTGTGTCTAGTAGAAGTGTATTGTATTATCAAATATAACATGATCATGAGTATATCAACTTATTATCCATATATGTTATTACAATTACATCAAAATTGATGCTATATTTAGTATGAGTGTGCAACTGGATTGGGTAACCTAATTCCCAGACCAGCCCACTTGGAAAACATGATTAGGAATTGGTCTGGTTAAAACCAGTTCCCAAAATTCAGAACCGATTTGAACCGATTCCGAGGGATTATCCACTCGGGAACCATATCGATTGGACTAGTTTGAGAATTGGTTCACGCATATCCCCTACCGTTCTAGCCCATCTCTTCACACGACTCTCTCTCCTTAGCCCATTGTCGTTCCAGCCCACCTCTTCACATGCCTTTCTCTCCTAAACCCATTTCCCTCTAGCCTACGCTCTAGCCCTTTCTCCCTCATGCCTGGTCAACGAGTAGAAGGAAATCTGCCTTGATAGAC
The DNA here is from genome assembly GCA_030064385.1 of Melaleuca quinquenervia. Taxonomy (NCBI): domain Eukaryota; kingdom Viridiplantae; phylum Streptophyta; class Magnoliopsida; order Myrtales; family Myrtaceae; genus Melaleuca; species Melaleuca quinquenervia. The sequence continues at coordinate 12,741,632 of CM057720.1, forward strand.
CCGACGCTATCTCAGGGAAGCACGGGCACGATCTCATGCATGGGGTAGAGCAGCAAAGCAGATGAAGAACCAAGAAGGGTTTTGGCCCTTCTGGGTGCATGGAGTCATAAAAAGAGAAGGAAGCAAAGCTGAAAGAGAGAGTTGGGGGATCTTGTTTTTTTTCAAAGGAGGAAAGGAGATTGGTGAGAAAAAGAACCAAAGAAGGTGGAACCGTGGAAGAACAAAGAGAGAGAGAGAGAGAAAAGAGCAAAAAAAAAAAAAGAACAGTGAAAAAGGAGAAAAAAAAAAGGAAGGAGATCACACCCTCGTTCACTGCCTCTTACGTAGACTTCTCCTCTTCGTGCCTATGGTGTCTCCTTTATTGTCTAGTAAGCCCATGCTTGAACAAGTAATGCATACGATCAATGAGATCTTTAGGTTATGGGCACCATGCTATTGTGTGTGTATGAATGTGTCTATTGAGAATTTGTTTAAGTATTCGGTTGATTGATGTGGGTTAGGTATTTCTTGAGGAAGCTAAAGAAGGTCAAGAAGAGCAGAGGTCAGGTGCTCGCGATCAATGAGGTATGTTTCTGGTCAATCGATCTAAGCAGTAGAATTGCTCTTTGAATTGATTTCCAATGTTCTTATGATAAAAGGAGCTGCATGGAATTTTTTGTGAGATTTGATTGTGATCTTCTAGGAACCTTTACTTCTGTATTTTTGCTTAATGTATTAAATTATGTAGGCTAGAAGTTGAAGCTTGATTTTCGCCCCATGTTTCTTAATTACTAAAATGATTATTTTTCAATATTATACATGGTAATCATCACTCAGAAATTTTCTCCCTTGAAAAGATTAATTATGGTCTCACTTCACATGTTAACTTCCTGATAAACAAAGTTGTGGACTTAGCATAATCATATGGTGCAATCCTCAGAAAGTAGATGGATTCTACGGCCTGACTATTTGTAAATAATATATTTTTAATAGTGTTTAGAGGAGTTAAGATCTCTTGGTCCTTTTGTCATTGGTTTCTATCAAGTTTACTTGGCATTGATTTAATGAATTAAGCCAAGATGTTTGAGTTTTTCCTGCACAATTGAGATAGGATCGAGAAAATAAAAAGAGTGACTTAGAAAGTAGCTGGAAGATCCTTTCTTTAGAGAAAAGTACAGAACATAGACATGTGGACACTTCCCTCATAAACTATGTAGCTTGAAGATCAGGAATTGTCCATACGTACAGTAAAATCAAGAAAAGCAAGATGTTTTTGCATTGATTTCATTTCTTCTATGCAAGTGTAAACCATCTCAGAGTTCTAGGAGTTCCATCTTTGAAAGGTTGAATGTGGACTAGCTTCTTATATTCCAAAAGTTGAATTTTCAATTTCTATGATATGACCATTAGAGCGCGGGGGCTTAAACCCACTTTACTATATTTTCTTTAATGTGTGAAGTTTCACATTTTGACTAAGATTTCGAATTAGTGATCATGAACAGGAGAAGTTTTTCATTGAAAACCAAAGTTAATGCAAGTTTTGGCTTGTTATCCACCCCTTACTATGCAATGGATAACAACTATTATTTGACCCCTCTTTTAGTAAAAAGAAAATTATAGCAATGAGATTTATGTGCTTTCATTTCCTAACCTCTGTAAGAATATGTAATTTGGTACTTGCTATCCATAAATTTGCATATATGCTATATTATGTGGTATAAAACATTCATTGTCAATCTCTGATACTGTACCTGCTTGTTATATCTCTACCTACATGTATGATGGAAGTGGATAATGTTCTATGATTCATTGTCAAGCCTGTCAAGTCATACATAATCCATTATTTTTAATTTTAAGTTAATGGATCAAGACAACAACATATCAATGGAAGTGAATTAACATATTGAAATGAGTCCACTCATGGAATTGCCATTTTATGGAGCTGATGAAATGGAATATGTGACCATAGGCACGACAAATACGGTGACGGTACTTAACTCTAATCATTCTTCAGGTAAAAAACGAGTTAATCAATCAGAGATTTGGGATAATATTCGAGAATTATAGATAAGAAAGCACATAAAATAGTTAGAGGGAAGTGCATTTATTGTGGGATTGATTATACGTATAATGTTGATCGTGGAACATCTACTATGTGGAAGCACTCAAGAAAGTGCAAAAAGTATCCTCATGTAGATAAAAAGCAAATGCTGCTTGCATCATGTGAAAAGGTGCAGTTGGCAAGGTAGGGGAAATACTACTAGTAGTGGTAATGTCTTAATGGCATGGAAGTTTGATCAAGAATGTTGTAGGCATATGCTTGCTCAAATGATTATTATTGATGAACAACTATTTTCCATTGTTAAACATGGTGGTTTTTGCAATTTTGTTACTGAATTGCAACATCTTTTCCAATATCTTTCACGATTTTATGGTGTCATGAGATTGTATGAGGTTATATCTAAGTGAAAGGACTTGTTTTGAAAGCTTGCTTTGATAAGCTTAAATCTAGGATTGCACTCACAACGGATATGTGGAGTTTTATTCAAAACTTGAACTATTTATGTTTTACTACCATTATATTGATAAAAGAATAACCAATTTTGTGGTGATGCATGTCACAAGGGTAAGGAGATTAAGAAAATAGTGGAGAAATGCATTTATAAATGGGAAATAAAAAAAATATCCACAATAACAGTATATAATGCCAGTTCAAATGATGTGGTCATGGTTATTTGAAAGAAAATTTTTCATAAGAATGATTTTTTATTTTGAATGGCAATGCTTTACATATAAAATGCACTACTCATATACTTAATTGGGTAGTAAGAGATAGATTGAAAGAGGTGTGTAATTCTATTTTATGCATCCAAAATGTAGTTAGGTATGTGAGGAGCTTTCCAATGAGAGCTAAGACATTCAAAGCTTGCATTAAGAATAAAATGATTGCATACAAAGGTTCAGTTGTCTTAGGGTGCATTTGGTTTAACTTTGCAAATGGGCTTTGAGGCAAATGCTAAGCTTTTTGCAAATGAGCTTTGGAGGAAATGTAAAGAGTGGTTGGTAAATTCTACTTTGAAAAGTAACTTTGAGACAAATACCGTTTGGTAGAAAAGACATTTGAAAAGCCCATTTGAATAATTAATTTATGTTTTTTATTTTTATTTGTTGAAACATTTAAAAAATAATATTTGGAACTTTCTTAGATTTTTAAACAATGTTAAAAGACATTGTGTAAAGAATTTTATTTAAAGATAAAATTTATTTATAACTAAATGATTCAATCTAAAAATATTACTTTCATCATAACATAAATGTAGCATAATATGTCCTGACAAAAAAAGAACATCCTTAAAAATTATAAATATCGTCAAACATTTCCAATAGCAACTGTATCTATGAACATTCTGTCCAGCAAAATTTGAATATCTAGATGTATGCCTTTCATTCTAAAGGCTTTAACCTTAGGATTTTCGTGTTATAATAAATAAGTTAATGAAATTGTTTCATTAAAATAGACTAAAAAAAGTAATAAAAGAATGGGAAGAACCTGAATTTTCTTTTCCCACCATTTGTCACTTGCATCGAATCCAGTTTCCTTTAAAACCAATGCCCTCTATCTTTTCCATTCTTCCTTAAGATTATCCCACTTGCTCTTCATTTGATTTTTCTCGTACTTTTTGCCCCTTAGTTCCTCAAACTTCTTAATAATGATTGTCCATCCATCCCTTTTATTACTTGCAGGACGATTGCCATTATCAATCTGTTCAATGCACAACTTACTTCTGAGCTCCAATGTGCCTTTTCCTTTGATGAACTTGCCATCTACTAAAGTGATATAAACAAATTTAAAAGAAGAAAATAATCTAGTACAAACAAAGAAGGTTATGCCTAATTATAACGTCAGTTGAGGGTCGTGTTTTCGATCTTCAGAAGAACCCATGATGCAAAATATGAGAAAAAAAAAGAAGAAATCCAGCCATCCCCACTATGTAAACTTCAGTAACGACGGCAGCGCAATAAACTAGAGCATAACAAAATGAAAGAGGAAATGTGGTCAGCTAGTATTTGGCATCAACGAAGACCACATTAATGACGCAATTACACATACCAGGACATACGAACAGCAAGCACACACAGAGTAGACATAATCTGCAGCTCAACACATCAGTACGAACACAATACGGCGAGCACATCAGCAACTCAACGTATTCGAAATAGACATAACAACCGATGAACCAATCGGTAACACAACGCGCTCAAAATGAACGCACATAGAATGACTGGAGCAGCTCAGTGTTCTTGCAGTATGCCCTCAGTAATCAAGATGGTTGCGTTCGCTTAATACACCTGCGATTTCAACACACAGATAGAACTGACCAGCAACATTCTTATAATAAGTTTGCAATTAGCAAACATAGATGGACACATAGTGAAGCATAACGGATCAATTCATTTTCTTTCAAGAGTCCCTCGATCAAGATCTGGAGTACTCGTTATCAGAGTCATCTCACGTGCACGCCGGACACACATCAAATCCTAAAATGAATAGCTACCAAATTCGGGAAGGAAACGAAATGAAACAAAAGCCAAGTCTACAAAAGTACCGATAATGTATCGATCAAGCAAACAATAGACGTTTCGGCCAAATGGTATAGATGCAGAAATAAGAGAGAGGTCATATCCAGACTCATCACATAGGCTCAAACGAGACTGGACTTCATGCTGGCGGAATCAAGCACCCAGTCCCTGCCTTCAGAAGAAATGAGCTAATTCGAGGGGACCATGCTACCGTAGAACTCTATCCAGCTAATAAAATAAGCAACCAACAGTCGGGTCGAAGATGGCAAAGGGCTAATCCAACTAATAAAATAAGCAACCAGCGGTCGCTTCTAGAGATGGCAAATAGATGGTCTATTTACGCCATTGATGACCACATATCTCCATTAGAAAACAAATAAAGAGACCAAAAGGGCAGGAGAAGTGAACACAGATCCATCTAGAAAGCGCATATATTCAGCAACACGCACAACAGTGAGAAAGAAGGAAAAGCAGAAACACAGATCTAATGACAAAGCCAAAACCGAAGGATGAAACAAAAAGAGCAATGCAAAAGCTGACCTACAAAAGCTGTCCACAGGCAAGCGCCGAAGCCTTGATGGAGGAGAGATCAAATGGAGACTGAAGCGGAGGGACAAGTTCTGCGTCGGAAGATCGAATGGAGACTGGAGCGAAGGGACGAGCTCGACCTCGGAAGATCGAATGGAGAACCGTCCACTTTCTGGAGTGGAGGAGAAGAAAAGTCTGCGTGTGCTGTCTAAAGAAGCGAAGGAAGGAGAAGAGCGGCGCAAGACTAGGGTTTATTTTGCAAAGGGGCAAAGTTGGGTTTTTATTAAATTTTATGAGCAAAAAAGGAAACTAAATAAATATTATTAACCCTCCCCTCAGCATTCCGAAAATGCTGAAAAGCCCAAAGCTCTTTCAAGTTGTCTTTTGAAAGTAGCTTTCCCAAAGCTAGCTTTCAGTTCAAAGCCAAAAAAAAAAGTTTGCCAAACACCCCAACTTTTGCCAAATGAGCTTTGGGACCCCAAAGAGCTTTCCAAAAGCTGAACCAAAAGCACCCTTAATGTTGCTACTAGATGGAACTCTACTTACATGATGTTAGACATTGCCATAAAGTTCAAAAAAGCTTTCAAAAGAATGGAAGAAAATGATTTATTTTTCTTAAGGAAAATTGACAATGATCCTCCTCAAGATAAAGATTGGGAAAATGTCATCATTCTTTCTAAATTTCTGATGCGGTTTTATAATGCAACCAAAAGGATGTCGGGTAATGCATATGTTGCTTCAAATGATTACTTGTGAGGATACCTATGTTGTATAAGTATTTGAATAATGCGGTGAATTCTTTAGACCCAAAACTTCAAGCTATGGGGTTTAAAAATGAAAGAGAAGTTTGACAAGTATTATGGGAGTTTGAAAAAAGTTAATATGATGGCATTGATTGCGGTTGCATTTCATCCTACAAATAAGTTGAATTATGTAAGATTCTGTTTTGAACAAATTTATGATGATGAAGCAAAAATTAATGAGATGTAGGTCACCTTGGAGAATTTTTATAAATCTTATAAAGTGATTTTTTGTTGGCTCTTCTAGTAAAGAAGAATTTGGTGGTTCAAGTGTGAGTAACATTAGTAATGCTTCCAATGATGATATTGATGACAATGAGTGTAAAATCCATGCTTTGTGCAAAAAGCTTTCTTCACGCAAAGAAAAAAGTGTTCGAGCTTGATCAGTATCTTGAAGCTAAAAGTGAAGATATCATTAATCTTGATCTTTCGATATGGTGAAATGGTACTAGGTCAAAGTATGAAATCTTATATTTGATGGCTAGAGATGTTTTATCTTTTCTCGTGACTATTGTTGCTTCAGAGTTGGCTTTTAGTACATTAGGACGTATACTTGATGACTTTTGAAGTTTTTTGACTCCTAGAGTGGTGGAATGTTTGATTTGTACTCAATATTAGTTGAGAGATGTTCTCATGCCAATAATTATTGAAGAGTGCATCGACAATGTGAAATTATTTGAGACGGGTAAGTCATATATATTTCTTTCTATCTTGTAAATCTTTCACATAACAATCTATTAAGTAAATGCCTTATTTAATCTATGTTTTTTTTTTAGATTTGGATTGTCTTACCGAGGACATTATCATTGGAAAATAAAAACTCTGGTTTTGTGGTAAGTAAATAGACTTTATTAAATCATAACTTTTGCAGATATCTATAGAGTATGGTTTATTGTTGATATATATATATATATATATGAATTTTTATGTTTTTGTTAGAGATTTTATATTACGTGAATTGGCTCACCTAATTTCACTTTTACAGGAAACAAAATCTCTAACAAAAATAAAAAAAATGAATTTTATATTAACACGCGAGAAAACAACATAATTCTTCTAATGCATATAAAGGAGAGCAAACGTAAGGATGAGGAAGTTATCAACATTCTTCTGAAGCGCGTCACTACTGGTGCGATTTCCAGAACCCGGGTAGGGTTTTCTTCGATCTAAGAGATTCGACTGTTGGATTACACTCAAATTTGGAGGAGACCTTCCCCTCTCTCTCTTCTACAACTTAACTTGTCAGACCTTCCAAAGAAGCTCTGTAGAGAAAGTAATCGACGTTCTTGTGAGGCGTTTCTCTGCTGGTCCTCACCCACAGAGCTATAAGTCCACATAAAGTTTTTAGCTCATTTGCCCTATACTCAGAGATCTCAAGTAATCGTTGTTTAGGGTTTTTGCTATCCGAAATTTTTTGGTTAGGCCTATACATCCTACATGAAGCTTTGTCTACTTAATGATTAGTTGAGCTAGGTTGGGCATTCTGATGGGTAGAGATATGCCCCATTCCTAGCCGAAAGCTGGACTACACCAGCCGAATTTGAAGATTGAACTTGAAGATCTCACTAGAGAATCTTCTGAGGATGCTGAAAAGGTAGCTACTACTAAAGATGAGAGACCACTTCTGAAAGTCAATGCTCATTGTAATGCCCAATTGGGGCCTATTGAGGAACAGCCACATGTTGCTGGGGACGAACCTGAGATTGATACCGGTCTAAATGCTAGTGTTCCTATGGGTAATAAAGGACGTAACAAAGGTGGCAAATATGCTTGGAAGTTGCTGACTTTAGATATTCAAACTTATGATATGGCTGCAATTGCTCTTGTGAAGGTGAATCCACCACCTGTTCGTTCTTCACCAGCTGGTGTTGGCAGGTCATTAAAGCTAACGGTTGGTAAGTTGATCTTGGTGGCCTACGGTCTGTGCCTAAAAGAACCACTGACTTTGCACGGCGGTTGGAGGGAGGGCAAGGCACCGATTGGTAACCATTAAGTCACTCCAACTATGATGCAAGCTAATGGACATCAAGAAGAAGTTCCTGGTCACCTTATGGTGACGGAAGTCCTGATCGAGAAGCCGTGTTCGCTTTGCGCTTGGACAACAGTTTGACCTGCCCTACCGACATTCTTTAAGCTATGGTTGGTCCAATCCAACTCCAAGGATTGTTGGATAGTCTGCTCCAGCTGTGGAGAACATGCCCGAGGCCTCTGAACCACCTCTACAACCTCGATCGTGGGCTAATGTGGCTCTGAGGAGATGATTGAAGCTTGCAATCCAAAATGGAGCTTGTTGTTTGTGAGGAGATGATTGAAGCTTATAATCCAAAATGGAAGGAGTGTTTGGTTGGTTATTTCGTGGGAAAGAAACTTCCATTTAAGTTAACAAAGGTCATTCTAAAGAAAACCTGGAGAGGCCACCTTAGTGAAGTCACGTCAAATGAAGATGACTTCTTCTTTTTTCATATATCGAACTTGGAATATAGGCGGCGAATTCTTAAAGGCGGCACATGATTGAGGCCTAGGTTCCCTTAATCTTACAGTAGGGGCACCCGTTATTAGAGCTAAAGAAGGGGCAGCATGACATTGTTTCGGTATGGGTTAAATTAAGGAATGTCCTATATGCCCTTCGGTCTCCATTGAGTATTAGTGTCCTTGCAACTAAGATAGGTAAGCCAATTTATATGGATAGCCAAACAAAAAAGGTGAAAATGATTTCCTTTGTTCGAGTTTGTGTGGAGGTAAGTGCAAAGAAGCCATTGAAGACTTTTATTCTTATTCGATTGAATGGCTAATCCCTTGCTATTTTAGTTGAGTATGAATGAAGGCCAATTATGTGCAACAAATGTGGCACCTTTGGCCTCAAGTGCAAGGAACCGATTATCCAAGAACCTACAAAAGCAGCTTGCATAGCTCTGGTCACTCCTCATGAAGTGGCCACTTCGGTTATTGATGGTATTGCACTAGGGGGACTCAACTCGTTGGTGGTCACTCTTGGTTCTGGACAACATAAACAAAAGACTCATGCTGTGTTTTCTTCATTTGCAGCCACCGAAAGGATTGATCGTGAGGACGCCTAACAGGTTGGATAGTCACCGGATGTCTAGATTGGTGGTGGCCAGTTCGGTGTCCAGCTTGATCCGTCACCTATAGCAGCTTCTTCCGCCGATGTGTCACAAAGTATGGATGGTCGGTTAGTCATGTAGTTTGATGATCTTGATGAGGCAAACTTGTCGTCAGCCATAGCCCCAGTTAGAGAAGACTAGGAGAAAGTTAGGTCGAAGAAGAATCGGAAGGCATTTAGCAAAGAACCTTCACAGATAGTGACTCATTCATCGTCCATGATTACTAGTCACCAAGGTGAGACCTCCTCCCCTAGTGATACTAAGTTGAGTAAACTACAATTGTGACAATTCTATAGGGTCCTCTTCAAACTCACAAGAAGCATGTCTAGGTGGAAAGAAGACCCAAGCTCTTTCACTGATCCCCTCTCCACTGCTTCCTCCACGGACCACACTGAGAGCAACAAGGAGGAATGGTTGTCAGACTAAGAGATGGTAACCATCTTCCATTCGTGTACATATGTATATAGGAATTTGGAACATTATAGGAGTAGTTGGTTCACTTAAATAGGCGGAAGTGAGACACTTGGTTAAATAGAACAATTTTTGTTGTATTGTTATTATGGAGACCAAAGCCTCAGGCTCCATTTTCTCAAATATTTCTTCTAGTCTTATACCTGACTGGTTATGGTGTGTGAATTATTGACGCTCAGCTTTGGAAATGATATGAGTTGGTTAGGACCCTAATGTGGTGAATTTTCATATCACTGATAGTTTTATTCATGCAATTCATGGGCATCCTAAGGGGGTCAATTCAGATACTTATTTTGCTTTATCTATTGTCTATGCATTGAATACTACTGTTAATAGATGACTGTTATGAAAGGACTTCATTGAAAAGAGTAGCAATTCGATGAGTGCCCTAGTTAGCTGCAAGTGACCTTAATGCCACACGGTTTGCATCTAATAGACTTGGGGGTTCTAATAACTGGATTCATTTCTTTGATGATCTACACAACTGTTTGCTGAAAGCTGAGTTGGATTATCTAAAATATATAAGATGCATATATACATGGTCTACTTTCGAGGGGGTGGACCGAATTCAAAGGAAGATTGATAGGGTCCTGGTTAATCAGTAATGGAGTTCGGTTTTCTCCTTTTCAGAAGCGAATTTACTTACTCCATGTATTTCTTATCACTCTCCAATGATTATGTGCATTATGCCATTGATACAAGCACGAAGGCTTTTTAAGTTCTTCAACTTTCGAATGATGCACCTAGACTTTATATCATTGGTTTCTCAAATTTGGGGACTCTAATAATGGACTTTGATTCTTTAGTTATGCACAAAACTTAAGTTACTAAAGGCTCAACTAAAGTAGTTTAATAGGGAGTCTTTCTCGGACATCTCTAATCGCACTAGAGAAGCTAGACAGAGACTTAGCTCGGTGCAAGAGGCTTTGTTACAAGACTCTTTTAATTCGATTCTAGCTCATAATGAGAATGAAGCTATGAAAGCTTTCTCCACTCTTCTACTTCAGGAGAGGGCTTTCTATAGACAGAAGTCACGTATACAGTGACTTAAGAAGGGTGACTTGAATATGAGGTACTTCCACCAGTCTTTGAAGAGCATACAACTCAGTAACCGAATTATCTCGATTATGGATGGTTTGGGTAATCAAGTTACTACACCATATCAGATTAAGGATGTCTTTGTTTCTCACTATGAAGAACTCTTTATCTCCCTAGGTCAACGGGCACGTCCATCGATACAGGAGATACAGGAAATTCTCAAACACACACTGGAGGATAGCCAAGTACAAAACCTATCTCGCCCTTTTACTGATGTTGAGATCCGTGATACCATCTTCTCCTTAGCTTATGGAAAAGTCTTGGGGCCATATGGGTTTAGTATTGGTTTCTTTAGACGGTCTTGGGAGATAGTTGGCTCGTTAGTGATTGCAGATGTTATGGATTTCTTGAACTCTGGGAATATGCTCCGTCAGCTTAATACCACTATTATAGCATTGATTCCCAAAGTTCCGAATACTTCATCAGTTAATGACTATATACCTATTGCATGTTGCAACACCATCTATAAGTGCATTACCAAGCAGTTAGCTAATCAGGTGGCTTTAGTTATCCCTTCAATTATTAGTCTATTCTAGAATGCCTTTGTTAAAGGCTAAGTGCATTAGTGATAATATCATGCTAGCTATGATTTATTTTGTAATTTTCACCATATATTGTATTCTCTTAAGTGTGCTATTGTCGCGACCTTCCCGAAGGTGCACCACACCACCTAGGGTTTGGCTAATGGTTTGCCAAGCCTAACTTAGCTCGAGCTCTCCCAAACTCATACCAATTCACGAAATTAGGTTTCACTTCTTAACATGCAAAATATTTTCAAATGGAGTCGCCACTAATCTATTCATGGTGGGTCGATTAGAAAGCCCTCTCCTGCATTGCGTTGATGGTGGCTTCAAAGGGCGTTGCTTCACGAACCGTGAACACGTCAACGAGGCGACAATATTCCCTGATGGATTAATGAGTAAGGCGTTGCTTGCTAGACGTCGGCACAAGGCATGGAAGGACCATTCGAAAACTGAGCACCTCTTGGATTGATGAAGCAAAGTGGATCTTTGAATTCCAAATTCAAATTGAACGGATCAGCAAGCTATAAAGCAAACGAATTGCAAGAACAACCGAGTCTAACCAAATCCGTTGGGTGGAAGAGACCAACAAAAGCAAGATCTCAGCAAGGGACTCCACGTATTTGACCAACCAAGAGAACTATCACCAATTTGACCAACCAAAAAGCCCCCCACGAATTGACCAGAAAACAAACCCCCCAAGACTCTAACACATAAGAGACCGCATAAAAGGAAATTTGACTCTAGGAAGAAGATTTTTTTTTTTTGAAAACCGAACTCCCCCTTGTGTTTCTCTCTTCTTTTCTCTCGTTGAAGACCCAAACCACTCTCTATGTTTCCCTTTTTTCGTGAAAAGACCAGCCCCCTCCACACTGCAAGTCCACCTCTATTTATAAAGGGGGGGAGAGCTCGTCCAAATTTTTTTCAAAACCGATTGGACTTCAATAAATCCCTTCCAAATAATATTTAACAACTTAATAAATCTCAACAACAAAATCATTATCTCTTAACCACCAGAGGATTGCAAACAAACATTATCCGTTTTCTAACCGCATGTGCCTATAAAAAAATTCAAATTTTTGCACTTTCTAGAAACTCCTTTGATCATACGTACGACGGCACATGGTAAAAGCAATGCAATTTATTTGTTCAGGGGTCAGACCAACCCCTGATTTTCATGTAATTAATTAGTTAAAATTTAGGTGTCAACAGCTGTCCCTCTTTGAAGGTGAGCTCGTAGAGGTTGCATTCAAAGACTAATTGATACCTAAATTTTGTCCATGCAGATGCTATGAATGATATTTTTGTTGAGATTAGCTCTCATTTTCAAATGATGCATGCAAAAAATCAAGGCATGAACCGCTTTCTTAAGCCTGAACACTTATTTCGGTCACAAAAGACGACAGTTCATGATGATGACAAGAAAAACATACCTAGAACTACTTACCTTATTGTATTGGTAAAGTAGACCAAGGTACAAAACCGCTTTCTAAAGCCCGAACGATTACCTCGGTCACAAAAGACGACAGTTCATGATGATGACTAGAAAAACATACCTGGAATTACTTACCTTATTGGATTGGTAAAGTAGACCAAGGTACAAAACCGCTTTCTAAAGCCTGAACACTTACCTCGGTCACAAAAGAAAATTGGCGAAATTACCTAATTGAAGCCCGAACACCTTTAATCAGTCACGACAAAAAAGATAACATATGATTTGTTTGCTTAAAGCCCCAATTTCTTCAATCGGTCACAACAGAGGCAAACGATGAAATGATTTCTGAACCACCTTCCTAGGCCCGAACACTTACTTCGGTCATAAAGAAAAGACAGTGAAATTACCTGATTGAAGCCCGAACTTCTTTAATCGGTCACAACAAAAAGGTAACATATAATTTGTTTGCTTAAAGCTCGAACTCTTTCAATCGGTCACAATATAGGCAAACGACGAAATGATTTCTGAACCACCTTCCTAGGCCCGAACACTTACTTCGGTCACAAAGAAAAGACAGCGAAATTACCTGATTGAAGCCCGAACTTCTTTAATCGGTCACAACAAAAATGTAACATATAATTTGTTTGCTTAAAGCCCGAACTTTTTCAATCGGTAACAATAGAGGCAAACGATGAAATGATTTTTGAACCACCTTCCTAGGCCTGAACACTTACTTCGGTCACAAAGGAAAGACAATGGAATTACCTATTGAGGCCCGAACTTTTTTAATCGGTCATGACAAAAAGGTAACATATAATTTGTTTGCTTAAAGCCCGAACTTCTTCAATCGATCACAACAGAGGCAAACGAAAACTTAGATTTTTGACTAAGGTACGAATTCCTGTACATCGCCACAGGGACCCGAGATGAGATACTGATGCCTCGCCATCGGCATTTGACGTGAAATACTTGTATTCGTCATGAGTACTCGAGTTGAGATACTGATACATCACCATCAGCACTTAAGATGAAATGCCCGCACATCGCCACAAGCATCCTGATTAAAATGTCAATGCATTGCCACTAACAACAAGATGAATACTCTTATTTGGAAGGGCTTTTATCTCGACTATTGATACGGGGATAGCTGAATCACTCAATCATGTCAACAAAGGTTCTGAATTTCCTTGCAAGTAGTACGACTCTATCAATCAGAGAGGTCTTTATCAAGATAGGCTTGGTCAACGTCTTTTCAAAGGAGACTTTTAAAGTCAAAGGCCATGAAAGAAATAACTTCATCATATGCTTTGGGTTTACAAGTCAAGAACCTCACATATATGAGATGAAAGCAATCTTGTCCGCCCTTCTTCAAGCAAGTTTATAAACACATGAATTCCAGCATCAGTATAAGTGCCATAATCTCAAGAGACTTTATAAGGGATGTAATGTGAGGCTATGCTCATGGGTAAAGAAATGAAAGGATTCATAAGGCTCAAAAGATGTATATGAGGGTGAAGAGTTGGTGATCATTCTAGCACTTCACGATCTTCTCTTCCATCGAGGAATTGTCTTTGCATGGATGTTCCAATCAACATCTAACTTAACACTCATCTTTGCAAAATTTTCTCATGAGCATTTCACATATTTTACACATTTGGATTTTCACCAAAATTCACTCTTTTGTTATTGTGGGCTTGGCCTTGCTTTTACTAAGCACACTGCTTTTTTCAACCCCTTTTTTTTGTTTTTTGTTTTACATTGGCTTTGTTTTCACTAAACACTCTGCTTTTCATACTTTCTCATTTCAGACTTTCAGACAATATTAGTCTTCATCTTTGATAGGCACCTGGGATCACGCCTCTTCAAGTAACAATGATTCGTCCTTGCCCTAGTGTGGGGGAATGATCATTAACTGGGTTTATGTGAAATGAATTGTAGGCTCAAAAGGGCTATACAAATGATAAAGTGTGTAGGATAAAGAAAGAAATGCTCTTCATCATCTTAAGGCACTTAAACTTGCATAGATTTCAAATGCAATAAAGTACTCAAACATTGATTGCAAGTGAGGGCAAGGAAGATCCATTCATTTTCCCACCTTATAATATAAACAATTACCTCCGATTTGCCCCAGTGTTGGGTGATTCTTGACAGGGGTAATATGAAAGAAAAACTCCAAGTGTTTAGGCCCAAAGGGGTTATGCAATGGATCACATGTGGTGTTTGAAATGTCGAAATGAATTGCCTCTCCTCATTTTGACTATCGTACATATTGCGAGAAAACTCTTTATTCTTGTAAACATGGAATTTTCCACTCAACTCACTAGAAGTTATGTGTGTAGCGGGACTGTAAATGGAACACGGCTTGCTTTTTGTCATTCAAACGCATCTCGTTCAACATTCTCAATCAATTCAGCATTACTCATCAAATTGTTTTGTTTTGGCAATCCTTAGTGGACATGATGAACAAAATCATCATGCAAATTTTGTGTTTCTTCAACAGATATGAGCATTTTATATTTATTGATTTTAAGCACAAATAATCCATATTACTCAAAAAATTATTATCAAAGTATAGCATGAGCGTGACATCAAATACAAAGAAAGGTTATCAGAAATTGGAGCCCATTGGTCGCCTTTGAGATAGGCACATAAATTGACTGACTAGCATGGAAACTCAATCTTCAATGCTATATTTTTGTTCTTCCCTTGCACCAATAGAACGTGCATGAATATGGCTCTAAATAAATGTATATCCAAAATTGGAGAAATTTTCATCACCCATCAATGCGGTATCTCTGCTAGATTGGAAAATGCCCCACGGTTTTCATGTTGATTCCTCCGAAGGTGTCAACTCTCAATCGAACAAGAAGAGTTAGGCTCTGACACATAAAGTAAATGGGTTAGAAAAACAAACAAGGTTTATCCAACATGCATCTTTTCGTCTTTCTTTAAAAAAATCCTGATTTTTTTTTGAATGAGGAGGCATGAAGAAACCTAGCCCTCAGATTTCTCCTTGGCTGTATTTTTTTTTTCAATTGTTGGATATCATCACCGGGCCAATTTGGTATACTTCAACATGCCCTCAAAATGAATTTTTAAATTTAATTGATTATCACCAAATGAATTACATCTATTGACTGGAAAATGCAACAGCCAACGATATCCTAAAAAGCAAGTAAATCATAAAAAATAGGAAGTCCTAAGAATCCTAGAAGGTGTAAATCCTAGAAAGCAATAAAAATCCCCGAAAGCAATAAAAATCCCCACGTAGGGTGCATGGAGGAAACTAAAAAGATGATACTTTAATAAACTTGCACACACTCCCTTCAGCTATTTATTTTCAATGGTGTTTGAACAATATCATTGCACACACTCCCTTCAGCAGTGCCTTCCATCATGTTTGGATCCTTTGTCCAATTTGGTATACTTCAACATGCCCTCAAAATGAATTTTTAAATTTAATTGATTATCACCAAATGAATTACATCTGTTGACTGGAAAATGCAACAGCCAACGATATCCTAAAAAGCAAGTAAATCATAAAAAATAGGAAGTCCTAAGAATCCTAGAAGGTGTAAATCCTAGAAAGCAATAAAAATCCCCGAAAGCAATAAAAATCCACACGTAGGGTGCATGGAGGAAACTAAAAAGATGATACTTTAATAAACTTGCACACACTCCCTTCAGCTATTTATTTTCAATAGTGTTTGAACAATATCATTGCACACACTCCCTTCAGCAGTGCCTTCCATCATGTTTGGATCCTTTGTCATTAGAGGTGTTGAACCATCCATGCCACCCCATCCATCTGGAACGATATCTCAAGGATCAGTATAGAAGCTTGAAGGTGCTGAATACTTTACATAACAATCAAACTTGCCGCTTGGTTGCCCCAGAGTGTCAATTGCTCCATCTTCGTGCATCATCCTTGCAGTAAACCTCATGGGTGGTTCATCGAACCATCCATCCCTCAGCCCGATTTCAATTTGTTCTCCCACGGGAATGAGCTGGTTGAATGTATTCATAACAACGGTCACCATGCGAATACGGTACTCATATGGGAGGGTTTTGATGAAAATTTTCCTTAGTTCCTGATCTGTTGGCTCAAGACTGACTTGGGCTACCATGTTCCTCCACCTTATGCAGTATTCTTTGAATGATTCTATCTTCTTCTTCTCAACACGTTCCAAATCCTCACGGGAGGGAGAAATGTCCATAATGAACTTGTACTGCTTGAGAAACACCTCACTCACCTCATCCCAAGTCTCCAGAAGGTTGATTCTTTTGGTGTTGTACCATCTCAAGGCGAGACCCGTTAAGCTTGCTTGAAATGACTGGGATCATCAAGAGGGCATTGTTGACATACAGGGTAATCTGGACTAGATACATCTGCAGATGAGCTTTAGGACAAGTCGTGCCATCATACTTTTCAAACTCTGGCATTTTGAATTTTTTTGGCACCTTGACTTTTGCGTAGAAAAAGAGGTCCGTAGGAGATGAGTCTTGGATTTCCTGCAGTTGTCTCATCCTTTCCTCAAGCTTTTCAAACCGTTTCTCATGCTCGATTTTAAGCTTGTCATCAACAATGGGATCATCATTTAGAATGGGCATATCGTTATCAAGCTCAACAGCAGTTTTTCTGTCATCCGTGTGTTTTAATGATGTGGTTTGAGGCTGCACAGATACTGAAGCTGCTTTTGTTCGAGACGCCCTAAGTTCAGCCATTATCTCTTCCATGGCGGGAGCTGCTTCGTTTGATGCTCAATGTTGGTAACATGCTCACACAGTTCGTTTTGATCGGCCATTTTTGCCCTTAACCGTGTGAGAATAGGTGACCGAAGATTATCCGTAATCACCTAATTTTACGAATGAAATGATTGAAAATCAATACATGAAAGAAAGGAAGAAACGGTCCATGACTTAATTTGACTAACACTTTTTAATTTTGTTTTAAATAGATTTACTTGAGAAATGGTGACATATGACACAATTAAAAACAAAAGAAAACAATTGAAAATGCAAATTTTCTTTCTTTTTATTTAAAAATTTACTTTGACTCAAAAATCATTATGATGACACTACTGACCTAGACTTATCATAGATTGACTGAAAACACAAAATATAAATGAAATTCAAAGATGAGGATAGAAGACTTACTTCACAAGTAGATCACGGGCAATCATATAGACATGCGCATCATAAGTGCAGCTCGATTTCTACTCTAAATGGCTTAACAAAGTGGAGCTACAAGAATGATCGGACTAGTCGCAGGCACGCGTACTAAGTTGGGTCCTTGTGACTCCGGCATAGTCAAAGAGTCAACTCGGGTTGTAGGCATGCAGACAGGGGTGGATACTCCTGACACCAAGAAGAAATTTAGGGATTGAGATAGGTGACTCGTACTGTGGGCTTGTGGTCGGAGTGGTATCTATCTCAACACCATCCTAAGTAATCCTATGTGGCCTAAGTCTGGCGGTAGGTTGTATGTGTTAAAGTGTAGTGCAAAATAAAACCATGGCATGCATAACAATTTATAAGCAAACAACACTTCAAATAATTAAATTTAAAGCATATATCACAACACCTCCCTACAATGAAAAATGATTAGCATAGACTACACCCCTTATACCTCCCAACTGCAAAAACATTTAACACATGTGTTAGAGACATACCTGGTATCATCGCTGCCAAACAAAATATTTTTTGAAAAAAATGAAAATTGGCCTAAGTCCACTAAAAATTTCCAAGTCCCCAGTGAAATCGCCAAGCTGTCGTGACCTCCCCAAAGGTGCACCATCTAGGGTTCGGCTAATGATTTGCCAAGCCTAACTTAGCTCGAGTTCTCCCAAACTCATACCAATTCACGACATTAGGTTTCACTTTTTAACATGCAAAATATTTTCAAATGGAGTCGCCACTAATCTATTCATGGTGGGTCGATTAGAAATCCAAGTAAAGTACCGGGAGTTATACTTTACTCTTACGAACCAAAGATTGTAAGTATGGGGACTTCATTATGCTAAACTAATTTAACGCACTTTCGGTACCTTTTCATTTATTTCAAAAAAAAATAGCAGGCAGCTTGAATTGATTTTAATTAACTCCCTAACATGTGTAGTGACCTCGCGGTGCGCAAACATTAATACAAAAACTCAAATATATAATAAATCAAGATAACTAACAAAAGCAAGTCAAAATATTTTTGGGTTTTATTATCCTAAAAATAAATTAACTAAATATGTATGAATGAAATCTTAGACATTTTTTTGGGATTTTCACTTTTTATATGCATACTATTCTAATATGCGATGCACATGAAGGAAATTTAATTTTAAATGTGACTAACCTAATATGTTCCATAACATGAAAATTCTAGCTTAAGTTAGTCTACATGTTATGCTATCTAATTAACCGAACCAGAGATAAATGACATGTGAATGATTTTTTTAATCCATAAATGAAACTTCGAAATTAACTAAATTCCTAAATTAAACATGCAACTAATTTAATATAAGGGACATTTAAAAATCGAATGATCTAAATGAACATGAATTTAAATCTAATATGAGATGTAATGTTTAATCTTAAATTTCTAAATGCACTTATTCTAATATGACATGAAATTTCTATGACCTAAACTTGTAATTTCTAAATGACATGTTAATGACGTGGCAAGAAGTTTATGCACCTAATCTTTAAATGATATGCAATGAATAGACCTAGGTTTGATGTTAACTTGACTTACTATTCTGATGTCCTAAACAAATTATAATTAACATGCGTGAATGACATATAATTCATGAAACTAATATGCAAACTATATGATATGCAAACTGTATAATATGCACGTTATGACATGACCTAGACTTTAGACATACATGTGATGTGTCCTAAATGCATCTTTATATTAAAAATTCGAAATCTTTTTATTAATGAAACTAATTACTTATGATTAAAACTAACTTATTCTAATGGTTGAATTTCTAACTAAAAAAAATCTAATTATAACCTAATCTAACAAACTAAAATTTTGTAGATTTTTTTTATTTTTTAAATTAACTAAATGCCTTTAAATCTAGATATGCAATGCTATGCAATTTTTATTTGATTTTTTTAATAATAAGAAAGGAAATCTTAACAAGCAATTTTAATGAATCAAGTCAATTCAAATATACAATCAAAATTTCTAACTACCAAATCTGGAAAAAAATAATAATCAACGGATTATATCTCGAGCATGAGATCAGATCGATTTGATTTTTTTGAAATTTTTTTTATGCAGTCGCGAGTCGTATCTCGGGCATGAGATCAGACTATCGACGTGCATGTTTGATTAGGAAAGGTTTTTTTTATTTGGGTAATCCGAAAAAAAAAACACTCCAAACAACACATCAACACTTAAAAATTCCAATAACAAAACTCGAATTGGGATCATTACCTAATTCGAGAATCGACAATTGTTTATGGAAAATAAGGCTCTGCTCAAATTCCTCTGCGATGCGTGGCTGAATGTCCATCGAAAATAAAGTTGGGAAAGATGATTTCAGCTTGGAGCACAATGGGTTGACTTGGCAACTACCACCTCCACAACCTGCTAAATTGAACAATGAGTCAGAGAAGAAAGTTGTCCAGCACGGAAGGTTGCTTTTCCTTCATGTACTCGAGCACTCCGAATTGTCACTTTTCAGCACTTGCATTGCATTGATGGTGGCTTCAAAGGGCGTTGCTTCACGAACCGCGAACACGTCAACGAGGTGATAATATTCCCTGATGGATTAATGAGTAAGGCGTCGCTTGCTGGACATCGGCACAAGGCACGGAAGGATCATTCAAAAACTGAGCACCTCTCGGATTGATGAAGCAAAGTGGATCTTTGAATTCCAAATTCAAATCGAACGGATCAGTAAGCTGCGAAGCAAACAAATTGCGGGAACAAACGAGTCTAACCAAATCCGTCGAGTGGAAGAGACCAACAACAACAATATTTCAGCTGGGGTTTCCAAGTATTTGACTAACCGAGAGAACTATCACCAATTTGACCAACCAAAAAGCCCCTCACGAATTGACCAGAAAACAAACCCCCCAAGACTCTGACACACAAGAGACCGCACAAAAGGAAATTTGACTTCAGGAAGAAGATTTTTTTTTTTTAAACCGAACTCCCCCTTGTGTTTCTCTCTTCTTTTCTCTCGTTGAAGACCCGAACCACTCTCTATGTTTCCCTTTTTTCGTGTGACAGAATACATAATTCCTTTATGACTTCGGACAAATCCAAATAATGCAGCGAAAATAATAACAACGAACGCCCAAACTTGCATCACTGATGAAGCGCCTCTCTTGGAGGAAAGTCAAGAACGTCGTTCGTTCTTCTTCTTGGAGAGAGAGAGAGAGAGAGAGAGAGAGAATCCTTGGAGACAATCTCTTGGTAGTTATCAAATCTCCTTGTAAAGGAAATTTGAACTACCTGGGTTTTGGGCCGGGTTCGGCCCATCTTGGGCGGCTCATTCTATTTAAAAACCCAACAATCTCCCACTTGCCCACGATGGGCTGAACGCTTTATTAACCTCTCGTCGACTTTCATATTGACAGATATTCCGTGCGACCAGCATACTCTAAGAGCTATAATTTGTTATACAACCGTTAGGAGTGTACAGCCGCTCAGAATTTCGGGCTTAGAGTAGATGTAGCATGCAGTACCCTAAATCAAAGACAGCCGCATTTGCATTGCTCTCTCACGATCTCTTATCAATGCTATATTGTATTCACAATTATGATTAACTCATCAATCATAACTGACCGGTCTGTGAACACAATCTCTTTAATGCGACTCTAAATTGATCTTCCTCTTTCCCAAAACCTCTTAATTCCAGTCCAACTCGCTTTTCTAGAGATGTCCCATTAGATCGAATCACACATGACCATTGGCGACATTCTAAGATAGCGACCATCGAACAAGAATCTTGAGAATGGGTTAGAGTCTTAAGGGGACTAGTTGAGGAATGTTTTCCATCAAAGTCTCACACAGCACAAGAAGTTGAGATCAAAACTTCTGCCATATCTTTTTGGTCGACTATGCATACATCATATGAAAAACGTATTACGGTATTCTCTCCTTTCCCATAGAGCGTATGTCTTTCCTTATAATACCGTACAGATGATATTTTAGATATACACAATATCTAAAATTGAGTTCACTTTCTACTCTTTCAAAACTTCCATCTGAACTCACATCTGGCATAAAGACAGATAAAGTTAACCACGTGGTCAATGTTACTTTCGGTCACAAATGAAATGTGACATCATCTTAACCCTTTTGTTAAGGCAACAAGCTTAAACTGTCTCATCTCTATTTAACGTATTTAAATAAAGGCGATCACTCGTGTGAGTAGGTTGATCTCATCTTCCGACAAAGTGTTAGCTTAACACACAAAGTGTTAACTTGCATAAACATCGTACCAATCACATTGAGATTAGTAATGAAGACAACATTCTCATTCATTGTGAATATTTTGGGAAATACATAACTCAGTACATCAGCCTCTACGCAGACCTAGAGATTTTACATGACCACTAAAAACATCTCTAGTCGTCGGCTTTGTCAATGGATCCGCAACCATTTTATGCGTAGATATGTACTGTACATTCACAATCCCTTGTGCTACCAAGTCTTTTACAAAGTTATATTTGATATCTATGTGTTTGATTTTTCCATGATACTTAGGATCCTTTAAGTAGGAGATCACTGCTTGGTTATCACAATAAACCAACAATTGCTCTGCAGCTCTCTTACTAACTCCCAGATGATCCAAGAATCTCCTCAACCAAACACCCTCTTGTACTGTTGCTAATAAAGCCATGAACTCTGCCTCCATCGTGGATTGGGCTACGCATGTCTGTTTCTTACTGCTCCATGATATGGCGCTATTGTTCAGTAAGAATGCGTATCCAGAGGTAGACATTCTTGCATCTAAGTCTCCTCCCCAATCAGCATCATTATAGCCTTCAAGGTGCAGATCTCTTCCTTAATAGCACAGTGAGTAGTCCATAGTACCTTTTAGGTATCGGAGAATCCTCTTGACGGCGATCCAATGTGCTTGACTTAGATTGGATTGGTATCTATTAACCATTCCAACCGCATGACAAATATCGAGCTTTGTACACGTCATAGCGTACATCAAACTTCCGACAGCAGGTCTATATGGAACTTTCATCATTCGTTCCATCTTTTCAGAAGTTTCAGGACAAATCCACTTGTTCAATTCAACGTCTTTTTCAATAGGAGTGTCTATGGGTTTGCAATCTTACATGCGAAATCGTTCAAGAACTTTCTTTATGTAAGTCTCTTGCGAAAGAGACAACAATCTCTTCGAACGATCTCTTGAAATCTTAACTCCAAGGATGTACGCAGCTTCACCCATATCTTTCATCTCAAAGTTGGTGCTCAACCAATCTTTGACCGTTTTAACAAACTCCAAATTGCTTTCGACAAGTAGTATATCATCAACATATAATGATATGATCACAAATTGATCATTGGATCTCTTGATATATACGCAATGATCCCCATCTATCATTAAGAAATCATATGCCGTGATGGCATTATGAAACCGTATATACCACTGTCTCGATGACTGCTTAAGGCCATATATCGATCTCAAAAGTCGACATACCTTTTGTTCTTGGCCTTCTGATATGAAACCAGCAGGTTGGTAATTCGAGATCCATACTTGCCACTATCGCTAATATAAGGCGAATAGAGGTAAATCTCACTACAGGGGAAAAGGTCTCATCGTAGTCTATTCCTTCCTATTGAGTAAACCTTTTTGCCACAAGGTGGGCCTTATACCTCTCAATTGAGCCATCAGCTATTCGTTTTATCTTAAGAACCCATTTGTTCTCAACAGCCTTTCGTCCTTTAGGGAGATCAACCAATTCCCATACTTGGTTTGATCTCATAGACTTCATCTCATCTTCCATCACTTTCATCCATTCATCCTTGTCAGGGCTATTTAGAGCCTCATTTACATTCCTTGGCTCTATTTCATCTTGTGGAGCAACCATGAAAGCTTCTCTCTCAACGTCAAAACGTCGACGGGGAACTCTTCGACGACTCATTCGTCTTATTGAGGGAGAATCCCTCAATGTCGTGTTGCTCCCACTCGGATCAGATGACAGTGCCATTATCATATCAAGTGGTTCCATCTGAGATTGTTCGGGAACTAATTCCCTTCTGCTCATTTCACTCCCACTTGGAATTGTACCTATGATTCTGTCATCAATATCTAAGTTCTCAAATGGGGAAACATTTTTACCTATTTCGCCCTTTTTAGGAAAATCATTCTCTAAGAATATGACGTCCCTTGATTCAATCTCAGTTATACTCCCACTTCCTTGCTCGCCTATAAACACATATCATTTTGAGTGCTCTGAGTATCTTATAAAGATACCATTCTTTTCTCTAGGACCTAACTTGTCATATTTATGAGATGGCTCGTGAATATAAGCGGCACAACCCCATGGTTTCATAAAACCTAAGTTGGGTTTTCGTCCTGTCCATAACTCATATGGAGTGGAAGCAACTGATTTTGAAGGCACTCGGTTAAGTATAAAGGTAGCAGTCAGCAAAACATCACCCCAAAAGGTAATCGGGAGCTTAGCATGTGCCATCATATAGACCTAACCATCTCTAAAATGGTTCTGTTTCTCCTTTCTGCAATACCGTTCTGTTGCGGAGTATAGGGAATAGACAACTGTCTACTATCCTTTTTTCATCACAAAACTTTCTGAACTCATCAAATAAGTATTCTCATCCTCGATCGGATCTTAAGGCCTTCACTTTCTTGTCTAATTTATTTTCTACCAAATTCAAGAATTTCACGAAGCAACCAAAAGTTTCGGACTTATGGGCAATCAAATAGACATATCCAAATCGGGTATAGTCATCTATAAATGTGATGAAATAAACAGCCTCATGCCTTGCCCTAACATTCATAGGACCATAGACGTCTGAATGGATTAATTCCAATAGAAGTTCAACTCTAGTTCCTTTTCCAAATGGCTTACGTGTTGTTTTTCCAGACAGGCAATGCTCGCAAACAGGCAAATCGACATTTTCAATATTGTCTAATAAGCCTTCTTTGGCTAATCTGTTCATTCTTTGTTGGCCAATGTGACCAAGCCTAGCATGCCACACATTCACGTCATCAACACTAGAGTTAGGGGACGTGAATAAGGAATAACACACATTCACACTATGGGGTTCAACATCCAAAATAATAAAGCCATTGAGAAAATATCCAGAGTCATACATGTTTGTTCCTAAGAACAAATCCACACCACGATCATGAAAATTCACACTAAACCCAAGTTTAACTAGAACCAACACAGAAACTAAATTACGACGTATCTCAGGAGCGTACAATACATCATGTAGAAACAAAATGCGACCACCACACATTTGTAGCTGATAGGTGCCAATCCCTTTTACCTCAGCTTTGGAGTTGTTTCCTACGTATATGTACTTTGCTCCATGTGAGAGTCATCGGAACTCCACAAAGGCCCCTCTTTCCTTCGCTACATGGTCCGTGGCTCCCGAATCTACAGTTTACAAAGGATGAGATTCAGACAGAAAGACAGAACTAGATACATAAGTGACACTTTCACATGTATCAAGAGTTACCTTCTTGGGCTCTGCGCAGTCGCGAGCAAAGTGACCCTCTTTTGCCACAGTTGAAACACTTCACCCTTGAAATGTTCAGCTTCTTCTTGGGATGCTTCCGATCTTTCTGTTGGTCCTCTCTCGGTTTCTTCTCTGACGGATTCGTCTTCTTCCTCGACCACCCTCTGAACCCACCTTGATGCTTGCGCTTGAAACCCAAAGCTCTCACTAAGCTTGATCCAACATAATAAATATCATATTCGAGTTTGGCTGCCAAGAGGCGGTCCTCTTCCAGCTCTAAATGGCGCATAGCATCCTCAAAAGTCTTGATGCTCTTGTTGTGGGTCAGGTGCACCTTTATGTGCTCCAGGCTACGAGGAAGCGAACGAATTACTGCCTGCACTTGCTGCTCGTTAGTCAGGACGTGGCCTGCATCTTTCAGCTCACATATCATATTGGTCATACACCTCAGATGCTGCCTTATGGACAGACCATGTGACATCTTGTACGAGTCAAATCGTACAGTGAGCTGCCTAAGTCTGGTGACCGACGTCTAACCAAATCTCTGTGCCAACGCCTAAATTCTCGCATTAGGTCATTATCCATACTGCTTAACAGCGTGATGCGAGCCGTGGAATTCTTCTTTTTCCAAGCAGCAAATGCATCTTTATCTCTTTTATGTTAGACAGTATTTCCGTCCTCAGGTTCTTGCATGATCAGGTTTAAAGCCTCTAAGACTTCATGCTCTTCCAGCACATATTAGATTTTTATCTTCCAAATCTCAAAATTATCGCTGTTCAATTTTTCTCCCTTGTTCAACTCAGCAACTATGTTCTTTGATGCTGATGCCATTATCTGAACACGAAGTCCAATAGACACATAAGCACAAATATTTTATTTGTCTTCGTTTATGCAATTATCTCACACTAGTTAACTATATTAGTAACAATTTCATTTTAGGTTTAGAACTCGAAAGGACACTTTTGTATCCAATCATCATTATAAAATCCTAACTTGAAACCATCACTAACATAATCATCTAGGCAAGATTTCTAGTTCTATCTAGCTACTTATAACTATTAGAACATACCACATAATTGTGTCATAACACAATTTAAAACATCCATAAAGCATGATAAATAATAACTGATATTAACAATGCCAAGAATGACAGAAATTTTGTCCATTAATAACAAAAAAAACTTCCGAGAAAGGAAATAACTGATAAACAGTATTAACTATGCAAGCTAAAACAAAAAGGAATCATAAAAGCATAACTAGTCTTATAACCATACTAGAAACTAAGCAACCAGGCCAAACTCTACTCATGTGCGCCACATCTTAATGAGGACAGGTAAGGACTTCCTAATCTGACAATCTAGGAATATACGACACCTAGGAACCCTTCTCGGATAACGTCCCCGCCTCGTGGACTTGGTACCTAGGGTCTCGTCCTCTCTCAGCTTGTACTCCCTCAGGAACTTCAAGACCAATCTCTCATAACGACTCACCGAGGTCGTGGCTCAGACAACCTCCTTGACCTCGTCAAGGACCTTCCTCCACACAGGAGGGAGCTTGGAATGAAACGCAATTGCCATGTTGTCGTCCTGAGCCATTGCGACGTCACCCATCCAAATAATTTGTTGGATAAGCTCGTTGACCTTGATTATGTGATCCTCGATCGTCCCCTTTCTCCAGAGAGACTTTCTCAGCTTTTCCTTACTCTCCAGCAACTTCTGCAATTGCCCGAGAGTTCGTACAATGTGGGGTGAACAAATGAATCGAGGCATCCTTCCTGCAACACATGCAGAAAAGATTAGGAATTCACAAATCCACATAATTAATCACATATGACACATAGTCAATCAATGGATTACACAAATCCAAGGTTTCAAAAAAAAATTGGTCAAAGGTCAACGGTCAACGGCCAGTCAACGGTCAACGGTCAACCGGGTCGAGCGGACGAACCAGGTCGGTGGGCGGGTTGGGCGGGTCGCGCGCACCCTTGGCCCACGGGCCATGGGCCGCGCGCGACGGCCCACTCGGCCAGCCCTTCCCTTCCTTTTATTTATTTATTTAGGCCCACGAATTGGGCTTGCAGCCCACGTCCAGCCCACGTCGCCCACATCTAGCCCACGTCCGCAAAAATCGGGCCATTTTCATGCAAATAAACTGCCCTTTGGCAGTTCGCCGGTGATGGCGGCGAGGCCATTCCGGCGACCTTCCCGGCCTCCATTCGGGACATGCAACCACTTGAAACGCTCGTCTCTTCGAGTACTACGCAATCATGCAATAAAAATCCAATTTTTCTGAACCAAGAATTCCAGAAAAGGCCTATAACCTACTGACCTCTCCTAGACATGCCTTAATTAGAAAAATTCCTTCTAAAACAACATGCATATACTATGAAACGAGTAAAATCATCAGGAATACAAGTAATTTACACTCTAATACCAATGACGGAATACATAATTCCTTTATGACTTCGGACAAATCCAAAGAACGCAGCGGAAACAATGACAACGAACACCCAAACTTGCATCATTGATCTAGATACGATCACGACTCACGAATCGTATCTGTAGTCCACAGAAGATCTGTCACTCAAGACGAGGGAATCGCAATTACCCGACGAAGCGACTCTTTCGGAGGAAAGTCAAGAACGTCGTTCGTTCTTCTTGGAGAGAGTGAGAGAGAGAGAATCCTTGGAGACAATCTCTTGACAGTTATCAAATCTCCTTCTAAAGGAAATTTGAATTGCCTGGGTTTTGGACCGGATTCGGCCCATCTTGGGCGGCCCATTCTATTTAAAAACCCAACATCGTGAAAAGACCAGCCCCCTCCACACTACAAGTCCACCTCTATTTATAAAGCGGGGGAGAGCTCGTCCATATTTTTTTCAAAACCGATTGGACTTCAACAAATCCCTTCTAGATAATATTTAACAACTTAATAAATCTCAACAACAAAATCATTATCTCTTAACCGCCAGAGGATTGCAAACAAACATTATCCGTTTGCTAACCGCACGAGCCTATCAAAAAATTTGAATTTTTGCACCTTCTAGAAACTCCTTTGATCATACGTACGACGGCACATGGTAAAAGCCATGCAATTTATTTGTTTAGGGGTTAGACCAACCCCTGATTTTCATGTAATTAATTAGTTAAATTTTAAGTGTCAACAGCTATGAAGGTTGATTTTCGAAAGGCACATGACATTGTTGATTGGGATTTCTTAGAATCGACGTTAGTTGCATTTGGATTCTCGTCCAGTATTATTAGATTGATCATGGTTTGTGTACGAACTCCTAAATTCTCCATCTCGATCAAATGGGATTTATAGGGTTTTTTTCGCAAGCTCCAAGGGTATTAAGCAGGGTGATGCGATCTCTCCTTATCTTTTCACCCTGATTATCGAAGTTAAATTGCGTATTATCAATGACAGACTGACCAACAAGCTTTCAAATTCTATTAGAGATGCAAGACTACTTGATTGATGCGCTTATTCTTTGTTGATGACGCTCTCCTATTCAACGAAGCTAATATGGAGTCAGTTGCTCTTATGAAGACGACATTCACTACCTTTGCACAATGGTCGTGTCTATAACCTAACTATGAAAAGAGTGAAGTTTATATCTTTGGGGATGATGAAGAGCAACGGGTGACCGTTATTGACTTGCTTGGCTTCAAGCTTAGATTTCTTCCATTTCAGTACTTGGGGATACCAGTGATGGCTAGAAGACTAGAGAAGACAAATTGTGTTTCCCTAGTTAACCGGATTACCAAAAGAGCCTAGTATTGGACCTAGCAATTCCTCTCATTTGTGGGGCATCTACAGCTTATCAGGTCAGTTCTACATGCCATTCAGGTTTATTAGTCTGGTCTGTTTATATTACCTAACTCTGTTATAGAGAGAATAGAGCATATATTTTGCTAGTTCCTTTGGAAGGGCCTAGATTTTGGGGTAGGGAGAGCTAAGGTGTCTTGAACTGATGTATACCTCCCCAAGGAGGAATGGGGTCTTGATATTCGATGCCTTATGGAGTGTAACAAGGCTACCATGTTAAAACACATTTGGGTACTTTTCGCTGATAAAGAATCCTTGTGATGTAAGTGGATTCACTTTACTTTTTTGAATAAACAAAGTTTCTGGATGGCTAAGAAACCGACTTTTTGTTCATGGGTCTAAAAGAAGATTCTAGAGCTTGGTAGTGAATATCGACGCATATTCCGGTTGAGGATTGGTAATGGGCGATTGATTTCTTTATGATTTGATCATTGGCACATTCGTGGTCCACTGAACTTATTGTTCTCTGATTGCGACAATTATCAAACGAGCTTCTCTAGGGAAGCTAGATTAGTGAAATTTATGATGATTAGAGGACAATTTGCTACCCTTCTAAGGGCATTCGAAGTAGGGGGAGAGTCACTTCCTCTTTTGATCGATCGGCCAGACACACTCCGGTGGATGGGAGATCCTTCTAAACTTTCTCAATGGCTTCTGCATGAAGTGTCATTCGTCCTAAAGGCCAACAAGAATTATGGCATTCTTTCGTCTGGAGCAAGACTATTATCCCTAGACACCAATTCCATCTTTGGTTGATGACGAGGAATATGCTACCCACTTAGGTATTATTGTTGGCTTATGGTAGAATGCATTATGCTTTTTGTGTTTTTTATCATACACGGCCTGATTCTATAAATCACCTATATTTTAGATGTCAAGTCACATCAGAACTTGCATCTTTTTGGGCTTTGAATTGTAATTTATCTTGGAGGAATGGTTGTTAGCTAGAGACACTAGATTAGGCGATCACACATATAGCCAGAAATCACTTATATCAAGACATTGCTAGATTTACATCGGGTGCATTACGCCATATTATTTGGAAGACATGGAACAATGCCTTGTTCCGTTCTTCTGATTTTTTGTCCAAGCAATGAAGACGAAGTTGATAAAAATGGTCAAAGACAGAGCTAGATCATTCCGCAGGGTAGCTGATAATTCTAGGAATAATAGGGTATAAAGGAATCGGGGAATTGATTCCTCCATCTTTTTTTGATGTATTTTGGTACTCTCAGTACATGTAGTCTTTTTTGTAGGTTTTTTGCCACTTTTTAGGCATTTTGTAATATTTGGCCATTTTGACTTTTAGGCTTCATGTTGTGGTTCCCATTTTAGAACCTCGGTACCCTTACGCTATCACCTATTTTGTAGTGATAGCATAAGTTTTGAGGTACCAGACACCGATGCCTTGTATATTTTGCATGGAAAAGATCAATACAATTACTTAATTTACAAAAAAAAAAGTCAAAAAGTTTAATTACTTATTAATTACAAGTGCTTAATGTTTAAATATAACTTAGAAGAATTATGTTGTTTGATCACATATTAATATTATATTGGAAGTCGTATAATATGTGCGGTTACAAAACAGGTTTCAATATAAACAGGGTTAACTCTGGAACTGGACGAAAAAATAGGATAGGTTGGGTACATGATCCAATGCAAATAGGGTCAGGTACGATGTCAAAAAAAAAAAAGAATCGGTTATAACATGATCTTGGTCTGGAACCTACCCACCCTGGGCCCCATCACCCCCAATATCAGCGCCGAGTCCTATCGGTCCATCCACATAAGATAGTCGGTGCTAACCAGACATCTATATATGCATTTTCCAATATAGAGTTAGTGGAAGAATTGAATTAGCTAAATTTCAAAATGTTTAAAACTAAATTGACAAAATTTAAAGATTTTATGACTAAATTGGTAAGATTTCAAAAGGTTTAGGACTTAATTTACAAAATTTAAAAGTTTACGATTGAATTGGCAAAAGTATAATAGCTTTATGACTTTTTAGACAATTTCCCTATAATTGTGTCATAGTATGTTAGTAGGCAAATTTAAATAATTTAATGACACAATATCCTTAATTCTTTTTTGTGTTGTCTAAACTTATAAATGTGTGACATATATGCATTCTATTTTAATTTTATTCATGACATATTTGTCATACTAATATAAAAAAATTGGGTGTTAAAAAGAGTCTTTTAATTAAGGTTGGTTAGAGATTCTTGTAAAAACATTAGTCTCGCTATCACAATTGATAAGTATGAATGTCATCCCTCGAGATTTTTCATAATATTAATCCGAATTAGGTTTTAAAAAAAGTGTGCTTTTGGGATTTTTTATGTTATTATTTTCCTGAAAAATTGATAAGCGAAATTGATGGACCGACGAACCAAAGAGGGCATCGCGATATCAAAGCCTGATTTTGGAGAGCAGGTCTTGCGCGATCCTCCCCAAATCAAATGCAAACCCTAATTTTATTCCCACTTTTCAATCGGAAATCGGCTTGAAAAGGCCGAGTTGGGGGCGAATCAGACCCCAAGCCACGCAAATCCGGCAATATTCTCTCTTCTATATGTTGGAGAGATTGGAGGATTCGGAGACTTTTGCCTCCGTTTTGCAATTTTTGGGTAAGCCTTTCTTTGAATTTACTAGGATGCGCAGTTCGAGGGATGCGTTTGCTTATTACTTTGTTCTAAAGTCTGATTTCCAGAGTGGATGGGGCTTCGTAGTAGGAATCTGGATGAAAAGTGTATCAAAATTGCGACTGAATTGATCGTTTTGGTGAAAATGTGCTTATTTTCGTCTGTTATGGAAAGCATGTATGATGGCGCTATGTTGCGTGTTGCATCTGTGGTGTGTAACAGGTGCCGCCGTCACTCTCGCATGACGGCTGCTAATGCACCTTGATTTTATTTCCATGCGTGTTATCAATTTTTTTAGACATTCATTGCAAGATGACAACTGGTTCTCCCACTTTGAGGTGGTGTTGTAAATTTTAGAGTTCTATGTGGAGACCTCTTATCTGTTTGTCTCTTTATCCTGGTTCATTGTTGTCGCCTTAGAGTTTCATCTGCTAATATGTTTGCATACGTGGATCTATAGTTACCATAATGACAACTTATATGTATGGCAACCTCAGAGTAATAAATGGGATTGCGAATCTCAAGTTGGGTTGTTCATGCTGAATTTCTCCTCCAAGCATTCAAGAAGCTTTGTGCTGCAAGTTTTGATTCAGAGAACTCCTTACTTTTATGTCTGGTGTGTTGTTAACTATGCAGTGGAAATATAAAGTCGTTCAGTATGATTTTTGGTTTGAGGATTGAAGAACAATGTACCCCAATTTTCTCACAGTTTGTTCAGGTGCAAAATATTAAGTTGGATTGCCCTTCTTCATTGATCAGATTCTATGCTTTATTCTGAGCCTGTCACATGTGCGGGTCAAACCTGGTGCCAGAAGCTCAAGAGATGTGCCCCAAATGTGAAGAAGATTCCTGTAGTGGCTGTTGCAAAGCCACTCCAGTTGTAGAAAATGGAAGGCATGCTGATGGTTCATGCTCTTCAATTTTTTTGGGTGACGCAATTATGTCAAATCTAAGTACAATTTCTAGAACTTCTTTGCCGGATCATGTATACAAGAGAAGAAAGCTACGGCAGGGTTCTGACAACATTGTCAATGGGCAGATGCACATGAAAAGAAGAGGGAATTCTCCATCTGCCAATTGTTCCATTGGTCCTTCAATTACGGTAAAGGAGCCTTCATTAGGCTGCTTGTCCAAACATGAAATTGTTGCCACTGGAGAATTAGTCCCGTCTCTGGTGGTTGATAGCCATCCCAATGTATCAGATTCTGAACCTTTTCGTAAATACCAAGTATCGGAAGAATGTGGTCCAGATGAAGCATCATTAGGTGGAATGCTCAAAGTTATTGATGTTGACAGTGTGAATGACAGTTGTTCATCAAAATCAAACACAGAACTTACTTCAACTTCCTTGAGAGCAGAAGTTGATGAGACTTGTGAATGTTCCTCCTCTAGTGTAACCCTTATGGAGGGAAGAAGTGATGTCCCCTTAAGGGAAAATGATATCTGCATCTCCATCCTTAGAAGCCAGGGTTTGCTCGAAAGAACTTGTTCAACACCAACTCATGCCTCTGAAGATACTGTGCGTCACAGCAGTGGCTGTAGCGATTCCCGCTTGTGCAAAACTTGTGGTCAGAATGGGCCAGCACTAAAAATGCTAATATGTGATCATTGTGATGAAGCATTTCACTTATCTTGCTGCTATCCTTGTATAAAAAAGATTCCGGAGAATGACTGGTTTTGTCCCTCTTGCTTGAGAAAGAAGCACATTCTTATCAAGCAGACACCTACCAAGAAACCGACAAAAACTATTATTGAAACTGGTAGAGGCAAAAGTGCATCTGCTGGGGATTTAACAAATCCAATAGCAGCGATGTTAGAAGATGATGAGCCATATACGACTAGTGTTCGGGTTGGCAAAGGTTTCCAAGCTGATGTTCCTGAATGGAGAGGTCCTCAAAAAGAGTAAGTTTCTTTGTTGTTTAAACCTGGTATTAGAATGAAAGTAGTTACAAGTACAACAGTGTAAGTTTTAGATAGCATAGCAGATATATGATAGAGATTTTTTTTTTAAAACTTCGTCCTTGCTTGGAGGAATCTTAAGTTATGATCTATAGCCCACCTCGTTCCCACTTGATCTGTACCTAGGAGTATCCTAAATGCTGGAAACCTTGTTTACATTGCCTATGATAAAATTATTTGACTGTTTCCTCGTCTGAGAGCTTTGCTTGTACTTGTGAGACATGCATTTTCCATGTGGAGACAGGTATCTCTATGATCTGTGTAGTTAGAGTCAATCTTACGATATTCTCAATATGTTTCAAAATTACTTATCACTGGTGAACATCTTCTGTCTGATTTTTGTGTTTTTTTTTGTCATATAACCAATTTGGAAAGCCAAATAGTTGGTCCTTCTTTTATTGTGGGTTTGAGCATCCTTGCTCATTCTGACGATCCAAATCGAAGCATGGGAAACCAATTTTGTGAATTTATAGGTTAACTTGATTAGACACTATAGTGCCAATATCAAAGCAGCATGCTGAGTAGCCTATGTGGACATGTTATCTTCACGGTAAGTGTCAAGAGCCATATAGTGAAAATGCACATTGCATAAAAGCTGACATTTATCAACTGCATCCTTTGCCCGCATTTTGATTAGCTTGTCAACTTCTAGAAACGAGGGCTGTTCATGGTTACATTAAGTAAACTGTTTCTACCTCCTTGCTGCTCATCAGAAATTAGAGGTTACGCTGGCAAATGTGGATTAACAAGAACTGAGAAATCATTTCAAAATGAAGTGATTGAATCGGCAATTTGTTTTTTGATTTAGGCTATCTACCAAATGGCTAATTTACGTCAAGATCTTTCATTAGTGTTATCTCTCTACTTTGGTATGTCATATTGGATTCTCCTTTTCTTTTTGGATCTTTCTGTGGGATCATTGGGCTAAAAGGCAGTCCTTAGCTTTTTACCTGTTTTGTTATTCAAAATTTATGGCCAGTGAAGTTTGTTCTTTGGATAGCCATTCAAACTTGATGTGGTAATGGCTGCTCTTTTGGAATTAAATAAAGTTCGCAGTATTGCTGACTTCATGAGTACTTTTATATCAAAATCCTGTTTGAGGCTTCTTGAATAGTGTAGCTGTTTCTATACTGTATTAATCACAGCAGCAGGTACTGAGGATCTTAGAATTTAGACCTATGTGGCTAGAGGGTGTACTATATTTTGGATAAATTGACAGAAAAGAGTATAGTCTTTTGCAAGCACCAAGAGGGTGCTGTTTCATGCCCATGGAGCTTTCAGGATAAAAAGAAATTATGGTTCAGCAGATGATTAAGTAATGTCAGTCAGTACGTATATGAGGAACTGTTACCCTCTGTAGTACCATGAATGTGAAAAGTAGTATCTACAATAAGATTAGATTTACCTTCTTGTGCTTTCAGTGAGAGAGAGAGAGAGAGAGAGAGAGAGAGAGAGAGAGAGTGAGCGAGAATGGAAAGGAGATGCTTTTTTTGTTCCTCTCCTTTTTATCAGCCGCAGTTACAGAGGGGAAGCCTGTGCTCCTCTTCCCTAGTCTTGATTCTTGCCAAGACCATAATTCCTCCAGCTTGCTTAAAGCATCTGGTCACTCTAATTATTGCTGGAATTGTTGACTCTACCATTCTAGCTCACTGAGTGTGTAAAAGAATTGTGAGACTATAATCCTTCTACTTCCCTGTATCTTTTTGCCTAAACCTTTTCCTTTCCCCTTGGTCATTCAGAGTTAAATAAGTCTGCAAGTAGCTTCCAAAGCAAAAAAGCATTCTTTGCAGGGACATCTCAGCTTTGATGACGTGTAATCAGTTCCTAGCTAGACATCTTTTCTTGTTTATGTCTTAGACTTCCATCGCAAAGTTCTGGCATTGGTTATGACATAGGTCTTTTTAGTGTCCGTCATCCTCTTTCAGTGAACTGGCCTTAATATCAGCCATTGCTTTTCATTGCTGAGTTGGAGCCTTTGGATACTGATTTTCCAGCAAAATGTCCGTTAGATTTAGGTTTCTCTTGTGACTAAGTTAGAGGAACCTGCCAATGAATCAGTTTACCATTCCTCCTTGGGAGAGTTAATGTCCTCTGCATCCTTCCATCATGAAGTTTCTAGTGATCATTGAACTAAGGGCATTTGTTTCTGGTTAAGCCTGAAATTCTTAGAGCAACTTTGGAAGGGACCTTTTGGTGTTATTTATCATTTGATAGGGTAAAACTGCCTTTTGGATGATTTTAGAGATCCCTTCCTCCTTTTTCTAGTATATTTCCAAATCCCTTGTCGAAGGTCTCTTTCTTCACCATGGGAATCTGACTAGACTCTTTTACAATACTTTGGAATGGACCATATCCTTCGGTCAAACTTGGTTAAGAAAGGCTACAGTAATGTTGCAAGAGGTGCCTTATTAAATAAAGTATGAGGTTTTGAGCACTTAAAACTAGAACAAGAAGCTTATCCTATCAAGCGGGATCAGTGATATGAATATTATTGTGCCATTACTTGTATTGAATATTTTGTTAATGGTAAATTCTCTAGATCTATTTTTATTTTCTCCTTCTCTATCCTTCTAGGTCTTCTCTTTTGCTTCTAACATGAATCTCCATCCCCAGATAATGACTAAATCATCTTATAACATCTTTTTTCCTTTGATAGATTCATTTCCAGTCTTATTGTTGTGTCGGCAAATGTGATGAAGCATTTTAGTCCCCACTATACACATTTTGTGCACATTTTGATGCTTACCTGCCCAACACTCTGTCCATAAAGCATCGTTACCATCAATTGTTGCCTTATATAATTTTCCATTAAGCTTAAGTGGTGTTGGAACATGAAACACCAGATAGACTACTCTACATCATCCATCCTGCTTGTGCTCTATGGGTGAGATCTTCATTGATTTTCCCATCTTCCTGAGTGCTCTAAAATATTCTGTTTGGCACTCAGATACCTCTAGTCTTTCTCAATTTTGAGTCATTTAACCTATAGAATTGGGCATTGGATCTTCCAAACCAAGTATTGAACAGGGTAAATCACAATGTACATAGTTTGACAGAGCACTCTTTAATCGCACACATGTTTGACAAGTACAGACTTTCCTTATCCTGATAAAGTTCTTTAAAAATTTGCGATTTTCTCAGTCCTATCGCATATACTCCCTTTCTTAATAGTTTAACTTTTAACCTGAGATTGCTTTAGAACACAGAAAATTGAATCTTAAATTGCTCATTTGATGGATGTACTATAAAATACAGTGGTGTCTTCTGCAGACAAAATTGGGGAGATTGAAACTCTCATGCTACTGTGATCTGCTTTAAATCTCTCTGTCAGAAGAGACTGAACTCATTTATGCAATTCTAGGAGTGTAATCAAAATGAGAGTGAGGGAGTTTATGGATCCCCCTTTCTTGAGCTTTTAAGAAGATTTGAAAAAGCCTCTAGCATGCCAATTATTTATGAGTGAAAGGATGCTGTTCAAATATATTGTGATGTCCATTGGCATCAATTTTTCAAAATTTTGCTGTACATGTAATCTGACCATGTAGGCTTCCAGCCCTGTTGTCATAAGTCCTTTCCATCTCAAGTTAACATATGACTCGTCTTGTAGCTTCTAATACAAATAAATCAGGAGATGATTTGGGCTGACTGAATTGCTGGTCTCTTCCACAAAAGGTGATAAATAAATGTTTGTGCTAGCAGGTTGAAGATGGTAATTGCTAATGACAAAGACTATTTCTCTGTATGAGAATGCATTTGTCCTGGGAACACAAGCCTTGGCAGCCTTGCTGAGTGCCTCTGAAGCAGGATCAGGGCCACTCCCTGGAACTTTTGCTAGATTAGACATTAAAAACTATATTATATTTGTCTTTTTTTCCCTACTGCATCCTCTGGCTGTATGACACATCTGCTGTCTTCTTTCCCTTTATCTGTAGTCTATGTCAAGGTGGCCTCTAACGTTCCCTTTTTAGCTTTTATGGAGGCATGAATAGATCAATTCACAGATGAGTGTAGGGAAGAGATCCATTTCATTTTAAGGCTGATGAAAGCAAGGATGATAGAGTTCATATCTGATGCCTCTAACATACACATATAATAGTAGTTGTCTGCTGCCTCTTCCAAATGCAACATGTGGAGTACAATTTATTGAATGATGAGGTTTATGAGGCTGTATTGAATGTTGTCATTCTGTTGCAAAGATAAAGCAATGATAAGTCCTTGCAGCAGTGGTGAAGTCTGTGGGAGATAGAAATAAACTTTACTAAAGTGGCATTTCCTTTATCACACTTTTGAAACTTTCGGTCTGGTATTGGATACTTTTTGCAAGAGGATGGAGAGATTGATAGAATTTGTCACTTTTAGGATGGGTGAAATGCAATTGTGTACAGTGTCTTGTGGGATGCACCTACTTTAAACGAAAAAATATGTAGTAATGTGATAACTGGAGCTTAGCCATGAGGAGTAAGCTATGCAAAGTATGGGAGATTCAACTTGGACAAAGTTAAGATGTGTTTAGCAAGGGAGAAGTTCAAGTGGTCATAGCAAAGTGAAAAGCGGTTCCACCTTTCTGCCACTAGATTTCATCTTGTGTTAAAATGTATTCTTATGGTGATGGAGTAGTTTGTAACAGAAAGTGGTCCAAGAAGATTGGGAAAACCATATGGATGAACCTTGAATTTTTTTTTTTTAATATGGAAGGTTTTATTGGGATTTTACAGGAGTAGTGGTGGTGGAACAAGTTGCCATTCCACTTTGTACATTGTTGCTTTAGGACATTCATGATTCATTAATATTTCCATAGTTATGCTTCCATCATCAATAAGCACGACATGATATTTACCTTACATAGCTAAATGTGTGAGGACCATATCGATTAAGCAATTTCCTATCTAACTTGGTCTCCTTTGTGAAAATTGAGGCAACTTTTTGTTTTCCATGAGATGTGAGTAAAGGATAAAATTGAATATAGTCTATGAATTGACAAGCTAATTGAGAAGGAAAAAAAGACTTCATAGGGGAGGCAGTAGTTGAGAATACATAGAGGACAGCACATGGAATACATGATCCTTGTCAGGCTTATTCTCTCAAAGGTGTATGTGAGATTTATCATATAAATTGATGTTGTGGTGTATAGTGAGGTGTTATTGATGCATTTATCTTAGTGGAAATTATGGAATGAACTTGCACGAGAATGACTGGTGTATGACTTGGTCGTGATGCCTAAGGACCTGTCTAGACATAACATGACATGCACATGGGTGCAGAGCACTCACTTGGGGTGGAGTTTTAACATTAAACTCATCTGCTTGAAAGATGTGGACATTAGTCCAGTCTTTAGTCTCTATCATTTTGTTAAGCCCACCAGATAATCAAGAGGAATCCAATATTTTCTCATAATCTCAATGTTGAATACTATTAAAATTACCAACATTAATTACACTCGAAGAAAACCTTAAAACACCATGGCACAACATAGAAACTTGTCAATTTTGTTAGGATAAAAACAAAGAAAAACTTTTTATGGTCATTGACATGACCTGTGCTGTTTAACTACTCCTAGTGGATAGGTTCATGTTTGATCTCAATGTCCTTGATCCAAGATTCGATTTTGGTGTCGTCAGATTCCTCTTGAGAAACAGAAAAACCAGCTTCAAGTGGGCTGGAGTCAATGGATTTAGAGAAAAAAGCTAGTCAGCTAAAAAGAAAAAAAGATTGGAACCGCATTCCAGCATGTCCATCCAAAATAAATTGATTGGAGCAACTTTGTTCCTTGCTTCTGTAGTTTTTTGTCTGCCTGACTGGCTTATAATAGCTCATGGGCCAGTTGATATATACCTAAAAAGCAAATTGATTTTTTTAGTCCTAGCCCTCTGGATTACATAGTAAGTCCTCAAATCCTGTTCCTTTAGCAATTAACAGATCCAAGCACTGACATTCACCTGTACCCCACACCTTCACCCTTGTGTGTGACTCGGTAACATGATTGTAATATGGCAAGCTTAGTTTGAAATAGTAGGTTGTGCTAAAATATAATACACTGAAGCCACTACCAGTGCCTGACTCACTTTTCAGTCTAACTTGCAGTAAATGTGCATTTGTCAGAGTTTATGTCCTTGGTTTAGATAATCTGCTGTTTGATGCTGATGGCAATCTTGGTGAGGATAATGTCACTGTTTTTGTCACCCTATCAGTATTTTATGTTAAGTGGCATGTGTTCTAGACTTTTGTATGCTTTGCTAGAGAGCATTCTTTCTATTTCTCTTTTTCAGTTTGCTTTGTCAAGTTTATGTAGCTGCTAAAAGCATGGATATTTGGATGTCATGCAGTGACATCAACATGGTTGAGGAACCACCAGTAACAGATCCTTCAGAGTTTGTCCATCAGCAAGTAAGGCCCCCCACTTTTCTTTATTCTCTTTGCACGGGGTTCTGTTGGCAATGTCAGTTTATTAGTCCTTTTCTTCATTAAGGATTTGAAATCAAGCAAGCCTTTAAGGCTCAGCTCCATTGGCAATTGGCTTCAATGTCGGAAGGTAGTTGATGATGCAGAAGGTGTTAATGGAAAAATATGTGGAAAGTGGCGCAGGTGAGCCTCGTCTTTGTTCAAGATTATGATGTCATGCCCTTCAACAATTCATTCTATAGAGTTTCTTATATTTCACCTCAAACACTCCACCACTTCTTCCTCTCTGCATGCATGTGGATATATTCTTTGCTTTATTGTTTGATTGGGAGTTTACTATGGCTTATAATCTTTTGATACCGATACCTTTTACAAGAACTGTGAAGAGCATGTGATCACTCACGGGACAAAGTCCTTAAGGACACAAATAGATTTCTTCCCTAGAAGAGAAGATAACGACAAGCTTGTGAAGCCTGGAAAATCATTCCAGGTTTGGTGCTTGATGTTCATCTTAAAAGAGTAGGGAGAAATAAAGCTGGGTGGCAGAGAGTTTGAAAAGTGTTAAAGATCCTAAGATTGGGCCAAGGAATTTTGATGAGGCTCATTGGGCTGAGTATGGCTTAGACATTGTAGACCAAGCTCGTGTGTAAAGTTCAGTGTCTACTTGTTATTATCATACTGAGAACAAAATAAAATAAAATTCCTCCCTTTCAAAACTCTCTCTTGAATTTCCTTCTCTTTTACCTTCTCTTCTGCTTAATCTGTATCACAAATTTATCTCTCTCGTCTCATTTGGATCGTCACAAATTGGTAATGGAGCTGTTCCGAACCTGTGATGGCCATGGAAGTTGCTGACCAATTTAGGGACTTGGAGAATCAATAAAAAATGTGGGTTGGCAGTTTATGTCTTTCATGAATCAAACAGAGCAGAGGCTTGAGAATTTCCATACCAACACCATAGGGAAGCTTGACCATAAATTGGAGTTGTTAAGGGCTTGAGTTGATATTGATCAAGAGGAGAATCATATAACTGAACCCAAGTTTATAATGGAAGAAGGAAAAGGATCACTTCCTGAATTGAAGCTGGTTCTCAACTGCAAAATCGCAATGGATATCAATTTAACTGCACCCAAAGGAGCAGCTGCAGTGAAGCGTGATTTCCCTATTTTTGAGGTCAATAATCCTGTGGATAGGGTAACAGTGAGTAAAGAGCATCTAAATGCACGTTAAATGTATGACAAAATGAAAAAAGAAATTTCATTGAGACATTTGATAGAGGAGGCCCTGAAATAGAAAGTGTTGATGGGCGCTTGGAGGGATTTGTCAATCTGGAGTTGCTGGCTGCGATTGAGACATACCACACTTCAGTAAATATGTGGATTAAGGGAACATACAAGGCAGCTTCGTGGTAGTAATGCCTTATGATTCCTCAAGTTTTACAAACCCATTTCTATGCCTCATTCTTGTGGGGGTAAAACATTCAGTTGCTTTTTCTAAATCAAGGAACTCTGCTTGATTATGGATGGGTTGTGATGGAAAAAATGGTTTTCTGGCAAGAGGCTGAGAAGTGGATGTGAGCTTGAGGTGCAAGCGTGAGACTGGTACTTGCATAAATTGCAGTGGATTTGGAAATCGACCTACGTAGTTTGAATTCCTGAAGTGGCTCTCAATCTGGGAATTGTATGTTAATTGGGTTTTATATAAGTGGGAAAATATCAGGAGAGTCATGCTAGGGAAATGGGAATGTTGATATTTGATCCAGGATCAAATGATATTGACAATATGATCTGTGAGCCTCTCGTGCATAAGTTAGGAAATGCCTATGAGCCATTTGATTTGAGTCCAGAGATCAGGGCATAAGAGTGCACTTGAGTGATCTAGTGGAGAAAGAGAATGATGGCCTTATGGCTGAGTTTATGTGCTTGTTTTTGGTCTACTAAAGCTCACTCAATGACCACAAATTATGTTTGGAGATTGCTACACAAAGCAACCTAGTCTAACAGTTGATCGATACACAAAGCCAACTCATTTATTGAACGTGTCTCGCTCAAGTAATGTGAATACATGAAAGGTGGCTGTCAGATTTGCGTACTAGCTGGTGTATACAAAGTAGGTGTGATTATGTTTCTAGAGGATTCTTCTGGCAATATGGCTGAATTTTTTTGTTCACCTATAGAAGTTATTTGGAAATATGATGGAAGAATATGTGCTTGTGCATAGTTAGAATGAGCCATGAAAAAAAGGATTGAAGGGTCTTGGATGGTATAATGAGTACTTGAAAGGAGTTAGGAAGTGTTTTTAAGACAAGGGAGCTTGGGTGGTGCTATATCACCTTTTGCTCTTCCTGGGAGACGAGGAAGATTTTGTCATGGGGGCATTGGCATGATCCTCAAAGTGGGCCAAGGAACCTTGACAAGGCTCGTTGGGCTTAGAGTCAGGCTTAGGCATTCGTGGGCCAAGCTATTGTGCCAATAACAAGTATCAGTAGTAGGGAAACTAGTTTATTAAAATAATCATCTATCATAACAGTAGTTAGCTTTATTACTTGTTTAGTTGTTTAGTCTAGTTCTGAGGGATTTCATTTTGTTTAGTTGTTTAGTCTAGTTCTGAGGGATTTCATTTTGTTTAGTTGTTTAGTCTAGTTCTGAGGGATTTCATTATATTTTGATAAATAGATTACACTATTAATTTATAAATATATACATATATGTGCAGTGTCTACATGTGATTTAATAGTGAGAAATGAGTTAGAACAAATTCTTTATAACTCCCCCCTCCCCCTCTTCTTCTTCTCTTCTATTCTCTATCTTTACCCTTCTCTTCTGCTTCATCTGCTATTGCAAATTCATCTCATCTTGTCACATTCGGATCATTACAAAAAGCTACATTACTAATGAAGGGTTCAGATCTAGTTTACTCTTGTAACCCTAGTATAACTACAGCATATTGTTTTCTATTGAATATCATTATTATATCTATACTTTAAGAATATCAATTTTCTATTGAAGATTCGAGTATACTCAGTCTTAGCCTTTTGTTTTGTCTTGGTTTCTTTTAAATTGTGCTTTCAATACCAGTTGACAAAGATCTAGATGTAAAAGATAGCATCAGATGTTCGCCCAAAAATAAGCCACAAAGAGCACCAAAAAAGGATGAAAAAATTGTGTACAACTTAGAGGAAATAGAAAAGTGGCATTCTATGGTTTCAACAACCTAGAATAAGATTACATCATGATCTGTTCTACAGAATATTTATACTTGGGTT
Organism: Melaleuca quinquenervia; assembly: GCA_030064385.1. Lineage (NCBI taxonomy): Eukaryota > Viridiplantae > Streptophyta > Magnoliopsida > Myrtales > Myrtaceae > Melaleuca > Melaleuca quinquenervia. The sequence goes on from CM057720.1 coordinate 12,784,945, forward strand.
ACTGATCTGATCTTACCCCTTGATTGGACATTAAGTTTTTTGAAGATTTAAGCATTTACTTGATTTGGAGCGGCATGCCTCATGTTGCCACTTATTAAAGCTAATATTATCACACATATTACCTAAAGATTAGAACATTTATAACTCTGTCAAGGGAAAATTAACATCCTGCATCAATCTGTCTTCCTCTAATGGTGGTTTTGGAAATGATCTATATGGTGGTTGTATTGACTTGCTTGATGTTTGGTGCTCATACTTGTAATCTTACAAAATGACATATTTCACAATAATCACTCTACTGGTGTTTCTACCTTCTGCATGATTTACCTGAAAATGTTTTTGTTTGGATTGACTCAACATAGACAACTATAATTTGACAGATGAGTTAATTATATTGCAGAGCACCACTTTTTGAAGTCCAAACTGATAATTGGGAGTGCTTCTGTTCTGTTTTCTGGGATCCAAGCCATTCTGATTGTGCTGTCCGTCAGGTAACATTAGTCATTTTTAATTCTCTTTTTCATATTAGTATATTTCTGTCCTTGAATCTGCTATCTGATGTGAGATATCTTTGTTGATGCTTTAGTTAGAAAATATTATGCTTTGATGCTCGACCTATGTGCAAGAGATGTGTGTTCTTCTGTGAATATCTGTGACAGGCATTTGGTCCAGAGTGGGGTGGGTTCCAGGGGCATTTGCTTGGTTCAAATCTCAGTGTAAGCAAAAGATAAATTAATAAGTAAATAAATGCTTACTTTCTGTCCGATCTTTAACTTTACGAGAAATCAGCTTTCAGAATATTCTGCAAGAAAACCATGGGGGTGAGCACGCCAAAACAATAAGGAGAATAATCCAAGACAAAGCAAGACCTTCCAAAGAAAACATCTACTAAGATAGAAGTGTGAAATACATTATTAATCTGAAACTAAATGAAAGGAGAAACCGAAGGTTAGAATCATGCACAAGTTTTAACTGTTATAAGTATTGATTACAAAAATTTTAGAACTTGCATCAAAAGATTTTGAATCATTATGAGATAGCAAGCTTCAGTTTGGTTGAAAGCTAAACTCTAGAATCTATGTTGTTTCTCTTTTTCCCCAATAATGGAAGACTATACTCACTTTGCTTGATGTGGCTACATGTTTAATCTCAAGGTCAGCTAAGCAGTTGTACTTTTGAGTCGTCAACCAATTTATCAGCTTTTGTAAGCAGTTATTTAATGAAGGAGAAGTATTACATGCAATGCTTTCACTCCACATTTATGAAGCTCTCAAGTATTCAGTGAGTGATTATTCAAGAGTGAACTTAGAATGCACCAAGAAGAGGCATAAGTTCTAAATTTTATGTTAGAACATAATTTTGGTTAACAGATGGAAGGATGGATGAACATCTATAACCTCAAGCATAACTCAGATTACTTCTCCAGGGTTTTTGTGGTTATTGAAACCTTTCTGTAAGCCTTCATACTTGAACGGGAATAACCGTAGCATGTCTTAACAAAGTTCTACGGTTGGATATAATGTTTACGCACCAACAAGATCTATATTCTAATAATTATCCATACAGAGGCTATAGTAAAGCCCTGGAGACGACCTAATCGAAAGAAATCAGTGAATCCATTAGCTAGTGGTAAAGCTTTTTCTCTGTCTTAGTATTCTATTGTCCTCTCTATGTTGTCGCCATTGGGAATTTGTTAACCATTATATAAAGAACTAATTGTGAGCTTTGTAGATCAGTCCCTAATACATGGTTCCTTTTCTCATGCTTCAGGAGCTGGAGACAGATCAAGTTTTAAAGCAACTAAAGTATATTGAGATGGTATTATCAATTTCTGTCTCTTGGCTATTGGTTTGGTATTGTCTTCACATATACATCTGTTATGTCATGCGAAATTATACTAATTCAACCGTTTTGGCTGTACAAACAACAAAAGTAATTGAACCCATTCAATTGGTATTAGATATGCTTTTGGTTTCTCTCTCTTTATGTCTTGGCATGTGTATTGGGGGGGGGTTGGGGGGAGTGGGATGCCGTAGAATGAGAAATATTTGCTTTTTTTTTTTCTGGCTAAACATCCACAAGATGACTAAAAGAAAAGGTGAAGAGAGGAGAAGCAACAGCTCTGTTGATAAATGAGATAAAAGTTGTGACTTTTTTAATGCTTAAACTGTCAAATGGAAGTGAGACATGGTGAATAGTGTTACACAGAACATTGTACACAAAAAATGCATTCATTGTCTATTTTTGTCTTTTATTTGTAGCTGAGGCCACGACTGGCAGCTAGGAGACGAAAGTTTGTCCTATCCAAGAGTGAAGTCTCTCAGAAACCCTCAGAGAATGTGACCAACGTATAAGCCCTAGAAGAATGTCAATGTACGTGCTTGATGATTCTGTGAGGTGTCTGTAATGCCAGCACTGGCTCATACATTTCTTCACACAGTAATAGCTGATTCCAATTTTGAGTTTCATTGGTCCCTTCTTCCTATCCTCATTCAGCTATTGGTTTTTTCTCATTTTTGTTAGCTGTAAAAAGAGCATACAATCAGTCTACTATTAGTGAAATAGGTCCTTAGTTGATCATGTTTGTCTAGAAATTTCTGTATAAACCACAGTGAACTGTAGCCTTTACCCATTGGGGGATGTAGGTACGTACTGTGTAGATTACAGCGTGCAGTTTAGTAAAGCTCAGCATAATGGTTCTAGTTCTAGCCACCAACTGCTTTCTTTAGTGCCAGTATAGTCTTCGACTTGATTTAGTGCTGATACGCCATCAAGACTGAATATTCAGTAGAACTGAGAATATGTTGATTCTGAATTTAATGGTATTTCCCTGAGTAGTTGGGACAAGAGCATGAGCAGGAGTTAGTTACTTGTGAATTTTTGTCAACTACAAGAACTTCTAGAGATACTAGCTAAGCTTTGGTTATTCTTATTTTGGATGGATCTGTGACGAGTTCAAGTAGGTGCAGACATCTTCTCTACAGTGTCTTAACTATGAGAATTAAATGGCAGACACCAAGCCATTGGCCTGGTCTTGTATCGTCTATAGCATTCAGGTCAAAACAAATCTTTGGAAGAACTGTGTATGTCGTCTAACATGGTACTACAGGAGTGAAATTTGTCCCATTTCTTTTGTGGACTGTTTAGTTTATGTAAAGCCTGTGAGGACTGTTCTTTCTATTGGGTGAAATCTCCATTGGGAAGCACTTTTAACACGAGAAATCTTTTCTGGTACTTGGCACACTTGCATGTCCACTTTTTCCCTTATTTATTTGAGATAGAAAATACTTTTTGAGGGTATCGGAAAAAGTAGAGTATTTTGAGAGCACTAGTAGTTATCCCTCAATGGTGGTGTTGGGTTGGCTGCTGCCAGGTTGGCTGGTGCCAACTTTGCTTGGTAGTTCAGTGGTGGCAGCATCATGCTTTGAATCCACCAGCCTCAAGGTTGGTGACTATGTTGGTGGTGCAAGTGTGGAAATGGTCAGTCCATGGTGGTGTCAGTGTCATTTTGCTGGATTTGCATGGGCGCTTTGTTGGCTGGTAGCGGCTTCTGTTTATGGGTGGTGACTGGAGTGTGTATTATCTAGTTGTTGTTGTAAGATACAAATACTAAAGAACGAAGCTAGAGTTCTCCAAAATTCATGTTTGTATTTTCCATTGTTGAGAGAACTTTGTATTGATAAGTTTTCTTGGATTCTGCATGGCATCAGGGACAAATGGACAGGGAAAATCAATGTAAATAATGTCTTTGGGGAGTGAGAAAGTGATGGGCTTGCTTAACTTTGGAGCAGACAGCTTCCTAAATGGCAAAGGTTGCATGAATCGTGTAAAGTTAAATCCTTTTTATAAATAATATCAAACCCATAAATCATGTACTGATTAATTCCTAGTCAATCGAAGAATTCTTGAAAACGGCTCTTTTGCTTAGAAATGAAATGTTTGAAGTGATATCTGGAAATTCTTGGTTCCATTGGGTCATTTGTATATATATGTTTTAGAATTGCAATCTGCAATTCTTGTAGTTCAAGAAATGAAAGTAGGAGTGAACTTGTTTCTTCTAGTTCTTTGTCGAGTTCGATGAGTGTTGATTGATCGTATACTTGTAATAATTTTGTGATGCGGAGTACATTCCACATTAGAAGTTTACATTGGATAAATGGGTATATTAGCTGGTCTTGAAATTACTCCATCTTTACCATTTTCTTTAATGATTGGATTTGTCATTATAGATCTCTTTGGGAATTACACTCTACATCTTCAGCTTGAAGGTTGCGTTTGTATTATTTCGGTCTGCACTTGCTGTATATGATAAGCCTTGGGTCCTCTCAGCTGTGAAAATATGGCAAACACCGCACGGCTATGGTGCCTCCAAAATTGAAGGAGCGACTCTAAGTTAAGGTGTTTATGGCTTTCAGCATAAGTAGCACTAGTGACGAAGCCAGAAAAAAAAATTTCACGGGCGTCAACCGAGAGATCCAAAGCATAACACCGTTATATTTGTTCTTTTCTCCTCCTCTGTATACACACACACGATTCAGGAAACAAAAAAAAAAAAAAGGAGTTCTGCTTTTACATGAACACCAAATGCTTCAGCACGGTGGCCCAATCTCTTTCTCAAGAAGATTGGTCTTCGTAAAATTAACATGCAACTCGATATACTGGTAGACACATTCCGCCAATGCATAGCAAAGACATGGTTCCGCCAATACCATAACAAATGGGCTGGGAGAGAACTTGGTCTCAAAAGTTTTGTCAGACAAATGATCTTGAACCTGTTTAAGAACAGCTATTTACCAATCTTTCCTAGTTCTGTACTAGTGATGAACTCGTATCTTCGATTGAAATAGAATAATAAATAGTCAATTATTTTAATCAACTTTAGTAGATCAAAAGCATGACTTTTGTATAAACAGAAAGGGAGTTTTCTATGTTGCAAAAGAATGAGAAAATTAGCAACAAAAGTCATAAATATATTGTGACTGTATCATTTTAGTCTTAAATCTTTTATTAATTTATCAATTCAATTCATCCGATTGATTTTAATTAGGAATCACTTCCATGTACGCCATTAGTCTTGCAAGACATAATCAGTATTGACATGGACATATTTATAATCCTTAAAATATCTCTCTCTCTCTCTCTCTCTCTCTCTCTCTCTCTCTCTCTCTCTCTCACATATTAAGGCTGGTAACGCTTGACCTTACCAGCAAGTGAATTGGTGAGGCTCACCCTTAGCCCTCTGAATTGGTGAGGCTCACCCTTAGCCCTCGCTAGTGGTCACGTGAGGCACAACCACATTGGATCTGGTGAGGTGCAAGGTCAAGCCTCGCCCCATGGATAATGAGGCTTGATGGCGACGCCACCCTCACATCCTCTAGCAAGGGCTTGAGCCTCACATGAGGTCCAGCAACAGATTGGAAGATAAAAATAAAAGAGTGAAAGAAAAGAAAAACAAGTAAATAACTAACTTGAAAAATATTCAAATATTAATAAAAAAAATTCAATGTCAACAATTTTCAGCCAAAATGGACCAATTAGACCAAATTAGTATAGATGTAAAAGATTTAGAATTCAATTAGCAAAAAAAAGAAGGATTGAATTAGTATAATTATAATAGGCTTATGGCTTTTTTTTTATCATTTCCCTCAAAAGAAATGTGTTTTTCTTCATTTCTAGTTGAGAAAATTTTTCCAACCAATCCTCCAAATTGCAGGATAGGATACATAAATAATTATAATGTTTATGCTTAATGAATGCTTGTATAAAGGTCATGTCTACTACGACTTGTGTAACCCCCAAGTCAATTACTCTCCAAACATAAATGATGAAAAATATGGCTATTGGCAAACACTCATTATGAGCTAGCTTGTGTCTGTTACTGATATGATTATGAGTGAATATACATCAATCGCGTCGTAGCCCTGCTTCAATCTTTTGAGAAAGGAACTCACCTGCTTCAATCGTGTTGGTTTGCCAAACGACAAAACCATGTCTCGGTAGAGTGAGGCGAAACTATGACCACCTATACAATTAGCTTCAGAGACCTGCTTGACCAGTAGAGGACAGCAAAAATGGTTGGTCTCTTCACTACCGACGTCAAAAAACATAACCCCACCACCGCATATAGCACTGTGTTTCCTTTTGCTTACGATCCATGAACAGAAACCTACATCTTAACCACTAAACCACGAAGCCTAGCCCTATGAGGTTCACGCACAACATTTAATCTTGACAAGATCTTCAGATTTAGCAGTAGGCCGTACTCATTCAACTTGTGGAGATTCAGCCCCGCTTGGAAATCCAGACGTCCTTTATGAAAGATTAGACAATAAGAGCTCTAACACGCGTCCTGTCTCCAATAAAATGCTTAATTGTCTAACACAAAATACGAGCAAGAAGAACCACGAGACGCTTCTTGTTGGATTTTAAAACTTGGAACGCCCATAATGGGTACAACTCAAGCCCAATCCATCGTGCTAGGATGCTTCTACGTTAGTCTCTCTCTCTTCCTAAATGCATGGCCACATGCACAAAACAAGGTTTACCCATCAGAAGATAAAATAACGAGACAGAGTGCTCGAAATGGAGATGGCTTTGCCTGGGTTGCTGAGAGTTGTTACTGCTCAAAATGTTGCCAGCTATAGATTCGGAGCTTTAGCTACTGCCTAGTCAATTTTGGTTGCATAGGAGTTAGAGATGTTGTCCCCGCTTCAACCTGAGGCTACTTCGCTTTCTTTAGCTTGTCACTCGCAACTTTAGCAGGTGATTGATTGGGCGCTAAGGACTTTCATCAGTCCACCGGACGCCTGCCTTCTCATAATTTACTCATATATGGCTGTAAACTAAGGTTGCCTCTAATAGTCCGAATTATTTGGCAAGATTGGACAGATTTACGAACCTAGAAAAACTTGGGTGCATCATGCAATGAAATACCAAATAGGATTGAATAGGTACTTGATGTACTTTGGGATTAGAGAACGTTGAAGAGACTGAAAGGTGTTAATAATTAGAAATTCTAAAATTCAATATTGGTTCGAGGAGATGGCATAAATTGATTATTACCTGTTGTGAGGTGGCAAACATTGCCCACCATGACCATCATGTGGTATTTGCCATATATTAATCCTAGATTTTAGAGAGAGAGAGGGCATCGGATGGTCACTTGATTTTTAGGCCATAGTCGCAGTGATACAATAGCGGTTATCGCTCAATGGCCTCCACCATGATGATCATAAAAGGAAACCATTCCTATGACTACTAGATTAGGTTGCTCATAATTCAAGAATCTAATGAACATAATTTGGCTTCCACTAAAAAGTATTAACTTTTCATATTAACTCCTTCATTGTGATTGGCGGCATGGTATTTATTCTAGTCGTTGCTTCGCACTGCTGTGGAGCAATAGGTACAGCACCTATTGCACAGTTTCACTCGGAATTAAGGGACCAAGATGGTTTTGCAAACAGCCACGCACCGCGTAATTCAAAAAGAGCGATCATGGGAATGATTTACCGAATCCCAAAAGGAGGGAAAAAGTATCGATAGACAGAAGATCGTCGCTGAGGTCGATTTGGCCTCTGTTCAGCCACAAAAGTCTTGCTCGCTTTTTGTCACATTTGACAACTACTTTTGTCCCCTTTTGAGAAAAAGTTGTGAGTGCGCTGAGCCCTTTTTCTTTCGGTACCCACGAATGGCGTCCCCCCTTAGTGGCAGGATTAACGCCTTGACCGATCCTAAAGGTAAACTAATGATGATTCATTGAATCTTAAATTAACTACACCTAATCACCTTTTACTTAAGAGGGAGTAATGCAACTCTCGGTTTGGCATACTTGATTGAGCAGTCAAAAATTCTTATTCTAAAATTGAAGATCGCATGAATATGACTTCAATTATATACTATTTTTCTTGTAAACGGGGCAGATTAACGGGGCGGGTATGCTTTTTGAATCACTGCTAAAACGTATAAGTTGGATGACCCAAGTCCATCTTTATTAGCATCAATAATCAATATGTAGTTCGTGTGTATCTTTATTAGCATCAAAAATCTCCTTTTATATATGCATCTTCATTCATTCCTACCGAGATGTCTTAAAGAGTCATTAGTTATCATCCATTGGAGCTGCTGTCTAGGATATGATTGTTCAAACATTTATTTTCAAACATTTGTAGACTTACCCAAAATAGCTACTACTCCTGTCCCATTGATGCATCTCTAATAGGTTTGACAGTCAACCTATTTTTCGGTTCACTGTTTGATTCCGTTTCTTCTGCCTCTATAACAGCTACAATGAAACATTACGTCCATCAATGGCTGAGTCTCGTTCGCTGTGTCTCCAAAAACCTAATGTTTTTCAACATCTTTATGGGCAATATCTTCAGTTGATCTTTGGATTCATATTTTTATTTACTTTGCATACATTTCAAGCTGGTGATCTTTTTCTTTTACGATCACCTATTCCGTTCTTTGCATATCATCATAAGTATCTACATAATATCATAGTAGATATTATACTAGCGATAATTTGGTTGTCATCAAAATTACTTAAAGATGCTTCTGCAACAATCACTCCTTTTCTAATGATGATAGAACTATCCCACAAATGTGAAAGATAAAAATTGATAAGGTCGCAAGTAAAGCAAAGATATGCTATTCTTATGATTTTTCTAAGAGATTGCACAGTTGCACAAAAAGAATCTCCATAAATTTTTAATGAATTTGGAGATGATGGATAGAAAATATTTGATGATTAGAATGAAATAGTAAAAGATCATTTAATGATTGTGCTGTATAAAACGTTGATCTTATACAAGGTCAAGCTTGAATTGTTTGGTTCCCTCTATTTTGATGCTATTTACTTGGAATTTGAATGTTGGGATCCATAAATACACACACCAGCATACAGAGTAGCAAGATAAAATATCAACAGATATTATTCACATCCTAAAAATCTCCCCCTTTCGTCATCAACAAAAAGATTGGCAAAACGAGAACTAACAAAAGGTCAGTCGAGAGGGGAGGTGCACCGAAAACAACAAACAACAGCAGAAGGCAAATAGAACAAAGATACAGAACTAGAACTAATTATAAAAATATTATCAAACGGTATCTTCTTCCTCATAAACTCATGGTTTTTGTTGGTTCAAACAGATCCATGTGCAGTAGCTACAAAGATTTGTCAATAGTAATAGTATGCATTGACTTGAATGAAGATATGACCTTCTTTTCCAAGGTGCATGCATTACAAGAATTGCATTTACAGTAGTTGATCTTTGGCATATCATGAACAATGTCCTTTGAGGTAATTTTGTGAATTTGCTTCATGTCAATATGACCTAACTTCATAAGCCAAAGATCACATTCATCTTTGACAAACATTATGGATTGACCATCACCAAAAATTATATCAAGCAAACATATATTGCCATACATTTTACCTGTGAAGGATTGTGTACCACTCTAGCTAGTACCAATAGACTCACTTTCTTTGAAGCTAATGTTATATCCTTTTTTCACAAAATTGACTTACAAGATTATGATTTAGGCCTCCGTCAATTTAAACAACATCAATGATCAGATTTTTTAACCTAACGTTTCCTTTACCGACAATCTTTCCTTTGTCCCTTCCTCCAAATGTAACAGTTCCTCCATCCATCGTGACTAGATTTGTGAACTTGGTGCTATCTCTAGGCATGTGTCATAAACAGCCACCGTGTAGATACCACTTGTTTTTCTTGAGAATCACCTACAATCAAAGTAACTTTGATCTTTCCTTTGGCACTCTCTTCAGCTTAGAGTTTGACTCAATTATAAATCTCCGATGAATACTTTTGGACCTCAACTGCTCACTTTGAAATACTCGAAATGATCATGTTCATTGCAGTTTGAGCAATTGTGGATTTTCTTAGCAACAGATTTTGTGAAGTGTTCCATAAAACGATTTTTTGTAAATTTTTATATATGAGGTTTTGTTTTCAATCTTTTTTTTTACTTTTGGAAAGGGTTTTTTTTCTCATTATTACTCTCTTCGTGTCCCAAACCACATTTATTGTGGTGAGGAATTTGAATAGATAGAACGTGTAGCAAGATTTTCGAACCTAGTGAAAACTTGGTGTTGATTTTTGTAATCTCAAACTTATGTTAATTTTTGTAATCTCTTATTTTAAAGTGCAATTTTTAGCTTGAGAAAGTTCAGGATCTTTTCCCTTAAGATCATGTTCATTGTGCAAGTCATCAAGACCAACTCTAAAAGCAAGGTTTTTCAGTGGTGAAATCAAGCACTTATTTCTTTAAAACAAAATCTTTTCCAAAGATTTATTAAGCTCCTCCAAAAATTTTATTAAAAAATCCCATAATTCTTCCTAGATTAGTTCAGAGTTATTTACCTCATTTTCCTCACCATGTTCTAAGTCAGCCATTAAACAAATATTTGCTTCATCCTCATTAATGAATTTACATTGAGTATCAGTCTATATTTCAGCCTTATGCATATGTTTCTTCCTTTCATATTTTCCTTTCTTCTTCTTGAGAGATGGGCAATTTCATGTGATATGTCCTGATTTCTCGCATTCAAAGCATATGTGATGTTGGGCAGTTTTATGGACAGTTTTATGTGTCCTTTTTGTTACTTGAATACTTTGTTGCACGTTCTAAGTTTTCTCTTTTTCGCTTAAAGCTTTTGAATACTCTGGTTAACAAAGCTATGTCTTCATCTTCTTCTTCCGCTTCTAATGATGTTTGACCACCTGAGTCATCCATATTATCTTTAAACACTACAATTTTCTTGCCTTTGGAAAAGTTTTCCTACATTCAAATGTTATGCTTCAAAAGACATAATTTTCCTATAAGGTTATCCATAGTCGTTGGCTAGATTCTCATGGTTTCATGTATAGAGGTCTTCACATTGCTCCATGTAGAAAATAATATTTTTTTCATAGAGTAATTATAAGGTGTATATATAGGACTAACGGACATAAATTAAGTAGGAAATTCATTTTAGGTATAGATCCTAATTAGCTCATAATATTTGTCGGTAGTTAATTTATATCTAACAAAATCAAATCATATAATGACATAAAATAAATGAGAGATTATAGGAGATACTCTAGATAATTAATGAAAGATTATGGGAGATTTTCCAACACTCCCTCTTAAGTTTGTGAGTGAATATCTTCCATGCCTAACCTGCCAATAATCTCTTGAAATCTCGACATCGGTAGGCCTTTAGTTAGGACATCTACTGGCCGACCTTTGCTAGGAGTGTAAGAAGTACTAATCAAGCTAGATTCAAGTGTCTCCATTATAAAATCCTTGTCTATCTCAATATGCTTCCAATCATACTAAATCGAATTGTGAGCAATATTGATTGCTGATTTATTATCAAAATAGTCTCATGGTTTCTTCATGCTTCAATTTGAAGTCTTCAATGACAATCTTGAGCCATAAAAGTCCACAAATCTCATTTGCCATTGCCTTAGATTCAGCTTTAGCACTAGATTTAGCAACAACATTTTATTTTTCACTCCTCCAAGTGACAAGATTTCCCCCTAGAAAGGTGCAATAGCTAGATATAAACCTTTCATTTGTTAGTGACCCAGCATAATATGCATCAGTATAGGCTTCAGGATTCAGTCTGTCACACTTTGAAACAAAATATCTTTTCAATGAGCCCCTTTGAGCTAGTGTAGAATCTGGTATAGAGCTTGTATATGTTCTTCTTCAGGATCATGCATGAACTAGCTCATAACTCCCGCAACATAGGCTATGTCTAGCCAAGTATAAAACAAATAAATAAACCTTCTACTAACATTTGATATCAACTATGCCACTCTCGCTGTCTATCCATTTTATGGTTTGTATCAATAAGAGTGCCCATCGCCTTGTTATTGAGACACATGTTTCCTTGAGAAGATTAATTATTACTTCATTTGGGATATAAAGATACCCTTTTTAGAGTAGGTCACCTCGATACCAAGAAAATATCTCAACTTTCCAAGGTCTTTGATCTCGAACTATTGAGTAAGATTGCTCCTAGGAGATCAACTAGTCACAACTAAATCGTCTATGTACACAAGTTAAGCTATGACCACACTTTCATTTCAATATTTGATGAATAAGGTGTGATCTCATCTACTTTGCTTGTAGCCTATCTCAAGCATTGCCTTTGTAAACCTTCCAAAACAAGCTCTTTGGGATTGCTTCAGACCGTATAGAGCCTTTTTAAGCCGACACACCCGATTGCTTTTAAAGTCCTTGTCAAAACCTAATGGAGGCACCATAGAGACTTCCTCCTGTAATTCTCCATGTAAAAATGCATTCGTCGTATCAAGTTACTGCAAATACTAACAAAAAAATAGCTGCAAGGGAAAGTAGTATCTGTACTGTGCTCATATTGGCTATTGGTGCAAAGGTCTCTTGGTAACCCCATATTTTTTTAGTGTACCCTTTTTACGACCAGCCTCGCTTTATACTTCTCCAAGGTCCCATCAACTATATACTTAAGGGTATAAATCCATTTACATCCTACCGGTTGCTTATCTTTGGGTAAAGTCACAACTTCCCATATATCATTCTTCTTCAATGCATTCATTTCCTCCATCTTAACTTGTATCCAATCCCTGTACTCAAAAGCTTCGTGTACCGAGTTAGGAATAGTAATTGAATTAGTAGCAACAATAAAGGTTTTGTGTTGAGTAGATAGTCTATAGTAGGACACAAATTGGAGACAGGGTGTTGGGTACATTTCCTAGTAGCTTTTCTCAAGATAATAGGTAAATCCAAATCACTTAATTCAGGTTCATTAGAAGAAGAGTGAGTGATTTCATTACCTGATAATGGTTCGGATGATAGGAGAAAGGACTTGATCCAATTAGATTGAGCTTTGTCCTTCTTGAGTAAGCTCGCAATTTGGTTGACACATTCTTAGGAGAACTTAATGATCATGAACTAGGCAGAGCACTTGACGGAGAACAAGGACGGGATAGAGGACTCAATGGACTCGACAAACGACTAAGTGAACTAAAAGGGTTATGAATGGGCAAAGATGGAAAAGGAGACGAAATTGTATTGTATGACGCAATAAGTAGTGACTCAAACCCCCTACCTTCTTCATTAGGAGTCTCCTCCTGAATATAGTGATGGGAAGGGAAAATGATTGGTTTTCATTAAAAGTGACATTCATAGAGATAAAAACTTAACGTATCAAAAGGTCATAACATTTATAACCTTTTTGAGTATTAGAGTATCCAATAAAGGCACACTTTACAACACAATGGTCTAGCTTTTTTCAATTATGATTATGAATATGCATAAATGCAATATAACCAAAGACTTGAGGGGAAAGATGATATTTATGGTAAACATCAGGATAAAGGGTAGACAATAGTTGTAATGGATTATTTTCCAAGTTTTTTGAAGGAAATCAGTTAATAAGATATGCTGAAGTTAAAATAGCTTCACCCTAAAAATACTTTGGAAGAGACATTTAAAAGAAAAAGAGCACAAGTAACATTTAGTAGGTGCCTATATTTCCTTTCGGCTACTCCATTTTGTTGAGGATATCATAAGATGTTGATTAAAATATTTATTGCCATTATCAGACTTAAGTCTCTTCATTGACACCCTAAATTAATTGACTATCATTTTATGAAAGTTTTGAAAGATAGATTGAACATTAGATTTGTCTTTTATAAGGTATAGTCATGTAGTATGCGTACAATCATCGATAAAAGAGACAAACGATCTAGCTCCCATAAAATTAATAATTATAGATGGTTCCCACAATAATCAATATGGATAAGAAAGAATGGTGTTGAAACTCTAGCATTATATTTCAAAGAAAATGAAACATGATGATGTTTTGCAAGTTCACAAACTTCACAATGAAGATTTTCAATTTTCAACATGAACATCTTTAGAAAAGGAAGAGAACATAGTACTAAAAAGACTAAACGGTGGATGTCCTCATAAAAAATGGTGAGCCAAATTTGAGATGAGTGGATGGGATTATAAGAGTTGAAAGTATAACTCACAAGAGACCAACCACTTCTACCCGAATCCTCAAGGGAGCAGAGCCAATTCCATTTCTTAGCAAATCCGATTGTCCTCCCCCTTTTCACGTCCTGCAAAATACATTGACTAATGGAGAAAGCACATTGCAATTCAGATTTTTGGTAAGTTGATTAATGGAAAGGAGATTGGTGGACAATTTAGGAACATGAAGGACATTGTCAAGTTTAAGTGAGAGATTTAAAGTTATGATTCATTGGCCAACTATGGTAACAAGAGATCTATTTGTTATGGTAATACTCATATTTCCTACTAATGGTTTATAAGTTTTGAATTTAGTAGGATCATGTGTTATATGGTTGGTTGCTCCTGAATCAAGAATCCATGAATTACGATACATAGTAACTGTTGAGTTTTCAGAAATTGGACACGCAACTGACTGGACTACTGAACGCGTATCAAAAGACTTAGATAGGGAGCTAAGAAGAGTCCGAGTTTTACCAACTTCTTCTCTATTAAATATCTCCTCACCAACAAGTTTGTATTGGTCAATAAGGGAAGCTTTATCTTCACTGGTCACGTGTGCTTGTAGTTGTCTTTTATCTTTGCTGATCACTTTTGTTCTTCCATGAAGTTTAAAGCAAATTTCTCTTATATGACATGGTTTATATGACATGGTTTCTTGCAGAAACAATTCCATAAACCTTCTCTACCCTTTGTCTTAATCGGATCAAATCTCCTATTTTTATCAAGATTTGTTTCTTTCTTAATTCCTTTCAAGACAGATTGTTCGATGTGCTGATCTTCAAGCATTGTCTATCGGCATTCTTCTCCTCTTACAGTAGAAAAAACTTCATTCAAGGATGGCAACCTCTTTTTCCCGAGAATCTAAACTCGAATCTGATCAAAATTGCATTTAGATCTGCTGAAAATTTAAAAATCCTATCTCTCTCCATATGGTTTTGGAGACTACTAGCGTCTTTAGAACACTTCATCTGTATATATAGAGTGGGATCAATTTCAAGTCAAAAACCTCTCATGAGATTGTAGTATTCTGTAACGAAGCAATTACCTTATTTTCTTGAAGCCATTGTATTGAATTCATATTTTACTATCGCGTCTTGAGTTTTTGAATAAGGCTGGTAAATAGCCTCCCATATGTCTTTGGCAATTAGGAGAAATATATTATTTTTGTTGACTTCAAGTTGCATTGACTCTACAGCCATGACATAATTGAGCAATCTTCTTCATCCTATGCGTGAAACTTAGGATCATCTAGTCCTGCACTAGTACCTTCTAGATACTTAGCTTCCCTTTTCCTTTAAGAAATGCCCTCACAATCTGTGCCCACTGAATATAATTTTTTTCCATCCAATTGGTACTCCTTCATGTTAAGACATTCTCCAATCAATAAGTTGGATTGATCTTGAAGAGAGGACCTGGTTTGGTTGGAGATAGTCAACCCTGATTCTGCCATTCCAGCAACTTAGAAGGACATATTATAGCGGGAGACTCAGAAGGGATTAAGTAACAAGGGTGCTTATCACACAATTGAAGGTCAGCAATTATGCTTATTAAGTCAGTGATAAAGCTAAAATACAATAGTAATGACAAGCTAAAAAAAGGCTACAATGAAGCAGCAGCAGAAAAAAGGCAAGAAATTCAGATTAGGAAGTTAGGCCATGATACCATTTAGAAAAGAATTTGTATTTTTTATTTCATTGAGTAATTACAAGGCGTATATATACAGGAATAAAGGATCTAAATTAGGTAAGAGACCTATTGTAGGTATAAATCCTAATTAGCTTATAATATCTGTTGGTAGTTAATTTATCTCCAACAAAATTAAATCACATAATATATTTCATATAATCAAGGAGAGATTATAGGAGATACTCTAGATAATTAGTGAGATTATAGGAGATTTTCCAACAGTCCATTCCTTTGGAAGTGCTCTTAACAACGTGTTCACCTTTTCTCCATCAGTGAAGATCTTTACTTGTTGCGCCAATCCATTCACTATCTCAATGTATCTTGTGCACTTTTTGTGTCTCCATGTCGGATTTCATTTTGAAGAGCTTGTAATTTTTGAAAAGGATGTTTAACTTTTTCTCCTTTACTCGATTGGTTCATTCCAAAATCACTATAAGTCAATCCCACATTTTTTTTAGCTATGGTAGAAGAAGAGATTTTATTAAATTCAGACGGAGATAAAATGTAATATAGAAAGTGTTTAGCTTTGGCATTAAGATTGCAATAATTTGGGCAGACCCATGGCTAAAGTTGCAAATTTTAAGCCGCCCCTTACCTTAATTGGAAAAATAAATCTTACATTGCTTTGAATCAAACATAAACCTGCTACTAAACAAGGAAATTCTTGACATTCTTTGGTTAATTTGGAAGGTTCATAATGCCTACATTCTCCACTCATATCTTCCGGACTCGAGCAGGATCATCGACAATGTAATTGTGGAGAACACAAGCTTCTCGAGGTGGAACCTTGGAAAGAAAAGGTAAAGGCAACAACAAGACCCATTGCCTCCAGTTTCACAGCCAACCGTGAGGAGATCTCTCAAGATTGACATTGACGGGTCAAAATTAAAAGGTCCACCAGACTATACATGCGATGTCCACAATTTTTCGTGTTCGATAATTATATTTAGGACTAATTTTCATGATCGAATCACTAGAAGTTCAAGGGATTTGGATTAGGTTGAAAGATTCCAACGTAAAGTAATAGAAAATGACCGCATTAAACCTCCCACCATATTATGTATAGGAGGGCTAATATGTTTCAAATTTAATCTCAAATGAAATTAAAGTTTTAGAGTTGCTAAATTGAAAATCTTCTAATATTTGATATTTTTCATTGATGATTTGAGTAGGTTCAAATACTTTTTAGACTCAGAATGATCATAATGAATATTTGTTTTTCTTTAACTTGCGCACATCTCCTCTTCATATTCCAACAAGAATTTGAAGCCTCGTGCTCCTAGATACATTAAACAAAAGAATGACATCAAAAACTATGTATCACGCTCACTTTAATGCCAATTTTTTTTAATCACTTAAGTATCAAATTTTTTGAAAAATAATCACTTAAGTTTTAACTCCATTTAGTTTAGCTAGAAATTTGACATGGCCTTTTTTTTTATTAATATCTTGAGTTGATGCGGCTCATTAAAGGTTTAATCAGCATATTAAAAAATAAAAATAAAAAATTCATTAGATTAAAATATAAAAAGATTTAAAAAAAAAACTTAGTATGGCCAAGCCCTTGTCGGTGGCTGCTGCCACAGCTGCTAGTTGACTCTCATCATTAGCTTAAATTCAACAGTAAGCTAATTAAAAAAACAAAGAGGAAAAAAGGTGGCAAGGGCTTGCAGCCCTCATCGCATGGTCTCTCTCTTTTCTTCTTCTTCTTCTTCTTCTTCTTTTTCTTTCATTTACCTTATTTTTGTATTTAATTTAAATAAGTTAAAAGGCACATGGGATAAAAAAAAATTAAAACCATACGATTAAATTTTTTTGAAAAGGATGCCATATCATAATAACCTTTTAGTTATGTACTCCACGTAAATAAAGTGACTAGAATTTTTCACCATTGGCACTTAAGTGATTATTTTTTCTTTGATTTAGCACTTAAGTAAGTTGCTGAGAACTTTCAACATTAAAATGAGTACGGACCAAACTTTTGGCACTTTTGATATCCTTCTCTTTACATTAAACCTAGTCTAACTATGATGACATGCATGACATTATCAATTTGAATCCCAGTACATGAATGCAAGGGTGACTCGCGCTTACACTTGGCTGAAGAAGAGGAGGTCATCTTCATTTCCTTCAAAATATCTTCTCATGACTAATTCTATTGGACCATTCTTATCCTGGCCATTTTCATAAGAGCCATTTGACTTATTCATCAGAACACATGGCGTTTTAATCCAAGGTCATTATAACTTGTTAACGTTGGTTACTTGATTCTATCATCTCTTGACTATATAAATGGTTTTTCAAACTTTTTGAGCTTCAAGGTGCAAGTCTTTACTTCATTAATTCTCAAATTCCAACAAGCAATTTCCTTATTCAACCATTCATTTTCAAAAATCCATGCATAAATGTGAAGGTCACATACTCAAAATATCGAAGTATCTATCCCAATCTTTAAAGTTTGGACGAAACAACTAAAGCTACTCTGAAGTCATTTCGAGGGGTGACTAAAGCGTTAAGTGTAAGGTTTTTTTTCAGGCGACTAAAGCTTTAAGTCTAAAGTCATTTTGTGAAGTAAATGAAAAGCCTATCCACTAAGTTAGCTTGATGCATTTAATGCTCTTAATTTGGTTGGTTTATCATGCATGATCTTAGTTTTAGTTTGATCCGATTACATTTAATAGTGTTGTGTTGAGATGTTGTAATGATTTGATTTATCTTGATAAGTGCCTACATGCCTTAAGGTGTTTGATTGATTTTCTCGAGGTATGGCAATATATTGTATGTGAAAATGATGAATTTGAACTTGAAAGTGTTACCTTAGTAAATTCATATGCAATCATCATTCATCAGATTCACCCGTTAAGTATCATCATTTACTATTTGGATTTGTTTGTCAAATGTCTTCACATAGTATTTTTTTTATTCCCCTGTTTAATTTCATAACCTACTGGTCAAATTCACCAGTTGAGTATCATCACTTATAATTCATATTCACTTGTGGAGTATTATCACTTAGTATTTAAATTCATTTGTTGAGTACTACAACTTACTATTCTAATTTACCTATCAAGTATCATAACTTATTTTTTAGGTTTACATATTAAGTATCATCACTTACTATTCATATTCACTTGTTTAGTATCATTACTTACAATTCATATTTACCTGTTGAGTGTCATCACTTACTATTCAGATTTACCCATTGAGTATGATGATTTGTGGTTCAGTTTTACTTGTTGAATATCATCACTTGCTATTCATATTAACCTATTGAGTATCGTTACTTATTGTTTAGGTTCACCTATTGAATATAAATTGCTTACAATTCAAATTCACCTGTCCAGTATTATCACTTATTACTCAGATTCACCTCTCAAGTATCATCACTTACTATTTAAAATTCACATGCTGAGTATCATTACCTTAGTGTTCATATTCACTTGTTCAGTATCATTACTTGTGGTTCATATTTATCTGTTGAGTATCATCGCTTACTATTCAGATTTACCCATTGAGTATGATCATTTACAATTTAGTTTTACTTGTTGAATATCATCACTTACTATTCATATTAACCTATTGAGTACCATTACTTATTGTTTCCTATTGAATATAATTGCTTACAATTTAAATTCACATATCGAGTATTATCACTTATTACTCAGATTCACCTCTCAAGTATCATCACTTACTATTTAAATTCACATGCTGAGTATCATTACTTAATGTTCAGACTTACATGTCAAGTACTATTGCCTATTGCTTAGATTCACTTGTCAAATATGCCCCCAGAAAATTTAACCAATTCAGGCCTTTATTTCATTGATGATCGCAAGATGAGAAGAGAATGGAAGGTATATGTGGAAAAGCATGTAATCATTTGTTGCTTGCTTATGAAATGCGCAAAAGTAATTATGTTATCATCATCACTTATGTAAGTGATCATAAGAAAGGGGCAATGTAATGCTATGCATGAAAAAAGATGTTGTATATAAGATGTTGATTATGAATTATGAGGGTTGAATTTGTTATTGATAATGGAAAATCATGGAATATTAACATTGTATTCATGATGCCAATGACTACATATGAAATATGTGAAATATAATCACACCACCCATTTAGTGTTGGTAACGATGCCTCGCTTGAGTCAAGATGCCTGGGGGAGTGATTCAAGATGACTCGAATGTCGAGATATCTCGTGGTGGAGTGTTTAGAATGCTTTAGAGTTTAGATGCTTTGCCATATGCTGCATATGTTGGGATGCCTTGAGAGTGTTTGGGAAGAAAAGTAATAATGAACAAAATGCATGTTCATACGAGTGCATATATTTACAAGTCTTTATTGGTTGGTAATCATGCATACCATATATTGTTTCTTACTTGTTTCGTTGACTAGTGCATTTCATTGCGTTGATGAATGTATGATGACTTAAGGAGCGTTTATTTGTTGAAGTACATATGATTGATTGAATGTCATTAGCTAAATGAGATAGGACAAAACCGTGAAGTTCGATATAGAAAGAGTCAAAATAGACAACACTACAAGGGATACTAAAGTGGGAACTGTTTCAGAAGGTTTATGTTTTGGGGATGAATCGGGTGGAAGCCGATAAGCTTGTAAAAACCCAATCCGATAAGAGTGGGAAATAATCATCCCAGCACAAGGGCTCAGACAATGAGTAACTCTTGGGAGGCTTCTAGGATGGCGAAAGGGATAGAATGAATCAAATTGCACACAAAAAGAAAAATGAGAGAATGTGTTTGGAATGCCTTATGAGTGTTTGAACGCCTCATGGGTCAAAATGAAACTTGACCAGTGAAAAATACTAACTCACCTATATATGTTGATGAGTTTCATAACGAGTATGAACTTGCTTATGGATACTGATGAGCTTCATGAGGATAGTAAGTAGAGATTCCTCCATATAGCGGTGAACCACTACGTAATACTGATACATCGTGAAATAATATGACATATGTTTGCTTTTAAGTGATTGAATTAACTTTGTTAATAGTTTTCATTAGCATATCATGATAGAAATGAAAGAACATTTGTTTCAGCATGTTTCATACATTGTTATTGCCTTGAACTCATGTTGTTCATTGGTTCTAGATTGAGCAGTAAGGTGACTGCCTATCTCAAACCTAAAGATTTCATTTACTAGGTTTCGGCTTACCCTTTATTTTTCAGTTTGGATGGTCCCCTTGAACGTGGCCATGGAAGGGACAAGATTATATCGAATGCCATTTAACCTCGAGTTAGATGATGCTTTGATTAGTATTGGTGGTGTTGTTAACTCTGACCCTTTCCTCCGGGGTTATGTAATGTATTATATTTGTTTGAATATTATGTGATCATGGTAACTAGTATGTTTACATAATATAATGTATTATATTATGTAATGTATTGTATTGTATTGTATTTTTCTAGTATTGAGTTCACGTAAGTATATTATTTCAACTTGTGCAATCTCTTTATAAGGGACGGCGTGAACGTTTTGTCGTCATTTTGCATGACATTAATATTCAAAAGATAAATTTGAAAAGAAATGCGTTGCCCATGACGTTCTGGGGCTTCACAACACAATTGCCCGAGTGGTTTGGGACTTCAGAGGAGTGTTGATTTACGCCTTCTCGAGCTCTATTTGACGGCCAAAACCCTAGCTTTACTCGGGAAGAAACCCTTGACTGATGTGTACTTGGTGCAAAAGCGATTGAACTAGAAAGGGATTGTAGGGCGTCTATCAACTACTTATTAAGCGATAATCAAGATTCATAGGACAACGGGGCCTAGATCGACTATTACAAGATAGAGTTGGCCTGTTTTAGCTTTGTGCATGTAACTCATCGTTCAAGAAAGGCAACACAAGCTAGCAGATCGGGTGGCAAATATGCAGCAGAGAAAAGCACTCCTTTCTTAATTATCCCCTGAAACTTGTGTTGGATACTTTAATTTCTAATGTTCACAAACTTGTCTTGAGGTAATGAAATTTCAGCATTTTCGACCAAAATATAATAGTAATTTAAAATATAAGGAACTAAATCTCAATTGAAATCGTGTGACAACATCAATCCATCACCATGCACCGACAAATAGAATGCCCGACTCTGTTTATTGGACTGGAGCTATTGAATTGGAACTTATAATTTGACCTCCATCTAATAAAAGACTCAACTAGCCATCTGACACAAGAATATATACCCGTCTTAATTTGCTTGCCAATTATAGTATCATCAGCATGTCAATTTGTCAATATGTATATAGTTGATTGAGCTAATTGAGCGAGCCTATTGAACTAGCCATTTTTTTTATCGAAAGATAATTGTATTGATTGTTCAAATGAATACATGAGAAGTATATAAATTTTATAGCTAAGCAAAGCCTAAAATACTATAAAACAAATCAAAATCTAGAAAAACAATGATGATCGACAGAGCATTAGTAGGGTTAAGCAGACACTTGTTCCACAAGAACGGATCTGTCGAGCAAAATAATCAGTAGTTAGTCATTGGATCTCATATCGTGATCGGTGATGAGCACATACGGCATTGCCAATTGATTGTAAGTGCCTAGTTTCAGCTTTCCATACATCATTGTCGTACGAAAATAATAAAACAGATGGCGTAAGCACAGCTCTAACATCTTGAAGGACAAATCTTCATGCTTTTAGCGAGATGTTGAAAGTCCTACGATCACCATTCAAGTTAGAGGTACAGGATCTATACATAGATATAGCACAGGGGTATCGAATCTTCAATAGTATATTTTTTAAACTCTCATATCTAGATTGAGGGAGAATAGCTCTCAAATCTAGAATTGAATTAGAAGAGTTCAAACTCTCATATCTAAAATAAACTGGAAAAAGAGCTCTTGGATCTAAATCAAGAGAGAAGGGAAAACAAATAAAGATGAGAAAACACAAACAAAATCAACAAGAGAGGGAGGAAAGCGTGAGACTAGCTCAAAGTCTCCCCATGGCCGAACGTTGAAGAAGACAGTGGGACGAGAAGAGAGATGGAGACTAAGAAGCCTTTGTGACCGCGGGACACCTAACTCTTATCACTAAATCAATATTAAGCTTTTTCACTTTGTCAATTTGGCACTGAACTTATGTACGAAATTTAACGTAATTATTCCTTCCAATCCCGCCGAAACCTCTACTCTTGTGATCATCAGTCGTCCTATACGGCAACACATTGAGATGGACAATTTGCGGATCGCCATCAATGTGTAGCCCATGGTGGCTAACAATCGCCACATTAATGATTTCCGACGGTAGTTGGCAAAAGTGACTAACATTACAAGTTTGTAATGATATATGCAAGAATGCATTGACATAATCGAAAAATACAAAATCAAATTGGCATTCGCATAATAAATAGAATTAAAAATTGGATCGATCAATTTTCTCCTCGATCACGGTTGCAACTTGAGCATTGCAAGTGCCCAATAATTTCGGGCGACTCCATCAATGTTTGCTCGGTGGAACACGGGAATTCCGGTGGGATCAAAGGCGTCATCCAATCAGGACGTATCTCCGACGACGCGTCACGGGCGGTTTTTATCTATTTATTTATTTATTTTAGAGACACGTTTTCTTTTCCTTCCTTTTTTTGTTTTTTTTTTTAACGATAATTATACGCGAGAGGGGACTTTCATTTTCGGACAGGGGAAATAGCGGTTTCCTTGGAGTCACATGCGGTGTCCGAGGGCGGCGACAAGCGCGGTGGGGCCCGCGCTCACATGTGCTCTCGGAAAAGGCGACCGCTGCAGAGCCACCCACCCCATTTGTCAAATCGCCGGTTGAAGATCGACTCCGCGCGTGCGGAACACGACAAGGGAGTTAGGGAACTGAACATGGGGATTGTCCTCCTCCTTTTGTTTTTTTTTTTCTCTTCTTCTTTTTCTTTTTCCTATTTTATAAAATGAGGCGGTATTTTTTTTTTTTGGATGCATGAGAATGAGAGTGATGAGACTGTAGAAGTGGATTTTGGTTTTTTTTTCCTAAATATCCACTCATCATTTTTCATGTTTATTCTTTCAGAAAATATTTTTTTGGATTATTATTTGATGCATAATTTTAATTTTCTCGTGTTTAATTTTTGGATCTCTCATTTTTCTAATTTCCATTTTTTATAAGTTAATTTGAATTTTTAACACACGAGTAAATCTTGATATATCAAAACATGATTCCGCATAGATCCAATCTATTTTCTATAACGAAGTTAGCAACTTTTATTGTCACCTTGATTTTAATTCTCTTTAAATTTATATATGGAAGGAAGTATAGTAAATAAAAAGGAATGGCAGTTAGTTTACTCCAATAAACTTTATGACGAAGTAAGTTGATTAAGATCATCCCAATTATGCCAAACTTGAATTGAATGAAAGAATGAATTCTAGTTGTGGATTTGTTCGCCCAATAGAGAATTAAGACACTCACCAAAACGATATCATATCCTTTTTTATTTGGTGGTCCAATTTACTCATAATTGGATTTGTTCTCACGTAAGATCCCTCATAATTGACTCATTTCATTATCTAGATATACATATATAAATTCACCATGAAAAGCTCTTTAAATAAATGAATTTATTTATATGGAGTGCGATAAATTTTGAAAAACTAGAAAGAGGTTAAGCAAGCTACAGTATCAAAGAAAAAATTTGGTCGAAACAATATCAATCTTTTAGCATAATGAAAAGATCGTTGATATTGTGATTGAATCCTTTCAGTTCCGCGGCAAATCACATGTCAGTATTCTAGCATATGCAATATAGTAGTAGACTAGTGTTGGAGGTAGTTTAACGATAATAACTAAGCTCGCCTTAAATAGATGAACTTTCCCTTAAGTAGATGAGCTCGAGGTTTGCAATTTTCCCCGATTAATTCACACATGCCGGAGTTAAAATTTACGGTAAGTGAATCAAGCACGAAATTATCGACAATAGACAATGTAATAAAACGTTCAAGTGTTGTCTCATATAATTCACACATATAAGTTTGTTCTCATCTCTCTTTTCTCTTTTTTTTTTCTCCTCGTGAAAATTTCATAACCTTGCAATGAAATCGATATACATGGCTACACAGAAATCTCGTTATGAACGACAATTTCTATAATTCGGAGAGGAAATCAGTGAGTCGGTTTCTTCAAATCTATAGCTCGAACAAAGAAGATCAATATGCATATTTCTGTAAGTCTCGACGTATCATTCGGGAGGACGAGGAGTGGAGAAATAGCACAGAGATCAATTAAACGTTCCTCGAGAAGCTAGAGAGAGGAATCATTCTTATTACAAAAAGAAATGATGGGAAGAGGAATACAATGCGGAATAATTGTTAAAAAAGTCCTAAACATTTTGCAACTTTACCGATTCAGTCCTAAACATTTTTCTTTTACCAGTTCAGTCATAAACCTTCTAAATTCTTACCAATTTAGTCCAAAACCTTTTAAAATCTTGCCAATTTGACCTTTGAAATTTGAAGGTTTAGGATTAAATCGATAAGATTTCAAAATGTTTAAGACTAAATTAACAAAATAAAAATGTTTAGGACTGAATTGACAAAGTTACAAAATGTTTAGGACTGAATTGATAAAGTTATAAAATGTTTATGACTTTTTCGATAATTATCTCGAATACAGGTTGAGGTACCCCATCGATCCTCGGCTTGAAGGGGGACAAGGTCTTCGGGTCAATTTCAAAGGAGCCATCTGGTCTTTCTCATATAATTGGATTCGGCTTCGTTGCCTGCGTACACGACGTAAATGCATGTCCGAGCTTTGACGTTCTTGTCCCACTCCTACCTCCAGCGACACTTCTCCTCTTTCGGCCGATCAAAATTCAAAGCGGGGTCCCGTCGATCATGGAAAGATCGACATGATTTTCATCTTGACAAAGTGTTGATTCAATCATCAATACTTTAATATGGGCTACGCTTGTAATGATTACCCTGTTATCACAATCACTTTATTTAGACGACAAAGTGTTCTACAGAAAAAATAACACAAATGATTCACGAACTTTAATGTAATAATATAATTCATGAATTTTTAATTTGTTCAATATGATCTTTAAAAATAACCCAATGTGCAGTGTGTCTCTGAAATTTTAATTTATTTAATATGGACCGTGAACTTTTGGTACATGTTGATCTTTAAAATATATGGAAATATTAAGTTTTGTTCTTAAAGTTGAATTAATGAAAAGACAACATTAAACATTTCCATTTAGTCCAATGAGCGAGATTACATTACACATAAGGTCAAAGTAAAAGAACCATTCATATCGTTATCCCTAATTTATATGATGATGACATGGTGCAATTGACGAGTAATCATCATTTTAAATGTTTAAGACATATTGCATGTATTGCACCAACTAAGACATGATCCACAGCACGCTGGCAAGAGCGATCAGTTGATTGCACTATTAGCATTATCAAGTGATGTAACTAGCGCATACGATACTTTTTTTCTTCTCTCTTTCTAGTCAGTCCTTATGCTATATGAACCAATATTATATTCGTCCATTACATGGCGTGAAATTTTCATTTGTGTAAAATTGGAGTATGTAATATCCTTCTGTTAAAAACGACAATGAAATGCTAACATAAACTGCCACATCAGTACTATGTGCTCATTGATTAGATCAACAAGTGATAACATGGTTTTTTTTTCTTTTATCCTGAATGGACCAAAGTAATATAACACCTCAAACCCTACAGAGAGAGAGAGAGAGAGGGAGAGAGAGAGAGAGAGAGAGAGAGAGAGGAGAGAGTAAGAAAGTTGTAGGGGAAGTGGCAAAGGCGACATCGGCAAGGCTCCCAAGGGTTTTCCAACCTTTGATGACGATAACGCATTCATTATTTCCATCCAACGATGGGTAACTGTGTTGATTGAGAGCCTCTTTCTTATTGCCGAGATCGAAAGTTTGAAACCCGTAATTACTAACGTCTCAAGTAGGAGGTTATGGTATTGGAGTTATGTGCTAATCTCTTCCGAAAAATAGAAGTCCGATCCTTCGGTGTCGTTCAGGCACGGGAGATCCGTGATGGAGTTTTCGGTCATTAAAAAAAAATGCATTCATCACTTCCTCTGGTCCAAGTTTATGTGGTCGCACGAGAGAGAGAGACATTGAAAAATTTTTGTTGAGGTTTCGATTGGAGTTGTCGATCCCAAGCCAACACTTGTTGGGGTGGCGTGACCCTAATCTATCTATCTTTGCACGATCCACACCTTGCCACCATCGTTAGGTCCCCCACCACGTTATGACCATTCCATAGCGATCACAATTGTCAAGGCCTACAAAGTCCACTTGTTAATTCATTTTTAATTTTTTCCCTTACTCTGTATTTTAATATATTAATTTATGAAAGATATTTTTAATCATTTTAAATATGCTAATTAAGTTTTTGTATTGTTTTGACTGTTATGAAACACCCAAGATCTTCTTCTTCTTCTTCTTTTTCCCACTAAAAGACACGTAGATTGTGAAAATAGCGACAAACTTTATGGGCATATATTAGCATTTCCTTTAGTTTCTTTTTACAGCAGGACCAATTCGAACAAAACAAATAAGATTCAAAGATCACACTGGCAAAAAAAGAAAAAAAGACAGCATAATAACGATTTTGATTAAATTGAAAACCACTAGGACTTGATGTGTAATTAACCTTAAAAAGTTTGTAAAATCATTCACTCCTATGAAAGAGAAAATGACTTATCATTATTGTAGTCAACCTGAATTTTACTTCATTTTCTAAGATATATATTGTCTAATCCTCATCTACACTCATAATGGTGATCTATCCACTATAGAATAAACGTGTGGACTTTCTAGACGTTTCCTGATCTTACTTAATGAAGTATTTAGAAATGTCTTAATTTGTGTGAATGACGGGAGTTCATGAAAATATTTGATAAGGAAGAGTTTCATTAATTGTAAACCTAGTGCCCCCCCCCCCCCCTAAAGTTAAAATGATACAGAAGGAATAGATAGGGTTGCATGGTCCAAGCAACTCCATCTTCAATCGCTTTCTTTTGCTTGATTGTGTAAATTATTTGAGAGCGATGTAACATTGAATTTAATAACTAATCTCGAGCCCAACATGAGATATCAATGTATTTATTGCTCCATTTGTTTCATGAAAATAACTTATATGAAAATATTTTTCGAATTTTCTTGCGTTTGTTTCACGGAAAATAAAATAGTCAATAAAAATATATATTCCACCAACGGAAATAACACCTTCAGAAGTGGAAAAATGTTTTCCATTTTTTTAAAGTGGAAAACATGTTTCGTTTTCTTTATTTAACTTTAAATATCGTGGCCTCTAATAGTATGTTTCGATAAACGAACACCATAAAATATTATCATTTTCCTGAAAAATGAATTTTTCAGAAATACTATATTTTCCATGAAACAAACGCAGCCTTAGTTGCTTATCTATTAAATATTTCCCGTGCATTTTTTTTAGTAATATTGTACCATGTATTGTGCACTGCTCAGGCTCATGCTCCAGTATATTTGCAAAAGAAGAGCGAATGGTACTTCTTTGTAAAATCAATTGTATTTTTCTTTCATAATATGTGGTTCAATGACATATTTTTTAGGTCATACTTTTCTCCGGAAACTCCCTCTTACTGCACATTTTAATTAGTTCTTGACAAGCATAAACATCACCTAGATTTAATTTTGACTGAGTTTACACTCTGGCCATATCCATAGTTCATAATAATTAAGTACAGCTATGATTGGAATGAGTTTCCTCCACCCTAGACAGGAAGAAAATGTTGCTCTAATTTCAAGTGTCACTTACATTTAGTCTTTTTTATCGTTTAAAGTAGAACTCGATTCTATTTGTTTTAATTAATTATCAAGCATTATTCAAATTTTAATATTTAGGGAGAAAAGTTGTCAAATGATAAACCACCAAAGGTGCATTTGTTTCAATGAAATCTTTTTTAATGCTCGTTTCTTCGCCTTCATATCGATACTCAATAATT
The DNA here is from genome assembly GCA_030064385.1 of Melaleuca quinquenervia. NCBI lineage: Eukaryota > Viridiplantae > Streptophyta > Magnoliopsida > Myrtales > Myrtaceae > Melaleuca > Melaleuca quinquenervia. The sequence goes on from CM057720.1 coordinate 12,813,674, forward strand.
CCAATGAGATCCAAACATCCAAAAAAGTTTTCAATAACACTTTTTCAGCATACCAACAAACAAATGAAAAGTGATCATTTTCCTTGAAAAATGATCTTCACGAATTTTTTTTTTCTCGCTTTATCGTGAAACTTAACGTGAAACAAACAAACCATTAGTTAAAACCTCGCGTATTCCTCTGTAAAACTTTCAACATTAAAGAATGGAACACTTTTCCTATTCTTTTAAGGTAATTTGAGCCCAAAACATTAATAGCCAACCTTAGGAGTCATTTGCTATGGTCCGAGCATGCGCCTTTTTAAACAAATCTGGGGATACTTTCTCAAGTTTCATGCGAACATCCCATAGTCCCATTCACTAAAATCTCTTTCCATATGATGAGCATGATCAGCACATTGCTAAGGATTGATCATCGGTTGCACACTTTTGAGTAATCTCAAGATGAAGTTTTATGAATGATTGATGCAAAAGACTCAATAGACTCGAAGAGCATGCATAGAAACAATGAAATCAAGACGTAAATTCTTTATAAGACACGATGTTGCCATCAATATTTAAATATATCTCAACAATTTATTTAAAGGAGATTTTTAGGATTGAGATTTGTTGAGATGCCGAGAGGAGAGAAGCACAGTAGAGGGTAGAGGATCCCCCACATCCTTGACATTGACATCGACATGTCTATTGGGATTGCATGCTAGACTACTTCTTAAAATTGACACGTCTTTAAGACAAGGTGAAAATGTTGTAAATGGCAATCCCTTAGGTTTTGTCATTGTTGGTAAATGGGCTTTCCGTAGGCGCCTATTGGGGACTGCTCAATTTTAGTCTAATTGATCTAATGTATCTAGGGTTAAGCGAAGTAGTCTAGAGGTATTCTGTATGTCTAAAGTGTGCAAGTAATTGTAAGACAATGAAACTCACCATTCTCACTCTATAACTGCTCCCTAACTTAGAAAGAAAAGGATCCGGAGAGGCCGTTCGATTTTTGAATCGAACGGCCTACCTTTTTTAGGAGGCAAAAGGTTTGACCTGTTTTTTTAATAAAAAAAATAGTTTCGAAAGAAAAACTCTAGATTCCAAATTATAGTTCTCCTTTGAATTTCTAAAGTTAAAAGAGGCATTTATGCAATATATGCTGGTGGATCTACCGCACGCTTCTGATAGCTATAAATCAATATATTGTCTCGGTGAAACAATCATAAATTTCTCAAAATCTTGTTAATTTTACTCTTAATTCTTGATGATTATGTGGATCTATTCACTTGCATGGGCATGAACGCGCACCTTGTGACTCGAATTGACAATCACCTTTAATGATTAAAGCTCAATATCTTTATAACGTTTCCAAGAACAGCATCCTCTTAAAAGAATGGAAGAAATATTGGTCACGACTTTTAGGTGACCTTTTAACGACGTAATAGGCGGAGTGAAGAATGTGGACCGCAATCCCTTCTTTTTATAAAAGGATGATATCAATTTTACCACAATGAGGAGTCATGTTAAGGAAAAGGTTAGTGCTGAAATCTCACGACATAATCATTGCACAATGAAAAGAGCATGAACTAGTACAATAATGAGACCTCCCGCATAGTTTGCCTCAGAATTAAATGGGTACAAGAAAAAAAAATGACTTTTTAACAAAATATTGATGTGTACTCGGAAAATTTCGCCAGAAGTCATGAAAAAAAATTAAGGGCTATGATTGATTTCTCAATTTTCTTGATTCCAATTAAGTCCTAATTTTTTTCTCAGACCAAAACCATTCAATTAATGTATTAAATTCTAAATTATCACATAAAGGTGAAACCAAGGGTTCGATATATATTTTCAAAGTCCAAATTAAAGTCGGCACACAGGCATGTCTAGATTGCCATGTAGACATCTCGCGAGTGATTGCCTTATGTCTACTGAATTTAATTTTAGAGCAACAATTGTAAATCAAATTCTAAATTTTTTGTAGGAATGCAAATGCGCCATGCACCTTTTTATTAGTTCAATTAAGTCATACACCTTTACCAAAAAGTACAATCAAATATTAAAACTTTCAATTAATTCAAAGAAATTCTATTCATTTACTAAATTTTGTGATTGGAAGGTAAGTGAAATTTAAGGGAGAGACATGATTAATTTTTACGTGATACAAAACAATTTTAGGACTATTCATCAAAATTTATAATTTGATGAATTTGATTGCACTTCTCGAAAAATCCCAAATTGATATGCCCAAGCTACTTTTACTACAAATTAAATTTTTTGTGCTAAAGAAAATCTTAAACTATGTCACTTTTTCGCAGGCTAATTTCCACATCACAAAAAGTCTCAAATCTATAAATCCACATTACATCTACTCCAACAAAATTTTTGTGTTACCAAAAAAATTTAAATCGAAAACACTTGTCTCACATTTACCCCGAGCTATTACAAAAAAAAAAAATTCAAATCACCAAAACTAGGGATATCCCAATCTAGTAATTTTTGCGATCTGGGACTTTTTGTAAGGTGAAGATTAATTCAGGATAAGCAGTGTATGAACATATCACTTTGTAATATTTTCGCGACACGAAAATTAATTCGAGATAAATAGAATACGGACGTATCGGTTTAGTATTTCCCGTAACGTGAAGAATTAATCCGGAACTGATATGATATTTTGCACGAACCTCCAAAAGTTAAACAGGATCGCTCTCCGAGGGGCATCCTCGTAATTCCACCCCAATCCCCCGACAGCATACCGCGGGAAACTTTGCCGTTGCGCGTATTAAATTCCCCCTTTTATCGAGAGAAGCCATCGGTTTTTTTTTTTATAATCTCGGCGAGCAAAGCGAAGAGCGCGTCGCTTTTTAATTTTTTTATTCGTACGTGAATTTCCGCCATTTTTTTCCTTTGTTATTTGGGGAGAGGAGGAGGGAAAAAAAGGGGAAATTCCAAGAGATGTGAGAAAATGGTTCACATGGTGGACTCCTCTTTGGGAAAGAGATAGAGAGAGAGAGAGAGAGAGAGAAAAAGGAGGAGAGAGAAGAACAATGGCGTCCTTGTCCGATCTCCAGTGCGACAGCGAAAACCCTAACCACCCTCGCCTTTTACTCCCCTCTTCACTCACACTCTCACTCAAGCTCGCAGATGCTCTCCCGCTTTAGCTCTCCCCTCTGAACCACCACCGTCACCACCACCAGCAGCTGCTCGGGCGGGAAGGAGAGGTAATGCCGGTCGCCGCCCGCTCGATCCATTCGCCCGTGCGGCCGAGCGGAATCAGGCTGGTGTCGCCGTGAACGAGCTGCGATCGGGGAGCGAGGCTTCGGGTTCCGCGGCGTTGATCGGGGGGATCGGTTTGGAGCATCGGGGTCGGCGGATCAATGTGAGTGGAGTGCTCGTTCGTTTGAACCGTTTCGTGCGCGCGCGGTCTTTGATCGTCTCGGCGGACGCGGATGCACTTGCTCGTTCATTCAAATCTTTTTACTGCTTGATTATTTTGCCTTCGGATTCTCCATTTTTTTGTTCTTGTTTTCGTCTGTGGGGTGGAAAACAGTGCGATTCGGCGATGGCGGAAACTCCTTCGCGAGTGCTCTCGTGCTAGAAATTTGTCGTCTTCCGATCCGACGTTCGCTTGTGACTGCTTCGCGATCAGTGGGAAGCAGTAAACTGCGTTTCGTTGAGTTTTTCACATTTGATCTCTTCTCTTAGTGAGTTGTTCTCATCGTCCGGACAGCTTTCGTCTTCTTTTTGCTCCTCTGTATCATATTCCTCGCGTGTCCAGTAATCGGAGCTCTACGTTCTTTTTACTTTTTTTAACTACTTTCCGTGAGCATCTACACTGTTAAGTAATGTCGGCTACCCGAATGAGTTTTGACTCTGACTTGAGTGGCTATTCTTGTGCTTCCTCTTGGTGCTGAGAATATTTGATCGGATTGGCTTTACTTTTGCAGTTTTTATTTGTAGTTCCTTTCCACGCCATTTGTACTCGATTTGCTGGTTCTTCGCATGTGCTGATTCTGGATTTTGCTCGAATGAAATTGTGAATATCTCGGTTGAGCTCCTTCTGTCGAGATTCTTCGCTCTGGGTGTGACACTTCTTTCTGGTTGATGCTTGCTTCTCCAAGAATTAGTAGAGCCTCGTAAACTTGAAGGAAACAGTGGTGGTTTCTGAGCACAAACTGTTTTTATTGTTGGCTGTGTTTCTCGTGCTGTCATTTGATTACTTGATATCTTGACTGTATTAATTGGTTTGCTACTCTTTAAATCAGATTTTGAGGTGCCCAAGTTGGCAATAAGCAATAACTACGAGAATGGGAGCTTTGGAGTTTGCACTTAGGACTATCTTGTGGTCTTCTCTACTAATTATTGCAAAGGCAGAAGTTTATATTGTGACTATTGAAGGAGAGCCTGTCATAAGTTACAAAGGTGGTGTCAATGGTTTTGAAGCAACTGCGGTTGAGTCTGATGAGAAGATTGATACTACAAGGTACTCTTTATCTTACCAGCACTTGTTGTGTTTCTCGGAATGTGCATCCGGCATTTGACAACAATTTCCTCTCTAATTTGTTTTCTTGACTTAAGGATGATCATTGTTATAGCATGGTTTAGAAGTTCATGATGTGCATAATTAACTAATTTTCCCCTGAATTTGGTTGATATGGACGTTGTTGACTATTAAGTGAATAACTTGTCAACTTTGTCGACATCATATAAGTAATTGACTCTAAATAGCAATCAGCATTTAACAATGGCAAGCTCGTTAGAAGGCAAAGAAACCAACAATGTATCTTCAAAGTCTAACTTAGATATATTGCTAGATCTGGTTTTCATTTAATGTGCACGTATCAGATTGGTTAACCAGTATGGAGAGAATATGGAAGATAACAAAACCTTATGAGTAGTTTGTTGTTTTGGGAAAGTTTGCATCTGTGAACCCAAGTTGTTGCATGTTATCTCATGTATGGCCATTTGAAGTGGTGTGTAACCTTGCTTTTTTGTGCACTCTTGAGCATTACCTGTCAATGTTACTATTTCCTAGCCATATATTTAGGAGCTTCTCATTAGCCAATAGATATCCGTTTGTGCCATAGGCAAAGTGCAGTCAGAATTGGTCTCTGTTATAATTGGTTTGACGGTTTCTTGTGCAGTCTCAGTTGTTGTCTTGGCATTGCATTTCTCTACCATCAAGCATAGTTTAAACAGAGCTTTGTGGAATTAGCAGCGACTTTAAATGATCTTTTCTGGTGTTAATTGCTACATTGTGATGAGCCAATATATTAAATACGTGATCATTAAGTTGTTATGGTGTGGTTGGCAAATATTCTGCATTGTGTCGCCATTAGGCCGTGCACTGACACAGATGTTGTCAATCAAACAAAAGAGGAGAAAGATAAACTCAATTACTCATTGGTAATGCTTGCAAGATGTACCTCAATTCATTCCTTCATTAGCAGAATGTCATTCACCCTTCTATTACATGCCTAGCCTCATGCTCAGATGAACATGTTGGTTGCTGCTGTTGAATTGCCTTTTTCAACTCCTTCGCTAATGATATGGGTTATCATCCAGTGGATTGGTTACATCTTATGCTGAACACCTTGAGAAGAAACATGATATGCTTCTTGGGATGCTATTTGATCGAGGAACCTATCAGAAAATCTACAGCTATCGCCATCTGATAAATGGTTTTGCTGTTCACATTTCTCCTGAACAGGTGAAACCAAGTATCCAAGCTCCCTTATTTATCTGTCTCTGACTTTGAGGATCATCCCTTTGTTTTTGCGTATGATGGACTTATGCCCTTCCAATATATTAGTAGGCAGAAATCCTACGACGTGCCCCTGGTGTGAAATCCGTGCAGAGAGATTGGAAGGTGAAGAGACTTACAACTCACACTCCACAGTTTCTGGGACTTCCTACTGGAGTATGGCCCACAGGAGGAGGGCATGCCAAGGCTGGAGAGGACATTGTGATTGGCTTTGTGGACTCAGGCATTTATCCTCATCATCCCAGCTTCTCTTCACGCCCAGAACCTTATGGTCCACTACCTAAGTACAGAGGGAAGTGTGAAGTTGATCCTGACACGAAAAGGTCTTTCTGCAATGGGAAGATTATAGGGGCTCAACATTTTGCCAAGGCGGCCATAGCAGCTGGGGCATTTAATCCTTCCGTTGATTTTGCTTCTCCCTTGGATGGCGATGGACATGGAAGGTTAGGTCTTGTAACATTTTCAAATTGACTTTTAGCAAGCTCTAGTTCTGTATAATCTAGATCATTTATATGCTCATTTTAGCAACTCCTGATGAGCAGATTTTATTTTTTTGAGATATGGGAGATAAAACCAGTGTTTGCATGTCATATATTCTGTGTATCTGTATTTTCTTAGTTTGTCTTCAATGCATTACAGCTAATATTTATTAATGTGCTTGATTCATTTCTCTACTACATGTATATCCCAAGATGAGGTTGAAAGATTTGGCCCCACTGCAGCATGCAAACACATCTGACAAAGGTCTCATCAGTTGCTGTTTTAGTCCTTAAAAATAATGAGAGTTTACGAGTTGACTGATAGAATTTCACAGTGACAAGAACAACATGCTGACTAGATTGAGTTGATGATAGTTCCGTCATGCACGCTGATTAAAAGAGGGCACTGTATGGTGGAACCTAGGCACAATAATTAATGTGCTAATTTACAGAACTGCTTCTCCTTCTCAATGGTATGCTTGGGGTAATAATTTGATTAACCGCCATGTGACTTTTATAATAGGGAAGGAAGATATTGTCCTGAAGGGGACAAGCTCAACCTTGTTGATCAGTACTTAAATCCTAAAAACAGCTCAGATGCTCCACCACAATAGTTATTAAGAAGAAAACAGTTGCAAAAATATCATTCTGTTCACCATGTCCTTGATGAGTTTCGCAACATTGTCTGCTGATTGTCTCCTTTAAATATCATGAATAAGTCAAAAACTCTGTAAACCTTGCATGATAAAGATGGCTAATGGAGTGGCCGTACAACCAATCTGCAATCTCACCAACCATGTTGTCTTGACATTTAGAAATAAGAGTTGTTCATATTGGTCAATGCTGTTTAATTTAATCATGGAAAGTTTGGTTTAGGCAATGTTGTTATTTATTTCATTTTTTCTTTTGTTTATGGATGCATCTGAATCAGATGGGAGCTTCATCTGTAATATATCAAGATGAAGGGAGTTGCCCCTTCTGTGTTTTGACTTGTATCTCTTTAGATTGTGCTAATCCTGACTGGCAATGAGTTGTCTCATAGTTCAACATAAGAGCAATACCATTTCCTTCATAAAAAATTGATTATTTTTGCTGCTTTATACGTTCGCTGCTTATACATACATATATTTACATGATAAATGCCACTATAAGTGGAGCTAAAGGATTTGTATTCCTTTTTCCAAGCTCTTTTTTGTTAAGTAAAATAACAATACTTATTCTGTCTCCATGCACTCCCTTTAATGGTTTTTTTTTTTCCCTCGTGGAATTTTATTTCTGTGGCTTTTTTAAATGATTTGAATACCAGTCACACAGCTGCCATTGCTGCCGGTAACAATGGAATACCTGTGAGAATGCGTGGACATGAATTTGGGAAAGCAAGTGGGATGGCTCCTCGAGCTAGGTAGGCTTCCTCAACTTCAGCAATGTTAGTCAGCTCTTCTGACAGTAATTAATCTCTGAAACATGTTGTGTACAGGATTGCTGTTTACAAGGCTCTTTACCGACTTTTTGGAGGTTTTGTGGCTGATGTGGTTGCAGCAATTGATCAGGTATCAATGTATATGACCCACTCAAGAGTGCTGCGAATTCTTATTGTTTGGCTTGCATTTCTCGACTCTCCCATTATGTAGATAAAGTGCTCTTGTAATTTAGATTTCTAAATTTGAAACCAACTAGATGAAAACATCACATCCTTTGTTTTCATTTCTCGTTTAAACACTCTCTCAGGCACATGGACTTTGGTTCAGACTTAAAGATTGTGGAATTTACCTCGCAAAATTAACATGTACTTAAAGTGTTGATTTCTTAACTAACTTTTCTACCACAGAAGATGAGTTATCCTCTCGTCCTGACCACAAGGATGCTGTCTTTTGCTTTCTGAAAACATCTGGAGAACCTCACTGCTTAATGAGATGGATGATTCTCCTCATCATAACACCTAAATATTGCATATATCTAGAAAGCTCATCGATTCCTTCAACTCAGTTATGCTTGTCAACGAATTTTGCTAGTATTCTGAAGGAAGAATGTACTTACCCAACTTCTCCTACAGGCTGTTTATGATGGGGTGGATATACTCAGTCTCTCAGTTGGACCAAATAGCCCACCAACAAACACCAAAACTACATTTTTGAACCCTTTTGATGCCACACTTCTGTCGGCTGTCAAAGCAGGTGTCTTTGTCGCTCAGGCAGCAGGAAATGGAGGGCCTTTTCCTAAAACTTTGGTATCCTATAGCCCATGGATAACATCTGTTGCGGCTGCAATTGATGACCGGAGATACAAAAACCATCTTACGTTGGGAAATGGGAAAATGTTGCCAGGCATTGGATTATCACGTGAGTTTTAAGCTTGACTATTTAACTTTATTACATCTGTCATTGGTAGACTGTAGTTCATTGGCAGTGTGGTCATTTAATTGGTGCTTAGCGAAAGTATTGAGCCATTTTGATCTTTTCTGATTCTGAGGGTATGTCAATGTGAATAAATTTTCTTTTCCTTCTTTTCCTGTTCTGGATAATTGGTATCAGTCATGAATTTGTGTTATAAAGATGTGACAACCAGCAAACCAGGCTGTTGGATGAAAATGTATATTTGGTTTCTGGACAAAACTATGCTTCTGGAAGAATGTGAGCGACTATCTATGAAGAACTATATTTATTCAACAAGCCTGTTGGAACATGTTTATGATGCCCCATTCATCTGTGTTTGTGCTTCCTGTAGCATAGTACCGTGTTCAATCTGCTTGAACTTCAGTGGTTTTACCAGTTTGTCCTTCATTTAACATTTTTCTGAGGTTTCCTGGGGATTATGTGCTGTTTCTGACTGAGCATGAGTCTGCTAGTGGTTTTTGTTGGATTCATATATTTACGCACTGGTTGATGTAGGTAATTATATTTAACACTTATCAAATGATAGGGGATATTGAGTGTGCAGAACTTCTTTCCTTTTCTTGGTTGAGGAGTTTTTTCCCCATTTTGTTGACATTTAATTTCATTTCATGAGAGCAGCCTCTACACAGCCAAATCGGACATTCACCTTGGTTGCGGCAAATGATGTACTGCTGGATTCTTCCGTGATGAAGTACAGCCCCTCTGATTGCCAGAGACCAGAAGTTTTGAACAAGAACTTAGTCCAGGGAAACATTCTTCTCTGTGGCTATTCCTTCAACTTTGTCACAGGGACAGCATCGATCAAGAAAGTTTCGGAAACGGCCAAGAGCCTTGGTGCAATTGGCTTTGTTCTTGTTGTTGAGAATGTTTCTCCAGGAGCCAAGTTTGATCCGGTCCCTGTTGGTATTCCAGGGATTCTTATCACAGATGTCAGCAGATCAATGGTAATAGTTGTTTCTTGTCCAATCCTGTTTGTGACTTGTATTGCTGTAGGAGTTGTTTATATGATCATCCTCGCCATCTTTTTTTGGGCTCTCTTATCGTCTTCGCTTCTGTCAGATTTTTTCTGCATCACTTTGCTAATGCATATTTCTGTCAAATAGGACCTTATAGATTATTACAACGTCTCTACCACTAGAGACTGGACTGGACGAGTGAAGAGCTTTAAAGCTATAGGCAGCATAGGGTATGGCTTGATGCCTATACTCCACAAATCTGCACCACAGGTGGCATTGTTCTCTGCTAGAGGACCCAATGTAAAAGATTTCAGCTTCCGAGATGCAGATCTTCTTAAACCAGATATTTTGGCTCCTGGTTCTCTCATTTGGGCTGCCTGGTCACCTAATGGGACGGATGAGCCTAATTATGTTGGTAATGACAAATAAGTCTCATTAGTTTTCTCATCAGCTTTTAAAACCATAGAACTCTTTTTGTCAGTATAATGTCCAAAACAAGAATGGTAATTGTTATCTGCTTTTCATTTACCTGGTCTACGGAGCCAGCTTCTAACATAGCTTTGAGAATTAAACCAGAAGTAAAAATTAGAAGACTCTTGAGGATTTTGTGAAAGATAGTTCACTAGTTGCTAGTTGTTAGAAATCAAATCACAGTGTCGTTCATATAAATTGTTGTGCATAGGGGAAAAAAATTGAATACTCATAGTCAACACATTCTTTGAGCAGGTGAAGGATTTGCCATGATCTCAGGAACTAGTATGGCTGCTCCACACATAGCGGGAATTGCTGCTCTTGTAAAGCAGAAGCATCCTCACTGGAGCCCAGCTTCCATAAAATCTGCTCTAATGACAACATCGACAAAACTGGACAGAGCAGGTAGACCTCTTCAGGCACAACAATACTCTGAGACAGAAGCCATGAAGCTAGTGACTGCAACGCCTTTTGATTATGGGAGTGGTCATGTTAATCCTAGAGCTGCTTTAGACCCAGGACTTGTCTTTGACGCAGGTTATTTATCCTCCCCTTCTTCTATCCTTAGTCACAAGTGTTATAAATGTTTTTCATAGAAACTGGTTTAAGTGCTTTCAGTTTGCTTTCACTTTGATTAGAAAACGTTTGATTCGTAATGTGAAATATTTCTAGTCTTTTGTTTTTTTTTTTTTTTGGGATACAGACCATGAGTTGTCTGGTCTCTCAGCAAGCAGATGGCTTTCCTCCAAATGTTTCTCTAGGAGCTTATCTAAGTTGCGTAAGGGTGAAGTATTTAGACATTCTCTAGGACTTTGACTCATTTGCCAAGTGAGCCCCTATGCTTTCTATCTGTCAAAAGAAGTTCCTTTGCTTCTTGTGTCAGTGAAAGCAGCCTGTTTTGTCCAATCTATTGGAGTTTCTGAGTGATGTGGATCCTTTACAGTATGAAACTTTAAATATTCATGTGTACTTTGACCACAATTTTTTATTTATCCTATACATGTAGAAAACTTTAGGAAAGTGATGATGGAATGAAGTAAAATGAACCAGACACAGTATGGTGAAGGGTTTATGATCCATTATGACATGCTACCGTAACAAGTTCTACTGAAGGGATCTTGTGGTTAAGATGCAAGTGACTAAAGTACATGTTGTGTATGTATGGATAGTTCGCTGTCGTAGTCGTTCATACTACTGAGTGGGTGATTCCTATGCTTCTCGGTACGAGATGTCTGATTTCTGGTTTGATCCTTGGCAGGTTACAATGATTATTTGGGATTCTTGTGCACGACTCCTGGTATTGATACTCATGAGATCAAGAACTACACAAACTCGCCATGCAACTATTCCATGGGCCACCCATCAAATCTCAACTCCCCATCCATCACTGTTGCCCACTTGGTTCGGACTCAAACCATCACTCGCACAGTCACGAATGTTGCTCAGCAAGAGACATATGTCATTACGACCAGAATGGATCCGTCTGTCGCTCTTGAAGCCAGCCCTTCAGCAATGACATTAAGACCAGGTGCGTCACGGAAATTTACGGTTACTCTCACTGCCAGGTCTGTGACCGGAACATACAGTTTTGGGGAGATTTTGATGAAAGGAAGTCGAGGGCACAAGGTGAGGATCCCGGTGGTGGCGATGGGATACCGGCGATAGACAGTTCGAGAGTATAGTTGCCTCGATTAAAGTGTTGTGGTTGTGATATTCTTTTTTTTGTTGATGGGAATAAGTAGTACTGAGCTAGGTATAATATGCTTTATATATATGTATAAATGCGAATGGTGTAAAATAACTTTGTACGTGGGGGAGACTCCTAGTCTCTTCCGACTTCTGCTCATTTGTTTAGTAATCTGATATTATAGTTTACACTCTTCTAACGTGTATGAAGTGAATCCTCTGTGTGCGAGACGACCGTGATTCTTTCTTAGATTTATCTGTCTCTATTTGCTAATCGATTCTACACGATATGTAACTGATCATTCATCTGCATCATTCGCTCACTTCCGAAGTTGAACGACGGAAGTGAACCCCGATAAGAGCTCATCCCCCTGGAATCCCTTGATGCGAGAACGGAGTGGAAAGTCCATTTCGTCGCAAGTATAATCTTCATTGAACCGTCGAGTCTCTCGGTATAATCTTCCTTGAACCGTCGAGTCTCTCGGGGGACAGCTCAATCGGCATAGTCCAAACACGACGAGCTGAATTGATCACTTGGTTCGTGACACAAATTATTCACGTAACCTCGGGTTACCAAACGGATGAGGGCGATGATCTTGTCTGCAACGAGTTCTTACCTCTGAACATGAACGCAACTTGGGCTGCCTATGAGGGTTTTCTCGCCCATGTTCGGCATCGTTATAGCTGACATGATAAAGGAATCCATCGGAGGACGCTGAAGTTCCTGTACTCGTTTTCTGGGCAGTCTTTAAGTAGGCGTGACGATTGTTTTGGCCAGACCATATCCATACTTCTAGATGGACTCAAGCTAAAGAAGAAAAAGCAACAGGAAATGATGAAGAGTTAAAATCGGCATTTACAAGTAGAAAGATTAATTGACTGTAATTAAAACGCTGCCAATTATACGGTCATGGCCTACCGATAATGTTGCATTTCTATGTTCGGAAAGAAATTACAAATATTTGGCATTGTCAAATACACAAAAAATCAGTGCTTGAATTATCGGCTCTGATTTCTCAAGTTTTATCAGATAGGCCTGAAGGCGCATGAGTGGGTGCATTCACGCAAAGATCAAATTGGGCTCCTCCGATAGCGGGGCGGGCGTGGCCTCGAATTCAAGATTACTTTGAGTTGGAGACATCATTCGATGAGGAACTTATCACATACGATCAATCGCTTACCCATATAACTTTCTCGAAATATTATCGCATTGGGGTGTGTTTATTTTGTGAAACATGAATGATTTACAAAAAAAATATTATCTAAATATGGAGATCCATCAAAAACCAGCTCAAGATGATTTTAATTAGCAACAAAACTACGTTTGCGCTTAGGAAATGAGAACTGCTCTAGATTTTATCAATTTACTGCTGCATAGATTGAAATTTCAAAATTGCGATATCTTGATGAGTTAAATTCGTCATCGCTTTCGACTAGAAGCAACTAATTAACTACCTTTTCCTCACACTTTATCTTTTTAACACACACACACATATATGTAAAGCTTATGAAAAAGCTTTGAGGAAACTGAACTTGAAAAAGCCGAGGAAAGAGAGTTATGCCGAGAATACACAACGCAGAACCACACGACACGCTACGAAGAATGCCCCATGAATCTTTGTCGTCCTTTCCACAACCAAACCATGTCTTCCCCAGTTTCACAGTCTAGGGTTGAACCGCCCCGAAACCTCGAGAAGCACCAACGATTTTGACGCAACTCTTCACCATTTTGTAAACGAAATGAGAGCTCGAAATCAACGCGGATATATCTCGGCTGCATCTTAAACTTGGAATGGTAGGGGCCGCGCGAACGCAGGCCCCCTCTGCCACAAATTATGACGTAGGCTCAGCCGCTATGTGCTGACCTTAGGCGAGCGCCCCTCCGGGGTGCAATGGAGGTCGCCAACCTAGGCCATGAGGCCTTCTTGATCGTCCATCGACCCCGTCCAGGTAAGTATGTTGCATTTGCCTCCGCGGCGGTCTCTTGTGCTCCGTCCATTTCCACTCTTCTGCTTCTTTCCCCCCATGTGGGACTTCCGAACGGACCTTTCAACTGAGCCAAGAGCCTGGTGTGTCCTACTGGTGAACGGCCGTCTATTTTTAGGACTCCTCGAAGCTTTTCAAACAATATTGAAGTCCACAACGTGAGTATGATTCGACCGATGCCTTGTTTCTTCCTTGAGACGGGTACAGACTGTGGATCTCCGAGGTCTGATCTTTCAAGTCTTCTTTGCCTCCAGAGCGAGCACGTAATATCGACACACCGACAACTCTGCCTTTTCTTCTTCTTTTTTCCAATGTGTTTGCTTCCACTCGTCACGAAATCGGGGTATTGGTAGACTCGTCCGGAACTCCGACTGAATCCCGCGCCAACATTCGCCCGGCGGCCATACTCCATTGAACATGCCAGCACCATACATACCCTTTCATAGTGCCTTCTTCTCAACGGGCTTGGCCTTTGATACATTTTTGGTTATGCTGAAATGCTTTGTTGTTGCTCAACAGTTCTGTATCTGTTACTAAAAGTATGTTGCTTGGGCTTTATTTGTTGGTTAAATGTTTTACCAAAGCTAATTTATATAAAATGTGCCCAGTTGTTGCCTGAGCCCATAATGAGATTAGTATCAATTATAGAGCCGTGGTTTGCTCAGTCCTTTTTAACCTTCCAAATTCCTCAAACAAGGCATAGGATGTGAAGATTTTGGGCTACACTGAGTTGGTATTATCTTTTGGCCAAGATGTATATGTTTTTGGTAGAGTTGATCTTTGGAAAAAGACATTGTTGGTGGGATAATTATGTTAGAAGTTGTGCTCTAAAATGTTGTAAATTAATCTTCTGGGCTCTATGGTCACTTTCAGTTTTTGTCCTTCTCTTGGTGGACCGCTGTGTTGTCTCTCTTTCTTGTATGTATTTAGGGTGTATTGGGAACCACATTCTCAAGTGGGTTTGGGCTCCTATGCCCCTTGAGCAAATTCAAATACTCATATAAATGCCTTTACCCTAACGTAGAGATGAGAGATTCTTGAAGCTTTGAGTATTTCCGGAATTGTTAATATGTGTGTTTTCCTTTAACGTTGACCTCGCTAATCTTTCATAGCTTTATAAATGTCCTTATCGATCGCAAACTAGATCTGGTGTTGGTGGTATCGCCTCAAGTCGCTCGACCTCAGCTGACGCAGCCTACAATTGTGCAACCTTGGATGACAGTCACTTGAGTCACGTGAGTGGCTCGCCGACCTTTGAGCCTTTTGCAGGTTCTGATTTAAAAAAAAAAAAGTTTAACCAAAGTTTCTTACAAAGTGTGATTTTTCCACATAAACTATATAAACTAAAGTTGCCTTCCAATGTATTTTTAAATACAATTGACCAAACACTACTTGTATTTGTAAAAAAAACCCTTTAATCTAAAGTCTTTTGTGTTTTTCCAAAAACTTACCTCAAATACCAAATCAATGGGCCCTTAGAGTGTGGCGGTGTTAAACATAGGATGATCAACTGATCAAATATCTCCGGTTTCACCTAACCATACAATAAAAAAAATTTATGAGTGTTGACTAGATTAAATGTCACGACACAACATGCATGACAAGCTTTTTCAATCTTTTGTATGCACAACCTCGTAGGCCTGTAAACAGAATTTTGAGAACATTCCTTGGTACCCATGAATCTCTTTTCTTTTAAACCCAAAGTTATTAACTTTACACCACTAATTCGTTGATTTCGACATTTACCCACCACAAACTTTACCTAATCAGCATTTGGAAAGAGAGAGAGAGAGAGAGAGAGAGAGAGATTTTCGTATGCCACAGGTTAATCTTCAAATTCAAAGACCCACTACTACAAGTATCGCGCGGGCGCTTGTCCGCTACCGTGTAATAATAATGCTTGACCGTTCATACGATGCTTCGTATGATACGTGGCATTGATCAAGGCCTGCTTTTCCTTTCCTTTTCAATAAAATGTATTTTCTCTTCCACATCATTTTTTTTTCTCTCTCTTTATCTCTCTGACGAGGACGGACGTATGTCTGAGCTGGCAAAAAAATGTGAGCTTCGAAAGCTCTTACTATCCCTTCAATTATTCACCAGCTGCTCAGGAAATTGGCAAACTGATAGATCTATATAAGGGTTTGTAAACCTAAAAACTTAATGAAAGATACATATGGAAGTTGATAAAAGATAAGAAAAGCCGATAATTTTTAAACTGTGACCAAAGGTTGGCGAAAAATCAAGGTGACCTTTGATTTTTCCAACCGAATGCTCTTTAACACTCATAAGTTCTTTTTAGAAATATTTATTTCCATTGGAAATGGAGGAGTACAATCGTCCGTCCACGGGATGAGATATAAACCAAAGATGGAAGGAAAGAAAGCTCACTACGATACGCTTCTACGTGGCGCATGGCCAGATGTTTTCCTTCGGTCGTGGGAATCAAGAAACGAAAGAGGGGACAGATGATCTTTGCAATCCTCGTGAAGACAAATGCATTTCCTAGTTGTACACGTCTTTTACGGACAAAATGCAATGCGCATTTGCCGGAGTTTTGCTTTGAGATCGCAGACAAGAGTTCCATCAATGGACAAGCTATGCCATGATTCTGGTCATTGCTTATTGGGATGCTGGGCCAGCAAGGAAATAAGAAATAAGAATAAGGAAGCGAAACGACATTCACTATACACAATCCACACAGTGGTGAACTAAAAACGAGAACTAATATTGATAAGATCATCGATCTAGTTGGATGAATTCGTAGATGTCGACATCGCCCATTAATATCTTATCTTAGTTCGATGATTTCATTAGATTTCTAGTGGACAATAACGAATACGCCGGTTTTGTTTACTAAAAGAAAATAAGCGGACTAGGAGTAGTGCCATCCTCATTTATGTCGATAGTTGGAACCAACTCGGCAATTTGCATCATGTTTTAAATGGAGTTTGGACGGAAGGAAGGAGTCAATTGTCCCCGGAGGATCAAGTTGTGATGATGTTTCGATAATACAAAAGTCAACCTTTTCGAAGCCACAAAGACCCGATGTGTAAAATCTTCCCAAAGATATTGAAAACGTAAGAACTTTGACTTGGAATCTAACTTAAAAAATCTCTCTCGCGAAGTGCAAACATATGTTGAACCCTCGAGTACGTTAATGCAATGAATGTCGACTCATCTTAATAGTCTTCGTCAGAGTTGCACTCCATCTCCCCGTATCGGTTCCGCGAAAGCATCGAGAACTTTAGCCTATATTATTACGGTCATCCTCTCCTAAAGGGTCCTTAATTTTCAGAGAATCTTATACATACCCAGATCTATGGATCCAAAGCAATCATAACCTGTCGATCATGTGAAAATATGCGATACATATAAGATGCACACGAGCAATTATTATGATGGACAGGAGATTCACCGTTGTTGAGACACCGTCCAATGAATGCCCTCTGAATTTGTTATGGCCCATCTAAATTTCTTATTCAACTAGGCTGAGCTTCTTCGCCATGAAAAACTCAAGGGGCTATCACTCGTACGAGATTATTGTTTCGCAGTGCCAGCTACTTTCCGCAGACTATGCTATGGTGCCTGGAACGTAAGATATAATTATCTTAGATCTCGTTCACGTTCGATAGCATCGAATATGTTCGTAAATTATGTACAGCCGTAGCAATTTAAGACGTGATGGAAGCACAAGGTGGGGCTGAAGATGAGTTGATGATTTGAAACATGTATCGTTTGGGCAAAAAAGAAAGAAAAGAACAGGTTATCAATCAATGTAATTTCTTAAAAATGTTCACTTAAGAGCTGAAAGTCACAAAGTCGCATAACACTTGTGGTGAACATTTTAAAAAAGTTGTGACTCTCAAATGATCGATTGCACATCTATATAATACTTAAGTAATAGGAAATAAAGTTATGATATTCAACCGAATACCACACATTAGCTATCGCATTCGAGTGATTGGAAAAAAGAAAAGAAGAAATTATGGTATTCAAGAAATGCATGTACAAAAGATATGGCATTTGTGGTGTTCTTTTCAGTTCCTTTTTGAGAATCAACAATTGGATGTTTGAGGTCAAAGGTATTGCATCTATGGTTTCATACAATTCATTAATGAAGCAAATGTCATTTGGCTTAAGTTCGATCCGCATGCTTTTTAATATGCTTGGAGGCACAAGTGTTAAGCATGTGAGGAGTTGTTGTAGTGAGATAGGAAAGGAAATACGATTCTTGTAACTATGTAACTTATCCTCGATAAATTATCGTCCTTTTTTACTTAATTCCGGTATAAAGAGTTGTATCGGTTGACAGAAAAATCATATGATGAAATAATAGGATCTATCTCAAGTTCTTGAGGTTTTGTTTCAAGCTTTTCATCCATTTCCATTGATCCAACAAAGCGGTGACATGTATTGGCTTTGCGGCCTTGCTTGCCACAAAGTTGACAAAATGAGCCTCCTCCATTGTGGTGTCTTTCGCGATTTCTAGTTCCATAATGTGAGCCACGACCATGGGGTATTCTGGAAAAATTCCCAAATTGATTATAATATGTATTGAAGTTATTGGATCCACGACAGGTCTATCGAGAAGGAAGCGGTCTTTGGCTGACTTGGAAAGCCGTTGCTGGAGGTTGATTATTTGTTACCAACGTTAGCTCTAGCCTTCCCTCATGATTAAGAATTAAGGCATGAAGTTGGTTCATTGTCAAAGACACAGTTTGGGTTAAAACGGAAATTGCAGTGTCGAGACCTAAAATTCAGCACCCAAACCACGAAACACTTGAGTATGATATTCATTATTGGATAAAGGCTCACCACTAGCTGCTAACTGATCCTTGAGAGTGGTGGCTTCTTGTAGGAATTCCGTGACAGATAGATAACCTATTGAAAGTGATTGAAGTTGTAGCCGTAGAGTATATGCATGAGCAGTGGATTATGCAGCATACGAGTCTGCAAGATACTTCCAAACACTTGCTACTGACGTGTGACTAGTCAATTGAGCAACTATTGGAGCAGTTGACGAATTGAGGATCCAACCCAAGGGAATGGACTCTCGAAATTTCCAATTTTCAAACGTTGGATTGGCCTTTTGCATAATAGCCCCTCCTGATGCAATCTCCGTGATAGTCTCCTCCGACTGAGGTTCGGTGCCTTCTAGAATGGATAACAAGCGAGCAGCGCGTAAACATGGCGAGATCTGGAAGAGATTTGTGTTTTCCAGATCGGAAAGTTTGTCCCGGTTAGTTTCTCCCCTATACTTAGTGGTGACACAAGAGTGGGGTTACTCGAGGTGGTTGATGATGGCGTTCGTATAGGAGAAAATGTTTCTTCAGCCATGGATTGGTGAGGCTTTCACCAAAGAAGCTTTGATACCAAATTAAAAAATAGGGAAGAAAATTTTATTCCTCTTTTTTATATATCATTGTGTTGCAAATGCATTGTATATAAAAACCTCTACGAGACTGGTTACAAATGGTAACAGATAACAAATATTCCCCATATATTTTCTTCCCATAACAGATGAGATACAGTATAACAAATATTCCCTAAATATTTACCAAATTATGTCTTTCCTTAGCACTCTTCTTCTCTTGGACTATGTTTTTTTCTTGATTTTGGGCTTGCATTAAGCTTCAAATTTCAAGTTACTGTATTGAGAGTTCGGAGTTTTTAGGGTTCCATATTTATGGTTTCCCATTTAGGGGTTAAGGTTTAATGATTTTAGGTTTAGGATTCCTAAAGAGGTTTCCATTACAAGCAGGGTTATTATTGTCTAGCTTTTAAGACTTCAGTCTTCTGGTTAATTTTCATTTGGACTATTCAAAATTTATTATCTAGGTTCAGGTTTTGACATCTGTGGTTTTTAATTATTCGGATTGAGGACATCGCAATTAGGGCCTCATATTACTAGATCGTGATAAGTCATAAGATTTCATGGCTAAAAAAGTAACTCGGGAAGTCGGGTTCCTTTCATTTGCCTTTCGAACAAAGCCCCTTGAAGCAAATTCTCAAGTAGCTTTAATTCTTTTTGTGGCATTTGTCTTGCCTTTCGTCTCATTTCGTGTACTTACCTTATTTGTCAAGTCAGACATTATGAATGGTCAATATATTTTTGAAGAATCTCTTAAAATCATGTGATACAACATAAAAATTATCCATCAATCACACTTATTATAGTGATATCAATTCAATCATAAACTTTTCAATTTTATCAATTAATCTTATACCTTTTGCATGAATTCCAATGTAATCCTTTTGGCCAATTTTCTTTGGAAATTGCTGATGTGTTGGTGTGCCACATAGGATGGTCAATGATGATTGAATCTCCGTGTCTGTGATTTTCAGCAAAAATTAACCAAAATGATTTTCTTTGACTGGACCGTACCGGCCGAGTTGGTCCGGTTCTTCAGATTAGGGGTCAGGTCCACAGTTCCAAAAAATAGAACCGGTTCCCAGGTGGTCTGATTTCTAGTTCCTGAGTGAAACCCGACCAGACCAGAAGGACCAGCTCAGCCCTTTTACTTCACTTCAGAGACAGAGACTCATTAGTCTTCAGTCAATCTATTCTTTCTAATTTCTATCTTTACGTTTTCTGTCTCCAGTGCCCAGCGAGCAGCGACTCCGATAAATTTAAGTAAGACTGTTATAACTTTGCTGGACTGGCAGTTCCTTAGCCTTGTCTAGAGAGACATAGCAAAGTTGGGGCTCTGAATGGATTTGTATTTGCTGAACCGTAGGGTGGTGCAGTTGGTCCGCAACCAAGTCCTTCAAATGCTTTGAGTCGTCGTGAACTGCCCTTATGAAGAGGTTGTCTGATTGTTTAGCGTTTGCGCCTTTCGAGTGCAGGGTGGGGTAAGGGACATAGGAAGATTCGGGAAAGACAAATGCGACGTGTGCGCATAGTACCAAGAGCGGTCACCTGATAGATCAGACAGAGTATACAAGCAAAGCATTGTCTCATGAAAACCCGAGATTCAAGTTCCCCGTCCCTCTTTACTCAGTAGAATTACACGATCGTAGCCAATTGACCATAAGAAAGGTCCCGAGCGCAACCCCTTATAGAATAATGAAACAAGCAATCCAACGGTTTTTTTTTTTCTTTTCGGTAACACTATCGTAAGGCGGGGTGAGTGCTGTATCAGGTATCCATCTAAATCAATAGCCTGGTAATGGCTTTTCCTCAGCGAGTTCAAGCAATTCACTGGTGAAGCTCTTGAGTGATGATGACCACTTGTAAAATGGCAGTCTCTGAAGAAGCGGCACTTCAGCTGATTCTCCATTCCCGACCAGATTATTAATGACAGTGAATTTTTCTCGATCCCGGTCCCATTGGACAGCCCGAGAACTGGATCGGATCGATCTTACATTTAGTTGGTCCAGTCCCCAGTCCTAAAAATTGGGGGCCGGTCCTGTCGATCCGGTTCTCGGTTCCGGGGGGGGGAACCGAACCGCCTGAGAAACTGATCATCCTTAATTGGAACTTTGTAAAAAGTTCAAGACTAAATTGATAAAATTTAAAATTGAATCGATATCCGTACAATATATTTAAAATTGATTTGATAAGTTTACCCATAATATAACTACTATTGAAATTCTATATTCCAAAAGTTAATCCTCAGATGTAGTTGAGGTTTAGAAATTATTGTTGGGGGCTGTTAAGCTATTTCCGTAGGTCCGGATATTATTTTGGGGAACGAAGACTGCGTAAAAATTTGCATAAATGGGCAATGTAAAATTCCAATTTGCAATTTTGCAGATTTTTACTCCTGATAACTTGATTTTCCTTTTGAGTTAAACGGTACAATATGTTGTACTCTGGAGTTCCATTTTATCAAGGAGTTAGGATTTTAAACACCACGTGACACGTGTGAGTACCGACCAAAGGGAAAATGGATGGGTATTGTTAAATAAAAACATGCTAACTAATTTATAAATAGACAGATAAATGAAATTTCCATTTTGACATTTGCGTTTCATATATCTATTTATTTGCTTAATTCATAGTAATTGATAACTTTCAGATCGTACATTCAGTTATGAAGTATCACTGACCATGTTAATTTAACACCGATTACAATTTCTATTTCATTTTCTAAACAAACATTTACCTTTAAAACGACGATCGAATCAAAATGTTTCAATGTTCGAAGCAGTATGAATAGTCACTAATTGGACACTTGAGAACTAGTAACTTGAAGTTTATCTGATTGATTAAATAAGGAAAAGAAATCTTAACATATGTCGGGTTTGTGCAATTAATTTAATGGGATTCTTCATTATGATAGATTTGACGTGGACCTCATATCATCAGTTCACATATTCTGAGAGCGCACCAACCATTTCAGGTGCACTAGCTAGATTTCTCTTTTGCATCACATGGCAAAGAGAAAGGCAAGGGGAGAATTACTTTTATGACAAATAGGATTTTTGGGACATGAAACAATGACAATTCGTACAATAGACAGAGGACACATTCCCCATGCAATATGAAAATCTTGTCTCGTTGGTAGATGGAATTTAGTTGATTCTCATAAATTCGGCCTTCACATGTCTATTCGATCTTATATTGCCCATATTTTGGATTATTGTGTTTTGTGGATAAGTTTACGTTTGACGTTGAACTCATGGAATGAACTCCTAAACACAAATGAACATAACACTATAACTCATACTAACAAACGTACCTTTTACTCATACATCATACAAACAAAGAGGTACAAGGCAATATTAAGGTTAGGAAATAGTATTTCTATATATGTATACTGCTTTTCACCAAGAAAGGGGGTCGTCATTGTATCCGTAATCCAATTCCAAAAAGTGTCTAGTGCTACATCAAAATATCAAAAAGTATGTCCAAAAAGTATAGAATATGTCATGGTCTATCCTAAGGACCCGATCCTGCATTCCTATTTGAGTTGCTATCGTCCCTGCTTCTGGGCATGATATCCATTGGAGGTGATAGAGGTCTAAACTAGCTACCTAACACATATGGTGTAAATGCTGTAGTGGATGCGGTAGTTGACAAGTCTGGCGTTGATCGTGAAATACGCTTTACATGGAGGAAGATGTTGCTAAGGAATATTATAAGGAAAGTGAATTGTACCGGATCAACCTAAAACTCTGTGAGTATCTTTTTGATAACACTATACTTCCGACTCTCCGTCTCTTAACTCATCGGGGTTAAACACAAATGAACATAACCCTATAACTCATACTAACAATAGTACATTTTATTAATACATCATACAAATAGATAGGTACAAGGCAATATCAAGAGTTAGGTAAAGGCCACCCATATTCATGTACACTACTTTTCACCAAGAAAGGGGGTCATCCTCGTATCAGTAACCTAATCCCAAAAAGTGTCTAGTGCTACATCAAAATATCAAAAAGTATGTCCAATAAGTATAAAATCTGTCATGGTCTATCCTAGGGACTTGATCCTGCAGTCCTATTTGAGTCGCTATCGTCCTTGCTTTTGGGGATGATATCCATTGGGGGTGATAGAGGTTTAAACTAGCTAATGCCTTGCCTAATATAGATAGTGTAAAAGCCGTAGTGGATGTGGTAAGTGAAAAGTCTAGTGTCAATCGTGAAACATGCTCCACATGGAGGAAGATGTCGCTAGGGAGTATAAGGGAAGTGAACTCTATTGAATCAATCCAAAACTCCATGAGTATCCTATATCTAAGTGGAGGAAGCAAGGATGACGTCATTACTTTCTATCTGAAAAACGTTAGCCACATAAACAGTAAGCATAAAACTTAGCAATCGGTGCATCCAATCATGTACCTCTGTGAATTCATGCAATATCATGATGATACATCCTCTACACATATATCTATGATTATCACGAAACATTAAGACTTTCCATAATCATCAAACGATCCAAAATCATGCACATGATATCATCACACTCCATCTTAACTGTATGGTATTGGTCTTTTTGACCTCTCACGAGAAGCTATCTAGATCTTTGTCCAGGCATCTTCACTTTGAAGGCATTTAGGACACATCCTAGGCATCTTGTCCCATTGTATCGCTTACACTCTCGCCTAGAGTCCAGACTCCCATTCATCCGAGGTAACCTTATTCTAAGGGGTCCTAGATCGTTTAACATTTGACATTGAGAACCACCCTGTATTGTTCAATTTTTCATATAGGGGTGTCCTTGGAGTAAGGTCCCATTCATATGAGGTAACTCTATTCCTAGGGGCCCCACATCGTTTAATGTCTGATATTGAGAGTCACCTCGTATCGTTCAACTTCTAATAGAGGGGTACTACCCAACCTATCAGGTGGGAGCTTATGGACCTCATATCTAGGCATCCTCACCTCAATGGTATCGCATCTTACTTTGCACGGGCATCTTGGTCGGGAAGTCTTAGTGACCACCTCAGATCCCAACCCACAATTATCCGAGACATCCCTACTCAAGGGGCATCCACATTGCATGTGCATCTCATACATGTATGTAGTGGAGTCAAATATCCAACCTCACTATGCACGTCCCATACCATGCATAAGTTTACTAAACGTAAGATTATACAATCCTACCATTTCGAAATCTAATACGGTTATCACTTAAACCATGCACCTCTTATATAATGCATGATCCAGCCAAGAATACATAGCCATGCAATTCCAATATTTTTTTCAAAACTCTAAACAATTCTAGGATGCATGAATTCAATCATGATTTCTATATAAAACCATGCATACAATCTACAAATTAACTCATCTAAACATGCTAGAAAATCTACAATGAAATCTTAATTAGAACCGGGATATTATGAACTAGGAGACTAAAACACCACTTACATCAATTGAAACTTTTCGATCGAGACGGTGGCAAGCATTCCTTCCCAGTGGCGACTGCAAGCTCACGGTGGCGACTTGACCAAGAACTAGAGAGAGTGAGTTTGAATGATAAAACTCATGAAAGAACCAAAGAGAGAAAAGGTGAGGGAGGCCAACTTTTATAGTGGTGCCACCAGCCCTTGGCCGTGCCACTTGGCGGCTGGCACGAGCGCTAGCCAAGTAGTGGTGTAGCAACAACAGTGGCTACATGGCCACCATGTGGCGAGTGTTAGTGACACTTGGCAGGCAACTTCAGCCAAGCAGCAGAAGGGCTAAAAAGCGAGTGACAGTTAGCAAGGAAGACAGGACATGCTGGGGCAAAGAAGACACTTGGCGGGGGTGTCTTGTGGAGAACGCTAAGTGACTTCTTGGGCTGAACGGCAACTAATTGGGCAGAGGGAGCTAGGCGGAGGTGGCATGAGGTGGTGGCGAAGATGGCGAGGGCAAACCAAGCTTGTCTTATGCTTAGTTCGTTTTATAAAAAATGTACCATTTTCAAAAAATATTTTTCGAATTTTTCGATATTCGTTTCACGAAAAATAAGATAGTTAAGGAAAATATTTTCCATCGAGAAAGGGAAATGTTTTCCACTTTTTAGAAATTGAAAAATATTTTTCATATTCTTTTAAAAGTAACTTGTGACCAATAACTAGTGCATGTAAAATAAAAAGAAGAGAAAGCAAAAAAATAAAAAAAATCGATTTTTAGTACTTTTTCCTAAGTTTCAAATAAATACATTAAAATATTATCATTTTCCAAAAAAAAAAAACTTTCTGAGA
This sequence comes from Melaleuca quinquenervia, assembly GCA_030064385.1. Taxonomy (NCBI): domain Eukaryota; kingdom Viridiplantae; phylum Streptophyta; class Magnoliopsida; order Myrtales; family Myrtaceae; genus Melaleuca; species Melaleuca quinquenervia. The sequence continues at coordinate 12,839,030 of CM057720.1, forward strand.
AATATTTTCCAAAAATGCTATCTTTTTTGTAAAACGAACGAAGCTTTAACGTGGGAGGCTATTAATAATCTTCCGAGGCTCACTCGAATTGATTGCGCTCCAATTCAATCAATAAAACTTGTATAATTCGTGCCTAACTCTGACCTTTATTAAATATCCATTATAAGTCCTTAATCACTCGTGGCTTGGCAATTGAACCCCTAATGTCTCATAGGAGATGTACGGATTCAAGAGTATCACAACTAACACGACGCTTATTACGGCTTTCTAAATTTTTGCAAGTGGCAATCACATTGCCCGATGTATACTTGTACTTATTCTCCAATTGAGCAGGTAAATTTTGCCATCAATAAGTTTTGGGTTAAGATATAATAAACTTCCTCGTATTTGCGATGGGAGGGGATATGGCCATCCTCGATTCGACAACCCTGCTCTACCCCTACCGACAATCATTTTCTTTTTGTCCTAATAGATTTTTCAAATTCTTTTTAGGAGTTTCATTTATTTTTTGGCAATAAGTATATACTTAAACATCCCGTTTTTCTTACTTTTTGTTCCATACTGGCGGATGGGCACACTTGTTGCGTTTATGTAAGAAATTGGTTTTTGGAAGGTAAACCAAAACCGCCTTAAGGTGCAATATATAAATAATTAAATAATGCAAATTAAATAAATTGAGAAAAAAAACTTATTAAGAGTAAATTGTATAAATATATGTGGAAAGAGAAGAAAGTTTAATAATTTGAACTTTTCTTAGTAAGTTCATGATAGAGAGAGATAAATCTACGTACCCATATGAAAACATGTCAAAGAAAAGAGAGTCATGATCTAATATATTAGCTTAGGAATGCAAAATTCGAGAAAATCTTGGAAAGAAATACACGAAATTTCTTGAAAGTAGGAGGTGGTTTGTTTTATATAAGAATACAGATTATTATTTGATTTACATAATAGTACTTATGAAGATTTTTTCAAAAAAAAAATTCTTATTTCTTCTATCCCTCCTGTAATTATTATGAAAAGTTTCTATTAGCGTTTCCTACGAGATATTTCGTATTCATTTTTTTCTCTTTCATGTCAATTGCAGTTTCATATCAGAAGCATATATTTGGGTTATAATCAATGTATTCCCTACACATACTACTCATGTAGAGCGAGCATATTAAGCATGGCATGTTCTAAAGTACAAATGAATTGGAACTAGTGCCAACAATATCGTATTGACATTGAAACCTTGATGGGGCTTCCTACAGCATAGATAGATTGTAAGTGCACAACCTTTCCGATCCTTATAACACATTTGAAGTACCTAAACCATAGGTGATTATTTTATGAATAAATAACATTTTGGTAATTCTTTAGAATGCGCTTATAGTTTGAATTTGCGATTGTTAATCGCTAGAGAGCTCATGATCCTTCTAGCACGCGACTATCAAATCAGGCTTTTTCAATTTCTCTATATTATAATCTAGCAGATGTTCAACGTCAAACTTTTACCCCAAAAATCTTATCAAGGCCATTCTTTTATTGCCAATATGAATGGCAATAATTCAGTACCTAATGAAGGACAAAAGTGTAATTTAGAAGTAAAATAAATCCAAGAACCTTCCAATCTTGGTAAATTTTTATTTTTTATTGGGTAAGTCGAATCTTCTCGTTTACTATATAATGAGATGCGGTATGCAAGCTATATAGGATAATGCTAGCCATTTTTAATCAATGAAAAGCACTGTGATGGAACACCTTTCTAGGTTGTTTCGGTGCCGATTGCCTTTAATTACTTCTTTTTAGTATGAAAAAAAGTGCTAAAGTCAAATATAGAAATTAATCTCGATAAAGTAGTATCCCTAATTTATCATACCATATAAACAAGAAGTAACTCTAGGAGGTAATACAAGGAATTTAGTGATTTCAATCATCATAAAGATACAAAAGAAAGGAAATAAAAAGGGTCCAAAAGAAATCCTGTCACATAATATAAACGGGAAGTAACTCTTGGATGGAATATAAACAAACAAAGAAAGAGAAGATAATCCAAATGAAATCCTATCCCAATGGGACAATGTTCATATTTCCCTTTTTGCCTAAGGGGTCGAGTGGTGTCTGCACTAGTTTTCGTGCATCACGACTGGTACATCTCTTCGGGTGATGCACATCTCTCCATATCAACAAGGTGCATTTAGAATTTTATTCTTGGAGGAGTCCCAACATAACTTAAACTCGATAGTACAAGAACAATGAACACATTCTCTTACCACCCAAGTGAATACACATCATCAAAAGAATTAAAAAAAAAGCGTGAGGGTAATGAACAAAAACATTATTACATCATTACGTTAGAATAGAAAGGAGTAATGAAATCATGTAGCACTAGGACATGTTCATAAAGGTACAAAAAAAGAAAGAGAAAATGATCCAATGAAATCCTATCCCACTGGGACATGTTCATATTTCCCCTTTTGCTTAAAGGATTGAGTGGTGTCTGGACTTATCTTTGTGCATCACCATTGGTCCATCTCTTCGGGCGATGCATGTCTCTCCATATCACCTCGATACTACAAGGACAGTGGACAAATTCTCTTACCCACCCAAGTGAATACACATCATCGAAGGTCGAATAGCGACCCAAAAAGGGAAAAGAAAAATACCTTGAGGGAAATGAACTAAAGACATCGTTACATGGTTACGTTAGAATGGAAAGGAGTAACGAAATCATGTAGCACTTTCGGATCGAGAGATGTCATCAGTAAATGCTAAATGGGCCGCGGACCAATTGAGGAGATTTCCTAATTGCCGTCGCGCCGAACTTCCTTAATGTGCCTTCAGACGTCGAACGACGCGTACGGACAATGACGTCCCACCCCCACGATGCCTCTTCGCATAACCAGACCCGTTTGGACCAGAGAGAGGAACTCTGAAAGGCGATGATGATGGCCCAATAAGAGAAGGTGGGAGACAAGAGAAGGCGGACGGCCGAAGCTCAGGAAAACGCCCCCTGCGCCTCCCTCTCTCCCTCGAACACCGAAGTCGACAGCTTCCTTGGACTGACTCTCTCTCTCTCTCTCTCTCTCTCTCTCCCCCTCTCTCTCTGTTGCTGGGGAAGCCTATATAAAGCAGTGCCTTTGATCTCGCCATCGTCGCCGTCGTCGCCGTCGTCGTTTCTCCAACCAAGACCAGGCTCCGCCGCCGCTCTTCTCCGCCGGGGCCTTCTCGTCCCTCTGCGCGACCGCCGGGGCCCATCCTCGCTCGCTTCCCATGGTACTCTCTCTCTCTCTCTCTCTCTCTCCCTCTCTGTGAGTTCAGTAAGCTTGCTAGGTTTCGTTTCTGTCGGAACGCCTTTCCAGATCGAGACTTTGATACGCGAACTCCCCCGCCGCCGGTGCGGGTACGCGTTTCGCCGTTCGACGGCGGAGTCCGATTTTCTTTTTTCCCGGCGACGACACCATGCGTTTTGTTTATGATTTTTCTTCTTTTTTGTTTGGGAAGTCCAAATCTTTTCCGCCCGCCGGACGTTCTCTTCACATCTCCTTTTTCCATTTCTTTCGCTTTAAGATCGAGACGAATATTGCAGACTCGATCATCCCCCCAAAGAGTAAAAAAAGAAGAAAAAAAGAAAAAAAAATCTCTTCTTTTGTTTTGCGCTCTTTGAAATATTCGTCCAGTCCATTTATTTGGTGTCAGACCAACCTGGATCTCGATGCTCTCTCGCCGTTATTGAGGTCAAACGGTCGGCTCGGCGTAGTATCCCATGATCTCTGTGCTCACCCACCTTCTTGAAATCTTTGAGCATGGCCTGTCCGACGTTCCTTTACTAATCTTGGGGGGGAAAATTAGCTTTGAATCTCTCGAATGTCTGAAGGAGCCGTTGTCCTTTTCGATTGCTATCGAGTTTTTCTCGTGATGGGTATTACTTGTTAATCGGAAAATATCTATCCATCAAGTTACATAATCAAAGGGAGGATCGTCGTATATATCCATTGGATGTTTAATTTTATCTATTCGAAATTTCTCGTTCGTTTCGCATCGTTTGTCCTGTAAGATTCGATTGACCTGACTCATTAACGACGAGTCGCATTAGCGCCAAGTGGCCGCCGTCGGACGGTTCGAACGTCCTTGTTCTCAGAGCCATCCCACGAATTCTTTAATTCGTTCCCGGCCCGGGACAATAGTTTATGGAGTCAATTGCTTCATGTCTAAAGTTAATCATGGACATAATCACCATCGCGACGCGGGGCCTAATGTGGACTCGTATTGCGAAGTTGCCGACCCCAACTTTTCCCTTTCGTCGGGACACCAAAAAAAAAAGGAAAAGAAAGCTTTTCTTGTTCTTGTTTTCTTCTCTTTGGACAAACGTTGACCTGGGGTCCCTCTAACTATTCGGAATTCGATTTGATCTTTTGATTAAAATCCAATTCACACGGGTTTTCTTGGAGACAAGAGTGCGTTCATTGGGGATTCTTACGAAACTTTTGGCAGATTCTGTCCAAAATGGCCTTCCCCACCTGCTCCACGTCTCGAATGTCCGAAAGCCAAGGCTTAATCATATCAACCACTCCGGATTCTTGTCCCCGGCTTTAAAGGTTTAAAGTGGGTTTTGTTGATATAGACAACTAATTGTGACCTATAAATGGTGGGTAACTGTGTTGGTTGAATCGCCGAGGTCGATGGTTTCAAAATCCGTAATTGCTAGCTTCTGGGTCATGGTGTCGGAGTCCTGTTATAGTTTTCCGGAAGTATAGGGACCCATGATGAAAGATAGCTAACTAAAAAAGAAGAAGAAAGAATTACTTTTTAAAATTATCAATGATTTGAATTCTTAATCTGTTTTGACATGGCTAACATGCGTGAGCTGGGATGAAAGACAAGTCTGAGCTCCCTTGTTGAAATTGTTTTTAATTTCGTTCTTCAATAAAGTATGATTGGGATTATCAATTTCTTTAATCCTAAAGAGTATTGAATATTGAGTTTGTTCTGAGGAGGCCGGCACACATAGACCGGGACGAAAGTCCATTGCAAGCTCATAGTTGAAATTATTTCTATTTTTTTGACAACATTCCTCTATTTCTGCGGCCGGAGTATAATTCGAAAGGAAGTTTAGTATTTTTCTCAGTATGGGAAATCTCTTGAACTGAAAAATAAATCTTGTATAATTATGTGGGATTATGTAAGTTGGAGCATGGTCATGATTCACGCGAATTGCATTGGCGCAGGTCAACCAAGGAGACACCGAGAGGACGGCGGTTCTAACGGCGCCGTTAGCGCTCGACGGCGAGTCGCAAGTGGATTACAGAGCTCCCAATCTCGTGCAACGCATCCTCAGTCTCCTGAGAAACGTACGGCCCGGATCAGATCTCACAAACTTCCAGGCAAGTCCACCCCTCAGATGAACGGCTCAGATGCGCAGGACCTGTGCATGCAACAACATCTCACCTCACGCTACGCCATCCTCTGATAAGATGAAAAAAGGGTCGCATGTGCACATTGTGATGGGATTACATCAGATTGATATAGATTGACTTAGGTTGTCTTGATCTCTTTTTAGATAATAACACGCGGAGAAATGAAATTCAACTTTGAAATGCCATCAGATTTTTTGAGTTTACGGTGGGATTTCAACATGTTTAACGAACTTTGCGTGATCTTTTCTTGAACATGAAAGATCATGGTGTCACCAAATAGAGGGTTGTGGAATAGCAGCAGCTCCATGCAGAAACCTTAGAAGTGTCTCTGTTGTTTTTGTAATTGCTGCAAATTGTTCTCAGGCCTGTGTACCATCAGCACTAGTAGCATCTCTGGAATGAATCTTGCCTGAATCTAGATGACTCTAGGACGCCGGACCCTGTTTGAATTATGTGTACACATGAGATGATTTCATGCAATATGATTGTTGCAGCAGGGTAAAGGAATTGCGCTGGTTCAAGAGACACTGATGAATTTCGCGGCTAAAACTACAGTTTTTAGTCAGTTGGGACATGACATTGCTAATGTTGTGCGTTATTTTTATCAATTGCAGTTGCCTCCTATCTTCAACATTCCCAAGTCACAGCTCCAATGTTTCGGCGAGTCGCTGTACTGCACCAGAGAGGATATGTTGAGCCGGTGCTGCAGGGCTGAGAGTCCGCTGGAGAGAATGACTTCAGTCGTGGCGTGGAGCATCTCGACCTTGCGGCCTCTGATCTTTGGCGTGGCCCCTTACAACCCTATTCTGGGTGAGACACACCACGTCTCCAGTAGAAACCTCAATGTTCTTCTTGAACAGGTGAGTCAGTTTCTTCTCCAACGTTCATCCAAAGCTGTTTTCTCATAGTTTCACCAGTTACACAAGGAAAAAAACATAGTGCAAAGTCCGTCATTTTGATCAAATTGGTCTTCAACAAAACCATACTTCTCCCAACTAGTCTGATGACTTGACGACGTCCCAGCTGACTGATGATTTTGAGCTTCTTTGCTCACAGGTTTCACATCACCCACCAGTCTCTGCTCTTCACGCAACGGATGATAGAGAAGAGCTTGAGATAATCTGGTGTCAGCATCCTGTCCCTAAATTTTATGGTATGGTGTTGTTGATCTTCACTTTCTGCTTCTTGATACGATTAATTGATTTCTGACCTGATTTTGATCCTGCTTCTTGATCTTCACTGTAATCAAATAGCTACCAATCCCTAGACTAAAATAGACTCGAATAGCTCTGTTAATCTCGGGGTTAAAATATGATTTAGGTACATCGGTGGAAACGGAGGTGCATGGAAAGAGGCAACTTAAGCTCCTCGCTTTAGGAGAGACTTATGTGATGAACTCGCCAAAGCTCTTGATCAGGTTCCTGCCTGTGCCTGGAGTTGATTGGGTTGGCAATGTGAGGATCACCTGCCAAGAGACAGGCCTTGGAGCTGAGTTGTGTTACCGAGGCCCTTCATTGATTGGCAGGAACCGCAGATCCATCAAAGGGAAGATTATTGATCTATCGTTGTCAAAGACATTGTATGAAATCGATGGTCACTGGGATAGTACGGTGACGGTAAATGATGTCAGCAATGGGAAACCAAAAGTGATATACAATGCCGGGGAGATAATTTCTGGGTTAAAGACTCCTCAAGTTAAAGACTCGGAGGTAATTGCCTCTATACGCTCAAAACCTGTTTCTGATGACTTTTTGAATACTCTGCAGTTAAATGAGCATGCGCTGTCATGCTATGCCTTTTCAGATTCCTTTTAACATGGATGTCTTCAATTTATCATGCGGGTTTAAGTGCATTTCTGATTGTGTTGAGCAACCTTTATTAGGGTGTTTCGTTGAGCGAATCGGCCATGGTCTGGAGCGAAGTTAGCCGAGGGATTCTGAGCAAAGACTGGGACAAGGCAAAAGAAGCAAAGAGAGCCATAGAAGAAGAGCAGAGGGCGCTCAAAAAGGAAAGAGATTCGAGAGGAGAAACATGGGCTACGAAGCATTTCGCCGTGTCTTATAACAAGGAAAATGGGTGGGATTGCTCGCCTATTAAAAAATCGGTGCCTTCAGCACCTATACATGTTCCATTTGACTGCTAAGCTTAGGAACGAGACTGGTTTCTTTGATGTAATCCCTCGAACTTCATTACTCATGTATATGTCAATGTTCTTACAAGTTAAGGGCCCAGAAATGGCTTTAGTGATCATAAATTTGTTCTTCCTGAAAAATTTGGTATACAAACGCAGCAAAGCTGCTCCAGAATTTTATGTTAGAAGGGGTTAAAGGACAGAAGCGTGAGGGCTACGTTTGGCCGTATTTCACTTGTTTATGGAATGACTGAAGTTCTTTGATTGTAAGAGTGAGATTGTCGTCTTAGACACTTTCTTGAACGATTGAGTGAGGCTTTGGGCAGTGATTGGCACACAGTCTTCGCTTATTCAACTCCTTAAACATGTCTTTCGCAAACCTGCTTTAGGCGTCCTGATTTAGTAATTACAGGAATTGGGTGCGAGTACAATATTGGAAAGATCCGTGTCTGATAATTTTGGTGTTGTCCATCGTTCATAACCATTCAAAGATATTCGGAGAAGTATTCTCTCTCTGCAGGTCGGGTAAGAAAAGCTAGACACCAAAGCGAGCTTGCCAATCTCATCGTTCCAGGAGATCGCCCGAGGTCATAGTTTAACGTTGTTTTTCCGGTGAAGTTGGGCCACAAGAGATCGATTTGCGACAGATTAAGTGACGGAGATGAGCCAACTACGGCCGAGCAAAATCGAACATGGAGAAGCATGAATCAGTATAGACTACCCCATCCTAAGGAGCATGATTATTGTAATCTTACCCCTTCTCTTACTTGATTTGATTAATAGTAGAAGGTACAATTACTTGACCATCTCCGAATGTTTCTCCTGCAAATCCGATTCGCTCCTCCTATTGAACGATTTCTCCCTTATCGGGTCCAAATTTGGCTTCCATGACCGGGCCCCACTAGACCTCTGCGCACCGTATGCCGAGAGGTCTGTCTCGGTCTCGAGAGCCCGAATAGGACTTCTGCTTGGGGAAGAGTAGATCCTGCCAGGGCTTGAAGCGTAGCTCCTGGCCGGCGAGCTGCACATTGGGCTCAAGACGTAAAGCCTCTCCGATAGGCTGCTTATAGGAGGATCCGTCATCTTGCGCTGCGCACGTTTGACCTCCTTGTTGAGCTTCCCGACCAGAGTGGCCAGGTTCACCGGGGAGACATCAGCCTCGAAGACCGAGTAAGGCAAGAGGAAATAGAGGTGGCCCGGCTCGAGGACCTCGTGGGGCTTCAGAAGGTTGGACTTGGAGCCCGTTGTGGTGGAGAGAAGCTGTGAAGCTGTGCAGAGGAAGTGCTTGCTCGAGAGTTTATTGCCATTGCCAGTGACTTCGCTCACTCTGACAGGAGGCTCAAAGTACTCCAAGCAGCCATTCAGATGGACCACACGCACATAATTCATCGACACTTTAGTTGATGATTTGCTAGAGAAACAACCACCCATCTCTCTCTCCCTCCCCCTCTCTCTCTCTCTCTCTCTCTCTCTCTCTCTCTCTGTGAGTTAATTGAAGATGGAGGTCAGATGGAGACTGGGCTCACTAAAATGTGTTCGTGTACATATATATACACGTCTGGTTGGTGCGAGGACCAAAGGCACATAGGAAGTGTTGAGGTCTTCAATTTCGTTGCCGTGTCCTCTCAGTAGATTATCGTCGGATTTTCTGATCGGGGGCCACCTCATGCTTGACTGAGTAAAAGATTCCAAGGAAGTTGAGTGGTCTGAGTGGAAAATCAGGCAAGTCTTCATGTCCAGTCTCTGTCATGGACCAGAGGGCAAGTGACCGCTTACTGAGGTTGCCGTGTCCTTGGGGTTTTAAACTGGGGCTGCCTCCTTGCATTCTGCGGTGCCAGAAGAATGTTGGCATTGGAAAAAGGCAAGGCATCAGAAAGAAAGCTGAGAAGACCAGACTCGGTCATGGGGTCTGAAGATTCAAACCATATCGTCCATCCGACTCCTGCTTATTTTCCCAAATGACACGCAGAATTAGAAGGTCCACCAGCGGTGATGAGAGATGACTCTGCAGTGCCTTCTTTGGGAATTTTCATTTGGATGATTGTTCACTGTTCAGGCACCCTAGGGAGGGGGATCGGCCCTGGCAGACCTAACGGTAGAGGGCTAAGGACCGCCCTGTCGAGAGCCGAGGCCCCGCCCGAGCCTATAATGCTTTTGTAAAATTGTTTTGAAAGTTGTAAGTAGATTCTCTAAAAGCTATCTTAGGTTTTGAAAAGTTTAGTATCTTTATGCATGGTTGAGGGACGAAAAATAACACCATCTAAAAATACCAAATAACAACTTGGTTTTGTCATTTTCAAAATATCATTAATGCATCATTAATAGCTCGTCATCTTGGGATTCATGCATGTTCAAAACGTCATCTTACACAATTTTAAAAGCAACAAACATATATGACACCCAAATTCGTACGTGAGTATAGAGTAAGATTTTCACTAAATCGATATCTGAAAATATCCAAAATAGCAATTCATAACTTTAGAAAGTCAATTTGCTAACTGCATTCGTTGACTTAATTGAAAAATGTGATACCTAGATGGTGTTGTGGGAGTGCTAACCCGTCCCCGCACGTCATCGAACCTCTCTGGATCGTAGGTCTTCAGTTGTCTCTAGGGGTGAGCAAAAACAGGGTGGGTAGGATCCAGACCTGGACCCTGTACCCGACCCTGTTATAACCGGTTCCTTTTTTTTGGACCATGTTCCCTACCCTGTTTATATTGGACCATGTTCCCTACCCACCCTATTTTTCCGGTCCGGGAACAGGGTAAACAGGGTTAACCCTGTTTATATTAAACCTGTTTTGCAACCTATTTTATATTAAGCACTAAGAGAGAAGTTTTTATGGGGGGAGTACAAGGACGTGAGGAAGAAGCAAAGCAAAGTGCAGGAGATCATGACTATTAGAAAAAAATTATGCACGCCGAATGGGAAGTCATATCATATGGTGCAGAAGACGTTGCTCCTTCATAAGATAAGACTTTGGCGTGAGATCGTGCTTCTTTGGTGTTCTGCAACTTCTGCTTTCCTTCTTCGTTCCCCATTCTTTCCCCTTCTTCCCAATCTTTTCCAACCTAATTGAGATTCTAGGGCTGGAGAGAATTGGGCTGAGGAGAGGGACACTTGCAAAAAGTGGGCTGGAAGGCCGCACAAAGTATTTCTCAAACCGGTCCAGAACCGGTTTCCGGGCGGGTAATCCCTTGGAACCGGTTCCCGGACCGGTTTAAACCGGTTCTGAATTTTGGGAACCGGTTCCCGGACCGGTTTCAACAAGAACCGGTTCCCAACCCTGTTTTTCAGGTGGGCCGGTCCGGGAACCGGGTAAACCCGGTCCGGTTGCACACCCCTAGTTGTCTCGCAACAATGACTAGTACTTTCACGCATGCACCTAATCTCCAGTCATCCTAGGCTTTTAGAAAATAATTGATTGCGATTCTATTGATTTACTATTATTTTTGGAAAAAAATAAGTTTTGATTCTCGGTTTTTTTCTCCATAGTGCTTTACCTTTACCAGCTTGCTGGGTCTGGAAGACAATCGCCAGATACTTTTCGAAGCACGGTATCGGAGTTGGGCTTTGCTCCTGTCGTTCAATTCATATATTTGGCAAAAATCTCAACAAATTGTGTTCTTTTGTAAAAGTTATGCGTATGAAGCTATTAGTCTGAAGGATATATCTTGTTATACATGAAATAAAGTTAACTATGTAGGTTCATTGGAGTAACAAGGACATATATAAACCCATTGGAACCATGAAAATATTTTCTAGTGACACATAAGGGGTTTTTTTTATACATAATGAGAGATATTATTGATTGATAAAAGGGATGGCACATAAATGTAGGGATAATTGTCCAAAAAGTCCTAAATATTTTGGAACTTTGTCATTTCAATCTTTTCAACAATTTTGTGCCGAAAAATGTCTACGTGGGTGATGGCATAAAGTCGTTGGAAGGACTAAAATAACAACGTTATAAAAGGTTTATGACTGAATTGGCTAAAAAAAAGTTTAGAATGGAATCGGCAAAGTTCCAAAAAATTTATGACTTTTTGGATAATTATCCCCATAAATGTATTACTTTACCATGAAAATATTTTCTAGTGACACATAAGGGGGTTTTTTTTTTATACATAATGAGAGATATTATTGATTGATAAAAGGGATGGCACATAAATGTAGGGATAATTGTCCAAAAAGTCCTAAATATTTTGGAACTTTGTCATTTCAATCTTTTCAACAATTTTGTGCCGAAAAATGTCTACGTGGGTGATGGCATAAAGTCGTTGGAAGGACTAAAATAACAACGTTATAAAAAGGTTTATGACTGAATTGGCTAAAAAAAAGTTTAGAATGGAATCGGCAAAGTTCCAAAAAATTTATGACTTTTTGGATAATTATCCCCATAAATGTATTACTTTTTATGATGTATTAGTCATTTGTTACACAATCATATTGAATCCATATTAGTAAATTTAGAAACATCTGTGACCATGGAAGGCTTTGTGCTGTGTTAATACTATTATAGCCATCGGTATTTGAGACTCTATAGAATTTAATTGACCATTAAAAACAATCATTACACCAACATAAACATGTGCATGTACAATACAATTTCCATTAATATGGCAGAAATGGCATTAATCAGTCTAATATAGGCCTAATTGGTGTGAGCAGAGTTGAACCCGACTCCTAATGAAATAGTTTAGTTGGAAACTCTATGAATAGTGTTCAAGTCTGTTCTTTTAACCCATAACCCATAAATCACCTCACATCACAAGTGCATAAGAAAACGAGTATCATAAGGGGCAATCTTTTTGAATCAATGATCCGGTGTGTAATAAAAGAGGAGGGGCTCGAGATGCGGATCATCATTATTTTGCATAAAAAATGATGGATTTCAAATCAATTAAGTAAATCGACTCTTTTTTATCACAATTTTCTATATTCTAGTTAGGTCGATTTTTCCTAAAATCGTTGTCCTGGCCAACACCTTTTCCAAAAGTTTTCCATCGTAGATGTGTGGTTTGCTGAACGCCAGTGACTTAGAAGCTTTCCTTCCTTGATGTTGACTTTTATAAATGGCATCTGAAGATGAAGTCCAATTATCAGGTATTTTCTGCTTGCAAGGAAGCCAACATCCACGTAGCGCTTCAGCTTAGTTGCTTTGATAGGGATATGAATTTTGGCCTTTTGGGTGCTGTGATTATTTCTGGTCTCCATCAATCAACTTTTTCTTTCTTTTGCTGGAACCGATGCTGAATACTCTTCGAGACACGTACGGTATATATTGCTTTCTCCATTCTGGTACACCTGTAAAAGACATTGGTCCTCGTAAACACTTCAAATCTGTCGGTGCCGGTGCTCTTTCTTTCGGGAGATTCTTAATTAGATTTCGCCGAATATCTAGTAAAGTCGCTGATGCAGAACATTTGGCCCTTTTGCTATGCTAGCTTTCCAAATACGTCTTGTTTCATCCTTCTCTCAAGGTGTCCATGGATCTTCTCGATATCGCTTCCTGTTTGGTAGAAGGTTCATCGTTCGCTTTATGCCCACTTACTCTTGCTACTTTACACAGAGGAATCACGCATGCTTCCTCATCCATGCATTAAGGGGAACCCGGTACTTTCTTTGGCTCTTGTTGGCTTCTCCAGAGTTGGACTCTTCTGTACCTTGTGTTCTTTTTCTATTTTGGACATTAATGATTTTTCTTTCCTTTGATTAGTGGAGAATTTATTTCTTAATGAAGGCATATCAATGAACATATAAGCATGTAAAAAGAGAGCAGATCTCCACATGTGGATCCAATGTCAAAAGCATGCATTGACTTGATATCATTAAAGGACAATCGTTGAAAAGTATATCACCATTATGTGTATCAGCCAGCAAAAACTTAGAGCCAATTTCGTGGAAGCCAAATAATGGCCCAAGTCTTCCAAAGGCGTTGCCTTCTCATGGTTCTCGTCGCAGTTTTCTTCCCCATCCTTTGCATGATTCCTTGGCGAGACGAGCGTCAAAAAGCGAGAAAAGAATAATCAAGTATGTTATGCTCCTTATCAATCCTTAGAGCATAGAGTTCTAACACGGGAGAATTACCAAAAGAATCCTAAACATATTGTAATTGTGCCCATTTAGTTCTTAACTTTTTATTGTTAATTGACTTATAGATTTTTTTTTTTCACGTGTGTCAATTTAGTTCATTTGATCAATTTTGCCGGAAATTGCTAACATGGGTGTTCGCAAGGGTGGCGTCGATTGGTACATGGTGTGGCCGATGCTACTGTGGATAATTTTAGTAATATCATAATAATTGAATTTTTTTTGTTTCTTTTTTTTTTCCTTTTCTTTCCATCTTTTTTTTTTCCCTTCTCTTCTCCCTCTAGTTGTTCATAGAGGTCAATGACCGGTCAAAGGCAAGGGCCAGCAAGGTCAACCTTTCTGGCCACGGGGCTATGTGAGATTGATCTCGCCCTTATCGACTGAGTTCGAGCCTCATCCAGCCATTTGTGAGGCTCGGCCTTGCTAGCCCTTGCCTTTTGCCAGTCGCCAAGTCGGCGACCCATTAGAGGAAGAAGGAAAAAGAAAAAGAAACAGAAAGAGAGAAAATAAAAAACTGGAAAAAATGCTTTTAAAAATTGTCCACACATGAATTGGCAACACTATATACAACGACCAACATCCATGTTAACAATTTACGTTCAAATTAGGCTAGATGAACTAAATTGGTACAACTGTACATATTTATTACTCAATTGGTAAAAAAAAATTGTCATTGAATTAACATAATTACAATAGCTTTATGACCATTTCTTTTACTTTTTTTTTTTGGTGATTTTCCCACGCCAACACTAATAACTTGTATCTAATTGTTCTTCTTCTTTTTGCGAGAAAAGGTGGGATGATAGAGATACCTAAGGTGGAGGCCCGTTAAATTAAAGGAATAGCGCTATGTGGGAAGGACGAGTGTGAGAAGAGGTGCTACCGCGAGTCACAGCCCAGGCCCATGGCGATCGTGCGACCGCACCATCACGCCTCCGCCTTCACTTGCAAATACGATTGTCAATGTTGACGCCGCTTTTGACCGAGAAACTGGTGATGGAGCCATGGCGTGCCGATCTGCCGCGACAGTAGAGGCTTCCTCCTCGATGGTGTGGCCAGATCCGTGGGAGCTTCCTCGGCGATCCAAGCAGAAGCGGAAGGGATCCTCCTAACCCTATATTACTTCGACAAACTGCACGAATGAAAGGTAATCCTTGAGACCTACAACAAGTACCTCGCAGAAGTGATCTGCGCAAGCACAGATCATGTGTTCTGGGAGGCCTGCACGGTGATTATAGAAGCCCAGACCAAAGCCCATCTGTTTAAAGAGCTACAAGTAATCCACCGCCCTAGAGAAAGCAACCAAGTTGCGGATTGGGCCGTCAAAGCTCAGCCTATGAAGAACCTGCCGAGCTCATGGGTGCAATACCCCCCTACTTGCTTAATGGACTTGCTATGTATTGAAATTAGGAATTTGTCCTACAAAACTTCTTCGGAAATGAATATATGAAATGAAGGCGTTTATGACAAAAAAACAAAAAGCCAATCCCCTTGCTAATTCTTTTCCTTCCTCCTTCTTACTAATGTTTTTGTTGTTCTTGTTGTTGTTTTCTGGGTCTTTGATGCTTGTGTGATTTTGACGAGACAGAATCGGAAGTTACATGGTGGAACTTGATGGGCAATTTATTTTGAAAGGAAATGATAGATGCCTTGGTTGCACATTGCCAGTGTAGGAAAAGACCGGTTACGGACCTTATAAAATGTATAATATGTTTAGAAAGGAAAATTCCATTGTTTATTCGTAGGTTAAAATATGACTACTCATGATTCGCGGCAGGTTGTACATCCGAGGCGTAAAAATTCATTGTTAATAGGCTTCGTTCTACGCATTTTATTGCGACTGATTGGACCCAGACTGCTAATTTGCTAGTTGGTGCAATGGTACTTGAAATTGCTGCCTTGTTTAGTGAAAGTCTTGCATACCACTTGTTATCTACGTTTCTCAAATTATCTTAGCCAATACCTCAAGATACAACACTCGTTATGACATAAAATTCTCGTAGGGCTGAGAAAAAGAAGACGTAGGAGATGGTTTGTGAGGGCCTATAGGATTATATGGGTTTACCCATGTTGTGTGTGGGTTTCTGTGAATCATTATTATATAACCCTAATCTATCCCTACTAAGACATCAATACCGTGTTGAAAACAAGCGATGAAATAATAAAATAGACAAAACAAGAAAATAAACAGGGTGACCTCATCCTCGCGTAGCCATGTTGATGCTCATCCTTGCCATCATTGGTGGGGTGAGCCTTGCTAGGGGTGGGCCAGGTTCACTACAAATTGGTGAGGTTGACCTTGCCGGCCCTTGACTTTGGTTGGCTGCTAAGGTCTATTGATCGACTAGAGAGAGAAGGAGAGAAAGGGAAAAAAAAAGAGAAGAAAGAAAAAAAAATTACAAAAAAATGAAAAATAAAATATTACTAAAAATATTAACATCAGTGTCATTGACGTAGTGTTAGTGTTGTCTATTCCATGTTAATGCTGGTACACTAAAATTGGCCCGATAGACTAAATTGACACAAATGCATTTAAATAAATAAAGTTTATGATTGAATTAGTATAATTTGATAATTTTCTTCAATTTTAGACATGGTTGATGTCAGGACCCGCCTCGCCTCGCTCTTGGGCACATGACAGTCCCCAATTACCTTCTCTTATTGATCATCAAAATAGGCAATGTCCTAGGTTGATCGCGGTCTTCTTAAACATCAGAGTTACAACAAATAGTGGAAGTGAGGTAACTTAAATAAACTACAATCCTCCTTATAGAAAAATATGCAAACATCGGTCCTCCATTAAAATCCGTTCAAACTTACATAATTTATCATACAATCCCACATTGGGTACATCAAAATATGACTAGTTCACAAGACACTTCTAAAAGAGAACGACCGAAAAAGAGGCCTTGACCTGCATCTATACAACCAAAAATATATCAAAGTGGGGAGGAAGTGGTACAACGAGAGAAAAGAGGAAGACCTACACCTAGTGACTAGTCTAAGCTAAGGGTCCTCGAGGTCAATCACATTACCATTTGGGTGGTCGATGTACCACATGTTGTAGCCACCCCAAGTTATCTTGTGAGAATCGATGAGGCACCTCAGTGAGCTATCATTCTGCCTCGCATAAGCTGCCCAGTACTGGTGAGGAACCCACTTCCAAAGGTCCACATTATATTCCCAAACCGTCGTCTCGTGCTTCTCGAATTGTTGCCCATTTAGTCTTTCATACTTATCTATTATCTAACCCGTGTGCGGTGGACAATTAGGGACCTTCGGTCCCTCCTCTTCTTCCTCGTTCGAACTAATGGGTGGCTTCGCACCCATTCTTCCTCCTCCTAGTCCTCCTCCAGTGGCTCTTCCTCCTCTACCTGCTCTTCCAAATCTATCAGCTCTTTCTCCGGGTCCCTAATCGGTACCTGAGATGGTTGGTGGTGATGGGTTGAGATATTGGGATATCTTAGTGAGTCTACTTCCTATACCAGAACTAGGATTAGTACCGCCTCAGGGTCCCTAATCGTGCCTCACCCGACACTTGATGCCTCAAATTAAACTCATGTCGCCTTGTCTATGCATATGGCTAAATAGTTTCTATGCCATCTTGAGGGCCTAAGCAACTTAAGGAACTTCTCATCTATTCCTATGAGTCAACCAGTCCACGACCAGGTCTTGGCCCTAAGCTCAAGTATGCTTGCCAGATCAGGGTCAACCACAATAATAACCCCTTCATGAAATCCATAAATGTATAATTGAATTACTAAATGGCTATCTAATAATAAATAATTAAATAATAAATGTATGACTATATAAATAAATTGCCATATAATAACAATAAAATAAACCCTCAATTAAGTAAATGAGACCGTTCACGATCGGTCTGAAACCTAATTGAGATTTCTCGATACTTAACCTACCTCCATCAACGACTAAGGCCCACCGACCACCAAATCGGTTCGCTAATTATGCATTCGATCCAACCATACAATCATACAATTATAGACTAATTGTCCAGGAATCTATTGGGGGCAGTGGTGTCAAGTGGATCTCGCTAGAATAGTGGATTTGCTTGGTCTAGGATTCTGGGGCTCAATTAGGGCAAAACAGAATTAAATCCCAAAATAGCTTAATCTAAACAAATCAATTTAATCAAAGGCCACAAACAAGATTTAAGAACTCCTAAGAATTTATTGCAAGTAGTAGCATAAGCCCTAGATCGAAGGATTGGAAAAACTCACCTCGTGAAGCTCGGTGAGTTTCTAAAAAAATAGGGGGAGGACCGAGCTACCGGGCCTCATTTCGGGAGTTACCGGCGGCAACTCGAATGAAGGCAGCGGTGAAGATTGATGGCATTTGGAAGACGATGTTCCTAGCTTCATGTAGACACTAAAAGCTAATTAAACGGGACTCGCAATCGAAAGTTGTGATCCTCTAAAGTGAGGGTGTTGCTTGATTATGCGAACAAGGAGTAGGTGAGAGCTGAGGGAAAATTTGAGTTCACTGGTGCCACATAGTGGTCTCCCATGGGTTGCGGGCACTTTGACCATGCTTCAAGGACGGTGGGTAGGTGGTGGTACCGGCTAGCTAGTCATTCGGGGCGACGCGTGGACTTGCGATGACACACATGCCACCTGCTCGTTAGAAGGCCGTACAGTTGGGCAGGGAGAGGGCTCTCCTGCGTGTATGGGAAGGGGGCCGGGCTAGGTCCGGGTAGGGTCACGTATGCTTGGGCCGGTTCATGCAAGTTTGGCCCAGTTTGTGGGTAAAGGCTAGAAATAGAATAAAATAAAACAAAACAACATAAAAGAAAATAAACTAATATAATAATAATAAAATAGTAATAATAATTAAAATAAAATTTCATAAAAGCTTCCCAAAATATATTTAAGCATTTTTGGGAATTTATTATTAACTCCAAATAGTTTTCAAAGTCGAACGGAAATTACAATAATTAATGGAAAAGTTCTCAGGACCCATAAACCACGATCTAAGCTTGGATAAATCTATAATAAAGTTTAAAGAGAGTCGAAACCTGGCTATTATAGTTGAGCCACTCAAGTATTTTCAGTGCTTCCCAATCCCCAATTATGCTCAATAATTCACACAGTGTTTTGCCTTACAATTATCATAATAATCTTTCAACCTTGGAAAGAAATCAACAAATCTTACTTTAGGGTTTTAAATATCAAGCACTAACAAAAAGTCATAAACTTATTGCAACTGCTTCATTTATTCATAATTTTTTTTGCTAGTTGAGTCAAACCTTTTGAATTTGTGTCAATTCAGTTCATCCTATCAAGTTTAACCTCCCGCACTAACTATATAATTTTTAATAATATTTAACATTTTTTGAACATTTGATTTGTTCTTTTTTTTTTTTCTCTTTTTTATTCATTTCTACTTCTTCATCTAGTAAGTTAATAACCCATGGCGACTAGGTAGAGATGAGGCCCAGCAATACAAACCTTTGGTGAGCCTTGCCCAAACCGCTTACTAGATTTGGCGAGGGTCAAGGCCTCATTGGTCATGGGTAAGGTCCGACTTCACTAGATCTAAGATGGTTTTGCCTCAACCTAGCCATGTTGATGCTTACCCTTGCTGTCATTGGTGAGGGTAAGCCATGCTAGGGTTGGGCCAAATTCATCAAAGGTTGGCGAGGTTGACCATGGCAACCCTTACCTTTGGTCGGCCACTGAGGTCCATGATCGACTAGAGAGAGAAGAGAAGAAAGAGAAAAAGAAAGAGAAGGAAAAGGAGATAGAAAAAATTAAATTTTAACAGAATATTATTAAAAATGGCGAACGTTAGTGTTATTGACATGATGTTAGTGTTGCCTATGCCACATTAACATCGGCAGATTAAAATTGGCTTGATGGACTAAATTGACACGAATGATTTTTTTGGCTTAATTGGTAAAAAAAAAAAGATAGTTTATTATTGAATTAGTACAATTACAAAAGATTTGCAATATTTTTGATAATTTTATTGAGTTCAAGATATGGTCAAGTTATTCATATATTTTTTAGTGTTTCCCAATCCCCAATTATACCCAATAATTCATATAGTGTTTTGCCTTACAATTCTCATGAACTAATCTTTCAACCTCGTAAAGAAATGAACAAATCTTACTTCAAGGTTTCGAATGTCAAACACAAACAAAGGAGAATGCAATTTCTGAACAGTTCTCGAAAAATTTGCACGAGAACGTCAACAATTGAAGGAAAATCGACTCTTTTCAACCACGGCGATACTTGCAGTATTTACATGCAAGTAAGACACACAAAAAAACAACCCTTGAATTATTTATCTATTTACCACTGCCAGGAAGTCCAAGATTGGAATCTGTGAGAAGTCCACGCCAAGCGGAATTTGGAAACATAGTCCAAATTGGCACTTCACTTTTTATTTACTTTTCCTTGGCCGACTCCCACTTCTCAAGGGACTATTCCGTGTCCGCAAGTTACCAAAATTGAAGTTCGAAACCCGCTCGTTGTGCATCTTAAAATTAACCTTGTACTTCACTATAATTCATCTCAACTCAAATTTTGTTCATGAGCTTAAGCTGAAAACATATTTAACAATCTTCACTTTGGCTCAATGTTGGAGTCAAGTCACATTTGCTTATTTATTATGTTAAATTATGTCTCGAGTTTGAATTCGGATAATAATTTGTTAAACCGAATTTATCGATAAATATTTCCCAAGAATATTTCAAATTGGATGAAAAAACTCATCTTTTCTTGGACTCCTTAAAGCTGCACAAAAGATGAAATAAAATAAAGATAATATCTTTATCATCGGAAATTTGCCAAAAGATGTTATCCTCGTAGGTCAAAAAGTCAAGACTTTGACTTTTTGGGCACACACATAATATAAAAAGGTACGAAAAGAAAGACAGTCGCATTCATAGTCTGCGAGTTTTCTAAAACTAAAGTCCTTGAAGCCTTGTGAAGCCTGGAAAGGAATGTGAAGATTTACGTACGTGGACCAAAGACAAACGCTGGAGTTCTTGATTTTGGCGTATGTAGAGCATTTCTGTTTTGAGCTTGAACGCGTGATAATTTTTGTGTCGTGAGTTTACTTCTAAGTAAGTTGTTTATTTATAATTACTTTGGATTTGGGGTGAAATCTAGGTATGTGAACCACTCGAGCATGTGAGCAATTGTAAACTCTGATTCTCCGATTGTAGTGGATTATTTGCTACTGTCTCTTCATGTGAACATAGGTACCGATACTTGGACCAAGCCATATAAATTCTTGAAGTCCTTATTATTTCTCATATTTCTCTAGCGATTTTGTGTAGATATAAATTGCAAGACCTTGTTGTTATTGCATATTAATATTATATTCCAACCATTAGTATCAGAGCAATATTTAGATCTCTTGATTGTGATTTGGAGTTTTTGCTTGTCTAATTATTATCTGGAAATTCTGTTATTGTAATTATGTTTGAGAGGAAATCTGAAATTGAGAATTTTAACAGGAGCAACAACTTTATGTTATGGAGCATCAATATGCGGACGTATTGACAACCCAAGGTTTGGCCAAGAAACTAGATGGTGAAGATGAGTTGCCTATTATAATGAAAGCCTCAGAGAGGGTAGAGCTAATGGAAAGAGCAAAGAGCACAATCCTGTTAAATTTGCCGGATGAAGTTTTAAATAGAGGTTGCTAAGGAGAAGGATGCCGTAGTGTCATGGGCAAAACTTCAAGCACTCTATGTGAAGCAAGGTTTGAACAATCAATTGTACATGTTAAAGAAGATGTTTCAATTTAAATATACTGAAGGTATGTCTATTAGAAATTGACTAGATGAATTTTATAAATTCATGATGGATTTGAAGAACGTTGGTGAGATACTTAATAACGAAGAACATGGCATGACGTTGTTAGCCTCTTTATCATAGTCAAGAGATCACTTTACTGATAAACTGTTGTAGGGGCGTACTATGTCTAAATGATCTTGAAGTGTATTGAGTACACATCATACCTAGTCAACACCTGAGTGCAAACTTAGAGCACACATCTCATCTCATGTAACTTTTTTTTTCAATAACTACTAATATCTCTATCTCAACATGTTCATTCCCCTTAATAGTCACATAAACCTATTCAGTTGTCACCCAGCCGCCTACACAGCAACCATGACAGCCTCACGCCGCAACAGCTGCCTTATGCACAATAGTAACCTTTGGTTCCCATGTAGTTTTCATAGTTACTATGACAACACACAACAACCACGTCAATAGTCACATCAATGTCATTTGGTTCTCTCTTTCGCAGACCAAACCACTTCGACCATCCACCTAGACAATTTTCAAATCTTTCATTCAAACTCAAGTTAACTTCTTTTAACTCAAATTAAGTTTTAGATGGAATATTTAAGATGTTTCAGGTATTTCCTTTAATTTTTCATAACTCTCATGATGGGGCATATATTTAACATACTCTCTATATTTCATTTTGATTATGCATATTACCAAGATAGTCATCTAATAAAGCTTATAAATAGGCTCACCTACTCTTTATCAAAATACATGGAAAGATACAGAATTTTCACATTTCTCTCTTCCGCATATTTCTTATTTTTTGCAACTACAAGAAATGCATGACTCTTGGCTTCATTGTCATCTCTAGGTCTTATATTGAAAAAAAAAAGGACAGACATAAAAGGGAAGTAAAACTTTTGTTCATAAAAGGAGAAAGGAGAGAGTGTGATTGCGAGCAGAAAGCTGTGAATGCACCTGCATATTTTACCAATAATTGATTTTCATACTTAGAGATGGAAGCAGTGGTAGGTTTTGTTGGGATTAGTTTATCCAAGTTCACCCTTGGTTTAGTATTTAACAATTCAAGATAATTATAATCTAGGCTATTAGATTTTTCTTTTTCATTATGATAATTGAGATAGTGGCGACATTTCCACAATACCAAATATGGTTATCAGTTGTATGGAATGACCACTTAAAGCACATAAACTTACAATCTACTATTAATTACTGAAAGTTATGGACCGACATATAGTGGGTTTAAATCTCTAGCTGTTCATTGCACTTTAATAAATTACTCCCTTTTTCTATGAAAATATGTTAATATATAGGAATTGTTATAACAGACTTATACTTTTTTTTTCCTTTTTTAATCATCATATTTTATGACACTTGACTAAACAAAAATAATCGAGTTTGAACATGTTATTCATGCTGAACTAAATTATCATGACTTATGCATCAAATTTAAGGAGCTAAATGTGGAATAATAAGAGATCTTCATAATAACAATGCTTTCTTTCATGTTCTCTCTATGCATATGATGTACTTTATTCCATTGATAAAAATGAGATAAACGTTTGGGAAAAAACCACCAAAAACCTCAAACTTTACTTCGTATGACACGTTTATCCCAAACTTTTTTTGTGACACGAAAAATCTCAAACTTTGCCCACTGTGACACATTTATCCCAAACTTTTTTTTGTAACACCAAAAATCCTAAACTTTGCCCATGTGACACATTTACACAAAAAAATTATGTTTTTTTTTAAAGGAGCTCCGGCGAGCTCCGCTAGAGGGCAGCAAAGCCCTCGCCGGCTGTGGACGAGGGCGGAGGGGGCTAGGGAGGCCGTCGTGGCCCTCCCCTGCAGCCAGCGAGGGCGACCTCGCCTAGATATGTGTGAGGCAGATTTGGGTGAGGGCTACCTCACCCAGATTTAGGCAAGGCCGCCCTCCCCCGGCCCTCGCCAACCGCGGGCGAGGGCCGTCTCCCGCAGTCGGCGAGGGCCGGGGGAGGGTGGCCTCGCCTAAATCTGGGTAGGGCAGCCTTCACTCAGATCTAGGCAAGACTGCCCCCGCCCCCGCCCCGCTGTGGGGGAGGGCCACCCAGCTCTCGCGGCCCTCGCTCGTGGCTGGTGAGGGCCGGATGTGGCCTGCCATACCCAAACTCTGCCTAAAATCCAGCTGTAGTCGAAGGTTTTCCCACGTGTGCCACCTGTTTGACGAAATGCACGATGGGCTGCGATGAAGATGAAGATGGAGACTCGTGTATTTTGTCGAACATGTGGCGCACGCGGGAAAACCTTCAACTCCGGCAAGATTTTTGGGCTAAGTTTGGGTGGGGCAGGCCACCTATGGCTCTCGCTAGCCATAGTCTAGGGCCGGCGGGCCTGCGCGGCCTCCCCAGCTCCCGCCGCCCTCGCCCGTGGCCGACGAGGGCTTTGCCGCCCTTCAGCGAACTTCGACGGCTAGTGGAGCTTGCCGGAGCTCCTTTAAAAAAACATAAATTTTTTTTGGGGTAAATGTGTCACATAGGCAAAGTTTGGGGTTTTTGATGTTACAAAAAATGTTTGGGATAAATGTGTCATAGTGGGAAAAGTTTGGGGTTTTTCGTGTCACAAAAAAAGTTTAAGGTAAAGATGTTACACGGGATAAAGTTTGGGGTTTTTGGTGGTTTTTTCCCTAAATATTTTTCTGGGTATGCATATGTATTCTTTTGGTCTTTCCACAATGCCTCGGCAACTTATATGTCTATTAAGATTTTGAGATTATTATAAGAACATTTCAATTTTCATTTATATACTTTGCCTTTTTTTCTAATCAAAAACTTAAATTTTGAATATGTCTAATTTAGTCCTACCACTTTCATAGATTACATGATCAAGTCATTGCGGCATCAAATCTGGCCAAATCCAACTAATGTGGCCAATGGATGTTGTTTTAATATGATGTGGACAACAATTTTCCAATGTGGATGTCCACATGGTTGTCCACGTTGTCTAGACATCATGTTTCCATGTTTTTTTACATGGGCTGAATTTTTCCTCATGCATCCATGTTCGCATTGGCATTTTTTATCCACATGATAGTCTAGGGTCAATGTTGATTTTGGTTGAACACTATATCCGAGGGACATGGTTTATAATGTGAGAATAGAAGATTGTGATTAAACAAATTAAAAATGCATTAAGTAGAAAAAAACGTAAGGATTAAAAGTAGAATTTTTCCAATATAATCAATGAGCTTCACTAAAAGGTCTCTTTATTTAACATGTCAAAATAAGAAATTGAAATGGAAAACTGCACATGAATAGCATCTACTGTTTATTCAACTTTCTATGTTAATGAATAATGTATTTAAAATAAGGTGTTTTAGCAGCTGAATTGAAGTTTCTATTGGAAATCTTTTGGACCTCATTGTCTTGTCACGCAATCTCAACTAGTTTCCAAGCATCCGATTCGATCACTTTATTGAGTAAAAGTCCAATCATGATGTAATTGGTTCCTCAAACCTTGAAATAGTCACTCACTTTCGACTGTTATTCCAATTTGAGTATGCTTGATTGATAGCTTACGTAAAATTTATTTCAGACCCGCTTTGTAGATCACCTTGTTCACTAGTTAACTCAAGGACCTCATTAAATAGTTATTGAAATTGTATGATTGTCGATTCGAGGCCTTTACAATATGTAACTAGTAGGTAAATCACCAATCCAACTTTTTACACCATAACCTATGGAATGATGTACTTTAATTTGATATGGTATACCAATTAGTTATAGATTCATTAGAAGTGGATTGTATAATTTATAGGAAAATGGCAAATGAAATGTCATACAAAATACTATAATCAAGATTTGAAGTAATATTTATCCTTCGCTTTGATTTGGTTTCAATTCATGATTTACGGTTCATAAATTTAATGTCTCGGTTTATAATATATTACTTTGATTTAATAGTTATACTGTTAACCAAAGTCCAAATGGACTTTCCAGATGGAGCATGGGTGTGCGCTCATTTGGGGCTTTCGCTTGTTAAGGCAAACTCTTGGTGTGCTCTACCATCTCAACAACTCAGGCAAGCATGCATGAGAGTCATCACAATTTCAGCATTGTGAGCGAGAGGATATACAAATTAAAATGAAACACAATGCGAGATGCATTTAAGAAAGAAGATGTGTATGATCCAAGAATTTTGCAATACAATCCTTGGAGAATAAAACAATGAAAGCTATCATGGCACCATATAAAAAATAGCAATCTTTATATGATCTTTGCATTAGATACGTGAAAAGTGAAATATATATAGACCTTTAACTTGTCCCTATGTAATCTTTATATGATCTTTGCATTAGATACGTGAAAAGTGAAATATATATAGACCTTTAACTTGTCCCTATGTTCTCTTCCTCCATGATTCTCCTTTTTGGTTAACCCTAGAGAAACTTACATTGTCCTTTCATATGCTGGTTGCGGCAAGAAAACCACCTCACAAAACAGCAGGGGAGCCCCAAATTTGCCACCGAGTAAACTTGTCATGCTGGTGGGCAAGTTGGGCTTGGGTGAATGAAAAATGGGTTTGATCCAAATTAATGGACTTAATTCATATGTGGTCTATTGTTTATGTAATATGATTTAAGTGACTCCTACCGACTCAAACCCAACCTAGCCAGCTCTAATTGAAAACAAACATCCATTCAAAATCATATAAGTATTTGATATAGAGTTTTCTCGTTGACTAAACCAAGATGAAAGAGAAACCCTAATAAGCAATCAATGCCATTTCTAAGAATTGAATTGAGGAACTAGAGGAGGTGTAGGTGAATGGAGTCTAGAGGTCAAGATCAGAGAAAGCAACTTGACAGATGACAAGGTCGATGTGAAAACCTAGGGTTTCACATGGACGATGAACTTGCAATTATCCCTTTGACAGGAGCAGGGATTAGCATACAACCCAAGAAAGTCCAACCACTTCAACCCGAAAGATATATTCCTAATTTTTAGCTTCGTTTGCATTTGGCTGCATAGAATGGTGTTGGATTGGATTGAGGCTCAGAAACTTCATCCCATTCTTCCAATTCATCGCTGTAATAAAAGTGCGAGAAAACCTAGATTAGCAGATTGTGTAGTGACTAATTATACAACAAAGAAATAGTCAAATCTGAATAGTTTAGTAGATTGATTAATACCCATGTGAAGAAGACCTATTTTGGCCAATCCAGATCTTGACATAGACTTGTGCAAGGATGGAGCAATTCTTTGGTAAATCACTGATTCAACATTTACTTGCGAGTATGGCCTGTGTGAAACATGATTGTCGCAAGTCAAGAGTAGCTTGTGAGGAACCCCGATATGATGCATGATTCTCCGTTCACTTACTACACGCAGACATTGACTTGAAGGGAGGATTTATTGGTCATGGCAAGGGCATGACTCGCCAATAGTTGAAAGTCTCTATAAATAGGTAAATATTTTGGCATGTTCATTATTGCCATGGATAGACTTGCACAATTTTTCAATAGTATATGCATTTCCAAATTCAGAGATATAATTAATGGTAGGTCTTTTTTTCGGATTGCTTTCCTCTAGAGGCGAGACCATAAGCATCCCTTAGTGATTATTAAATTATTTGAGAAAATTGACCTTTAGATTGTTAATAATCTTGATCAATTGAATGGTGGATGGAAAATTTCGCAATATCAAACACTGCTTGTACATGTATCCTATAAAAGCTCAAAATACGATATACTACTGAATAAAATAGATTGTTATGCATTAGACTTTCGACTCCTTCCTTTTATGTACTTTAAGTAATTGAACTTATCATTGATCAGAAAGGTTTCTAATCACGGTTGAACTCATCTATCATATCGAGTTTTATTTAGTTTAATAAGAGGATAGCCACTTATATAAATCATGAGCAAGCAAAGGAAAAGATATTGAGAAATAAATGTCTCATTAAAGGGAATTTACCCACTAGTGAAAATTCTCCGGATAGATCACTACATTGATATCATCAAGTAAAAGCATTTGGCACTAATCTACGATGACTGGTAAGTGCTACGTACCAATTGATTAAAAAAAAATAATTGCTTTATTTGGAAAGGAAAGTCAAGGCATCTACTGTAATATTTTTTTTTTCATTTTCTATTTTGTATTTAAACCCTTCTTTGGCCAAATTCCCCTTGTTTGGGATATGATGCAATTTAGCTAGAGCTACGCAACCAAATCATCTTATGGATGAACCAAAACTACCTTGATGGAAGTTTGATTGATGGAAGTGAATTGGAAATTAACAGCAAAAGCAGAGTCAGAAATGAGTCCAAATGGAAGAAAAAAACGCTGTTGATAAATGATATTTCCTTCGACAAAAGGATCACTGTAAGATGATCATCCCATGGCTAATCAAATACAACCGGTTCTATTTCTCAAGTGAAATCAATCAATGAGAAGACCCAATTTTGCTGGACAAAGATGTCAACAACGAAACGGCTAAGTGCTAAAGCAAGGGGTCAACAAATGAGGTACGACAAAAATTCATGTAGGATGTAACTGTCAAAGGGTGGAGTTGATGGTTTGAGAAGTTGTAACTATTTATAGATAAGTATTGCTGAACAACAAGAGCCATGTATGGCATGCTTAAATTCTTAGTTGCAAAGAGTGTTGGAGAAGATGAATGAAAGGACAGTGTTCGGTCAAGCAACAAATAAGACAATAAAAAAAAATAAACAACTATCAATAGTGTTCACAATTAAATAATTATCAAATTGCGTTCATAAACAACAATGTCGAGGAGTAGAACCTGGTAGTGGTGAGCAACGGCCTAGGGTTGACCCTAGACCGGCCCTGGATTGGCCCAACTCGGCCAGTCCTGATCGAGTTTTTAGGACTAATGGGTCGGTCCTCGATCCTAACAAAGAGTCACCACTTCTCATTCATAATTAGGGGACACTAAGTCCCTAACAATCCCTTACGTGAATGAGAAGTTCAATTATCATGACTATTCATTTATGCATGAAATGCAATGTGCAGTTATTCAATTAGAGATTGTTGCATCAGGATAAGTAGTTTAAAACTTTTAAACTTTCCCTAGTGAGATCTATAGGACTTGCTCGGTTGGTTAGTAGATGCAATGTCTTTGAACTGCCAACCTTTGGTGTAAGCCTAGACAATAGTAAATACACAACTTTCTCTTGAATATAGTTGGTTCTCACTATTGTGTTCGTTTTGGCCATAAATGCCGCATGGTGTCATGAGTGCTTTAGAGAATTGGCCTTTTTGAATTCTCATAGAAGCGGTAGTTCACATTCACATAAGTGATTCCTGAATCCGTGGTATATCTTATACCCAATTCAGTACTATTAAAAGCTTACGCTCTTAACCTCATCTTGTTAGTACTGTCCTTTTACGGGAATGAGTAATAGTTGACAGTACGCCATACCGTTTACATAACTTAGTTGTCCATTTGAACCTAGTTCTTGGGATCTCCAGTCATTTAGGTAGGGTGTCTACTATGAAAACTTTTTTTTATAGGTCTTAAACCCATTCCCTTGGACGTTTTCGCAACTAATTCTCTAGTTAGGCCTTTTGTTTTGTTAGTGGAACCATACTATTATCTATTGACTTCACATAGTCAATTGTGAGAATTCCACTAGAGATTAGTTGTCTTATGGTATCATGTCTTTGACAAATATGTCGAGAATTACCATTATACATGACGTTCCTTGCCCTTCAAATTACCACTTGACTATTACAATGAATACATACAATTGGCATTAGTTTAGGCTAATTTGGAATGTCATCCAAGAAATTCCGAAGCCATTTTGTTTCTTCACCAGCCTTATCCGAAGTTATAAATTCTACCTCCATAGTAGGCCTTGCAATGCAAGTATGTATGGATGATTTCTAGGACACTACTCCTCCACCAAGTGTAAACACAAACCCACTTGTTGTCTTAGTGTCTCTTATCCCGATTATCCAATTGATTCATATACTATGTTATACGTATTAACATGTATATATGAGATATCAGAATCAAGAAATTGATATGCACTACTAATAGGAGTATATCCAACAAAGACATAATCAACAGTTTGAGGTTCTACCTTAATCCTTTTAGGAATCGCAACTTTAACTAAACACCCCCACACTTTGATATATTTCAAGTGTAATGACCCCTTCCCATATACTACATAAAGTACGTACTTAATTAGTTTAATTAAGTACAAGGGTCCATTACGTCGGAGTTATTACGTCTCGATCTATTAGACACGTGATAAGTCCTAACATTCACGTTTCCTTGCAATAATTAACCCAGGATCCAATTGTCGACTTTTCATCTTTACTTTATAATTAAGTAGAAGCATCCTTGACAAACAATGGTAGTTGAATAGGCAAGTCACAAAACATGCAGCACATCATCATACACATCATTATAATAATGATTACTATCAATACCATTTCAACAGAAGTGTGATTGCTACAACAAGACGTACCAAAAGCATTTTAAATCACGAGTTGACTAAGAACGGGGGTTGGTTATCCCGTACTCCTCTAACCTAACCTCTCAACAAAAGATGGGGCTCGATCATTATCTCGACTTTCACCATTATGTCGAGCAGAGTGCCAAAGTAAATTATGCAGCTAACCATCATGCGATCCTGAAAAGTTGTTAATAACCACGGGAGATAAACTCAGTAAGTAGAAATCCTAAACCTTGCCTAGGAGATGGCATCGCAATCAACATGCAAAGGTTTGAAAACCCAAGTTTAAAGAATCATGAAATAGTTCTCAAACCTTGCTCTTTCTTAAAAGAACACATATTTGAAGATTTCCAAAACAACTCACCCATAAAATCAACATTAACACCAAAAGGATTTTACACACATCACATGCATTTACTATTATCTCATCTTAACACATATTGGAAGGGCAGAGGTGTGCCCCATCACCATCCCTCTACCAAACCAATATATTGTCTTCTTTGGCTGTACAAGCGCTCACATCAAAACGCGTAGCGTTGCCTCGGCCTCAAGGTTTTGTTTCCTTCACCCATAGGCTCAAAATGCGCCCCTTGGATAGCAACCCAAGTTACGTACTAGCCTCATCTAGTACAGCTCATCCGACTCAAAAGTTAGGCACACCCCATAGGACGCTACTCTCCCAAAGTCCATCCGACAAGGAGGCTAATTTTACCGGAAATCCATTCGGGCTTATACTCATCACCCCATAGGCCGCTACTCTCCCGAAGTCCATTCGACGAGGAGGCTAATTCCATGGAAATCCATCTAGGCATATCATCATGCCTAGCCCCGTCTAGTGTGTCTACCGACACAAAGGCTGAGCATACCTCGTAGGGCACAACTCCCCCGAAGTCCATCCGATGAGGAGGCTAATTACACACAATCAAAACATTTTCAAAATTCATTTCTTTCACATTTCTTTTAAAATCAAAGACATTTTCATAAATGAATCATTTTTCAAAATCATTTTCTTTGTAAAAGATATATAGTTATTGTAAAAAAGGTAGCATGAGACTTTATAAACAATCAACAACATTTTCAGCAAGATAGGTAAAACCAAAACACCAAGATAATTTAAGAAAACCACTCTACAAGTCAATCACTCAACAACACATCCTAATTAAAGGTTAGAAAATCTACTTACTGAATGTAGATACCAGAAATAAGGAAGAGAAGTCAAGAAACAAAGAAAATAGGCGAATCGGTGTGGACTGGCTGGGTGTTCGGCATGGGGCACAGTCAGAAAACTATTGGCTTCCGGAGGCTCTACAGAACGTCTGGAGACAAGGTCAGATGTGTTGCAAATCTCTAGATGTTATGGAGAGAATGCAGTTGATTTCGATCAATTCGAAGGTCGTTTGGTTGGTCAACCGAATCCAAACAAAAAGGTTGATGGTGTAGTTTCTCGGGAATGAAGTCTGGAACTTTCCAAATTAATTCAGGATCAACCAGAGCTCCTTTGGGGCTAAATTTTGGTGGGAGGGATGGCTTAAAGGTGTATAAGTGGATGGTGGAGGGCTTTGGTGAAGAAAATAGCTATAGGTAAGTGTTTGGGAGGCAAACAGTGGACTAGTCTGCAAGGTGACGAATTTGGGCAGCAGGAGTTCAAGAAGAAAGGAATAGCTTTAGGGTTGAGAAAGAGATGCAAATGAAGAGTTCTCTTCTTCTATTTATAAGCAATGAAACTTGGGACCTAAGCTTGAAGGAGAAACTTGGAGAGTAAGTATGGAGAGAAACTTGGAGAGCAAGTTTAGGGAGAAACTGGAAGAACAAGCTAGATGGAAACTTGGAGAGGAAGTTTATAGAGAAACTTGTAGTTTAAGCCAATATTAATGACCTATGATCTTTAGACTTGTAGACTAACCAAAGCTTGTGGCCCAAGTTAGAGAATATTCTCATAATATTCTCCTAGTCAAACTTAGGTTCCAAGTTTAGTCAAAGCTTTGAGTCCAAGCTAGAATATTCTCCTAATATTCTCCCTCATTAATAATCAAGTGTATTAATGACCCAACTTTATTATCTTAGGTCTAGGCTCATTGCTTGCATTAATGGTCTATGGTAACTAGCCTAGATCTATAAGCAAGGAAGCTTGGTGCCCAAGCTTGGAGAAGAAACTTGAAGGAACCTTTGGGAATATTCTCATAATATTTTTTCTACATTAATGATCAACAAAACTTGGAGAACAAGTTTTTCTCCTAGGGTCTACTACCATAGGTATTTAATGTTCTAGTCCTCCTCTCTTCCTCCCTTGGCCAAATCTCCCTCTCCCTCTCTCTCTTGGCAATTCAATCTAATCCCTCTATGTGTCGCATGCTTATATCAACCATATCTCCTCTTCTCCGTGACATCATCTAGATCGGTACATTTATTCAACCATACTAGTTCTAGGCCAACTAATCATTGTCTTCAACTCTTCATGGAGATGCAACTAAAAGACATCATTCTAGTTCCCTTATCCTTGTCTCCTCTTTCGTTAATCAGGGCCTCGAAATTCAGGATGTTACATTAAGTTAGGCGTTCCGTCTTTTGATTTCTCATAGGAAGTTCGTTGTGTCTTTTGTGGAGTACTTTAATGAAAATAAAGTTCGTTGTCAAAACAACTTACCCCTACACTACCGGATCTCATGGCAATACTCACGAGCATGACAACTCGTCCTAGAGGTATCTTGGGCCTCCATCTTAGCTATCCCTACTACTTAGAGGCTTCACGACTTACAATGCGCGACAAACATCCCTCACGACTTACTATGCATGGTAATTCCTCCTTTGAACATGCACAACCAGAATGTAGCAATTCACTTATTCAATGTGCATGCATAAATCACATTAGTGTTAGAAAGAAGGAAAGTCAAGACCCTCAATCAAT
Source organism: Melaleuca quinquenervia (assembly GCA_030064385.1). Classification (NCBI taxonomy): domain Eukaryota; kingdom Viridiplantae; phylum Streptophyta; class Magnoliopsida; order Myrtales; family Myrtaceae; genus Melaleuca; species Melaleuca quinquenervia. The sequence continues at coordinate 12,871,809 of CM057720.1, forward strand.
CTCTAGTTAAATAGTCATAAACCACAACTTGCCAGCTAGTCACCTCTTAAGATGTGTGAACACAACTAGGGAAACATTCTAGAGTAATTATTCATTTGATCCTCATGACAAAAAGTCCGTTTCTCCAATGGTCAAGACACTTCACTACATCTTAATTAAGGTCTAGACAAGAAATTCTTAAGAAGAAGTCAATATCAAATTTGTTGAGCTATACAACACATAGAATCATTAACAGCTAGAGAAACATGGTCAATCTCCAAAATTGTATCACACATTAGGGCTACTGAAAGACAAACCAATTGACATCAGATTGAGCTAAAATTTTAGTATGTTGGAGTCCTAGACATGACCTACAACTTTCATGAAGATCACTAGTTCAAATTCGTTAAGCAAGGTTGTCAAAAAATGAGTATCCAAATGACTGGAAAACAGGGTTACTTCCAGAAAAACTTGGGCACAAAAGCATGTCAAGAGTAAATCAAAAGTTATCGTATAGACCTGAAATTTTAACATGTTGTAGCCCTATATATTTAATACAAGTTTCATGAATAACACTTGCTCTGAATCGCAACACAACATGCCTAGAAAAATTGCAAACACGCAAAGGTTGAAATCAATGTTCTAAGAACATTTTGAAACTTTGTCGGAAAAAGAACGAGCTGAGACCTTTATGAATTCAAAAAATTCCCAAATTAAGACAAAAAAATGCAAATTCCTAGTGTACAACTCTAGATAAAATCGTGAATAGAATGAGTCTCAAAATTATTTTAAGAAGAAACTGCACTAACGAGTTCTGTTCTAAAGCAATTTTACCAAAAGTTACACCAATAGTAAGGGCCATGTTAGCACACCACGTTTCATGTTTGGCAACATGAGGACTAGCTAAAAGGGAAGTATTTCATTGCTCAAAAAAATTGCTAAGTCAACCAAGTAATTCACCCAAGAACCACATAAACGCTGGTGCTTTGCAGGTTCCTTGTCTAAGACACTTGATAGCTTGGAGGCAGTGTAAAAGAACATTGCCATGGTCATGCGTTTATTCCATAACTTCCTTTTGAAATTATCTCACACGCAAGCACTAAAGCTACATATGTATAGATAGTATGAGACAGCATTCACATCACACTAAACTTAGAGGTACAATATATGCAATGATAAGATCCGCTTGCACGCACCCAAGGGTGTCCATGAGAAGGCCATATAGTCACTCCAAAAACACTAAAATATACAACTAACATGAGCAATATAACCTTAGCAAGCAAGCATACATAGACCACCACCGTGATGTTGTTGTCCAGCTTCTCAATAAGAGTGTGCATATTGTCCAAAGCTATGGAAATAAGCAACCGACAACTATAGCAATTAAAACGTGCCTCGAATGCTCATGAGGAAAGGGATATGTGTGCGTCAGATAGTCCTTATTCGCTAAATTTCTAGCGTCTCCAAGAGACCCATGGACTGCCTCTTAGAGCCCATACTCGCGATCCTCAATTCGCAAGAAGAAGAGCCACAAAATAAAAAGGGAACATGGGCTTCCGCACACACGCGACAGATCAACGACAGCCTATCCCCAAGTGACGACTCGAGAAAAATCGACGGGGAGGCATGGTAACTAGCGAAGTGAATCAGATCCAACTCCCACCTGAGGCGAGACGGGACCACCACCATTAGCATGAACTAACAGATAACTAATGATTTTTGCTCCCGTTCTTATTCGATATTTCGGCTGAGTGATGCACTTGTAATAGTCATCACTATTTGGCTTCATCCAAATATCTGGAGTTGACAATTTCTCCAGAATGCGCTTCGACATAATTTCACCGTCCCCACTATCGCCGCTGCCTTCATTCTCGGTGGTGATGGTGTGCTGGGTGCATGACTCGTCCTCCTTGAACGTCTGCAAACACAACAGTCTGTTCTCAGCCCTCCTCACTCCTCCACCTGTTTCTCCGACTTCCATTGACGTAACCGCTGAAAAGCGACGCCTTAAGGAAAACCGAGAGCACAACTAGCAGGATTAGACCCGTGAACAACTTACGGCCAGCGTGCCGCCGTTGTCTTCCTCCTCGGAGGAGAAGGAGGCATCCATGAAGGAGTCCGCCACATGTTGCCTTTGCGCGGCGGTGGGCCCTGAGTGCCTGGGGCTAGCGTTGCATAAGTTCGTGGCGCCGCTTGACGCCTTTGACACCGTGGCTTGTCAAGCCGAAGTGAAAGAAAAGAGATGCAAATTTCCCACCACCTCTCTTGTTCTTAACCCTGCAAATCTTCTTTCTTTTTCCGAGAAAGAGGAAAGAATGGATGGGAAAGTGGTGGAAAACATGGAGAGATGCTATAGGGGGCAGGAAAAAGGAGGGTCTGTCTCTCTCTCTATGATGAACTGCAATCAGATGTGTCGTCATTGGTTTTCTCGGAATTCTCCTTCGCACCCAGATTATATATTTAGATGCTCTGCTCTGCTCCGCTCTCTCTCTCTCTCTCTCCCTTTTCACAACATCACTGCGAGGTCGAAGAGACGAAAGGAAAGAAACTCAAAATGACACAGACACAGCCATGGCGTCGTCGTCGTCGATGATTGGTTTTATTCATACGTTACCATACTATCCCTAACCCAAAAACAGTATTCCGAACACCGATGTACAAACACACGTTCACTGTCTTTCCGAAAAATTACGCCGAACAAACAGAAATCCAAACAGAACACTGATAGTCGAACAAAAATCCGAAGCAAGACACTTATACGGAACAATAAGCGACGTTAAGAAGAAGAAAATAAATTGAAACAAGAAACAATGTTCATGGAAAAATGCTTCAGCCAACACACAACTCAACTAGGAAGGACCGAACAAAATGCTTCAAATAGCAAGGGAATCAACCAATCGGAATAGAACACTAATCCACAGTGTTCACAATTAAACAATTATCAAATTGTGTTCATAAAAAACAATGTCGAGGAGCGAAACCTGAACAGAATTGGGAGCGTCGATCCTCGGAATGCTTGAGCACATATTCATTTAGGTTCAAGCTCAACGAATTCACATTGTGTCCCTAAGACGTTATTTACCCACTTAATCCAATACCTAAGCAATTGGAAAACCGTCTCCCAAGATAGAACGAACCTCATCTCTCTCTTGTAGTACTTCAAGGAAAGATCAACTAACTCAATTGTATCTACGATACCACGCAATGACCAATGAGAATAAACAACGACAACGACAAAATAGAATGGATTCGATTTTTGTTTGAATATACATGATGAAATGGCGCATGTTGATCGAAAGGACACGATCGACCGAACGACCAAAAATGAAAGAACATGAACGAAGAGTCATTGTCAGGTACTTGTCACACCCTGCTTTCCGAGTGCGCGTTAGTCCTTGATCTTCATTCCTTTGCTTTAGCCATTGAGTGGCAACGTTCTAAGTAGGTCACCGGCCTTCAGCGCAATCAGAAGCGTGAATCTTCATATTGACAATTTTGGGAGATTATGGTTCCTCCTTGCTCAACTTCTTCTCTAAGTCCATGCTCCATACTTGAAAAAGGGATTTGTGGTGGGGTGAGATATGGGGATGTGTTAGTGAGTCGAACCCTAAACATATACTAGGAAAGCTATTTCCTTGAGGTCTCTAGTTCGTCGATCAACCTCTCACAGGCAACACTCAACTCACTCGGGTCAAGTATTGATACCCCTCTAGATCATCAACCACAGTGCATACAGTGGCTACCACTTTAGGTACCACCCACTCTTGCATTATTGGCTTTCAAGCTCAACTGGCATACGACTCAGTTTGTGGGCATCTCTGGGACGATTAGGGTATGCCAGTCGAGCTAGTCGAGCTTGAAAGCCAGTCGACTCAGTTCGGCTCAGTCCTCGGGGCTCTTCGGCCTGACTATCGTGCCTTGCATCACTCTCGCACAGTTACTAGCTTTTTTTTACACATGAACAATCGATCTATAACAGATCCCTAACCAATGCCTCATCTACCGTTTGGCCCTACTCATATCTTCTGACCAACTTCTCAAATTGCCTGACCCTTACGTGGAACCTAATTATTCCTACTATTCCTATTGTGACCACTTATTTTGATAATCTCACACCACTCCTTGACTAATCTCGTGCTTAGTCTCGAATTTTGAACCACTTCCTCAAATCAACCACATTTATGAACTAGACTTATTAGTCAACTGGTTCGTGGCAGGGACTTGGCCCAAAGCCGTTCAAATTGTCACATTGTGACCAAGTTAAGATACATCTATTTATGAGTCAACCGGTCCATGACCGAGACTTGGCACTAAACCCAATACGCTTGTTAAGCCAAGGTCAGCCACAATCACGATATACACCATTAAGTAAAATAGTGAACAAGTAATTAAATAAATTAACTATAGCACACACACCATTCAATAAAGGCTATTTACGACCAGCTTGTGGCTCTAACTAGTTTCCAAGTACATCACAGCCAAAACCCGATGACCGCATTTATCACGCAAGTGATCCTTTCCATCCAGTTGACAGCCTACAAGGCTCAGTCGACCTCCACGACTAAATCAAGGCATATTGGCCATCATTTCCTAGTACGCTACCATTTTCCTAGGCGGTCCCATACCAATGACTATACCGATCATTCCAGCGATCACTAAATGATCCATACATTTTTAGTCGTTGCCCTTATGGGGCTTAGTTGATCGTCTCGACTGATCAAGGCCTATAGGCCACCTGATCGATCCAATCAATTATTGTCTAATTCATAACATATACATGGCTCTAATTGGCCCTATCCATTTATTCACCCAACCATCCTAGGCATTCTACTAAAGCGGTAAACTAGCTTAGGCCGAGAATAGGGTGTCCATTCACTTGTTGGTCCGTGCATCCTAAGCGGTGGCTCGCGGCGATGCCTTTCGCACTTTCGATTGTGCTCAGGGTTGGTGCGGCTTTCCAATCTTTGGTCTAACACCACAGATGGGATGGTCCAGCTCCGGGGTAGCTCTTGGACAGCTTTGGCGAGCTTCGGTGAAACTCTGGGAACTTTCTAGCGAGGCTCCTAAGGGTGGCCCTTGACCATGGGAGGCTGGCTGAGCTCGTGGGTGGTGGTCATCTTCGACAAAATAGTTCTGATCAGGCTGAAAATGCTGGAACAGACCTGATCGGGTCAAAATTGAGTTGCAGAGTTTCAATTGGGTTGAGGCTCGATTCTCTCTCCTTGGGCCAAATTAGCGGCGGAGATCGGTTGGATCTGGAAGCTAACTTCCTTGCGTGTCGATCGATACTAATGGCGTAGGCTGGGATGGTTGGAGCGTTGAGAAATGACGGCAAGAAGACGACGGTCACGGCTAGGGTTTCCCAAGAGAGGAGGCTTCGCTTTGGGGCCGATTTCTCGTAAACGGCATGGTGTTGGTGGCTGAGACCATTGCCATTATGCTCAAGGGACGTCCGGCTTCCAATTGAGGGTGGTGGCAGCTGCTAGGTCTCCTTGGAATGACGACGGTGGCCGTGAACAGTTGCTGGGTGAGAAAATAGGGCTATGGTAGTTTGGGATGTAAATCACCAGTGTCAAGGGCATATTGACGGCAACGACGGCTGTGGAGAGGCTGAGGGGACACATGGTGACTCATAGGAAGTAGTAGTGTGGCCTGGGTGTCGTCGGTGAGCTCGTAGCCCGTTCATGATGGCCTCTTCGGCAACTCACGGCGGCGACGGTGACAGAGTCGGCAATTGGTTGGGCTTTGAAGCTGGTGTATCAAGGAACACAATGCCACCAACAACGTACCAAATGGTGGCTGGAGTAGAAAGAAAGAAGAAGAGGAAGAAGGCCTCTCGACCATGTGGGAGGAAGAGAAAGAAGGACAAGGGCAGGTAAGGTAGGTTGTAGGGGAGAGGGAGAGGGGGAGAGAGAGAGCTAGTTCTCGCTAGGTTGGGTCGGTCGGACCTGTCCAATGTTAGCTGACCGGTCCATTAACTAGTTAACGTTGACCTAGTCAACATTGACCAAAAGTCAAAATTTTCAAATTCATCCAAAAATGCCAAATTGCAATTATGTAATTTCTATAGGCCCAAAATTCAAATCTCTATAGGCCAAATTGCAATAATGTAAAAGTCGGGGGACTAAAATACGATTTTTCGAAAGTCCGAAATCGCCCGAAACGAAAATTTGCGGTTTAGCACATGGTACTCCCAAGGCCGATGGCCCACTAACTAAGCTTGAAAATTCACCCGATTGGACCTCGAACAATGGGTTGGAAGCAAGCCATCACAATCTTCGAAATTCGTCACGTCCAATTTCTCAAGATCTAACTACTTCAATTACTTCTCCTGATCGATCTCCCCTACTGCCAAGGCTTCGTCGTTTATCTCTAATTATTCAAATCTCAACGTCGAGAACGACTCTAGTCCACTCTTCACAATCTTAACTCATTAGGGGTAACCCTGGTACACCATTGAAGACATCTCTAAAGATCCTCGCCTCGTGGCAATCACGTCCACGTTGGTTCTTATATCGACACACTATTAGCACGCTTTCGTTGTGCCACTTCGATAAAATTCATATGAAGATTCTCATATTACGGCGATTCATCCCAAGTCGATCCCTTCTAATTGACTTCCTTAACATATGACACTTTGTAACAGTCGGGTTCCAACCTCCTCTAGGATTTATAATTTAATCAGGAGGGTTTGGATCAAAGCCTAAGGGCCTTGGAATTTTCCCGATAATTTTTGTAATTTCCGTTCGGATGTGAAAATTAGTAAAAATTAGTTTTGGACTCTGTAAAAATGTATTTAAAAGCTCTGTGGCCCAAAAATGCTTAGTCCTATTTTTGAGAAGCTTTTTTGAAATTTAGGAATTTTTGTTGAATTATTTATTATTTGTTATTATATTTATTATTTAATTATTAAAATATTATTATTTCAAATCCGACCAGGTCGACGCGAGAATCCGTCTCGGATACCCGAAGACCTAGGCCGACCAGTGTGAGACAGCCCATGCCTCAACCCGGCCCAGCTCGCGTGAGAGACCCAGCCCTCTCTTCTTCCTTCTTCCTCCCCTTCGACCATTTGAGCAAATCGCTGAGCACATGGAACGTGCATGCCCAACCATGCCGTCGGCTAGCCTATAGCCACCTACCCGTAGGCAAAGGCTGCAGGCCTCTCCTCTAGAGTTGTTCGGGGGGGGGGGGGGGGCGCTCGACTGTTGGATCAGCGATGGTGACACCCCGACGAGCTCGAGCCGTCTATCCTTCCCCTCCCCTGAGCTGACCCGAGAGCCCCCTGCAACAGGGCTCTCTCTCCTTGCTCAGATCACCAATCTCCCTCCCTCGAGAGCCATTAGAATCCTCTCGACCTCCTCTCGACGCCGCGACCCACCACCACTGCTGATGACATCTCGCTTGTCGCTAGTAGCCCCCGAAAGTGAGCCTCGTGGCCAGCGACGCCCCTACAACCTGGTAAGCTACCGAGCTCCCTCTTCATGTTTTCCTGCGATTTCTCCATCTAGGGCTTGAATCACTATATGTAATCGGTTGTTGGGAGTTCCTACAACTGATCTATAGCCTTTAATCGAATCGATTTAGTCTTGGTTGGTTGATTTTTGAGTTTGAAATTGAGTTACCCCAAACTGAGCCTTAGAACCCTAGATTTGGGATTCCGGCCATTCTAGTCGCACCCACTTGAAATTGATGGCACAAGTCGACCCCTAGATGTCCCTTAAACTTAGATCTGGTCTTGGTTTTAATCGATTTGGCCTAGAACTCATGATTTGAGCTTGATTTCTTCTTCCCCCTTTCTCGGATTCCAGCTGCCGATCGTCCCATTTCGTGGCCATGCTGCGCCTACCTTTGGCCACCGTTGCTCTTACCGACGGTGCCATTGGACTCGTGAGGAAGGTGGCTTCCAGATCCAACAAGTCGCGAGGTTCGATTCGACCCGAGTAGAGAGAACGGGCCCTCGACTCGACCACACCTCACTGACCCAATTCCTAACCCGAGTCTCGACTCGACATCTGACCCATCTTACAATCCGGATCTGTCTGCGAGCCAATTTGAGAAATTGAGCCCGTTCCATTGTTTGTCACAGCTTCTTGTGGACACGGCCCGCCTTAGATTGACATCAATCACCAATTTGTGGACTTAATTTGAGGTGAGTGGACTCTCTATACTTCGATTAGACGCATGTATCGCTTTAGTAGAAATATTATAATTGTTTGTATGATTGGATCGTGTGATTGGATGAATGGAGCCGAGTACTGGATATTGGTGATGACATGAAAGGAAGACCGATTAGGAGGCAAGTGAGCCTAATTGAAGGACATTAGATGGTTGAATTGCATGATTATTGACTGATGAGAATTATTAGGACCATTTGGATGGTCGAGCTATGTGATTAGATGATTTTTTAAGGCCGCATTTATTACTAGTCTGAGGTAATTGAAAAAGACCAATTCGGTGACATGTGAGCCCTAATCATTAGTTTGAGGTTAATAGGATTTATTGGGAAAGAGCCTTAAGTAATGGTTAGACGTTGATTGAATCCGATAAGAGTTTGACAAGACTGCAGTTGGTGGCAAAGTGACGTTTTAGTAGAATTATTAGAAATACTTATATATTCTCAATGTGTGAATAAGAGGTGTACAATTAATTGTCGGTGGAAAATGATTGGATCGATTATGTGCTCAAGGGGCATAATCAAGGGTTAATGGTCAACGAGACCAAAAATAGAGGTAGCTAAGTTGCGGAAGTGACGATAAGTGATTATTAAGGATTTTTTGATATTTTAATATTTATTCGATCGATTAGAAAGCCAAAGTGCCTTTATTTAAATTGGAAGTCGACGGGACTCGATTGAGTGTCGATTAGGGCTACGTTGGGCCGATTTGATTTTGTAGGACGATCTGAGTGGTCATTGACCTCGATTCACTTTAATTTTGCCTTTTAGCCGAGGAATTAGTGCAGTGGCCCCAGTTATTGATTGATGGATGACTTGAGCTGATTTTGGTTCGATATGTTATGCCATGGATTTGGCGACTTTACGAATTGATGATGTGGCCGATGAGCCGATTTTAACAGTAAGATAGCAATGAGGGTAATTGAACACGGATAGAAAATGGCCATGAGTCGAGAAGTTAATTAGGGTCTTAGACCGGTTGTAAATGGTCTTAAGCATTTATTGTTGCACACTTTATTTGTTATTTAATTTATTTATTCTTCGTTACTTACATTAATTGTAATTTATTTATTTATTTAAGTGCATTAAATTACTTAAGTGAATGTATGATGTGATTGTAGTAGATTGGATTGACAGGTATGTGGCTTAGTGCAAAGTCTTGGTCCTGGACGGATTGACACATAGGTAGAGTGGTTAACAAAGAGAGATACTAGAGATGTGCTGTGTGATAAAAGGAACGAGATTGTTGAAGGAATTATAGGTATTGAGTTAATATGCTCTAGTTTGGAAGTTGACTCAATTGAGGGCTAGTCAGTAGCTGTGGTGGCACCAGATACCAATTTGAGGACATTTACTAATTATAGTCACGATGTGACATTGTTGAACGGTTTTGGGCTGAGTCTCGGTTGTAGACTGGTAGACTGACGGATCTAATTCACCAGTTCGATTTGATTCAAGAATGTAGGCTTGAATTCGAGGCTAAGAATGAAGTTAGCTAGTGATAGCTAGAGATAGCGAAAAAAAATTTCAGGGTGATTATGAAGGATTCAAGGAATAGGGCATTGATTGATCCCGAGGAAAGAAAGAATATGATTATTGAAATGAGAATAGATGATAAATCGAGTGAAATACTGATGATAGTTGCACTTGGGGAAATGATATTTGGAGGTTGAACAGTGAGTAGGGACCCTAGGGCGATAGTGTTTCTAATTTTGGTATAGGGATAAACTCACTGAGATATTTATATCGCATCATGTTGTTATTAATCATTTTCAGGTGCATGGTTAAAGAGTGATTTAGGGGTGAGTATAGTGGGAGGAGACCCACGCTTACGTTGAAGACTTAAAGGTCGGCGACAAGTCCTGGGATGTCGTCATTCGATGGCCGAAGCAAAGGAAAGAAATTAGGGACCGTCGCGTGCCCAAGGGTAGGGTGTGGCGGGTCATGACACACTTAGTGGTCAGCCTTAAGTTCCTCAGAACCTCTCCCTTTGGTCTTGTGCCCAACACAGTCTGTAACTTTTTTTTTCAAAAGAATGTCGTAGACCTTGGATCACAATTAAAGGTGATCGTAACCAGCACTCCTCGAAGTCTAACTACTTATCAGATGTACAACGTAGCACATTCATCCAAGGCGAAGTCCTCATGCTCTATGATGAAACGAGCCGATTTGGTCGGTCTACCTACTATGACCAGAATCCTATCATGACCTTGCCGACTTCTTGGCACCTGTCATAAAACCCATCGTGACGTGTTCCCATGTTCACTCTGAAGAACTCCAATAGTTCTAGTAAGCATCCCTAGCTTGCCACACAGTGCATTTATTTGTTAACAAGTTAAGCACTTGGTTATGTGTTTTTCTACTTTGGCTTCCATGCTAAAGGACTTCTAAGACTTTCACAAACATAGCGGAGCGAAATCCAAAACAAGATCCATGTATATATTGAAATCGAATGAAGGATTTTAGATGTACCTTTTGCATTTGAAGACAAATTGACGATCGGTTGTGTCTGCATCAGCGCCCAAAGTGTTGCACCTTTACTGGTATCTACACATATGAGCTGGAATCTCCAAACTCAAGTGCTAGCTTGTAGACTTTGGAGTTTCTTATGCTTGATCGCCTGTAGCTCTTAAGACTCTCTCGTAAATCTACAAGTACATAACGTGTCTGTACTTTTTCTCTTGCGTGACTCTCACCAAAAAATCTCAAGGTTTTTACACAATAAAAGAATATATATATATATATATATATATATATCAAGCTAATGGGTCAGGCTCAGTTAAGTTTTTGGGCGACAATCCATAGTGTAATATAAAACCAATTTGCTATTTGTGTGCGACTCTATAAATTCATTATATATTAGCAGCGTGCTCAAACTCTTTTGGCCCATGAATCATAAGTGGTCTCTACAAGACATTATGACTACCTAAATATAGTGAATGTAGATATTTCCGACACAATCTTAACCACAACTTAAATTAGAGTATCAACATAAATTGGTTATTAGGGCAGACCACTACCAATCTCCCACTTACAGTAGAACCAATCAACCAAACCAATCAAACCAAGTTCCTTTGTCACTTGATGTCTAAGTTAAGCATAAGGCAGGACAAGTGTCATCTTTATATAGCTCAAACTCATCTTTCCCAATATTGTAACTAGATTGTCAAACCAAGTAATTGACTCTTCAATTTACTTGAGATGGCCATCATTGCACCTTTACTGGTATCTACACATCTTATCTACACATATCCCTCAGCACAATTCATGATATGCCCAATCAAAACCTTTGTAGTCACATGTTACTACTGACGTTTAGTAATGTTAAAGCATTACAATTCTTGTTTGGAAAACCATAGCAAACTCAAGTCAAAGGACTATGCTCTGTAGTTGTGATGAGAAATACTGATGACATCATATGACAATCCTATAGTGTTCTCATAGCGTGTCTGTCCAATATAATGGTCTCCAACATGTATTCCATATGATATGAAATCTGGTCATTGATTGACTCATATGCTTGTCTTAAACGTCATTGGCATCCCAATGTACAGTGACAATTGACTAGGGACATTTAGAATATTAACATCCATTTTGTTAATAGAATTTCACGATTAAAGGATATTCAACATTCAAGGGATGATTATTTCACATTTAATCACATATTAAAATGAATTGAAATCAAATATAACATGTATTAATGAACAATGATAACGTATATTACATGTACTCCCATTCACATCAAGATTACTCACTAATGTGTCTAAAACCTAAAGCGTTACATAATGCTCATGCTTAGATCATGGAAGAGCCTTTGTCAACGGATCAGCTACATTCAACTCAGTAGCAACTTTGTACATCTTGACATCGGCTCTCTCAACAAATTCTCGAATGAGGCGATATTTCCTAAGTATGTGTTTGGTATTCTGGTGAGACCTAGGCTTTTTAGCCAAAGATATGGCCCTATTATTATCACAATAGAGATCCATTAGATTCGAACTAATGGGACCGATTCACAATTCTTTTATGAACTTTCGAATCCAAACAGCTTCCTTTGATGCTTCTGAAATATCAATGTACTCAACTTCTATTGTAGAATCTGCAACAATGTCTAGTTTGGAACTCTTCTAGCACACCGCTTCACCATTTATGCAAAAAACAAACCCTGACTGTGATCGTAAGTCATTTTTGTCGGTTTAGAAACTAGCATCAGTGTAACCATTTACAGTGATTCGTTCTTCACCTCCATAGACTAAAAATAAATCATTAGTTTTCTTAAGTACTTAATGATATTTTTAACAGTTATCTAGTGAAGTTCTCTTGGATTCAATTGGTATTTGCTTGTCATGCTCAAAGCATAAGCAATATCAAGACGAGTATACAACATTGCATACATGATGGATCCTACAGTTGATGCATAAGGAATCCTATTCATGTGATCTCGCTCGTCTTGTGAGGAAGGACACTAAGTCTTGCTAAGACTAATGCCATGTCTCATCGGGAGAAAACCTTTCTTGGAATCTTGCATATCAAACCTATTTATGACTTTGTCAATATATGTACTTTGACTCAGTCCAATAAGTCTCTTTAATCTATCTCTATAGATCTTAATTCCCAAGATATAGTTTGCCTTTCCCATGTCCTTCATAGAGAAATATTTTCCTAGCCATGTCTTAACTAACTGAAGAATAAGAATTGCGCTCCCATAGTATCTCATCCACATGCAACACTAGAAACACGATTGCGCTCCCACTGGACTTCTTGTACACATAAAATTCTTCTCTATTTTTGATGAAGCCAAACTCTTTGACAGTTTCAACGAAACAAATATTCCAGCTCTGTGATGCTTTCTTCAGTTTATAAATAGAACGTTGAAGCTTGCATATCTTCTTAGCGCAATCAGGTGATGTAAAGTCTTCAGATTGTGTCATATACACATCATCCTCTAGGTTTCCGTTAAGAAAAGCTATCTTTACATCCATTTGTCATATCTCATAATCATAATATGCATGAAACGTTTGGATAATCCGAATGGACTTAAGTATGGCAATTGGCGAATATGTCTCATCATAGTTGATGCCATGAGTTTGTTTGAAACCTTTAGTTACCAGTTGTGTTTTATAGATGTGAACATTTCCATCCATATCAGTTTTTTCTTGAAAACCCACTTACACCCTATAGGTTTGACACCTTCAGGTGAATCAACCAAAGTCCAAACTTCATTTTGATACATTGAGTCCATTTTGAATTTCATGGCTTGAAGCCATTTATCAAAGTCCGAGCCCATCATAACTTTTGTATAGGTCATAGGCTCGTCATTTTCTATTAACAATAGATGACAATGTTCTATCACATGAAAACCATATCTCATAGGCTCATGGTGTGTTCTTTTAGACCTACGAACTATAAGTGCCACTGGAATAGACTCTACAACTTTTGTTAGATCAAATTGAGGTTCTTCACGAACCAGAATATCCTCTTGTGGCACAATAACTTTTTTGAGGTTTACCTTACTCCCGCTAGTTCTTTTAGTAAGAAATTCTCTCTAAAAATACACCGTTTTGAGCAACAACAATTTGTTCTCTGATGGGTTATGAAAGTAATATCCTTTTGTTACCTTAAGATATGCTACGAAGAGGCATTTGTCACATTTGTGTCCAACCTTATCAGAAATTAAATGCTTTACATAAGCTTCGTAACTCCAAATCTTTAGAAAAGACATACTACGAACCTTTCCTGTCTACATCTCATATGGCATCTCCTCTCAGCTTTTGGTGGACTTCTATTTAAAGCGAAAGCAGCTGTCTCAAGTGCATATCTCCAAAAAGATAATGGAAGATCCGAATGACTCATCATTAATCGAACCATATCTAATAGAGTTCGATTTCTCATTTCAAAAACACCATTCCACTGTGGTATTCTAGGTGGAGTAAAATGTGAAACAATTCCACAATTTTTGAGATGGTCATTAAATCATTGGCTTACATATTCTCTTCATCAATCAGATTGAAGAGCCTTGATATTCCTGCCAAGCTGATTTTATACTTCATTATGAAATTCCTTGAATTTTTCAAAAGATTCAAATTTTTGTTTCATCAAATAAATATATCAATATCTACTGAAATCATCAGTAAATGTAATGAAGTATTGGTAACCTCCTATGGCTGTAGAATTTAGTGGTCCACACACATCAGTATGTATAAGGACCAATAACACTTTTGCCCTTTCACTTGATTAGTAAAAGGAGATTTTGTCATTTTGTCAACTAAACAAAGTTCAAACATATCATATGATTCAAAATCAAACGAATTTAATAGTCCATCATTATGGAACTTGTGAATTTGTTTTTCATTTATATGACCTAGTCGACAATGCCATAGGTAGGTTGAATTCAAATAATTAGATTTGAACCTTCTTGTATTTATATTATAAATTGGCACATCAAGATTCAGAACATATATCTCATCAACAATATAGGCGCTACATAAAACAATCCATTAAGATAAAATGAACAACTATTATTCTCTATATCAAAACAAAAACCATTCCTATCCAAACAAGAAATAGAAATAATATTCATGCATATAGCAGGTACATAGTAGCAATTATTTAGTTCTTAAATCATGCCAAAAGGTAAAGTTACATTATATGTTCCTACGCTAATGCAACAACTCTTGCTCTATTTCTAACACGCAGTTCCACTTCACCTTTTGTAAGTGTTCTACTCTATTTTAATCTCTGCACATTCATACAAATGTGAGTACCACAACCAATATCTAATACCATGAAGTAGAATTAGTAGTAACATTTACTTCTATAACATAAATACTTGAAGGGCAAGTCTCACTTCCCTTCTTCTTCTTCTTCAGATCCTCTAAATATTTCTTGTAGTTTCTCTTCCATTGTCCTTTGCCACCACAATATAAGCAAACGGCATCAACAACAGGACCCGGTTTGGTCTTGGATTGAGGCTTAGGCTTAAAACCCTTACCCTTACCATTTTCATTGACCTTACCGGGCTTCTTAAAAGCCTTTCCCCTTTTGAACCATGGGAACATGAGAGGTGGGGTCCTTCTTGATATTTTGCTTAGTAGTTTTGAGCATCTTATGTAGTTCAGTCAAAGACTTATTCATATTATGCATGCTATAGTACATAACAAACGTGTCATAATCATGAGGTAGTGACTAAAGAATAATATCAGTAGCCAACTCTTGACTAATGGGAGAGCCCAGCCGCTCAAGGTTTTTTATGAAACCTATCATCTTTATGACTTATGGGTTAACTAAGCTCTCACTGCTAACTTACACTCAATCAAAGTCCTTGCTATCTAGTACCTTTCAGTGCATGTCTGCTCCTAAAATAAACTTTTAAAGTTCAAGATCATATTATAGGCATCCATGTTCTCAAACTATTCCCAAAGGTCTGAGTTCATTGTAGCTAGCATTAGACAAGATGCATCTAATGTATCATCCTTATACTTTTGGTAAGCAATCCTTTCAGCATGGGGAGCATTAGAAGCAGATGCCATCTTGGGAAGTGGCTTCTCCAGGACATAATCATTTTTCTCTTTGTTAAGAACAATTCTCAAGTTTTGATACTAGTCTAAGAAATTTGAACCATTCAATTTATCATTCTGAAGGACAGATTACAATGAAAAACTCGATGCAAAATTACTTGCCATAATCTACAACAAATATGCAAAGTGAATTGTTTATTAATATTATTTACCAGAAAATCCCTCTACACTTATGTAAAATATGTCCCTACAATTATAGTGGACCAAGATCCATATTTCACAAAGACTCAAGTAAACTTTGGCTTACCGCTTAAGTTTCAATTATTTAGGTAGACAACACTTTGTCAATTGCATCAAACACAACTCTTTGTTGTTGGAGTTAATATCTCATGTCAAATCCCCAAATTCTATGCCTCAAGACTCAAAACTATTTTGATAGCCTTGTTAAGTAAACTAATCTTGACATATTGATAACCATTATTAATCACGTCTTACTCAAATAGTTAAAGACGCCCTGCTTTGACAGGCCCATCTATTTATGATTCAAGTCATGATAGGTGTATAATTGGAAATGCATCATTGTTAATTAATTTTGTTTGGGACTTTTTCAGCATTTTTATTAAGTGATTAATACATGTAGAACATGAATATAAACAAAACATCACTTATTAAAACATGTATATCAATCATATTCAAAATAATAACAAGCGAACGAATAGTTCCATGCAGGGGTCAAGAGGCAGCGCCTCGCGATGGTCTTGCTTGCGACACAGTACATTTATTTGCTGACAAGTTAAGTACTTGATTATGTGTTTTGCTACTTCGGCTTCCATGCTAAAGGTTTTCTGAGAGTTTCATAAACACAATGGAACAAAACCTAAAATAAAATCCATGTATATATTGAAATAAAATTAGGGATTTTAGACGTACCTTTTGCATTCGAAGACGAATCGACGATTGGTTGTGTTTGGATCAGCACCCCAAGTGTTGTGCTTCTACTGGTATCTACACACACGAACTGAAATCTCCAAACTCAAGTGCTAGCTTGCAGACTCTATAGTTTCTTCTGCTTGATCGCTTGTACCTGTCGAGATTCTCTCGCAGAGCTACAAGTACATAATATGTTTGTACTTTTTCTCTTGTGTGTGACTGTCTCAAAAAAATCTCAGGGTTTTTATCCAATAAGAGAATATATATATATCAAGCTAATGGGTCGGGTTCAGTTAAGTCTTTGAGCTATAATCCATAGTGTAATATAAAACAAGTTCGCTATTTATGTGTGACTTTATAGGTTCACTATATATTAGCAGTGTGCTCAAACTCTTTTAGCTCACGAATCATAAGCGGTCTCTAGCAAGACATTATGACTACCTAAATATAGTGAATGTCGATATTTCCGATACAACCTTAACCATAACTTAAATTAGAATATCAACATAAATTGGTTCTTATAACATACCACTAACACATCCCACTCCCACCAATAATATAGTCTTATATTTTGGTACATCTTTGTACAAGTTATCTTTGTGTGTTTCAAATGAGACCTCGTTCAACGAAGTAACATTAGGCACACAGAGTCTTTCTCAAAACATAAGTACCCCATGTTCCAACACTTGGAATTCTAGCTTCCCTCGATCGATACAAGCCTAAATGATTCTCTGACGAGCAGGATCCTTTGGTTGTAATGCATCGATCCTCAATTGGACTTGATGCTCAACTCATAAAGTGGCCATCGGACATATGTTGTGACCTACCTCAAATTTAATTTTAGGATCTCCCATCCTTCACAAAGATGCCACTTTTTGGTCATCAATCTCGCCATAAAGGACTTACTACTGAAAGCATCAATTACTCAGTCGGCCTTCCTTAGACAGTACAAGCTGTCACAATTATAATCTTTTATAAGTTTCATCCAATGATGACGTCTCATGCTTAACTCCTTTTGAGAAAACAAGTGCATGAGACTCATATGGTCATTAACACTGGTGTACTTCTCTTTACACATGTAGTGTTTCCAAGTCTTAAGGCAAAAGCGCCTATGGCCAATTCTGGGCCATGCGTTAGGAAATTTTGTTCTTGCTGTCCGGACTATTTAAACGCATAGACTACAATTCGACCACGCTGTGTCAAGACACATCCTAGTCCTTGATAAGACGCATCACCATGGATCTCATGTCCACCGAGAGCTGACAATTTCATCCGTACTTATCAATTCATTCAAATCTCACATCTTTCTTCCACAATTCCGTCGACGGCGTTACTATGTTTGAGAACCCTTCCTTGAAGCGGCAATAATAATGAGCTAAACCCAAGAAACCTTAAATCTCGATTTCTATTGTGGGTCTCAGTCAATATATGATCGATCCTGTCTTGGTAGGGTTCACCAAAATCTCCTCACTTGAGATCACGTGACTTACAATACCACATAGTCAAGCCAAAACACATACTTACTAGACTTATGTACCATGCAAGTTTTTGCAGAATTGCTAACACTACCCTCAAGTGTTGCTCATATTCTCTTAGACTCTTCGAAAATATCAAATAGTATCAACGATTCATTTGTTAGTGTCCAACGCACAAGTGCAAAGGTTTGGCCTTTTTCTTCATGAAAAGGGATCAGTGTTAACCCACTGTGGTGCGCTAAGACGAATAACTCTTCCATCCAATAACTCCTATATCCGCTCCTTCTATTCACTTCGTACCAACAGTGACCTTTGTTAAAATGATTTAAAGGTCGGTTATGTGCCAAGAACAAACTCAATTTCCCTTTCTAAGGGTAAACTTAGTAGTTACTTCATAATCGCTTCCGAGAACTTACTCGCACTACGACAATTCATTCTAACATCGATCCAATCGACACATCCAATACTTATGTCAAGTGACTCTAGTTATTTCTGAGCAATTTCACTGCCTCAACGGACGCGGTTAACAACATTGAGGGTCCACCTCTATTTCTTACAACTAAATCTTGGGTCATCCATGGTAGAAACTATATCATCACACAGAAATCATCAACTGTGATTCTTTTATTTCTCACCTAGTCCATTCTGATGATGCCATCACATCAATACTCTTTATATCCCATAATCGATAACACACTATCATTTAACATAGTCAAAACACTTAAGACCGTGTCTGACGATTCCATCCTCAGCTCAATCCAATTATCCAACCACTCCACACAAGAAAAATGAGTAGGGGAAAAATTCCAACATCGAACCAAAAATAAGCAATGTGTGGGCATAAGGGGAAATGTACCTATGATGATTATTCTTGAGTTATGAACTCTGGTACAGTCCACAGCATACTACTACCCTTTAACCTGAGATCAATTGCATCATCTCAGGACACGATTTTCCCCATTAGTTTGCCTACGACTACATCAGTTATACGCCGTCAAACTTTCTAACGGTGGTCCTCTTAGCCACACCTAAAACAAGCTTTGGTCCTCAAGGGTGAGTTACCGGTTCCATTATACTTTATGCAATAGTGACACTTAATGTCCAAATAGGGTACTCACCTTGCAATACCACCTTTTCTACTATGAGAGGTAGGGCACTTACTTTTGAACATTGCCCTTTTCTCTAGCCGACGGTCATCTCAACTCGCGACAAGTTGCGATCCAAAACTGGCAGCTCTCTTTGCCAAGTCTTTTCAATCTTTAGGGCTTTACTCAATGCCTCATTGTAGGTGCATAATTCAAATAGTGCCAACTGGCTCTTAATAATAGAATTCAATTCAACTCAGGACTTGATCGTCCGATCTACAAGATCTTCTACGATCCTCTTACCATACTTAGGCACTTGGCAAGAGGATCGTGGATCTTCCACGATCCACGATCCTCTTCATTTCATACTCTCCCATGAAGAGTTGATCCAAGTGAAGTCTCTAAAATTCAATCACCTTATGCTCTCTGGCAATACTTGAGAAATACTTCTCTTTGAACGCTCACATAATAGCGTTCCCAATCGGTTCTACTCTTTTAAGGAAAACGATTCCTTTGGTGGTCTCCCATTAGTGGTTGGCGTTATCTTTCAGATGATAAACTATCACGACCACTTGAACAACTTCATTGCATTTCATCACCGAAATACTTTACCAATCATTCAGAGCCAAAAGATGGCAACTTCCAGGTCACATCTTCAAAAGAATTGGGGAGGTTTCACTCTCGAAAACTTCTCCACCCAACTCTGCCCCCCTATTTTGCTCATTCCCGCCTCAATGGCTGGGATAGGGGTAGGGCCTACAATGCCCTCAGTGGCAATACTCACAGTGGGTGCAACAATCCCAGCGGTATTTGCCACGACAGTATCAACTGTAACAACGACTTTCTAACTCTAGGCCTAAAGGGCAACCATGCCTTAGAGGTCCTCCAGGGATTGCAGGATACTCCCAATCCTTAGATCCTCTTGAGCGTTACCTCTTTTGCTACAGTGACCTCAAGTCACTTCCTTCTTCTCTGCTACCTTGGATCACCGTTCATCCTTGAGAATTGTTACCATTCATAATATAAGAAAGCAAGCGATCACAAAACAAACTTGCATAGACTAGCGATATTCATATATGCCTATTGCTTGAGATAACTCAACAACCTCTATCGTAGCAAAGTGACGACTCAATCGATGCTTTTATAGGTGAGTAGAAAATCAACAAGCCTCTATCTTAGCAAAGAGATAACTCAGTGATGCTTTTATAGGCGAGCGAAAACTTAACAAGCCTCTATCTTAACAAAGCGACAATTCAAGCGATGCTTTCACAGGCGAGCGAAAACTCAACAAGCCAATGAGGTCAATTATTCGGCCTTGCTGCACACGTCCCATACCGTGCCAACACGGTTAAGCAAAAGACTATTAAATCATAAGTCACTAGTCAAAGATCTAACTCAATCTCTAACTATCCTCATTGTTTAAATCTTCCTTATCACTCCATAGTCCTAGTCTTTCCTAGGTCGTGACCCTACTCTGATACCAAGTTGTTAGGACCCTCTCATGCCTTACTCTGATCTTCATTCCTTTGCTTCGGCCTGGGAACGTCCCATGTAGGTCGCCGACCTTCAGTGCAACCAGAAGCATGAATCTTCACCCTAACAATTTTGGGAGATCATGGTTCTTCCTTACTCAGCTCTTCCTTTAAGTGCATGCTTTACACCTGAAAAAAGGGATTTGTGGTAGGTTGAGACATGGGAACATCTCAGTGAGTCTAACCCTAAACCTAAACTAGGAAAGTTATCACCTTAGGGTCCCTAGTCCATTGGTCAACCTCTCATAGGCAATACTCAACTCACTCGAGTTAACTGTCGATACCATTCTAGGTCATTGACCACGGTGCATACAGTGGCTACAAATCTAGGTACCAACTACTCTTGCCATACTGGCGACATTATAGGCTCTCAAGCCCGATTGGCATACGGCTCAGTCCATGGGTCTCTCAAGGACGATTGGCATACCACTTAGTCCTCAGGGCTCTCCGGCCCAACTATCGTGCCTCGCATCACTCTAGCACAATTACTAGCCCATTTTTACACATAGACAATCGATATATTACCGATCCTTAACCAATGCCTCATCTACCGTTTGGCCCTACTCATCTCTTTTGAATAACTTTCAAATTGCTTGACCCTTATGTGGAACCTAATTATTCCTACTATTCCTATTGTGATCACTTATCCTGATAATCTCACTCTACTCCTTGACTAATCTCAAGCTTAGTCTCAAATTCTGAATCACTTCCTCAAATCAACCACATTCTTGAACTAGATCTATTAGTCAACCAGTATGTGATCGGGACAATTGGCCCAAAGCCGTTCAAATTGTGACATTGTGATCACAATTAAGATACATCTATTTATGAGTCAACCAGTTCATGACCGGGACTTGGATTAAGCCTAACATGCCTGTCAAGCCAAGGTCAGCCACAATCATGACATACACTATTCAGTAAAAGAGTGAACAATTAATTAAATAAAGTTGTCTACGACTAGCCTGTAACTCTAACTAGTTTCCAAGTACATTGCGGCCAAAACTCGATGACTGCACCAATCATGCAAGTGATCCTTTCCATCCAGTTGACACCCCACAAGGTTCAGTCAATCTCCACGACTAAATCAAGGCATACCGGCCATTACGCTGCCATTTTCCCAGGTGGTCCGGTACCAATGACTATACCGGTCATTCCAGCGATCACCAAGTAATCCATACATTTTTCGTCGTTGCCCTCATTGGGCTTTGACGATCGTCTCGACTGATCAAGGTTTATGGGCCACCTAATCGATCCAATCAATTACCGGTTAGTTCATAACATGTACACGACCCTAATTGGCCTAATCCACCTATTCACGCAACCATCGTAACCATTCTATTAAAGCAGTAAATTGGCCTAGGTCGGGGATAGGATGTTCACTCACTTGTTGGTTCGTGTATCCCAAGTGGTGGCTTGCAACGACACTTTTCGCACTTTTGATCATGCTCGAGCTTGGTACGGCTTTCCAATCTTCGATTTGACACCATGGATGGGATGACCCAACTCCAAGATAGCTCCAACGAGCTCCAGTGACTTTCCGACGAGGCTCTCAAGGGGTGACCCTCAGTTGTGGGAGGCTAGCTAAGCTCGTGGGTAGTGGTCATCGACAACGGAATAGCTCTGATATGGCTGAAAATGTTGGAACAGACCCGACCGGGTCAAGAATCGGGTAGATGAGGTCCAATCAGGTCAATGCTCGATTCTCTTTCCTCTGGCCAAATTCATGATGGAGACCGGTTGAATTTGGAAGCTAATGTCCTTACGCGTTGATCGATACCAGTGGCATAGGTTGGGTTGGCTAGAGTACTGAGAAATGATCGCAAGAGGATGGCGGTCACGGCTAGGCTTTCTCAAGAGAGGGGGCTGCACTTCGGGGCTGATTTCTCTTAAACGATGTGGTGTTAATGGCCGAGACCGGTGCCATTGTGCTTACGAGACGTCCAGCTTTCGCTTGAGGGTGGTGGCGGTGGCTGGGTCTCGCTGGAACGCTAGCGCTGGCCGTGAATAGTTGCTGCGTGAGAAAATAGGGTTGCAGCGGTTCGGGGTAGAAATTGCCGGTTTCAAGGGCACATCAGACACAAGAACGACTGTGGAGAGGCTGAGGGGACACCTGGGGACTTATAGGAAGTGGCAGCGTGGCTTGGGTGTCATCGGCGAGCCCATAGCAGCTTTGGGAAGACTAGTAACTCTGCACATGAATATGGGGTGACCCGTTCTCGATGGGCTCTTCGGCGACTCACGGCGGCAGTGGCGGTAGTGACAGACATGGCGGTTGGTTAGGCTTTGAAGCTAGTGTATTAAGGAACAAGGCCTCTCGACCATGTTGGAGGAAGAGAGAGAAGGACAAGGGTAGGTAGGGTAAGTCACGAAGGAGATGGGGAGAGAAAGAGCTGATTCACACTTCGTTGGACTGATCGGATTGACCCAACGTCAACTGACCGGTTTGTTGACCTATCAACGATCAACATTGACCAAAAGTCAAATTTTCTAAATTTATCCAAAAATGCCCCTTGACCAAAAATTCAAATCACTATGGGCCAAATTGCAATTGTCTAAAAGTTAGGGGACCAAAACGCGATTTTTGATAATCCAAAATTGCCCGAAACAAAAATTCGCGGGTTAGTTTATAGTCCTCCCCAAGCCGATGGGCCACTAAATAAACCCGAAAATTCGCCCGATTGGACCTCCAAAAAGGAGTCGGAAGCGAGCCATTATAGTCACCACTTCTCATTCATAACTAGGGGACACTAAGTACCCAACAATAACAAGAACAACTATCTAAGATGTGTAAGTATCGTCCTTAAAAATAATTTCCTTTAAAGATAGTTTCACCTCTCAAAATGCAAAACTCAATGCAATGAGCTATGGTGGCTAACCTCTCAAGATACACTAATCGTTTCAAGAAAGATAACTTTCAGAAAAAAAAATTTCTCAATTTTTCGGCATTAGTTTGATAGAAAACAAAATATTCAAGAAAAGTATTTTCCACTATTTGAAAAAACACCTTCAAAAGTAGGGAAAATATTTTCATCCTTTTTGAAAGTGGTCTTTGTTTACCTTTATATATCGTGGCCTCAGCAGGGTGCCTTGATCTCGCCTAAGGCAGCGTGCCGGTGGCCTTTGACAGTGAGCTCCTAGCCTCTAAAGGCAAGCTTGAGGCTTGCTTGGATTGGCAAGTTCGTAGCCTTTGGTAGCAAGACAAGTGCCTGTGGAGCCTAGCGAGACTTGTCATCGAAGACATGTCAATGTACAAAAAAAATGGAAAATTTCCAAAAATTGTTATAAAGTACATATGTTACTGAATATTTATTAATGACAAACATTACTTTATTAATGTTGGACGTTACCTTATTAATGTTGGACGTTACGTAATTTATTATGCTAGTTTCATTTTCATATTCCTATAAATAGGAGTTCAGTTTTGGTTATTGTAACGATAACAACGATAAGAGTGATAAAAATTAGAAAGAGAGATTCTCTACTACCTTCAGTATTCATCTATTTTCTTCTACTCCATCTTTCTATAATCTCTCGATTATATACTTGAGTTGCATTTTTTTATAACATGTTATCAGCACGATAGATCTTCCAATTGAGTAAGTACTTTTTACAAGGTGAGTGTTCAATTTATTTTCAATTATCTCACACTTCATTTTCTTTTATCAATTTTTACATTTCATTGGCTTGATGCCAAAAATTTCGAATCTAAAAGTATTCTTCTGCTCCTGAAGTAGCATAGAATATATCAAGTATGACATATTGAAAAGCCCAAATTCCATATCCTTGAAGTGAATGGAAATAATTATCTATTTTGGTGCATTAACATGGAAATACACCTTCAAGGGCAAGGTCTCGTACATATAATTACAGATGATGGAACATCATATGCAAAAGATAAAGCAAATGCATTGATTTTTATTCTTTGTCTTTTGTATGAGAGCCTGAAGTCTCAATACTTATCAATGCGAGACCCTTAGACCTTGTGGAAGAGGTTAAAGGATAGGTATGATTATACCAAAACAGTTATCCTACCTCAAGCACAATATAACTAGCAGAATCTCAGACTGCAAGATTTTTAATCAGTGTTCGAGTATAATTCCACTTTATTTGATATAATTCTTGGATAGAGTTATGCGGTATCAAACTCACCGATGCAGAATTATTAGAGAAAACTTTATCTACTTTTCATGCCTCAAATATTGTATTGTAACAATAATAAGGTAGCATCAATTTGCCACATATTTTGAGTTGATTTATGTGCTCCTCATTACTGAGCAAACTAATGAATTGCTTTTGAAAAATATGATCTTAGACTTACTGGCTCAAAAGCATTGCCTGAAGCACATGCTAACTTTGAGAATAATAAGGGTTATAAGCGCAAGCAAGAGCACAATCGTCAAAGAGGTGGTGGAAAATTTAATCACCTTAAGAAATTTAACTTATGGCTAAATAAAGACAAAGGAAAGAAGCCAATGAAGGAGGCTAATGAAAGTGCTTGCCATTGTTGTGGCATGACAAGGCACTGGTCATGTACCTGTTGTACGCCAAAGCACTTCGTTGACCTATATCAGGCATCTTTAAAGGGTATTGGTATGTGTTGTGAATCTCATGCCATTACAATCAAGCCTACTGCCATAATCGCTGCTGAGACCAGTAACATCTCTGATGGTAGGACATCTCTTACTCTTGAAGTAGCAAATGCATCTCTTTCTCCTAAAGCAGCAAATACATCTTTAGATGTCTCTGATTTCCTTAAGGATTTTTAATTGGCTTGATTTCGAAATTTATGATTTTCTTTATAGTTGTTCTTTTGTTTAAATTAATTACATTTTATATGTTTATGCTTATGAACCTTATAATATTTTGAATTTCTATAATTAACTACAACTTTTATGATACTTGACACTTGAAGTTGTCAATATTTATGCAAATGGCATATACCGAAAATATGAAAGATGTCTGTTTACTTGACAGTGTATCAACTCATACCATATTTCATAATAAACATTTTTTCTCGAGTATGACATTGCGTAAGGCATGTGTCCATATCAATTATTGATGGTTCGGGGAATGCGACGATCGTTTTGCCAAATGATACTATCCTTCATATCGAGGATACGTTTTTAAGCAGTAAATCCAAAAGGAATTTGCTAAGTTTTAAAGATGTATGACGTAATGGGTACCATATTGAAACTATCTATGAGCAAAACAATGAATATATTGTCATTACCTCTTACAAGATGGGCCTGAAGACCATCTATGAGAAATTACAAGCTTCTCCTATGGGTTTGTATTCTATCAAGATTAAAGCCATTGAAACCTACGCAACCATATCCTGGAGATTGGTAAGCCCTGATCAATTTGGATTGTGGCATGACCGCCTTGGTCATCTTGGTGCTATAATGATGCATATAATAATTCAAAATACAAAAGGGCACCCTCTAAAGGATACAAATATAGTGTTATCTAAGGATTATAATTGCGAAGCTTGTTCACAAGAAAAGCTCATAAGAAAACCTTCAATAACAAAGGTTAATCATGAATCCCTTATATTTCTACAAAGAATTCAGGGTGATATTTGTGGACCAATACATCTAAAAAGTGGGCCATTTTGATATTTTATGGTACTTATGGACGTATCCTGCATATAGTCCCATGTTTGCCTATTATCAACGCGCAATGTTGCCTAGCTCCGGGCATAATTCTCTAATTATCCAATTAAAAACATTTATGAGTTTTGATACGTATTGTGCTTCACTCAGAATCGAGGTTGAGCACCATGGATTGGCAGAATCGTTGATCAAACGTATTTAAATCATTGCCAGGACTTTACTATTGAGAACAAATCTCTAAGATACAGCATGGGGTCATGCAGTTTTGCATGCGGCAGCCTTAATAAGATTGTGCCTCACTGCTAGTATATTACAATCTCTCCTTTAAATGGTTCTTGGTTGTGAACCTGACATTTCACACTTACGCACTTTCGGTTGTGCAGTTCAAGTGCCTGTAGCACCACCAAAAGAACAAAAATGGGTGCCTAACGCCGTTTGGGCATTTATGTTGGGTTTAGTTCATCATCCATCATTAGGTTCTTGGAACCAACTAGTGATCTTTTTACTGCAATATTTGCATATTGTCATTTTGATACTGAGTTTCCGTAAATTGGGACATCTGCAACTTCAATGGTTGCAAGGAAGACACCAGTTAAGTTTTTTTCATGGGATGAGAAAAATTTATCTCAATTAGACCCAATAACTTCTAAGTATGAAAACGAGGTATATTGTACAATCCATTTACAGGCTATGGCCTATATCCAATAGACTTCCTAACACATTTAATAATGCTGTTAAAGTAATGAAGACTCATATTCCAACTATCAATGCTCTAGCTAAAACAGTCGTTCCTTAAGGACATGCTAAAATGGATCAAAATCCCCCACACCTGAAGCATGGTAGACCGATATGATCAAAAGATACCATTCCATGTAAACAAAAGGGAAAGAATTATGAATCAGTTTTAGAATAGCATGCTCCTGAAGAGATTATTGCCCCTAAAGAGGCACGAGCTCTTGAAGAGGTTGCTCTTGAAGAGCTTATTGCCCCTGAAGAGGCATAAACCCATGAAAAAATCAACCCTGGGAATACTGAGAATTCTATTACATATTGTAATAAGATTCGTGATCAAAATGAAATCATCATTGATGATATTTTTGCATTCTTAATTGCTTATTAGATTATGAATGATGATTATGAGCCGCAATCTATTATTGAATGTCGTCAAAGGCAGGATTGGCCTAAATGGGAGGAAGTATCAAGGCTGAATTAGCTTCCCTAGCTAAACGAGAGGTTTTTTGATCTATAACTCGGATCTCCGACAATGTAAAGCCTGTTGAATATAAATGGGTATTTGTCTGAAAATGAAATGAGAAAAACGAGATTGTCATATATAAAGCCCAATTCGTTGCTCAAGGATTCTCCTAAAGACTTGAGATTGATTATAATGAAACAGATTCACCTATGATGGATATGATTACATTTTTCTAATTAGTGTGGCCATCTCTAAAAAATTGGAAATACGTATTATGGATGTTGTGACAACTTATATATGTATGGCTCATTGGACTTTGATATTTATATGAAAATTCCCGAGGGATTCAAAATGCCTGAAGCATACACTCCCTGCAATTTGTTTTCAATCAAATTGTAAAGATCTTTATATGGGTTAAAGCAATCTAGTCGCATGTGTTATCAATGCCTAAGTGAGTACTTGATTAAGGAACAGTACATAAATGATCTTATTTGCTCATGCGTGTTTATTAGGAAATCAGAAACCGGATTTGCTATAGTAACAATAAATTTAATTGAAATTCTAGAAGAGTTAACCAAAATTACTGACTATTCACAAAAGGAGTTTGAAGTTAAAATTTCGGGTATAACCAAACTCTATCTTGGTCTAGAGCTTGAACATAAATCAAGTGGAATAATTCTTCATCAATCAACGTATATCGAAAGATTACTTAAACGTTTTAATATGGACAAGACTTGTCCATTGAGTACTCCTATGGTTGTATGGTCTATATATCCCATAAATGATCTATTTCGTCCCAAAGAATTTGATGAAGAGATACTTGGTTCTAAAGTACCACATCTTAATGCAATTGGGACGTTAATGTATTTGGCACAATGTACGATACCCAATATCACTTTTGCGGTAAATTTATTAGCTCGTTTAAGTTCTGAGCCAACTCGGAAACATTGAAACGGAGTTAAATATATTTTCAGATATCTCCTAAGGATTATAGAATTGGGTTGATATTATTCCAAGGATTCAATATATAGCTTCGATCATAGGGATCAATTTCTAGTTGCATAGCTTCATAATAATTTTGTAAATCCCCTTACCCGACGCAAACAAAGGGAGACTTTTTTCATCTATTTTCTAGGGGATCATACATTTTGGCGGGTCCTCTCGTACTAGGGAAAGGTCGTCTACCTCTGGTTTAGTTGGATATGCTGATGTTGGGTATAGATATGATCCACATAAGACTCGCTCTCAAACCGCTCATACCTACATCTTCCAACCACTCTGAAATTATCGCTTTATATAAAGTTGGAAGAGAGCATGTTTGGTTAAGATCCGTTATAACACATATTCACAACTCATGTTATTTGACACCGGTTACAGATTCTTCCACTATAATTTGTGAAGATAATGCCGCTTGTGTTACACAAGTGAGGGGAGGATATATCAAAGGTAATAGGAAAAAGTTTATATCGCCGAAATTTTTCAATACCCATGAACTTCAAAAAAGTCGATAAATTGACATTAAACAAATTCGATCCATAAATAATTTTGTGGATCTTTTTACCAAATCATTGCGAATGTCAATTTTTGAGAAATTAGTATATGACATTGGTATGTGGCAAGTTCTTAAGATGCAAGATTGATTAGCTTCAGAAATAGCTATATAGTTTGATTGAGGGGAAGATATGATATCTATGCATTGCACTCCTTTTCCCTTTTGTTTTGTTTTTATCCCATTAGATTTTTCTGGCTTAATGTTTTTAACGAGGCAATTAATGCATCCATATGAGGGGGAGATCATGACATTTGTGCTCTGTATTCTTTTTCCCTTCCGTCCATTTTTTGTCCCTTTGGATTTTTCCGGCTTAAGTTTTTTAATGAGTCAATATTATGCACATTCATGATGCAATAAATATTCAAGGGGGAGTGTTATAAAGTATGTATGTCACGTACGTAACTAAATATTCATTAATGATGACAGATGTTACTTTATTGATGTCGAACGTTACGTTATTTATGTTGAGCATTACGTAATTAGTTGGACGTTACCTTATTAATGTCAGACGTTACGTAATTTATTACGACAGTTTTATTTTTATATTCCTAAAAATAGGAGTTCGGTTTTGGTTATTGAAACGATAACAACAATAAGAGTAACTATCTACTACCTTCAGTATTCATATATTTTCTTCTACTACATCTTTCTCTAATCTCTCGATTATATAATTGAGCTGCATTTTTTATAACAAAAATCTGTTTTTTATAATTTTCCATAAGTTTTAAACAAACACTCGAAAATATTATCATTTTTCAAAAAAATGATTTATTGAAAAATATTTTTCAAAAATTTTATATTTTTTGTGAAATGAAGATAATCTATTACGAAATATATGTTTCCATAGAGGACACCCATCGAGTTAACATTGGCAATTACACATGCCTATACATACATGTGCGCTAAATTTTCTCTTGAAAGTCATTTGTCAAATAAATGAAGGTAGAGAAACTAACATATACTATTTTTTGCACTCATTGATATGAGTTATTTCTGATATTATTATAGATATCATTTGTGAATATTACTTCATCTTTTCCTGAGGAGTTTAATAATCAATTGTTAAAATACTTGAGTGAAAAATATTCATCCATTGTTTATAAATATTTATATGGCGATATATATAAAAAGGTTTAAAAGTAAAAAGCCCCTGAAAATTAAAATTGGCTAAATTAAAAAAACATTAAATTGATATCTTAGTTGTAATAAGTAATTTCATCTGCATAAGCCACACTGACATCTGCACGCTATGTTCAGTAGTTGAAAATAACTTCTACATTGATCATTTGCATGGAAAGAACATGCCCACAAGTTACCATATTTAATTCGTATACTTTAAATGGAATATCATCGCTCTAATTCCTATCCGATTATATTTCCTAAGTTATTTTAGTCTAAAATCCTTAGTTGCCGAAAATATTAACATCATTCAAATGAAGCAGCAAAAATTTCTTTAGTAATCTAAGTTTCCTGTGTGCTATATATGGCCAAGAAACCATAGCTTCGGATGCATTTGTAGCATCAAAGACCTGTAGAGCGTAGTCTATACAATCTCAAATATATCCAATGGCTAGACTCCATCAATTGTATTGCTTGTTCCTCATCTTCTTCATGCTTACTGGTTAATTTATTGTCTTTGGAGAAGAGAAGATCAATGTCACAATCTATTTTCTTGTCAAGCAAGAATAGGGCATCTAAATCAATTACTTTTTTTTTTGTTCAAAAAGTGGGTCCAATGATGAAGACAACGGTAGCGAAAGCTTGCAATGAAGACAATTGTAGATGCTACTTGTGCATAGTACTTCATCTTTTCTTGAGGTGTTTAATAATTAACTATCAAAATATTCCAGTGTAAATATTCATCCATTGTCTATTTGCTTTTTTGTCAAAGAGCATTTGCTCAACTCTGTGTCCCTATACATTTCCTTGATCACACAAACAAATATTGATATCCCACTATCTACACCAAATTGGCTTGATACGAAGCCTCCACTTTGCCTCACTTCAATGGTTGTGATTGAATTGAGTGCAAAAAGCTACGCATATGATGAATGGATTTTATTTAGGCTCACATTTTTGTACGCTTTTTTTTTTTTTACTATGGAAACTGCTCACATCCATAATTGATCAAATTGTCCAGGATGCTTCCCACTTTTATATGCTCTTAAACTTGAAAAATTTGCAATTACAATTCTTCCACCACAAAAGATGACTACTATCAAATGTGCCACTATCTACATATAATCGGCTTGATATCAAGCCCCTCTTTTACCCTATTTAATGGATGTGGTTGAATTTTGAGCGCAAAAAACTAGGCAAATATTGAATGCATTTTATTTATGATCACGCTTTTTGCGTGCTTTTTTTTAATACTAACTGACACCCTCTACATTCGTAATTGATCAAATTATTTCTTAGTGGTCCCACTTTGGTATACTTTTGGTCTTAAAAAGAATTTCAATTACAATTCTAACAACACAAAACAATGACTATTATCAAATGTGCGGACTACTATTGATATAATATCATTTATTACCTTTTTTTTCCTTCTTTTCCATTAGACTCTTCTTTCTTCTTTCTTTTTCCCTATTTGGGTCCAAACTTGTGTCTCTTTTTATTTTCAAAAAAGAAAAAAAAAAGATTAGAACGTTTATTTAGTAGATAGCCGACTAGTTATTGCGTAATTGGGTTGTATACTTTTCCTTTCCTTTTCATTTTGTTTGAGGAAACTATTATTTTAAGAATAATCTAAGCAAAGCAAAAGTGAAAAGAATGATATGCCAGCTTTAATGAATCCATTTGTTTTAACTACAACTTTACTTCGTGTCGCTTACAATATAGTTAATATATTTTACCTATTCAACCTTCATTTAAACAACACTCATACAACGATTTGCTTCTTTTTTATTCTTTATGTTCGGGATTTTTTTTCCAATTTCGGGTAAAAATGGTGTCCCTCTTAAGAAAATATAGATTATTTGACAGATGGCCAACTAATTATCGTGTAAAAGAGTTGTATTGTTCACTTTTTTTCATCATTTTGTTGTAAGACACTATTAATTTAAACATCATCTAAGCAAAAGTAAAAAAACTGATATACCAGTTTTAATGAGAGTATTTAGTTTACTTGTAACTTTGCCACGTGTCATCACGTATAGTTCACATAGTTAACTGCTCAATTTTCACTTTATGCAGTGAATCTAGAAGTCTGATGTTTATTTAATTTTTATGCCACAACCGCCCAACTTTGTAAAAGAAATTTACAAAAATAAAAATTATGACGAAACTGAGTACATTAATAATTCTAAACATCCATAATTGCCATGCCAATTTGAAACAGAAATCCCCCTTAAACATCAGCATGTCAACGCTATCTTTGCATCGATCATGTGGAATAATTTGTTGTTGACAAGAGACTTATTGCAATTGTATTTGCATTATTGTACAACGCATTGAAAGCATTTGCAAAAATATATAATTTTGTCAATCGTAAAAGCATTAGAATTTCCTTAAAACTATCAAGGAAAATAATATGGCCTGCTTCAAATTACAAATGCACGGCAATATGAACAAGTTGCGTGCGCTTAAAAGAAAGAGGATCTCCATTCAACTACTTAACTCTCTCTTAGAAAGGCTACTGTCTTGGAAAAAGGTGTATTAGCTAAATCAAGCATATACCGTATGATAATTTTCAAGGTCATAGTAAGACAGCCTCAAACTCCTAAAATAGTTCTTTCGGATTATACTCTTGCGTGCTTGAATTCTTTGTGCCTTTCTTTCAAAAAAAATAAAAGGACGTCAATTTTTTTCAAATGGGAAAAAAGGCAAAAAGAGAGAGGGAGGAAGAAACCAAATCAAAGAAGAAGAAGAAGAAGAAAAAGATGATAAATAAGGTTAAATTAGGAATGAGTTGCACATATGGCCTCATCTTCGCTCTACAAATGGAAATGACAGATTATCGCTCTATTGCCTGTCTAAAAGTTCCTTCATCATTAGTCGAAAATCTTTAATTGCCCTAAAATCTCGAAATTATTCTGGCGACGCGAGAAATATTTCTTTCCCAATATATGATTCATGTGTGTTATATAAATGATTGAGAAACTATAGCAAAGGATGCATCAGTAGCATCCGAGAATAATAGATTCAAGTCTTTTCTTTGTCAAAACAAATCAAATGGCTAGACTCATTCAAGCCTATTGCCTCGTCCTCGTCTTCTTCATGCTCACAGGTGTGCTATTTCGATTTAGAAAAAATAAGATCCATGTTACATTCTACTTTCTCATCGAACATGAAGAGGGCATCTAAACTGTTTACTTTTTTGTTCAAAAAGCGGGATCGTTGATGAGGACAACCTTGGCGAGGGGTTGCATTGAAAATCTAGGATCATGTAATGGAGACGACGATTGCGACCGAAACTGCTCTGCGAAGCATGGCCCAGGGTCTCAAGGCACATGCGACACCTCCCTCAGTCCTCCACTGTGTACGTGCATTTATACGTGCCCTCGCAACGCTTGATCGTAACCATAGACAAGTTCTTGCTATGGATGTGGAGGTTGCAACAGCTTCAACAACACGTGCTTATCCTAGCTTTCGAGTATTTTGTTTCGTTGCTTCCAAAACCTACTGCTATTATCAATAAAACAAAGATTTTTTCTGAATAAATTGTTGTGTGCCACCTTTTATAGTTTGCTTATACAAATATCAGCGCGATAAAAGGCGAATCTGACCCACATTGTTCAAGATTAATCGAGTTCATGAATGAATAATATTCGTTTACTCTTGCAATTCGAAAATGCTGTTGATGACATCAACTTCAATTTATGTTGAATCCAATTCTGTAAAAACCCTCCAATTTTGCAATCATTAATTATCTTCGGGTCTCAAGAAGTCATGTTGCCGTAGTACTTTTGGATTGTGAACCGTATCATCTCCTGATTTTTTCATGAGCGTCTGGTTCAGATTTAAACCAAATTTAAATATATGTCATATGTGATCAGTGTCAGTCGGATTTCTATCAGAACAATTAAGGGCAATCATGAAATCAAGAAAAACATGTGTTTGTCCTTCCGACAAAAAAAAATGACAAAAAAAAAAGCCAAGTCTGGCCAGTAGAATCGTTTAATGAGTGACCTGACCTGACCATGACCATTGCACATCCACATGAAAACTCAGCAATCATCTGTGGGTGCTAGCCATGATGCAGCCCAAGGTAGGCTTTCTCAAATAGTAGGATAAGGAGAGTGACTCGCATGCGAGAAATAGGACGAACAGAAATTTTAGCATTGTGCAAGCACAGGAGAACAGTCGTATCTTTGTTAATACATATCGAATTGACCTGATTCAAAAGCCAAATGAATAAAGACTTCTGGATCTACAACTTTTATGTTTTGGTTTTTCCGAAATAAGCCTTGTAGGATGGTTGAATTTATAGTTCAAGTGGGCAAATGTAAAAGGACAGAATGAGAAAAGGATAGGGACTTTGACGGTGGCTCTTCTAGGCAATCCAAGAAGTTGAAAGGACATTGAGATTTTGAGATCAATGGCTGCAACTTTTCAAGGATGCAGACTTTGGAAAGCTTTGACTCTTCAAAGACAGAGTGAAAACTCTTCTAGGTTTTCAAGGATATGAATTCTGCAAGGTTCATGATACTTGCTTGAAAGCAAAGTTTTCATTAATCAAAAGTTGTCTGTCTTTCTAGATACAAAGAATTAGATGGGTTATATCATCAAAGAAATAAGGACAACATTGAAACTACGAAGTCAAAATCTAGAAACTTAAAAGCGTTAAAGAACTCTAAAACTAGAAAACAAGCAAAGATCATTGAAACTACTAGGAAGTCAAAAGCTAGAAACTTGAAAGCATTAAATAACTTTGAAACTAGAAGTTTAGTAAAGAGAGAGCATAATGTCTTCATGACTTCAAATATGTATTCTTTCAAGCTTTTGGGAAAGACTCAATATATCAATACGGCTTCTATGTTGAATCGACAACTTCATCGGCAATCAACAAGATTTCGTCGAGCTTGAATGCGGGCTGATCTTCTTAGTCGAGAGAGCTGATCTACAATGTGGGCTACATCAAGCCACTGCCGGAGCGTCCAATAGATACTAATTAAACTTTAATTGATATCATTATAGCAAATATGCAGCGCACGATACATAATTATAACTCATACAAACATAAAAAGAAAGCTAAAGCATCCGCATTCTGCCCCTTCTTCTTTCTCGCCCTTCTTCCTTAGGGTCAGGTTGGTTGCCACCACTCTGCAGTAGCCATCAATTTAGTTTCCTGAGATAATCATCAAACAATAATCTTTAAAATGATCGGTATCAGCTTGTACTTCCCTAATATATCAATATTTCCTCTATATTGATATTGCTATAAATGTGCGAACAACGGTGTTTTGCTACCAAGACATGAAGCAATCGAAGCTGAATGGATGTGGTTGAATTTTGAGGGAAAAAAGTTGAATGCATTTTATTTAATCTCACGCGCTTTGCACATCCGTAATTGATCAAATTATCCCTTGCCGGTCCCACTTTAGCATGCTTTTTGAACTTAAAATTTTTTTAATTACAATTTTACCACCACCAAATGATGACTAAGATTCAAATGTGTGATCTACTTCTTTTTTTATTTCTCATTGCTTAGTCTTTTCTTTCTTTCATGTGTTCTTGTTTTAAAAACTTTAGTTTTTTTTTTCCTGACAGGTAGCCGACTAGTTATTGAGTAATTGGTTGTCTATTTCTCTTTTTCTTTTCATTTTGTTCGAGGAAACTATTGCTCTAAAAATAATCTAAGCAAAGTAAAAGTGAAAAGAAAGCTATGCATATATTTAATGCGGAGAAAACTTATGCACGGCACTTACTGGTATTTGTCATCACTTTATATGTTAGCAATATATTTGATGGTATTTGCTATCAAAATGGACGACTAGAATGACTCTAAACACATGACTCGAAATGACTAAAAATATTCTGGAAGGAAGGAAGGTGCATTTTATAGAGTTACTTGCACCAACTTTTAGTCAAATCCTCCATTTTATAGTTGTTATCCTTAATTGTTGCAACACATTCCATGATTGACTAGACAACCGTCTCTACCTTTATTCGCCAGTGTTATCTACTCCATTGTTTTTTGGTCAATAAGCCCTTATCTAGCACCCCGTCCCTATAAGCGCACATAAAATCCTTTTTCCTTGACCAATTAATTAAACATTGTCGGCCCTCTACCTACATTGAATCAACTTGATACAAAGTCTCTTCTATAGTCCGTTCAATGGAGGTGGTTGAATTTTGAGTGCCAAAAGTCAGACAAATATTGAACGTAACTTTAACCAACTTGCCTTTAAAACTTAAAAAATTTACAATTACAATTCTACCATATGATCGAAAGTGTAATCTACGCAAGATCATTTCTTACCTTTCTTAGATTCTTCATGTTTGGTTTGTCCGTTTAACTTTACATTGCCTTTTCACTTGACTACTTTTATTAGTTTCGATTCAAGTTGGTTTTTATATCATCTTCTTTTTTTTACGTCTGCTTCTTTTCTATTCTTTATGTTTGTGTTCTATTTGTTTTTACTTTTAGGGAAAAAATGGTGTCTCTCTTAAGAAAATATAGTTTATTTGGCAGATGGCCAACTACTTATCGTGTAAAAGAGTTGTATTGTTCACTTTTTTTCATAATTTTGTTGCAAGAAACTATTAATTTAAAAATCGTTTAAGCAAAAGTAAAAATACTGATCTATCAGTTTTAATGATAGTATTTAGTTTACTTATAACTTTACGCCGTGTCATCACGTATAGTTCACATACTTAACTGCTCAATTTTCACTTTATGCAGTGAATCTAGTAGTCTGATATTTATTTAATTTTTATGCCACAACCGCCCAACTTCGTAAAAGAAATTTCAAAAAACAATTATGACGAAACTGAGTACATTAATAATTCTAAACATCCATAATTGCCATGCCAATTTAAAACAGAAATCTCCCTTAAACATCAGCATATGAACGCTATCTTTGCATTGATTATGTGGAATAATTTGTTGTTGACAAGGAACTTTTTGCAATTGTATTTGCATTATAGTACAATGCATTCAAAATATTTGGAAAAAGATATATTTTTGTCAATTGTAAAAGCAGTAGAATTTCCTTAAAACTATCAAGGAAAATAATATGGTCTTCAAATTACAAATGCACGGCAATAGGAACAAGTTGTGTGCGCAACTTAAAAGAAAGAGAATCTCCATTCAACTGCT
This sequence comes from Melaleuca quinquenervia, assembly GCA_030064385.1. Classification (NCBI taxonomy): domain Eukaryota; kingdom Viridiplantae; phylum Streptophyta; class Magnoliopsida; order Myrtales; family Myrtaceae; genus Melaleuca; species Melaleuca quinquenervia. Next base: position 12,909,125 of record CM057720.1, read on the forward strand.
TAACTTTCTCTTAGAAAGGCTACTGTCTCGGAAAAAGGGTGTATTAACTAAATCAAGCATATACCATCTAATAATTTTCAATGTCATATAGTAAGACAGCCTCAAACACCTAAAATAGTTCTTTCGGATTATACTCTTGCGTGCTTGAATTCTTTGTGCCTTTCTTTCAAAATAAGAAGGACGCCACTTTTTTTCAAATGGGAAAAATGGCAAAAAGTGAGGGGGAGAGAAGAAACCAAATCAAAGAAGAAGAAGAAGAAGAAAATGATAATAAATAACGTTAAATTAGGAATGAGTTGCACACATGGCGTCAGTCTGGAAATGACAGATTATCGCTCTACGGCCTATCTAAAAGTATTTCCTTCATGATTAATCGAAAATCTTTGGTTGCCCTAAAATCTCGAAATTATTCTGGTGAAGCGAGAAATATTTCTTTCCTAATATATGTTTCATGTGCGTTACATAAATGGCTGAGAAAATATAGAAAAGGATGCATCAGTAGCATCCGAGAATTATAGATTCAAGTCTTTGCTTTGTCAAAACAAATCAAATGGCTAGACTCATTCAAGCGTATTGCCTTGTCCTCGTCTTCTTCATGCTCACAGGAGTGCTCTTTCGATTTAGACAAAAATAAGATATATGTTACATTCTACTTTTTCATTGAACATGAAGAGGGTATCTAAACTATTTACTTTTTTGTTCAAAAAGCGGGATCCTTGATGAGGACAATTGTGGCGAGGGCTTGCATTGAAGATATAGGATCATGTAGTGGACACGACGATTGCGAGCAAAAGTCCTTTGCAAAGCATGGCCCGGGGTCTCAAGGCACATGCGACACCTCCCTCAGTCCTATACTGTGTACTTGCATTTATATGTGCACTCCCAACGCTTGATCGTAACCGTAGACAAGTTCTTGCTATGGATATGGAGGTTGCAACAACTTCAGCGACTCGTGCTTATCCTGGCTTTCGAGTATTTTGTTTCGTTGCTTCCAAGACCTACTGCTATTATCAATAAAACAAAGATTTCTTTCTGAATAAATTGTTGTGTGCCACCTTTTATAGTTTGCGTATATAAATATTAGTGCGATAAAATGGGAATCCTCCCCACTTTTTTTAAGATTAATCGAGTTCGTGAATGAATAATATCCGTTTACTCTTGCAATTCGAAAATGTTGTTGATGATATCAACTTCAATTTCTGTTAAATCCAATTCTGTTAAAACCCTCCAATATTGCAATCGTTAATTATCTTCCGGTATCGAGAGGTCACGTTGCCATAGTGCTTTTGGATTATGAACTGTATCATCTCCTGATTTCTTCATGAGTTTCTGGTTCAGATTTAAATCAAATTCAAATATATGTCATAAGTGATCAGTGTCAGCCGATTTCGTACCGGATTTATATGAAAACAGTTGATTTTAGTCATCTTTTTTTGTTTGGTGGTGATAGAATTGTAATTGAAAAATGTTTAAGTTCCATCAGCATGTTAAAGTTGGCCCGCAAAGGATAATTTGATCACTAAGGATGTAGAGGTTGCATGTGGGAAAAAAGGGGTGGAAATAGCGCGAGCCTAATTGAAATGCATTTAATATATGTCTAGCTTTTGGCCCTCCATATTTAACCACATCTATTGAACAAGTGAAAGAGGAGGTTTCATATCAAGTTGATCTGGTGGAGACAGTGAGATGCCGATATTTATCTGAATGTTAAAGGAAAAACACGATTACGTTCGCTTTTAAGGACATGAGTTGAACAAATGCTCATTTGCCTAAATAAAAAGACCAGCATATATAAAACCAGCGAATAGAATACAAAAGGAATCATAATGCAGATAGGCGCACGAAACTCCACAAAGAACAAAATTTATTTGTGTAAGTTCATTTTACTTCCTTGTAGTACATTTCCGCTATTGTACTTGTAGTCATTCTAGTCGCATTTGTTCTTATAATGTATTGATGTTGATGTTTCTGCATGGAGATAGTGATGAGGGCATTTAACTTAAATGTGCACTGTACGCATAGAGGGAGAGATATTGATTGAATATTATTTCTTAACTTCTTTTTTTTCTTTTATTTTCCTTAGTCTCTTCTTTCTTTCTTGGTTTTTTTCCCATTTGGGACTAAACTGGTGTCCCTGTTTAAAAAAAATTATATAGTTTTAGCAGATAGCCAACTAATTATTGTGCAATTGAATTGTATATTTCTGTTTTTCTTATCATCTTGCTCAAGGAAACTATGATATTGAAAATACTCTAAGCATAATAAAAGTAAAAAGAATGATCTGCCAGCTTTAATGAATGCGTTTGTTTTAATGTAACTTTACTTTGTGTCATTACAGCGTAGTTCATGTATTTTGATTACTCAACGTTCATTTTATGCAGGGAATCTAATCTTCAAACTTTTACTTATTTTTATGCCACACACTTTTTGAAAGATAATTTCTGAAAAAAATGACAAATTTAAGTATATTTCTGATTTTAAACATCAGTGCACCGGGTGAGTTGCAATAGGCCAATGGCGGCCAAAAGGAAAAATTAATTTCCTTAAGCCAACTAATCGCCTTTAATATCGAAGAGCTACAAACGAGAGTGCTATAGTTACAATAATAGAAGTTTTTGTAGTCTATGTAACCCAAAAGTGAAATTATTGTCAATTAGTTGTCAATTGAGATATTCATATCATTAGTGAATTGATAATTAACTTCATGCTTTCTGTCAGTCCCTAAGTTTGAACGAAGTTTTGAGAGGTGAAACCATATTATTTGTTCATGATTTTACATAATGATATTTAACGTACAATATAATTTTATCACGTATGTATGTTTTCATGATTTTACATAATGATATTTAACATACAATATAATTTTATCATGTATGTATGTTTTCTTCATTATTTGATATTGAATTTCTAAGATGCTATCACCTAAATTTTGACCAAGCCATATATGTTTTATTGCATGAAAGTTAGGGATGAAGTTTAGCCCCTAATTAGAATATTTTAATTAATTTACATATATATGGGAGCATATAGTATATTCATAATTGTAATTGCATCAAACAAACAATGGCCTGGACCCGAATAAGCATCATAGGGTAAGCCCGCTCTTCAATAATAGTTTGACCAACACTACGGGAAGGGAGGCCGAAATTTATAGGCTTTAGTTAGTCTAGTATAAGTTTCAATTGAAATGGGTGTAATCCATTTATCCACTAGGCATTAAAATTAATTAGAATAAACCTTTATGGGTTTAGGCCTATTACAACCAAGCCCACAAGCCTAAAAATTTCAGCCAATCCACGGTGAGGAGGGCTTGGCCTAAATTCCGCTTCCAATTGGAGTTGATTTGACGTAATTTGGCTCCAGGGACTTAATGAAAAAGAATTATCGTGATTTTTGGCCAAATTTACAAACAATAGAAACTCGAGCCCACTTTTTAGATTTCATGATATTTTCAATACTTGAAAATAACTTCTACATTGATCATTTGCATCGAAAGCACGTACCCACTTTTTACCATATCTAATTTGCATATTTTAAATGGAATTAATGATCATCGCTCTAATGCCCATCCAATTATATTTTCTTGGTTATGTTAGTCCAAAGTCCTTAATTGCCGAAAATAAACAAATCATTCAAATAAAGCAGCAAAAATTGCTTTAGTAATCTAAGTTTCACGTGTGCTATAGATGACTATGCAACCATAGCACGGGATGCATTCACGGCACCAGAGATTTGAAGAGTGACAGTCTATTTTTAATTAAATGACATATTGCCTCCTCCTCGTCTTCTTCATGCCCACAAGTTATATTATTCCCTTTTTGGTATTTTTAATTGTATAAATGCAATATCAATAAAAAAATTACAATTATTATTTTTTTCTTTTTTCTTTTTTATGTTGGAATAATGGTTAATTTTATTAATTTAAGAAGTTTGTTATTTGATAAAAAAATGTTTGCTTTAAAATAAATGTAAGAAATCATATCCATTGTTATCTCTCAACTCCAACAACATATTTTTATTAAAACTATATTTCCCTTATATCTAACTTTAATATGTCTTGGGCTGAAACAAGATATAGGTCGGGATAAAATTTATCATGCCCTGACTTTTATCCTAGCTATCAAACCTATGTGTTTGGTCGTCCAGATTTCTAAATGGGATAGGACTGGATAAGATAGGATAAGAAATCATTAAATTTCTTCATATCCTATCAAATCTACACTTTGGTGAATTGCGGATTTAAAGTTAGATATCCTCATATCTTATTAAATCTGTCGTTTGGTGAACTACGGATTTGAATTCAGATATTTTAAAAATAATAACATTAGGCAAGTATAAATTGGTAGGTTTAATATTCACAAAATCATCCAAAATAATAATTTTTTTCAAATTAACAGATTTTCATCGAATTTTATGATTATGCATTATTTTTTTAATTCCTTTGAAATATTCTTTTGGTTACTCCTTTCAACATCAAACGTTTTTAAAATAATCTCAATTTCAATATATTCACTTTGAAACATAAATTATTTTTCTCTCTTACAAGTTTTTCATTTGTTTTCATTTTGTTATAGGTCCAATACCAAATCAAACAAATGTCCAATTAGAATAAAGCATAAAGTCCAACGTTCATTTTTTTCCAACTATCACGAGAATGCAATGACAATTAACCATGTTAACAAACGATCTTTAAATAATTCGTATTTATAAAGTATATTACAATTCATCACTATGACACATTTACCTCAAACTTTTTTTGTGACACGAAAAACCATAAACTTTGCCCACTGTGACACATTTACCTCAAACTTTTTTTGTGACATGAAAATCCTAAAACTTTGCCCACAGTGACACATTTACTCCAAAGGGCGGCGAAGCCCTCCCCACCCGCTGGTTGCCTCTTTAGCGGTTGGCGGAGCTCTCCAGTCAATTATTTTTTAAAGAAAAAAGAAAATAAAGTTTGTGGTAAATTTATCATAGTAGGCAAAGTTTGTGATTTTTCGTGTCATAAAAAAGTTTTGGTAAATGTGTTACAGTGGGTAAAGTTTGGGGTTTTTGTGGTATTAAGCTTTTTTTAAATGAAAATTTGAATTTTTTTATTTTTTGAATTATTTTATTTAGTATTTTTTATTCAAGAAAATTTGGACCGAGTTGTGGAAACTTGGTCCGACTCTCTAATGTGGACCCAACAGAGGAGTTAGAGTCGTCTATGGGTAAACGATGGAGAAAGAAAAAAAAGCGTAAGGTTTTATGTTTCAAATAAAAAAAAATCATATCTAACTTTTACTTCTCGTATATTTTCCAAGTTTTAAAGGTCATTCCCATAAATTGGACTTCCTAAAATAGCGATCAAAGATCAATCCTAATAACTTGTAACCGATATCTAGCTAGGTAATTCCCAAATATGGGGGTAAGAACATTAGAAATGCAAAAAGTTGTGTATGGCACTCACTCAGTGTCAAAAGTTTCAAAACACTCACTTAAGTGCTAATTCCAGAAAAAACAAATCTTATAAGTGCCAACTATGAATTCTGGCCAAAAATTGATGGGACATTTATAATTATATAGCATTATCTGACATGGTAATTATTTGGCGAAAATAAGAGTCTAGGTTAACTCCCTAAATAATGCCACTCTACCAAAATAAGTATTCACGTAGACTCCCAAACGATGCCGCTTGTCTTCAGATCAGGGTTATCTCCAAAATTGGGGGTGAAATAAAAAATTGTGGGTGAAATTGACCAAATTAGGGTTTCCTATTGCTGTCTTCATCTTTAGCCACTTGCGTCGTCGTCACTGTCGCCTATCATTGCTTGTTCCGACGCCTGTATTGTTGATTGTCGCTGATGCCGTCGTTGTTGACTTACCCGCGGTCACTCTTCCCTAGGTTTGACCTCTTGTTACTTTCATAGTCAGTTGGGGGTATAGGAAATCATGCCGTCGTAGGGACCTCCCACGACATCTTATCTCTGTCATTGCATGTTCTCTCTCTCATTGTCGAATGTGGGGAGCTCCCACGACATATTGTCTCTCTCATTGCATCTTCACTCTCTCAGTGTCGACTGTGGGGACATCCTATGTGTTTGTTGTAATGTTAGTGTGTTTCGTGGTCCCGAACCTAATTGATTTTTTTTATTGGATGTAGTATCAACATAGGAGATAAGGAAGTTGCAATTATTGTTTTATATGATAGGGAATTCATAATTGGAGCCGATGGTTTGGAATATTTTAGGGGAAACAAATGTATTGTATTCTTCAATGTAACAAGGCCATCATATATTGAATTCTTGAGAAGCATAGTTTATTTGTTTCGGTGCAAAATTAAAAAATTACATTATTATGTTCTTGGAAAATAGTTGATAATGATAATGATAATGATATTAGGGATATTGTTTACCATTTTCTTCATGGCGAGAAAGCTAAGGTGTATGTCGAGTGTTATGATGAAGAGAGCACCGAAATAGAGGAAAATGAAGATGAAGTTAGAGGTGAAGCTACAGATAGTACTCATGTTTAACTTGAAAACCAGCAGGAGATGGAGGATGATGAATTGATGGGATTAGATTGGGAAGTGACCATATCTAGTGACTTAGAGGATGTAAACTGAGCTGGTGTTAATTGTTCATCCAATGATGATGATGAAGAACTGGCACAATTAAGGCAAAGATAGAGAGAGTTTGAAGGGAATAAGTTTGTACCAATTGAAGAGCAACCTGAAGTCCAACCGAAGAAACTGAAGTCACTAATGATACTGATTATGAATATGATAATATTGAGAGTGTCGGTTCTAAGGATGATCAACCATGAGTCAATGAGGTATGTATGCTTATAAGAAAAAATAGTAAGTATGCCTCATGTGATCCGAATATTGATCGTCATGCTTTATCTGTCGGTATGAAGTTTGATGATGCAAAGCAGTTTAGAGATACCATTGTAAGGTACTCTATTTGTGAACATATGAGTCTTGACTTTGTTGGAAACACGAAAGAATTTGTGAGGGCTAAGTGTGCATAACCAAATTGTTCCTGGAAGATTTATCGTGTATTGAGTAAGAAAAGTAGATCATTTCAAATTAGGTCCTTCTAGGAGCAACATAATTGTCTTGTTATTTTTTACAACAAAAAGGGTAACAAACGCATGGTTAGCCAAACAATTTTTTTAATAATATGAAGGCAGCTCTTGAGATTAAGAATCCTTAGTTAAAACAGTTAGTCAGAGAGCAGATAGAGGTGAATGTGTTGAGGAATCAGTACAAAAAAGCAAAGCAGAGGGTCATGAAAACACTTATGAGTCAATATAAAGAAGAATATGGTCAGGTTTGGGATTATGCTAGCGAGTGCATATCCCAGAACCCATATAGTAAACTTTCTATTGAGGTTGTAGAAAGATCATTGCCTGACCATGGGATTAATTTTGATAGGTTATATGTATGTTTTGAAGCATATGGAAGAGGCTTTTTGCCTGGTTGCAGGAGGGTTCGGGTTGGACAGTTATTTTCTGAAAGGGTTATACAATCGAGAGTTATTGGCTATAATTAGAAGAGATGCAAACAATCAAATATTTCCAATTGCTTAGGCTATAGTTAAAATAGAGAATAGAGTCACTTGGTCTTGGTTTCTCAAAAATTTAATGGCTAGTCTTGAAATAACCATTGGAGGAGATTATGCATTCATGAGCGACCAATAAAAGGTAACAACATATGCTTAATTTTATGGCTTTACATTAATAGCATATTGAAATATATAATAATTATTGTTTGGTTCATTCTTTTATAGGGACTTGTTCTTGCATTAGTTGAGTTGATGCTATTTGCTGAACATAGAATGTGTGCACGTCACATATATGCAAATTGGACAAAAACTTACAAAGGAGATAAATTGCATAAGCAATTTTGGAAGATAGCAAAGAGCACGAACATGATTGATTTTAGAATAGCCAAATAGAAGATATTGCAGTTGACAAAGGAAGATTTTTATACACTAATGCAAACTGATCCTAAACATTGGTGCATGGCCTTCTTCAGCGAATAATACAAGAGCAACATTATTGGTAACAAACTCAGCAAAGCTTTTAATGACTATAAATTAGAGGCTAGGTGCAAGTCAATAATCAACATGTTGGAAGATATATGAGTCATGGTCATGACTAGGCTGCACAAACAAACAGATGAGGTTACAAAGTGGACTAGATAATGTGGTTCAAGAATTGCCAAGAGATTAGATACAAACATAGCTGCCAGTAGGTTTTATCATCCAATTTGGAATGAAGAAGATGTATTTGAGATACTGAACAATATCGACAAGTATATTGTCCAAATACAAAGGCAAAAATGTTTATGTCGAGCTTGACAATTAACTGAAATTCCTTGTGCACATGTCATTTGTGCTATACAGCTAAATGCACAAAACCCATAAGATTACCTTCATGATTGATACAAGAAACCAGCATATCTAGCTTCATATGAATTCATGATGCAACCCATTAGAAGTAACAAATATGGGGAGCCAACAAATCATGAAAGACCTAATCATTTGCCACTGATGAAGCAAATTGGAAGGCCAAAAAGGAAAAGAAGAATGTAGGAGGGGGAGAACTTAAGTTAGAGAATAAGTAGAAATGGTGTGAAGATAAATTACTCTTATTGCCATAAGGCATGTCATAATAAGAAATGGTGTGAGTTAAGGAAGAAACATGAGATTGAAAGGGCATATGTAGGTGAAACTGAAGAGGCTTTAGTTGCAAGGCCAGATGTAGGGCCAACTGAAGAACTTGTTTTAAGTCAAACTGAAGGGCCTACATGAACAACTACTGAATCAACTATTGAACAAATCATGAAAAAAATATCTAGTAAGATGTATGATTTCAGTATAGGTTTATTAGATCTCAGAACTCTAAATTTATGTATTTTTATAGGTAAGAAGAAGGCCAGCTCAAGTGCAATATATAGGGCTAGCTTAGATGAGAAAAAGGCCTGCTCGATGACCAACTCATGAGCCAGGTGAAGGGCCACTGTAGAGCTTGTTGTAGGGAAGATAGGTGAAAGGCCAGGACCAACTATATGGCCAGCTAAGGGGCTAGCTGGAAAGATAGGTGAAAGGCCAAGTCGAGTGCCAACTCATGTGAAAAGAAGGCTAGCTTGAGGACCAGCTACATGGCCAACTCAAGGACTAACTACATTACCAGGTGAGGGACCTAGTGTACAACCAGGTGTAGGGCTAGCTTGAGCTTCAAGAAGATCAACTTGAGGGCCAGCTGCAGGGCCAGGTGAGTGCCCAATGTAAAGCCAGGTGTAGGGCCTAGTGTACAGCCAGGTGCAGAGCCATGTGTAGGGCCATGTGAGGCGCCTAATATAGAGCCAGGTGCAAGGCCAGCTCGAGTGACAAGAAGATCATATCCACCCAAGAAATCGCCTCTCAAAAAACTGAGGAAAAGTCGTTCGGTAAGTTGTACGATTTGTGTATATAAGTTTTATTTCATGGCTTATGGGTTGAACCTTAATTTATAATGTTATTAGATGAGCAAGATATATGCTAGTTCTATAGACTGTGAGGGATCATATCGAATAGGAGCGGCTCTAGGAAAAGGCTACGACAATATGGTTATGGCCTTTATACAGATGAATGCATCAGGATAACAATCTTAAATGTAATTAGATAATTTATTATTTAAGTTGTGATATTATGTATATTGATTAATATGAATATGACAATCTATTGTTGTAGCCCGGAAAAAAATTGGAGGTGTTCATATCATTTATTAGCACATCTGCAAAGTCAATGGTTGCACCAAATAAGATAGTTCGAAAGAAGAAGTCATCTGGTGCAGCTCCAAAATAACAAGTGGTTCTAGAGCAACTAGTACATTTGGAGACAATAATGCCAACTAAAGAACCTGCACGTCCAATAAAAAAGTAAGAGGATTATGAATCAACTTAAACGTCTATCAAAGCATAAAGGAACTAGAGTTGTGCATATTGATTGATGAGATGTCTCAGTGGTCTCTGATTGTTATTCAGTGTTAGGATATTACAGGAAGAACATTGACTAAGTGGGTGGCTGAAAATTATTGGTGTAAATGCTGGAAAGGGAAGCTTTTCCGATGGAGATTGTAACAGAGATTGAAATTACAATATTCAATGTCAATGATAAAATTTTCATTCACAGCTTGTCTGTTTTTTAATTTTATATTTACTACATTTTGTCTTGTCAGAGGTGTTTTGGGCATGTGCAACACTGCTATTAGCGTCATTAGTGTGTTGCTACAGCTGAGTGTGATGATGCTGCTATTAATTGAATGGCACTAACACTATAACTTTTTTAATCGAAAATGTTACTAAAGTGATCATTCATGATAACAACTAGCACTAAAGTGATCCTTATCAACCACAACTAGCACTAAAGTGTTCTTAGTTAATAGAAACTGCCACTCAAATGATCAAATTTTTATGAGGTTTAGCACTAAAATAGTCAAGAGATATGGTTATTGCTGTAAATGGTAACTATCACGTTAAACGAAACAAAGACTGATGATTAAGAGTACCCATTGATGCAATTTTCTAGTATGAACAAAAACCTACAAATACTAAAATCTTATAGCACATTGCACCAATCTAGATTGAAACTTCCAAAAAAACAACATAACTCATGGAATTAGCTGATAAAATGCCCATACTGCATTCCATTCTCATTTGCACAAAAAAAAAATGTAGTTACAGCAGTAAACTCTTGACAACCAAGAGTTACAGTAGGCTAACTAGCAACATTTGCTACTTTGTACTCAACACAAGTACAAATTTCACTCATTTGGATTACTATGGTAGATGGAGAAAGTTGTTCTCATCACTAACTTTACATTTCACCAGAACATAAGCTAAGCAACATAAGAACATCACAATCAATGTTCGATACCACAATAGTTCAAGGTTTATCTTTGAAACTTACTTCTTCAAATGGTTGGCCAAAGTCTTTACTTCTGCTTGCATTATGTTGGTATCCTCTTATTTGTCCATTACTATAGGTAGAGGTTGATGTCTTTTTCAAGCAACTCCAATATCACCTCTGTCACTCGATCGCAGAATTTGGGATCCACCCATTTGTAATATTTTCATTTCGACTCCTCTCTAAATTTACCGCATCCATGGAATCTTCTCCCGAGATTCAAGCGACTCCAAGATGTTCGTCTTGGACTCGATATCCCACAATAACAGTAATGAGCAACATCTTCTTAACTCTGTTGTTCGGACGAATTTGTATCGTTGGTGAAGCTTCTGCTCTTCATTTGACAGAGGGATAAGCTGTCGGTTTGGGAGCGATGAAGAATTAGGGTTTAACGAATGACTTTTTTCGATTTAGGGTTTGGACAACGATTTAGGATTTCACTGACTATTTATGGTTCTTATTTTTGGGAAAATTGACTAGACGATGTCGTTTTGATGTTTATAAGCTGACTAGGCCTCTAGCGAGCCACGTCTAATTTGGAAATTAATAAATAATAGGCCACGTCGGATTTTTGGCAGGTATATTAGAGTTGGCGCTTAAAATTTCTTTTTTTTTTTTTTGAAAAGTGACACTTAAATGAGCGTTTTGAAACTTTTGGCACTGAAGTGAGCACCGTACATAACTTTTGTCACTTATCGTGTTCTTATCCTCCCAAATATGTCACCATTTCATATCTATTGCTATCCATATAAATATGTAAACAATATGAATTACCAAAATAAATAAGTATCCCACTTGACTTTAGTCCACCCGGCATAACCGCATTTCAACCAACCGACTAATTTCCCTCTCCAGGGATGAAAACCCATGATTTGATCTGCTAGCTTGAACGCCTGGATCATGCCGAAAAGAGAAGGTTCAGAAAATACATAACGAGAAATACATTATAGGGAAGTAAAATTCATTTCTAGAAATAAAATTTGCTCTATATGGAGTTTCCTACGTCTACTCTCGGTCAGATCCTCTATTTTATGCTCTTTAATATTCAACGAGCCTTTGTTCAACAACCTGTCCCTATGAGGGCAGAAAACTACCTTTCTCCTTGATCACCTAAACAAACATTGGTATCCCTCTACTTACATTAAACCAACTTAATGCAAAGCCTCTTCTTTAGCTTGTGCGATAAATGTGATTGGCTGTTGAGCACCAAAAGTCAGACAGATGATTAACACATTATAATTTGATTTGTCCACTTCCACACCTTTTTTGCCAACATGCTTTTGGAACGTAAAAAAATTTCAATTACAATGCGGCCCTACAGAATGAAGAGTAAGATTAAATGTGGGGACTAGTTTTTATCTAAGATTATTTCTTAGCTTTATTTTTTCTTTTTGTTTGGTTTCTTCTTTTTTGGGCCTTTTTTCTTTTTCCATTTGTCCTTCTTTTTTAAAACAAATTTTTTATATGTTAGATAGCCAACTAGTCATTATGTAAATGAGTTGTACATTTCTCTTTCTTTCTTTTTTTCATTATGTTACAGGGAACTAATCTTCCATAAATAATCTAAGCAAAAGTGAAAAAATCACTCTGCCAAATTTAGTGAGTGTATTTGGTTTAATTATAACTGTACTATGTGTCATTATGTTATAGTTCATGTATTTTAACCGCTCAACTTTCATTTTATGCAGACTACCTGTTTCCTTGATCACTTAAACAAATATTGGTATCCCTTTATTTTACCTTTTCAATTAAACGGCGTATTGCCTTTTCCTCGTCTTCTTCATGCCCACAGTTTGTATTATTCCCTTCTTGCTCTTTTGAATTATACAAAAAAAAAACTATTACTATATAACAATGCGATATTTTTATTTTGAATTTTATTTTTTATATAAATTCAAATATTTATAATATTTAATTATTGTTTTTATTAATTCAAGAAGTTTGCCATTTCAGAAAATTGTGTTTCTATATATAAAAAAAAGAAATCATGTCTACTTTTATCCCACTACCCTCGTGGACTGTTTTTATCCAAGCTATATTTCCTTTCAATCAAATTTTGATCTTCGGTTGAATCCAAATATCGGTTTGGATCAAATTTTTCATATTTTGACTTTTATCCTAACTATCAAACCTAGTTGTAAATCTAGAGTGTGAGAAAATAGTTCTCTACTCTAGATCAGGAGATGATAGTTCTTAGACTTAGAACTAGATTGACAGATTTCAAACTCTTAGCTTCCATGTATTTTCCACCTTTTACAAGTCATGTTGCCTTAATGTTTCTACATTGTGGACTACATCTCCCGATACCTTCATAAATAATTTCTAGTTCAGTTTTGCATCATTGTCAAATTGAATCACATTTGATCAAATGTCGGCAGGTTCCCAAAAACTCAAGAGTTGCATTTTCTTCGGTCCAAGTCATTTTGGATTTGAATCAAATAAAATAACGACATTCATTTTAAGTCATATCTAGTTGCTTACAATAACATTTTCATATGGGTGCAGCACATCCATTGTGTGTAGTATGTTGATGCTAAAGACATTGTTGGAATTGTTTGTTTGTAAAACAAACTTGATATTTTTTTATTTTCGAAATTAATTTGTATTTATTTATTTATTTTAGTCGTTAAACTTGTAACTGTTCGGATGTAACTTTTCACTTGTGACCGTTCAGGAAGAAACCAAAATGACAAGACTTGAATACGAAGAGGTGTGTTCGAATGGTAAGTTTTCGACACTAAATGATATGTCTATTTATGGCAGTTTCTAGAATTCAAGAGTAATTTATAGCCTTGTTTTCAATTGTCTTTGAATAGAGTTTTAGGAGATTTTCTGGAATTGCTATATACTGATCTTGAGACTTTATTGTATCATGAAGAGAATTTTCCAAAAAACCAATAGCAACGTAGTGGGGCAAATTAATCCTAAAAGATAGTGATCACACGCCTCGAAGTCTACATCATTTCGATTCCATTTCTCCCATACACTATATTTCCCTACAATTTTTAGGATCAATTTTCAACAATGGAGTCGCAATCAATCAAGGTGAAGAACCAGGATATGGTGAAGTTGGATCGATTCGATGGCAACAATTTTTCACGATGGAGAGATAAGATGATGTTCCTTCTTACGGCCTTGAAAATCTCTTACATTCTGAATCCTGATTTGGCGCCTATTGAAGATCCTATTTCAACCGATGATGGAGGAGAACCAAATCTAAGAGAGATTGAAAGGATGAATAAGGCAAGGAAGAAACGTGAAGAGGAAAAACTATTATGTCGTGGACACATTCTGAATACATTGTCCAATCGACTGTACGATCTATTCATGGAGATGAAGTCCGCCCGAGAAATTTGGAATGCACTGTAATTCAAGTACAAAGCAGAGGAACAAGGTACAAACAAATATTTGATTGTGAAGTATTTTGATTTCATATTTTTTGATACTAAACCTCTTCTAGAGCAAGTACATGAACTACAAGTTCTGGTGAACAAAATTCATGCTCTCAAATTCGGCATACCGGAAGCATTCCAAGTTGGTGCAATCATTGTCAAATTGCCTTCGAGTTGGAAGGACTATGGGAAAAGGCTATTGCACAAGACAGAGAACATAAGTCTAGATCAACTTCAGAAACATCTTCACATTGAAGAAGAGTCATGCTTGCGTGAAAATTCTGATATGCATGATTCTAGAATAAACATCCTCTTGGGTAGTGGTTTTCCATCAAAAGATCACTCGAACTTGTAAAGCAAGAGGGGGCTAAATTTTAACAAGATGCAAAAGAAGCAGTTGAAGAAGGGAACTTGTTTTGTTTGTGGAAAAGAAGGACATTTTGCAAGGGACTGTAAGCATCGAAAGAACAATACGTCCAAGGAGAGGAAAACACCAACACCAATTGTGAAAGTGGATGCCAATGCTGTTGAAGAAACTATTGTGGCCACGGTCACAAACTTGTTTTGAAAATTGGATATTTCTGAGAAAGCTAAATGTGTTGTGGCCACAATTACTAAAACCAACAGTGCTTCGGTTCAATCGAGTTGGTGGTTAGATTCTGGAGTGATGGTTCATATATGTTCTAATAAGCCAGAATTCATACATTTGGATGCGATTTTGGAGCCCCATCTGCGAGAGGTCCAAATGGCGAATGACAACCTTGCAAAGGTCCATGGAAAATGCTATATGATGGTGGATTTTACTTCGGAAAAGAAAGTTAAACTTCTTAATGTTTTGTATGTACCCGAGATTAAGAAGAATTTAGTTTCTGTTAGTTTGCTTTGTAAGAGTGGATTTCGAGTGTTGTTTGAGTCCGACATAGTTATCTTGTCGAAGGGTGGTATGCTTGTGGGAAAGGGTTATGCCAATGAAGGCATGTATCAACTAAGTATTAATAATAAGGTTGAATCTTCTGTTTATATTGTTGACTCTTCTTATTTATGGCATAGTAGATTAGCGCATTTAAATTTTCGCTATATAAAGAATATGAAAAAATTGGACTTGATCAATTTTAATGGTGATTTAGATAAATGTGAAGTTTGCGCTAAGTCGAAATTAACGAAGAGACCATTTTCAAGTACAAACAGAAATTCGAATTTATTAGACTTAGTACGTAGTAATATATGTGAATTCAATGGAATGTTAACTCGCGGTGGTAAAAGGTATTTTATTACCTTTATGGACGATTGTAGTAGATACTTATATGTTTATCTCCTAAGTTCAAAAGATGAAGCATTTACCATGTTTAAAAAATATAAAGCCGAAGCAGAAAATCAATTGGAAAGAAAGATTAAAGTTCTACGTTCGGATAGAGGTGGTGAATATTTTTTAAACAAATTTTCATCGTTTTGTGAAGAACATGGTATTATTCATCAAACTTCGGCACTATACACTTCACAATAAAATGGTTTAGCTGAAAGGAAAAATAGATCTTCAGGAGAAATGATTAATTATATGCTTTCGAATTCAAAGCTACCAATTAATTTATGGGGAGAAGCATTACTTACTGCATGTCATATTCATAATCGAATACCATCTAAAAAGAATAATGTAAGCCCATATAAATTATGGAAGGGTAGAAAGCCAAATTTGTCATATCTTAAAGTGTTGGGGTGTTTGGCTTATTACCAAGTACCAGACCCTAAAAGAACAAAATTAGGTCCTAGATCTATTAAAAGTATTTTCCTTGGTTATGCTAAAAATAGCAAAGCTTATAGGCTTCTTGACTTAAAGTCAAATGTCATAGTGGAATCAAGAGACGTTGAGTTCTTTGAAGATAAATGTTCTAAAGACTTTAGAATTATTGAAGATAATAATTCTAGATCCATAGAAGTATAAGAACAGTCTAATGACAAGAAAACAAATAATTCCCAAGATGTGACCGAACCAAGAAGAAGTACTCGAGTTAGAAAAGTAAAGGACTTTGGTCCTGACTTTGTTACTCATATTTTCCTTGTAGAAGGAGACAATAATAATAACGTGGTAAATAAGTACCATTTGTCATTAAATTTAGAAGACGACCCTAAAACCTTTGATGAAGCAACGTCTTTTAGAGATGTCTCTTTTTGGAAAGAACCTATAAATGATGAAATGGACTCAATAATGTCCAATAACACGTGGGTTTTAGTTGATTTACCAAAAGGGTCAAAACCTATTGGGTGCAAATGGGTTTTTAGGAAAAAAATTTAATTCTAATAGTTCTATTCAAGCTTTTAAAGCTAGGCTAGTGGCCAAAGGATTTACATGAAAGGAAGGAATAGATTATTTTGATACGTACGATCCCGTGGCACGTATAACATCTATTCGAATTTTATTTTCTTTAGCATCTATTTATGATCTTTATGTTCATCAAATGGATGTTAAAACTGCTTTCTTAAATGGAAATTTAAATGAGGAAATTTACATGGAACAACCGGAGGGCTTTGTTCTTCCCGTAAATGAGAGGAAAGTATGTAAATTAATTAAATCTCTTTATGGGCTTAAGCAAGCTCCAAAGCAGTGGCATGAGAAATTTGATTCAGTCATAATATTGAATGATTTCAAACATAATAGTGCTAATAGATGTATTTACTCAAAATTTACTAAAGACTACGGGGTCTTGGTTTGTTTATACATCGATGACATGCTTATTTTTTGAACTAATATGATTGGAATGAATGAAACAAAGAAGTATCTAATATCAAACTTTAAAATGAAAGATTTGGGCTAAGTAGATACTATCTTAGGCGTCAAAGTTAAAAAACATAGTGGGGGTTATTCACTAAACCAAATAGGATACATTGAAAAAATGTTAAATAAATTTCAACATCTTGGTTTTAAAGAGGTGAGTACTCCATTTGATGCTAATGTGAAATTGAGTTATAATTCTGATAGGGCAGTGGCACAACTTGAATATGCAAGTGCTATAGGGTCTCTAATGTATGCGATGCATTGTACAAGACCTGATATTGCATTTTTCGTGTGTAAAATGAGTAGATACACTGGTAATCCGAGTAGAGAACATTGGAAGGCTATAACTAGAATTTTTGGCTATCTTAAGAGAATAAAAAATTTGGGTTTGTTCTATAATAATTATCCGTTTGTACTAGAAGGATATACTGATGCTAGTTGGATTACAAGTGTAAGAGATAGACTTTCCACTTCTGGTTGGATTTTCACATTAGGAGGATGTGCAATTTCATGGGCGAGCTAGAAGCAAACTTGTATATCTCACTAAATGATGGAATTAGAATTTATTGCTTTAGCAGCAACTGGGAAAGAGGCTGAATGGATTAGGAATTTGTTGTTGGACATCAAATTGTGGCCTAGTCCTATGCCTCCAATTTCTATACATTGTGATAGTCAGGCTACTTTGTCAAGAGCATATAGTAGCACTTATAATGGTAAGTCTAGGAATATTAGCCTAAGGCATGAGTACGTGAGACAATTAATTCAAAATGGTACCATAACAATTGTCTACGTAAGGTCAAGCAATAATTTGGCCGACCCTTTTACAAAGGCACTACCAAGAGAGGTATTAAAGAGCTCAAAAGAAGTGGGGCTTAAACCCTTCGATAAAATCACCAGTGATAGTAACCCGACCTGATACTAGAACATCACTAGTTATATGGTTTAATGGATAATAACAAGTTACCGAAAGTGATTGTTTGATACTGACGTTAGCCCCGACGTGATGAGTCAATGTCGTCTGTTATGTTTTAGAGGTTAAATTTTATTCTTAATGAAGTATAATAATTTAACTTATTATGTTTATTAGTAATAGAAATACGTGAGAATACTTCACCTATACGAGTTTAGAATTGGTGCCGCTCCTTATGAAATTTAGGGTTGCTTTCTAGAGAACTCATGAAAAGGTACAAGCATAAGGCCATAATAGTGCTAAGTAATTGATAAACTTCTTGTTAAAACAAGAGGTCAATATATGTGTGGTATTTTCAGCTTTATTATTAAGAGTATCAAGTTTAATCCAGCAGCTACTTGTAATTTTGATAGAGCTTTGAGATACTTGCACTAAATGTAGGTTTAACTCGAAAGACACCTCCATGTATGTATACTGATCTCATGGAAATTAGGCCGTATTTTATTGTATTTTATTAATGTTTTTTTACAAACAAAGAGGGGGATTGTTGGAATTGTTTGTTTGTAAAACAAACTTGATATTAATTTTTTTATTTTCGAATTTAATTTTTATTTATTTATTTATTTATTTTAGTCGTTAAACTTGTGACGGTTCGAACGTAACTTTTCACTTGTGACCGTTCGGGAAGAAACTGAAATGACAAGTCTTGAACACGAAGAGGTGTGTCTGAATAGTAAGTTTTCGACACGAAATGATATGTCTGTTTGTGGCAGTTTCTAAAATTTAAGAGTAATTTATAGCATTGTTTTCAGTTGTCTTTGAAGAAAGTTTTAGGAGATTCTCTGGAATTACTATCCACTGATCTCGAGATTTTGTTGTATCCTGAAGGGAATTTGCCAGAAACCAATAGCGACGTAGTGAGGCAAATTAATTCTAAAAGATAGTGATGATACGCCTCAAAGTTTACATCTCTATTTCTCCCATACACTATATTTCCCTACAGACATCACACCTTACCTAATTTCTATCATCCATCATCGATTGTTTGCACCAGAACTGCCACCTCACAAATCCACAAGTGCCAAAGAAAGAAAGAAATGAAAAACAAGAAGAAATACTTGGAACTCAATGTATTTTTCTTTGAAATGTTTAATATCAACCAATGTGAATGAGAAGTAGTGCGTATTGTCAAATCATGTAATATGAACATTACTTCACATTCAATACTTACTAGCCATTGCATCTCCGCATAAAAACTTAGAGAATTACCTATAAATGTGTGTATATGTGTACTTTTCAACCTTTTGCAAACATTTTATTTTAGACATTACACAGAAGCATATCTATACAATGAGTTAACAAATGGAAATAGAATGTTTTTGTTTTTTATTTGATTGTTAGAGCATTCATTTCTTTGTAAAAGTATTTCTTTGAACACAAAACTATGAAACGAAGGGGTAATTTCCGGATGCTTACACACTATGATCAATGTTTTAAAGCAGCCGTAGATTTGATTTCCTAAAATAATTATCAAAGACAATCCTAAAAAGTTCTATAACCAATATCTAGTTGGTAAGTCCCAAATATATTAACATCCTGTCTTTATTGCTATCACTTTATATGTTAACAACATAAATTAATGCTATTCGCTACCAAAATGGACAACTAAAATGACTCTAAACACACAGCTGGAAATGACTGGAAATAATCTGCAAGGAAGTAAGGTGCATTTGATAGAGTTGCTTGCACCTACTTTTAGTCAAATCCTCCATTTTTATAGTTGTTATTATCCTTAATTGTCGCAAAACATTCCATGACTGAATGGAAATCTTTAGTTGCCCTAAAATGTTGAAATTATTCTAATGAAACGAGAAATATTTCATTCCTAATTTATGTTTCATGTGTGCTATATAAATGGCTGAGAAACTGTAGCAAAGATGCATCAATAGCATCCGAGAGTTATAGATTTAAGTCTGTTCTTTATCAAAACATTTCAAATGGCTAGACTCATTCAAGCCTATTGCCTCGTCCTCGTCTTTTTCATGCTCACAGGTATGATTTTCCCGTTTAGAAAAGAGAAGATCTATGTTACATTCATCAAACATGAAGAGGGTATCTAAACTGTTTACTTTTTTGTTCAAAAAGCGGGATCGTGGATGAGGACAGCTATGGCGGGGGGTTGCTTTGAAGATCTAGGAGGATGTAGTGGAGATGATGATTGCGACCGAAGGTGCTCTGCAAAGCATGGCCCGGGGTCTCAAGGCACATGCGACATCTTCCTCAGTCCTCCAATGTGTACGTGCATTTATACGTGCCCTCCTAACCCTTGATCGTAACTGTAGATAAGTTCTTGCTATGGATGTAAAGGTTGCAGCAACTTCAACAACACGTGCTTATCCTCACTTTCGAGTATTTTGTTTCGTTGCATCCGAAACCTACTGCTATTATCAATAAAAGAAACATTTTTTTTCTGAATAAATAGTTGTGCGCCACCTTTTATTGTTTGCCTATATAAATATTAGCGCGATAAAGGCGAATCCTCCCCATATTGTTGAAGATTAATCGAGTTCATGCATGAATATTATCCATTTACGCTTGCAATTCGAAACTGATGTTAATGATATCAACTTCAATTTCTGTTAAATCCAATTCTGTTAAAATGCTCCAATATTGTAATCATTATTTATCTTGTGGTCTCGAGAAGTCATGTTCCCATAGTGCTTCTGGATTGTGAACCGCATCATCTCCTGATTTCTTCATGAGCTTCTGGTTCAGATTTACATCAAGTTCAAATATATGTCATATAGTGATCACCGTAGTTTCGTATTGGATTTCTATCAAATAAATAAATAAATAATAACGGCAGTCATGGAATCAAGAAAAACTTGAGTTTGTCCTGATCGGAAAAAAAGAAGAAGAAGCCAAGTCTGGCCAGTAGAATTGTTTAATGAGTGACATGACCATGACCATGCCACATCCATATCAAAACTCAGAAATCACCTGCTGGTACTAGCCACTGCTAGAGCAGCGTCCAGTAGATACTAATTGATCTTTAATTGGTATCATTATAACAAATATGCACCGCACAATACATGATTACAACTCAAACAAACATATATTAAAAAAAAGAAGAAGCTAAAGCAACCCCATTTCCCCCCTTCATTATAAGATTTATAATTGGCATCAGTTTGTACTTCCCTAATATATCAATACTTCATCTATATTGCCATTGCTATAAATGGGCGGACAATGGTGTTTTGCTACCAAAACAAGAAGCGACTGAAGCCAAATCCGTGGAATATTGTTGTCCCACTAGCTACATCAAATCAGCTTAATCCGAAGCCTCCTCTTTAGCTTGTTTAATGGATGCGGTTGAATTTTGAGTGAAAAAAGTTATCCACACATTGAATGCATTTTATTTAGGCTTGCGCTCTTTGCACACTTTTTTTTCACCATTGACATCCCAACATCCCTAATTGATCAAAATTACCCCTTGCCGGTCCCACTTTAGCATGCTTTTTGAACTTAAAATATTTCCAATTATAATTCTATCGCCATCAAGTGATGATTAAGTTAAATGTGCGATATGCTTCTTGTTTTTCTTCATTTTGCTTAGTCTCTTCTTTCTTTCACGGTTTGTCCCCATTTGGGACAAAGCTTGTGTTCTTGTTTAAAAAGTTTAGATTTTTTTTCCCAATAGATAGCCGACTACTTATCGTGTAATTGGTTCTATATTTCTCTTTTTCTTTTCATTTTGTGCAAGGAAATTATTGCTCGAAAAATAATCTAAGCAAAGTACAAGTGAAAAGAAAGGTATGCATCTTTAATTCGGAGAATGATATTAGGAGTGTCAAAACTTATGCACAGCGCTCATTTTTATGCTAAAACTTTCGGCTAGATCATTTTAGTGTCAAATAAGAGAAAATGGCGAGAAATTAGGACCGCTTTACTTATGTAGCATTTATAATAAGATTTTATTACAATATGGTACTTTAAAAAAATTAGTCCACATGGCTTTGTAAATTTTTTTTTATCTTATATGGATTTTATTCTATTAAATTTAAATTCACAATTAGCTATTTTTACATAAAAAAGGAGAAAGTTCAAACAATGAGGGCTGCAAGCCCTTGCCACCCCCACCCCCCACCCAACAGAAAGGATCGGCAAGAATGGGATAGTTAACAACCCTCGCTCAATCTAGGTGACATGAGGTGAGCCTCATCTACCGTTGGTGGGGGTTGTTGGCCCATGGTCGAGGCCCAATGACCCTCGCTATTCCTTCTTAGCTATGGTGGGGCAATAACAACAAGGGCTTGCCACCTACTCTCTCCCCCATCCATTTTTTTTAATTTTGGTTTTTTTATTTTTAACTTAATCAAGTTTATGTAATTAATTTTTTTGAATTTCATTTTTTAATATTTTAAATAGTAACTAAACTTTTCGATGAGCCATCTCAACTCAAAATATTAATAAAAAAATATCACATTGCATTTCTAGCCAAACAAATTGGAATTGACACTTAACTTATTGTTTTTTAGAAATTTTGACACTTAAAGTGATCCGACTGAAAGTTCTGGCACTAAAATGAACATCATATACAAGTTTTGACATTCCTAATGTCCGTCTCTTGTCTTTAATGAATATGTTTGTTTTAAAAAGTAGAAACAAGACTCGATATAATTTGATCGTTGTGAACAAATCCAAAATCTTTGTAGACATAGCCAACCATTAGTTCCCAGCTATGGGGTGAATAGAATCCGATACATAAATCAATTAATAAAAGAATAGAGAAAGTTATAACTTTACTTTTTGTCATCACAATACAACTCATGTGTTTTACCTACTTGACCATCATTTTATGCGGTGAACCAAATAGTCAAATTTTAATATATTTTTCATGCCAAAATTGCACAAATTTTTAAAGATAATTACTGATAAAGTATTCCTCGTTGAATGAAATTTTGCTCATATGGACATATGAAAAATAGATTTGAGGATTATGACTACCAAATCACTTAAATCATTGATGTGCAAGATTGCTCTATGTTGAACCTTTTTTCTATACTAGTGATTTATTCTATTATTACTCTTGGAAAATAAATAGCTGAATTGGATATTGCAAAATTAATGATTATGAGAAGAAAATTAGACTTTAAAATTACTTGAATATCATTAAAGACACTTGATGAATTTGACTTTTGGGCCTCGACAAGAGGCCGGCACAATGAGCTATTAGCTCAGTGGTAGAGCACGCCCCTGATAATTGCATCATTATGCCTGGGCTGTGAGGGCTCTTAGCCACATGGATAGTTCAATGTGCTCATCACTTTTCTTGAGATCACAAGTGAGTACTTTGAAACCTCACTTTGTCAAGTGACCTTAACCAATGTCCTTTGAGGACATGAAACATTATATCTCTATGATCTTTTTAATAATTATATGAACTAAGCTCGTTGCATGAATATGATCAATAAAGTGATTGTGTGATACTTACATAATGAAATATATGTTTTAATAGAGGATGTTACTGAAATATTCTATATATAATACATTCATCTAGTTAAGATTGGCACTAAATTTTCTCTTGAAAGTCGTTTGACAAATAAATAAAGGTAGATAAACTAATATCAACTATTTTTGCACTCATTTATTCTCAATTATTTATGATATTACTGTAGATAACATTTGTGAATATTACTCCATCTTTTATGAGGCATTTAATAATCAATTGTTAAAATACTTGAGTGAAAATATTCATCCATCGTTTATAAATATTTATGTGGCATTATATATAAAAAGGCTTAAAAGTGAAAAGTCCTTGAAAATTTAAAATTAACTAAAATAACAAAACATTTTTTGATGTCTTAGTTACAATAAATAGTTTCATCTACAAAAGCGACATATTTGGTTTGCATGAAAAAGTACATGCTTCATATTTGGTGATGTTGAGAAGCAAGCCTATCGCTTTTCAATAAAGTGATTGTGTGATACTTAGATGAGGAAATATATGTTTTAATAGAGGATGTTAATGAAATATTCTATATATAATACGTCCATCTAGTTAAGATTGGCAATTACACATCCCTATACATCCATGTGCAGTAAATTTTCTCTTGAAAGTAGTTTGACAAATACATAAAGGTAGATAAACTAATATATGTTATTTTTGCACTCGTAGATACCATTTGTGAATATTACTTTATCTTTTTTTAGGCATTTAATAATCAATTGTTAAAATGTTTGAGTGAAAAATATTCATCCATTGTATATAAAAATTTATGTGGCATTATATATAAAAAGGCTTAAAAGTGAAAAGCCCTTGAAAAATTAAAAATGGCTAAAACTATATTTTTTATGTCTTAGTTGCAATAAATAATTTCACCAGCATAAACAACACCGACATTTACGCGCTATGTTCAGTACTTAGAAATAATTTCTATATTGATAATTTGCATGAAAAGCACATGTATCATATACTTTAAATGGAATATCATCGCTCTAATTCCCATCCAATTATATTTCCTAAGTTACTTTAATCGAAACTCCTTAATTGCCGAAAATATTGATATAATTAAAATGAAGCAGCAAAATTTTCTTTAGTAATCTAAGTTTCATGTGTGTTATAAATGGCTGAGCAACCATAGCATGGGACGCATTCATAGCATTAGAGACCTGTAGAGTGAAGTCTATTCAACCTCTTTAGAGAGGAGAAGATCAATTTTACAATCTACTTTCTTATCAATCATGAATAGGGCATCTAAATCAATTACTTTTTTTCTTCAAAACGTGGGGTCAATGATGAAGACATGTAGCAAAAGCTCGCAATGAAGACAATTGTAGATTCTATTTGTGAATATTACTTCTTTTATTCAGGTGTCTAATAATCAACTATTAAATTATTCCAATGTAAACATTCATCCATTGTTTTTCATACGTCTGTGTAGTATATATAAAATGGTGTAGAAGTAAACAGCCCTAGAAAAATTAAGACGGGCTAAAATAAAATTGATTAATTGATGTTTTAATAGCATGTAAACGTGTGAGAAAGGAGGAAATATCCGCACATGGATACAATGAAATCAAGTTTTTGAAGCAATCATTGATTCGATATCCTAAAATAATGATCAAAGGACAATCCTCAAAAACTCTCTATGCGTGCACAGAAATATAAATTGGTATACAATATATCATAATGGTGTTCCCTACTAATATAGAGAACTACCATGACTATAACTACATTAGCAGAAATATACTACATGGAAATTGATTGGATTTATAGAAATAAATTTTCCAGTCAGATCCCCTTTTTTGTACTTCTTATCTTGCTTGAACTATTCCAAGATATTCGTTGATTGGCTAGATGACCATGTCTGTCATTTTTCACTAGTTTTATATGTTTTGGATATTTTCTTTTTTGGCAAAGAGCATTTGTTCAACTTAGTATCCCTATATTTTTCCTTGATCACACAAATAAATACTGATGTCCCACTATCTACATCAAATCGGCTTGATACGAAGCCAGCACTTTACCTCAATCAATGGATGTGGTTGAATTGAGTGAAAAAATCTAGGCATATAATGAATGAATTTTATTTAGGCTCATGTTCTTGTACGCTTTTTTGTTTTTACTCCAGACATCGCTCATGTCCATAATTGATCAAATTATCCATTATCGGTCCCACTATTATACGATTAATTTAATATTAATTCTTACCTTTTCTTTCTTTCTTTTCCCTTCGTCTCTTCTTTCTTGGTTTTTTTTTTGGGTATGATATTTCTCTCTCTCTCTCTCTCTTCATTTTGTTTGAGGAAACTATTATTCTAAAGATAATCTAAGCAAAGCAAAATTGAAAGAATGATCTGCCACCTTTAATGAATCCATTTGTTTTAATTATAACTTTACTTTGTGTCATTGCAATAGAGTTAATATATTTTACCTACTCAACCTTCATTTTATGTGGTGAATCTAATAGTCATATTCTTAGTTATTTTCATGCCACAATTACACAACTTTTTAAACGATAATTTCTGAAAAATAAAAAATATGACAAAGTTCAGTACATTTCTAATTCTAAATATAGCACAAAGACTCATTTTTCCTTCATCAGCGACTTCAAAAGCATAATTATCATGGCGAAACAGAACTCGAGCTCCCAAAGAACCCTTCGCCTGCACATTCAAAAGAGAGAACACATGGCAACGACTACGATCTCCTTCGGAACAACAATTAAGCATCTAGATCACTGAGTTTTCGAAATACCCAACTCCCCAAGGACTTTGATCTCTCTCCCTCTAGTCGACTCAGTCAGAGTCTCGACAATCCAAAGAAATAAACCCTAAATCTGTTTCTTAGAACTGAAATTGCAAGCATAAAAGATCAAAAAAGAAAGCAATGAAAACAAAACCTAACCCCAAACAAGCAATGGTCGTCGCCATCGGTCAATGCTGAGGAGTAGGAGAACAGCACAAGCTCTCGAAAGAGGCAATACGATGCTGCCGGAGGCGGTGATTGTGAGTTTAGGAGAGTGAGGAGGTTGTTATACAAGAGGCAGGAGGAGGACCAAGACATAGTTGCAGATGTGGTTGCTGATTAGGGTTAGGTTTCGTGGAGAGGCTCAGAGGAAGGTGGAGAAAGACACATAGGCTATTGTTATCATGCATGGACTTGGAGACTGGAGAGTACTAAAGACGAGGTTTTGTATGTTTTGTTTTGTTTTAATATTAATATTTTTTTAATAAATAAAAAAATTTTCAGTCCGGTTCAGGTGGGCAGTTCCACCCGGAACAAAGAACCAAACCAAAAATTCATAGTTTAATTTATATGGAACCGGGAACTGACCCATTACTTTTTAGAACCACTTAAAACTGACCGATGCAGGCGGTTTATAATGCTCACTCCTAATATTTGATTGTTCGAAAATACTCCCTAACTGAAAATATGATTGTCTCTATTTTTATTTGCTAGTTTTATCCACTCTAATGTTTTTTGGTCAATGAGCCCTTTTAATACCCTATCCCTATGAGCACACATAAGTCTTTTTGCTTGACAACTCAAAGAAGCATCGTCATCCCTCTATCTACATTAAATCAATTTGATACATAGTCTCTTCTTTAGTTCGTTCAATGGATGTCATTGAACTTTGAGCACCAAAAGTTAGAGCAATATTGCACCCAACTTTTGCTAGGTTGCTTTTGGAACTTAAAAAGTTTTGAATTACAATTCTATCCTAAGATCAAATGTGGAGTCTATTCTTGATTTAAGATTATTTATTACCTTTTTTTAATTCTTTTTGTTTGGTTTCTCCATCTAACGTTAAATTGCGTTTTCACTTGACAATTTTACTAGTTTCGATTCAAGCCAGTTTTAATATCATTTTCTTTTTCTATGTCTGTTTCTTTTTTATTCTTTATGTTTGGCTTCTTTTTTGGGGATTTTTTTATCCTAGTTTAGGGCAAAATTGGTGTCCCTCTTAAGAAAAAATAATTTATATGGTAGATGGCCAATTGGCATGTAATGTCCCGCTTCCGACCCCTTCTTCAAGGCCCAATCGGGCAAATTTTTGAGTTTAGTTAGTAGCCCATTGGCCTTGGGAGTACCCTGAACTAAACCAACAGTTTTCGTTTCGAGCGATTCTAGACTTTCAAAAATTGTGTTTTAGTCCCCAAACTTTTAGATATTTGCATTTTTACCCAAAAAAGTGAATTTTGTGCCTATAGGCAATTTTCGAAAATTTTAGTCATTGTTGACTTTTGGTCAACAAATGGGTCAACTCTCGCGTAGACCGGTCCAACCGCGAGTCGGACAGGCTCGATCGCAAGTCAATCGGCTTGCAACCTACCCCTACTTGCCCTCGTCCCATCTCCCTCTCTCTCTCCCCCATGGTTGAGCAGCCTTCTTCCTCTCCCTCTTTCTTTTTGCTCAAGCCACCATTAGGCATGCCGTTGGTGGCGTTACGTTCCTCGACCCACCAGCTTCCACATCCGCCTAGCTATAGCCTCCATCGTCGTCGCCGCTAGGAGCCACTCAAAAACACCCCTGCAAACTGGTCGCCCCCCGTTCATGCATGGCAAGGCTAGACTTCCCAAGGCCGCTGTTTCCTCTCTGGCGACACCAAGGCCCAGCCGCCGCCTCTAGCCCATCCCCAGGCCTCCCCTCGGCCTCTCCATGGCCGTAGTTGCCGTCAATTTGCCCCCAAAGCCACTGGTTTTCCCCTAGACCCGTGACTGCGTTGTTTTCTCGTCAAGTGGCTATTCACAGCCACCACTCGCATTTTGGCGAGACCCAGCTGCCACTGCCACCCTTAAATGATAGCTAGGAGTCTCACGAGCACAATGGCACTGGTCTTGGCCACCAGCACCGCACCATTTGGCATACATCAGCCCTAAAAGCCAACCCTTCCCTGGAAACCCTCTCCTTCGATATGCCGCCTTCATGCCGCCGTATCTCGGCCCTCCTACCCGCACCATAGGTACCATCAACTTGTAGGGGATTAAGCTTCCAGATCCAACCGGCCTCAGCCATTGATTTGGCCGAAGGAGAGAAAATCAGGCATCGACCCGACTACCCCTCGCTTAACTCGGTTCCAAACCCGGTTAGGGAAACCAAGTCTGCCTGCTGGTTTTTCGCTTAAATGGAGTTGCTCCATTGCTGGACACCACCTCCCATGGCCAAGGGTCGCTCGCCGGAGGGCCGTCGGAGCTTCACTAGAGCTATCCTAAGGCTGCCCTAGAGGTGGCCCATCCCATCTAAGGTGTTAGATTGAAGATCGGAATGCCGCACCAAGCCCAAGCGTAATTGGAAGTATGAAAAGCGCGTTATCGCGAGCGACCGCCTAGGATGCACAGACCAATAAGTGAGTGGACATCCTATCCTTGCCCTAGACCGGTTTACCGCTTTAGTAGAATGGCTAGAGTAGACTAGCTATGATGACTAGGTGAATAGTGGATAGGGCCAAGTAGAGCTAAGTACATGTCATGATTTAGACGATGATTGATTATATCGATTAAGTGGCCATTAGGCCTTGATTATGTGTGAAAGTTGACTGAGAGCCCCACGAGGAGTCGATTAGATTACTAAAGTGTTGCTCAGATGACCGACATGACTATCGGTACTGGGCCACTTGTGAAAATGGTTGTGTACCGAAACAATTAGTTAGGGTCTAAGATTGGTTTTGTACAGTCTAATTGGTTGATGTGAATATTATGGTGATTCCCTGCTCAACCCATTGGGGTTGACGACGAGAAATGCATTGATCATGTGGTGATCGCTGGAATGGTTGGTATGGTTATCGGTATGGGATCGTATAGAGATGGTGGCATAAGGGTTTTGGTTTGTTGTGGAGCCAATTGGGGTTTTAGCTAGTGGCAACTAAATGCATACTGGGACGATTCGATTAGGTGGCCTATAGGCACTAATCCTTGAAGGAAATAAATCGAGCATCAAGAGGCCTCATTTAGGTCTCAGATTTATCTCACACGGTCGTATTTATTTAATTGTGGATTTACTTAATAACTTGTGGATGATGATTTTTATTTAATTAATTGTGCAATGTGTGGATGATGGTTATTATCTAATTAATTAATTATGTAGGATTGGATGGTGTTTATTTGGTTAATTGTGCAATTGGCATTTGATTATTTTATATTTCATAAAAATTTATTTATTTATTTAGTATGTAATTATTCAATCTCCAATTATGATAATTTATTTATTTTAATTATGCATTTATTTATATATTTATTATCAAATGGCCAGTTATTTATGTAATTATCCTTATGAATTTCATAAAGGAGGTTATTGTGGCTAACCCTGGTTTGGTGGACAACCTTGGTTTAGTGCCAAGTCTCGGTTGTGGATCGATTGACTCATGGGTAGACTCGATTAGCGTAGAGAGAGAAAGACCATAGATGGGCTGTATGACGGAAGAAGTGAATGTTTGGAGGAACTATGAATATTGGGGATAACAAGTCAAGTGATCTAAGAGGTTGACCAGTGGAAACGAGTAGTGTTGCGACTTCCCCGAAGGTGCACCACATAGGGTTCGGTTAATGGATTGTTAAGCCTAACTTAGCTCGAGCTCTCCTACACCCATATCAATTCGAGACTTTGGTTTCACTTTTTAATATGCAAAATATTTTCAATTTGGAGTCGCCATTAATCTATTAATGGTGGGTTGATTAGGAATCCATGTAAAGTATCGGGAGTTATGCTATACTCCTACAAACTAAAGATCTAAGGGATTGGGGACTTGGTTATCCTAGACTAATTTAACACCCTTTCGGTATCCTTGCACTTATTTCCAAAAATTGGTAGGCAGCTTGAATTAATTTTAAATCTACTCCCCTAACATGCAATAATGACCACACAAGTACGCAAACATTAATATAAAATATTCAAAAAAAATAATTAAGTAAAAATGAGAGAACAAAACAAATCAAAATATCTAATTAAATATGCAATGCATGAAAATCTAACTATAAATGTAACTTAATTAATGCAATACATGAAATGTAATTTTTTTGTATTTTTTATGAATTAATTAACTAGTGAACCTAATTATCCATAGCTAAATAACATATAATCTAAATTAGGAAACATCATATATTAATTTCTAATTTAAACTAAAATCTTACTCAACCAAGAATAATATCATAGAATGCAAAATCTAGCTAAAATTATCCTAACAAAAATATCTAATATGCAATCTAAATTAATTATCCAAATTAATCTAAACATGCAATTACTCCAAACATGAAAAATAGGAAAATACACCAAATTTATTCTAGCATACAAAAATAGGAAAACACACCAAATTTATTCTAGCATGGAAATGACATCTAAATTAACCAACACAAGCAAATTAAACAAGAAATAACACCAAATCAAATACTCAAATCAACTTGTGATAAGATTTGTAATTTAATCAACCTTTCAAGTTAGCAATCTAGGCTTTGTGGGCTCGTGGTGTTGAATTGGCTCTACATGAGACTTGTGGCAGTGCAAGAGTTTGACTTGTAACAAAGGGTGCGTCAACTTGATATAGCCAACTCGATGAACAATAGGTCCTGGTTTCGAAAGAACTGGCACCGTGGTCCTTGTCCTTGCTGGAAGTCAAGCTGACAAGAGCAAGGTGACTAGATCGGTGATCTATTCTTGCTGCAGCACACCGAAAAACTACTGCGATGATGGAGCTTGTTGTGGTGGCTTACGATGCTGAGTGTGCGAGGAACTCTTCGGGCTCGCTGCGTGTCTCCGATCTAGTGGTCACTGTGATGACCGTTTAGGAACACTTGGAGGTTCCAAATCACCGTGGCAGAAAGAAGCCGATTGCGATGGAACGCGAAGACAACGCGGTGCATCAGCGAAACAAAGTGTAGCAGAAATGGAGCAATATTTTTTCTCTTTTGTCCGCCGCTCTCCCTTTGTCGCGTGCTCCTGATCTTTCTCTCCCTGTGCTTGTGTTCTCTTTCTTTTATGAGGAAAGAGTCCCCGTATTCGTCCAGACCGAGTCCTCCCCTCGGCGTGCCTCTTCTCCTCAGAAAAATTCCTCCCTTTGGACCATGTTTTTACCTTGGTAAACAAATATTAGGTCAAATATTTGACTGAACATTGTTATTTTTTCCTTTTCCTCTTTCATGGTCCTATTTCTTATTTTAAAACAGATCTAATCTCCTCAAAATATGTTAAGACCCACCACGCCCCACCCTTCGGCACGTAGTTCCCGATTTCTTTCTCTCTGGCCAATCAATTTGCGACGTCCTAGATAGGTCGTGGCCTTTTTAAAACCTCATATTCACAATGCTACGCGGAAGCGATACAAAATCAGCTCTTATAACCCTTCAAATTTATGCCATCAACATCATCGCATGCCATGTATAAACACCTGTATATTTACCGCCACCAAATCATGTGCAATTAAATACAACCAACTTCAAATGACCTGAATACAAGCCTAGGAGGGGTTCACTACACGTAATAATTCTTCCTCTATCAATCACATCTCGATCTACTCTTGCTCGATCGGCTCATCCTTTGGCTCCAGGCTTGGCTCCTACAATGAACCTGTGGTGGGGTGAGATATGGGGATAACTCAGTGAATTGACCCTAATCCAAAATTAGGAAAACCACTGCCCTAGGGTCCCTATCGCATCTCTTCTGTCAATTATCACATATCTCTATCACCTGGAATTTAATCAACTTCCTATTCCATCATATCATCGACTAATCTCACACTTAGCCTTGAATTCTGACCACATCATCAGATCATTCACCAACATGATTAAACTTGTTAATCACCGATCTCTGACTGGGACTCAGCCCAAAGCCATTTAACTATGTCACTTCATGACCACGATCAATAAATGTTTTCAGTGCTACCATAGTCACTTACCAACCCTCAATTTACTTGGCTTCCAATTCATCCAACGACTTTGTCTTTTTCATCACATGACCCATCACTAGTCTATCGCGTAGCTAATCAAATTTACCTATAAGTCAATCGGTCCATGACCGAGACTTGGCACTAAGTCAAAGCAAGCAAGTCACAATCATCTAGCATATAACATTAAATAAATAAATAAATTGCAAAATAATTAAATAATGCATTATTAAATAAATAAATTACGTAATTAAAAGCTTAAGGCCGTCCAAGACCAGCCTAAGACCCTAATTAAGCCTTCTTGGCTCGTCGTCATTTTCCACATTCAATGGTCCCCATTGTCATCACAATCAAATTGGCTTATTGGCCAACCATTCATTCATATACTGTCGCCAAGTCCACGGCACGTTATTTTCTCATCTATTAGTTTGTTCAGTTGCCAAGTCGATGGCACTATTCGATTCGTCAATTCCATGGCACTGTTCGATCACCAATTTCAATGCACAACATATCGAACTATAGTCGGCTCAAGTCATCCCATCAACCGATCCCTAGGGCCCATTGCCCTATTTTCTTGGCTAAAAGCCAAAATCAAAGCGAATCGGGGTCCACGACCACTTCGGTCAACTCGCCAGATCAAAACAGCTCGTCTCGGCCATGTAGATGCCCAATCGGGTCCAGTAGACTTCCAATTTAACTTAGGGCACATTGCCTCATAATCGGCCTAATAAATATTAAAATAAATAATAATTCCAAAAATTCCTCAATACAATTCCCTTCATCAATTTTGTAGTTCAGTTGTCACCAATTACCGTCTCGATGACTATTAACCTCTGATTAGGCCTCTTAGTCACATAATCGATCCATTCAAACACCAAACCCTCGACATTCTAATCCGAGTTGCAATTAGGTCTCCCATTTATTCAGTCAATCCTCCGATCAAACCTACGTCAAATCCATGGCATATTAACAACAATTGGTCTAAATTATCCATATAATCGACTCATTTTAATCAAGCCATGCCATTTCGTCGATACCGTGTACCCGGCCATAATTAACCTTATCATCTATTGACACCATCAAGGTATCCATTGGATTCCATCCACGTCCAATTTGTCCCAATCAGTCCTATTAACCTCAAAAACAGTTATTAGGGCCCCACGACCACCTAATCGGTCCAAAATAATACTTAGGACATAATGGCCACCTAATCGGTACAATTATGCCCCAATACTCTCCAATTACACATCCAAACCATTATTGGACCTCCCATTATATTATATTATTCAACCGAGCACTTAATCATCCAAATAAGCAATCCAACCATCCAACTATTCCATCGAACCCATCCATTCATTCCTAATGAGTCTACTAAAGCAATAGCATGCCTAATAAAGATTTAGAGTCCACTCACTTTATTTTCCTCGCGAATTGGCGATTTGTGGCGATGCGATCTTTGCACCTCTGATCGCGTTCGAGCTCTATGCGGCTTTCTCACCTTCAATCCGACACCCCATAGGAGGGACGGTCCAGCTCCGGGAAGTCTTCGGCGAGATTCTGGCGGCCCTCCGGCGAGGCCTCCGACAGCTCGTCATGGTCCTGGGAGGTTGGCCGAGCTCGCCAACGGTCTTAGCTGGTGCCAAAATGGCTCCAAACGGGCTGAACGGTGGCAAAAAAACCCGGTTAGGTCCCACAAGTCAGGTACCGGGTCAGTGGAAGTGGCAGTCGAGTGGTGGCTTGTTCGTCCTCTTGAGCCAAATCGGCGCCGGCAACCGGCTGGGCAATGAAGAGGACTCCTCCACAAGTCGATTGACTCTGGTGGTAGGGGATGAGGTGGTTAGAGGAGGAAGAAATGGCTCGGGGAAGACAGCGGCTCACGTCTAAGGCTTCTAGGGAAGGGACTTCTCATCGGGGCCAATATCCGGCGAATGGGGCGGTGCCGGTGGCTATGGCTGGTGGATCTAGGCTCTTGGGCCTTCCAGCTACCGTTTGATGGTAGTGGTGAGGCTTGGGTCTCACCAGAGGAGGCACGATGGCCTTGAGAAGCCGACAATGAGAAAGGGTTCGTCGGGCTTCAGTGGTCCTCCGGCAGCTTCCGGACCAAAATAGCTAGAATGAAGGCCACCACAGGGCTGAAGGTACTCCTAGGGATGTGTTAGAGGCAGTGGCTCGGCCTGGGTGTGGCCGAAATGGCCCAACTTCGGCAAACTCCTCTTGGGTGAACAGGGATGAATAGTGACCATGTGGGTCTCTTTCGGGGGCTCCCGGCAATGAACAAGGCCGAACTGGCGGCGACGATGGCCTTGGTCTTGAAGCCATTGTCTCTAGCTTTCCAACGCCATCGACTACGACTCGAACGAAGGCCGGGAGAGAGAGATCGAGCGGCGAGAAGAAAGGCCATCGCTCGGGTGAGAGAGTAGGGGGAATCGCACAGGGAGGAAGAAGACGCGTCGTCGGGGCAACTAGTGGCCAACCACTGGCCGGGGCGCAGGCCGACGGGACGCCTACCTGTGACTGGTTGGCCATTGGCCGTCGATGGGACGGCTCCCGTGCGTGCATACCACGTGCTCGGTGAAACGCTAGAGAGAGAAGGGAGAAAGGAGGAAAGGGGCTGGGCTCCACGCGTAGCTAGGCTGGGTCTTGTGGGCTGGGTTGGCCTGCTCCGGGTTCGAATCGATCGCCTGCGGGTCTGCCTGGTCTGCTGACCAGTCCGAGTTGACCATTGACTGGTCAACGTTCAACGTTGAATAGAGTTGACCAAAAGTCAACTTTTCCAATTTCTTCCAAATTTGCCCCTAGGCCCAAAATTCACTTCTTTAGGGGCCAAAATGCAATTATCTAAAGTCGGGGGACCAAAACGCGATTTCCAAAAGTCTGGAATCGCCCTAGATGAATTTTTATGGTTTAGTCCGAGGCACTCCTGGGGCCTATAGGCCGCTAATTAAATATGTAAATTCACTCAATTGGACCTCGAAAAGGGGGCCAGAAGTGGGCTGTTACAAAATGTGCCCCAATATTTCTTTTCCTATCACAGTCAAAATGTATCACCTCCTAAGATTTTCCCTGATATGGAAAATGCCCCTATTAACTATATACAAAGAATAAAGGAAATGAAATAAAATAAGATTCCTATTTTAACTTATACAAAATGAGGCCAAAAATTTAGGTGTCAACAAGTAGGACTTCATGATGGATGTCATATTGGTCTAGGCTCGATCATAGACCGATTGTCCTTAGGTAAAATGGGGCTATGTGTGAGAGTGGTGCAAGGCATGATGGTTGGGCTGGAAAATCCCAAGAACTAAGTGGTATGCCAGTCGTCCCAAAAAGCCCCGTAGACTAGATTGTAAGCTAGTTGGGCCTAAGAGGCCATGTTAAGAACACGAGGTACCCAAAGTGGTTGTCACTGTCTCTATTGTGGTTGATGACCTAGTGAGGTATTGATAGTAGACCCGAGGGGGTCGAGTGTTGCCTGTGAGTGTTTGATCTAAGGATTAGGGACCCTAGGGCGATAGCTTTTCTAGTTTGGGTTTAGGGTTAGACTCACTGAGATATCTAAGTATCTTACACTACCACAGACCCTCTTGCAGGTATGAAGCATGGAACTAAAGGAGGAACTGAACAAGGAAGATGAAAAGACGGGCTTTTGGTTGCGCTGAAGACCAGTGACCTGCCTGGGATGTCACAATTATATGGCCAAAGAGATGGCAATCGGGTATTGTCCCGTCCCTAAGGGCAGGGCGGGACAGGGCCCTGACAGTAAATGAGTTGTATAGTTCTCTTTTTTTCTTCATTTTGTTAGAAGAAAGAACGCTATCTTTGCGTTGATTACATGGAATAATTTGTTGTTGACAAGAAAATTATTGCAATTGTATTTGGATTATAGTACAATGCATTCAAAATATTTGCAAAATGATATATTTTCTTCAATTCTTAAAGCATCAAAATTTCTTGATAACTATCAATGAAAATAATATGGTCTTCAAATTAAAAATGCATGGCAATGAGAACAAGTTGCGTGCACGACTTAAAAGAAAGAAAATCTCCATTCAACTGCTTAACTCTCTTTTAGATAGCCTACTGTCTTGGAAAAAGGTATATTAGCTAAATCAAACAACATCTAGTATTTTCAATGTCATAGCGAGAGACTCAACCTTCTACCATAGTTCTTTCTAATTGCGTGCCTAAATTCTCTGTGCCTTTCTTTCAAAAAAGAAATACACCAATTTTTTTCAAATGGGAAAAATGAAAAACGGGAGAGGGAGAGACGAAAACAAATCAAAGAGAAGAAGAAATAGATAAAACTTAACGTTAAATTAGGAGTGAGTTGCACACATGGCCTTAGTCTTCGTTGTGCAAATGGAAATTACAGACTATCGCTTTATTGCCTGTCTAAAAATATTTCCTTCATCATTAGTCTGAAATCCTTAGTTGCCCTAAAATCTCGAAATTATTCCGATGAAGCGACAAAAATCTCTTTCCTAATTTATGTTTCTCGTGTGCAATAAATGGCTAAGAAACTGTAGCAATGGATGAATCAATAGCATCCAAGAATTATAGATTCAAGTCTCTTCTTTGCCTAATATTTTAAATGGCTAGCCTCATTCGAGCATATTGCCTAGTCCTCGTCTTCTTCATGCTCACAGGTATGCTCTTCCTCATTATAAAAGAGAATATTTATATTGCATTCTACTTTCTCATCAAACATGAAGAGGGTACTTAAACTATTTACTATTTTGTTCAAAAAGCGGGATCTGTTGATGAAGGCAAGTGCGGCGAAGGGTTGCACAGAAGATCTAGGAGCATGTAGTGCTAAAGGCGATGATTGCGAGCGAAGGTGCTCTGCGAAGCATGGCCCGGAGTCTCAAGGCATATGCCACACCTCCCTCAGTCCTCCGCTTTGTTCATGCATTTATACGTGCCCTCCGAGCGCTTGATCGTGACCGTAGACAAGTTCTTGCCATGGATGTAGAGTTGCAATAACAACTTCGACGCCAAGTGTTTGTCCTAGATTTCAAGTATTTTGTTTCGTTGCTTCCAAAACTTACTGCTATTAGCAATAAATCAAAGATTTACTTATAAAATAATGGATGTAGGCCACCTATTATTGTTTGCTTATATGGATATTAGCGCGATAAAGGCGAATCCTTCCCCACATTGTTGGAGATTACTCAAGTTCTTGCATGAATAATATTACTTAACTCTTGCAATTCGAAACTGCTGTTGGCAAAATTAACTTCAATTGCTGTTAAATACCTCCCACATTGTAATCATTATTTATCTTCCGGTCTCAAGAAGTCATGTTGCCGTGGTGCTTCTGGATTGTGAACGACATCATCTCCTGATTCCTCCATGAGCCTTTGGTTCAGATTTACATCAAGTTCTAATATATATCATGTGTGATCAATGTATTGTATATATATCAAAACAATCACCCAGTCACGAAATCAATATATGATTAAATCAAGAAAAACTTGGGTTTATCCTCA
Source organism: Melaleuca quinquenervia (assembly GCA_030064385.1). Classification (NCBI taxonomy): domain Eukaryota; kingdom Viridiplantae; phylum Streptophyta; class Magnoliopsida; order Myrtales; family Myrtaceae; genus Melaleuca; species Melaleuca quinquenervia. The sequence goes on from CM057720.1 coordinate 12,947,001, forward strand.
TTGACAAAAAAACAGCCGATTCTGGCCAGTAGAATTGTTTACTGAGTGAACTGATTTGACCATGACGATGACCATTGCATACCCACATGAAAACTCAGAAATCTCCTGCAAGCACTAGCCATTGTTGGATCAGCGTGGAATAGATACTAGTTGAACTTTATTTGGTATCGTTATAGCAAATATGTACCGCAACATACATGATTGTAACTCGCACTAACATAAAAAAGGAAGCTAAAGAAATGTCGCGACCTCCCCGAAGGTGCACTACCTAGGGTTAAGCTAATGGATTGCTAAGATTAAACCTAGCTCGAGCTCTCCCAAGTCCATATCAATTCGTGATTTATGTTTCACTTTTTAACATGCAACAAATTTTTAATTTGGAGTCGCTACTAATCTATTTTTGGTGGGTCGATTAGGAACCCACGTAAAGCATCGGGAGCTATGTTTTACTCCTATGAAGTAGAGATCTAAGGGAACGGGGACTTGGTTATGCTAGATTAATTTAACATCCTTTTGGTACCTTTTCATTATTTTCCAAAAATCAGCAGGTAGTTTGAATTAATTTTAAATCTATCTCTAACATGCAATGATGACCACACGGACACTCAAACATTAAGAACAAATATCCAAGAAATAACAAAGAAAGAATCAAATAACAAAACAAATTAAAAGATCTAATAAAATATATCATGCATAAAAATCAAATCAAATCAAATATGCAATGCATGAAAATCTAGATATAAATGCAACAAATCTAATGCAAAATATGAAATGCAATTTTTTTGGAATTTTTATGAATTAATTAGCCTAGTTATCCATAACTAAATATCATATAATCTAAATTACGAAACAATATATATATATATATATATCAATTCCTAATTTAAACTAAAATCTACTTAACTAAGAATAATATCCTAGAATGCAATCTAGCTAAAATTATCTTAACAAAAAATCTAATATGCAATCTAAACTAATTATGCAAATTTACCTAAACGTGCAAATTACTAAGCATGTGATTTTCAATTTAAACATGGAATTAATCTAAATATGCAACTTAAAGTCTAGACATGCAAATAATCTAATTATGCAATTTATCTAATATGCGACTAATCTAATTGTGCAATGCAAATTACACTAAACACGCAAATTAAACAAAAACAATCAAATAAAGGATTATTTTAAAAAAATTATTAAGAATAAATAGAAAATAAAGAAAAGCAATCAAGTCGGGAGCTAAATTGGGTTGGTTCGGCCCCGACAACCGACCCCGACAACCGGCCCGCTCTAGCCCAACCTCCTACGCATGTAACGCCTGGCCTAAAGAAACAATAGGCGCAATTCTCACATGCCCATTCTGCCCAACACACACAACAACCCAATCTCAGCCCAGCTTCTCATCGCCCAGCTCCACGTGGTCTTCTTCTCTGCACACTTATGAGAAAGCTCCCACACTACGCGATGACTGCCGCAACCACAGTGGGCGGTGCCACAATCTCATCAACATCGTGCCTCTCTCAGCAATCTATGGACTCTTCCGCACATAAAGACCCAACAATTCAGACTAAGACCAAGTTTAGAGCAGAAACGCATTTAGATCTCACCTTGGCAATTCGTTGAACACTCGGTGCACAAAGGAAAACGCTTGACTTTCAGCGAGAACAAGACTAAATAGTGATCCAGATTAAACACAGGGAATAAGTAGGGATCAAAAGGCATCAATTCATCACAAACGAACAAATAGCAACTCGTACAACATATTTAAATCATGGAAGATTCACTTAGACAATTCATCGAACATGCAAAAGACAGTGTGGGGTGCTTGCTTGTAAGGCCAAAAAAGGGATGAACCTGGACTGGCGAAACGTACGGAGGAGATTGTGGATATGACGCCGGAATCGGGAGCTTCAGGTGAGAGAAACGTCGGGGTCAAGTGCCTCGGATCACTGTTCGCATTCTCTTCCTCACGTCCCCTCTCTCTGCCCTTTGCATGTGTGTGTCAATGTGTGTTTTTTTTCAAAAAGTCCCCTGCGTATGTCGAGTCCATGTCCAAAACCTGCACCCAAAAAAGAATCGAAGAAAGTCAGTTTTTTTTTTTTAATTTCTGTTCTTCTTTCTTTTCACCTGCTGTGTTTGCTTCCCCACTTTTCCTCTCTCACATCCTCCTTTTTTTGTTCTTCTTTGAATTTTTTTGGTCGAATTCCCCTCATTTTTTTTTTCAGTCTTCCTCCTGGACGCTTTTAAGGCCAAAGAAGCCATCTTCGGTCAAAGAAGATTTGACCGAAGGATTATTTTTCCTTTTCTTTTTTCATGTTTTCCTCTTTTGGATACCAAAAATCATGTTTCCTGTTTCCCTTATTTCTTATCTTGAACCAAATATACTTCCCAATATTTTGCTCAACCTTTCTTTCCCGACTAAGGACAAAAAATATAACTGTCCAAGATTTACTCGATATGCAAGATGCTCATACTATCTAAATGCAAAAAAAAAAAAAAACGTTAAAAACTCTATTTTGACTAATGCAAAACGTTGTGCCAAAATTTAGGTGTCAATAGCTACCCCTTTTTGAAGGTGAGCTCATAGAGGTTGCATTCAAAGACCAACGAGACCTATATTTTGACTATGCAAATGCAATAAAATGAATTTTTTTGATTTGTTTTAAAATGTGAATCTCATTCTTAATGCAATGATATGAAAATGTAAATGCATGTGCATGATGCAGAAAATGAAAACATACCTTCAGTCGCTTACCTGTCAATGTGGGATTGATCTTGATTTGCTCAATTTGCATCCAAATCACATCACAAATTCTCCAACGAATGTGATCATTCTACAATAAAATGCTTATTTGACCAACCGGGATTAACTCAATTGAATAAGTCAGCAAATAGCATTTAATATCTAGAACAAAACATTAAATAAGAGGGAGACATCCAGGCTGATTTAATGTAAATGTTATGCATGATATTTTTGTTGAGATTGACTCTTTTTTCAAATTTAATTATGGCATACCTGAAATCACTTACCTTGGCAGGTTGAGGCATGAATTGAATGAATTTTGGAACTTCTTTCTTAAGCCTGAACTCCTACTTTGGTCACAAAAGAAAGACAGTAAGATTTCCTAGTTTGTTTGCTTGAGGCACGAACATCAATCGGTCACAACAGAGGCAAACAGAGACTTAGATTTCTGACTAAGGTCCAAATTCTTGTACATCGCCACAAGGATATTGGATGAGATACCGATACATCGCCATTGATACTCAAAAGTGAGATACCTATACATCGCCATAGTTACTCGAGATGATATAGAATATTGATACATCGCCATCGTAATTTGATAGTGAGATACCTATACATCGCCATAGGTACTCGGGGCGAGATACCAATACATCGCCATTGGCACTCGAAACGTAATACTTGGGCTACGAAAGCACGCCAAGTTAGTGAAAAAAGACCACGGGTTATAAAAGCACGCCGTGTCAAATGAGAAATACTTGAAAGTGAGCTACCTATACATCACCATAGACACTTCAAATGAGATACTAAGGCTACAAAAGCACGCCAAGTTAATTGAGATACTATGGGCTACGGACTGTGTTGATGAAGAGACTACGGGCTACAAAAGTACGCCGTGTGGATGAAGAATGACTCCGGGCTACGGAAGGACGCCGTGTTGATGAAGAATGACTTCGGGCTACGGAAGTACGCCGTGTCAATGAAGGGACTCCAAGCTACGGAAGTATGTCGTGTCAATGAAGGGACTTCGGGCTATAGAAGCACGTCGCGTCATTGAGAAATGACTCCGGGCTACGGAAGCACGACGTGTCAATGAAGGGACTCTGAGCTATAGAAGCACGCTGTGTCGATGAAGAATGACTCCAGGCTACGAAAGCACACCGTGTCGCTGAAAGGTGACTCCGGGTTACGAAAGCACGCCAGATTGATTATCTGCAAGAAGAAAGCTCGAGAATATTCTAGAAATACTCAAAGCTTCAGAAAATAACTTAATTGTCATGAACTCTCTAGTCCTTAGAAAAAAAAATTATTTATCAAGAGTGATGTGCATGGACACAATTCAAAGTTCAAAATTATGCACATCGATTTTGCATCACCAATTTTCCACTAAGATGAATCATTAAATAAGATGATTTCCTTTCAAATAAGTGAATTTCTCAAGAATGTCAAATGAGATGTAGTCAAAAAGGACTTTCACTTGATCTCATTGGAAGGCTTTTGTCCCGGCCATTATTATGGGAAGACTGTATCACTCGACCTCACCATCATCATGTCAACAAAGGTCCGAGTATTCTCGCAAGCGGTACAAGTTTACCAATCAGAGAGGTCTTTAGTAGGACTGTAATTTGGGCTTGGTCAACGGCTAAGCAAAGGGGACTCTTTGAGTCAAGTCTTAGAAAGAATGTCTTCTCAATAAATATATTCAACAAAAGCCATCAGGTTTACAAGTCAAGAACCTAGCAAATGCAATAAAAACAGTCTTGCTCAGACTTCTTCGAGCTAAGCTGAAAACATTAGAAACCTCACATTAATTCAAGTACCCTAATTAGAAGTGACTTTAAAGGGATGTAATGTAGGCTTGGCTCAAAGGTGAGAAATCATTGGATAAATAGGCTAAAAAATGTGTATGGGATGAAAAACTGATGATCAATTATTGGGGAATTTTTCTCAGACTCAATTTTCGAGCTTCAAATTTCGCTTTACTAGGGATGACACATGATGTCGAATTCACTGGGGATTTTTGCAAAATCACCTTATTCAGCACTTCTTGGAAAACCTGACCATATTAAGGGTTGACATTTGTAGATTTGAGCCTTTGGCTCTGACTTCTATGAGCGTCGGCCTTGCTTTTACCAGGCACACTACTTTTTCTTGCCCCTAGGTTCTTTCACTTTTTCTTTTGAATTTGGGCATTGGCATTGCTTTTACCAGGCACACTGCCTTTTCATGCCCCATTTTCGCATTTTTTCTTATTGCTGGACTTGACTTACAAGTATGAGCAATATGACATCTTTGGCTGACATCCTCGAATGTGACTCTTATATTCAGCTATTTTCAATGGCCTTGATTTTTTGTGCATGCCCCAGTGTAAGTGATCACCACTAATGCGGGTTTAATTTGAAACAAAATTAATGGCTCAAAGTGGCTAGCAAAAGATAGAGAACTGAATGCTCTTCATCATTTTAAGGCACGTGATTTAACACTTGATTTCACATGTAAAAGCAACACTCAAAGATTGATACAAGTGAAAGCAAGAAAGTTTCCACCCATGTCACACCTTTCAACACCAATAATGTAAATGTTCATCCAGTTTGCCCCAGTGTTGGCTGGTTCTTGACAGGGGTAGTATGAAATGAAACTTCACAAGTGTTTGGCTCAAATGGGATAACCAATGGATCAATAAAGTGTTTGGGATAGAGAAAATAATTGCCCCTCGTCACTTTAATCATCGTACCTTTTGCGAGAGAACTCTTTACCTTGTAGACATTGAATTTAATACATTCATCTCACAAGTGTATAAGTATGGGACTGTGTATGGATAAGGCTTGCCTTTTGTCATCCTGACATATCTCATTAACATTCTCAATCAACTCAGCATTACTCATCAAATGGTTTAATCTTGGCAATATTCAGTGGATTCAAAAACTATCATAGCATTCAAATGTGGGCACTTTAAGCTTATTTCAAACAATTCATTTTTCTCAAAATAAGCATCCCAGCATAGCATGAACATGATATCATAAGCAAGAGAAAGTGATTATAAATGAAAGTCCATCAGTTGCTCTTGGGTGTGAATACACAAATCATCACCACAGAAATTCAGTCTTTGATGCTGCATTTTTCTTGCCCCCTGCATCAAAGAACGTGCATGAATATGATTCCAAATAAATGAAATTTAAGATTGCAGAAACCTTCATCACCCAATAAAGCAATGTCTCCACTAGATTGGAAAATGTCTCACGGTTTTTGCATGTTAATCTCTGCAAATTATTTTCCTTGGAAAGTGTCAATCCTTGATCGGACAAGATGAGTTAGGCTCCAACACATGAAGTAAACAGGTTAGAAAAATAAATAAAGGTTTATCTAACATGCACTTTTTTTTGAATTTGTGAATTTTTTTTGAAATTTTTTTTAACGAGAAAACATGAAGAAACCCAGCCCTCAAAATTCTCCTTGGATGATTTTTTTTTCAATTGTTGGATATCATCACCGGGCTGGTTTGGTGTATTTCAACATGTCCTCAAAATAAAAACAAATTTGTAGTTTCATTAATAAAATGAATTACATTATTGGAATGGAAAATGCAACTGCTCAAAATTCAAACAAAATTGAAAACATAGAAAGCAACAAAAGACTACTCAGATGAAATTCTCTACTCAGTGACTCCATCTGCATTTCCATCATGGTTGGGTAATGGATTACGCTGGACATTTGGTTGACCAGTGTTGAAAGAAAGTGCCTTTGTGTCCAAGAGATCCTGCACTTTATGCTTCAAAGCATAGCAATCATTAGTAGAATGACCAACTTCTCTCATATGGTAATCACGTTTCTTGGACGGATCAAAGTTGGAGAACTTCTTAGCATTAGATCACTTTGGTTCATGAGAAAGCAAACCTTTCTTTTGGAGGACCGATAAAACTTTAGACAAAGGTGCAGGGAGAGACGTGAATTGTCTCCTACCACGTCGTTGGCGGTTAGACCTTTTTGCATGCCAATATGTTGTGCACTGGTCATGTTAACTTCAGCTTCAAGCTCTTTTTCCTTTCTCACATTAAACCTTCTGACCGGTTCATTGAACCATCCATCCCTCAGCCCAATCTCAATTTGCTCCCCCACCGGAATGAGTTGATTAAATGTATCAGCAGTTATGGCTATCATCCGAGTGTGGTATTCGTGTGGGAGGGTCTTGATGAACATCTTTCTTAACTTCATATCAGTTGGATTAGGATCAACCTGGGCAGCTAGATTTCTCCATCGGATCGCATACTCCTTAAACGACTCGGTTCTTTTCTTCTCGGCACGTTCAAGGTCGTCGCAAGAAGGAGTAATGTCTATTATGTACTTGTACTGCTTCAAAAAAGCTTCGTATACTTCATCCCAGGTCTCCAAAAGGTTTATGCCTTTTGTAATATACCACCTCAGAGCGGGACCAATCAAACTAGCCTGGAATAATTGGACCATTAAAGGAATGTTATCAACATATGGAGTTATCCGCACCAAGTACATCTGTAGGTGAGCCCTTGGACATGCTGTGCCATCATACTTCTCAGATTCGGGCATCTCAAACTTCTTCGGCATTTTCACCTTGGAATAGATAGAGAGATCTATTGCGGACGGGTCTTGAGGGCCTTGCAGTTGCTTTAGTTTCTCCTCCAGCTTCTCGAGGTGTTTCTCCTGCTCTGTCTTAATCATGTTAACAGCATTGGTTCTTCTCCCACGAGTGGTAATAGGATCATCTTCCAAGGGAGGCATTTCCTCATCAAACTTCACAACAATGTTATCTCCCTCCTTGGTGCTACCGAGGTTGAACCTAATCAGGCTGCCCTGAGTTCAACTGTCATCTCTTGCATCATAGTGAAAAATTATATAATTTGCTCTTCCATGCTAATGACATGCTCACGGAGTTTAATTTGATCCGACATTTTAGCTCTTGACCGCATGAGAATAGGTGAACGAGGATGCTCCATGATCACCTAAACAGAAAAGAAATGACAGATAAGCATAATGCATGAAGAAGGAGGAGATGATCCATGATTCAATTTGACTAACACTTTTTTAAAAAAAAATTCTCCTTTTTTTAATGAAAGACATATTTGCTTGAGAAAATGGTGACATGTGACACACTTCAAATGAAAACAATTGAACTTTTTAATTTGATGAAAAAGCATCATGAAGACATTACTGACCTAAAGTTATCATGGACCGACTCAAAATATAAAGAAAAATGTAAATGAAATCCAAAGAATAGAGATAGAAAGCTGACTTCGCAAGTAGATCAAGGGCAATCACATAGACATGCACATGAAAAGTGCAGCTCGATTTCTACTCTAAAAGACTTAGCAAAGTGGAACCACGAGGGTGGGAGGACTAGTCGCAGCCTCGTGTGCTAAGTCAAGTCCTCATGGCTCCAGCTCAGCCAAGAATGATACCCCGATGCGACGCTAACTCACGGGCAAAGGCAAACACTCTTGACACCAAGAAAGAAAGTTTCGGGATTAAGTTTGGGCAACCTCTACTATGCAGCCTCGCGGTCGAAGTTGTATCCAAACTTAATACCATCCTAAGTGATCCTATGCAGCCCAGGTTCGGTAGCGGGTTGTGTGTGCAAAGGTATAGTGCTAAAGCAATTAGAACATGCACAACAATTTAAATCAAGCAACACATCAAATAAAATCATTCAAACAACCTTGCAAAAACATTCAACTTATGTATTAGGGATTTACCTAGAATCCTCGCTGCCAAACAAATTTTGAAAACAATGAAATTTGCCTAAGCCTACTAAGAATTTTTTCAAGTCCCAAGTGGAGTCGCCAAGTTGTCGCGACCTCCCCGAATGCAAGAATTAGCCTAGTTATCCATAGCTAAATATCATATAATCTAAATTATGAAACAATATATCTATTAATTCCCAATTTTAACTAAAATCTACTTAACCAAGAATAATATCCTAGAATGCAATCTAGCTAAAATTATCCTAACAAAAATATCTAATATGCAATTTAAACAAATTATGCAAATTTACCTAAACGTGCAAATTACTAAGCATGTGATTTTCAACCTAAACATGGAATTAATCTAAATATGCAACTTTAAGTCTAGACATGCAAATAATCTAATTATGCAATTTATCTAATATGCGACTAACCTAATTGTGCAATGCTTATTACACTAAACACGCAAATTAAACAAAAACAATCAAATAAAGGAGTATTTTTTTTAATTTTTTTAATTAAGAATAAACAGAAAATAAAGAAAAGCAATCAAGTTGGGAGCCGAATTGGGTTGGTTCGGCACCGACCCGCTCCAGCCCAACCTCCCATGCATGTAACGCCTGGCCCAAAGAAACAACAGGCCCAATTCTCACATGCCCATTCTGCCCAACACACACAACAGCCCAATCTCAGCCTAGCTTCTCATGGCCCAGCTCCATGTGGTCTTCTTCTCCGTACACATCTGGGAAAGCTCCCACACCGCGCGATGACTGCCGCAACCACAATGGGCGGTGCCACCATCTCATCAATGTCGTGCCTCTCTCAGCAATCTACGGACTCTTCCGCACATAAAGACCCAACAATTCAGACTAAGACCAAGTTTAGAGCAGAAACACATTTAGATCTCACCTTGGCAATTCGTCAAACACTCTGTGCACGAAGGAAAACGCTTGACTTTTTGCGAGAACAAGACTAAATAGTGATCCAGAAAAAACACAGGGAATAAGTAGGGACCAAAAGGCATCAATTCATCACAAACGAACAGATAGCAACTCGTACAACATATTTAAATCATGGCGGATTCACTTAGACAATTCATCGAACATGCAAAACGCAGTGTCGGGTGCTTGCTTGTAAGGCCAAAAGAGGGATGAACATGGACTGGCGAAACGTACAGAGGAGATTGTGGATATGATGCCGAAATCGGGAGCTTCAGGCGAGAGAAACGTCGGGGTCAAGTGCCTCAGATCATTGTTCGCATTCTCTTCCTCACGTTCCCTCTCTCTGCCCTCTGCATGTGTGTGTCAATGTGTGTTTTTTTCAAAACGTCCCCTGCATATGTCGAGTCCGTGTCCATGACCTGCACCCAAAAAGGAAATGGAAGAAAGTCAGTTTTTTTTTTTATTTCTGTTCTTCTTTCTTTTCACCTACTGTGTTTGCTTCCCCACTTTTCCTCTCTCACATCCTCCTTGTTTTGTTCTTCTCCTAATTTTTTTTGGTCGAATCCCCCTCCTTTTTTTTTTCAGTCTTCCTCCTGGACGCTTTTAAGGCCAAAGAAGCCATCTTGGGTCAAATCTTTAGAAGATTTGACCGAAGGATTATTTTTCCTTTTTTTCATGCTTTCCTCTTTTGGATACCAAAAATCATGTTTCCTCTTTCCCTTATTTCTTGTCTTGAACCAAATATGCTTCCCAATATTTCGCTCAACCTTTCTTTCCCGACTAAGGACAAAAAATATAACTGCCCAAGATTTCCTCGATATGCAAGATGCTCAATAAAGAAAATAATCAATAAAAACTCTATTTTGACTAATGCAAAATGTTGTGCCAAAATTTAGTTGTCAACAAGAAACTCCATTCTCCCCCTTCTTCTTCCCCGTCCTTCTTCCATAAGCCTTAAGGTTGTTTGCCACCACTCTGACTAGCCATTGTCGGACTTCCTAATGACCAAGCGGGCAAATCAGTGCATCTCTCTCCTCCTCTCTGTGCTAGCTGCTTCGTCACTCATCTCCGTCTCCCCATGGGAATGGCGTCCATGGAGGTCGTGGGGCAAAGAGGTTGAGGCCTTGGAGATTGAGTCACGATCCACGGCAATGGATTGTCATCTCGACCTCCTAGGCTGCGGGAGAGAGAGAGAGAGAGAGAGGCAGAGCCGTGCAGTTCGATCGGTGAGGAAGGTGGAGTCTCCTCGTCTAACTGTGGTTGCGGGGTACGGACTTGGCGGAGAAGAAATCAAGAATAATAAAAAGATCAAAGGAGAGAGAAACAACTTGAAAAAAAAATCAAATAAAAGAGATAATAAATTATGCCTGTGAGCGTAAGGATTTATAAGATGTAATGTGCATATATGAGTGTAAGTAGATATATCTGTAGAAGCAGAATTACTATTTTTCCTTCTAATGGTAGAGGAGCACTCATATCTTTATGGAGGCATCTCATTCACATAATAGCCCAAAAATAAAGGTAAATCTCCCGTGTATCAAACGCATTCAATGTTTAAATCATCCATTGACTCAGTTTCCTAAGATTATCATCGAAGAACAGCTATTCAACGATTTTATAATCGGTATCCAAAGATTTATAATCGGCAAAGATCGGTATTTCCTTAATATATCGACACTTCGTCTATATTGCTGTCGTTATAAATGTGCAGGCAATGGTACTTCGCTACCCTAAACAAGAAGCAATCGGAGCGAAATAATGGCCGAAGTCTTCCCTAAGTGTTGCCTCCTCATCGTCCTCCTCGTACTCGCAGGTTTCTCTTTCATCCTTTGCTTGATTTCCTTGGTGAAAAAAATCGTTAAAAAGCATGTCCTGCTCTTAGTCGACCCTGTTATTGGAGGGTTCTAACGGTAATGCCCTCTTTGCTTTTTGTGCGAGAAAAGGCGGGATAATAGAAATACGTAAATTGGAGGCATATTGCAGTGAAGGAATAGGACTATGTGGAAAGGGCAACGAGTGCGAGCAAAGATGCTACGCCAGACACGGCCCGGGCTCGCAGGGATCGTGCGACTTCATCATCAAGCCTCCGCTTTGCACTTGCTATTACGATTGTCCAGAACCACCACCGCCAGAAGGGTGCGGTGGAAGTGGAGGTTCGTGCCCCAAATCACCACCGAAAGAGTGCAACGGAGGCGGGGGTTTGTGCACCATCGCGTGTACGGACCAGTGTTGCAGCGACCGATGTGCTTCCAAGTTCAGCCGAGGCAGAGGATATTGCGACAATAGTGCTGGTCCTTGGCTGTGTCAATGCCAATACCCTTGCTAATTCTTTTCACTTATTGTTGTTGCTATTACTGTTACCATTGTAATATTTGGTTCTTTGATGCTTGTTTGATAGTGGACTTGGTATTCCTTTTTTTTTTGTCAAAGGAAATAATACATTCCTTGATTACTTGATAAATGTGTCGATAGTATTGTAGATTTGATGCACAAATCATGAAAGAAAAGACTGGTTAAGCACCTGATGTATGTTAGAAAGGGAAATTGGACTCTGCATTAGAATATTAATATATGACCACTCATGACTATTGTTAGGACCCGTAATGTCCCGCCCTTGGGCACGCGACGATCCCTAATTTCTTTCTGTCTTGGCCAATTCATTTGTGACGTTTCAAGTAGGTCGTTGGCCTTCTCAAACATTAAAGTTGCAATGCTATGCGGAAGCAATATAAATAATCAACACTTACAACCCTTCAAAATCAAATCATAAAACATCATATGCCTTTACTAATATGTACAGACACTAGATCATGTACAACTATAAACGATCGACACAAAAGATCTCAATACAAGCCTAGGAGGGGTTCACTTCTCGCATCAGTTTCTCCTTTATCAGTCCTGTCTCAATCAGCTCTTACTCAATCGGCTCCTCCTCTGACTCCAAGTTTGAATCTTGCAATTGAACCTGTGATAGGGTGAGATATGGGGATATCTTAATAAGGAAACCCTAACCCAAAACTAGGAACACTACTGCCCTAGGTTTCCTAATCACATCTTGCCCATCAATTAACACATATCTATCACCTTCAGATTAATCAATTCCTATGCCATCATCTCCTTAACTAAACCCGCATTTAGCCTCAAATTCTGAACACATCGTCAAATCAGCCATACTCATGAGCTAGACTCATTAGTCAACTAGTCTCCAATCAGGATTCAACCGAAAGTCGTTCAATTCATCACATCCTGACCACATATAATAATATCCTCTAATCGAAATCTAGTGCTACCATAGCCACTGACCAGCTCTCAATTGGTTTGGCTTTCATTTAACAACAGACCAACTCAATGCCCTTAATTCATCCAATGAATTCTGTCCTTTTATCATACACTACATCCCCATTCTCTCTTTTTTGTGAACCCATTTTACTTATGAGTTAACCGGAGCGTGATTGGGACTTGGCACTAAACCAAAGCAATACCAACCCCAATAATCACATACGATGTTAAATAAATAAATAACTTTTAAATAAATAAATAATAGATTAATTAAATGATTAAGGCCGTTCACCACCGACTTGAGACACTAACTAAGCATTCCCTGCTCATTATCGTTTTCCAAGTTCAACCATCCCCCAACTCTGTCTCACCAGCCAATTGGCTCCTTGTCCATACCACCAGTCGATATAGTCGCCAAATTCATGGTTTCTTATAACAATCCCCAATCGGCTTGAATCATCCCACCAACCGATCCATTCAAACGACAAGTCCATGGCACATTAATTCAAGCCTCAATTGACCTAATTTCCTCAATTGGTAATTGAGGTCCACTACCCTATTTCCTTGGCTAAATGCCAAACTCAAAGTGAACCGGAGTCAATGACCACTTCGACCGACTTGCGAGATCGAAACAGTGCATCGCAGTCCTGTCGACACCTAAACTGGTCCCGTCAACTCCTTATTTGATTGGGGTACACTAGCCTCCTACTCAGCCGAATTAATATTAAATAATCGTAATTTCCAAATAATCCTTAATAATTTCTTCCCGTCACTTTTGTAGCTCAGTTGCCACCAATTACGGTCCCATTGGCTATTAACCCTAGATTAAGCCATTTGGGCACATAATCGATCCATACCACTCCATTAATGTTGCGTGCCCAGCTCTAATTGGCCTCATCATTCGTTCACACCATTAAGTCATACATTGAATCCTGTAAAACTCAATCGGCAATTAAGACTCACGGTCCACCTAATCGACCCAATTTATCGCCACATGCAAGTAACAACATGCAGCCCTAATTGAGTAATCACCCAACTAGACCAATCAAATGGTTCTAATAATTCTCCTCACCCAATCCAGGTATTCCATCACGTAGTTAAACCATTCCCTATCTTCCAATTAAGATCACTAGCCTCCTAACCGATCTTCCTTTTGCCTCATCACTAGTATCCTATTCTCGTCCATACTTTGCCCTATTCATCCAAACACACAAACAAGTCATACGAATTATTCCAATAATTCTACTAAGACAGTTAGTGTGCCTAATAGAAGGTTAAAGTCCACTCACAATTGCCCTATGCATCCCCAGCGGCAGCTCGTGGTGACTCATAGTAACACGTTTCTTGTACTTCCGCTCACGCCCAGGCTTGCTAAGATTGTCCAATCTTTGATCCGATACCACAGACAGGATGGACGAGATCAGGGGCAGCTTCTGGAAATCTTCGGCAACTCCAGTGTCAGTGAACCTCCGGCGAGGCTCCCGAGGGTGGCCCATAGTTGTAGGAGGCTGGCTAGGCTCATGAGTGGGACGACTGAGGCTCATGGTGGCTAGAATTGCACCGGCAAGGCTTGAATAGGCCCAACCAAGCACAAACAATGCTGGTCGGGACCGAAAATAGTGGTCGGACAGCAGCCAAGGTGGCTCCTGGCAACTTGAGAGGCTATAGGTGGTCGTGGGTGGTGGCGAGACAGCCCTAGGATGGCAAATCGGCAGCCGGTCAGCTTGGGCCCAATTATGTCAAAAAACGAATCAAAGTTCAATTCTCTCAACCTAGACTAAATCAACCGAATTAAATGTATGGGTTCTACTCACCAAACTCCCACAAGTCGATTAGTGTCGGTTGTGGAGGCTGGGTGTCATCGGAACGGCGGGGGTGGCCGGACGAGACTTACGGCCCAAATAAGGAAAAACCCTGAGCTGAGAGGCCTCCTATCGGGGGCTTCCGACAACGTTTAAGGCCAAACCGGCAACAACAATGGCTTGGGTCTTGAAGCTGACTTCTCAAGCTTTCAAATGCCACCAAGATCGAGCCAAACCATTGCCAGAGCTGGGAGAAATCGGTGTTGAAGAAGGATTGCTCGCGCGGGAGGAAAAATAGGGACATCTTGCGTGAGGAGGGAAAAGACACAACCAGGGGCAAGTGACGGCCACCCACTGGCCAGGGCGCAGGCCAACGAGACGCCTACAACATTGGGTAGGCCTAGCCTTTGGCTAGTCAACCACTAGACACCGATGGAACAGCTCCCACGCATGCACACCACGTGCTCGGCAAAATGTCGGAGAGAGAGGGAGAAAGTTAAGGGGAAGGCTGGCCGTGTGTGGGCTGGGCTGTGCTGTGCTTACGAGCTGGGCCGAGCCTAGTCTGGGTCTAACTCGGTCGTCTCTAGGTTTGACTGACCAGTTGACCCGTCTTATCAACATTGACCAGAGTTGACCAAAAGTCAACTTTTCCAAATTCTTCCAAAATTGCCCTTAGGTCCAAAATTCACTTCTTTTGGGACCAAAATGCAATTATCTAAAAGTCAAGTGACCGAAACGCGATTTAAAAAATCCAAAATTGCGTGAAACGAAAGTTCACAATGTAGTTCGGGGTACTCCCAGGGCTAATGGGCTACTTATTAAATCCGTAAATTCTCTCAATTGGATGGCGAAAAGGGGACCGAAAGCGTGTTGTTACAACTATGGCAGAATACATATTCAAGGGATGAGATAAATTCTTAAACAATTCACCTGTGGTGAGTATTTGTTGAATAACTGTGTTAGGACCTACCCGAACCTTTCCCACTAAGAGAGACGGTCCCTAGTAGATTTGGAGGTATTCGCTCTCAATTCTTCAATTTCAAGGTCGGGCTCCCCCAAGCCCATATCTCTCATGACGTTTAGGCATTTTGAATTTAAAAGTTGTTTAACAACTTAGAGATTTCTAGGAGTAGCCACTAGTCTATTGGGGTCAGCTAAAAACTGATCGAAACATGGGAATGTCGTACCAATTCTAGGGTACATGGACTTCTTTACGCTAACATTTGTATTAGCACCGTTTCGGTATCTAAACTAATCATACATTATACTCGTCTTTTAGGACCCTAAATGTCATTCAAATTCACTAAGTGTTCATGCAATTGTTCTTGTGAAGTCATTTTTATGCAAATCTATACTAAAATATAAGTAAGTCTAGCAGATTAATTAACACACAATTTATAGAAAGACAATACGATAGGTAAACAATCAAAGTATTAAAATACTACACGATAAATAAACACTCAAATAATTGAATATAATTATCTAATGACAAGAAGGTAAAACTGGCAACTCATAAGGTAATTAATAATACATGGCCTTGTTATAAACCTCGAGACATAATACATCGGAAGCTACTAGCTTAAAGATTACACTAATAAGAATAGGTAAACATGAATTAGATCATACTAATTACTCATTAGATAAGGTAAACCTAAGTCTAATTTGATTTTATTAGACTAAGCATATATAAATCCAATCATGCATCTAAATCGACATAATCATAGTGAACTTGGGAGAAACCTTACAAAAGGTAAGACCAGAAGGAACATTAGTCTACCACTACCTAATCTAAGCATGCTACAATTGCAATATCATCACCACGCTAAAGCTCAACAAGCATAGGTTTTGATAATCTAATATTTAGACTATTAGATTGAAAATAAACATCAAATCATGTTAAGCCTAAACATACATCTAGCACCATCATACAAAGCTAAATTGGACATGCAATTAGGCTAAGGAGTGAAAACACATAGTCTAATGATGCCAATTTTTTTATTTTCTTTGAAAATTGGTATTAATTAATTAGACAACACCTAATTCGATAATAAAATGTGATTTTTAAGCAAGACTAGCTCCCCTAAACCAAACTTCATTTTTTTCATTTTCGGAATTTTTAAATAAAAATAATATCTTTAATAAAACAAAGATCCAGGTTAGTCTACGAACCTGGTCAGGTTCGAACTGACTCGATTATTTAAAGGGGACAAGGCTAAAAAAAAATGGACTAGGCTCACAGTGGGCCCAATCCTTTTTTATTCACTCCATTGTCTGCCCAGCTCGACCCAATGCCAACTCTAGACGGGGTTTGTGCGAGCTTGGACCAAAAGGGATGGATTGGTGCCATAATGGGCCTAGTGTCCATGTCAGGTGAGACGTGAACCAGGCTCGAACTGTTCCTCTCCACCCCTCGGCCCAAACCATTTCCTATCTCCGATCGACCCTCAGCCCACAAACACTGAAGGAAGGCAGAAATAGGGGCACTCTCTGATCATCGTCGTAATGCCCATGTTTCGGCTTTCAATGTCACCGACTAAGGGGAGTGCTTGACGTCATAAAAATATTTAGTGGTCCAGGCGCATTGGGGCACCACCTAGCAAGTGGGCCCCGCTTGCTGTGAGATAGCGCGTGGGGCCCACCCGCCGGGTGGCCCCCTCCTAGTGGCTCGGGCACACTGCGCTCGGACCACCTAATATTTCCTCTTCGACGACGACATCACCTAAACATGACACACAGCCTAGATGACAAACTCATGAACCAAAACTGATGCACAAATAACACCATAAATCACAAAGCAATCAGAAGAAAACCTAGGAGAAATATGAACTCGACGAACATTACAATGAACATTTGGTAGGCAAGAAAAAGAAAATGAGCTTCGAGGCTGAACGGGGGTGTATCTCGGCCTACGGCGCGTAAGGCATAAAAATAATACGCCCACAAACACAGACATTACCACAAATAGGGGCGAGGGTTGAAGCTCAGGCCATCCAGAAGCAAGAAAATACGAGTCAAACAAGCAAAGCAAAGAGGTCGGACCTTCGGGGAAAATTGGAAAATAGGGTGGAAGTAACAAATGACTCCTCTCGTGGTTCAGGGGTTCATGGCTCAAGGGCGCCCTCGAAAAATTCGAGTCAACCCACTCATAGCTCACTTGAGGCGTCCTGACTGAGGTCCTTGAGGAAATGGGCAGACGAGTCCGAACCGTAGCTTACTGAGAAAAGAGGAGAGGACACGAATAGGGGGTTGCGGATGAAGGTGCCAAAGCTGTGTTGAGGACTTAGTGTCTCATAGTTATGAATGAGAAGTGGTGTCTCTTCGTTTGTGTCCATTCATTTTCGGTCAGTCATGTTGATCGTGCCCTTTCGACCAACAGGCACCATTTCGTCATGTAGAAACCGAATTCATTCGAGAAGTCGTCATTGTTCATTTTGGTTAGTTAGTGTGCATTGTGCGGTACCATTCAATAAGATACGGTTGAGTTCGTCAGGTCTTCTCTTGTAGTACCGCAAGAGAGAGACAATGTTCGTTCTATCCTGGGAGACGATTTGCAAGTTGCTTGGGTATTGGATTAAGTGGCAAATAACTTCTTAAAGACACGACGTGAATTCGTCGGGTTCGAACCGAATTGAATCAAATTGCAAGCGTTCGACACTCGGATCAATCTGCAATCTCCAAGTTTTATTTATTAGTTGTACGCAATGGTTGTTCTTATCAATTGGTTTCCCGAACACTGCATGTTGTTGATTTAATTATTGTCATGCTTTGTTGCTTGTCCGAACAGTGCCCCTCATTGAATTCTAACAATCTTAAGACGTTATTTGTTTCCCAATTAGTGTTTGGTTCTGATTTTCCCTCACTAATATTGTTCGGTTCTCATTAGTTGGTTCAGATTTTTCAATTTAATGTTCTGTTTGAAGCATTCTGTGAAATGTGGCTTTGACCGAAGAACGAAGCATTCTGTGAATTCAGATTTGCTTCAACTTTTCTTTCCGACTTTTATTGTTCTACCGTTAGTTTTGGTTTGATGTCCAGTGTCTTATTTTAATATCATTGGCTGCTTGGATTATTTATTGGTCCATTATGTTCTTCGTGTTGGGTTATTAAGCGAAGCAAGTGACAGAAACTTGACAAGTGGAGGGACTACGTATAGATTTCTTGCTTTTGAATGGATGAGTGCTTGTTCTTCAGATTTTTTTCAGTTCGACTCCTGAATAATCTGTTCGGCCTATGTGATTTTCCTTTTTCTCCCGTGGATAGTTTTGGTTGACTATTTGTTTCGACGAATTTACTTTTCGGAAGACCAGTGAACTTTCGTACGTTCATGTTATGGTTGAGAGCTTAGACATTGTTCTCCAATACATGGTCAGTCATTTGAAGTTTTCTTAGGTTTTGTCCAGATTACTTTTCCGAATTGGTTGCTCCGATTAGTGTTTTGTTCCGATTTTTGTTTATTCAGCGTAATTTAAAAAAAAACAGTGAACATGTTTTTATTCATTGGTGTTCTTTTTCGTTGGAACGTGCAATTTTTTTTTCCTTCTAATAGTGGCCACTCTAAACGTATATTTCAAGCGGGTGATGTGGAGATTCCGTTTCTACTTATCACCAGTTGCTGACTCTGATTGTTGCTTGTCTCCAAAACCCAATGTGATCAAAGGACACGGGTCTAGAGATTTGCTTAACACTGTGAGTTTTGCTTGAGATTATTTCAAGACACGGGTCTGATGCCTCTTGTTGCGTGGCAACAAGAGCCGTGTGTGGTCTTATTCCACCAGTTGGGACTTGTGAAACACGGGGACAATTTTTTTTTTGTTGTCGATGAGACTTGCTCGGTTCACCATTTGTCAACGTCTTCTCTGTTTACGATTCGTTCTTGGATGGAGATGAATGTGAACAATTTATGATTTCTGAGTCCGGTAGAAGTTTAAGTCTTCAATCCGGTGAAATTGATTCCCATCCATGGATTCCGAAAATGAGCTGTTATGTTGATGAACATGTGTCAATAATGACGGAATATGAGGGCAGATTCTTGCCCTGTATAAGTCGGCAAGGTCATTTTGGCTTGAAAGAGCATTCCGCAGCAAATAATGCCGTTAAAAGTAATAACAGATCAGTCTTTGGTACTTTAATATCGGAGGATGTTGCCGCATGCACCAAGGTTAGTGTTTTGCCTTGCGCACAATGGAAAAGTTGCTTGAAACGTGAAATGACGACCATTTGATATGCATGAAACCAAATGCCCCCATCTGATGGACTATCTTGTTGTTCTGCTAAAGAACGGGTCTCTGGAAGGGTGGGAAGTTCCACTGCCTCGAATAGTGACAATTATTTATTCTTCTATTGAAAGGGAGGATACTTATCCTCGCTTTGTAAAACTGGAGCCAAGATTTAAGTACTTAAATGCTCAACACTTAAATCTGGTGGCTTACAGAACATCTTGCTATTTGTGGAACGGTCGACTTCTCACCCGCTGAATACTTGCTTGTTGGGTGCCATGATGGAACGTGACGGAAATACTCGAATGCATGCACATTGAACAAATGAATTGTTGTATTCTTGTTGTGCAAGGCATGCTCGTGCTCGAGGGAGGAATTATCACGCATAGTAAGTTGTGAGGCTTTATGCCACACAGTGTAAGTCGCGAAGCCCTTGAGTAATAGGGATGTCTTGAGTGAATGGAGGGTCTTGGTAGCTAAGGTGGAGGCTAAAGATGCCTCTAGAACGAGTTGTCGTGCTCATGAGTTTTGACGGAAGATCCGATAGTGTGGGGGGTAAGCTGTTTTGACAACGAACTTTATCTTCAATAAAATACTTCACAAAAGACACAATGAACTCCCTATGAGAAATGGAAAGGAAAAACGCCTAACTTGAAATATCTCAAAATGTGGGGGTGTTTAGTTAAGGTCGCAACTCTTAAACCTAAAAGGATTAAGGTAAGACCTAAAACTGTTGATTGTGTCTTTATTAGATATGCTATTAATAGTTGTGCATATCAATTTTTAATTTCGAGGTCTTCGATATATATGTTAATACATATAACATAGTATATGAGTCAATTGGATAACCGGCATGAGAGACACTAAGACAACAAGTGGGTTTGTGTCTACACTTGTTGGTCGAGCAGTGTCATGGAAATCATCCAACGAACTTGCATTGCAAGGTCTACTATGGAAGTAGAATTTATAACTTTGGATAGGGCCAGTGAAGAAGCGGAATGGCTTCAGAATTTCATGGATGACATTCCAAATTGGCCTAAACCAATGCTAGTTGTGTGTATTCATTGTGATAGTCAAGCGGCAATTGGAAGGGCAAAGAATGTCATGTACAATGGTAAGTCTCGACACATTTGTCGTATACACCATATCGTAAGACGACTAATCTCTAGTGGAATTATCTCAATTGACTCTGTGAAGTCAATAGATAATGGCATGGATCCACTAACAAGACAAATGGCCTAACTAGAAAATTGGTTGCGAAAACATCCAAGGGAATGGGTTTAAGGGTTGTAAAATAAGTCTTCATTGCGGACACCCTACCTAAATGACTGGAGATCCCAAGAACTAGGTTCAAAGGGACAACTAAGTGATATAGACAGTATAGCGTACTGTCAACTATTACTCATTCCCATGGAATGACAGTACTAAAAAGAGAATGTTAAGCGTAAACCTTTTAATGATACTGAATTTGGTATAAGATATACCACAAAATTCAGGAATCACCTATGTGAGTATGAAGTGAGGGCCGCTTCTATGAGAATTCGAAAAGGCCAGTTTTCTAAAGCACTCATGAGACCAAACGGTGTTCATGGCCAAAACGAACACAACAGTGAGAACCAATTGTATTCAAGAGAAAATTGTGTGTTTTCTATTGTCTAGGCTTACACCAAAGGTTGGCAATTCAAAGACATCGCGTCTACTAACTGACCGAGTAAGTCCGATAGATCTCACTAAAAAAAGTTCAAAGTCTCATACTACTTATCCTGATGTAATAATCTCTAATTGAATAACTGCACACTGCATTTCATGCATAGTCATAATAGCTGAACTTCTCATTCATGTGGGGCATTGTTAGGGACTTAGTGTCCCATAGTTCTGAATGAGAAGTGGTGTCTCTTCGTTCGTGTCCATTCATTTTTGGTTAGTCATGTTGATCGTGCCCTTTCGACCAACAGGTACCATTTCATCATGTATATTCAGACAGAAACCGAATTCATTCGAGAAGTCGTCCTTGTTCATTCTGGTTAGTTAGTGTACATTGTGCGGTATCATTCAATAAGATACGGTTGAGTTCGTCGGGTCTTCTCTTGTAGTACCGCAAGAGAGAGACGAGGTTCATTCTATCCTGGGAGACGGTTTGCAAGTTGCTTGGGTATTGGATTAAGCGGCAAATAACGTTTTAAGGACATGATGTGAATTCGTCGGGCTTAAACCGAATTGAATCAATTTGCAAACGTTCGACACTCGGATCAATCTGCAATCTCTAAGTTTTATTTATTAGTTGTACGCAATTGTTGTTCTCATCAATTGGTTTCTCGAACACTGCCCGTTGTTGATTTTATTATTGTCATGCTTTGTTGCTTGTCCGAACACTGCCCCTCATTGAATTCTAACAAGCTGGAGATATCGAACGGGAGGAGGTACCGTGGTTGAGCTCAGACCAAGAAATCTTCTTCTTCATCTTCATGGTTTCTTCCCTGAGACCTCTTTCTTTCTATTTTTGACCGAGCTTTTTCTCCTATCTCTCACGTCTTTCTTTCTGTTGTTGGCCTTCCTCTCTTGACCGATGCCTCTCTCTGCGGCTTTTTCTTCTTTTCCTTAAGGAAGTTTCCTAGGGTTTTAGATAAAAGAGGTGGGCTGCTGGACATAGAGTGGGCCGAAAGAAAGAAAAATGGGCAACGGGTCCAGATAGCTAGTCTGAGGGAGCTACCACGCGCGAAGATAGCCCATGCACGTGACGCCGAGTCAAATTAATTAGGCCTAGTCTTTTTCTGATCTTTTTTTTTTCTTATCATTAAATTTAATTAATTGTTTTTTCTCTTTAAAGAATATAATAAATTAAAAATAATATAAAAAATACAACTCTAGTCCTAAATAGTGACAATTTTTTTCTAAAAAAAGCTAAATAAAATTTGCTAGATCAGTAAAAAAATTAGGTGTCAACAAGCTGTTTCACAAAACTCATGACCACGACTTCCACTCTTTGTGTGGGTGCGTATGAATTGTTGTTATATTGGTTCTTGCAGTAATGATGTGGATTATAATACACGACCATAGTCATAGGTTGAAAATAAATTAATAAAAAGGAAACACGTGAGCAGTGTCTATAAAATTTCAACATTTGATAAATGAGGTAAAATTATTCTATTAAAACAATCTCTAAATCATGGAACCAGATAAAAATACACAATAGAAAGAAAAGTACTCGATGCAAAGAAAATTATAAGGATGCACAATGTCAATAAATGGTTACATTTAAATAGAAAGACCTACCCACGCATGATTGTGTTGGTGGAGATGTTCCTTTCCCACAATTGAATTCAGGGTTCGACTCCTAAGTATGGTTCTGTGATTTAAGTAGTGGACTCTTTGGCCCACGAATACGTAGGTATGTAAGTCTAAAGGACTAGCAGAAAGTGGGGAACCTCAGTCATCAAAACACAACAAAAAAAAAGTGAAAGATATTTAACAATTCATGTTAATGTAAAATGCAAAAATATTTCATTTAAAAAATGAAATATGTGCGAATTAATATAAAAGTATTAATTTACGTATTTATCCATGCACGTAATAATTGTAATATCAATATAGAAGGATATAGAAGAAAGAAAAAATAATAATTGAGACCCATGAAAGTAAGCGGTTCTCTCTACTTTATGTAATAATAACAAATAGACCCTAAATTAGGGTCTCTTTTATTTTGTTTTCTTTTTAATATTCTCACGTGCATTAAGTAAGAAAGAAAGTCCTTGGTTATTTAGCTTTTGGTGAAATCAATGCCTCAGTTATACAAAACATACATATTCAACTGCAAAATGGAAAAACTTATTATATATTTTTTAGGGATAAGCAATTTTGAGGTTTAAACTTATTCTGAAAGCGTAATTGAGTCATAAAATTTACAAAAATTGCAATAAAATCCTAAAATTTATCATAAAGTGTAATCCATTTATAAGACTTGTCAAAATGATCCAACAAAGTCCTTCCTTGAATTGCAATTTTTTATATAAATTTCAAGATTTGATTGTATTTTGTAATAAATTTAAAAACTCGATTGCACTTTTGAAATGTTTAAGGACAAGTTTTAGGACTTCCTTGTTTTTTTTTTTTTAAGTTTCAAAGCTAAACTGCACTTTCTTAATAAATTTAGGATTTTTTATACACTTAACCTATTTTTTTTAATCAAACAACTTGTTATTCATTTTATTTTGGTCAAAAGAAAAATTTTATTCATTTCTCAAAATAATACATGAAAAGTACATAGAAATATTTCAAGTGTAGCTTTGAAATAAAAAAAAATGCAAATAACAAAACATAATTTGCAGCTAGCACATTGTTTTCTTTCCTTTGTTAACATAAACTTTTGTTAGCTAATCATTAGACTTAGTTATGGAGCACATGTCTATTACTCCATTTCTAATTACAACTGTTTGCGGCGCACATTTAGGTTTAACACCCTCATCAGAATCTTCATGCAAAAACATCAACATCGAATTTATTATAAGAATATATATAAAATACTTGTAATGAACTCTTAGATCTATATTTTGATGTAGATTGGGAAGGTAAATGTCCAAATTCTAGATTTAAATCTAAATCGGAAGAAGAGAGTGGCCTAAGCTTGGAGATATATAATCACCTCATGATCATCCTCCTTGATAATAACTATCAACTAGATGAAAGATTGAACTGGACTCTATAGTCACCCGAAATTAGTTACAAACTTATTTAAATACACAAACTCCCAAAATAGATTGGTAGAGATAGAGAAGACAATCATAACAGCAAAAAGAAAAAATCAATGGTTAAGTACGCTCTCTGCATGATCAGCATGCAGAGGAAGCAAATCTTTATTTGTTCATCTAAGTGATAAACTGAGGAAGCAATCTCCAGGAGATGAATCTGAACTTGAAGCTCCAAAATATTATCTTTTAGTCTTTGGTTTTCTTGCAAGTAACCATTCTTGGATTCTTCCAACTTTGACACCTGCCAGACTTTGTTTTTACTTTCCAATCAGGACAAATACAGAGGTTGCAGCTAAATGGTCAAACCCATATTTAATGATATTGTGGTGGTGAACTAACTCCTCTAGCTAGGAAGACTGAAACTCATGAATAGAAATAAGACAGAGAAGCCGAGTTACAAGATACATGAATGACAAGCATCTTAGATATAATTATTATGGGGAACTCAATTTAATCACATATACGGACTGGTAAACAAGGGGAAAATGGTTTCCCCTTTTGGATCCTATCTATGCTTTCAAGCAATAAGTCAGTTATGCTTTCAATCTACAAAACTAACAGAATAAAAACAGTTGTTTAAGTTTAACCATTTGAAAGGTTAATTTTTTCCTAAGTGCATCCCTCACTGCATTGTTTAGAAGTCATAAGCTTTAGAAATTAGTTATGGTCTAGCAGCTACCCATTATTACCAAGAGACTTAGACTAAGAGAAGCTTGTCGATTGATTCCTCAAATGTAGTCCACTCTCCCTTTCAATTTTTTCCTCCATCCTTTTCTTTCTCTTTCCTTTTAGTCACCTTTGTTGACAACCCTTGTCAAGAATTTTCAATCTGATTCAGAAAATGCCAAAGTTTTAAACATGCATAATCCTTCTTTAAATCTAGCCTCAAAATCTAATGATTACATATTCCACTTCTTCCTCTGAGTAGTTGCATCCCCAATGTCACAAGGCACAAATATTAGTCAGATGCACTTATTTTCAGGATTCCGGTATTTGAACTCACATATTCTAGGTGTAGCAACTTCCCCGCCTTAGAAAAATGATTAGAGAGACGAAAAAAACATGCTCCACCAGAAAAATGAACAAAATGGCCATGACATGGATGGTCAGAAGCAGCAATCAGCGAAGGTTAAATTGATCACTATGGTTGGAATTGGTCCGACAACACGATGGATGAAGTACGACATTCAACATTAGTTTCTTGTTTCCAATTATTAGTGCATGACCTTATTTTGTTTATCTCTTTTGCATGCAAAGATGCATGTTGAACTTGTTCCTTAATTGTGCTCTTCATTAATGCCAACAAGTAATGGCCAATGTTTATGACATTAAAAAAAGCGAAGAGGAAACATTCAAAACTTAATGTATTGAAATGTCAATGAAATGAGCTTTTCACAATGCAAATGTAGTATAATTTTTATATGAATCTCTTCTCATTAATTTCCCATAAGTTCAAAAATTCTCAAATTCATTTTCAGATTGTATTAATGTTATCTCTACGTTAGTCTAGATTTATGTTCATTATGTCTGTCTAGGATCTTTTCCCCTGACAGGCTTTTGTACAAGTTGGAAGCAATAGTACCAAATAGGTGCGTAAATATGGCAATTCAGTTAGTAAAATTCGATATACTCGAGAAGACAGCAAAGATCCCTTGCTTAACAGCTGCCCTAGATAGGAGAAGATGCAACAATTATCAAAACTGCAGTTCGACTACAGTTCTGCGATAAAAGTATCCCAAATAAAGGGATGCTACAGCAATCATTGCAACTGTAGTTTTTTTTTAAATCGTGTTGAAATTTTTTTTCCTGGTTCTGTATAGCCTAGCATGAACTTGAAATCTAAATTTAGTCCCAAAAGACAACAGTCAATGTTTACCATTTCGATTTCAAAAATTCTACAGTAGTATATACCTGTAAATGTAGTCCTGAAATGTCAGTCTCCATTCGAAGATTTCTTTACTTGACCTTTGTGGATTAGAAGTATGCATCAGAATTGAATTTCATAACTTGATTTAAAATAATTTAAAAATATAAAATGTAAAATATAAAATCAGAAAGACTTGTGGATATCAACACAAATCACATCTCACATATCTCACATCTAATATTGAGAGCCAACCATGAACTTCAAGCTTTTCATGGGGAACCAAAAAGCAAAAGGTTTAATCATTCAAACTTGCAGACTTTCTTTTGTGATGGGCATATTTAGTAGCAGTGTCATCAAATGACAGAATTTTTTCCATTGAAATTTGACTAACAAGAACAAGGATATTACAGGATGTTTCTCACCTCCTTCGAAAGCCAGTACTCATGATCTTTTCCAAGTCGTCTTATGTTTACCTCCAAACTTACCTGTGAATCATTTTCAATGTTTGTCACCTCCATATGTCATTGGTTAAAAATGCTTCTGACCATAAGCTCATTAAATGAATGAACTTTTTCCTAGTGAAATTTAAACAAGAACAAGCTGTTGAGCTACATTAGGTACCTCATTTACAACCCATGAATCATGATCCCCTTCCTGTTGGAAATTAAACCAAATTTACTGATATTGTTGATATTGAAGAAGAGTTATGGTCGTTGCTGAATTTTGAAGAGTCAAATATTAGAGTTTCTATGTTATATTTATATTTTCTAGTCCCTAGGCTCTTAATGTTTTTAAGTTCCAATGTCGTTTAATTATCCTGTTTAAAAAGTCATGTCTTGTAATTTTATTTTCTAAGAGTGAAGAAAAAATATTGTGGCCTTCTTGTCTTCTTCTTCAATGTTACGTGAGTTGAGAATCCTCATCTTTGAAATCTATCACAAATCATCATTGGTCTTGTGCCTGTGACGTTCTTTTTCCAACAAATTTGGTATCAGAGCTTGTGAATTTGATCATGGCCATGATAAACAATCAGCTTCCTCTTCAATATCCTCATCTTACCAAAGAAAATTATGGTAACTGGGCCATTAGGATGAAAGCTTTACTCAGCGCCTACGATGTGTGGGAACTTGTTAACTCTAGTTATGAAGAGCCAGATGATGAATCCACGTTCAACCAGAATTAGAGGAATGCCCTATAGAAGATTGCAACAAAAGATCAATATGTCTTGTCGATCATCTATCAAGCTCTAGATGATTCGATGTTTGAAATATTGTTGAATGTCGCGACTACTCAGGAAGCATGGGAGATGTTACGCAACACGCATCAAGGAATTGAGAAAGTTCAAAAGATTCATCTTCAAACATTGAGAGTCGAATTCGAGATGATTCAAATAAAAGAATCAAAATCAATTGTTGATTATTTCATATGAGTTTTGACGATTGTCAAATCAGATGAAAAGAAATGGAGAAGATGTTGCGGATGTTCACATTGTTGAGAAACTACTTCGGTCATTAGACAAGAAGTAAGACCACATTGGCATTGCCATCGAAGAATCTAAAGACCTGGATGCTATGTCAATTGATGAACTTATGGGTTCGCTACAAGCCCATGAAGAAAGGTTCTGAAAGAAAAAGATTGAACCGGCGGAGGAAGTTCTCTAGGAGTAATTAACCATCTGAGATGAGAAGGAGCAAAGAAAGATATCATGCAAAGAAATCCTATGCAAACTCAATGGACAGATCGAGGTCGAGGCCGAGGCCACTTTCAAGAAAGAGGACGTGGACGAAGTAGAAGAAATGTTCATCAAAATGATGATCAATACCAGTATCAAAGAAATGTTTGTGGTCGAGGAAGAATTTCAACAAGTCAATGGTATGATAAATCCAAAAATTGATGTTATCATTGCAATAAACTTGCCCATTATGCTTCTACTTGCTGGAATAAAGAGAGTAGTGGAGCCAATGAAAAGGCAAACTTGGTGAATGATGCCAACCAAGCTCTTTTATTAGCATTCAAAGGAGATGAAGGAAGCCAGAATGATATGTGGTATTTAGATACTGGCGCAAGCAATCATATGTGCGGAAAAATGGAGATGTTTGTTGATTTGGATGAGACAATTAAAGGCAAAGTCTCTTTTAGTGATAACTCAAAAATTATTGTCGAAGGAAAAGGTACAATTCTGATTCGCTTGAAGAATGGTGCACACTAGTTTATCTCGAATGTTCATTATGTTCCAAATATGTTGAGCAATTATTTGAGTTTGGGACAACTTCTAGAGATTATTCACATGAAAGATCTTAGCCTTGTGTTGAAAGATCGAAATAATGAATTGATTGCAAATGTAAAGATGTCAAAGAACATGATGTTTATGCTCAACATAAAAAATGAGATGTTGCAATGTCTAAAGACGTACGTGGATGATCCTTCATGGCTATAGCATTTGAGGTTTGGTCATCTGAATTTTGGCAGACTTAGTTTACTTTCTGGCAAGAAAATGGTATATGGTTTGCCACATATCGATTATCCCAATTGATTATGTAAAGAATGTGTTATCGATAAACATTCCAGAACTAGTTTTCCAAAGTCGACATCTTATCGAGCGAAGAAGCCGCTAGAGTAGATTCATTCTGATGTATGTGATCCAATCACTCCTCATTCTTACAGCAATCATGAATATTTTCTGACTTTCATCAGAGACTTTACTCGACATACTTGGGTGTATTTTCTTAAAGAGTAGTTAGAAGTGTTCGAATTTTTCAACCAGTTCAAGAATCTAGCTGAGAAAGAAAGCGGCTATCTTATCAAGGCTTTGAGAACTGATCGTGGCAAAGAATTCACCTCAACCATATTTGACAAATTCTGTGAGAATCATGGAATTCAACGATTCTTGATGGCTCCATATTCTCCTCAACAAAATGGTGCATTTGAACGTAAAAATAGAACCATTCTTGACATGGTTTGAAGTATGTTGAAGAGAAAAAATTTGTTGAAGGAGCTGTGGGCTGAATTTGTTTCATGTGCCATTTATCTCCAAAATTGATGTCCTACACATGGACTTGATGGTGTAACTCCACATGAAGCATGGACCTGGAGAAGACCAAGTGTTTTTCACTTGAATATTTTTGAGAGCATTGCTTATGCTCATGTCCCAAACCAAAAAAAGATCAAAGGTGGAAGATAAAAGCAAAAAGCTCATCTTTATCAGGTATGATTTATCGTCAAAAGCTTATTGATTGTTTGATCTTTAATAATTTGAAAGTGCATATAAGCAGAGATGTAAAGTTCGATGAAGATGGCATATGGAAAGACAATACGAAGGTGGAACCAAATACTTGTGATGAGGTTGAGCAAACAGAGTTGAAGGATCAGTCAACACCTTCTTCTCTAATATTCTCTCCAAGTTCTTCTTCAAATGACATTGATGAACCACTAGTGTCAAGATCGAGGAGATTGTCTAATATTTATCAATCTACCGATGAACTTCATCTTGTATGTTTACTTGCAGACAGTGAACCGCTTGTTTATGATGATGCTACCAAAGAAGGAAAATGGAGGAAAGCCATGAATGAAGAAATTTAAGCTATTGAGAAGAATCAAACATGAGAACTTATCGATCTCCCAGGGACAATAAATC
Organism: Melaleuca quinquenervia; assembly: GCA_030064385.1. Lineage (NCBI taxonomy): Eukaryota > Viridiplantae > Streptophyta > Magnoliopsida > Myrtales > Myrtaceae > Melaleuca > Melaleuca quinquenervia. The sequence goes on from CM057720.1 coordinate 12,976,933, forward strand.
AATCGGTGTTAAATGGATATTATAGGTCAAGAAGAATGAGAAATATGAAGTAACAAGGTATAAGGCTAGAATAGTCGCAAAAGGGTACAAGTAAAAAGCCGGAATCGACTATGATGAAGTCTTTGCCCCTATCATTCGCATGAAGACTATTAGATTGATCATTTCCATTGTTGCTCAATATAATTGGTGGATTTATCAAATGAATATCAAATCAGCATTTTTCAATGGCATTCTTGAAGAAGAAGTCTATGTCGATCAACTCAATTGTTAAAGGCCATGAGACAAAGTGCTGAAGTTGAAAAAAAAAACTCTGTACGGGCTTAAACAAGCACCAAGAGCATGGAATTCCATAATCAATGCGTATCTCAAGTCAAATGGATTTTCTCAATGTCCATATGAACGTGCACTCTATTTGAAAGAAAAAATAGGTGATGTTTTGATAGCTTGTTTATATGTCGATGACCTTATTTTTATAGGAAATAATCCGTCGATGATTGATGCCTTTGAAGCATCGGTAGTGAAAGAATTTAAGATGATGGATAATTGTCTCGTGAGTTATTTTCTTGGCATAGAAGTGAAGCAAAGGATATGCAGAGAATGTCCTTGAAAAATTCGGCATGAAAATTTTTTATTTCATCAAAGTGAAGCAAAGGATATCCTTTCTAGGAATTTTTATTTCCCAAAAAGGATATGTAGAGAATGTCCTTGAAAAATTCAGCATGAAGGACTGTAATCCGGTTAATACACCAATGGAGTGTGGAACCAAGCTGTTGAAGTTCGATGATAGTGTCGATGTCAATTCAACATATTATAGAAGCTTGATTGAAAGTGTGAGATATTTGACATGCATGAGACTAGATATCATGTACAATGTTGGTATTATGAGTCAATATATGGAGAAGCCGAAGTTATCTCATCTTAAAGCTGCGAAGAGGATACTTCGATACATCAAAGGTACTATTACTGATGGTTTGCATTATTATCGATCTAAAAATTTTCAATTGAAAGCTTATTCAGATAGTATAGCGGAGATATTGATGATCGAAAAAGCACTACAAGCTTTGTATTTTTTCATGTGCGATACTATTTTCACGTGGTCATCAAAGAAGCAATATGGTGTTACTCTATCGACATGTGAAGCTTAATACGTAGCTACATCATCATGTGTTTGTCATGCAATATGGCTGAGAAGACTACTCAAAGACATTTATATAAAGCAGAAGAAAGTAATGGAGATTTTTGTCAATAATGCTTCTACTATTGCCTTGGTGAAAACTCTAGTGTTTCATGAACGAAGTAAACATATCGATGTTCGATATCACTTCATTCGAGAACAAGTTAAAGAGAATGAAGTTGAAGTAATGCATGTGAAGACAAGAGATCAAGTCGCAAAACATTTTTACCAAGCCACTCAAGATCGTTGCATTTCAAAAGTTCAAGAGCTTGCTTGGCTTGATCGATGGAAGAAAATTTGGCTTAGGAGAGAGTGTTGTAAAATAAACCAAATTTACTAATATTGTTGATATTGAAGAAGAGTTATGGTCGTTGCTGAATTTTGAAGAGTCAAATATTAAAGTTTCTATGTTATATTTATATTTTGCTAGTTCCTAGGTTCTTAATGTTTTTAAGTTTCAACATCGTTTGATTATCCTGTTTAAAAAGTCATGTCTTGTAATTTTACTTTCTAAGAGTGAAGAAAAAATATTGTGGCCTTCTCATCTTCTCGTTCAACATTGTGTGAGTTGAGAGTCCTCATTTTCGAAATTTATCACAAATCATCATCGATCTTATGCCTGTGACATTCTTTTTCCAACACTTCCAGCTCTCGTAGTTTTTCCATTAAACATTCCTGTCAATAAATTTCAAAAGCCTGTCGGCTCCACCAGCCATGGCTTTAAAAAGCTTGCCTGAAAGAATTAACCAAAATGATAGAACGTTCCTAGTGAAGTTTGACTAACAAGAACAAGCATGGCATGGGAAGTTGCTTACCTCCTTTGAGACCCAGGAATCGTTCTCTTTCTAGTTGTCTTATTTTTCCTCCAAATTTCCTGTCAACCATGTTCAGAATTAGCCACATTCAACTTCATAAATATGAGTTATAACTTAAAAAGACCTCTAAAAAATGGATCACGCAGAAAGAAAAGTGGAACCTTAAGACCAATAAAGAGAGTATTTGACTTTCGATAATGTGACTGTGTATAAGGAACTTGAAAGATACCTATTTCAATTCCAGATAAGCTTTCTCGTTTAAGATCTAGCTAATCTTCTCCTTAAAGCTAGCCTACATGTAGGATGGGATTCAATCAACTAAACGAGAAGCAAAATTCACAAAGGACTAAAGATTAGAAGATATACATGCTTCAGTTCCAAAATAGCTTTCTCATCTGATAACTTAGCTTTCTCATATGATAACTGGCTAATCTTCTCCTTGAAGCTACTGGCACAAGTTTCATATGGAGAAATTTACAACAGCAGCATATCACTATTCATTCTTATGCGAAGGAGAAAATGCACAGCCCTCAAATTAGCAAACTTAGACAAAAGACTGAACTGGATGTTGCAAGATATATTAGAACCTTATAAAAGCATCCTTATAGACAAATTACCTCTTTCAGAAGCCAGCCTTCCTTCTCACGCGCCAACTGTGCATGGTTTGTAGCTAAACCAGTCTGTAACAATTCCAATCCCATTATGTCACACAGTAACTCTATGCAGACTGCCAAACATATACTAAATTGAATTTATATGACAAATTGATCTCTATAACCATTTATCATGTCAGATTACCTCTTTTTTCTCTATAACCATTTTGCATTGTGTGTTCATGATCATAGGCCAGAAATAGCTATGAAAATTCAAAGATGAAGCAATTAATTGACAGAAGCTTGGCACGAGTTTCTAAGGCCATTAACATACCTTGATTTCCAACCAGTTTTCTTCCGCAGCTCCGGCTAAACTGGACTTTATGTCACCATGCTGTACAGTATATTAGTAAATAAAGAAGATATTAGCCTCATTTCAACACATCGATTCATAGTTATGTCTAAAAAACAATGTCAACAAAAACAATTAATGTGGCATATTTTCCAATAGAGAGTCCACTGACAGGTCTCGTTGTCCGATGATATCAAGGTTTCATCTACAACATACATTCACTTTAGTATAAAATCATCACTAGAACGCTTAAATAATTGAGTTCATTGCATATATAGAACAATGAAACAAGCTCGTCCCGATAATACATGGTGCTCTCTTTAGAAAATTGCAGTATTTCCCAATAACCTATCTAGAATTTCTTAAGCCAAAAACTTCTTTTCAGACATGCTGGAGAAATCGGTTAATATATTGAATAGTGTTAAGAAAAGATAGAGAAAGGTAACATATATATTCATTAACAATCGCAGGTGTCGTTTAAATCATCACTTGCATCACCATGAGAGACAATTAATTGGATATAAAACATCACCACCATCTGGCATTTATCATGGGACATGAATAGCTGTTTCACAAAACTCTTGACCACGACTCCCACTCTTTGTCTGGGTGCGTATGAATTGTTATTATATTGGTTCTCGCAGTTATGACGTGGATTATTATACACGACCCTAGTCATAGGTTGAAGATAAATTAGTTAAAAAAAAGAGCTTTTCATGACGAGAGCTTCATTCTGGGTTGGAGAGACAGAACCTGGGGTCATGCATGGTCGGGATCAGAGGCACAAAGGGGTCATCCGGAGGGTTCCTCTCCTCCCGATCGTCAACGAGCACGTGATGAGGCGGAGTAGGAAGAAGTCATACAAAGGTTGGAAAGACAGAGCCTGCGGGGGAAAATGACCACTTTTGAACGATGGAAAGAGGAGCGGGAAATCTCAGAACAGAGTGAAGATGGAGAAGAGACGGAGAAGAGAAGACTGACGTGGCTTGGGCGTTCAGCTTTCCTTCTGACAGCTCGTCACATGGCGAGCGGTGAGTGGACTAACTGAATGTCCACGTAGCGAGACATGCTTACCTAATATTTTTTTCCTAGGCTGCGGGACAGAGAGAAAGAAAGGAGCAGAGGCGTGCAGTTCGATTGGTGAGGGTGACCGATTTGGATCTCCTACTTTAGTCGAGACACTTATTTTTAATCTCAGCAGTCGGATTAGAGGGTGCCAATGAAGACCCTCAAAATTTTAAACCCTGCACGCGTCCCTCGCCGTTTAGAAACCTCTATCTCTCTCCTTTTTCTCTCCGCTCTTTCCCAACATAACACACGGCCGCAACCTCCGTTTCTTGCCTCTCTCTCTGCTCTTCGCCCGACCACATGACAGTGACGCAATGTGGCTTCAATGACCGCGATGCCGTCACCCTGCGACGACCACGACGCCGTCACCCTTCGACGACCGCAGTGCCACCACCTCCCGATTTGCTGATTAGGGCTTCAGATTCACCGCTTTCTCTGGCAACAGAGAAAGGACCGAGGAAGCGGTGGACAGATGATGAGCTGGCGAAGGGTGTTGAAGTCAGCGCAGGTGCTAGTGACGCACGGCTTATGCTCACCTTCACTCTCCTGCTCATTTGTAAGCTTGACCACGCTGTGTTCTGCTCCTGGTGGTCAGTTCTCCGCTGATTCGCTATTGACGCATAGGGAAATGTCCTGTCTCGTATTTTTGCAATCAATGAGGTCGGGTTCTAAATCTTGTTAGCTGAGGCTTTGTTGATGAAGTAGCTGGGTATTGGAGCTATTAATTTCGCGATTGATTGGGTTAGAGCTGCGTTTCTCGTTTCTTTTATGGGCGAGGAACCTATTGGTTTTCCTTCCCTGAATTCATCGTGGTCTGCAAAATTCTTCTTATTATAATCTGCGGTCTCTTCTTGACAGTGACTTGGGTTGGATTTCATGAAGTCCTATGTTCTATTGACACTTGACCGAGTATGCGCAAGAAGAAATGTATACTGGAGTAACAGACCAAATAACAATGGTATCATCAGTAACTCACCATCCGTGACCAACTTGCGCAATTGGTTGGTACAGACGAGGAGATTTCAGCATTCCCTTGGGTAAGACATTGAAGAAGAGTGAAAAGTTTTAATCATCTCACAGAAGAGAAATATCAAAAGACAAGCTTACCTGAACAAAATATCTCAGAGGAACCATTCAGTAATGTTGGCCACTTTTAGAGAATTTGTAATTCTTCTACCTATTGTAATTCTAGGTATAGAAATGATATGGTTATGTGCAGCTTTTTTCATGAGAATTGTAATATATCGTTTGCCCAGATTATGGCACCTTATTCCACAAACGGTTTAGTTTCAATTATTGACTGCGTTTATATGTTGCATATATTGAGACTAGTAAGATTATTGTGCACACCAACTTTTCCTAGAGATGCAGTTTAGCTTGATTCCAAATAGAGTGAAAATTTGTCGCAAGAAACTTGATATGAAGAAATAGAGTTGTTGAGGATGTAGTTCCGTAACTTGCATTTAGGCATTACTAGATCTCAATGTATAATCATTGTTAATGTCTTTTTGTTTTTCGTTTGCAAAAGAGTTTGCGATTAATCCTTGAATGCAATAATTAAATTTCTTTTGGCATTGAGTGTTGTGTGCGGGAGTCTGTCTGAAGTTCATTAGACTTTGTGTGGACTACTGTTTCGTACGAGACTTTTGCAGAAATTTCGCATTATCACTCCAGGCAAAAACGTCCCATGGGCTCAATGATGAGCGGCTTATAATCAGTTCTAAATTTTTTCGCTTATTGAATTTTGGAAGCATTCCTGATGAATTGAATGATGGTGTTCTTGCGAGAGCTTATTCTAATCTCATCTCAATTAATGAAACTATCTAAGGAGTTTGGTTTGCTCGTATGTGTCATTGGTATTGATAGCAAAAGTTTGCAAATCATTTCAACACTGCATTTGGTTATTCACTACTTTCATTGTCACTGATTTTGCTCTCTTTAGTCCAAGTTTATCTCCCAAATAAAGTTCAGCCTTTGGTTTAGAAGACTTTAAAAGGATTATACAGACATCGATTAGCGAGAATTTTTTCGTCACCATATATACCACAGTCTTGCTCTTTATAACGCACCATGCTAGCACAATCTCCTTGACCACCTCCAATAGATACATACACTAAAGAAAAGCAATTGGAATCAATCAAAGTTCGATGATTGATAGTCGAATCCATAGCACTATTACAGGCTGGAGAGAAATGCTAGTAAGAGATCACAAATTCTCCCTTAATGTGGTTGAGCCAAATGGAAGACTTCTCACATATCGGAGTGACAAACAATTGATATTACACAGCCTTAACAATTAAAACAATGTTGGGCACACGAATACCCAATGTAGAGAACAGTAGAAGACGTATTTCAACACAGTTAAAAGTGCATCATTTTGATGCTTACATGCTCAAGTAGCACCTCATCATCCTGCCCCTCTTCAGCAAGATGGATCATGTAGTCCGAAGCCATTACAAACCATGATTCCATCTCATCCACTCTTATTTCTATAATTCCTTGTGTAGCCAATTCTACTGCAAGCTTAACAGAAGCTTCATCCATCTTCATATCTTCCAACTGCACTCGCCAGCAAATATCAAAAATTAGGTTTAAATAAGTATCCAAATCCTTAATTAAAAAAATATTCATATATAGAAGAACCACATTTTTTTGGATTGGTACATTGCATAAGAAATAGTACATGAACCTTTAAGGCACAACGGATGTTGACAATAACACCAAGGGCAGCCGTCCCAAGCAGGCCCTTATGTTCCAGATGTGGACATGAGAAGAAAACAGAGAGCACAAGAAAATCTGAAAAAAGAAGAAGAAAATGAAAAAGAACAGTAAGATCTATATTGGCAGACAGAGACAAGGCAGCTTGGTGCAGCTGCTCTGAATGCAAAATGCTCGACAAAGTTTTTTAAGTGAAATATAAGAACATACTTTTGGTTTCAATAGAAATTCAAGAAAACTCATGTCTCACTCCTCTTCCAACCATCCGCAAATTCTCCAGCCAGAAACTATTGCTCAACATGTACAACAGACTTTGAAAATGACTCGACTAAAGTGGGTGATCTGAATTTGACTCGACTATAGCGTCGCTCAGCATGTACAACAGACTCTTAACACGGAAACAATTGCAGACGCAACCTAAACGCCCAAACAAATAAAACACCGTTCAGAGAAAAAATTACCTAGCTTTGCACATTTAGTCAAATGAATACGTGGACGATTTATAGTTTTTATTGACAGTTCATCTAATATATCCCTAAATACATCTCCAATGTCTTTTGCACTCCATCTCCATCTGTGCGTGCGAGCTTTGCTCATCAGTGTCGTGATTTCTCTAAACCATGGTCGGCATGTCTCCCCCACTAGAACACGCCGCCGAACTCGACCGCTCATCTAATGAAATGATTTGCACTCCACAATCTAAAGAATTTTACACAGATTATACATTACTTCACATCTCTTCTTGCGCATGCTCGGTCAAGTGTCAATGGAACACAGGACTTCATGAAATCCAACCCAAGTCACTGTCAAGAAGAGACCGCAGATTATACTAAGTAGAATTTGCGGACCACATTGAATTCAGGGAAGGAAAACCAATAGGTTCCTCGCCCAGAAAAGAAATGAGAAACGCAGCTCAAACCCAATCAATTGCGGAATTAATAGCTCCAATGCCCATCTACTTCATCAACAGAGCCTCAGCTAACAAGATCTAGAACCCGACATTATTGATCGCAAAAATACAAGACAGGACATTTCCCTACGCATCAATAGCGAATCAGCGGATAACTGACCACCAGGAGCAGAACGCGACGTGGTCGAGCTTACGAATGAGCAGGAGAGTGAAGGTGAGCAGGAGGTCGTACGCCACCAGCACCTGCGCGGACTTCAACACCCTTCGCCAGCTCATCATCCATCCGTCACTTACTCGGTCCTTTCCCTCACCAATTTCTTGAACAAAAAGGAGGAGCAGGAGGACAAGGCTCTCGATATGATGCCAGAGAAAGCACAGAATCCAAAGCCCTAATCAATGAATCGGGAGGTGGCGGCGTCGCAGTCGTTGGAACCACACGGCGTCACAGCCGTGTGGTCGGGCGAAGAGCAGAGAGAGAGGCGAGAAACGGAGGTTGCAGCCGTGTGTTAGCTTGGGAAAGAGCGGAGAGAGACAGAGGTTTCTAAACAGCGAGGGACACACACAGGGTTTGAAAATTTTAGGGTCTTTATTGGTGCCCTCTAATCTCAGCCATTGGATTCGATCCGACAGCTAAGATTAAAAGTAAGTGTCTCCAACATTAGAACCACTAAGATAGGAAATCCAAATCCAACATTAGAACCACTAAGATAGGAAATCCAAATCGGAGGGTGACGGTTTGTTGGTGTACGAAGCTATGAAGGTAGGGGCTCCTCATCTTACTGTTGCTGCGGGGTTTGGACTTGGAGGAGAAGAAACTAATAATAATAAGGGTACATTTGGTAACGGTTTTAGTTCTTAATTTCTCATCCCATACGAGTTTGGGACAACAAACTTGTTTGGCAAATGTCCTTAAATTTTTGTTCCTAACATGGAAAAAAAAAAGCAAGGATGGATTTTGGTTAGGAAATCAGAACCATTTTTTTTTTGTTTTCTATTTTCCAGACGGAAATGCATAGTATAAGAAAGATAAGATGGTTTTTTTTTTTCAGTCTTTACTCTTATCCCACATGAGAGTGAGAAAACTAATTTTACTAAATGCGTTTCTCTTCCCAAAAACTCATCCGAGAACCATTTATAAAAAAAATCATTCTAAAAAACTATTTTTGTGACAAGAATAGTTACCAAACGCACAAGATTAAAGGACAGAGAAACAACTTGAAAAAAATTAAATAAAAGAGATCATAAATTATGCCTTCGAGGGTAAGGATTTATAAGATATAATATGCATATATCTGTGTGTATATATGTATTTGTGGAAATATAATTATTATTTTTCCTTATAATGGTAGAGCACTTATATCTTTATGAAGGCACCTCATTAACATAAGAACCCGAAAATATCCACATGTGAATACAAACACATTCAATATTTAAAGCATCCATAGATTCAATTTCCTAAAATTATCATCGATGAGTATTTCCCTAATATATCGACACTTCATTTATATCTGTCGTTATAAATGTGCAGACAATGGTACATGGCTACCAAAGCAAGAATGGGACACCACCTATGCTGACAACGTGCATAAAACAATTATTTTTGATAAGTTTGCTTGCGATCACTCACTCACTCATCGAAGCCAAACAATGGCCGGAGTCTTCCGAAAGTGTTGCCTTCTCATCGTCCTCCTCGTACTCGCAGGTTTCTCTTTCATTCTTTGCTTGATTTCCTTGGTGAGACAAAAAAGTTAAAAAGAATTTCCTGCTCTTAATCGACCCCTTTATTGGAGGGTTCTCACTGTAATACCCTCTTTGCTTTTTAATGCAAGAAAAGGCGGGACAATAGAGGTACGTAAGGTGGAGGCAAAGTGCAGTGAAGGAATAGGACTATGTGGGAAGGGCAACGAGTGCCAGCAAAGGTGCACTGCCAGTCACGGCCCGGGCTCGCAAGGATCGTGCGACTACACCATCAGTCCTCCGCTTTGCACTTGCTTTTACGATTGTCCAGAACCGCCACCACCGCCGAAAGAGTGCAACGGAGATGGGGGTTTGTGCACCATCTCGTGTACGGACCAGTGTTGCAGCGATCGATGTGCTACCAAGTTCAACCAAGGCAGAGGATATTGCGACAATAGTGCTGGTCCTTGGCTGTGTAAATGCCAATACCCTTGCTAATTCTGAAGTGACATGGTTTTCTCAAATAAGAATTCTAAATGGATTCCAAATAAAGACATAATGTGCCCTTTTTGTTTCAAATAAGGATCTCGAGTAATACCCTTTCAAATAAGGGCCCAAATTAAATAACCAATCCAAAATATGACCTGACTACGCCCACTGATGAGGGCATTTTTTGTTTTTTGATTTTTTTTTCTCTTTTTTGCTCTTTAAAAAAAAGATTACAATAAAGAAAAGAGAAAATATAGGGGAGGGACAGTCCTCCTGTGGCCATGACCGACGGGGTCGTCGGCTCCTCAGAGAGGGCTGGCGGCTCCTCACTAACATCGGGAGAGGGTCGCTAGCCTTCCCTCTTCCTCGCCTCGTCGAAAAGAGAGAGAAGTAATTCAAAGGGAGACAAAGCGCAACACTCCTCTCTCCTAGGACATGATTTACTGACATGGAATAATCCACGTTAGCAAATCTTGTCCATTAAAATCCCCCCAGTACAGGGGGAGCTTCAATGGACATGATCCCCATACGTGGGCGCCACCCATGTCAGGGGATCCAAATCCCTCTCTCCCTACCACTCTTCCTTTGCCTTAGCCACACCCAAGCTTCCCCTTGCTCTTCTACTAAACCCTAAGGCTACGTTTGATCAATCAGATAAAAAACTTGATATGATATGTTTTATTATATTTTGTGTTTGGTAGTTGTTTAGAATAAGATAAGGTTGGATATAGAGCAGATATAGACCGGATAAAAAAAATCCTAGGGAGAAGGTGGGATAAAGTATAATAGGATTTCTTTTATCCGAAACATAAAACCCCATGTTTTCTTTTTCTTTCTCCGTCGTTCACCCATAAATTACTCCAACTCTTCTGTTTGGTTTGGGTCATAGAGTCGGACCGGGTTTCCCTGACTTGGTTCGAATTTTTTTCTTATTAAAAATACTAAATAGTAAAATAATAATATCAGAAATTATAAAAAAATAAAAAAATTCAAATTTTCATTTTTGTTAAAAAAATGTCTAGGTGTTTGACCACAATTTATTTCATATAGTATAAACATTTTTAGTTTAACATAAAAAATAAGAAAATCCTTATAAAGTTTTAAACTCAATTGAATAAGCTCTTATCGAAAGTATCAACGTTGAACCCTTCTTCTCAATAGATCTCAGATTCATATCAAAATTTTACAAAAGTGATAAATTGTAATGTACTTTATATGTGACAATTGTTTAAAGATCGTTCATTAACATGATTAATTGTCGTTGCATCCTCATGACAGCTGAAAAAAAAAACGAATGAACTTGGACTTTATACTTTGTTCTAATTGAGCATTTGTTTAATGTGGTGTTGGACCTGTAACAAAATGAAAACTGATGAAAAATTTGTAAGAAAAAAATAATAATTCATGTTTCAAAGTTATATTTAAATTGAGGTTATTCTAAAAACGTTTGATGTTAAAAGGGGGAACCAAAAAATTATTTCAAAGGAATGGAAAAAAAATAATGCGTAATCATGAAACTCGATGAGAATCTGTTAATTGAAAAAGAAATGTTTTGGATAATTTTTTTTAATATTAAACATGCAAATTTGTACTTGTCTAATATTATTGTTTTAAAATATTTGAATTTAAATTCGTAGTTCACCAAACGACAAATTTGATGAGATATGAGGATATCCGACTTTAAATTCATAGTTCACCCAACATTATATTTGATAGGATATGAGGATATCCGATTTTAAATCTAAAATTCACCAAATAGTGGATGGAATATTAAGAAATCCATGGATTTATTGTCATATTCTATCCAGTCCTATCTTATTTAGAAATCCGGACGAATGAACGTAGCCTAAAATCCAAGCTCTATCTCCTTGTTGCTTGCCATAAATTAGAAAACTTTCTATATAACAAGTTTGAATTTGATTATGAAACCCGAAACCCAATTCACAAAAATGGGGATGCTCTGAAACTAAGAATGAGAGAACAATCTCTCGATCACTTTGCATTTTGTGGCGGAATTGGGAAGACCAACGAAGGGAATACTAAACATGTCAAGACCCGCCACGCCCCGCCCTTGGGCACGTGATGGTTCTCGATTTCTTCCTCTTCTAGCCACTTTAATTGCAACATCCCAAGTAGGTCACTGGCCTTCTCAAACATCAAAATCACAATGTTATGCGGAAGCGATATAAATATCAACACTTGCAACCCTTCGAACCACACGTCAATATTTACAACATCAGTTCAGGTACAACTATACCCAACCAACTCCAATTAACCTCAATACAAGCTTAGAAGGGGTTCACAACGCGTATTACTTCTTCCTCCTTCGATTCCATCTCGATTTACTCTTGCTTGATCGACTCCTCCTTTGGCTCCAGGTTCAAGTCCTGCAATGAATCTGTGGTGGAGTGAGATACGGGAATGTCTCAGTGAGTGAACCCTAACCCAAAACTAGGAATACCACTGCCCTAGGATCCCTATCGCGTCTCACCCTTCAATGATCATCTCAATTTCTCTTCCATCATTCGAATCTCGCCTAGAGTTTCACTATTTCTAACCCTTCCAATAAAACCCAAAATCTCCGAATCTCATCCTCTATGGTCTATCTATGAGTCAACCGGCTCATGACCGGGACTTGGCACTAAGCCCAACGACCAGTCAATCACAATCATCATACACTGCCCCCATCAAACAAGCGGATAACTAAATAAAAATTAATTTAAATAAGTAAATTACATAATTAAAAAGACCGTTCACGACCGGTCTATACCTTGACTCAACCCTTCTGGCTCATTGCCAATTTCCAATTCAATCGTTTTCCTCAATGTCACTGACCATCGATTGGCTCATCGGCCACCCATCAGTCCATTCCAACACCAACTCCATGGCACAATTGGCTGATACAATACCAACCTTAACCATTCGAATCTCAAATCAGGTCAATGCCAAGTCCATGGCACACCACTTCGATTCACCATTCGTCCAATTCATTTAATCCATCCATAACGAAATATTTTACAATTAAAACAAATAACAAACCACAATTAAATAAGTAAATTACAGTTAAAGTAAATAATGAATGATAAATAAATAAATTGTGTGGTCATTAAATAATTAAGACCATCCACAACCGGCCTAAGACACTAATCAAGCCTTTTTGGCCCATCTTCGTTTTCCACGTTCAATAGTCCCCATTGCCGTCTTACCATCAAATTGGCTCATTGGCCAATTCATTCATTCACATACCGTTGCCAAGTCCATGTTATCATCATATCTATTGATCCGTTCAGTCGTAAAATCCATGGCACTATTCAATTCGCCAATTTCATAGCATCCTTCAGTCACCAAATCCAAGGCACGACATATCAACCATAGTTGGTTTTATTCATCCCCTCAATTGATAACTGGGGTCTACTACCCTAATTTCTCAGCTAAAAGCCAAAATTAATGCAAATCGAGGTCTAAGACCTCCTCACTCAACTTACAAAATTGAATCGGTTCAACGCAGTCCCGTCGACACCCAATTGGGTCTCATCGACTTCCAATTTAATTAAAGCACAATAGCTTACTAATTGGCCAAATGAATATTAAATAAATATAATTATATCCATAAATCCTCCATAACTTCTCATCGTTGCTTTCGTAGCTCAGTTGCCACCAATAACAGTCTCGTTGACCAATGACTTCTAATTAGGCCCATTGGGCATGAAATCGATTCATTTTAATGCCAAACCATCGGCATTTAAATCCAAGTTACAATTAGGCCTCCCATTTATTCAATCAATCCTCCAATCAATCGATGTCAAATCCATGACATACCATCCATCTAATCGACTCCTTTTTCACTAAGCCATGCCAATACTATGTACCCGGCCATGATTGGCCCTACTGTCCGTTCACACCATCAAGGTACCCGTTGGATTCCATCCACGTCTAATTTGTCCCAATAAGTCTTATTAACCTCAAAATAGTGATTAGGGCCCTATAGCCACCTAATCGGTCCCAAAACAACGATTTGGGCATCATGACCACTTAATCGATCCAAAACAGTAATTAGGGCATCACGGCCGCCTAATTGGTCCAATTATGTGTCAATACTTTCCAATTATACATCCAAGCCATTATCAGACCTCCAATTGTGTTCCAACACCCGATCGATTCAAACATCAAATCCACGGGACCTTAAATACTAGTCACAATTGAACTAAATTATCCAAACATGCAATCTAGCCACTCAACTATTTCATCAAGCTCATCCATTCACTCTTATAAATCTACTAAAGCAATAGCACGCCTAATAGAGGGTTAAAACCACTCACTTTGCATTTTTCTCGAAAATCGTGATATATGGCAGCAACGCGATCCAAGCACTTCCAATTGCGTTTGGACTCAATGCAACTCTTCAATCTTCAATCCGACATCATGGGTGGGACGTCGAGGTCTGGGATAGCTACTGGACCTCTCGGGCGCTCGGGTGATCCTCCAGTGAAGCTCCGGCGATGGTGCCGACAGGTGGCCCTCGGCAGGGTAGGTGGCCGACACTCACCAGCGACGGAACGACCCTGTTCAGGCCAAAAACCGACGAGCAGACCCGGTTGGGTCTTTTGGGTTAGGATCCAGGTCGCGGGAGGTGCAATCAGGTCAAGGCTCCATTCCTCCTCCTTCGGCCAAACCGAGGCTCAAGACCGGTCAGATCTGGAAGCTGTCTTCCTCACGAGTCCAACGGTGCCAGTGGCGAGGGTTGAGGTGGGCGGAGCTTGGAGGTTCGATGGAATGAAGGCGGCGGTCTGGAGAAGTGGGTTTCCGGGAGGAGCTGAGCTTTGAGGCCAAGTCTCTGGCGAATGGCGCGGTGCCGGCAGTAATGGCTGGTAGATATGGGCTCCTGGGACTCCTAGCTTTCCATTGGTGGTGGTGGTGGTAGCTGGGTGTCGCCGGAACGGCGGCGGTGGCCGTGAACAGCAGCTCGGGCAAAAAACTGGGCATCGTCAGTTCGGGGAGGAAAACGGCAGCTTCGGGGCGAACCGACGGCAACGGTGGCCATGAAGAGGTAGTGGGAAGGCTTGGGGATGAGCTGGGGCCGGTGGCTCGGCCTAGGTCTCGCCGGTGAGGGAGTAGCGACCCCAAGAAGTCCAGTCTCGGTGCTGGTGTGAACAGGGGACGAGCTGTACGTGAGGGCTCCTTCGCGCGGCTCCCGGCGGCGACAATGGCGGTGGCGGAGGCGAGGACTGGCCGGATTTGGAAGCTGGTGTGTCGAGGGAGCTAAGGGAGAAGATATCTTGCCCATCGCTCCTGAGCCGTGAGAAAGAGGAAGGAGAAGAAGGCCACTCGGCTAGGAGGAGAGAGAGGAGAGGAGATGGGACGCAAGATGGGATAGGCCACAGACTGGTTGGCTTACGGTCGAACCGGTCCGACCCACAGTTGGGCCAAATACAAGGCACGACATATCAACCACAGTTGGTTTTATTCATCCCCTCAATTGATAACTGGGGTCTACTACCCTAATTTCTCGGCTAAAAGCCAAAATCAATGCGAACCGAGGTCTAAGACCTCCTCACTCAACTTATGAAATCGAATCGGTTCAACGCAGTCCCGTCAACACCCAATTGGGTCTCGTCAACTTCCAATTTAATTAAAGCTGGTGTGTCGAGGGAGCTGAGGGAGAAGACGGCATGCCCTTCGCTCTTGAGCCGTGAGAAAGAGGAAGGAGAAGAAGGCCACTCGCCCAAGAGGAGAGAGAGGAGAGGAGATGGGACACGAGATGGGACAGGCCGCGGACTGGTTGGCTCGCGATCGGACCGGTCCGGCCCACGATTGGGCCGGTCTACGCAAGGACTGACCGGTTCGTTGACCGATCAACCGTCAGCGTTGACAAAAAGTCTACATTTCTAAAAACTTCCAAAATTGCCCATAGTCCTAAATTTCACTTCTTTTGAGGCCAAAATGCAATTATCCAAAAGTTGGGGGACCAAAACGAAATTTTTGAATGTCTGGAATCGCCCGAGATGAATTTTCATGGTTTAGTCTGGGGCACACCCGGGACCAACGGGGCACTAATTAACCTTGTAAATTCGTGTAATTTGACCTCGAAAAGGGAGCCGAAAGCGGGCTGTTACAAAACAAAAATCTCAAATTTGCTTTCAAAATGATCAACCTAACGGTGATGCAGCAACTGCCGTAAGGCTGGCAGGGGCCCGACCACTCGGACGAGGGAGTGGGCTGGCAACCCTCTCATGGAGCCACCAACCATCACCGAGGCCACCGTTCCACCGGCGATGGGGCAGCGATCATAGGCAGCCCTCCTCATGTATTTTCTTTCTTAATTTAAGTTATTTAAAATTATAATGATGAAAATACCCTTGACCGACCGGAATATTGGACTTGTCAGCTAACCGACGACAAGTCCTTATTTGAAATAATTATGACCACTTTATATACTTATTTGAAACAGTGTCCACTTTGAATCCTATTTGAGATATCGCTACCACTTTAGGTCCTTATTTAAAATTTTCCCTGGTTATTTTTGGTTATTCGATGCTTGTTTGATAGTGGACTTGGTATTGCATTGTTTTTTTTTTTTTTGGTTAAAAGAAATAATACGTTCCTTGATTGCTCGATAAATGCATCGATAGTATTGTAGATTTGATGCGCAACCCATGAAAGAAAAGACTGGTTAAGCACCTAATGTATGTTAGAATGGGAAATTCGAGTCAATATTAGAAGATAAATATATGACCACTCAGGACTAGTGGCAGACTACACATTCAAGGCTCGAGATAAATTCTTAGACAATGCACGTATGGTGAGCATTTGTTGAATAGCTGTTTCACATAACTCTTGACCACGACTCCCACTCTTTGTTTGGGTGCGTATGAATTGTTATTATATTGGTTCTCGCAGTTATGACGTGGATTATCATACACGACCCTAGTCATAGGTTGAAGATAAATTAGTAAAAAAAAAAAATTTCTTGACGAGAGCATCGTTTTGGGTTGGAGAGACGGAGCTTGGGGTCGTGCATGGTCTGGATCGAAGGTGCAAAGGGGTCATGCAGAGGGTTCCTCTCCTTCCGATCTTCAACAAGCATGTAATGAGGCAGAGCTAGAAGAAGTCATGCAGAGGTTGGAGAGACAGAGCCTGCAAGGGGGAGAGACCACTTTTGAATGATGGAGATAGAGGAGCAAGAAATCTCAGAACAATGTGCAGACGGAGAAGCGATAGAGAAGAGATGGAGAAGATACGGAAAAGACAAGACTGATGTGGCTTGGGCGTTCAGCTTTCCTTTTGACAGCTCGCCACGTGGCGAGTGGTGAGTTGACTAACTGAATGCCCAAGTGGCGAGATAGACCTACCTAATATTTTCTCCCTAGGCTGTAGGAGAGAGAGTGGGTGGGTGCGCAGAGGCATGCGGTTCGATTGGTAAGGGTCATGGTATGTTGGCGTACGGAGATATGAAGGTGGGGGCTCCTCATCTTAGGGTGTGTTTGGTAACTATTCTTATTCTAAGTTTCTTGTCTCCGAACAAGTTTGGGACGAGAAGCTTATTTGGCATTTTCTTATTCTCATTCTCATTCTGTTCCTTGGATGAAAAAATGGGACGAGAAATAAGAATAAAAAAAACTTTTGGTTTTCTATTTCTGGGACAAGAATGAACAGTACAAAAACATAAGCTATTTTTTTTATTTCATTCTTATCTCTTCCCACCTCCGATCGCCGCTGTCGATCGTCACCGCTCGGTCGTCGCAGGTCGTCACCGCTGATTGACGATGGCCTCTACATTTGCTTTATTTTTCGATTCTAGGGACAAAAAATTTGTGTAACTACTAAATGCATTTATATTCTTTTTCTATTTTAGGGACAAAATTTTTGTATAATTACCAAACACGTTTCACTTGCAAAAAAACTCATCCCATGACAATTTCTAAAAAAAATGCATTCTAAAAAATCTATTTCTGGGACGAAAATGGTTACCAAACGTGCCTTTATTGTTGTTGTGGGGTTCGGACTTGGAGGAGAAGAAATTAAGAATAATAAATGTGTGTTTGGTAATGATTTTGATTCTTGATTTCTCATCCTTAGATGAGATTAAGACAATAAACATGTTTGACAAATATCCCTAAAATTTATGTTCCCAAGATAAAAAAAAGGCGGGGGTGGATTTTGGTTGGGAAATCCAAATCACTTTTTTATTTTCTATTTCTCGAACGAAAATGCACAATATGAGAAAAAGAAAATCAATTTTTTCCTCTGTATTTACTCTCATCCCAAATGAGAGTGAGAAAACTGATTTTACCAAATACGTTTCTCTTCCCAAAACTCATATGAAAACTATTTCTAAAAAAAACTCATTCTAAAAAAAAATCGTTTCTGGGACAAATATAGTTATCAAACATACCCTAAAAGATCATGGGGGAGAGAAACAACTTTAAAAAAAATTAAATAAAAAGATCATAAATTATGCCTTCGAGCGTAAGGATTTATAAGATATAATATCCATATATCTGTGTGTGTATATGTATTTGTGGAAATATAATTTTTATTCTTCTTTCTGATGATAGAGCACTTATATCTTTATGAAGGCATCTCATTAACACAAGAGCCCGAAAATATAGGTAAATCTCCCGTGTGAATACAAATGCATTCAATGTTTAAAGCATCCATTGATTTAGTTTCCTAAAATTATCATTGAAGAACAGCTATCCAACGATTTATAATCCGTATCCAAAGATTTATAATCGGTACCGATCAGCAATTCCCTAATATATCGACACTTCGTCTATATTGATGTCGTTATAAATGTGCAGACAATGGTATTTCGCTACCAAAGCAAGAAGCAATCGAAGCCAAACAATGGCCGGAGTCTTCCGAAAGTGTTGCCTTCTCATTGTCCTCCTCGTACTCGCAGGTTTCTCTTTCATGCTTTGCTTGATTTCCTTGATGAGACAAAAACGTTAAAAAGAATGTCCTTCTCTTAATCGACCCCTTTATTGGAGGGTTCTCACGGTAATACCGTCTTTGCTTTTTCATGCAAGAAAAGGCGGGACAATAGAGGTACGTAAGGTGGAGGCAAAGTGCAGTGAAGGAATAGGACTATGTGGGAAGGGCAACGAGTGCCAGCAAAGGTGCTCTGCCAGTCACGGCCCGGGCTCGCAGGGATCGTGCGACTTCACCATCAGTCCTCCGCTTTGCACTTGCTATTATGATTGTCCGGAACCGCCACCATCGCCACCACCACCGAAAGAGTGCAATGGAAGCGGGGGTATGTGCACCACCTCATGTACGGACCAGTGTTGCAGCGATCGATGTGCTACCAAGTTCAGCCAAGGCAAAGGATATTGCGACAATAGTGCTGGTCCTTGGCTGTGTCAATGCCAATACCCTTGCTAATTCTGAAGTTATGTAGTTTTCTCGAATAATGATTCGAAATGGATATTGTTCCAAATAATGACACAAAGTGCCCTTTTTGTTTCAAATAAGGATTTTAAGTAACTACTCTTTTAAATTAGGGCCCGAAATTCTATAATCAGTCTCAAAATAGGTACTAGCTATTGAGGGTGCAACGTTGAATAGATACTGATTGAAATTTAATTGGTATAATTATAGCAAATATGCACCGCACAATAAATGATTATAACTCACACACATAAAAAAGAAGCTAAAGCTACCCAATGTTCCCCCTTCTTCCCTAGGGTCAGGTTGTTTGCCACCACTCTGGCGTAGCCATTAATGTGAACATTACTTCACATTCACATTCAATACTTACTAGCCATTGCATCTCCGCGTCACAACTTAGAGAATCATCTATATATGTGTGTGTATGTGTATTTTTGGACCTTTTGCAAACAATTTATTTTAGACAGTACACGGTAGCATGTCTATACAATGTGTTAACTAATGGAAATAGAATGTTTCGTTTTTATTTGATTGTTAGAGCATTCATTTCTTTGTAAAGGCATTTCTTTGGGCACAAAACTGTGAAAAAAAGGTGAAATTTCTGGATGCTTACATAATATGATCGATTTTTTAAAGCAACCGTAGATTTGATTTCCTAAAATAATTACAAAGACAATCCTAAAAAGTTCTATAATCAAGATTTAGTCGGTAAGTCCCAAATATATCAGCATCCTGTGTTCATTGCTATCACTTTATATGTTAACAATATTAATTAATGGTATTCGCTAACAATATGGACAACTAGAATGACTGTAAACACATAACTGGAAATGACTGGAATATTCTACAAGGAAGTAAGGTGCATTTGATGGAGTTACTTGCACCAACTTTTAGTTAAATCCTCCATTTTTTATGCCTATCATCTTTATCTTTGCCTCCCCGTCCTACCTTACCATGTTGACTTGTCACCCGCCCATTATTCCGCATTCCCATAATATGGTTTTATCAACTCCGATGGTTTTTGGTCAATAAGCCCTTATTGAACGCCCTGTCCCTAAGAGCACACATAAAAGCCTTTTTCCTTGATCACTTAAAGAAACATCCCCGTCCCTCTACCTACATTAAATTAAATTGATACAAAGTCTCTTATATAGTCCGTTCAATGGAGGCGGTTGAATTTTGAGTGCCAAAAGTTAGACAAATTGAACGTAACTTTAACTAGCTTCCTTTTGGAACGTAAAAAATTTACGATTACAATTCTGCCTTAAGATCAAATGTGGAGTCTCCGCTTGATTTAAGATTATTTATTACCTTTCTTTGATTCTTTATGTTTGATTTGTTCATCTAACTTTATATTGCTTTTTCACCTGACAACTTTTATTAGTTTCGATTCAAGTTGGTTTTTACATCTTCTTCTTTTTTTAAATAAGGATCTCAAGTAACTACTCTTTCAAATAAGGGCCCCAAATTAAATAATTAGTTTCGATTCAAGCGGTTCTCTCAGCTTTATGTAATAATAACAAATATACCGTAACATCCTCGATTTGACACCCTAATTAATAACAGAGATTCAAGAATGATCAGGTAAAATGGTTGTGTTCTAATACAGTTGTTACACGACAACCCAAAGACAGGTTTAGTAGATGATTATTGTCAAGTCGCGAGTGGCAATAATTGATCTTGAACCAACGTTGGAGTTATCGGTACAATTATGTGCTTAGAACGATATCTCGCCGATTACATGATGATTGATGAAATTCTTTAAGAACCGTAGGAACTCAATATGAGGTCAAGTGTCATTGGTGTATTTAATGACATTTATTATAGCATTTATTACATTATGACAACTCATAACCTTAAGATTTGACCCGGTGGTACACATGGCTTAAGATATAAGGTTCGAACTTTTCTTGACATATTATTGGACCATTTGGCACTAGCATTAATTAATGAAATCTAAAACTCATGATGACCAAATCTAGGCATTAAATGTTTAGTGGGTAAGTATGACTCTTAGAAGATATAGGCGTTAAATGCTAATAAATAAGAAGAAATCTTATGCCATAATCTTAGATTTAAATCTTAATGGGGAGAAAAGAGTGGCATAATCTTAGAGATACAGAATCACCTCATGATCATTCTCCTTGATAACTATCAACTAGATGAAAGGTCGAACTGGACTCTATAGTCATATGAAATCTAGACTTAAATGTAAATGGAGAAAAGAGAGTGGCCTAATCTTAGTGATATGGAATCACCTCATGATCATTCTCCCTGATGACTACCAACTAGATGAATGATCGAACTAGACTCTATAGTCATCCGAAATTAGTTGCATAAATTTATTCAAATACACAAATTCTCAAAATAGATTGGGAGAGAAAGAAAAACAATCAAAATAGAAGAAAATCAAAGGTTAAGTAGACTCTCAGCTTCAAAATATGAAAATAAAAGCCTACATGGGAGTTTCCAAATTGGAAGAGTTCTTAAAAGATGAAGGGTTTACTTTGAAAGAGAGAACAAAGGAAGAGGAACTTGTTATAAATGACTTTCATATTTATTGCAACATACTAGTCAGTACAATATATTGTATCTCATTCCATTATAACCCTTACAATAGTATCACGAGCACTATAGAATTGTACTTGTAGGTGGATCCTTTTATATTTAGTTCCATGACTTATGCAAATTATGCAATCAAGCCCTCCAATTTGTAATTTGTTTAATCAAGTCCATTAATTTGTATGAGTTGTAACAATCTAGTCTTTTCATTAACGACATACTTAGTGATACCGACATGTCCTGCTCTGCTCCTTAGCTTGATTTCCTTGGTGAGACAAAAGCATTAAAAAGTATGCCCTACTCTTAATCAACACTCACATTGTAGGGTTATAACAGTAATATCGTGTTCTCCTTTTTGCTTTGTATGCGATAAACGGCTGCATGATAGACATCCAAAGTGCAGGCATATTGCAGTGAAGAAAGTGGGCAATGTGGGAAGGGCAACGAGCGCGAGCAAAGGTTCTACGCGGGTCATGGCCCATACGCGCAAGGTTTGTGCGACTACACTATCAAGCCTCCACTTTGCAATTGCTACTACGATTGTCCTGAACCGCCACCGAAAGGGTGCAGTAGTGGTTTGTGCCCCGGAATGCCGCCGAAAGGTTGCAAGGGAGGTGGGGGTCTATGCACCATCGCGTGCACGGACCAATGTTGCAGAGATCAATGTGCTGCCCAGTTCAGTCAAGGCCGAGGATATTGTGACAACCGTGGTGGTCCTTGGCTGTTTCAATTCTAATACTAGGGGTGATTAGGTCTAGGGTGAGTAAGTTCTAGACCTGAACCCTGTTTTAACCGATTCCCTTTTTCTGAACCCCGTACCCAACCCTATTTGCATTGGACCTTATACCAGACCCACCCTATTTTTCCGGTCCGGTTCTAGGATTAACTCTGTTTTATATTGGAATATATTTTGCAATCGTCCATCCTATATAACTTCGAATTTTATATTAATATGTGAGGAAAACAACATGATTTTTCTAATTTATATTGAAACATTAGACACTTGTAATTAAAAATTAAATAAATTTTTTGACTAAACAAAAAACCAAGGATCCACAAGATAAATTATCATAAACAAAATCATAAGATAAAGGAAAAATTCCTAACATTACATATACATTAACAACAAACATGGATCTAATATTAGTTTCATTCCTACAATACTACATGAGGTTTTTCATTTGTCTAAAATGGTTAACAAATTTTTGGTGCAAGCATAACTCATCCAAAAGTAAAATCAACATAACTCATTCTCCAAAAGTGAAATTAGGTGAGCCAATCCACGTGGTATAAAATCTATGACAAAAACCTAAAATTCATATATAAAGAAAAATCAACAATAAATCATGCTCTAGAGACATATACAAAAATTACGATTTAATAAAGTCTATTTACTTACAAAATCATAGTTTCTATTAAATGAAATTTATTTTCCAATAATCGGGTTCAGGGTTCAGGGTAGGTTCCAGACTTGGATCATATACCCAACCCTATTTTCTGAATGGGCCGGTTCGGGAACCGGGTTTATCCGATCCAATTGCACACCCCTAACCAATATCGTTGCTGACTCTTTTACCATATAATCAATTATTATATACATATACTTGCTAATTTTTCTGTTTCTAGTATTATCATTCTTATTGTTGTTATTTTGTCGTGTTTTTTTATGCTTGTATGATTCTAATGCGAAAGGATCGGAAGTTACCTAGTAAACTCGGTTTGCAGATTTTTTTTCTTTTAGAATGAAATGATATATGCCTTAATTGTTCATTACAGATAGTATTGTAGGTTGGATACAATACCTATGTAAGAAAAGACCAGTTAAGTACCTTTAATGTACGTTAGAAATGGAAATTCAATTGCGTATGTGGAAATTAAAAGATGACCACTCATGTTTAGTGCCGCGGGTTGTGCATTTGAGGCAAAAGATAAGTGCTTACACGATGCATGTGCACAATCATTTCTCGAATAGGTTTTTTAATTTTGGAATAATGACATCACAGGTGCCATGACTTTTGTTCAATGTTCCTTTAAGTGCCGTAATTTTTTTTCAACTATTTGGAATATATTCACTTAAGTGTCATAATTTTCAATTAATTAATTGAGTGTCATAACTTTTAAGTAGCTTTCATACAAGTGCCGGATATCTGACATGGCATGGTACTTGTGATGAGCATCTTCGAAAATTTAGAAAAACAATTTATATTCAAGTGATCACTTGAAATGTTATATGACACTCAAATGATAAAAAAAATTACATTTAAGTGATTGAAAATAAAGTTATGGCACTACTGTACAAAAGTTGTAGCACATGTGGCATCCTTTTCTTCTCTAAGGCTTCGTTCGTTTAATGGAAAATGTAGCATTTCCGGAAAATATTTTTTAGGAAGTCATTTTCTTGGAAAATAATAATATTTTCGGGTGTTCGTTTGAAACTTATGAAAAATTATAAAAAATTGACTAACCACTGGTCACAAGTCTCTTTTGAAAAAAGATATAAAATTTTTAAATGTGAATAAAGAAGATGCAAAATGTTTTCTATTTTAAAAAAGCAGAAAACATTTTCCCCACGTTTGAATGTATTTTTTCCATTGGTAGAAAACATTTTTTTGACTATTTTGTTTTCCATGAAACAAACGCCGGAAATTCCGGAAAATATTTTCCATAAAACAAACGGAGCCTAAATTTGTTTAAATTGATTGGATCCAAACTGCTATTGTGCTAGTAAGGCGCGTAGACACTTGGAAATGTCACTGGGTTTAATGAAACCCTTGCTTATCATAAGTCATTAATTTTTTTTTTCAAATTGTCTTAGCTAATACTCAAGGTACAACCCTAGTTATAAGACGAAGTTGAAACCCTTGTGTTAGCTGTTTCATCATATTCTTTACCATGACGCCCATTCTATGTGGGTGCCTGTAAATCAATATCATATAGATTTTTCAGAATAATGACATACATCACCGGGGCGATAGTTTAAATATAAATTAATGAACAGGAAGCAGTGAGGCGTGTATATAAGAAATGAACATTTGAAAGATGAGGCAAAATCATTCAACTATAACAAAATTTAATCAATGAGCCTGATAAAAATACACCATAGAAAGAAAAGTACTCGATGCAAAGAAAGCAATAAAGATATGCAAGCGTATAAGTAGTTTACATATAGATGGAAAGCACGTAATATTTCAAGGTTCGGACTTTTCTTGCAAAATGTAAGATACAATAGATTCCAAGTGTAAAACTGAAATAGGTGAGAAATAACACAAAGTTATTAATTTATCCATTTAAGACTTTGACGTGCAATATGTAAACAACAAAGTCCTTGGTAATCTAGCTTGCGATGAAATAAATGACTCAATTATTAAAAAATATATACAACTATTATTCAGCCACAAAATGAAAAACTTATTATACTTTTTCCTATCAGACAACTTGTTATAGACTCATATCTACTACAAATTACTAGTCACTATTGTGAATATCGTTCCATTATAACCATAACCATTACTAGCTGTGTACTAGCCTGTATGTATTAATAATTATAGGATGGTAATCATATTCTTAGTCCCATAATTTCTGCCAATTGTACGATCGAGTCCTCAACATGTATAAGTTGTGCAGTCGAGTCTTTTTATTATTAACTTATATAATGATGTTGGCATGGTGGCTATTGAGTAGGAAAGTTTGAAAACCAAAAAAAAAAAACAATTACAAAAATATGAGAGAGAGAGAGAAAAGAGGTGTACCCATCACTTGCAATGAATCACACCACGGACTGGGTCATCCCAGCATGTCCTTGTCAAGGTCGCATGACTCAAGCAAGGGGAGAAGTACAATAAAAGTATAAAAAATTATGTGAGATTTACTTTAGTGCCATAAGTTTTGCCGACCTACTTAAGTTTCAGTTTTTAGAAAAAAGAACGATCACTTGAATAACTCTAACAAGAAATCCCGGCTTAATTAATTACATGATATTTATAATTAAAATTTGAGTATAACAAAGCATATTTTTGAAAAAAAAAATCTAAGCCATGTAAACGTCCAAAATGACGTCGTACAAAGATCACTTTTTCATTAAGAACAGCAGTAAAGTAATCACTTTTTTAACATTCACCAGCATTGCAGTGACGATCTTTTCAATAACAATTGGCACTGAAGGGATTGCTTTGAATAATTATTGACATTAAATGGATCAATGTTTATAATTTTTTATACTCAAATAATCATTCATCAACTTGTCTACAATTTAGGGGTTATATGTTGACTGGACAAGGACAAAGCAGCGAGCCATGTAGGACTAACAAATTAATAATATATGGCCACGTCGAATTTCCAACAGCCCAAATTAGAGTCGGCATTCTTTTTTTGTAAGATAGAACTTATGTAAAAATGAACTTTTAACACTAAATTAAACCCCTTGCAATTCTAATGTCCTTCTTCCCCCAAGCAAAGATCTCCCGTGGCCAAATTTCACATTAGACTTGGGCCGTGGCAAGACCCTCGTTGCTTTAAAACCCAATCAAAACTCATGATTTTGAGTCTCAGACTAATAAATCTCCACGAGACGTCATTTTTCACTGTATCCTGTTTGCTCCGTAGCCTACTCAAGCTATGAAGTCCAGCTGACTCTCATGAGCTCCTTGCAGCCGAGGACCTCGAAAACTTGAAAGACAAATTGCTTTAAAGAGGGTCTCGCGAGATATGACCTCGACAAAGGCTTACTAGGACTGAGCAAATGGTGATGCCATGGACCGTCACCACCACAGCCAACTTCCCTTCCTCAAGCCCGCTCCATCTCTATCACTTCTCTCTCAGATGATCTGAGTCAGATCTACTTTTTGTTTTGCTTTTTAAACTGGTTATGTCCGCATTAGCATGATTATGCATGTTGATAATGAAAATCTTGATTGCACAATTGATTCGAAGTAAGTTGTAATGTCTGGAATTTTGCGTACCTTGGCTATTAGCTTCTTAGAAATGACATTGTAGTTCTGATATTCTCCCCCCTTTTGAAATGCAAGACTCCAGAGGATTGCAATATCTGTGGTTGTCCCGGTAGGAACTGGACCGTATGGGAAAAATGAAATTGACCATTAAGTCCGAGACTGGTTGATAAGTCGTAAGATTACTACTTTCATTTCATTAAAAAAATGCATCCTGATACACAACGAAAAAATATTTTGTAAATAAACTTTGCTATTCTCAACTTGCACAATAAAGTAACAATTGTGTCTGGGACTGGTTGCCAGTATAGTAATCTAAAAGTTATTGAGGATGATTACCGGCCAGGACTTATATGTCTCAAAACATTTAAAAAGGGGGGAATTATCTTATTAGACATAAATATAGATGATACAATCCTAAAGTTTATAATTTTTCTAATTTAGTCCTAAATCTCTATGTAAAATTTCCATATAATTCTTCAAACTCGGAAATTGATAACGTGCTGGCATGTTGTTTTATTTTTGTTTTAGAACTTTCATTGGACATTTTCCTTCTTTACATGTAAAATTCCAACCAAATAATAGAAATGGGACTCCACTTAAAGGAATCTAATTCCGTAAATGGCATTCTATTTCATATTCCTTGGTCATGAATGAAATATGTCAAAGGGAATTTCATTAACTTTATGAAGTTATAAATGTACATTGATTTTCTGAATGTAGTGATGGTGATCATTCATAAAGACATTTGCTTAAATTAAAAAGATTAGGTAACCAAGGTCAAATAACGTAAAATTAGGGATAAATTTACAATTCAAGAACATGACAGGGTATCTTATAATCCTTTTTGAATTCTGGGGATTACTTGTAATATAAGAACGTTAACTTTAGAATTTTGGCTGGGGAATCTATCTGCAAAGTTATTTTGGCAAAGATTAAAAAAAAGGAAGTGCGAAAACTGATATAGCAAGGGGATTAATAAATATTTTCTAAGTTCAAAAGTTGCTCAAATATGTGAAAAGGATAAGTCAAAGAGTTGTTGAATAAAGAATAAAATTGACTAACCATTGGTCACAAGTCTCTTTTGAAAAAATATATAAAATTTTTAAATGTGAATAAAGAAGATGCAAAATGTTTTCCATTGTTAAAAAGCGGAAAACATTTTCCCCACGTTTGAAGGTATTTTTTCCATTGGTGGAAAACATTTTTTTTCCACCAATCTATGACACTAAGCCACATACCTGTCAGTTCAATCTATGACAATCACATCATACATTTCACTTAAGTAATTTAATGCAATTAAGTAAATAAACAAATTACAATTAATGTAACTAACGAACAATAAATAAACAAATTACATAACAAATAAAGTGTGCAATAATAAATGCTTAAGACCGTCCATAACCGATCTGAGACCCTAATTAACTTCTCAGCTCATGGTCGTTTTCTTTCTGCGTTCAATTACCCTCATTGCCATCTTACCTTTAAAATCGACTCATCGGCCACATCATCAATTCGTACAGTTGCCAAGACCATAGCACCATTCGATCGCCAATTCCATGGCATAACATATCAAATCAAAATCAGCTTAAGTCATCCCATTAATTGATAACTAGGGCCCACTAAACTATTTCCTTGGCTAAAAGGCAAAATTAAAGTGAATCGAGGTCAATGACCACTTTGATTGTCCTACAAAATCGAATCGATCAAACGTAGCCTTATCAACACTCCATTGGGTCCCATCGACTTCCAATTTAATTTAGGGCACTTTGGCTTCCTAATCCACCGAATAAATGTTAAAACATCCAAAATCCTTAATAATCACTCATCATCGCTTTTCGCAGCTCAGCTGTCTCCAATTACAGTCCTGTTGACCATTCACCCTTGATTAAGCTCATTGGGCGCATAATCGATCCAATCATTTGCCATCGACAAATTCACACATTGAGACTATATAAGTATTTCTAATAATTCTACTAAAACGTCGCTTTGCCACCAACTGCAGTCTCGTCAAACTCTTATCGAATTCAATCGACATATGATCATTACTTAAGGCTCCGTAGCCATCTCAATCCATCCAGTCACCTAATCAAACTTCCAAATAAATCCTATCAACCTCAAACTAATGATTAGGGCCCACATGTCACATAATCGGTCTTTTTCAATTACCTCAGACCAGTAATAATATGTGGCCCTTAATAGACCCAATCGTCTAATCACATAGCTCGACCATCCAAATGGTCCTAATAATTATCATCAATCAATAATCACACAATTCAACCATTCAATGTCCTTTAATTAGGCTCACTTGCATTCTAATCGATCTCCCTATCGCCTCGTCACTAGTATCCTGTACTTGGCCATACTCGACTCCATTCATCCAATCACACAATCTAGCCAAACACGATTCTAATATTTCTACTAAAACGATAGATGCGTCTAATCGAAGTATAGAGAGTCCACTCACCTCAAATTAAGTCTGCAAATTGATGGTTGGTGTCAATCTAAGGCAGGCTGTGTCCACGAGAAGCCATGATAGACAATAGAACGGGCTCCATTTCTTGAGTTGGCTCGCAAACAAACCCGGATCACAGGACGGGTTGACTGGTCGAGACTTGGGTTAAGAACTGGGTCAATGAGGTATGGCCAGGTTGAGGGCCCGTTCTTTCTCCTCGGGTCGAATCGGACCTCATGACTTGTCGAATCTAGAAGCCACCTTCCCTATGAGTCCAACGGCACCAGCGGCGAAGGCAACGGTGGCTGAAGGTAAGCGCAGCACGACCACGAAATGGGACAACTGGCGACTGGAATCCGAGAAAGGGGGAGGAAGAAATCGAGCTCAAATCATGAGTTCTAGGCCAAATCGATCGAAACCAAGACTAGGTCTAAGTTCAAGGGACATCTAGGGACCGATTGGTACCATTAATTTCGAGTGGGTGCGACTAGAATGGTCGAAATCCAAAATCTAGGGTTCTAGGGCTTGGTTTGGGGCAAATCAATTTCAAACTCAAAAATCAACCAACCAAGACTAAATCGACTCGATTAAAGGCTATAGATCGATTCTAGGAACTCCCAACAACCGATCCCATGCAATGATTCAAGCCCTAGATGGAGAAATCGAAGAAAAACACGAGGAGGGAGCTTGGCCAGCAATTGGGTTGCAGGGGCGTCGCTGGCCACGAGGCTCCCTTTCGAGGGCTGCCGGCAGCGAGCAAGACAACGTCGATGGTGGTGGTGGTGGTTCACGGCGCCGAGAGGAGCCCGGGAGGATTCCAATGGCTCTCGAGAGAGGGAGATTGGTGGTCTGAGTGAGGAGAGAGAGCCCATTGTAGGGGGCTCTTGAGTTAGCTTGAGGGAGGGGAAGGATGGACGGCTCGAGCTCGTCAGGGCGTCACCACTAAAAGCTCTGGGGGAGAGGCCTGTAGCCTTTGCTTGCAGGTAGGTGGTCGTAGGCTGGCCGATGTGATGGCTGGGCACGCACGTTCCACATGCTCCGTGATTTGCTCAAATGGTCGGAGGGGAGGAAGAAGGAAGAAGAGAGGGCCGAGTCTCTCATGCGAGCTGGGCCAAGCTAGGGCTTGGGCTATCTCGCACGGGTCGGCCTGGGTCTTCAGGTATCTGAGCCGAATTCTCGAGTCGACTTGGTCAGATTTGGAATAATAATATTTTAATAAGTAAATAATAAATATAATAAATTCTAAATAATTCTAAAAAAATTCCTAAAATTCAGAAAAGCTTCCTAAAAATAGGACTAAGCATTTTTTGGCCACGGAGCTTTTAAATAAATTTTCAGGGAGTCCGAAACTAATTTTTACTAACTTCCACATCTGAATGGAAATTACAAAAATTATCGGGAAAATTCTTGAGGCCCTGGGGCTTCGATCCAAACCCTCCTAATTAAATTATAAATCCCAGAGGAGGTTGGAACCTGGCTGTTACACAAATAGTGCTAACCAACGGGCTCACAACCCTTAAGAGATTTATGCTGGAACCACACTCTTTAGGCTACCCTTTGATGACTACAACAAATGCAATCACCTCAATCGTTAGATCTTAGGTCTAATCCTTCTCATTCTAACATTTCAAGGAAATCAGTAAATTTATCTCCAAATTTGCCTCCTATTATGATTCTAGAGGAAGAACCAGAGCATTCCCAAGCTCGAACAACCTCAAAATCTTCAAAATCATTCTATTTAAGGTGTTAATAATAGGTTAGGAATATCTCAACCAATTTATCAATAGAACCAAGATAAGGAATTCCCTAAACATACTCACTCTAAGATAGAGGATCCAGAGCTCAATGTCTTAGAAACTAATTTTGAATCGGATAATATCTTTTAAATAATGAATTTAATTCTAAAAAATTAAAAACATTAAAGAATTGTATTTTGGTACTTTCAAAACGCAACTTCAGCAAATCAAATAAAAATGTTATAATTTTATGTACCAGCATTGAGTACAAATATTATCATTTGATTGGTTTGAAGAATATTTTCTAAATCAAAAGGAAAATTTTTGTACTAGACCATTTTCACAAGTGAAAAATGAGTCATGGACAAGTGATTGAATCAAACCATCTGCCGCTTAAATAAATAAAAATTCCTTTTAAAAATTCTGAAATTTCAGTTTCACCTTTCAAAGAAGCTACACAAATTGATGGAATTGGAATCAAGAAGATAGTTGAAAAAAATAATTTATAAATCAACATCTTCATAATATTGGAAAACAACTGGACAAAATAGAATCCACTATTCTATCCAGGCCAGTTCTTCTTCGATGGAAACCACAAAAGAACTTCTTTAAAATCACCTCTTTTCAAACCTTGGGAAATTCTAAAAATCCAAGTGCTGAATTTCTTAAAGCATTGGAAGAAAGGAAAAGAAAAGAAAAATGGCATTTTAAAGTAGAAAAACCTATTATTGAAACACCAATTATGGAATAAGCCCTTATTGGAATATTTTTTCTTCCTTTTTAAGTTGCTTTTGGAGCTAGATGTTTGTACAAAATTTGGTTCTAATTTTGTAAACATAAGAAGCAAATTCTTCATAGGATAAGAGATCATAAGGAATTGATTCCCCATATTGTTCTCTTATCCTTTTGCGAATTTGTTCTCCAAAGTCTAGCAAGAAACTTTTCTTTCTAGAACGATTGATTACAGTATGAACAAAGAAGAACTCATTATAAGAATAAATCTTTATATTCTCGGAATTCTCCCAAAGCTTTGCATTTCATACTTGATAAGAGATCGAGATTTTTATCTCTAATTAAAGAAAGATTACCAATAAAATGTTGTGAAATAGAATACAATAGATTATTGACTGAATCTTGAATTGGATGATTGTTATCATCAATAATTTCTCGCCCATCATCATTAGTCTTTTATGAATTTAGAATTGAAGAACATTATTCCACAATGAGATAATTATCCCACCAACCTCTTAATTGTCTTGAGAATCCAGCTATTAAAAGGTATGCTACTATTTGGTTAGTAACATAAGGAAGACGTTTGTATGTGTTGGAGAGCATAACCATTTAGTTAAGCACATTGAGAATATTTTGTTCAGAGATTTCATCTATGTTCCATTCATAAATGGATCCTGAAAGATATTTGTATTGTAGCTAGAGATTATTTTCTTCTAATGCTACATCAGGTGGGGTAGCTCTAGGATAATATAATCTATGAGGGTCCTTCCAGTTTTATTTCTTTCTTTCTAGAATGGACTCTATTTCAAACTTATCCAACACATTGAGATTGATGCACTTAGAATCAGTGTCTAAGAGGTTGACTTGATCCGGAGTATCTTTAATAACTAAATTTCTCAAAATTGGTGTTTCAATAACATGTTTTCTTCCTTAAAATGCCATTTTCTTTTCTTTTGTTTTCTTCCAAAGCTTTAAGAAATTCAGCACTTGGATTTTTTGGAATTTCAAAGGATTTGAAAAGAGGTGATTTTAAAGAAGTTCTTTTGTTGTTGGAAACTATCGAAGAAGAACTAGCCCGAACAGTGGATTCTCTTTTGTTCAGTTGTTTTCCAATAGTATGAAAATGTTGATTTATAATTTTTTTTTTCAACTATCTTCTTGATTCCAATTCCATCAATTTTTGCAGTTTCTTTGAAAGGTGAAGCTAAACTTTCATAAATTTTAAAAAGAATTTTTATTTGTTTGAGCGGTGAATTGTTTGATTCAATCACTTGTCTATCACTTATTTTCCACTTGTGAAAATGGTATGATACAAAATTTTCCTTTTGAAATCAATTTTCTAAGACATTGAGCTTTGGATCTTTTATCTCAGATGGAGTAGGTTTAGGGAATTCCTAATCCTGGTTCTGTTGATAAATTGGTCAAGATAATCCTAACCTATTATTAACACCTCGAAGAGAATGATTTTGAAGATTTTGAGGTTAAATTCGAGCTTGGGAATGCTCAAGTTCTTCCTTTGGGATCAAAATAGGAGGCAAATTTGGAGATAAATCTTCTGATTTCCTTGAAAAAGTAGAATGAGATAGAATAGAACAAAGATCTAACGACCTTCTTTGAAGATTTATTCTCATATTTGAGAATTAAATTGTGAACCCTACCTTCAGGTAACATTGGTAGGTTTAGTATGCTGAACAATTTGTTGGGGAATTTGATTATCTAATTCCTATTGTTTTGGAAAGGTAACTTCATCCTATTGGATGGTTCAAGGAGTTATAGTTTTTGCTCTTGAGATATCAGTTTGAAGAACAAGAGTTTTTTTTTTTTTTTGGGTAAGGGAAGAACAAGAGTTTGTCCTTTAGGGCTTATTCTAAAAACCCTACTACTGGAAGCATAGTTTAAAAAATTGTCATAAACTCTATAAATGATAGGTATAGATATCAATCCTTATGTTATCGAATAGTTATTGGTCTTAATTTGTAAAGTGAGAGATTTAAAAAGAGACAAAATATCCATGATGACAATTAAAATGAATTGGATCATTGTAGAGACTTGTCTCAACAGTCACAAGAATAGATTCTTCATATCCTAAAAGTTTGGCATCTCTTAAGACTAGAAGCAAAGAGGTATCCAATCCTTCTTTAGTTGGACGTTTAGCTCTAACCTAGACTACACTAACATGAAGACATTGTCATTTCTGAACATGTTTTCTCAAAGATTCTTTATTGAATAATTGAATCGAACAGATTGATTCATATAAAAGAATATCTCTTTCTTCAGTTAAGAAGCAATAATCATTTTTCCAAAAAATTTTCCAATTAGAAATTTCATAAATGTCATCATACTTCACCTTGGGAATCCTCCAATTTTCAATTGATTTATTAAAATTTTCAATATTTCAATATCTTCCATTGTCCTATTAGACACAAAATTAGAAAGGAGATATGGTTCTCCTTAAGAAACTCATTTTTCTGGAACAAAGACTACTTTGCTTTTTTTCAAGGGCCTAGATAGTGCTGACCAACCGGTTCACAACCCTTAAGGGATTTATTGCCAGGACCATGCTCTGTAGGCTACCCTATCTAATGAGTGCGACAAATGCAATTGCCTCAACTATACTTAGATTATATAAGGAGTACCACAGCCTCGACTTGGCTTTGATACCATATATCTTAAAAGAATTAGATTTTTGGATTTTATTTGATAGTTAACCCATAAATTTCCTCAAAACGTGGAAAATAATCTAATTTGCTGGATATTGGGTGGTACCAAGCACGACCTTACCATGCAGTGACACTAATGTGGATTCTCTCCGAATTATCGATTATCATAGAGTCGTTCGTTAAATGTCTTTTGTGCGCTGCTAAGCACAAACATATCTTGATTCGTTTAGGACCTTTCCTTTTTGGAACTATTGCTTTTTATATGCATGATAATACCCAATTGAGAATTAAAAAAGAAAATATATGTCATTCTCAACTACAGCAGTTCATAGGTAAATATTAGAAAATTAACAAAAGGGAGAATAGTGCATGAGTTCTAGTCCATCAGTTTGAATTTCAATAGGATAAATAAGGGCAACTTTTTATCTTTAGTGTAGATCGGACGGTGTGCTCTCTCCTGAGCACGCTTAGTATTGGAGTTCCAATGCTAAATGTTACATTACGTCAAAAACGCCCTTCTGATCCAGCATCCAACATCGACTGAGAGAGGCTCTTTCGAGTGATTATAAGTTAAAGACCTCAAATATTGAACAGTTTGTATGGTCATGTCAAGTGCTCTTTTCAAGGGCTTGGCCTATCTGCACGGTCACTACAAATAGTATCAAAGCAAGTCTCCCTCAAGTAATTGTACGGTTGGTGAAAATAGGTGAAAATATTAAGATGCTTGACCTAATGGTGCCATGGAGTGACTACCGTGGCAAGAGAGTTTGGGCGAGAGAGTTTGGACAAGGGCGACTTGGAGTAGATTTGTAAAATGATAGAGGGAATAGAATTTGACTAGACAACGCATCAAATAGTTAAGTATCCCTGATCGACTCGGGCCAACGCTAAGGATGGCATTGCTTCTTAAAGAGGGAATTTATGACATACCACCAAAGTTCTATATACGTTGCAAGAGGAATTGTTGAGCGACTTATAAGTCAACAGCCATTCCCAAATAGTCATCATTTTGAGAGACTATTTCGAATACTCCATTTAGAGGGTCGATCTATGCGAAACAAGTTGAGTGATAGCTCGTAGAATCATTCATCGGCTGTTTGCATTTTAACATGCCCATCAAGAGGTGATAAAAGAAGAGGTTGAGACTACAAGGAGACTTCCCTGACCCCTCCAGATAGGAAGTAATCTGAGTTGTGAGACCCTAGATTTGGTAGCGACCTCGGATTGAGCGGTTTAATACGAGCACCTGCTCATAAATCGCAAACCTAAGGAGTCAAATGGTCCCTTTTTGGGTTGAATCCTCCCAATTTTCAGCAAGGGATTCCAATATCAGAAAGCCGTACGGCTCAAAACAAAATCCAGAAGATTGAGATCTCTTCGCACATACACGTGCTTGGGAAGAGAGAAGGGGAGGGAAAGAGCACTCGGTCAAGACGCAAGGGAGTTTCAAGCAAGGACTTCGCTTCCTTGAGCCATGGACTTTGCAAGACCCTCGCTTCGCCCTCTCCTATGATAGCTCACGTAAAGGTTGGGCTTTTCCCGATCGGGAGCACCCATATATAATACTTACCCTCGAAATCCTTTGATCAAGGTAGACTGGCCTAACCTTAATATATCCAGCGACAGAAACAAGACATATGAGTGGCAAAAACAAAAATGAATAAAAGATATGCAGTTGGTAATCCAACCAAGACATATATTTACACATTCCATGATGATATAACGGCTGGAAGTGTCACTTCGCAAGCTGCCTCATGAGACAGAAGTTGAGACCTGACATGAGAAGAAAGTGAGCAAACAAGAACCAAGGATAACTTGTCACGTAAGACCCAATTCAACACATGTAAGACGTCTGCCGATGGCAATTGATATGGCGGCAAGTCATCCTTGGCTCACATCTACTCTCTTCCTCTTCATGCGAGACCACACTCAACAGCGACAAGCATTAGCGATTTCCTCTTCAGTTATCTGCGGAAGCACTGGTTCAGTATTTATAGGAGTCAGCTCAGCTGGTAGCGAGTGGCAACTGCCCACTTGAATTGTTCTTATCCATTCCTACTTACCGTGAGAGATTCCACATTCTTCTATTCTTGGTCAACCGACCCATGTTTGGTATGTTTCAGCAAGAGATAAATAGGCATTTTCTAGCCCTGGACCCGCGGGTCTCTTAGTGGTGATGCCCAATTGGGAATTCGGAGAATATAATACCCCCCGCACCCACGAGAACTTTTCATTGGATGCTCTTTCTGTTAACGTGATGAACGGAATGAAATAAATAATAGTGTTGGTACGCACTATATATTCTCTATCAATTTTCTTAGATAATACGAAGTCTGGCTAAGGTAGGGTCATGGTTCCACACCTTTCAAGACCCATCCAAACACACTATCAGGTTGAATTCACCAAGGATTATAATTTCTGCTTCCGTTCACAATTTCACTGCATAAGTTCTATCATGGCAACATTTCAGTTTTCAAATAAAATTGGTGGTCCTAGCTTGAGAAATCGATAGTAAATGTCTTATTAGGACCGATAGCAGGAAAGTAAGAGTTGATACTACATGGGCAGTAGATCATCTGGACTAGGACCATCTTGATCATTGAACATATGCGGTTTCCGTTTAATCGTGGGACCTCTGTGATCAGTGGTCAAAATAGACTTGGTCAACATGGTTGGAATAGGATCACCTGTCCCAATGACAGGTGACCTTGTTCCAAGCACAGCCTGTGCTTTAACCTCAAAAAACTCTCCCCCCCCCCCCCCCCAAATAATCCCCTAACCATCACGACATGGTCTAAGCATCATGCAATATAACTTTAGCAAGTTGACGTGTAAAGCTTCAAGGCCACTGTGGAAAACCATCACGTAACCGTCATATTAAACGTTTTTCAATATCACATAGACAAGTTGGTTATATTCTAATTAATTTTTAGATTCTAAATATTAGAATTAAAAGATGAGTTTCTTTAGTTAATCAACATGTTTTGTCTCAAAATAAATTACTTATATATCACATTAATAATCAGCATATTAAAATTTCAATTTTCTCTTATTTAATTACTTAAAAGATATCCTAAGGCAACTTATTAAAGAATCAATAATTAATTTTCTTCTCAGTATTCTAGCACAAGTTGCATTTGATTTAGAAATCTGTTAGGTCTTGAAAAGTGCACACGAAAAGAAAAAATACAAGGAATTATGTCTCGTGGAATTAGTAATATATATCGCCCAATTTTTTAACTTATAGTGAAGAGCTTGTCCCCGTTCAAGTCGAAAGGTGAACTCCGTGTGTTACACGAAAGTTGACCAATGACTTATTAGGAAATGATATTAAGGAAAAAGAATAGGAGATCCGATTTACTTTTACGTTAAAACAAAGTAAGTTCTTCATTAAGAGTGGGGACCAAACCATTGACAAGGGAATCGACAAACCAAGCAAATAATAGAACACATGCAGGAGTTTCCACAAGGGTCGGCACTTTCTCAATGTAATCGACTTATGCACAAGTACGAACGTGGAGCGACTTCATTATGGTAGGAAGGTTCGCATTTTATGTGACTAGTTTATGTTGACGCGAACAATGGAACCTATATAGGAATTAATAGGTTGATTTACAAAACTTAAATAATTTTTTACAGAATAACTCAAGTTAAATTTGGTAGATCCATAAACATTTTCATATTATCAGATGCAAGTTACTTCTACAACATAAATATTGATATAAACAAAGAGATGGGAGATCATGCATGCAAATCTAAGTGGTTCAGCATAAATTTAAGTTTACGTCCACTTTACTAGGCTAATAGCCACTTACAGAACTGAAATCCACTAGTAATCATTCAAATAGTGATGACGAAGCAAGTATATTTCTACCCCTATTCTGATATGCTCCACTACCAATACAAAAGCTTTTCTTTCACACTTAAATTTCTCAAAATAGGGTTTGGAATGAGTGACTATAACTCTCTATATAGTGGAACATAAGTGAATAATACCATGTTTGTGGGGTAAGAACACCAAAAGTGACAAAAATTATGTAGGGCACTCACTTCAGTGCCAATTTCGGAAAATACTTATCTTCTAAGTGTTAACTCTGATATACTTGCCGGAAATCCGACGTAGACTATCGTTTATTAATTTACAAATCAAACGTAGCTTGCTGGAGGCTCAGTCAGGTTATAAACATCAAAACGACGTCGTGTAGTCAATTTTCCCGAAAATAAAAACCCTAAATCGTCAACCAACCCCTAAATTGAAAAAAGTCATTCATGAAACCCTAATTCTCCATTGTTCCTAAATCGGCTTATCCCTTTGTCAAATGAAGAGTAGGAGCTTCAACAGCAGTACAAATTCGTCCAAAACTAGAGTGAAGAAAATGTTGCACATTATTGTTATTGTGGGGTACGAGTCCAAGACGGACATTTTGGAGTCGCTTGAACCCGGGAGAAGATTTCATGTACGTGATAAGTTTAGAGAAGGGTCGAAATGCAATAATATAAATTGGTTGATGCAAAATTATCTAATAGAGCGACATCGGTGATAATGGAGTGGCTTGAAAAATGACGTCAACCACTACCTACAGTAATTGACAAAGTGGAGAATACTGACTCAGTGCAAGCAGAAGTGAAGGCTTTAACATCGTTGGCCAATCATTTGAAGAAGTAAGTTTCAAAGATAAACATTGAACTATTGTGACATCGAGCATTAATTGTGTTGTTTTTATCTTGCTTAGCTTATGTTTTGGTGAAATGTAAAATTAGTAATGAGAACAAGTTTCTCCGTCTACCATAGTAGTCCAAATGAGTGAAATTTGTACTAATGTTGGGTATACAGCAGCAGTTGTTGTTAGTTAGCCTTCTGCAAATCTTGGTTGTCAAGAGTTTGATGCTGTAACTACATGTTTTTTGTGGAAATGAAAATGAAATGTAGTATGGGCATTTTATCAACTAATTCCATGAGCTATATTATTTTTTTGGAAGTTTCAATCTAGATTGATACAATGTGCTATAATATTTTAGTATTTGTAGGTTTTGTTCATGCTGGAAAATTGCATCAATGGCTACTCTTGATCATTAGTGTTAGTTTCATTTAAAGATTTGCAGCAAGAAATGTATCGAGTGACTATTTTAGTGTTAAACATCGTAAAAATGTGATTGTTTGAGTGACGGTTTTTGATAACTAAGACACTTGAGTACTAGTTGTGGTTAATAATGATCACTTCAATGCCGATTGTTATTATGAATAATCACTACAGTGACATTTTCAATTAAAAAAGTGATCGTATCAATGCCATCCAGTTAACACCAGCATCATCACACTCAACTACAACAACACGCTAACCCAATAGCAACACACTATTGACACTAACAACAGTGTTGCACATGCCTAAACATCACTGACAAGACAATGTGTAGTAAATATAAAATCAAAAAATAGACAAGATGTGAATGAAAATTTTATCATTGATATTGAATATTGATCTCCATTACAATCTCCATCAGCACTTCCCTTCCCATCATTTACACCAACAATTTTCAACCACCCACTTAGTCAATGTTTTTCCTATCCTATACTTACACAAAGTATGAATAACAGCCGAGACCACCAAGACATCTCATCAGTCAATATGCACAACTCCAGTTCCTTTTTGTTTTGATGGACATTTAGGTTGATTCATAATCATCTCACTCTTTTTTATTGGACGTGCATGTTCTTTAGTTAGCATTATTGTTTCTAGTTGTAATAGTTGCTCTGAACTCACTAGTTGTTTTGGAGCTGCGCCGGATGTCTTTTTCTTTCGAACTATCTTCTTTGGTGCAGCCCTTGACTCTGTAGATGCGCTACCGAGAGATATGAGTACCTCTGATTTTCTTCCGGGCCATAACAATAGATTGTCATATTCTTTTTTATCAATAAATACATAATATCACAACTTAAGTATTATAAATTATCTGATTACATTCAAGATTGTTGCCCCTATATGTTCATTTATATAAATGCCATAACCATATTGTCATAGTCTTTTCCCTAGAGCCCATCTCGTTCGCTGTGGTTTCTCATGGTCTATAGCACTAAAATATATCTTACTCATCTAACAGCAACATAAATTAAGCTTTAATCCATAAGTTATGAAATAAAACATATATACATGAATCGTACAACTTATTAGATGACTTCTCCTCAGTTTTTTAAGTAGTGATTCCTTAGGTAGATCTGATATTCTTATCACTCAATCTAGCCTTGCTTTTGGCTCTACATTAGGTGCTTCACTTGGCTCTCGAGTTGATCTTCTCAAAACTTGAGTTGGCCTTGCATCTGGTTGTATACTATGCCATGCACCTGGCTCTACATTAGGCGCCTCACCTAGCCCTCAAGTTGATCTTTTGGAAGCTCAAGATGGCATTGTACTTGGCTCTACACTAAGTCTCTCACCTAGCCTTGTAGCTGGTCCTTGAGCTAGCTTTTCACATGGCTTTCTTGTTGGCCCTTCAGCTAGTCCTATAGCTGGTTCTAGCCTTTCACCTATCTCCCTTGCAATAGGCTCTACAGTGGGCCCTTCACTGGCCCATGAGCTTATCCTTGAGTTAGCCTTTTTCTCATCTAAGCTGGCCTTTTTCTCACCTAAACAAATACATAAATTTAGAGTTCTCATATCTTTAATTAACCTATACACAAATCATATATTTTAGTGGATATTTTTTCCTTATTTGTTCTAAGTTGATTCAGTGGTTGTCCATGTAGGTCCTTCAGTTTGACAAAGTGGTTCTTCAGTTGGCCCTACATCTGAAGCCCATTCGGTTTGGCCTACATATATGCCCTTTCAGCCACATGTTTTTTTCTTAACTCACACCATTTCTTATTATGGTTTGCTCTATGGTAATAAGAACAATTCATATTTACACCACTTTCTACTCATTCTCTAACTTGATTTCTCCTCCTTCTACATTTTTCTTTTCCTTTTTTGACCTTCTAATTTGCTTCATTAATGATAAATGATTAGATCCTTCATGATTTGTTGGCTCACAGTATTTGCTACTTCTAATGGGCTATATCATTAATTCTTATGAAACTAGATATACTAGTTTCTCGTAACAATCATGAATGTAATCTTTTGGGTTTTGTGCATTCAGTTGCATACCAGAAATGGCATGTGTACTAGGAATTCTAGTTAATTGTCAAGCTTGACATAAACATTTTCGCCTCTGTATATGGACGACATACTTATCGGTATTGTTCAGTATCTTAAATCCATTATCTCCATTCCAAATTTGATAACAAAACCTACTAGCAACTAGGTTAGCATATAATCTTTTCGCAATCCTCGAACCACATTGTCTTATCCACTTTATAGTCTCATCTCTTTGTTTGTGCAACCTAGTTATGACCATAACTCATATATCTTCCAACATTTTGATTATTGACTTGTACCTAGCCTATAATATTTGCTGAGATTGTTGTCAATGATGTCGCACTTGAATTCTTCGTTGAATAAAGCTATGCACCAATGTTTAGGATCAGTTTGCACTAGTGCATGAAAACCTTCATTTGTCGACTGCAACATTTCCTGTTTTGCTATTCTAAAATTAGCCATGTTTGTTATCTTTGTTATTTTTTAAAACTACTTCAGCAATTTATCTCATTATGTAAGTCTTTGTCCAATTTGTACATATGTATCATACACACATTTAAATTTTTGAGAAACCAAGACCAAGTGTCTTTATTCTCTATTTTAACTACAACCCAATTAATTGGATACATTTGATTGTTCATATCTCTCATTGTTACATCCAATAACTCTCAATTACATAACTCTTTTAAAAAACAATTGTCCAGCCTAACAACCCTCATGCAACCAGCCAAAAAGCCTCTTCTTCATTCTTTGAAGAACACATAAAACCTATCAAAACTAGTCTTATGGTTAGGCAATGGCCTTTCTACATCCTTAACAGAAAGTCTACTATATAGGTTATGGAATATGCACTCGCCAGCATAATCCCAAACCTAGTCATATTCTTTTTTGTATTGACCCATAAGTGTTTTCATGATCATTTGTTTTGTCATTTTGCATTGATTCCTCGACACATTCACCCATACATGCTCCCTAACTAACTATTTCAACTAAGTACTCTTAATCTTAGGAATTGCATTCACAGTATTAAATATTTGATTGGCTAACCATGCACATGTTATCCTTTTGTTGTAAAAAACAATAGGATAATTATGTTGCTCATAGAATAACCTAATCTAAAATTATCCACTTTTCTTACTTAATGTACCATAAATCTTTGAGGAACAATTTGGTTGTGCACACTTAGTGTTGACAAATTCTTTGGTGTTTTTAACAAAGTCAAGACTCATTTATTTACAAATAAAGTACCTTACAATGATATATCTAAACTGTTTTGCATCATCAAACTTCATGCTGACAATAAAAGCAGGTCAATTAACATTCGGATCATATGATGCATACTTACTTTTTTTTTTCTTATAGGCATACGTACCTCATTGCCTTTTGGTTGCTCATCTTCAGAATCGGCACTCTCAACATCATCACCTTCATAATCAGTATCATAAGTGACTTTAGCTTTTTCGGTTGGAACCCCTGGTTGCACTTCAGGTTGATCTTCAACTGCTACAAACTTATTCCCTTGAAACTTCCTCTATCTTTGCCTTGATTGTGCCAACTCTTCATCATCGTCATCGAACGAACAATTAACACTAGCCAAATTTACATTCTAC
The DNA here is from genome assembly GCA_030064385.1 of Melaleuca quinquenervia. Lineage (NCBI taxonomy): Eukaryota > Viridiplantae > Streptophyta > Magnoliopsida > Myrtales > Myrtaceae > Melaleuca > Melaleuca quinquenervia. Next base: position 13,019,950 of record CM057720.1, read on the forward strand.
GAGTCACTAGATATGACCACTTCCTAAAAATCTAATCCAGCCAAGTTCTCATCCTCCCTCTCCTGCTGGTCTTCAGATTGAACATGAGTAGTATCTCTAACTTCACCTCCAACTTCATCTCCATCTTCATTTATGGCAGTGCTCTCTTCATCATAACACTCAACGTACACCTTATCTTCCTTGCCATGAAGATAATGGTAAACAATATCCATAATACCATTATCCTCGTTCAAGGGCCTCAACCCATCCTTCAATTCTTTCTTAGGAACACAATAATGCAAATTTTTTTAACTTTGCACCGAAACAAACAAACTATGCTTCTTAGAAATTTAATATATGATGGTCTTGTTACATTGAAGAATACAATACATTTGTTTCCTCTAGAATATTCTAAATCATTGGCTTCAATTACGAATTCCCCATCATATAAAACAATAATGGCAACTTCCTTGTCCTCTATACTAATAATGCATCCAATAAAAAAATCAATTAAGTTTGGAACCACAAAGCATACTAACATTAGAACAAATACATTGAGGGCCCCACAAATGCATATATAGTTGAATATAGGGAAAAACCAACACTACTTTTCTACTGGAGGCCCCCACAGTCAACACTAAGAGGGTAAAGATGCAATGAGAGAGACAATGTGTCATGGGAGGTCCCTACAGTCGACAATGAGAGAGATAACATACAATGAGAGAGACAAGATGTTGTGAGAGATCCCCATGATGGCGTGATTTTCCACCCCCAAGTTGACAATGAGAATAACAAGAGGTCAAACCTAGGGAATAATGACCATGAGTGAGTCAGCGATGACAACATGAGCGACAATCAATGATGCCGGCGTTAGAGTGAGCAACAATGTGCGACAGTGACAATGACGCAAATGGTTGAAGACAAAGATAGCAAGAGGGAATCTTAATTTGGTCGATTTCATCCACAATTTTCGATTTCACCCCCAATTTTGGAGATAACCCTAATCTGAAGACAAGCGACATCGTTTTGGAGTCCATGTGGACTCTTATTGCGTCGTTTAGGGAGTTGACTTGGACTCTCATTTTGGCCAAAGAATTACCACATCAGATAATGTCAATAATTATAAATGACATACTAATTTTTGGTTGGTTTTCTTGCCGTTAGCACTTAGAAGATCAGTTTTTTTGGAATTGATACTCAAGTGAGCGTTTTGAAACTTTTGGTACTAAAGTGAGTGCAGTACATAACTTTTGGCACTTCTGGTGTTCTAACCCCTATGTTTGTAGTAAAAAGAGAAAGGATGATGATGAGTGTTTTTAGCTTTCTTGATTTTCTGTTTCTCTTCAGCTTGGTTTGAGTCTCTTATGTGAACCTTCCATCTCCAAATTAGTCATTGAAGAATCTTCAAGAGTATCAAAGAAACAGTTGGAATTAAGATACACAATCATTGGGAGATCAACTCACCCATACGATTGGATCTTTCTAATAATGGTGAGATTTCCCAAATAAACTTAGATATTCTTGGAAATTGTATTTTCCTTTAATTGCGTGAGTAAAATAGGTAGTAACAGTATGATTTAACTCCATTCTTCATTCTCAAATTCCATGCTCTAAAGCTAGTTGTTAAACCTTTTGAATTACAAATTCTAGTCAATGAAATATCTATATCTTCTTATTTATGTAGCTTACAAAACGTGAAGAACTTTTTTTGTTTTTTACGCAGTTAATATAGGGGAGTTGTCTTTATCAACAATTTAGTAGGTCTGTTCAAACTATCCGTTGTTAATTGACTTACAAAATTCTATGCTCCTTAATACATTTATGATCAAGACTTCACTCAGCTGTTCACCTTCTTGTTCCTCTATACTTATTCATTCTCTATCAAAGACAGTGTAGCTTTTTGGCATCCTTCCAAAAAGCACTTCAGATACCGTCAATACCAACAAAGCGGTCCTTATAATAATAATACCACCTGAAATTAATAAAATCTGCATATATAATAATAATATCATTAGAGATATTCCCAAAAGTTTAGGTTAAGAATTAGTCCTGATGAATCAGAAAAGGGACGCTAGACAGTTCTTCCCTTCCTTCTTCATTCATCATCGCCTAAAGCCACCGAGTACCTTGGATTGCTTGCCACTGCTCAATTCGCTGACGTTGATTTCATCATTTTCATGCCCAGGTCATCGCTGAAATCGTTATCCACTTTCCAGCAAGACATTCCTTACCGTCACCAAACCGAGATCCTGTTCTTCAATCAGGTAAATCCTCCTTGGCATGCTCTGTTTTTTCTTGCAAATAACTGAACGCGAAACACTGAGCTCTACCAGTGAAGTCATGAAGAATATGTGATGACATGTGACTGATCAATGCTAGATAATATCAATTTAAACATTTTTGTATCACGGTTGAGTCGTGAATAGCATCAAATGTGAACCAGAATTTTGTCCTCAATTGTATGACAACCATCTGACGGAATGTCAAAACGAGTTGCTAAAGTCCAAAGTTTAAAATAAGTTTTGTTGAAATGCCGACTAAATCGTATGTGAATGAAGATATTTTGAAGTGTCTCAGGTCTATTTGAAAATATTTTATATTACATTCTGGCCAAAAGTTGCATTGAATCATAAGCCGGAGGTCATATTCCAAGTCACATGCTGACTGCTTGATACATTGACTGAATGAAGAATCAAAATGAATCTTGTTGAAATCGCTGCTTTAAGTTTCGTTTTGTAGTTTTGAGATTGTTATGTGATGCCAAATTCTGCATTTTTCATCGATTTTTATGGCATTATCTCTCCTGCCCGAGTCAGCCATTGATGCCTAGTTGGAGTTCTTGTCCACATCGGCGACACCTGTGGTTAGAGGCCGCCTTAGTCAGTCTCTATTGTGCGCGTTTTGTGTTTGTTTCATTGTGATGCCTTCTGGTTTGAAAAAAAGAAAATGGAGATACGTTAGTGGCCAGAACATGGCCGATGGCCAATGATTTTGGTGTTTCGGTGGTGGTTTTACGATGGATGCCAGATTGACAGTGAAGGAAAGGATGTGATAGCTGACAGTGTTGGTGGCCGAAGTTTAACTGATCGGCTCGTCGGCGAAGTCCTGATCTGGTGAAGGTCTTCTCCGAGCAAGGAGGAAGACGCTGGAGGGATGAAGACGATCTGCAGAAAGGGAGATTAAAAAGAAAAAAGAGAAAAAGGTAATAAAAATGAAAATCGTTTAAAAACAATTAGGGTCGGGTTTGGTGAAATAGTTAAATAGAAAGGTTTCTCACCTTTTGAAAATGCTAAAAGCGGCTTTAGGCTTACACCACCGCCTACCAAACACCACTGTTTGTGAGTCCCATCCCAAGAGATTATTTATTCAAATTAGGTAATTACCCAATCCAATCTTGAATTTGATATTTTATTGCCTAATTTGGACTAATTTGATCTCGAGTGTTTTAAACATTATCTAATAAGATTTTATTAACTTTAATCAAAGATAACCATTGAGTTGGCCTGTGAGACGACGGACCATTACTTTTGATTTTTATTTATTTTACATTCGAGTTAGATAAGTAGTTTATCAAGATTGCGATATCAGTTAAATTAAAACGCAAGATGACGGATTATTTTTTTCAAATATTTTAATATTGTATTTGAATCTTGATAGATATTTTATCAGATTTCTGCTACATTTTAAATTTTGATTAAATAAGATCATCGATTTTGAAAATATATTATAAAAGAAAGATAAGATTGGATAATTTCATAGTTGAATTAGGATTGCATCTTAATTTGATAAGATTTCTAACTAAAAAAGCGCATGTTAAGATCGGTTTTCAAATTAAGATCAAATTTAGTTTATACTATTTTTTAATTTCAACTGAAAAGTATCTCGCATTAGTTAATTTTTATTTTCATTTATCTTTAATTAGAATTTAAAAATATACGCCTTCTTAATATAGGTCAAAACTGCACCCTCGATTTACAGTATTTCTAAATTCGAATTTTCATTAATAAAGTAGAGAAAAAATACAAAAAATACCCCTATCATTTAGTTAAACACCAAGTTTTAGGTTTTTTTAGTTAGGTTGCATGCAATGATAGAGCAAATCATATAGAGGTTCGTATAACATACATTGCATATAGCCTAGTCTTTAATAAAATTTAAGAAAACCAAGTAAAATATTTTGAGCATTTATTTTTTGTACTATTTTCAATAAATATTGTGTTAATTTCTTTTTACATTAATCTAGTTTTCAGCTTAGATTTGCATAAAGATAACCTCAAAAAAATAACTGCAAGAGCACTTAGTGACTTTGAGTGACCTTCTAGGTTTTACAAGTAATAAACAAGAGAGCATGATCACCTTCGATTAAACAACTAACTAATTAGGTACCGAAATGACACCAATAGATATGTTAGCATATGCAAGTCCCTATATCCTATAATATTTAGTTTCGCATAATTGAGACCATACTCCCATGTTTTGATTGGTTTGTAGCCAATTTTAATAGATTAGGTTCGACTCTTAAAAATATACAGATTGTTAAAGAACTTTCAAATGAAAATGTCCAAATGTCATGTGGAATATGAGTTTTGAAAAAGTCCATGTTCATAATCGATGAGTCGAATTATAAGATGATTAGATAATGTGTCCAAGCATCTTCTAGGAATGCCAATGCGGATTTCCTAATGAGCAACACTCCGAACCCTACCTAACCTGCTTTCTTGGAGGTTTGAGTAGGCCGCAACAATGGCCACTATGAGCGCGAGCCACAGCTGTCACCCCCATCATTTCAAATTTGGAATGTCATCCATGCGATATCTTGAACTAAGTAAAAACCTCATCATGATTTGATTTGCAATATTACCAGGTTTTGATTGCCTAATTTGAATATCATGATCTTGCTGTGAATACTTGAAAAAATATGCACGAAATCTTATCTGCAAAAAGAGGAATCAAAGTAGCCTTTTCAATTGGGAAATTTATCTAATTTGATAATGTGCTCTAGATGAATGGATTGATCTCCACCCCGAGATACGGCCTATGATGGCATGGAAAAATCTCCCTTCATCCATTACCTTGTGAAGGAAACTGTTGATTTATGTTATCCAAATTCGAATTTTCACCAAATCTCTTGTAAATGTCTATGATTTTGCATATTCGTTTGGTTCTGATTGTGGATTGAGGATGCATTCTTTTCCTTAAATTGATTTTTTTTCCTAAAAGATGAAAACTCAAAAAAAAAAAATCTTATCAAAATATTAGGAATGGTATCCTTAGTTGGATTGCACATTAGAATATTGTATATTTGTTTAAAATGTCAAATAACTAATAAGATAGATAGCACATATTAGTTTGCTAAAAGATATGAGAATAGATTTCATTTATCTAGATTACATGCTTAAGTTATGATATTATTTTAATTCCGAATTTCATTAAAGCATCCAAAAAGATATTATCTTAGGATATAGAGGTTAGCATTTTGTCCGCATATTATACTTGTTTAAATTAACGCATTTATTAATTTCGAATTTCATGAAATATTAAAAAAGAATAATCATGCAGATGCTATATAGTTTAAACATATCATATTATCATCAGTGTCATTAAGTTACTAATTGCATGACATTCAGTAACAAATACCTGATTTCATTTAGTCTATTATGCATGTCATATAGTATACATGAAAAATTAAATAAGAATGCATATCATATTGCTTGTCATTTAATGTAGCTTGATATCATAATTTAACGACATTTGCATATCATGTAGTTTTCATATTCATAATTTGAGTTTACATAGTGTAATGTTAATTAAGTTCGCTTAACAATTAGAATTGTGTGTTAGGTTTATTTAATCGATAACCACATGACACTTTGAATAGTTGCTAATTTGATTAAATTTGCATGTCATAAAGAAAATTGTGTGCTAGATTAAATAATTTATAATGCATTTACATTGTTTGAATTTTAGTTATGTTGTGTGACATAAAATAGATACATACTCATGCTTAATGTCATTAGAATTAAATCATTTAAGCATGCACCTTTCGTGTTAAGTTAATTTGGAAATTATACGCATGTCATCATTAGTGTAATTTTATTTAGTAATTGAATAATCCACACATTGCATTTCAATGAATAAAGTGAAAATCCAAAAAAGGCATTGTTTGATAATGCTTGTTAGTAGAAATCATATTAGGATTTCTTTTTTTGGTAAATATCATATTAGGATTTTTGGTGTGTTTTTTCTACTAAAATTGCAGACAAATTTGTTGCTGTTGAGATAGGGCTACTTTTCCTATCTTAGCAATTTATTTAATTGACGTGATTTTTTTAGCATTAAATAATGCATGCATATCTGCATGATCACCTCACTTGTTTGGGACAAATAGTTAAAATCAATCAAAATTCCTGCTAAAGCATATTTCTAAAATAAGAAAATATCTAAAAGTTATTAGAGTATTTCAGCGTAATCAAGTCCTTGAATCCTTATTCTTTAATTCGTATGGATAAAGTATTCTCCCAATAATTTATATGAGCTTCTAATCAATCCACCATAAATTACTTAGTGTGATCCCTAGATAAATATCTTTTGCATGTTAATAAGTTGTTGAACTTTAAATCATGAATTGATACGAGCTTTTGAGAGCTCAAGTTAAGCATAGATTTAACAATCCATTAGCCAAATCCCTAGGTAGTGCACTGTTTGAGGAAGTCATGACAACAATATAGAGGCATAAGTCAATTAGAAATGCAAATTTCATTCCACTACATCCTTATGGTGCCACATTCCACAGCACCCTTGTAATACTATTGCCCAATTTTTGGTTAAGTCCTAAAGTTATTTATCATTTAACCGCCTAAGTGAGCATAATTTTTATTAAATATGTTTTAATATGTCAACAAAATACTTATTTGACATTATATTAACCAACAAAGGCGATTTCTTGATGTATGGGCATATGTTAGGATAGATGCAAACTTACTCCATACCACTCTTGTGGTATTACATTCCGCACTCCAGCGGTGCAATAGCCCTATATTTGGTGAAGCACAAAATCATTTGTCATTTAATTGCCCAAGTATGCATGAAGGAGTTTTCTCATATGTGGGGACATGATTCAATTTGTGTAATATTCTGTAGCTATATGTCAGTTTGGATGCCATTCATTCCGGAACGCCTTGGCGATACCACATCCCACAATACTTGCAGTACCTTAGCCCAATTTTAGGTCAAGCAACACAAATTTACCATTTAATTGGCTAAACATGAATGATTTTTTTTTTCAAAAATTAATATGTCCTCGAAATACTTATTCGATGTCTGTTAAGTAACGAAAGTGTTTTCTTTTCTGTAGTGGCATGACTCCATTTGTATGTGACATTGTGGTGACATATGTCAGTTCAAATGCAAATTTCATTCCACAACAGCCTTGCAGTACCACGCTCTAAATAACCTTCTGGTGCAGTAGCCCTATTTTGGGTTAAGTCTTAAAACATTTATTATATAATTGCCTCAGCATGCAAGATTCATTTTTTTGTCGTTGTTAATTATAGGTGTTGCCAAAGCACTTATTCGATCCCACATTAACTAAGGCGTTTTCTTGTGTGTAATGGCGTGACTCTATCGGTGTATATTATTGTGTAGGGATATGTCATTTTAAATTAATAAATATCATTCGCCAGGACCGAAGACCACATCCCATAAGACTCTCGCGATTCCATAATACTATTCTTAGTTATGTCCTAAATCATTTATCATTTAATTGGCTAAGCATGCATGGTGTTTTTTTTTTCAAATTTAAGATGTCATCAAAACACTTATTTGATGTTGTATTTAATTGATGAAGTCATTTTATTGTTTGTAGTAGTGTGACTTCATCTTTGCGTAACATTGTGTTGGCATAAGTTAGTTTTGATGCACATTTTATTCTTGATATGACAAAGTGACATGACACGGTTAAGACACAATAAAGTTGATATTTATACATGATAGGAAAATGACAGGATGTGGCAAAGATGTTGTAAGAATGAAATGTAGACATAATAGAAAATAGCATGAGGTGGGAATAATTTGGTATATTCGCAATTTGTGATTAATAAGAAAACCTCAAAATTCATGCATAAGGGGATAATATCATGACAGGGCAAATTCAAAATCCAGACATTGTGGGAACAATGAAATAATATAGTGACAAACTTCAGATTCGGGCACGGTGAAAAATGACATGACATGGAAACAATAGAGCAAACTTAGAAATACATGATATTGCCTTGTATTGAGCTTGTAAAACCTAGATCAGCCCTCAATGGCCCAACTTTAATACCTTCAGTGACACAAATGGGCACGAGTAACGAAACAGAAACGAATAAAAGATAAGCAACTGGGAATCCCACGAAGACATTGACTTACACACACATTACATCATGATAATACGGTTGGACGTCTCACTTCCGAAGCTGCCTCATAAGACAAGAAGGGTTTCGACAGAAGTTGAGAGCTGACATGAGAAGAAAGTGAGCAAACGAGAACCAAGGACAACTTGCCGCAGAAGACCCAATCCAACACATGGATGTCATCTGCCGACGGCGATGGTATAGCGGCAAGCCATCCTTGGCTCACATCTACTCTCTATCTCTTCATGCGAGACCGCAACCAACGGCGACGAGCTTTAGCAGTTTCCTGACGATTAATCCAGTTTCTCATGTTATCTGGGAAAGCACTGGTTTTGGTATTTATATCAATCAGCTAAGCTCACAGCAAGTAGCAATTGCCCACTTGAAATATTCTCATTCGTTCCTACTTACACAAAGTGATTCCACATTCTTCTTCTCTTGGACATCCGACCCTTATTAGGTAAGTTTCGACAAGAGATGTAATGGGCATTTTCTGGCTCTGGACCCGTTGACCTTTTAGTGGAGTCGCTAATGGTGGTGCCATTTGGGTATTCGGAGAATATAATTCTCCCCACACCCGGAAGAATTTTCCAAAGGAGGCTCTTTTTGTTGTTATTGCGATGAACGGAATCAAATACGTAAATATTGTCAAATATTTGAATTTAATTCTATTAATAATGAAAGAAAATAATAGAAATTGTACAACACAAGAATTTGCGTGATTTGATAGGAGAATTTTTCCGCTTACCTACATCCACATAAGATAAGATTTATTTCACTAATGGCGAAGAAAAAAGTGCACAGCCGCTCTCTTTGCCCTCTCCTAATTAACCTTAAAGATTTGCGTCGCCCTAAAAATATATAGCGAAACTTTACATTGTACAAATTACAAAATTATCAACATAACGTATATCAAGGGCCCCCGTGCTATCCTGTTGTAGGGGGCTTTTAGTACCACCTCATAATCTATTAGATAACATAATATAAGACATCAACCTTAACAAAAATGATGTTATAGACAATACATATTGTCCATCAATTTTCCTAGTTAATAATATAAAGTATGGTTAGGGTTTCCTCAAGCTCCCACACCTTTCAAAACCCATCCAAACGCAATACCAGGTGGAATTCATCAAGAATTATATTCATTTTCCATTCGTAATCAGGCTGTAAAAATTCCCAATTTCATAAAAGTATCCAAAAAGACATCATCTTAGGATATGGTAGAATTTTGTTCGCATATTAGTGTTCTTAATACATTTATTAGTTTCAAATTTCATGAAAACATAAGAAAATAATAATTATGCATATGTCATATAGCTTAAACATATCATATTATCATTCATGTCATTAAGCTACTAATTACATGACATTCAGTAACAAATGCCTCAGTTCATTAAGTCTATGACGCATGTCACATAATTTAATGATAGATTAGATAACTTGGAATGCATATCATATTGCTTGTCATTTAATATAGCTTGTATCATAATTTAACGACATTTTCATATCATTTAGTTTTCATATTAGGTTAAATAATTTGAGTTTACATAGTGTAATGTTAATTCAGTTTGCTTAACATTATATTTGCGTGTTAGGTTTATTCAATCGATAACCACATGACACATTGAATAGTTGTTAATTTGATTAAACTTGACGTCATATAGAAAAGTGTGTGCTAGATTAAATAAATTAGAATGCATGTTACATAGTTTGAATTTTAATTATGTTGTGTGACATATAAAATAGTTACATATTCATATTACATGTCATTAGAATTAAATCATTTAAGTAAGAACCTTTCATGTTAAAGTTAATTGGGAAATATTATGCATGTCATCATTAGTGTAATTTTGTCTAGTAATTGCATAATCCACGCATTTTATTTATTAAATAACGTGCAAATCCAAAAAAAGGCATTGTTTGATAATGCACACTAGTAGAAATCATATTAGAATTGTTGATGTGGCTTTTCTACTAAAATCACAGATGCTTTTGTTGCTATTGAGATAGGTCCACTTTTTCTATCTTAGCAATTTAATGGTGTGATTTTTTTAGTGTTAATTAATGCATCTATATTTGTTTGATTACCTCACATGTTTAGGATACATAGTTAAAATCAATCAGAGTTACCTTCTAGAGCATATTTCCGAAATAAGAAAATAATGAAAAGCTATTAGACTATTTTAGCGTAATCAAGTCCTCGAATCTTCTAACAGCCCACTTCCGACCCCACTTTTCGAGGTGCAATTGTACGAATTTACGGATTTAGTTAGTAGCCTATTGGCCCTAGATTAAACCGTGAAAATTCGTCTTGGACAATTCCGAATTTTCAGGAATTACGTTTTGGTCTCCCGACTTTTAGATATTTGCATTTTGGCCCCAAAAGAAGTAAACTTTGCGGCCTATAGGCAATTCTAGAAGAAATTGGAAAAAGTTGACTTTTTGGTCAATGTTGACAGTTGGCCAGGGCTGATCATTGATCAGTCAACGGGACAATCAGATCCATAGTAGATCGGGCCCGATCTGGGTAAACCAACCCAAGCCCATAAGGAAGCTTAGCTTGCGTGGAGTCCATCCCGGCCCTTTCCCTCTTTCCCTCTCTCTAGCAATTTGCCAAGCACAAGGAGTACATGCACGGGAGTGGTCCCATTAGTGGCTAGTGGCTGACTAGCCATAAGCTATGCTGGTCAGACGCTGTAGGCGTCCCGTTGATGAGTGCCCCGGCCAATAGGTGGCCACCACTTGCCTCCGGTCATGTCTTCTTTTCCCTAGACTGCAACTGCCCTCTGTTCTCCTACCCGGGTGAGCACTCCCCTTCGCGTCGCTCGTTCTCCCCTGTCCGATCACCATTTCGATGCCGTTAGTGGTGTTAGCTTTCCATTGACACCACCTATCAGCCCCGACTAACCGCCGCCCTTGTATTTTCCTCGTTCGCTGTCCGGAGCCCTTGACAAAAGCCCTCGCGACATTGTTCACCTAGTTTTCCAGATTTTTTCTCGTCGGAGTTTGGGCCATTCCTGCGATGCCCGGGCTGAACCATTGCCTCCCAGCTATTGCTAGGAGTTTCTTCAACCTCGTGGAGGTAGTCGTTGCCATTGATTTGGTCTAAAAGCCGCTAGAGAAACCCCTGAAGCTCGATGAACCCGATCTCCATGGCGTGGCTATGCGCGGCCACCATGTGCACTCTGGCAATGCCCATCCACGATCACCACTTGGGAAAGGTTCTTGGGAGTCACAGGAGCTCAAATCTACTGGCCTTTGCCATCGACACCAAGTCGTTCGCCGGTATCTAGCCCCGAAGCACCGCCCCTCCCTTGGAAGCCCTAATTGCGAGCTACCATCTTCTTCAAGCTATTTCTCCCTCCTCTGGGAACCTTAGCCCTTGCCATCAGATTCAATAGACTCATGGGAGTCCCCTCTTCGAAGCCCAGTCGGTCCTTGTCACCAATTTGGCCTAAGGAGGGTGAACTGAGCTGCGACTCGACTGCCTCTCCTGCCGACCCGGTTCCCAACTTGATAGACCCTATTAAGTATGTTTGTTGGAAATAGGGCTATTGGAGCCATTTCTTCACCAATCAACACCACCAATGAGATCGGCCAGCCTCCCACAGCCAAGGATCGCCGTCGGAGGGCTTGTCATCGCAGGAGGGCTTGTCAAAGCCATGTTGGAGCTTTGCTGAAGCTCCCCGGACATGTCCTAGAGCTACCTCGGAGTTGGACCGCCCCTCCCTTGGAAAGCCACACCAAGCTTGAGCATGACCAAAATCGTGAGAAACGCGTCACCATGAGCCGTTGCTTGGGATGCACGAACAATGTGAGTGAACTCTAAACCTCTATTAGGCGTAATCTTGCTTTAGTAGAAATATTAGAACTGTTTGGGATGGCTTGAATATATGATTGAGTACATGGGACTGATTATGGTCGTGTATGTAGTATTAATGGTATAGGAGCTAGAATGATCGATTAGGTGTCCTGTGAGTCCTAAACACTGATTGAGGTTGATAGGATTCAATGGGAGGCCTGATTATGTGACTGAATGATTTGAGGTGATTAAGGAGTCTTAAGTCATGGTTGGATGTTGAAAGATTGATGGGACCACAATTGTTAGACTTAATTGAATGACATGACTGTGTGTTTGAATGAATATGGCCAAGTATAATTGAATACAAGATACCGGTGATGAGGTGACATTGTGGTCAATTAAGAGGATAGTGAGCGTAATTGGAAGATATTTGAATGGCTTAACTATGTGATTGAGTGAGTAGATTAGATAAGGAGGTTATCGTGCCAATGATGTGGCGAGTGAATTTACCAAGGGGCTATAATGTTTGATTGGATATCAGTTGGATTCGAAGTGGGATTGATGAGAATTAAAGCAACGTTTTAGTAGAATTATTAGGATTATTTAGATGGTCTAATTATGTGATTAGGGGGTGTATAATTATCAATTGGTGGTAATAAATGAAATCGATTAGGTGGCCAATAGGCTCTAATTAGTTGTTGCGATCAATAAGATCCAATGGGGTGATACGAGGAGAAACATATGGATCACATGGTGATCGCTAGAATGATCGATACGGTCATCGGTACTGGACCATCTATGAAGGTGACTAGGGGTGATCGGGTCCAAACAGGGTAGGTTCCAAACATGGACCCTATACCCGACCCTGTTATAACCGGTTCCTCTTTTTTAGACCGTATACCCTACCCTGTTTGCATTGGATCATGTACCATACCCACCCTGTTTCTCCAGTCCGGTTCCGTGATAAACCGGGTTAACCCTGTTTTGCAACATAATTATTTTGGTTCTACTTGCAAATTATTGCATAAACCCCGATAAAGGTAGAGAAAAAAATGAACTCCTAGTCCTACATGCTACCAACACAAGTAACACACTATAGGCAAGGAGGTGCCGTGGCACCACCTTGTATTTCCTAGGCACCACCAAGGATCTGTCTCTAGCAATGTAAACTATGGCTGAAAATGACACTTGGGTAGGGTTTACAGTCGGTGAAATAATAACACAAGAAGGGATGACAGAAAAAAACACTTGGGCATGGCTAAAAATAACACTTGATTGTTCCTCGGAGGAACAACCACGTCAGCCCATCGCCACAAGAAGCAACCCAAATAAGACTGTACAAAGACTGAAAGAAGAGAGAACACAATCACAAGGAAAAACAAGAGAGAACACAATCGCATAAATGTAACTTCCCCGTTCAAGTTCTAACATTGCATTTTGCACAAAGCTAATGGGATAAGTGCAAATGAGTACACAAACAACACACAACAGATATTTTGAATCTTAAAATGCAACAATTGTGTCATTCAACAAAATAAGCCAACTGAGCTCCATCTTTAACAAAATAAGCCAACTCAGCCAACTCAACTCCATCTTTAACAAAATGAGCTAACTTAGCTTCATCTGGAAGTCCATTTGGCATAAAAAGTAGCTTATGCAAACAAATCATTGTCCCTGTTTCAAAAGTAGCATGCATACAACAATAAGTAACTAGTAAAAAAGACAATGAAGCATAAAAATGAGAGATAATCTTGAATCAGACTCTCCTAACCATCAAATAGAAACAATGCTATAATTAACAAAAACTACTTTGTCCTCTGAGGACAACAAGAAGCAAGAAACTAGCCAGCACATCTATAGAACTGTGGTCTTACAAAACTATGGGCCAACACTTATAGCATCCCCTACCTTGTGCAAGCCTGATTTGCTTTAGACTCTTTTCTTGATCAGACTCTTCTTCTCTTTTTTTTTGGACAGCAGCCCAATGTACAATATGTACAAAATGAAGTATATTCACTTACCACAAAATCGGAGTTTCCATCAAATGAAATTTAGTTTCCAAGGATAATGGTCTCGGTAAGACAATCCAAATCTAAAAACAAAACAAAGAGAGATTAAATAAGGCATTCACTTAATAGATAGTTATGCGATTGAATTACAAAATATAAAGAAATATAGATAACTTACCTGTCTCAAACTTATCCGCATTCTCGATGCACTCTTCAACATTAATTGGCACATGAACAGCTCTCAACCAATCTTGAGTACAAATCAAACCTTCCACCACTCTAGGAGTCAAAGAACTTCGAAAGCTATCAAGTACACGTCCCGATGTACTAAAAGCCGATTCTGAAGCAACAGTAGTCACGGGAATAGACAAAACATCTCGAGCCATCAAAGATAAGATCTCATATTTTGACCCAGTATTCTTCCACCACATCAAAATGTCTAGATTAATGATATCTTCACTTTCAATTTCAAGATACCGATCAAGCTCATATCTTTTTTCAACCAACACTTTTTTCTTTGCATGGAGAAAGCTTTTGCGCCAAGCATGGATTTCACACTCATTGTCATCAATATCGGCATTGGAAGCACTACTACTATTACTCACACTTGAACCACCAAATTCTTCTCTACTAGAAGAGCCAACAAAAGATCGCTCATAAGACTTATACAAATTCTCCAATGCGACCTTCACCTTATCATGCATCTCATCAATTTTGGCTTCATCATCATAAATTTGTTCAAAACAGAATTTTATATAATTCAACTTTTTCGTAGGATCTAATGCAACTGCAATCAATGCCATCATATTAACTCTATCCAAACTCCCATAATACTTGTCAAACTTCTCTTTCATTTTTAAACCCATAGCTTGAAGCTTTGGGTCTAAAGAATTCGCCGCATCGTTTAAATACTTATACAACATAGCTATCCCCTCAAAATAATCATTTAAAGTAACATATGCACTACCTGACATCCTTTTGGTTGCATCATAAAACCGTCTTAGAAATTTAGAAAGAATGGTGGCATTTTCTCAATCTTCATCTTAAGGAGGATCATTGTCAATTTCCCTTAAGAAAAATAAATCATCTTCTTCCATTCTATTGAAAGCTTTCTTGAACTTTATGGCGGTGTCCAACATCATGTAAGTGGAGTTCCATCTAGTGGTAACACCAAGACAGACCAAACCCTTGTATGCAAGCTTTGAATGTCTTGGCTCTCGTCGGAGAACTCCTCACATACCTAACTACATTTCAGATGCGTGCAATAGAATCACACACCTCATTCAATCGATCTCTTATTATCAAGTTAAGTATATGAGTAGTGCATCTCATATGTAAAGCATTGCCATTCAAAAGCAAAAATCCTTCTTCTAAAAATTTTTCTTTCAAATAACCAACGGCCACATCATTTGAACTGGCATTATCCACTGTTATTGTAGATACTTTTCTTTCTATTCCCCAGTCATAAATGCATTTCTCCACCATTTTTCCAATCTCCCTACCTTTGTGACTATGCATTGCCATAAAATTGATTATTCTTTTTATGCAACTGCCAATTTTCATCAATATAATGTGCAGTATGACACGAATAGTTCAAGTTTTGAATGGAACTCCACATATCCGTCGTAAGTGCAATCCTAGATTTAAGCTTACCAAAGCTTAATTTCAAACAAGACCTTTCGCTTAGATATAACTTCATACAATCTCTTGCCACCGTAAATCGTGAAAGATGTTAGAAAAGAGGCTGCAATTCAGTAACAAAATCATGAAAACCAACATGCTCGACCATGGAAAACGGTTGTTCATCAATAACAATCATTCGAGCAAGCATATGCCTACAACGTTCTTGATCAAACTTCCATGTCGTTAAAACACTACCACCATTAGTAGTATTTCCCCCTACCTCACCAACCACAGCTTTGTCACGTTTACATGATGCAAACAACATTTGTTTTTTATTTGCATGAGGATACTTTTTGCACTTTTTCAAGTGCTTCCACATAGTAGAGGTTTCATAATCAACATTGTACAGATAATCACAGCCGCAATGAATGCACTTTACCCTCACTGCTTTTTGTGTTTTCTCATCTATAATTCTTGAGTAATTATCCCAAACCCCTGATTGATTAACTCACTTTTTATCCGAAGAAGGATGAGAGTTTGGTGTTGTCACCTTGTTTGTTGTGGCAATGGTCGTAGATTCCACTTCATCAACTCCATGGAATGGCAATTCCATGAAGGGACTCATTTCACTTTGTCCATCCACTTCCATGGGTATGTTGTTGTTTTGATCCATTAATAGAAAATTGAAAACAAATTAAAATTGAAATTCGAACTCCCTAAGCAGGATTTAAGACATATCACACAACCAAAGCCAACTCAGCCAAACCAACCTCCTCCTCCCCCAAACAGGCAAACACCCTCCTCTTAAAAAAATAAAAGTACATATAATGCGAAGTCGACATGACTCCACAGCAATCAAGAAAGAGTTCATACCTGCACACACCGTGTTTTCTTGATTATCAATTGCACAGCTCTAAACACAGCCCCTCAATTTGAGAAGTGGTTGCATTTGGCAACGTATACATGTCGAATTGCCATTGATTAAGTACGTCAAGTTCAACTAGCTTCCCAACTGTGTGGGCTGCAGTTAAAAGCAATTGCAACACACGTCACGGGGTTATGCATTTCTTGAAAGAGATAGTATTAGTTAGAGAGGAACAATTGGTTGAGCAAAAAAATTACAAAAATTGGAATCACGTGACAAAAATATTGACAATTAGTATTACCGAAATCTCTTGTTACACAAGGGGCTATTTCAGTCAGATTATGTATTGACAAACAATAACATAACAAGGGAGCAAGTAGAGAATTTCGCGAATGACCAAGACAGCTTCTTTGCAAGTTGGGCTCAATCATTCTTGAAGCTCAGTGCAGTTGAAGTAAAAGCAGGCAATGTGGGGGAAGTGAGACGATCTTGCTCAGCTATTAACGGATGAAAATGAAAGGTTTTCAAGATTTTTTTTTCTTTCACAATGTCAATCTGACGATTTCAAAAATTCTTGACAATTATGAGACAGATGCAATAAAGTTCTTGACAATTGGATGACAATTAAGATGTCATCCAAAAAACCAACCATGCCAAACTCATAAACAATATCACTCCAAGTTTTTCTTATAAGAAGGTCTGCTGCGCCAACTTTTGATCAAATAGAAAAATCCTAAGCCCTGATTGCGTTGTTCACAGCTTGTGAATATCCTTCAGTTCCAAATTCATTTGCCTGAGAAAGAAACAACAAAGGCCAACAAATCCTTTCATCGAAAACAGAAAGGGCTAAACAACCGTTCCTCTAAACTGGGGGCAACTACATGAAAAGTGTTAGCTTCACTTGCAGAGGGATTGACCTATTTTTCAAAAATACATTGTTTGACTGATCACACATCAACCGTGGTCCTTTCAAATAATAACAAAAAATGTTAAAACCTTTTAAGCAAAAAGTAATCTCCATCGGTAGATAGGGTTCAATTGGATCTAACCTACAGCAATGAGTTCTTTTTATTATCGTTTATGATCAATAACCATAGCTCCAACCAACTGCTAATAGTTGGTGAGAAGTGCAACTAAAGTTGGATCAGAAATCAAATTTAACGATATGATTTTCTGTAAATTCATAGCTTTTCTACATCTTAGATGGTCCAGGAAAGGCCTTTATAGGAAATCATAAGTTCTACCTAAATTTAGCTTTCCGACTTCATGTAAAAGAGTTGATTCATGGATAGAAAACTAAAGCCTAGAAAGGAATTTTAACTAATGCAGATTCAAATCAACTAAAAACGCAACCATAAAAATGCCACATGCACAATACAAACTGGAAAGAGAACATTATCTACTTGTCCGGTGCTCTCGAGTCTCCCCTTGTATACATGCCCAAATCTTCCTTCGCCTAAGAAACACTCCGGCCTAAAGTTCTTCGTGGTAGCAGCAAGTTCGTGAAAAGTTCTTTCAAGCCCACATTGCTTCTCGACCTCAGTCTTTCTGCCCCTGTAAAATTCACCGGCAAATGGATGCCGATAATTTTAAAAAAGGCTCTGACACTTAAAAAAGAGATCTACGATGATGTGCACAGAGACGACAACGACGCAATACGGACTACAGAGACGAAGGGTGCGATGCAGCGATACGGTTTGCGATTGAGGTCCGCCCTTCCTCTCTCTCTCTCTCTCTCTCTCTCTCTGTTTTTTTCTAACTCTCGTCTCTGTTCTTCCACGGCAACTTCCACTGATTTTTTTTCATCATCGATCTCCGCTACCCCTTTCGAACGAATGACGACCTTCTTCCTTCCTCTTTTAGCTTTACTTCCTTCTCCACTTTTTCTAACTCCATGCACCCAGAAGAGCCCCAGAACCCTTCTTGGTGCTTCATCGCTTTGCTCTCTGCCCCATGCGTGTTGCTATTGCGTGAGATCTTACCGTTGCAGCCTTGCTTCCCTGAGATCGCGCTGACTCGCTGAGGTGGATTTCCTTTTGTTGAGTCTGCTTTGCTCGTTGACTTGAGAGGCACAAGGAAGAAAGGGCTGGACTGGAGCATGGGCGAGAGAGAAATGGGCTGAGGAGATAAGGTAGGCTGGAATGGCAATGGGCTAAGGGGAACCAGTTCTCAAACCAGTCCAAAACCGGTTTCCGGATGGGTAATCCCTCAGAACCGGTTCCCGGACCGGTTCGAAAAATTTGGAACCGGTTCCCGGATCGGTTTCAACATGAATCGGTTCCCAACCCTGTTTTTCGGGTGGGCCGATCCGGGAACTGGGTTAGCCCGGACCGGTTGCACACCCCTAAAGGTGACGACATACCGGGAAATGATGGTCAGAAGACCCTAGTTTAGTCGTAGAGCCAATTATAGTTTTGGTTACTGTGCCAATAAGATGTCGTTGATTAGATTGATGAATTAGATCAATTCTGGCTTGGATTAGTGTGCCATGGATTTTGCATTTGAATGGTTGGGTTGATGGGATGACTTAAGCCGATTGTGAGTTGATATATATATCGTGCCATGGACTTTGGTGACGATATGTTGCGTGCTTGGTTGATTAAGGTCGGTTGTGAATGATTTATAATGTGGTGCTATGGAATTGGCAGCTAAATGGATTAGTGGTATGGATGGTGAGCCTAATTGGTTAGTAAGATGGTGTTGGGGACTAGCAAAATTGGAAAATGACAATGAGCCGGGAAGGCTTAGATAGGGTCTCAGACCAATTGTGAACGACCTTAAGTATTTAATTATTTTGTAATCTATTTATTTATTTATTTGAATGTATGATATTATTGTGTTTGACTAGATTGACCGGTATGTTGGGCTTAGTGCTAAGTCCTGGTCACGAACTCATTGACTCATATATAGATATTTCCTGGTTGTGATCACGAGGTGATGAATTGAATGGCTCTGGGCCGAGCCTCAATCGGAGACTAGTTGACTAACAAGTTTAGGCCATGATGGTGAGTGATTTGACGATGTAGTTAGAATTCGAGGTTAAACATGGGATTAGTCAAGGAGTGGAAAAAAGGAATTTCAGGATGATTAAAGGAGATGATGGACTAGGAATTAATCGAATTCAAGGTGAGAGAGATAGTTGATTATTGGCGGGTGTGATGCGATTAGAGACCCTAAGATAGTAGTGTTCATAGTTTTGGGTTAAGGTTCCCTCACTGAGATATCCTCATATTATACCCCACCATAAAGCTAGAGGAGGAGCCAATCGGGCAAGAGTAGATCGAACAAGACTGACAAAGGAAGAACTAGTGCGAGTTGTGACCCCTTCTAGGCTTGTATTGAAAACCTATGGAGTTGATTGTATTTAATTGTATATGAACTAGTGGTTGTATATATATTGGCGTTTTTATATGGGAGGTGCCAATGATGATGGTTTGATTTGAAGGGTTGTAAGTGTGGATTATAATATCGCTTCTGCTTAGTTGTAATTTTGATGTTTGAGAACTAATGCGAGTTGTGACCCTTCATAGGCTTGTATTGAGGACCTATGGAGTTTATTGTATTTAATTGTAGATGAACGAATGGTTGTATGTAGTTTGCATATTAGGTTAAATAATTTGAGTTCTCACACTCAACACTACAATAGATGTGTGAGTGCAAGGGTACCAAGAAAGCAAAAGTACATCCAAGGGGAGGACCCCTAAATACACCATCTAAAAGATAAAAAATGCCTAAACAATGGCCAACGAGCCCAAATAGGCTAGACTACATGATAAGATCTAACAAGTGAAAGCAGTAAGTATGATAGCTATCACAAAAAATGGAGGGATCCATCTGCTACCTTTCCTGGACCCACCTATTGCGGGGAGTATCAATAACAGTCTGGGACAATCTGGCTCTATCTCTAACCATCATGATAAGCTTCGTCTTCATGGCTGGGACGGAGACGTCGCAATTACGGAATAAGACGTCATTCCGTGTCTTCTATATAATGTGGCAGATGGCTTCCAGTGAGAATCTAGCAATGCACTAATGGAAGTGATTGCCAGATATGTGTGTGATAGCCCACTCAAGTGTGTCCTGTAAAGAAACGTGCCTCCAAGAAAGCTGACAACTTTGGGCCCAAAAAGCCGCAAGCCCGGCAGTGACACGACATCCAAAAAATAGATGGTCTATAGAATCCGGTCTATTATGGCAGAAAATGCAAGATTTATCTACTATCCTACCAAAAGATAACAGGAATACCTGGGTGGACAGCCTGTTCTTTGTCATAATCCACATGTGGAACTGATATCTTGGGATGATCACCTTGTTCCATATGAATGAAGACTGTGGAACTCTCAGACCCGTCGAACGAACAATACTTCACGTGAATGCCACGGAGAAGATGCCCGAAGAATCTCCCAACCACCGAAAATAATCATGCTGGTCAGACAAAATAGGAAGCGGTCCTAGCTCATGCAAAAGAGAATGATCTTGTCCTCGAGCCTCAAAAAGATCGACTAGCCTGGCCTCCCTGGATAGACCGGAACGATATATGTCCCGGTTGGCATACATGGTATAGAGTGGACCACTATCATGCCAGTGATCGAACCATAATAAGATAGACCTTTCGTCTCCGACGCCCCATCGGAACATATGCCTGAACTCATGCCCAAGCTCAATAATCCTTTTCCAGGCCCAAGAACAAAAAGTTGGTGGCACACCATTAAGATGCCTAAAAATCAGAATTCAAAGTTTGGCACATTGCATCATTTCGAAAACCCTTTAAATGACCCATCTTCGGATCCACGCATAGATGCTTTTGCTCTTTTACATATGGACATTTAGGGCGTGTTTGGTAATGTTTATATTTCGGTAAACAATTTTTGAACAGAAATAATTAGTTTCCTACTTCTACTCCCAAGAACAATTTCTAAGTAAAGTAGGCGTTCGGTAAACAGTGTCTTTGAAATAGAAAAAAAATATAAATGCATTTAGTATAATTCACAATTTTTTTTCTTTCGTTTTTTCTTTTTGCTCACGGACAACTGACCATTATTGTCTGACCATCACCACCCACAGCACACCGTTCGGCGGCTGTGGTAGCGATCTGACAGTAGGGGGCGGTGGCTAACGGTCAGCAGTGGTTCTAGGAGGCTGGAGGTGGCATCGACAAGAGATAGGAACAAAAGAAAAATAGAAAGTGTTTCTTAAAAAGTGTTCTAATAATAAGAAACAAGTTTTTTTCTATTTCTTGAGTATATTCCAAATTTGTTACCGAGAACAAAAAAATAGATATTTTGTTCTCGAGAATAAAACTGTTAATAAATGCATTTCTATTCTTTTTGTTCCCTGAAACAAAAGAACGGAAATTATTGTTCCAGGAAATATAAACAAAATTTGCCAAACAAGCCCTTAGGATGTGTTTGGTAGCATATTTATTCCAAAGAACAATTTTTGAAAAAAAAATATTTTTTTGTGTTTCTACTCCCTATAACAATTTTTTAATAAAATAGAGCATTTGGTAAATGTTTTCTTGAAATAGAAAAAGAATTAAAATGAGTTTGGTACGATTAATAAATTTTTTGTTCTTTTTCGTTTTTTCTTCTTGTTTATGGACGATCGATCGCCGTCAGCCGACCACCCACCACAAGACCGCTGCTGCTAGCAAACCCTTGGCATCGTCGCTAGCCGACCCTGGCCGCTGCTAACCATCAGCCCTCACCAAACTGCCGCCAGCGGGGGGCGATCGACAGCCAACGGCGACAGGCGACGGGGGCAACCAGCTGCGAGCGAGGCGGGTGACGGGGGGAGGTTGGCGGACGGGCAACCAGCGGGTGGTCGACAGCTGGTGGGTGGGGAGCAGTCGGAGGCCGCAAGGGCAAGAGAGAAAAAAAAGAAAAAGAAAATGTGTTTTGTAACAAAGTGTTTAAAAACAAAAAGCAAGTTTTTTTTTTGTTTATTTCTTGATGTTGATCCAAATGTTTTCCAAGAACAAAAGAACATATTTTTTGCTCCTGTGAATAAAAGTGTAAACAAACACATTTTTGTTCTTTTCTTGTTCCTCGGAACAAAAGAACATAACCACTATTTTGTTCCGAGAAACAAAAATAGAACATAAATACTCTTATTTATGAACCTTACCAAACATGGCTTTAGGGACCATATCACACTACAAATTGTGAGGGGTCTCTTTTTTTTCCCCACAATCATGGATTATTATACACATGCAACTTGGGATTTTCTAGCGCAATCCAAAACTCAAGTCCTTTCCCGTCTTAGGATTTTTCTTCTGATAAAAAATCAGTTTCATAAGTGCATCAAAACGAGTTTGTAATGATAATACTTGTGATTCTTTTAATCATGAATGTTCATCATTCTTCACCTTGAATGGCATTCTTCATATAAGTTATTGTATCTACAAATGTGATTGTACAGCGTTGGAGATCAACCACAGCATTGTCTCGTCCAACCAAGAAAAATGGAAGAGAAGAGAAGACGCAAATTAGTGTTGAGATGTCTCTTTCCACTGTGCGGGTTTTTAGGGTCTCCATGTGCTTCGAGGCCTTTCAAACTGTGCAACCCTGGTCAAAAGAGTATTTCTCTTCATAGTCCTTCGTGCCCCAGATAAAGGGGAAACGTGGTCATTTAGACTTTTCTTTTTCGGTTGGTGGACTTATTTGAGCAATAACATACTAGGTATGTTGGATCGTCGATTGAATTTATTTATCCAACTAACACGACATATTGGAACTAGTTACTCAGATATGGAGGCAACATATTAAGGAAAGCAAATATACTAAGCATAAAAAAATTGACTCATAAAGTGATGCGATAAGCTATATTTGATAAATTTACACAAACGATCTTTAAACTTTGACTCAATATGCAACATGATCCTATAATTTTTAATATATTCAATGCGGTACATGAACTTTTGTTCAATATGCAATGTTGTCCCCAAACTTTCAATTTGTTTAACGGAGTTCATGAATTTTTTATACATGTTTAACTTGGTCCCCCAACTAAATAAAAATATTCCAAGTTATCCCTTAGACAATATTGAATATTTTCATATAATTCAAGGACTAAGTTTAACCTATATCCAAAGTCCAAGGATCCCAATTAACAAATTGAATGTTTAGGGTCCATGTTGTATAGAAGACCAAACTTCAACGGGGCATATTGAAGAAATTAGTCATTCATAGACCATATGGTACATTGAAACAAAATTTAAAGACCATTTGTATTATTATCCCATTATAATTTAACGTTTTATGACCCATTCCGGAATTATACACTTATGGTTGGTCTCATTATTTTGTATATGAACTCTGTAAGCTAATCATATGTATTTGGTACCGCTCTACCGAAGTGCTCCATAGAGTATAAATGTCTATCGCATTAACCTACT
The DNA here is from genome assembly GCA_030064385.1 of Melaleuca quinquenervia. NCBI lineage: Eukaryota > Viridiplantae > Streptophyta > Magnoliopsida > Myrtales > Myrtaceae > Melaleuca > Melaleuca quinquenervia. Next base: position 13,044,020 of record CM057720.1, read on the forward strand.
TTAACACATTATATATACCACCATGAAGTAAAAATAACTTCCTCTTTTAAGAGAGGTCATTCATTTTTTTTCTCTTCCCAGAATATCCTGGATACCAAAAACATTCTAAAAAATGATTTCAAATCTTCAAATGCTTGAATCTGCCCCCCCCTCCACACACACACACATATATATTCATTGTCAATTGCTAATTTTTTTTTATCAATAATCACTGAGTTATTCAATCATTCGTATGGTCATTTTTAATCTTTCAACGTCAATTTTGTGCATACACACAATATCTGTGTGCATTTGCTAGTAACTTTGTTGTAAACATTACTATTCATATCCATGACATTGATATCCTACTGTATTTATTACCTTGGATGCTAGCGGCCGTCCAGATACGCACGTTTCATGAAACTACTACTTTAAAGAATGTGTTATTAATCCATTCTAAATGCTCTACATTAGCTAAGTTTTGGGACAATGTCCTTCCAGAACTAGTCACGGCCGAATATGGGGGTAGAGAGAGAGAGAGAGAGAGAGAGAGAGAGAGAGATCATTTTGGACTTATGGTGTTGTGGGAAGAAGGGATTGTCACGACCTACCTGAACTTTCCCCATCAAGGGGGATGGTACCACGGGTGGGGTTTAGAGATATCACTCATAAAGAGATCCAAATCAACATCCCTAAATAACTGCTTAAAAGTATTGTCTAATTGTAGTTTGATACGATTCACTTCTTACAAGCACGAACTCTCCTAAATCCATACATCGCATAACATTTACGCATTTGTGTTTTTTAAAGTTACTTAACAACCTAAATATTTCTAAGAGTCACCACTAGCTTATTGGAGTCAGCTAGCAACTAACCGAGATGTGGCAGTGTCATCTCGATCCCTAGGGAACTAGATTTTATAAGGTATGGAGATTTGTTTAAGCTAACAATTCTATTAGTGCTCTTTCGGTGCCTAACTAGTTGGTTGTTTTAATTTAAAGTGGTCATGCACTCTTGTCTTTTAAACCCCAAAATGTAATCCAAAGCCACTAAGTATTCGTGCAGTTATTTTTATGCAAATCTAGACTAAGGCAAACTTAATTTAGAAAATAAATTAACACACAATTTATAGAAAGACAATGCGCAAAAATAAACACTCAACATATTGGAACGCGATGCCATTTTAAATGTTCATATAATCAAACACGACTATCTAATGTCGAAAATGTAAAAATTTGAAATGTGTGGGGTAATTGATAATGCATTGTCTTGTTGTAAGTCTCAAAATATGATCATCAGAAACTGGCTATTGGAAAATATAGATGAGCCTAAGTCTAATGAATTGATTCAAGTAGAGTCTAGACTAGGCTATCCTAATATTTTTTTAAGATAAGTGATGCTAAGTCTAAACTGATTTTATTAGAATAAGCACAAGTGATTGACTTAGAATTCTAATAAATCTAGGCTAAACCCTTACAAAGTAAGACCAAAAAGGACATCCGTTTAAATACCACCAGCTCCGCATGCACCACATTCTCAATAAACACTATCAAGTTATAACTTAACACGTGTTAATCTCTACATTCCAGACATTCAATTAAGTGATTCAAGATATACATCGAATTGTACCAAGCATAATGATGCATCTAAGATATCTATACACAAAGTTAAGTAAATCATGCAATTAAGCTAAAGAAACATAGGGAAACCCAAAGCACCTACTTGTCCATCTATGACGACTCTTTCGATTTTTTTTAAATGATGAGGCCTATTCTAATGCTAAGATAGGTTTTTTAAATCAAGGCTGATTTCCGTAACAAAAATATAATTTTTAATTTTTGAAATATTTTAAATAGAAATAAATTATTATTATTATTATTATTAAAAAATTACATTAGTATTTTAATAACCAAGTCGACTCCAAACCAAGTTGAGTTTGGGCCTGATTATGACGCTAGCTGCCAGTGCGATTAGGCCTTAGGGATTCGTGGGTTGGGCTTATACAATGAGCCTAGCCCAAACAAAACCCCTTTCCCCTTTACTAGCCTAGCATAACTCAGTCAGCCCATACTAGCTTAAAGCCTAGCTCCAGGCGCGTGTACAACTAAGCCCATGTCGACCAAAAAAGATTAAACTTCAGCCCCAAACCATTAAAACTATATCAAGCCCACTTCTCTGAAGCTCAACTGCTAGTGATGATGGGCTTGATCCGCTTCTTCTTTGGGATCACCTACATGCAATAGGCCTAAAATGGACTCTGAGGACCCAGGTCCAACCCTGAGGGCCGCCTGGGTCCAATCTAAGGCAATGGATGAGGCAAAAATGAACTCTGCCTCTTTGCCGTCTTCCTTTCCTCTTTGGCGGGGAGTTCACTTACTAAAGCTGTGGCATGTGGCGTCATGAGCTAGCATCCCGAGCGAGCATGCCCCCTAATTGGCGGCCTCACCTTGTATCTATGCACCAGGTGATGATGATAGCTTGGGAAAAGAGCATATGCTCATGTGGCTTCAATGGCGCATTTTGCCGAATAGTCACATGCAATAGAGAACAAGAAGCTTCAGGACGAGAACCGAGCTGGATCTCTAGCCACGGTATGTAAAGACTAAAACATAAATATTGTTAAGAGTACCTCCTTATTCTTGTATATTTCTAAAGATGAAAATAGAGGAAGTCATGAAGATGGAAATAAAGGTGGACATGATGAAGGGAGTCATAAAGCTCAATAATTGAAGTATTTATGATCAATATGTTTCGAAGATGCAAACAAAAGAGGCCATACTTCGCATTCAGCATTTTGTTACAAGCTCATCACAAGCTTCTCCATAACATGTGTCAATGAAGCTAGTGGATAAGAGAGAGTAGTGAGATATTGTTGTACATTCGGTTGGTTAGTAGTTGTTGATTTAATTGTGGCAGGTAAAAGATGGTTTTTAGTTAATAACTGAAGTCACAATGACAAATGTATATAAGTGAGGTTGTAGAAGATTTGCGAGTGTTGAGCATTTAGTTGATTTAGAGAGAGTGTGACTGTATTTTCCTTTTTTCATGAGCAATACAACAATTCTCAAGTTGGAGTTTACTTCTCCATCTTCTCTTCTGTTCTTAGCTTCACACATTGTCTTGTTCTTAGCATTTGCACATGGTATCAAAGCCTATCAACTTTATCTTGTTGCATAAAGCTTCCTCGATTTTCTTCTTGATGTGGTTTTCGCACGCCTACTGGACATAAGCCATGGGGAAACAGAGAAGGTCTTCATGAACTCGGAGGAGAAGACAAAGGCCTCTCTTCTTTAGAGCTCCGCTATAGAAGGGAGGTGGATGAAGAGTCAAATCCATCTCTATTTGAAAGCCATCAAGTGTATGCATAGCAACAATGTAAACAAGACTATCAAAGTTTCATTTCCCCATTCATGTCAACATCGGTATTTTTGTTACAATCAAGCTTGTAGATGATAATTTTCTTCTTTGGCAAGCTCAATTTTATAGATTCATAAAGAGTTAGGAACTTGATGGAGTTATTAATGGAGAAGTTACACCACCACCATAGACCGCGTGTGTTGAAGTTGAAGGAAGAGAGATCGAAGCTCAGAACAATGATTATGTTTATTGGTTGAAAATAGATCAATTGATCTCTTCGTAGATAAGTGGAGATGTTTTAGAAAGTATTCTTGGATTGATCATTTGACTCGAAACTTCATTCGAGGTATGGTAAACCTTGCGTAATCATTTTAGTCAAAAGTCAATAGCTAGGGAGTTTGAGCTGAGAGGAAAACTCCAAGCATGCCATAAGCGAGATAGGTCGTTGTTCAATTATCTCAGAGAGTTGAAGCTTATCTGTCACCAGTTAAGTGCAATCAAAAAACCTGTTGATGAGATATTGAAGGTCTTTGGAGTTTTAGAGGGTTTGAGTTCTAATTATGAAAATTTCAGAACCACAATTTATTGCCTTAAACCACAACCAGATTATGATGAGGTTATATCACAACTCGAGATATTTGAGACTAGATTGCAAAACTATGCCATGAATCAGTTTAATCATATTCTAGCCTTTTATGGGAAGAGAACAATTGGAGATGGCCAAAAGGTTAATCATGATAATGATCACAATACATTAGAGTATGTGGTTGTTAACCAAAGAGGAGCTAGTCGAATGTATGAAGATAAAAGATGAAGAGGCTTTAGTAATATTGGTAGAGGACGTGGTTATGGCAAAGGAAGTAATCTGGGTTACCAAGGTATTAGGGATGTTGACCTCATAGTATGAGCCGAGAGACACAGATAGCTCAACAATAGAGTTTTTCTAGCTCAAGTCATGGGTTTAGACCATATGTGAATCCTTCATAGAGATATCAAGAAGTGAAGACATATCCATCACATAAGGAAAATAATTTTCGAAGAGAAAGTGTGCCACAACACATATCATTGCAAATCTTGGTATTATTCATAATCTTACAACATATAATGGTCGTGATAGTGTTATAATAGGTGAAGCTCATATCTAGCTATAACGCATACCGGTAATGTATATTTAGATACTGAGCTTGATCTATTTCCTCTCAACAATGTCTTAGTGGTTCCTGACATAAAAAATAATCTTTTGTCAATTTCTAAGCTAACACGTGACATTTTTGACAAATATGGTGTGTATGTTAAGGACAATCAAACCAACTCAACTCCGATGCTTGGAAGGAAGGATAAGGGACTATATAAAGTTGATTAGCAAGCAACCGCAACTTTCTTCACTCAAAGGCATAGTAAGTGTAGATGAAGATATGCGGCATCAAAGGCTTGCTCACACAAATACACATACACTAAAACTACTAAATAGTCATAATCTCATTCAATGGAACAAACAAGCATAATCGATATGTACAAGTTGTCAAATAGCCAAGAGCTCAAAACTAGCATTTCCCTTATCTGAGACTAAGATATATTTTTCTTTGGAGAGGATACATTGTGATATATGGTGTCCTTCTCTTATAAAATCTCTCTAGGGATTCATATACTATGTTGTCTTTGTGATGACTTTTCTCGTTACAGTTGAACTTATCCAATGAAGTTCAAGTCAAATTTCCATGATATATTTCTTCTATTTCAAACTTTTATGGAGAACCAGTTTGATCATAAGATCAAAATATTCCAGAATGATGGAGATGGAGAGTTTACTAGCTTGAAATTTCAAACACATTTAATGAAGAGTGGCATCAAACATTACATGTCATATCCTCATACTCCTTAGCAGAATGGAGTCTTAGAAAGGAAGCATCAACATGTTGTAGAGCTTGTGTTAGCTATGTTATATCATACAAGGCTACCATTTGTTTACTGGGTTGATTCCTTTTTAACTGTAAATTACATAATCAACATTTTTCCTACACCTACTATACACTCAGATAGTCCTCATCAAAAGATGATTGGCCAAGTGTCAAGATATGATTTTCTTCGAGTATTTTGGGTGTGCTTGTTATCCGTAACTCGGACCTTATATGCAAAATAAATTTGATCATCATTCTCTATCTTGTGTGCTTATTGGTTATAGTGACAGGCATAAAGAGAATAGATGTCTTGTCCCCACAAGTGAGAAGATTTATATAAGTCAAAATGTAACTTTTGATGAAAGTTTCTTCGTGTATACTCATATGTTGGGTTATTGAAGTAATGGGTTGTTGAAGTAGGATTCCTCGAGTTACATAAACAACCTCAAGTAAAAGCAAATGCCTATGATCATGTTAGTTCCTTTTCAGACATAGATGTTACACAAGCTAGACAATTTGGTGATTCAACTAGTGCTCAAGGCACAACTACCACCAAAAGCAATCAGAATTCTGAATCTTTACTCTTCTTTCCAAGAACAATCAAAAGTTCATCATGATCTTATCTCCTATTCTTCATATACATTGATATCTTCTTAGCAAAGAGTAACTTCTACTCATCCATTGCAGACATGGCTTAAAGATGGCATACTCAAACGTAATCTTAAGTATGCATGTCTAGTTGAGTATAATGTTCCTCCAGAACCTACGTCTTTTAAGTCTACTCATGCACATCCAGGTTGAAATAAGGCTATGCAGGAGGAAATGGTTGCACTTCATCAAAACAAGACGTGGACTCTAGTACCACATACTACTCAAATGAAAATAATAGGATGCAAGTGGGTTTTCAAAACTAAACTTATAGCAGATGGTAGCCTAGATAAGCTGAAAGCACATCTAGTTGCTAAAGGATATCATCAAGAAGAAGGGGTTGGTTACCTTGAAACCTTCAGTCTTGTGGTGAAGAAAGCAACCATTTGTATTGTATTATTAGTGACTGTGGTAAATCATTGGCCAATCCATTAGCTGGATGTCAAGAATACATTCTTACATGGGACATTAAATGAGCTTGTTTATCTGAAACAACCTCCAGGTTTCATAGAATAACCTACTCATGTATCTCTACTTCATAAGTCTCTTTATGGCTAACGTCAAGCTCCACATACTTGATTTGAGAAATTTAGCAACTTTCTCTTGGAGCTAGGCTTTTTATGTAGCTCTACTGACCCATCACTTTTCATTTTGCATGTTGGTCATGACACCATTATTCTCTTATTATACGTTGATGACATTGTTCTTATCGATTGCTCTCCCACTTTGATTACTAACCTAATCCAGTCACTCAGCTCCAACTTTCATATGAAGGATCTTGGTACCCTCTACTACTTCTTGGGAGTTGAGGCACGTTACACTAATGAAGATTTGTTATATGCACTTGATCTTTTTTTATTGAGCTAGTATGAAAAACTAGGGACATGTACACCAGAAGTCCTAAAACTTGTAGCGAAAGTGTAAGTGAGTCCTAAAACTTGCAAAAAGTGCAAACAAGTCTTAAAGCTTGCAAAGTTCGTTTAAATCAGTCTTTCCATTAACTCAATTAATTAAGTCAACGGAAAATGTTGACGCGGTGCCTACATAACATTTTTTAATATTATCCTTTAGGAAACGGAGACGCCACATCAGCAAAAAAAAAATCTAAATTTAAAGAAATAAAATTTAATTTAATGTACATTTTTAAAAATTAAAAAATTTAACTTAAAAATAAAAATTAATTAATTTTAAATTTTAAAATGTAATTTAGTTTATTGTTTATATTTTAAATTGAAAAATTAGTTTAATATTTTAAATTGTAAATTAAAAATTAAAAATTAACTTAATTTATAGTTTGTATTGTAAATTAAAAAATTAACTTAAATTTTTAATTTTGAAATTTAAAAAATTTAATTTAACTTAATTGATAGTTTATATTTTGAGCAATTTGTTTTTTAAATTTTTTTAGTAAATTTTAGTTAAAATTAAAAAAATTCATTTAAATTAATATTTAAAACATAACTTATGATTAATTATTTTAACGAATGGGGCAGAAACGACGTTATAATCTCTTTCATTGAGGGCACGCAACTCTCCAAAAATGGCGTCGTTTTGGATACTTGGAGTTTGCAATGGATGTTGATTGACATGTGAGAGAGAGAAAAAAATAAAATAAGCCACGTCAACATTTTCCGTGAGTTTAATGGGACGGCATTGATGGAATAATTGATTTGAACGAACTTGACAAGTTTTAGGACTTGTTTGCACTTTTTGCAAGTTTTAGGACTCGCTTGCACTTTTGCTACAAGTTTTAAGACTTCTGGTGCACATGTCCCGAAAAACTATAAGCCTATTTCTACTCCCCTGACTCTAAAGCCAACTTATTGCTCCAGCAATGATCTTCCTTGGCATAATCCTCTTGGGTACAAAAGCTTAGTAGGTGGACTCCAATATTTTACCATTACAAGACCTGACATTGCATTTGCTACCAATCTATTATGTCCAAAAATGCAAACTCCTACAGTGGGTGACTATCATAACCTGAAGAGAGTTCTTTGTTATGTCAAGGCAACATTCATTTTGGCTTATTTCTTCATTCCTCAGTACTATGCACTTGTATGGGTACTCCGATGATGATTGGGTCGGCTACATTACTACTTGACGCTCTATAACATGTTTTTGCACATTTCTTGGCTCCAACATTATTTCTTGATTAGCCAAACGTCAATCCATAGTGTCACGGTCATCTACTGAAGCAAAGCATCATACCTTAGCCTTTAATACTATTGAGCTCACATGAATTGCATTTGTTTTTCGTGATATTAGCATTTCCCTCTCTTCACCTACGGTTTTATTTTATGACAATCAATCACTCATTGCTCTCACCTCTGATCCTATTTTACATGCTCGAACCAAACATGTTGAAATTGATTTCCATTTTGTTTGTGAAAAGGTATCGATGGGAGTTCTTCATGTGCAATGTATTCCTAGTTCTCATCAACTAGCTAACATTTTTACCAAGTCTTTGTCTTGGTATAGCCATTGTTCTCTATGAACCAAACTGGGTTTAGGTTTCCAACCAACACCTAGTTTGAGGGGGGATGTTAAGAATATCTCCTCATTCTTGTATCTTTCTGAAGATGAAAACAGAGGAATTCATGAAGATGGAAATAAAAATGGACATGATCAAGAGAGTCATAAAGCTCAATAATTGAAGTATTTATGATCAATAGGTGTTGAAGATGCAAACAGAAGAAGCTATACTTAGCATTCAACATTTTGTCACATGCTCATTACAAGCTTCTCCATACACGTGTCAATGAAGCAAGTGGAGAAGAGAGAGTATTGAGATATTATAGTACATTCGGTTGGTTAGTAGTTGTTCATTCAGTTGTGGCAGGTAAAAGATAGTTTTTGGTTAATAATCGAAGTCACAATGACAAAATGTATATAAGTGAGGCTATAGAAGAGTTGCAAGTGTTGAGCATTTAGTTGATTTAGAGAGAGTAACTGTATTTTCCTTCTTTCATGAGCAATATAACAATTCTCAAGTTGGAGTTTACTTCTCCATCTTCTCTTTTGTTCTTAGCATTTTCACAAATATAACATTCCGAAAGTTGTGAAACAAACCTGAAGCTCACTTTGACCGGCGAGTCACCGCCTCGAACCAAGGAGTGAAACATGGCACTCTAAGAGCAGGGGATCAGAAAGACCACAGTGACCAAATTCGAGAAGGTCATGAATGAGGCACTAGAGTTATAGGTGCTGCTTAGAGAACTCCTGTGAATAACTGAGTCTCCCTTCTCCACCTCATGCTTCTTCCTTGTTTTCTTCTTCTTCTTTTTTGTTGTTTTTTCCTCCTGTCTTTTGCCCCAATTCCCCATTTGCTCTCCGTCTCTTCCTTCTTTTTCTTTGCTGCCTGCCTCTCTGTTTTTTCTAGAGAGTAGGCCTAGTTTGAGGGAGTAGGCCCAGTTCGAGGCCATTTTCTTTTCTTATTTCTTTTTCTTTTTCTTCTTCTTTTGAATATTTCTCCTTTTTTAGAAGATTAAAATGCTAAGCCAAAAGTGAATTACCAAATTGACAAAAATTAAGTGTTAGTAAAGACCAAGCTCAATCCATTTATGAGTAGATTAAGTGAAATGCTTGGTATGAACCAAGCATGTTTTCATATGTTGCACACATTGCCCCTAGTTCTTGGGGATGGCAAAGCTTATATTATGGCTAGCGAGCTATTCGTAATTCTTCTCGGTGGGTAGTGGGTAATGGCAAAAAGATAACCATCTATGAAGACAAATGGCTTCAAAGGGGGGGGGGGGTTGCTTGGTGGACTAGCAAACAAAGAAGACCTTACTTTTGTAAACACCTAGAATAGAGAAGACAAATTGATCTAGGAAGGCACTAAGACAGGGAAATATATGGTGAAGAACATATACAACCAAATCAGAACAAACCAATAGCTCAAGCTAGGTAATCAAGCCTCCACTTCCTACCAAACCTGAAATGAATTATGGCTACATATATGGTCCACAAATGTCCCCCCCCCCCCAAAGTTCATTTTTCCTATGGCAAATTTGCAACAATGCAATCGCTACAATGGAAACCCTATGCCGAAGAGGAATAAAGCCAGAAAGTACCTATCCAATATCTCGACGGGCTTTGGAATTTATTGAGCATGTCCTTCTCAGATGTCCCTGGACATAGTAGATCTGGCAAGAACCAACAATCAACCTAGATGTGAATTTGTGCAACGTGAACAAAATTGACGAGTGGTTGGTAAACATCTCCTATACCTCTTTTGATTTTTATTTACTAGCTTTACTCCTCTGGAATATCTGGAAAGCTAGGAATCAGTTTGTCTTTAGAGCCACAGAAACAGACCCCAACTAGATAATCGCATAGCCAAAGCAGAAGAAGCAAGTTACATGAGATGGTTGCAAAGGACAAATAAAAGAAGAAAGCTTGAAAATATGCACCTTCGAGATGATCTCCCCCTTTGCCTGGAACCCTCAAGATCAATGCTAATGCCTCCTTCGACCTAGAAACAGGGGAAGCTACTATGGCGTGTGTCTTTCGTGATAGTAGGGGACTCATCCTTGACGACACACACAATCACTAAGGGCTTTGTCCCTAATCCAAGCAGAAGCCAGAGGGTTGCTAGAAACCCTAAAGTTTTTCTTCGGCCTTCACAAGCAAAGTGTGATAGTGGAGATCGACTGTGGAGATCTAGCTGATATGATTTGCAAGGATGCACATCACTTCTGCTGGGAGGTGGTTGTGGTTATCACTGAAGGCCAACTTCTCACATGGGCCTTCTCCCATTCACAAATCGTCCCCATTTTGAGAGAGGAGAACAAAATTGCAGACTGGGCTGCTATGGCCCAATGAAGACAAGCTCTCCCAAGCTCTTGGTATTTATACCCTCCTACTAGTCTATTCGAGTTAATCGTTGCAAAATTTTTGTTATGTTTACCCAGACTCTTGGTTATGGAATTTTATCATAAAATGTCTTTTTCGATCGAAATAAAAAACTCTTCTCCAAAAGCATGACGTGCAAGAGAAGTTAACTTCCCCAATGAAGTCAAGAGATTCAATGCACAACCACCTGTAGAAATAAACTAAAGAGATTCATAGAAAGCCTGGTTTGCCTAATAGGATCTCTGTAAGTCAATATAATGAACAGACACATAAAGATCATTTGAGATACATATAAAAGCTTCCGAGTTCAATACTAAATATAATCCCATCACATAGAAGATCCATTTATTGAATAGCAACAATGCCGACTTAGGGTAAATCGCTCCTATGCTCCAACTAGCACGTACCTAGCCATATCAAAGATGCTTGTCCCATGAAACACTCGTCCAATCTAACTACAATGCTCCCGTCCAAAGTCGAGACTACTGCTACTAAGGGCATCCCTACGTCCGCTAAGCAGCAACGTTTCTTGATTACAATATAATGACAATGACTCATCATACATATCTCAAAACATAGCTACATGTAAGTTTGAGCGTGGTCCATTGACTGTGCTTAGAGAAGGGCACTAGACGTGGAGAATCAGCCCTATCCCAAAGGGGGCAGTACTTCGTCGTGGAAAATGCCCCAGGGCGTTTGGCAAGGACTAGGACCAAGTAGCCATTAGCCTCACCTCGCTCCATTACTTGGTCCCGTTTGTATAGTTTAATAAATGGTTATGTTAATTACAAGTAATATAGTAAATTTTAACTATTAGATATCATCTACGTGCTTAATTTAAAATTGTATATATGGTTTTAGGAGAATAAGCACATTGATGAAATTTTGATTATTTAATAATTAATTTGTTTAGTTATTACAAAGATGTTATATTTAGGTAAAAAGAGTGCAAATAGGGGCCTAATTACCCCCTTCCACACACATACAAAAAACACTAATTTTAGATGAGGTGATAATTTTGATGCTGACTTTTTTTTTTATCTCGTAGAAAAACATAAACTTTAGGTCAAGTGATGACTCTGACTCTAACTTTTTTTTTTTGTCTTGTTAAAAATTACAAACTTTTTCTTAAATCTCAAATGTGGCCACTTTTGATTTAGAATCATTAATTGTTTAACTTGATTATCCTACCTTTAGGGCTTGCTGGTCGAATTTAAAGCACCATCTTTATCCTCTTCTTCGAATTATAGTTTAAAAAATGATAGTGAAGCTATTCGTCATTTGAATTATAGATTAAATTTTCGTTGCTTTGTCATAATCAGAAGCTATAAATCACTATCTACTAAGAGATGCCATTCACAATATATGTTAAACCTATGACTCTGACTTTTTTTTTTGGTCTAAAACAATGATGACTTCAGATTGGAACGGTCAGATTTGGGATAAGGGTGAAAGTTTGTAATTTTTATATGATAAAAAAAAATTAGGGCCAAGATTGTGATAGTCTGTTTTTTCCCCCCCAACTAGCCCGAAAATAGTGTTGCCCTGGCGGAATTCCAAATATAATAGGATAGAAAGCGGCGCATGAGGTGGCTCTCCTTCCCACGATGCTCAAAGCGCAAGTCCTGACTCCCCTCGTTCCCCGCCAACTGAGCCTTTTGAAATCCCAGTCAGTCCCCGATCATTCACCGAAGCAGATTCACTGCGAAACACTCTTGTCCATCTTGAGAAGATGTACTTCCACGAGGACGGTTCAGCAGATCCACTCGCAGATGCTCGCAAGCTCCATCGACAAGCCCAATTTCCTCCTCGCGAAGCTCGTCGACCTCAAGGACATGGCGTACGCTTCTCTCGTTTTCTCCCGAATCCCTCGACCCAATGACTTCGCCTTCAACGTCATGATCCGGGGCTTGACCACCACACGGCACGACTACTCCTCGACGCTGCACTTCTATTACAGAATGAAATCTGTAGGACTGAAACCCAATAATTTCACGTACCCATTTCTATTCATGGCATGCGCGAATCTTTTCGAGTTGGACCAGGGTCGGGCTGCTCAATCTTCGGTATTTAAGACTGGGTTGGATTCGGACAGTCATACTAGTCACTCGTTGATTATGATGTATGCCAAGTGCAGTGAGCTGGACAGTGCACGCAAGGTGTTTGACGAAATTACTGACAGAGATTTGGTCTCGTGGAATTCAATGATCTCTGGGTATGCAAAAATGGGTTTTGCAGCGGATGCGGTCGAGATGTTCATGAAAATGAGGGAGGAAGGCTTCATGCTTGATGAAATGACTGTTGTAAGCACTCTCACGGCGTGTGGAGACTTGGGGGATCTGAGATTGGGCAAGTGGATAGAGGGATATGTTCTGGATAGTGGGATGAAGTTGAATGCGTACGTGGGATCTGCCTTGATTGATATGTATGGGAAATGTGGGGATTTGACATCAGCAAGGAGGACTTTTGATAAAATGGTAAAGAGGGATGTAGTGACTTGGAATGCTATGATCACAGGGTATTGGTCTTTTTCTCTTGCTTGCTTGCTTTAGTAAATTACCAATTATTACCTCATTTCATCTTTCACATCATTGTTCTCTGCCAGTCTAATTGCTATAGGTGAGGTATTAGCTTTTCTATGAGCACTAATTCTGAAGTATAAATCTTACCAGGATTGATCCTGATCCAATCTTCAAATTTTCATATATACTATTCAGAATACTAATAGTAATGTTTTTCTTCAACTGAGTGATAGTTGAGGTCTGGCCCAGCCTCTTCTTCTGGTGGCTACAGGATTCTTTCTTTTCCATTAGTGGATAGTTTTGAAAAGTTTTATTTTTACTCCTTTTGGGAAACTTTAAGGGATGTGGTTTTCCTGCTTTTCTGAGAGGTTTTCAGGTCCTCGCCTCCTTCTCTGCTTGTTCTGGCCTCTCAAGGGTATTGGCAGTGTACACTGTTAGCTTGATTCTTGCTTCTCTTTTGCTGGTGCATATACTATCCTTTCAGTAATGAGGATGGTGCCACTCATTTTTTTTTTTTTTTTGGGTTGTCTGCGGGATAACTTATCCTTTTGATTCAGTTAATCAGTTAGTAATGTCTAAGGTACATATTATGGTAATCAGCACGATTAAGTGTGGTGATGAGCTCTCTAACATATTTTAACTTATTGAATTGTGACAGTTACGCCCAAAATGGGATGGCTGATGAAGCGATCACACTATTTAGCATGATGAGAGAGGCTGGCATTGATCCTGACAAAATTACATTGCTTGGTGTGTTGTCTTCTTGCTCCTCAATAGGGGCCCTAGACTTGGGAAAGTGGGTGGACACTTATGTGTCTCGTAGTGGCTTAAGGCATGATGTTTACATTGGTACAGCTTTAATTGATATGTATGCTAAGTGTGGAAGTTTAGACAATGCTCTTGAAGTTTTTGAAGACATGCCTCAGAAAAATGAGGTGTCTTGGAATGCTATGATTTCTGCCCTAGCTTTTCATGGTCGAGCAAAGGAGTCATTAGGACTATTTGATCGCATGTTGAAAGAGGGTGAGCATGTCTGTCCAAATGACATCACATTCGTTGGAGTACTTTCTGCATGTGTGCATGGTGGTCTGGTTACTGAGGGACGTAGAATATTTGCTCTGATGTGCACATCATTTGGATTGGTGCCAAAAATTGAGCATTATTCTTGTATGGTTGACCTATTTTCTCGTGCTGGATTTTTATATGAGGCGTGGAGCTTCATTGAAAAGATGCCTGGAAAGCCAGATGAAGTTGTTCTGGGGTCATTACTTGGTGCCTGTCAGAAGCGGCGAAATGCAGATATTGGTGAGCGGGTGATGCAGCTGCTTCTGGAAATAGAACCTTCGAATTCTGGGAACTATATTATATCATCAAAGCTCTATGCTGATTTGAAGAAGTGGGATGAATCAGTGAGGATGAGAATATTGATGAGACAAAGGGGTGTATCTAAAACACCTGGTTGCAGCTGGTTGGAGATTCAGACTCAGCTTCATGAATTTCATGCTGGTGATGGTTTGCATCATAGCACAGTGGAGATTTATCAAGTGTTGGTGGATGAGATGAAGAGGGAAGGGTACATCCCGAAAGCTGACAATTCCGAAGAAACGGACGGTCAGTGAATTGGGTAAGTCTTTGGTAACTAAATATAATTTATTATTTTTTCTGCATTCTTAGACTGGTGATTTGTTGCATATTTTTTGTTATTTGTCTTGATATCTACGTACACTATTTACTTGTGCAATTTCTGTGTTGGATATTATATTTTCTTTCATAGCTCTTGCATGATGCATGCCAATGGGCTTTTTCTACTCTCCTTCTGGATAATTTGCAGAAATCAGTCTCGAGCATTCTTTCCCTTTTTTCATACTGGCATTAATCTTTAATTTTTCTGCTTAAACTTAAACATGGAAAGTCCACTGCTGGTTTTTCAGTTCTCAATCGCTCGTCTATCCCACTTAACACCAACTGTACCCAAGAACTATTTTAAGTAGTCATAAAGAGATGTTAATAAAAGAAACTTTTGGAGTAGCTTCTGCAAGAAATGTTTCTTGAGATTCAGTTTTTTAACCCTCGTCCTTGTTATTATCAATCCTTTACCCTGCATGAGAACTTAATAAATAGAGTTTTGTTTTGTGCACTTCTATGTTCTGTTAAGCTTTACCTTCAGTATCTGAGTTGTATTGAAAATGTTCTAACTCTTCCAGTCTTTATTAAGCAACTGTGTTTGCTGCTGCTTGTTTTATTAGGAATATATGCTGCTATTTTCTGTAAAATCTCCATTTGTCTTATAATTGAAAGTATGGTCTTTACTAACTCTGGAAATTGTTGTTCTTCAAATTGGTGCTGTTTTACTTCTCTCAATTCCCCCCCTTTAAATAGTTGGTCATTACTCACTTGAAGTTGTTCAAGTGTTTTAAAGTTTAAGCTTCTAATTTTCTGGTTACCAATGCTTGAATGATTGATAGAACTTGATGTTTAAATTCATTATTAGGCTCTTCTCTACTCTCCTATCAAATTTATATTGTAGATAGCTCTTCAACATATATTTTTCCTAGGTAATGTCTTAGATTAATGTTAAAGTAATTAAATATTAAATTGTGCCTTCATCTAACAGCATAAGCTTTTAGAGCAGTTGACAGTAGTCTTACAAAATCTCACATTGTATCAAAACAAGAGGTCTTGAGTTCAAATCTTTCCAGATCCCTATTTGTCTCCCCAATTATAGATTTTCATGCTTAGTACTAAGCAAGAAGACTAGATTAAGCGTGAGGGGAAGTGTTAAAGTAATTAAATATTAAACCGCACTTTCATCTAACAGCGTAATCTTTTAGAGTAGTTGGCAGTGATCTTACAAAATCTCATAAGGATTAGTGCAGATTTTTTATTTTTATTTGTAAATCTTATACATGTTTGAGGGAGTAAAATAATAATAACAAAATACTTCTTGGTGGTTTTACCTCCTTTTATTGTCAAGAGAATAAAGTGGTATGTCTAACAATCAGAAAGTCAATTAGTTCAAAGTTCATCTACTCAAGACTTCTTATAAGTACAGGGAATGTTGTATTGAAAATCTGCTATCAGATGCTGTGCTGCTATTACTAAACAGTTTTATAATAGATAATGCTTCACTCAGTGATACAATAGTACTAAAAATTTCCTTAGTTGATTATGGGCACGTGCTTTATGCATGTAATATCCCCTCCTATGTATCTGCTCCTGGTGGTTACCATTTTACCTAAGTAATGTCATCTTGAACTTCCATAGTGACAATTGGTGAGAAATTTCTGTGGACATGCACAAATAGAACCGAAGTTAGCTCAAGAAAATAACAGTAGCTGCAACGAGGAAAATCATTCTCAAATAGCTCTAACCAAGTGGTTAATACTGATGGCTTGTCCGAATGTATAGTTTCTGTAAATAGCACAGTGATCAGAGAATATTCGGAGCAGAAAAGATGTTTGACCAGTTAATATCATTGCAGTTGTATTTCTAACTAGCAATATTCTACTTGGATTTATTCATATTCACGTCAATAAGTTGCATTTGCACACTAGTGGTGATTATTGCATGTTAAATGATAAATAATAGCAGACATGGTCATCTGCCCTATGTTGTTTATTGAGTTTGAAAGCTTTAATAGCAACTTTGTACTGGGGCGTGATTAATGTGGTTCACAGGAGCTAATTGCAGCGCGTGGATGGATTATCTGGATGACTTGCAATACCTAGTGCTGGAGCTTAGAACAACCCCTGGATCACTGAGATATGGTGTTCGCTTAGCATCTGTTCCTGCAAGCTCTCACAGCACTTAGAACAGAGGAATTTAATGGTATCTCCGAGTTGGTTTTATCTATTTATGTATTTTTATGATGTGTTGAAAGACAATGCTTCTGTGTGGTTCACAGCATAGCTTCTGTTCGGTGGTCACTAGTCTGGGGTTTCCTTTGGAGAGAGAGAGAGCCCAAGAAATCAGAGAGGGTATTGAGTGAACCGTACATATTTGTTTTTGCATTTGAATTATGCATCTAGAGTCCAAGAATCATGGGGTCTTTCAGAATCCAGGTGTAGCTAGCCTACCCTTAACCTTAAACTTCAATTTTCAGCATGTGCCCTACATAAACTAAAATGACTTACTAATGATTGAGTTGTTTAGGAGATGGGAGTTCACGTGTTATTGAGGCCTGTTCTGGAGGCATTGGAATGTCCAGGCAACAGACTTGAAGATGGTTTGCTAAAAATGACCACTTTATTTAGTTTAAAGTTGGGGATTTGCTATTCTAAAGCTTGTGAGGAACTTCTGCTCCATTGGATTATGCATGTGGTTGCTATACCTAATGTCATTCTACCCTTACTCAGGCCATCTTGTTCCCCGACTTTAATTGCTTAAAGATTCAGGATCCAGATGCCATTCAGAAGTCAGGGCAGATCAGTTTATACTAAATGAAAAGTGATGGGTGAGTTGTTGGGTGGAATTGGAAGATCTAGAAGAGGCATTTGATGTAACATAAATTTTCTTAAATCTGTTCATTCTGGTTATGTCACCTACCTAGAGGATCAAATTCCAGATATATTGATTTAATCTCATTCCTCAGTTTGTTACTTTGCCCATACTTGCTAATACACCCACTTGTTGGAGGGTTGGAATAACACACCTTGAAGTCTTACGGAGTTTCAATTCCATCAAATGAAGATGCGGACTTCATAATCTGCACTACCTCCCTCGACCAAATTAAAAAAAAAAAAAAACAAGAAAAGATCTAGTTGCTACTCAATCTTCAGAGTCATTTGTATTCAGTATGTATATGTCATTTGAGAGCATGTAAACGATGATCATGCAGGTTACTGAGATTATAGCTTTTGCTGCTACTGCCCAGAGAAATGTCTATTTTGCCTTATAAATATTAGCTTTCAATGACAAGTACTTCATTTCATCGGGCATCTTTTATCACACATGTTTATTGTCGCTGAACCATAGGACCACTTATGAATGTACTTTCCATAGTTATATGGAAAGTTACTATATTATTGCATGAACTACAATGCCTGCTCAGAAAAAATGTTGCCAAGTGATTCTGCTGTTGCAAAGTATATTTTCTTTACACAGTTGTGGATTAATAATGTTACCATGTCAAGTGTCAGAAAGATCGGTTGTCTTCTCAACTTGTTTGATCATTTTGGAATGCTCTAGGACTTGTGCATTTATCTGCTAATGGAATGCTTGAATGATAATCTCATAATGGTCATTTATATCTCTTGATAAACTCGAGAACCTTTACTTTATCTCTCATCTTTGACTTGCTTATCTTTTTATGCTAGGGATACGGGTGAAGAAGAAGCACCTAACATCCTTTCACTTTATCCCACAGTAAAATAGAGAAGCAGAGATTCAAGAGGTAAGTTTCATTCATACATCCAATGTTCATGGAGTTTGAATATTTCAAGAGACTTTCTAACTATACAAGGGGAAATACATTGCTTAATTTGAATCTATGTAAGTTGCACCCATGGACTGCTTTGCTCTTTCCAAGGATACTCCATCTGCCACAATTTATACCATCGAGTGTCTCATTTCCTTGTTGAGCTAGCTCATCCTGATATGACTGTAGAAGAATATTTTCTGACCTTAAATAGCCTCTACTTAACTGGGATTTTGGTCCTTTCAACATGATAGAAGTCATTAGGAACTCTAAATGAGTAAGTGTTACAACCTGAGGCTGTCGATACCAACTTCAATGGATTTCATTTCCACATGTTATGTTATTAAACCAACTGCTTTTCCGTACATTCCTAGCTTAGAAAGATGATGAATGCTTAGTCGTATCTTGCAGTTGTCTTCTCACGTTTATAGACATGGAGGAGCCATTCTTATGGAGGGACGGTTGCTCAACTGCTGCTTCACCTTGGAAAAAATGACTTGCCGTTTGATGACCAGAAGCTTTATTCTGCCAGACGGAAGGGTGTTTATGCCTCTACTGTGGAATTCGAATATATAAATTTCCAGTGGCGACAACTTTCGGAATCCTGCCTGCACTGGGGAATCTGGCTGGAAAAGGATACAAATTTTCACCCACGATAATTTCGGAATCCACCCAATTTTGTCTTCAGTAGGCTTTATCTGAATAGGGAATCGTGACATCATATCAGATGTCCACCTTTTCATCGTATCAGATCTGAGATATGGTCGTTCACTTGGCGTTGCAATAGTGGCTTGCATCCCCCACTTTCCCAGAGTTTTCTTAATCCATGACTGGAAGTCGGTTGCTTTTCTATAGATTGCAACTTGTGCAAATACATTTCGTGGAAATTGAATTTCGAAACTTCATTTTCAGGAGCACTTGCTCGAGCAATGGAATTTTGATTATTTTTTTTTTTTCGGATTTAGGGGTCAAAATAAGCGTATCCCGAAACAAGTTCTGTCAAAATCTTTCGGTCTATTTGATCTATAATTATATTGTATTAATCAGGTGACGTTCAGATTTTCTTCTTTCCCTTCTAGCACGTATTTTTTATTTTTTGAATGATGGCCTCTAACATGAATAATTGTGATCCAATCTATTTTGTGTGATACACAAAATCACGATTTAAGATTGTCACCGTAATTGTAATGTAGTTTCATCAGTCTGTTACATATCCAACTTGAATTTAATTACATGAATAATTCTCTTTGCCTATTTGAGACTCTTTTTGTTTGCTTTTCTTCACATGCATGCTCTTTGGCTCTACTTAGAGATGAATTTCCTTTGATGCATTGGGCATTAATTCTTTCAGATGCGCTCGATTTTGCGTGTCGGCATACTAATTGAATTCAAGGGTCAAACTCTCTGCTCAAATCAGATTGCAGCAGATATTCTAGTCTTTTTTTGTTTTCAACTTTCCCCCTACCTCTTTATATTCCACTCAAGAAGTCGCCAACATATCTCTTTGATTGCTCCGCAATCATTTTTCCATACCGTGATTATTCCCTTTCTATGGTCGACTGCCTAACACTCCTTCAAACCTTAATTACCTTCATATTTGTAACAATCTCTGAGTCTCGAGCGGGTTCTGTTTTGGATGAGCTTGTCAGCATGACCAATGGAAATCGAACACACAAGAGTTGTATCTTGAATTTTAAAATACACTGCAATTACGGAAATGTGCATGAATCATAACGTTGACAAGATTTAGCCTTTTTTCTGTTAATATGTCATGTCCATCGAATCATGTTCTCGAATGGTGATCTGGCCAGGCCACTCATAAGTCGTGTAAAGGAAAAAGAGAGAGGACAAGAGAGATGATATCTTCAGGCTGCTGGTTTCAGAATTCAAGAAAAACCATGGGGCAAATCATATTCCAGTCTTCACCATTGTCCTCCTCTTATCACTCTCTTTTTAGAAAAGTAAAGGAAAGGAAAGAGATTCTCTTCCCATCAATTAGAATTTAAAAATCCAACCTTTTCTTCAAAAAAGAAGAACAACAACAACAACAATTGAAGCAATTCAAGCCAACCAATGGCATTTTCCATGCAAAGAGGGGGCCATTGTATTGCCCAGATCCTAAAAGTGGAAGTCTCTAGATGAAGGAAGATTTTGGACGGCAGCAGAAGTTGAAAGTGTGTCTGTGTGAGACTGTGGTCACTCAAATTCACTGGTTGGGCAGCAATTGCCTCTTTTAGAAAGAATGTCAAGCTTTAAGAATATTATATGTGCTGGGGCGCATGCGCAACATTGCCTTCTAGGCTTATTTTCTTGGCTCTATATAAGAGCGTCAGGGGTGTATGTGTTCATCATAACGCATAGAAGAGTAAGAACGATAGAGGCTGTGATTGTATGTCGAAACATCAACGTGTGAAAGAGATACGGGCGGTCAAGGTTCTGTCCGAGAGTCTTGCACGAAGAGGTAGAGAGAGTGTTGAATGCAGCCAAGAATGGCTTGCCGGTTTTCCTTCTATTAGGACACAGAAATGTAGCCAGCAAGTCGTTCTTGGCTACGTTCCTCTCTCTTCTTCTCATGCGAGGCTCCACGGATCAAGTTCTGGAGAAAATTAAGCAGGAAGGAAGTCTCTTTCTCACTCTCTCTCATGATGTTTTGTTTATACCACACCACTTGAAACAATGCTGCTTGGCTTCGTAGAATGTTTAAGGTCTCGTCCGATAAATGAAAGTGGAAATAATGGCAATGTGCTTGTATTAAGGGGTTTCCCCCCTTTTGTCACCCATGCAACACTTCCTTTCGAATTACAATCGAGATAACAACAAAAAGTTTTGGTTCACAAAACTTATTTTCTTGTTTTGATTCGAAAATTTAGGTGCTGTTTGGTTTCAAGTATTTTTTATTTTCATTCACAAAGAGTTAAATTATTTAACTTGTTTGTAGTTTGCTTAAATATATCTTAATTCAAATTTTTTCTTTTCATATGGTAGATTATGTTGTGTTTGGTTTTTGAAATAACTAATTCCATTCATAGCCATCCAAAAATTGATTCTACATGGAAAACTGCATATATGTATTATGTTGTTTTTTTTTTTTCTAATTACATTCACTGGCAATAGAGCGGTAATATTTCCAGAATTTACCACTTTTAAATAAAAACCCTTTTAACTCTGGGATTCACTTTTTTTTTAAAATAGACTTTATAATTTATAGTGGAATTTATAATCATAAAAGAATTCTTTAAACTTAAAGACTTCGAACCATGAGTTGTTTCAAATGTTATTTATACCCTGACTCTCCAATCGACTTCCTCCAAATATTTTTAGAGATGTTAATGTCACAACCTACTCTTAAAGTGCAGCACCTAGAAATTGGCTAATGGATTACTAAGTCTATAATACTTAGCTTAGGCTCTAAACCCATACAAATATGCAACTTAGGTCTAATTATTAAACATGCAAGATCAAATTAACTTGGCGAGTTGATTACAAACTCAAATAAAAGTATTATTTGATATACTTTATTCCATGAGAACTATAAATTATAGACAGGGGACATGGTTTTGCTAAATTATTCTAACAATCTTTTAGTCTTTATTATTTTATTTAAAAACAAAAACATGTTTGGTAGACATCTTGGATTCATTTTAACTCTGTTCAATAACAAACGAGGTATTCATGCATGTGTACGCACATTAAATAAATATTCAATAAAACTATAACAACAAATTGTATAAATGAACCAATAAATAGACAAATGATGTTTTTTTCGGTTCTCTTATAATCCTTGCATGGAAGCTAACTAGGTGAGTAAGAATGAAGCCTTTATTTAAAATTTTGATTTTCCAGTTTTTTATACGCAGGCTATGCCAACACATAATATATGTCATGCAAACTTAAGTCTAGATATGACTATTAAATATACAATGTAACATGCAATTATAAATTAAACTACTTCACACGGCATGTGATTTAATTAAATTAACCTAAGACATATGCTTATCTAAACGTCATGCAAAGGGTATTTTTGGTATTTTCCATTTATTAACTGAAAATTCGAAATCAATAGATACGTAAATTAAACTTGCAATCCTAACCTATATATTAAGAACATGTTTTGGGTGTCCTTTTCATTAATTCGAAATTATAAATGAATGAAAGTTTATTATCTATAGTTAGACATTAGCTAATTTAAACTAGGAATTAAGATATCTTAATCCTAATTTAAACCAAGATATTATCTTAAATATGGATAATATCTTATCTTTTAAGAAATAAAATCAAACAAATCAAGGATAGCATTCTCATCTGCAATTGGCATCAAACATTATTAGCAATCATATATTATCTACAATCAAATATTATCCACAAAATATTTCCACGAAGGTTTGAATTTGGATGACTAAAAAATCAATGGTTTGTTTTAGAAGATTGGGAAAGGTGCACAGTATTTTTTACCATGTTGTTAGGGGTCGAATCTCAGGGTAGACATAGACTGGCCGATCTGGGATAACTTGGCTACATTGGATAAACTCTTTACTGAAAATATTTTTATGCAATTTTTATTCTGAGCAAAGATCGTTAGATATTTGAATTTGAGGCAATCAATTCTCAAATCGAGAGATAATATCCTAAACTAAATCAAGATGAGATTTTACCAAATTCAATATCTCCGATAGATAATAATTTTGGAATTTGAATTGGCAAATCGGGATTAGGACAGCAACGACGAACGTCGGTTTAGCTTTGGTCCGATGAGTGGTGCCGGACACGAAAAGCAGTGAGGCAAAGTGGGCGGTCCCACGAGCTGGGAAGACCACTCAATTGGATGAAAGGAGCAGTGAGGGAAGCAAGGCTCAGCTGGCAATCGGGATTAGTAGAGAGTACAGTCATTTTGCTGTCGATGGCGTGAGTAGTAGTAAGCGTCCAGGCGACTTATATGTTGTGCGACAGCTTAGATGTCTAATTGTCCAGGCAAAATAACAGTATCTTGTACCTGAACCAGTGGCTTGGGGAGGCGAAGTGTTCGGCCGTCAAAAGGGTGGCCGAACTCCCTAGTTCTCTTTTTCTCTTGCTAGTGTGCTCACTCTTGATTTTCCCAAACATATGTTGAAATCCTAATTGCTCCCTAACCCT
Source organism: Melaleuca quinquenervia (assembly GCA_030064385.1). Lineage (NCBI taxonomy): Eukaryota > Viridiplantae > Streptophyta > Magnoliopsida > Myrtales > Myrtaceae > Melaleuca > Melaleuca quinquenervia. Next base: position 13,067,824 of record CM057720.1, read on the forward strand.
AAGGCTATAACCACATCCATATATGAAATGTGAACTGATGTAGAGGAACTTGAGTTTCTAATATCTGTAGAATTGACCATAGATTATAAAAAGGTAATTCAATTAAGTTATCAGAGGATCAAATTGTACAAATTAACTCCGATTGAAGGACTTTTGGTCAAGCCCTCCCACAATAAGCTGCCAAAATTCCTTGGCAGGCATCGCCTAAATTTATGGCTTATTCATTCAAGGCCTAATAAGTTCATGGGCTAAACTCATTTCAATTAAAACTCAAATTACCCTTGTTAGGGGTTGGAAAATTCGGCTATACTCCCCTAACGCTAGCCGAATACCTTAGGAGTGCAGGTCCGGTCCATGTGACTAATTTCAAGTTCGTACCACTGTTGGTCCAATGCAGATGCTGTCACGAATTCTTAAAACTATATAAAATGTTATTTAGAATAAAAATATATTTGTTTAAAAATTAAATAATTAATTACTAATCTTTTATGCAATGTAAACTGAAATGAGTCATCAAGATTTAAGTGTCAATAATTGCAAGAATTTATTGAATATATTTAAATGTTATGTAATTAAATGCTCCAACAATTGCATGCAAATTGTGTTGGTAATGGGCGATGTGTGTTATCCATGTCCAAATTTGGTCTATATATCTTGTTATATGATGGACAGTCTCTAAATTAATCTCCGGTCATACATTTGGGAGAATTGTTGTACTTCAATCCAAACATTGATGGAAAATTAGACTAAATGCTAGAGATGAGCATGTGGTGCCGTAGTGTAAAAGAATACAAAATTCAACAGCAACTGCACAACGGATCCCTTTACTATTTTTTTATGTTCAATTTTGGTCATCCTTCTTCTCTTTTGCGAAATATATGATCCTTGATTTAATAATTGATTGACGTCCACGTAATACAAGAGAGAACGATGAAACAAATCTCAAATAATTTCAAAATAAAACAACCTTCATATAATAAGATGAATCATCATAATGAGGTTGGGAATCGGCATCAAATGTGTGGGTCAGGTCGGGTTTGGGTCAGGTCAAATATGGGTCGGATCATATTTGACTCATTTTGACCTATATTTATATAGTGTAAATATAATGATACATACCCAACCCGACCAAACCATATGTCTAAAATGCACTAATATTTTAGGAAATCGACACCTACTTAAGCTTTTCATATGTATGAGCTACGTTTATAAGTTCAAATTAAATTAAAAAAATTAGTAAATAATGTAAATAGTTTACCCTCAAAGATTCATTCAAAACCAATATGCAAATTACAGACACATCAACTAGCAACCAAGAGTTAGGACCTCACTAGTGAAAGCCCTCCAACGTGGAACACTAGATCAATAAGGTCGTCAAATGGGTGGGTCAGGTCGAAAATGGTCCGATCCATATTGACCTATATTGTAATAGTTTGCCTCTGGCCCCTTTTTCGAAGTCCAATTGTGCGAGTTTTCTAATTTAGTCAGTAGCTCGTTAGCCCCGAGCTAAACAACAAATTTTCATTTTGGGCAATTCCAGACTTTCAAAAAATTGCGTTTTGGTCCTCCAACTTTTAGATATTTGCAATTTGGCCCCTGAAGATTTGAATTATGACAAGCACTTTTCGGTCTTTTCTCTCCCCTCCTTCTCACTTTCCTCTTCCTTTTCCCCATGCAGTGATATTCTCTCTCTCCACGCCTTCTCTTTTCTTTTTCTCTCTTTTTTCTCTCCCCCTTCCTTTCCCTTCTTTCTTGTGGACTTTCACATCCTTTTCTTCTAATCGTGACCCGTCTAACTCTCTCTCTGTTGGCATGAAACCACATGAAGGGGCCCCACAGTGCAGGACCCTATCCCATCTCTCTCTCTTTCTTCCCTCTTGGCCATGAGTTATTCTTCTTCTTTGTGGTGCTTCTTCGAGTCTTCTTCTTCTTCTTCCCATCTTTTTACATTGTTGCGCCTTCTGCTTCATTTTGGTCACCTGCTTGTGCTTCTTCTTCCACACGTCGTTGTTGCTTTGCTGCTTCGAGCTCATGTGATGCCACCATCAGCTGCCTTCGACGCTGCAAGAAGCCAACCTAACCCCACTATGCTCTTATTCGCGGCCTTTGCTAGTGCTCGCTGCTTTGCCTATTGTCTGAAGCTCAGCCAGTCGCTACCTTGCCCCACCATCACCTGACCAGTGCACCCATCGTAACGCCTCACCTCGTCCAGCCCTTGAAGACACATAAGATGTCTGACGGGGGGGTCCAGTTCCATAAGGTCCTTGTTCTGCTACACAGGTATTCACCGTCAAAGAAGTTGTGGATGGACATCTACACCCTGGTCTACGAGCAAATAGACCTCAAGACTCACAAGATCAAGCCCAAGCCGAGGCAAGACATCCCTGACATTAGCAACCTCCAGAAGTGCACCGTCATGTAGGCCTTCATGCTGGGATTCAACGTCTAGGATACAGCCGCACTGCTACGACTAGACAAGCTCTTCGTGAAGTCCTTCACTTAAAAGACCAAAACCAAATAATTAGGTCAAAATAATGGCTATGTGGATTTGTAAAATAGGTTAAAATATGGGGTGAGAGAGTGACCCATATTTTAACCTTGTTTTTCGGCTTTCATTTTTTTAATTTATTTTGACCCATTCTAAAAAAAGTGAGTTATCCATATAAAATTGGACCTTATAAAAATGAGTTCTTAATTGGTTGATGACCCATTTTATCACCCCTAATTTTCTCTTACCTTTAGGGTATGTTTTGATTTGGCCTAATGGTAAACCCTAATATATTCTCCACAAGATTCCTATTTCTTCTACCCCAGTCTTCTAATTTAGATCCAACGTAAGGGATAAACCCTAATCGTCCTTCTAGTTGTGATTGACATTCCCTTCACAACACCAATTGACATCCCTATTCGAGAAACCCATCATTCATACATTGAGTTAGAGCTCCCTTTAATCGATTTGGGCTTGATCTTTCTTTCTCAACTAGTTCCAAATTCCTCATGCCAGCTTGTGCAAAGTAAATCAAAGACCTTTATTAGCACAGTTATTGCCTTCAATTTGCCAAGTAACTTCATCTTCGAGGGTCACTAGTAACTCCATTTTTTAGGGACGTAGCTTGCTCGAGTTCTTCTTGGCCCTATTCCAGAAGATTGAGAGATGGCAAGTCAGTATGAGGAAGAGAAACATTTGACAGCTCCTTGCAAGAGTCTGGGTAAACTATGGTCTAAAGAAGATGTAGTCAATGTTAAAGGTGACATTTTTGAAGAGAAATTGCTAGAATGTCGGAAAACATTGTTTGGGAAGATTTACTCTAAATCAAATGTAAATTTTCCAGCCTTTTTAAATACAATGAAATGAGCTTGGAGGATTGAAAATGTACACTGTACATTGACAAAGCCTTGTTATTTCTCCTTTTCATTCCAATCTAAAATTGAAAAACATAGAGTCTTAGATTCTGAGCCATGGCCTTTTGCTAGTAATCTACTAGTTCTACAACAATGCGATCCAAACATCCCATGGATCTATTATGAATTTAATCATTGTGCCTTTTGGGTGCATTTCTTTGGCCTCCCCATTTGGGAGGGTTACTAATGAAGTTGTCAGGAATATTGCAATGAAACTCATAGAGGTATTAGAGGTGAAATTAGAGGCGAAAGGGAACAGTAATTATAAGATTGACAAAGCAAAAGTTAAGAAAGCAGTGTGCCTGGTAAAAGCAATGCCAATGTACGTGGAAAAATGTGCTCAAAGCAAAAACGCTTACAGTAAGAAGGATAAAAATAGGCTTGCAAAAAGTATACTCTCATGCAAATGCCAAAAAGAAAAAGAAAGAAAGGTTGAAAGAGAGCAAAGCTCTTATATCTCAAAAATGGCTATTCGACGGACTCTTGAGACAAAGTGAATTCAAAAGTAAAAAAAAGAAAAATCATCAAATCTAATCACAAATGGTGATGATCGCCTGGTAATCATAAACTTCCTTTTAAGCCTCTATGAAAATGTATTTAAGCTCTTGAAGCCTCACCTTGAACCAACATTAAAACCTTCTCCAGAAGCCTCTTTTGATTAGGATGTTTCGAGTAGATGTGAAGATTTCACAAAAGAAGCTAATGCTTAAAGGAGTTGAAGCAATCATTTCTTATATTATCTTAAAGGTTCTTGTCTTGTAAACCCAATGAATATAATATTAAAAATTCTTTCTTGGCCACCTTTTGTATAAGCCCATGACTTTGCCGACATTATGGTCCTTAGAAAGACTTTTTTGATTGGTTCAAGTGTATTCACCACGAACATTTCTAAAGATCTTGGACATAGGTTATATGAGGTGTCGCTAATAGTCAAGAGTGATTGCCCATGTCAATGGATAGGATCAAAAGCCCTTCTGATAGATTGAGAGAAGACTTTTCTAATTAAGGTTCTCTAATTCAAACATCTTTAACATGCTCCTTCATATAAATCGAGATCACTTCATGTGAAAATATCCTCCGAAGGAATTTTTATAAATGGATAATAGTGACCACAAATTAATTGACAATTACTTGTATGTCATTCATTTCTTTATATTGACCTGCTAATGCAGTCCTAGATTCTTTTCTTGCATTCGATAACAATGTTTGGCATTGCTAAATGCTTCCGCTCTATTCTTTTTGGGATTTAATAATAATAATGCATGATTATGTCAAGTATTTTCAATGCATCGTCTTTTATAATGTTTGGTGATATGTCCATTTGTTCTAAAATTCTTACTTGTGATTAATAATGCTGGTTATGATAAGTCCTTCCAATGCCAAAAAAGAAGAAGAAAAAAAACTTTCATCTGAAAATCCAAGCTGGTAATGCCAAGTGCTCCCAGTGCATTTTTTATGAAATTTATGGACTGCAAATGATGCACGGCTAGTGCCATAAGCCCCAATACATTGTTGCATTCCATAGTTATGCATGGTTATGCCAAGTGCTTCCACTTGTTCTTTCCAAATGGTGATTCAATAGTCATTTCCCGTGATTGCAAGTTGTAGCCTTGAACCCTCGCCCTCCAAGAGATTATAGCTTGTTGCCTCGGATGACTCTCTCAAAATGGTGATTGTTATATTTTCAATAGGTATCTTGAAGCAAATTATGAGTTTGTAGCCTCGGAGCTTCATCCTTCGAGAGATTGCGCCTTGTGGCTTTGAATACGGTGATTTTGATAGTCTTTTCGAGTAATCATAGGTTCGCAACCTCAGAGCATTCACCCTTTACTGTGATCACGTCCTGTAGCCCCAATTGACTCCTTCTTAAAATGGTGATTTTATTATCATACCCAGTGATCACAGGTTGTAGCCTTGGACTCTCACCATCCAAGAGATTGTAGCTTGTAGCCTTGAAGCATTCACCCTTTGCCGTGATCGTGTTCTATAGCCACTGATGACTCCTTCTTCTTAAAATGGTGATTTGATTGTCATACCTAGTTATTGCAGGTTGTAGCCTTGGACTCTCGCAATCTAAGAGATCGCAGCTTGTAGCCTCGGATGACTCCCTGTTCTTAAAATAGTGATTTGATTGCCATACTTAGTGATCGCAGGTTGTAGCATTGGACTCTCGCCATCCAAGAGATCGAAGCTTTTAGCCTCGGATGACTCCTCTTTTCTAAAAATAGCGATTTGATAGTCTTACTCAATGATCACAGGTTGTAACTTTGGACTCTTGCCATCCAAGAGATTGCAATCTGTAGTCTCAGAAGACTAATATATATTTATTCTTTTAATTGGTTTCCAAAATTTGGAACAGTCTCTGTCAAGATGTTATGAGCCGTTACAGATATAATACTTAAGAAAATATCTCCCAATAGGTTTGACAAGCATCTTTTTAAATGATTTTCATAATCCTTTTTAGATGGTTTTTGTTTGAGTCTATCCTTGACTTAGAGGTCATCCCTAAACCAGCGAGAAAATAAAGGAATAGTCTTAGAGGTCATCCCTAAACCAACCTTTTTAAAATAAGGTCTTTGTGCTAAAAGTAACTTCTCCAACTTTTGAGACCCAACTGAAAACTTTTGTGAAATACTAGAAATATCTACTTTCAAACAAATATTTTCATTTTCGAGAGAAATTGTTTTTTGTTTAGAAACCTCAAAATCATTTTCTAAAATATTCACTTTTTCTCTCCAAACAACACTATGTTGTTTGATTTTCAAGTTCTCCTTCCTGAGCTCAGAGACTTCTTTGAGAGAAGATTCAAGATCATGATATAACTCATCGATATAATTGGCAACTTTAATCAGAATTCTAAGTTTATTGACATGATTATTCTTGCTTTTGTTTGAGTTTGAATCTAAGTTTGAGTCTGAATCAGAGTTTGAATATGCCACAAGATAAACACTAGATGGTTCATCGTCACTGTGTTCATACTCTGTATCACTCCAAGTCTCAGCTTTGAGAGCCTTTTTATATTTCTCATCCATACCCTTCTTTTCTTTGAGTAGAGGACAATTTGGCTTTATATGTCATTTCTTTTGCATTTGAAATAGGTCACTTCACTATATAACTCATCATCATCATACTGTCTCTTCTAAAAACGTTGTGAGTTTGAGTTTTTTTTCTCACATTTCATTTTGAACTTCTTGATAAAAAGAGCCATTTCTTCATCATCCAAATAGTAATTTGAACCAGCAACATTAGAATCCACATTAGATTCTAAAGCTATGAATTTCTTACCTTTTAAATCTGCATCTCATCGAGTCTCTCCACTTCATACGATTGAAGCATTGCAATAAGTTCATCTATTGTCAATGGATGAATTCTTTGTGTCACTCTGATTGAAGTTTTGATATGAGTCCACTCAGGAGATAATCTGTGCAGTAACTTATTGACTTTCATGGTAACATCAACGGAATGACCCTGATAAGCCAGACCATTGACAATTTCAATGAACCTACTGAACATATATGAAATGATTTCACTATTCCTCATCTTGAAAGCTTCATATTGCCCAAGCAACATGTTTGTTCTTGTTTCTTTGACACGATATGTTCCTTCATAAGTAACATTAAGTCTATCCCAAATATCCTTAGTTGTCTCACAGGAGGAAATGAGGTTATATTCAGTAGGAGATAAAACACAATAGAAAGAGTAGATAGCCTTAGCATCAAGATTTTGTTTTCTGATAATCTCTACTTGAGGCAACACTCTAGTTTCATCAGAGTTAGAATAAGCTTTTGGACTAATTTTTTGATCCACCACTTCCCATTCATGATGATCCTTGGCTCTTAGAAAAGCATTCATTTTGTTCTTCCAGACAATATAGTTTTTGCCATCTAAATATGAAGGTCTAGTGTGACTCTGTCCTTCCATCAAACCTAGAACAAAAGCACTAGCCATAGACCTTTTTACACAAAAGTTAAGCACTTCGAAAATGAGAAACCATACTCTGATACCAATTGAAAAAACTAGTGCTAACAAGAACAAAATGTTATAAAAAAGCAATAAGAGCAAAGTCTAATAACAACTTAGACTTTTAGTACTCGAATCCTATCAAAAACAGAGAATATAAGCAGAGAGTAAAAGAGAGAGGAAAACAAGAATTGTAGTGGTTCAGCTTAGATCAAATCTACGTCCACTTTCTCGCGGTAACAGCCAATCGGCTGGAATCCACTATGAATCAAAAGAAGTTACATACTCAAGTCTAGAGCTTATCATGTTCTCTCTTCACGAAGCTCTTATGATACTCTTTTGATTACAATGGATGTTTTCTGCTTTTGAGAATCGGACTGAACAAGCTTATAGAAAATTCTCTTTCTCAATTGTGCACCTTATGACTAAGGACATCTCTTTAAATAGTCCTTTAGGCCTTCTTGACCGTTTGCCATCTACTGAAGGAGTTATTCCATTCAAACCGTTGGACACGATCACTTAAGAGATCTTCCAACCATAAAAAGAATAAAGAAAGAACAAAATTGTCAATCTCAATTTCCCACATAATCAATATCTCCACTTTCCATAAGAGGATTCTTGCTTAAAGAGTGTGACTTCTGATAAGATTAATAATTAATCCAAAGAATTAGAGAATCAAAAATCTTGTCTTGATCCAAATAGGCTTTTGGTCATCCAAAAAATCAAAACATCCATAACGTGTAAATACTCCAGATCATCCAAGGTTTAATGACTTTCAAACTATCTTCAGTCTGATATGTTTTGTCATCTTTAATCTAACACGGATAAGTGTATTCTCAAACAATTAGGCTCACACTATTTCCACCCCTTTTTTCCCAGGATACAATGACTCTCCTAGCCCATGTGCAAGAGGTCACTTGCGTAGACCAGTTTCGATTTGAACTCGAAGGAGTTGTCAATGGTTCGTTGGTCTCGGCTCGATGAACGACTGTCCTTCAAATTACGATCAAGGACAGCAAGTAAAGGAGTAGAAGAAGAAGAGTGAAGGCTGTGGGGGCTCGGCTTAGCTTGGACGAACGGCAAATAGCAACAGCGAAGGGCGATGGTGGACGAACGACGATGACAGCAGCTTGGCTCGACAGCTCAGCTTCTTCTCGGTCTCAATCTCTCACTCTCTTAGCTCTCTATCTTGGTCGCTCAAATGAGAAGTAAAGTGAGAGACAGAAGGAAGAATGGGGGTTCAAATAGAAGTCTTGGCCACACTTGGATGTCCATGGATTGGAGGAAGTTAGGCAGCAGCAACCATTGGCCAAGAGAGGAGGTGGTGGAACTATCCAAGCTTTCTTCATGAAGAGAGGAAGAAGAGATCTCTTCCATAGGTAATGATGGCTAATTCTTCTCCTTTTGGATGCATGGAAACCAAGTGGCTTCATCCTTCTTCTCAAGATGAAGGTCATGATGAACAAGAGAAGAAGAGAAGAGGAGAAGAGGGAGAGAGAGAGAGAGAGAGAGAGAGAGAGCTCGGTGTGAGAGGGAAGAGGAGGGTGGTGGCCGGCGCAAATAGGGGAGGAAAGAAGAGAAAAAAGAGGGGGTTCTTGCATGCTTCTTCAATCTCCAAGAAAGAATCCTCATGAAGGCCTTTGAAACTCTAAATGAACAAAGAACAAGAAGAAGAGGTGGAGATGGTTGGTTCGGCTTATCCATTCCAAGAGTCATCATGGCTTGATTCCAAAGAAGAGAAGACAAGAGGAAGAGAAGAAGAGGGATTCGGCCTTGCCTTCCCTAGTTCTTCATGATGGCTTCCCTTTCTTGATTAGAACACCAAATAGGTCAATGAAGAAGAGGACAACCGAATGGAATAGAAGAGAGAGAGGTTGGTTCGGTTCATACTTCTCTTGGTCTCTTCAAAGCTTTGTCTTGACTAGAATAAACAAAGAGGGAAGAGAGGGAGCTTGGATCGGTCCTTGTCTTTCCAAGGATGGTATCGCGACTTCCCTTGGAAGTTTAAGGCTATCAATTACAAGAAACAAGTAAGAGGAAAGAAAAAGAGGTGGTCGGCCAAGGCTCATCCAAGTAGTCCAAATGTCATTTTCAAAGTCCAAGATTCCCTTTCATGGATGCCTAATGTCAATTGGTTTTCAAAAAGCTTGACTTTCCTTTAATCAAAAGAGATAGCCGAATAGTTTAAGAGAGGGAAAAGTGATTTGGCCAATTCCTTTCCAAGATGTCCAGGTTTTTCAATTCAAGGTCAAATGATCCTTTTGCATGAAGGACATGTGTCAAAAAGGGTCGAAAGCTTGTCCTTTCTCTTTTATTTAAGGTGGCCAAAACTTGGGGAAGAAGTGGAAGGATGGTTCCGCCATTTGTTCCCAAATTACCATAATTTGCTTTTGACAAAATTAAATGAAACCAGGACAAGAGGAAATGGATAAATCAAGAGAAGTAGGGAGCAAGTTTTCATTCTAAAATTCTCAAACCTTTTTTATTTCAAAACCTTTCTTGCATGTTTGCCAAGTGGCAATTGGTTGGTCAAAGAAAAGTAAATCTTTGCTTCCTTCTTAGAAGTGGCCAAAATTCAAGAGAGATAAGGGGTAGGTTCGGTCAAGCAAGGAAAAGAGAGGGATAACCCTCAATAATAAAATTTCCCCATTAAAAATATTATTTTCCATTTAAAGTAGAATAACCCTCATTTTTGCATGTGTGACAAGTGTCACAAGCCTTCTAAAAGATGTTTCTTTTCCCCTTTTTAAATTCAAAATTGCAAGAGGACAAGTGGCAAAGAGAGGGGGCCGAAAGGACGTGGCCGATTAGCATTGGTTGGCTGGCAACGATGATTCGTCAGTCAGTCGATCGGTCTCGATGTCGTGTCTACTCGTCTCCATCTAAAAGTCAAAGGGTCAACTAAATGGTTTCAAAGTTAAGACTCAAAATTAGGTCGAGTTAGAATCAACTAGAAAAATTAATTTCGAAATCAAAGTTCAAATGTCGAAATCTCGGTCTCACCTTTTTCTAAATCAAAAGAACAGTTTAGAAAACTTCACCGTTGTCTCAAAATCAAATGTCTCAGATGGATGGACAGAGCTCGGGGCGACGATGGATTCATGACAGGGTCTTCGGGGTTTCCATTATTTCTTCCATTTCTTTCTCTTTGGTTTGTTCCAACTGTTCATTTGTGACCAGCTCAATCTAATCTAAGCTCAATTCTTTCAATTTTGATCGTTGTTGGGTGTCAAGTGTCGTCTTGTGAGATCCTTGAATTTCAGGATGTCACAGCTGAACTTTGATGAATAATACCATGTTCTTCACAAAATGAATATAATTCGTTTAAGAAATATTTTTCACCTCTATCTGAACATAGAACTTTAATTTTCATTTTCTAATTGATTTTCTACTTCATCATTTGATCTCATGAGATAAACATATAAAAATCTACTACAATCATCAAGAAAGGTAATAAAATTCATTTTATCTCCACGCGTTAGAATACCATTGAATTTATATATATAAATATATATCACTATGAACCAAATCCAATCAAATCTACGTCCCCTTTCTCGCGGTAACAGCCAATCGGCTGGAATCCACTATGAATCAAAATAAGTTAGATACTCAAGTCTAGAGCTTATCATGTTCTCTCTTCACGAAGCTCTTATGATACTCTTTTGGTTACAATGGATGTTTTCTGCTTTTGAGAATCGGACTGAACAAGCTTATAGAAAATTCTCTTTCTCAATTGTGCACCTTATGACTAAGGACATCTCTTTAAATACTCCTTTAGGCCTTCTTGACCGTTTGCCATCTACTGAAGGAGTTATTCCATTCAAACCGTTGGACACGATCACTTAAGAGATCTTCCAACCATAAAAAGAATAAAGAAAGAACAAAATTGTCAATCTCAACTTCCCACATAATCAATATCTCCACTTTCCATAAGAGGATTCTTGCTTAAAGAGTGTGACTTCTGATAAGATTAATAATTAATCCAAAGAATTAGAGAATCAAAAATCTTGTCTTGATCCAAATAGGCTTTTGGTCATCCAAAAAATCAAAACATCCATAACGTGTAAATACTCCAGATCATCCAAGGTTTGATGACTTTCAAACTATCTTCAGTCTGATATGTTTTGTCATCTTCAATCTAACACGGATAAGTGTATTCTCAAACAATTAGGCTCACACTATTTCCACCCCTTTTTTCCCACATGCAACCTCTACATTCTTAGTGATCAAATTATCCTTTGCGGGCCAACTTCAACATGCTGATGAAACTTAAACATTTTTCAATTACAATTCTATCACCACAAAAAAAAAAAAAAAATGACCAAAATCAATCGTTTTGATAGAAATACAATACGAAACCGGCTCACACTGATCACATATGATATATATTTGAATTTGATTTAAATATGAACCAGAAACTCATGAAGAAATAAAGAGATGATACGGTTCAGAATCCAAAAGCACTATGGCAACATTACCTCTCGATACTGGAAGATAATTAATGATTGCAATGTTGGAGGGTTTTAACAGAATTAGATTTAACAGAAATTGAAGTTGATATCATTAACAACATTTTCGAATTGCAAGAGTAAAAGGATATTATTCATTCATGAACTCGATTAATCTATAAAAATATGGGGAGGATTCCCATTTTATCGTGCTAATATTGATATGCGCAAACTATAAAGGTAGCACACAACAATTTTTTCAGAAAGAAATCTTTGTTTTATTGATAATAGCTGTAGGACTTGGAAGCAATGAAACAAAATACTCGAAAGCCAAGATAAGCACGAGCCGCTGAAGTTGTTTCAACCTCCATATCCATAGCAAGAACTTGTCTAAATGCACGGATAAATGCACGTACACAGTACAGGACTGATGGAGGTGTCACATATGCCTCGAGTCCCCGGGCCATGCTTTGCCGTGCATTCTCGCTGGCATTCGTAGTCATCATTACATGAATCTAAATCTTCAATGCAAGCCCTCGCCTCAATTGTCCTCATCAAGGATCCTGCTTTTTGAACAAAACGTAGATAGTTTAGATACCCTCTTCATGTTCGATGAGAAAGTAGAATGTGACATAGATCTTATTTTTTTCTAAATCGAAAGAGCACACCTGTGAGCATGAAGAAGACGAGGACAAGGCAATACGCTTGAATGAGTCTAGCCATTTGATTTGTTTTGAGAAAGAAAAGGCTTGAATCTATAATTTGTGGACGCTACCGATGCATCCTTTCCTATATCTTCTCGGTTATTTATATAAGACACATGAAACATATAAGGAGGCTATTTAAACAAATAATGAAAAAAAGGAAAACAAAATCAAGGCAATAAAGAAGAGAAATAAGTTTATGAAGGAAACATTGAGAGAAAAAAGGAAGTATAGGAAAATGGAAACAAGAATCATGAAGAAAAGGAAATAAGATATTTGAAGAGGAGGAGGCTATTAAAAATAAAGATTAATGAAAAAAAGGAAAACAAAATCAAGGAATCAAAGAATAGAAATAAGTTTATAAAGGAAAGATTGAGAGAAAAAAGGAAGTTATGAAAAAGGAAAATAAATAATGAAGAAAAGGAAAGAAATTATTCAAAGAGGAGGAGGCTATTAAAAATCGAAAATAATGAATAAAAGGAAAACAAAATCAAGGCATCAAAGAATAGAAATAAGTTTTTGAAGTAAACTTTGGGAGAAAAAAGGATGTATAGCAAAAGGAAAACAAAAAATAATGAAGAAAAGGAAAGAAGATATTGAAAACCTTGTCTGTTACTAAAGCTCCAGACTCAACAAAATCTCCCTTATCACTCCAAATAAAACTCAAAATCTTCGCTCTGATACCAAGCTTGGCTGTAACGTCCCCCAACCTAGGGTTTTCCATAAACCAATCACACAAAAAATTTCTTATGAAATATTTTTAAAAGATCAAGGCTATGATACCAAAACTTGGCTGTAACGTCCCGCAAACTCACCATTCACAGAACGCCATGGCCTGAAATTGTCTTTTAAGACAAACAACACGTCACGTGGAGTCGAGATCTATCATTTTACCATAAAATCCAAACTCATCTCAAATAGAAGAGATATCGTGGTTCCTTATAAAATATAATCTCATTTCATTTCATTTCATTTAGCAAAATAAACAACCCATATTGACGTCCTTTAAGAAACCGTTTAAATTAATTTCAAATCAGAGTATTGTGGAAGCGATTATAATTCAAGTTTAGATTTTCATAAGCTAAAATCAATCATCGACTCATACATAATATCATAAAGATGGAGCTAGTACACATGGAGATTGAAATAAATACTTCAAAGGAGGGCTACTTTCATTCTTCCCTGATTACGAAGGAATTTTAAAGACTATAAATAGTCAAATACAAAACTGTCCTTCAAATCATTACATAAAATGATAACCAAACTCAATAAGCCACTCCATAAAGCAATATGTGGACCTAAAGGCCCCACCCATGTATTATTTGCGAATTTATAATAAGCAAAGAGACGAAAACATAATCAATCCATGAAAAAGCCTTGGTGGATAGTTAAATGGGTATCGACTCTCTTATATCGGCATCCAAGAAAACGAGGGTGAGTGAACTCGAATTCTTCACAATGTTCTTCCTCAAGGGCTCCGTAGCTAACGAGTAGATAAGTCAGGTCTAATCTAAAAAATTGTAATCAACGGGGTAAGCATAAGCTTAGACAAGCAACACTTAAGCACACAAACCAAGATGGTCACACGGCTCATGCAAATGCTCGCAATCTCATGAAGTCACACCATAGCACATGGATGCAAGTTTATCATCAAAACCTACAAAAATATTTCATCATGAGAAAAACATTTCAAATGCATGAAAATCGTGATCCATCTATTACATCATCCTTCACTCCGAAGGCTTTCGGTGCTCGGTCCGAGCTATTCGTCCAGAGGCATTGCGCAATCTCTCTTCAAGAGAATTCGACCCTCCTTCTCTCGAGGCATCCCTTACTCTAAGGAGGAACTCTCTACACGTCTGACGTCTTGCTATCGGAGACAACTCAATCGGACCTGTCATGTGGGAGTCATCGGGTCTAACTACCCTGGCATCCTCACTCCAAGGGCATCGTGCTCTCACGGCAATTCGTCCGGCTAGCATTGGCAACACCTCTCACGTGATCCAACCTACCATGTTCCGAAGCATCCCAACCTCTTTGGGGAAAGTAACCATCATCATCACAAGCATCACATTCACATTTGGATCACTAGCGAGATCAACTTCTAGCCTCAGTGAACACGTTCCATTCCATGCCGACTCGGCTAAATATTGATCCATGTAACTTATTAGTTTGAAAGCTAATGCAATCCTAGAGCTTTTTCAAATACTAAGCGGCCCCATGATGCATGAAAACACAACATCATCAAATGCATGCCATGTAGTCAAAACATTAACATTTTTTTTTGTTTCAAAGCAAAGAAAAGAAAATCCTAGGATACAATGACTCTCCTAGCCCATGTGCAAGAGGTCACTTGCGTAGACCAGTTTCGATTTGAACTCGAAGGAGTTGTCGATGGTTCGTTGGTCTCGGCTCGATGAACGACTGTCCTTCAAATTACGATCAAGGACAACAAGTAAAGGAGTAGAAGAAGAAGAGTGAAGGCTGTGGGGGCTCGGCTTAGCTTGGACGAACGGCAAATAGCGACAGCGAAGGGCGATGGTGGACGAACGACGATGACAGCAGCTTGGCTCGACAGCTCAGCTTCTTCTCGGTCTCAATCTCTCACTCTCTTAGCTCTCTATCTTGGTCGCTCAAATGAGAAGTAAAGTGAGAGATAGAAGGAAGAATGGGGGTTCAAATAGAAGTCTTGGCCACTCTTGGATGTCCATGGATTGGAGGAAGTTGGGCAGCAGCAACCATTGGCCAAGAGAGGAGGTGGTGGAGCTATCCAAGCTTTCTTCATGAAGAGAGGAAGAAGAGATCTCTTCCATAGGTAATGATGGCTAATTCTTCTCCTTTTGGATGCATGGAAACCAAGTGGCTTCATCCTTCTTCTCAAGATGAAGGTCATGATGAACAAGAGAAGAAGAGAAGAGGAGAAGAGGGAGAGAGAGAGAGAGAGAGAGAGAGAGAGAGAGAGCTCGGTGTGAGAGGGAAGAGGAGGGTGGTGGCCGGCGCAAATAGGGGAGGAAAGAAGAGAAAAAAGAGGGGGTTCTTGCATGCTTCTTCAATCTCCAAGAAAGAATCCTCATGAAGGCCTTTGAAACTCTAAATGAACAAAGAACAAGAAGAAGAGGTGGAGATGGTTGGTTCGGCTTATCCATTCCAAGAGTCATCATGGCTTGATTCCAAAGAAGAGAAGACAAGAGGAAGAGAAGAAGAGGGATTCGGCCTTGCCTTCCCTAGTTCTTCATGATGGCTTCCCTTTCTTGATTAGAACACCAAATAGGTCAATGAAGAAGAGGACAACCGAATGGAATAGAAGAGAGAGAGGTTGGTTCGGTTCATACTTCTCTTGGTCTCTTCAAAGCTTTGTCTTGACTAGAATAAACAAAGAGGGAAGAGAGGGAGCTTGGATCGGTCCTTGTCTTTCCAAGGATGGTATCGCGACTTCCCTTGGAAGTTTAAGGCTATCAATTACAAGAAACAAGTAAGAGGAAAGAAAAAGAGGTGGTCGGCCAAGGCTCATCCAAGTAGTCCAAATGTCATTTTCGAAGTCCAAGATTCCCTTTCATGGATGCCTAATGTCAATTGGTTTTCAAAAAGCTTGACTTTCTTTTAATCAAAAGAGGTAGCCGAATAGTTTAAGAGAGGGAAAAGTGATTTGGCCAATTCCTTTCCAAGATGTCCAAGTTTTTCAATTCAAGGTCAAATGATCCTTTTGCATGAAGGACATGTGTCAAAGAGGGTCGAAAGCTTGTCCTTTCTCTTTTATTTAAGGTGGCCAAAACTTGGGGAAGAAGTGGAAGGATGGTTCCACCATTTGTTCCCAAATTACCATAATTTGCTTTTGACAAAATTAAATGAAACTAGGACAAGAGGAAATGGATAAATCAAGAGAAGTAGGGAGCAAGTTTTCATTCTAAAATTCTCAAACCTTTTTTATTTCGAAACCTTTCTTGCATGTTTGCCAAGTGGCCATTGGTTGGTCAAAGAAAAGTAAATCTTTGCTTCCTTCTTAGAAGTGGCCAAAATTCAAGAGAGATAAGGGGTAGGTTCGGTCAAGCAAGGAAAAGAGAGGGATAACCCTCATATAATAAAATTTCCCCATTAAAAATATTATTTTCCATTTAAAGTAGAATAACCCTCATTTTTGCATGTGTGACAAGTGTCACAAGCCTTCTAAAAGATGTTTCTTTTCCCCTTTTTAAATTCAAAATTGCAAGAGGACAAGTGGCAAAGAGAGGGGGCCGAAAGGACATGGCCGATTAGCATTGGTTGGCTGGCGACGATGATTCGTCAGTCAGTCGATCGGTCTCGATGTCGTGTCTACTCGTCTCCATCTAAAAGTCAAAGGGTCAACTAAATGGTTTCAAAGTTAAGACTCAAAATTAGGTCGAGTTAGAATCAACTAGAAAAATTAATTTCGAAATCAAAGTTCAAATGTCGAAATCTCGGTCTCACCTTTTTCTAAATCAAAAGAACAATTTAGAAAACTTCACCGTTGTCTCAAAATCAAATGTCTCAGGTGGATGGACAGAGCTCGGGGCGACGATGGATTCATGACAGGGTCTTCGGGGTTTCCATTATTTCTTCCCTTTCTTTCCCTTTGGTTTGTTCCAACTATTCATTTGTGACTAGCTCAATCTAATCTAAGCTCAATTCTTTCAATTTTGATCGTTGTTGGGTGTCAAGTGTCGTCTTGTGAGATCCTTGAATTTCAGGATGTCACAGCTGAACTTTGATGAATAATACCATGTTCTTCACAAAATGAATATAATTCATTTAAGAAATATTTTCCACCTCTATCTGAACATAGAACTTTAATTTTCATTTTCTAATTGATTTTCTACTTCATCATTTGATCTCATGAGATAAACATATAAAAATCTACTACAATCATCAAGAAAGGTAATAAAATTCATTTTATCTCCACGCGTTAGAATACCATTGAATTTATATATATAAATATATATCACTATGAACCAAATCCAATAAATTCTAATTTCTTTTAACACTAGGAAATTGTTTCTTGGTAAGTTTAGACTTAGCACATATTTCACATTTATTAATTTTGCCATCGAAATTTATCAAGTATAATTTCTTTATATTCTTCAAATAACGAATATTTAAATGTACCAAACTATTATGCCATTAAATTGAAGACTTGACAATATAAGTAGAACTAGCAATATTACTATTGATACTTAGTTGATACATGTTACCATTAACATAACCCTTCCCAACAAACAGCCCATTCTTCAACAGGATAACCTTGTTGGATTCAAACAAAACTTGAAAGCCCCTCTTACAAAGTAAGTCAATTGAAACAAGGTTCTTCCTGATTTCGGGTATAAATAACACATTAAGAAGAGTAATATTCTTTCTAGAAGTGAAGTTTATCTCCACCATGCCTTTTTCCATCGACATTTACAAGAGCATTATCCACTGTCAGGACTTCTTGAACGTTTGAGTCAATAGTCTCCTCAAATTGCTTGAACAAACATTTGTCCTTGCACACATGGATTGTTGCTCTGGAATCTAACCACCAATCAGATTGTACAATGGCAGAATTGATTTCAAAATTCATAACCATCACATCATTAACTTCAGAAATTTTCATATTCGAAAATATGGTTGAAATCATGGCCACATAATTTTCCTCAACAAGATTTGCATATGCCTTCACTGTAGGAATGCTCTTGTCATTTGAAATGCTCTTATGGTGAATGCAATCATTAGCATAATGTCCATATTTTCCATAAACAAATCAACAACTCTTTTTCTTCTTTTGTGTTCTCTTAAATTTATACTCACCGCTTTTTACTTTGTAGCTTTGAATGATTTTTTGTGTTCTTTCAACGGTATTCACATTGGAATTGTATAAAACATAATTATCACGTAAATGTCACTCTTCCTCAATATGAAGATGTTTATATATTTGCACCAAAGTAAAGTCCTCTAACTTCTACATCAATCTTTTTCCATAGTCTTTCAACCTAGGAGGCAATTTCGCAATAATTGCTCCAACTTGAAAAGCTCATGGAATTTCAATCTTGAGGGCACGCATTTTATTCACAAGCACTTGCAATTCATGGGCTTGTTCCAGTAAGGGTTTAGTATCAATAAACTTGAAGTCAAAATCCTTTGCGATTATATATTTGTCAATACCTTGTTCTTCCACCTTGTACTTGAATTCCAATGCATTTTGGATTTCTTTGGCCGATGTCATTTTAGAAAATAAGTCATACAGACGATCGGAGAACAAATTTAGAACATGTGCTCGATAAAGTAATTAATCCTCCACACTTTTCTTCTCCTCCTTATTAACCCTCCCATTGGCTCCCACACTTGGATGTCCTCCCTCGACAGTAGGTTCAAGATCTTCAATGGGCACCAAGTCAAGATCCAATATGTAGGAAATTTTCAGAGCAGTGAGTAAGAATATCATCTCTTCTCTCCAATGAGCAAAATTGTTCCCATCGAATCAATTCATTTTGACCATATCATGATTCATGACTTTGACTGTCTTTGACTCATTTGTGGAACAAAATAGATCCTTAAGATTTTTGGAAAGTCGTTGGGAAAATGTGGTTTCGATTAGGTTAAACAATGAAGTCAAAACCTTTGAGTCAAAAGGTTAGACTTTGAGGTGTGATATCACTTTCCTTAAGGATCTATTCACCCCACTATGTTGCTAATGGCCTGTAACAGCTTGCTTTCGACCCTACTTTTTGAGATCAAATTACACGAAATTATGGGTTTAGTTAGTAGCCCGTTGACCCTGGAAGTACCTCGAGCTAAACCATGAAAATTCGTTTCGAGCGATTCCGGACTTCAAAAAATCGCATTTTAGTTCGCCGACTTTTAGATAATTGCATTTTGGCCCAAAAAGAGATGAATTTTTGACATAAGGGCAATTTTTGAAGAATTTGGAAAAGTTGACTTTTTGGGTCAACGACCTAGCCGATTAGACCCGCGAATGACCAAGTCAAACTCGGCCTAGCCCACACACGTAACCCAACCTACGCATGAAGCCCAACCTCCCTTCTTCCTTCTCTATTCTCTTCGGCATTTTGCCAAGTGGGTGGCATGCACGCGTGCACAAGGCCTACCACATGGCTAGTGGTTGACCAACCGCAACCTACACTTGCCAAACATCGAAGGTGTCTTGTCGGCCTACGTCCCGGCCATGGGGGTGGCCACCACTTGCCCCCATCATGTCGTCTTCCTTCCTACCGTGAGCCTCTCCCTATTTTCCACCCGAGCGAATGACTCCTCTTCTCACCGCTCAATCTCTCTCAGTTCTACACATCGTCGGTGGCGTTGGCTTCATTGTGACACCGCCTTTTCAGCTCTGATGAACCACCACCCTTGTCTCCACCTCGAAAGAAGCCTCCACATGCATTGTTCATCCATGTTCACCAAAGAGGAACTCACCGAACTTGGGCCGTTCCGATGACACCCAGGCCGAACTGTTGCCACCCCGCCATCCCTACAAGTCCCTTTGGCTCCGTGGTAGTCGTAGTTGCTATTGAACTGGTCCAGAAGCTGTCGGAGGAATCCCGAAACTCGGTGAATCTAGTTCTCATTGGTGTGGCTGTGCATGGCCATCGTGTGCATTTTGGCGAGACCCAGCTGCCGCCACCACCTACAATGGAAAGCTGAGAACCCTAATTTGTGACCGTCGGCTTTGACGAGCCACTTCTTCCTCCTCTAACCACCTCAACTTCCACCACTAGTTGGAAAAGACTCATGGGAGTCTCCTCTACGTAGCCCAATTGCTCATCATCGCCGATTTGGCCCAGGGAGGGCGAATCAAGCTGCGACCCGACCGCCTCTCTCGCTGACTGAGTTTCCGACATGATTGATCTGACTAGGTCTTTTGGTCGAATTCTAGCCAATTGGATTCTAATCATGTTTACATGATAATTATATTTTGTATAATTCAAATTTGAATGATGTTGAAAGAAAATGGAAAATTGGTCAGAACTTCAAAGTAAAAAATGGTGGGCATAAATATAAAAGAACACAAAAGAAGAAAAAAGAGTTGTTGTTTTATTTGTGGCAAATAGGGACACTATGCCAAGGATTGCAATCATTGCAAAAGCATTTCAAAGGACAAGTACATTCCCACAGTGAAGGTACATGCAAATCTAGTTGAGAAAATTATGCGGACATGATTTCAACCATGTTTTCGAACATGAAAATTTTTGAAGTTAATAATGTGATGGCTATGATTTTTGAAATAATTTCTGCCACCAATCTGATTGGTGGTTAGATTCCAGAGCAATAATCCATGTATGTAAGGACAAATTCTTGTTTAAGCAATTTAAGGAGGCTATTGACTCAAATGTTCAAGAGGTCCCCATGGCAAATAATGCTCTTGCAAAGGTTGATTGAAAAGGCATGATGGAGATAAACTTCTCTTCTGGAAAGAAGATTACTCTTCTTAATGTGTTATTTATATCCAAAATTAGGAAGAACCTAGTTTCAATTGAATTATTTTGTAAGAGGGGATTTTAGGTTCCGTTTGAATCTGACGAGGTTATCCTGTTGAAGAATGGATTATTCATTGGGAAGGGTTATGCCAATGATGGCATGTATCAACTAAATATCAATAACAATATTGGAAGTTCTACTTATATTAATGACTCTTCATCTTTATGGGATAATAGGTTGACACATTTAAATATTCGTTATATGATAAATATGAAGAAGTTAGACTTGATAAATTTCAATGGCAAATTTCATAAATGTGAAATATGTGCTAAGGCTAAACATACTATGAACCAATTTCCTAGTATTAAAAGAAATTCGAATTTATTGGATTTGGTTCATAGTGATATATGTGAATTCAATGGTATGCTAACATGTGGAGGTGAAAGGTATTTTATTACCTTTCAGGATGACTGCAACAGATTTATGTAGCTTGATCTCATGAGTTCAAAGGATGAGTCATTTACCATTTTTTAGGAGATAGAAGGCTGAAGTAGAAAATCAATTAGAAAAGTAAAGTAAAGTTCTACATTCAGATAGAGGTGGAGAATAATTATTAAATAAATTCTCTTCATTTTTTGAACAAAATGGTTTGGATGAAAGAAAAAATCAATCTCTTTGAGAAATGGTTAATTGTATGCATTCAAATTCAAAACTACCAATTAATCTTTGGGAAGAAGTATTACTTATGTCATGCTATATTCATGATAGAATACCTTCCAAGACAAATGACATTTTACCCATTTTGAAAATTGGAAAGATAGAAAACCAAATTTGTCATACCTTAAAGTATGGGGGTGTTTCGCATACTACCGAGTACTAGATCCTAAGAGAACAAAGCTCGGTCTTAGAGCCATCAAAAGTGTTTTTCTTGGGTTTGCTGAAAACATCAAAACTTATAGGCTTCTTGATTTAGATTCAAATGTCATTGTAGAATCGATAGACATTGAATTTGTTGATGAATCAAGGTTTGCAGCAATTGTTTTTTTGTTTAAGTCATGTCCTATATTTTAGGAGTTAGTGGGAAAAGTGGTAGTTCATGTTTTAGTAACTGTTGTGCAGTTATTTTTCAAGTGTGTTATTTAGTTTGTATTTAAGACAGATTTTCCAGATTTTAATGTGAATGCAGTTTTTTCCCTTCCATTGCTGCGTTCTTGCTGTATATTTTGTTCTTGCTGTGTTGTTGTAATTCGCTGCACAAATACAACAAAAGCTTGTTCTGTTCTTGTTGTATGTTCTATTCTACAGCAGCAAGTACAACAGTATAGTATTTTAAGAATAACAACAGTGGTATCAGAGCCTTCTTAATCTTAAGGGGCTGTGTGTGACTTGTGAGACTGAGTGAGAGGTGTGCATCCATTCACAAAAGCTTAAAGACTAGATGGAGGCTGGTTCAAGCAATTTCTCAGCAATGACTCCACCGGTGTTTGATGGTGACAATTATCAAGCATGGGCAGTTAGGATGCGAGCTTTTCTAGAAGATTGTGATTTTTGGGAAGCTTTGGAACAAGACTACGAAGTCGATCCTCTTCCTGACTATGCGACCATCAACCAAATCAAGTTTCACAAGGAGAAGATAACAAGGAAAGCGAAAGCAAAGTCCTGTTTATATGCTATTGTCTCACCTGCCATTTTCAGCAGAATTATGGTTTGT
Source organism: Melaleuca quinquenervia (assembly GCA_030064385.1). Lineage (NCBI taxonomy): Eukaryota > Viridiplantae > Streptophyta > Magnoliopsida > Myrtales > Myrtaceae > Melaleuca > Melaleuca quinquenervia. Next base: position 13,090,473 of record CM057720.1, read on the forward strand.
GAATCAGCAAAAGCTATTTGGGATTTCCTCAAGGCCGAATATCAAGGAGATGAGAGAATCAGAAGCATGAAAGCGTTGAATCTGATCACAGAGTTCGAAAGGCTGAAGATGAAGGAATCTGAGACGATTAAGGAGTATTTTGATAAGTTGGTAAGTATTGCAAATCAAGCAAGGGTCTTAGGTACTGATCTTTCTGACAATAGATTAGTGCAAAAGATTCTTGTCACCTTGCCAGAAAGGTTTGAGGCAACCATTGCTTCTTTGGAGAATACCAAGGATCTATCTCAGATCAAGTTGACCAAACTGCTTAGTGCTTTGCAAGCACAAGAGCAGAGGAGATTGATGAGGCATGAGGGAAGTATGAAAGGAGCTTTGCAGGCCAAAGAACAACAGAAAATGGGATTGAAAGACAGGAAATGGAAAGGGAAGAAAGAGCATGGCAGCAGTGGTTCAGAAACTGTTGTGGGAGAGAGCAGTGCAGGTGGTTTCAAGACCTCTTAGGGAAAGTATCATCCATGTCAGCACTGTGGAAAGAAGAATCACCCACACTTTAGATGCTGGAAAAGGCCAGATGTGATATGTAGAAAGTGTCAAAAGCAAGGACACATTGAAAAGTTCTGCAGAGAGAGAAGAAATCAGCAACAAGGTGAGGTACGAGTTGCTGTCCAGCAGGAGGTAGATCATCTTTTTGTTGCCTCTTGTTTCTCTTCAAGTACTCCATTTGATAGTTGGCTAGTTGATAATGGCTGTACAAACCACATGACTAGTGATGAAAGATCTTGACATGTCATTGAAGTCAAAAGTGAGGATTAGGAATGGAGAGTACTTAGAAGTGAAAGGTAAAGGGACCGTAGCAATAGAGAGTTGTGCTGGAATTAAGCTGGTTTCTGATGTGATGTTTGTGCCTGAGATTGATCAGAATTTGCTGAGTGTGGGGCAGTTAGTAGAAAAGGGGTTTAAAGTGACATTTTAAGAAGGGAGATGTCTTATAGTCGACTCAAATGGTCAAGAGATGTTCAGGATAAAATTGCAGCAAAAGAGTTTCTCCTTGAATCCTCTTAAGAAGGAGCAGATGGCATTCAAAAGTCAGGCTAGAGACCATTATCCAAAGTCTGAGTCTGAAGGTCGTCAAACTGTACAAAGTCTGAGATCATCAAAGTCTGAGACTTTACACAAGTCTGAAGGTTGTCAGACTGTACAAAGTCTGAGATCATCAAAGTCTAAGACTTTACACGAGTCTGAAGGTGGTCAGACTGTACAAAGTCTAAGACCATCAAAGTCTGAGACTGTGCGAGGTCAGACTTTGCAAAGTCTAAATACAAAGTCTGAAGATAGTCAGACTTTAGCGACAAAGTTTGAAGACTTCCAGACTTTGAAGGAGCAAGTGGTATTCACGTGTCAAGCTACAAAAGCATAATTGTGGCACAAGAGGTTGGGGCATTTTCACCACAAAGGCGTGCTATTTATGCAGAAGAATGATATGGTTACTGGGTTACCAAACTTGGAGGAGCAGATTACAAGGTGCAAGGCTTGTTTGTTAGGCAAGCAGACTAGACTTCCGTTCAAGAATTCTACTTGGAGCTACAAAGAAGTTGTAGCTGGTTCATACAGACTTATGTGGTCCACAGGTGACACCTTCTCTGAATGGCAGCAGGTATTTCATTATTTTCATTGATGATTATACCAAAATGTGCTGGATTTATTTCATGAAGCACAACTCAGAAGTTGCTGTGATATTTCTGAAGTTTAAGAGATGGGTTGAGAACCAAAGTGGCTGTAAAATTCAGGTCATTAGATCTGACAATGGAACTGAATATACTTCACAAAGGTTTAACTTATTCTGTGAAGAAGCTGGAATTGAGCATCAACTTACCGTTCCTTACTCACCACAACAAAATGGAGTAAGTGAAAGGAAGAATAGAACCATTATGGAGATGACTAGATGCATGTTGTATGAGAAGAATCTATCAAAAGAGTTATGGGCAGAAGCAGCAAATACATCAGTAATTTTGCTGAATAGACTTCCTACAAGAGTGCTGGAGATGAAGACACCTTTTTGAAGCTTGGTTTGATGTCAAGCCATTTCTGAAGAATCTGAAAGTGTTTGGTTGTTTGTGCTTTTCTCATATCCCACAAGTGAAGAGAGACAAGTTGGGAGAGAAAGCTGAATCAGGAATCTTTATAGGCTATAGCTCAGTGTCAAAAGCCTATAGGATATATCAGCTGCAAACTAAGAAGGTAATCATCAGCAGAGATGTTCAGTTCTTGGAAGATGAGGAATGAAACTGGAAAGATGAGCAACAAAGTGAGTACAAGGAAGACTTGTTGGAAGTTGATGAGCTAGTAGATGATGTTCCAGTTAGAGGAACAAGATCTTTGACTGATTTGTATCAAAGATGTAGTGTGGCTATCTTAGAACCTGCAAATTATGAGGATGCTAAAGCTGATACAAGGTGGTTAAATGCAATGAAGGAAGAGCTATACATGATTGAAAAGAACCAGACATGGGAGCTGGTTAACAAACCTGAAGATAGGAAGATAATAGGAGTTAAATGGGTCTACAAGACCAAGTTGAATCCTAATGGTTCGGTAAACAAGTACAAGGCAAGGCTGGTGGTGAAGGGATATGCTCAAGTCTGGGGAGTAGACTTTTCAGAGACATTTGCTCCAGTGGCAAGGCTGGACACCATCAGAATGATACTTGCAGTGGTAGCTCAACAAGGCTGGAAAGTTTATCAACTGGATGTAAAGTCTGTGTTCTTAAATGGAGTGTTGCAAGAAGAAATCTATGTTGAGCAACCTGAAGGCTTTGTTATACAAGACCAGGAGGAGAAAGTCTATCTTCTGAAGAAGGCGCTTTATGGGTTAAGGCAAGCTCCTAGAGCATGGTACATCAAGATGGATGAATACTTGCTGAGTTTAGGCTTTGAGAAAAGCCTTAGTGAATCTACCTTGTATATTCGAAGGTTAGAAGCTGACTTGGTGGTTGTATCTCTTTATGTAGATGATATGCTTTTGACAAGGAGTAATGAAGATCAGATTGTTGCATTCAAACATGAGATGATGAAGATGTTTGAGATGACTGATCTAGGTGAAATGACATATTTTCTGGGGATGGAAGTTAAGCAAACTCATAATGAAGTTTTCATCTGTCAAAAGAAGTACTTGAAAGAGATCTTGAAGAGATTCAGCATGGAGGAGTGCAAGAGCGTAGCTACTCCAATGGCTAAGAATGAAAAGTTGCAAAAGGAAGATGGTTCTGAAGCTGCAGATGAAAGAGTTTATAGAAGTTTGATTGGTTGTCTTATGTATCTAACCGCAACTAGGCTGGATATCTTATTTCTAGTAAGTGCCTTGTCTCGGTTTCTAAATTGTGCAAGTAAGTTGCATATGGTAGCTGCAAAGAGAGTATTAAGGTACTTGAAAGGAACTTTGTCATTTGGGGTAAAGTTTAGCAAAGTTCAAGACTTCAAGTTGCTAGGATATTTAGACAGTGATTGGGCTGGTTCAGAGGATGATATGAAGAGCACTTCAGGATATTGTTTCACTTTTGGTTCAGCTTGCTTCTCTTGGTGTTCAAAGAAGCAAGAAATAGTGGCTCAGTCAAGTGCAGAAGCTAAATTCATTGCAGCAACATCAGCTGTGAATCAAGCGTTATGGTTGAAGAAGCCGATGGATGATATGCATTTAGAGCAAGAGGAAGGCATAGAGATTCTTGTAGACAATCAAGCTGCTCTAGCTATCTCGCAGAACCCGGTGTTCCATGGAAAGACTAAACACTTCAAAGTTAGATATTATTTCCTAATAGAAGTGCTAAAGTCTGGAGAAGTTAAGCTAGTGCATTGCAGCTTAGAAGATCAAACTGCAGATGTGTTTACCAAATCATTTCATGTTAGTCGTTTTGAGTTTCTTAGAGCTAAGTTAGGAGTATGCAGCACTTGATTCAGGAGGAGAATGTTGATGAATCAAGGTCTGCAGCAGTTATTTTTCTGTTTAAGTCATGTCCTATATTTTAGGAGTTAGTGGGAAAAGTGGTAGTTCATGTTTTAGTAACTGTTGTGCAGTTATTTTTCAAGTGTGTTGTTTAGTTTGTATTTAAGACAGATTTTCCAGATTTTAATGTGAATGTAGTTTTTTCCCTTCTATTACTGCGTTCTTGCTATATATTTTGTTCTTGCTATGTTGTTGTAATCCGCTGCACAAATACAGCAAAAGCTTGTTCTGTTCCTACTGTATGTTCTGTTCTACAGCAGCAAGTACAGCAGTATAGTATTTTAAGAATAACAACAGAATTCTTCAAGAGTAAAGATTTTACGGGTTTTGAAATTATTGAAAATAATTCATAACCTATGGAAATTCAAGTAAATTCTTAAGAGAAAGAAACGAATGATTCCAAAAACATGATTATACCAATGAGAACTACTAGGCTAGAAAACTGGAGGACTTAGGTTCTGATTTTATTACTCATGTTTTCCTTGTTGAAGGAGAGGCAGATAATATTGTGATAAATAAATACTATTAGCATTAAATCTAGAATATGATCCTAGAAACTTAGATGATGATATGGCTTCTAAAGATGCTTCTTTTTGGAAAGAAGCTGTGAATCATGAAATAGACTTAATTATGTCAAATAATACTTGGGTATTACCAGCAAGACAAAACCTATTCAGTGCAAATGGGTCTTTCAAAGAAAATATCATTTTGACGGCTCTATTCAAGCTTTTAAAGTTAGACTTGTAGCCAAGGGGATATAGACAAAAGGAATGAATATATTATTTTGATACATATGCTCCTATTGCAGGTATAACTTATGATCAAGTTCTTTTTGATTTAGCTTCCATTTATGATCTTTGTGTTCATCAAATGGTTGTTAAGATTGCTTTTTTAAATGGAGACTTAAACGATGAGATTTACATGGAACTACAAGAGGGTTTTCATTCTTCCTGGAAATGAATGAAAATTATGTAAATTGGTTAAGTCTCTTTATGGGCTTAAGCAAGCTGCTAAGTAGTGGATAAAAAGTTTAATTTGGTCACATTATCAAGTGGTTTCATTAACAGTAGTACTAGTAGAGTGGTGGCACAACTATAATATAAAAGTTCTATAAGGTCTTTAATGTATGAAATGCATTGTACTAGACCTGATATTGCTTATTATGTTTGCATGTTGAGTAGGAATACTAGTATTCCAAATATAGAACATCGGAGAGTTGTCACAATAATTTTTTGTTATATTAAGAGAACTAGAAATTTGTGATTGTTCTGTACTAATTATCCGGCTATATTAGAAGGATACACCAATGCTAGCTAGATTACAATTGTGGGAGATGAGTGTTCCACTTGTGGATGGATTTTTACACTAGCAAGAGGTGCTATTTCTTGGGCAAGTAAGAAACAAACATGTATAACTTACTCAATAATGGAATATAAATTCATTGATTTAGCAGCATCTGGGAAAAAGGACGAATGGAATATGAATTTGCTGTTGGATACCAAATTATGGCTTAATCCTATGCCTCCTATCTTTATTTACTATGATAGTCAGGCTACTTTAGCAAGTGCCTATAGTAGCACCTATAATGGCAAGTCTATACATATTAGTCCAAGATATGAGTATATGAGACAATTGATTAAAGATGATATTATAACAATTATTTACGTGATATCAATTAATAATCTTGCTGACCCATTAACAAAGGCTTTACCGAGACATTTGGTAATAAATACTTTACAAGAAATGGGGCTGAAACCCTTTAATTGAAACACCAATAATGGTAACCCAATCTTTTTTTAGAACAACACTAAAATAGAAAGGTTTAATAGGTAAGAACAAGTTATTGAATGTGATTATTTGATACTAATGTAGTATTGATATGATGAGTAAGTATCGTTAGTTACGTTTTGCAAGTATAGTACAAATTTGTAATGTGTTGATAGCAACAGAAACACATGGTGGATACTTCACTTATATATACTTAAGAAATGGTGCCGCTTCTTACGAAAGTTAGGGTTGCTTTCTAAAGAGCTTGTCACGACCTCCCCAAAGGTGCACCACCTAGGGTTTAGGCTAATGGATTGCTAAATATGACTTAGCTTGAGTTCTCCCAAACTCATACCAATTCACGACATTAAGTTTCACTTTTTATAAAGCAAAATATTTTCAATTAAAGTCGTCGCTAATCTAATTTTGGTGGGTTAATTAGGAACCCATGTAAAGCATCGGGAGTTATGCTTTACTCTAACGAACTAGAGATCTAAGGGAACGGGGACTTGGTTATGTTAGACTATCCTAACACTCATTTCGGTACCTTTTCATTTATCTCAAAAAACCAGTATGCATCTTGAGTTAATTTTAGACTAATTCCCTACATGCTACTAATTTAATGTAATTCTAAACTACATGAAATGCAATTTTTTTAATTTTATGAATTAAAAAATTAATTAACTAAGGAACCTAATTACCCAAGCTAAATAACATATACTCTAAACTAGGAAATAACATATATTAATTCCTATTTTACACTAAAATCTTACTCAACCAATAATAATATCCTAGTGCAAAATCTAGCTAAAATTATCCTAACAAAAATATCTAACATGCAATCTAAATTAATTATGCAAATTAATTTAAACGTGCAAATTAAACTAAAGATGTAATTTTTAATCTGAATATGCATATAAAAGAAAAAACACATCAAACTAATCAAACTCAACTTAAAATATGAAAATAGCATCCATATTCATCAACACAAGTTCGTGCATAAAATCAATAAAAGATCAAGATATAAACTTTATAGATTCATGCGCAATTAATTACTCCATCTAAAGCCTTATAGATAGAATAAAAATTTGATATGCGGTTGCGATTGTAAAACAAATTCCAATTGATCATGCATATTACCTAAAACAAACAAATTAAGTAAGACATGCTACCAATCAAATATTCAATTCAACTTGAGAAAAAGAATCTCTTTACCAAATCTTTGGGATGATCTTTCCAAATTTAAACTGATTGCACTAGACAATAGCGGCACGCTAGCGATGACGCTTGGCGGTGAAGTGGCCAATCACACGGCTTGAGCGAGAAGCTGCGAGAAAACAATGAACGCGAACAAATCTTGATTAGTTCGATGAACAAACAACAAAATCAAGGAAAAGCATAAGTAATCTATAAGTGCTTATCTTTTTTTTTTTTTGGATGAAAACTTGCCGCTTAACCAAGGCCACGGATCAAATCAGCAACGACTTGGCATGACTACCTGCGAATTTAGTGTAATTCCTTGATGGACTCGCGGCGACGGGGTGTGTAGCACAAGAATTTGCCTAGACTTCTCGATGGGGTTTACTCCCAAATATGAGCAAAATTTTTCTACCTAGAGAAGAAAGCTCTCAAAGCCACTTCTTTGATTAATCGTTCCCCCCATCGAAGACAAAGAAGAAGAGCCCCTCCCTCGTGTTTTCGGTGGCCGAAAATCCCTCAATCTCTCTCACCTTATGTGTTTCTCTCTTTCTCACGTTCTCTCTCTATATTTTGTGTATGCTCTAAAATGTGGAGAGCTCCCCCCAAACTTCTCCCTATGTGCTAGTCTATGTGTGTGTGTTTTTTTCTTTCTTTTTTTTGCCGAGGAGTCTCCCCTCTCTCTGCTCTTGGACGCCGTTTTTACCATGGGCAAGCAAATATTCGGTCAAATATTGACCAAATATTGCTATGTCTTTTTTTCTTTCAATTTCCATTTTTTCAAAGGTCCAAGAGTCCTAATAGATTTATATATTTTATTCTCTTTCCCTCATTTGGTCTATTTCTTATTTTGAAACAAAATATATTGCCCAATATTTCTTTCCTGGCCAAAGTCAAAATATGTCACCATAGATGCTATTTTCTAATATGCAAAATGTCACTATCAACTATAAGTAAAATAATAATAAATAAATAAATAAAATTCCTATCTTAACTTATGCAAAATGTGGCCAAAAATTTAGGTGTCAACAGCTGCCCCTCTTTAAAAGTGTGCTCGCAGAGGTTGCATTCAAAGACCAACGAGACATAAATCTTAACTATGTAAATGCAATGTAATTGACTTTTTTTATTTTGTTTATCTGTTGATTTTTTTGAAAAACAATGTGAATCTTATTCTAAATGCAATGATATGAATATGTAAATGCATATGCATGATGCAGAAAAGGAAAACATACCTGCAGTCACTTAGCTGTCAACGCGGGATTGATCATGATTTGCTCAATTCAAATCCAAATCTCATCGCAGATTCACCCAAAAATGTGACCATTTTAGAATAAAATGCTCATTTGACTAACCGAGTTAACAGAATTGAATAAGTTAGCAAATATCATTGTCATATAGGACGGGACATTAAATGAAAGGGAGACATCCAGACTGATCAACTATGCAAATGTTATGCATGATGTTTTTGTTGATATTAACTCTCATTTTTTCATGATGAATGCAAATGAAGAGAAAGAGAAACATGCCTAAAACTTACCTTGGTAGGTTGAGGCATGCATTGAATGAATTTGGAAATTGCATTCTTAGGCCCAAACACTTACTTCGATCAGAAAACAGAGACAATGTAATTACCTGAACTGCCTTCTTAGGCCTGAACTCTTGCTTTGGTCACAAAAGAAGCGAATAGTGATAGGATCTGAACCGCCTTCTTAGGCCCAAATTCTTACTTCGGTCACAAAGGATGCCAACGGTAAAATAACTTGAACACCTTCTTAGGCCCGAACTCTTGCTTCAGTCACAAAAAAAGCAAACGGTGAAAGGATTTGAACCGCCTTCTTAAGCCCGAACTCTTGCTTCAGTCACAAAGGAGGCCAATGATGAAAGGGGCCAAACTCCCTTCTTAGGCCCAAACTCTTACTTCGATCACAAAAGAAGCAAACGGTGAAATGATTTGAACCACCTGAATTGGTTCAAAAATTCCCCTCGAATTTTCTGAAAAGATACTCGAAACTCCAATCAAGTAGCAGACTCAAAAGTTGCCTTCGGACTTTCAATAAAAATAATATGTTCGAAAATTCCCTTCGGATTTTTGAAAGAGGTACCTGAAACTCCAATCAGGTAATGAACTCAAGAGTTCCCTTCAGACTTTCGAGAGAAATAAATAGGTTTGAAAGTTTCATTCGGACTTTCGAAAAACATACATGAAACTCTAATCAGGTAATTGACTTGAAAATTCCCTTCGGACTATCAAGGAAGACATGGGAATGATTCGAAATCTCCATGTAGACATTCGAAAAAAGGTACCTGAAACTCCAATCATGTAACTTTATCCTTGTGAATTCTTAAACAAGCTGCCGAAACTCCAATCGAGCATTCTAGGACATTTAGACAAATATCGTGCTTCAAAAATTAGTTTGAGCTTTTAGGGAAACATTACTTGTCAGATATGATTAGAGCAATACAACATATGCATTCCTCAAGGCATACATGTCAATCAAGTATTTATACATGATCGTTTTACCGTGTTTGCATAACCAAATTTTCACTGAAGAATATCATCAATCATTTTCACTCATATCATGAATTTCCTAAGAATGATAAGCGAAAAAAAAAATTCGGTTAGAAATGACTTTCACTCACTCTCATTAGAAGGCTTTTGTCTCGGTCATTAATGCAGGAATAACTATATCACTCGATCTCACTATCATCATGTCTACAAGGGTTTGAGTACCCTTACAAGTGGTACAAACTTCCCAATCAGAGAGGTCTTTAATAGGACCGTAATTTGGGCTTGGTTAATAGTTAAGCAAAGGGGACTCTTTGAGTCAAGGCTTGTAAGGAATTTCTTCAATGAGTATCTTCGGGTTTACAAGTCAAGAAACCTACAAAATGAGACAAAAATAATCTTGCATGCACTCCTTCAAGCTAAGCTTAAAACATTATAATCTCACGCTAATTCAAGTGCCCTAATCAAAAGAGACTTTAAAGGGTTGTAATGTAGGTTTAGCTCATGGGTTGAAAAATGAAAGGATTCATTAGGCACAAAAATTGTTTATGGGATGATGAATTGGTGATCATATCAAAATTGTCATTAGGCTTCATTTACTGGGGAATTGTTTCCTAGGCTCAACTTTTAAGATTCTGACTTTGCTCCACTGGAGATGCTATATATGTCAAATCCTCTGGATTTGAAAAATTGCCTCATTCAGCATTTTTTGAAAAATCTGAACATATTGAGGGTTGACTTTTACATACTTGAGCCTTTGGCTCTAACTTCTATGGGCATCGGCCTTGCTTTTACCAGGCACACTGCTTTTTCTTGCCCTTAGGCTCCTTCACTATTTTTTTTTACTTTTGATTCGGGCATTGGCCTTACTTGCACTTTGCTTTTTCATGCCCTACTTTCGCATTTTTTTCCTTTTACTTGACCTTTGGACTCAACTGGACAAGTAATATGACATCTTGGGTTGATGTTCCTTAATGTGACGCTTGTATTTTGCTACTTTCCAATAACTTTGATTCTTACCATGCCCTAATGTAAGAAATGATCACCAATGTGGGTTTAATGAAATGAAATTGTCGGCTTAAAATGGCTAGCAAATGAAAATAGTGTTTATGATAGAGAAATGAATGCTCTTCATCATTCCTAAGGCACTTGATTCACCATTTGATTTTTCATGTAGTAATAACACATGAACTTTGACACAAGTGAAAGCAAGAAAATTTTTATATACTTTTCTCGTCTTTTGACACTAATTAAGCAAATGTATCTCTAACTTGCCTCGATGTGGGGTGGTTCTGGACAGGGGTAATATGAAATGAAAATTCACAAGTGTTTAAGCTTAAAATGGGAATCAATAGATCAAATGTATTGTTTGAGATAAAGAAATGTATTGCCTCTAATAATTTCAACTATCGTACCTTTCACGAGAGAACTCTTTACCTTGCAAACATGAAATTTTATACGCTAATCTCACAAGTGTATAAGTATGAAACTGTGTATGGACATGGTTTGTCGTTTGTCACCCCGATGCATCTCGTTTAGTATTCTCAATCAATTCTACATTGGATTCAAATTTCATCATGCAAAATCATTTTATCAGCAGATATGAACTTTTTGAGCTTATTGACAAGCACAAACAATTTATCTCACAAAAAATTGTCATTAGCATGAACATGGTATCAAATATCAGAAAGGCTATGAGAAGTTGGAGCCCTTGGGTCACCCTTGAAGATGGGCACATGAATTAACTGACCGACATGGAAACTCAACATTCAATGCTGCATTTTCGTTCATGCCCCTACACCAAAAGAACATGCATGAATATGGCTCTAAATAAATGTGATCTCAGATTGTAAAAACTTTCATCACCCATCAATGCAGTGTCTATGCCAAATTGGAAAATACGCATTAATTTTGCATGTTAATCTTTGCAAATTATCCTCGATCAGACAATACGAGTTAAGCTTTGACACATGAAGTAAAGGGGTTAGAAAAACAAACAAGGTTTATCTAACATGCATTTTTTTATTATTTTTTTCTTTTTTAACAATGGTGACACATACTTTAAAATGAAAGGAAACAACTGAACCTTTGAATTTGATGGAAAATTAAAATCGACTTAAAAAGCATCATGATGACATTACTGACCTAGACTTATTATGGACCGATGTAAACAAATGGAATAAGAAAAAGAGATAGAAAACTTACCTCGCTAGGAAAATAAGACAATCACACAAACATGCGCATGATGGGTGCAACTTGATTTCTACTCTAAAAGGCTTAACAAAGTGAAGCCACAAGGGTGGGATGACTAGTCATAGCATAGCATACTAAGTCAAACCCTTGTATTCAACTCAGTCAAAAGTGATGCCTTGATGTGACGTTGACTCATAGGTAGAGGCAAACACTCTTGACACCAAGAAAAAAAAACTTTCGAGGTTAAGTTGGGTAACCTCTACTACAGCCTCGCGGTTGAAGTTGTATCCAAACTTAATACCATCCTAAGTGATTCTATGCGGCCCAGGCCCGGCGGCGGGTTGTGTGTGCAAAGGTATAGTGCTAAAGCAATGGATCATGGACAACAATTGATATCAACACTTCAAGTAAAAGCATGTAAATATGTATTTCAAACAACCCTGCAAAAACATTCAACACATGAGTTAGGGATATACTTGGAATCATCACTGTCAAACAAAATTTTGAAAACAATGAAAATTGGCCTAAGTCCACTAAAAAATTTCAAGTCCCCAGTAGAGTCTTCAAGCTGTCGCAACCTCCTTGAAGGTGCACCACCTGGGGTTTAGGCTAATGGATAGCTAAATATAACTTAGCTCAAGTTCTCTCAAACTCATATCAATTCACGACATTAAGTTTCACTTTTTAACATGCAAAATATTTTCAATTGGAGTCGCCACTAATCTAATTTTGGTGGGTCGATTGGAAATCCATGTAAAGTATCAGGAATTATGCTTTATTGCTACGAATCAGAGATCTAAGAGAACGGAAACTTGGTTATGTTAAACTATCCTAACACCCATTTCGGTACATTTTCATTTATCTCCTAAAACCAGTAGGCAGCTTGAGTTAATTTTAGACTAATTCCCTAACATGCTACTAATTTAATGCAATTCTAAACTACATGAAATGCAATTTTCCTTTGTAATATTTATGAATTAAAAAATTAATTAACTAAGGAACCTAATTATCTAAGCTAAATAACATATAATCTAAACTAAGAAATAACATATATTAATTCATAATTTAAACTAAAATATTATTCAACCAAGAATAATATCCTAGAATATAAAATCTAGTTAAAATTATCCTAACAAAAATATCAATATGCAATCTAAATTAATTATGTAAATTAATATAAATGTGCAAATTAAACTAAACATGTAATTTTTAATCTAAATATGCGAAGAAAAATAAACACATCAATCTAATCAAACCCAACTCAAAATATGAAAATAGCATCCAAATTCATCAACACAAGTTCGCGTATAAAATCGATAAATTGATTTTAAGCTTTAAAGATCAAGATATCAACTTTATAGATTCTCGCGCAATTAATTACTCCATCTAAAACCTTATAGATAGAATAAAAAATCGATGTACAGCTGCAATTGAAAAACAAATTCCAATTGATCATGCATATTACTTAAAACAAACAAATTAAGCAACACATGCTACCAATCAAATATTCAAATCAACTTGAGAAAAAGAATCACTTTACCAAATCTTTGGGATGATGTTTCCAAATTTAAAGTAGTGACGCTTGGCGATGAAGTGGCCAATCACGCAGCTTGAGCAAGAAGCTACGAGAAAACATTGAAGGCCAACAAATCTTGGTTAGCTCGATGAACAAACAACAAAATCAAGGAAAAACACAAGTAATCTATAAGTGCTTATCCTTTTTTTTGGGACGAAAACTTGCGAATTCAGTGTAATTCCTTGATGGACTCGCGGCAACGGGGTGTGAAGCACAAGAATCTGCCTGGACTTCTCGATAGGGTTTACTCCTAAATCTGAGCAAAATTTTTCTACCCATAGAAGAAAGCTCTGAAAGCCACTTATCTGATTAATCGTTTCCCCCATCGAAGAAAAAGAAGAAGAGCCCCTCCCTCGTGTTTTTGATGGCCGAAAATCCCTCAATCTCTCTTAACTTCTCACCTTATGTGTTTCTCTCTTTCTCACGTTCTCTCTCTCTATGTGTATTATGTGCATGCTCCAAAACGTAGAGAGCTCCCCCCGAAATTCTCCTTTCTGTGAGTCCCTGTGTGTGTGTGTTTTTTTTTCTTTTTCTTTTTTGCCGAGGAGACTCCCTACTCTTTGCTCTTGGACGCCCTTTTTACCGTGGGCAAGCAAATATTCGGTCAAATATTGACCGAATATTGCTATGCCTTTTTTCCTTTCAATTTCCTTTTTTTCTAAGGTCTAAGAGTCCTTTTTTTCAATTTCCCTCAATTAGCCTATTTCTTATTTTGAAACAAAATATATTGCCCAATATTTCATTCCTAGCCAAAGTCAAAATATGTCACCATCAATACTCTTTCCTAATATACAAAATGCCACTATCAGCTATATGTAAATAATAATAATAATAATAATAATAATAATAATAAATGAAATAAAATAAAATTCCTATATTAACTTATGCAAAATGAGGCCAAAAATTTAGGTGTCGACAGAGCTCATGAAATAGGATCAAGTACAAGGCCATAATGGTGCGGAGTAATATAAAACTTCTCGCGGGAACAAGAGGTTAGTGTATGTGTGGTATGTTGGTTCTATTACATAAAAGTGTCAGTTCAAAGCCAAGCAACTTGTCACTTTGATAGAGCTTTGATACACTTACACTAAGTAAAGGATCAACTCAAAAAAGACATTTATCTATTTATACTAACCTTACTACATTTTTGGTTGTATGGTTTTTTAAATATTTGTTTTACAAACTAAGTGGGGGATTGTTGGAGGTTTGTTTATAAAAACAAACTAAGTGTTAGTTCTTGATTGAATCTGCATTTGATCATTTTTGAGTCTAATCGAATTTTAAGTCTGGTCTAATTTGCATCTACTTGATTTTGAATCAGACTAAATCTAAGTCTGGTCAGTCTCAGATTTAGATTTTCAGACTTTGCAGTATTCAAATTCCACACATCAATCTGAAAATTTCAAAAATTATTTATAAATTTGAAATATTAATTATTATTATCATCAATCTGGCACTTCCACTTATGTATGATCAAAACAGGCTTCTAATCTCATTTCCTCACATGTATCTTTAAAGTTTTTAGAGCATATTTTGAAGGCTATGCTACCGACAATAAATGTTGATGCACAACCATGCTTATATAGATAGAGTTGATTGTAGTTGAGGGGCTCAAGTTTCTATTGTTTGAAAATTTGGCCTCAAATTATGATTATTATTTCCATAAAGTCCCTAGGGCCAAATTTACTCCAATTGGAGGAGGAATTTAGGCCAAGCCCTTCTCACCATGGATTGGCTGAAATTTTTAGGCTTGTGGGCTTGGTTGTGATAGTCCTAAACCCATAAAGATTTATTATAATTAATTTTAATGCCTAATGGCTAAGGCTGCGTTTGGTCGACCAAATAAAAACCAGGATATGATTTTTTTATCCTATCCTGTGTTCGGTAGCTGCATAGGATAAGATAAGGTGGGATATAGAGGAGATATAGCCTGGACAAAAAAAATCCAAGGGGGTGGGATAAGGTCGGATAGGATTTCTCTTATCCAAAGTAGAAAACCCTACGGCTTTTTTCTTTTTTCTTTTTCCATCGTTCATCCATAGACGACTTCCACTCTTCCGTTTCTAAAGCATCAACGTCGAATCCTTCTCCTCGAGAACTCTTGACGAATTTTCGAAGGTAAATAATCATGTTTTATCTCTCTTTCTCTCTATCTTACGAAAAGCGATGAATTTTCGATGGATGTGAGGTTAGTTATGTGCTTGGCATCGTGGGTTTGGTCTGGAGTTTCATAATCTTTTTACAAACGATTCTTGTTTTTATGGATTGAACTTAATGCATTCCGTTGTTTTTACCCATGGGTCGGCAATGGTACCTCCTGTTGATTGGCTTTTCTTCTTTTGGGGATTTGATGTTTCTATCATGATGTTTACAGAGTAAACATTGCCAACCCTTGCATTCGTATCAATTGAGGACATACCTTAATGTAGTCCATTAGTTCGGATTCATTAGACTCTGTAAATTTCATTAAAGCGTCCTTATAACATGTTCATGTAGTAAAGCGTTCATTAATTCGTATTCATGCAGTCCATTAAAGCATCCCATACTTTTGCTGATAGAGTGTTCTGTTTCAGACTTTTATGAAAGTCTAGGACAATTTAAAGGTCCTTGGTTGTTTTATTAAAGCGTCCTTTTGGAATGTTAGGCAGTAAACATAAAACAAAAGATATTTGACCTTGATTGCATGTCTACTTACTCAGTTCTATTGGTTTTTTTTTTTTGCTAGTTGATTGGAGATTGTGTTCTTGAAAGTGAAATTTGATCGTGTTCTAAAGTAACTATTGGATTGTATTGTTGTTACGTATTTTTTTTTTTGCTGGTTGGTTATATATTGTCTCTTCTAAACGTTTAAAAAATCGCTAAATACACGAGATCAAGAATTTTCTCCCAAGAAGGAAGCGGAATCTCCTTGAAATTTGCTAATTTGAAAAAAGATATTATCTTTATATATTTTTATATTTACTTATCTAATTTGTTTTTCCTCATTAGAAATGGACCACTATGATAGAGAGGAATTTTTCACCAATCTTATATTAGAAGAGATGAGCCTCCAGATGTTGGTTTTGTATATGATGAATATGATAGTAGTGTCCACTACTATTGAAAGGCACTACCGCAAGCATATATTGAAGGATCGGACATTTGTTAGAGTCCAAACTTGTTTAGATCACCTTGCCGCCTCATTAAGAGCAATGACTTGAATTGTGTGGAGCAACTTAGGATGGATAGACGTACATTTACTCTACTATGCGAGTTGGCACGTACAATTGGTGCGTTAAAAGAAGATGGACTTGTAACTATAGAAGAACAAATGGCTATGTTTCTACATATACTTGCCCATCATGTCATAAATCGAGTCATCAAGTTTAGATTTATGAGGTATGGGGAGACAATAAGTAGGTATTTTAACTTAGTTTTAAATGCGGTAATCAGAATGCATAGTGTGCTTCTTGTCTCACCTTAACTTAGTTTATGATTTTAGTTATATTGAGTTGTTTATGAGTTTGTAGGAGATATGTTTTATCTCCATACTTTTTTAAAGGTTTTTGGGGCTAGCTATAAGCTTCAATGTTAAGACAGTTCGAAATGATGTCATTAACGTAGATAAACTTGTTCATCAACATGAAAAATCTGTTAGACATAACCAATTCAGTAAGTTAAAATGTTAAAATGTTCGTTAATGTGATTTTATATTGTTCCTAATTTTAACTTCGTTAACGTAATTTTATATCATTCCTAATTTAACTTCGACCAAGCGAATTTGGAGCTTTTTGTAAGTTAAAAAGTTCGTTAACGTGATTTTATATCGTTCCTAATTTAACTTTGCAGTAAATCAAACAATAGATTTGATAAGATACGAGGATATCCTACTTTAAATCCGTAGTCTACCAAACAGTAAATTGGATAGGATATGAGGATATCCAACTTTAAATCCGAAGGTCATTAAACATCAGATGGGATATCAAGAAATCTAGAGATTTTTTATCCTATTCTATCCAGTCCTATCCCATTCAGAAATCCGGATGACCAAACGCAGCCTAAATGTATAAAACCCATTTCAATTGAAATTTATACTAAACTAATTAAAGCCTATACATTTCGGCCTCCCTTCCCGTAGTGTTGGTCAAACTATTCTTGAAGAGCAGGCTCACCCTATGATGCTTACTCCGGTCCATGCCATTGTTTGTTAGATGCAAGTACAATTATGAATATACTCTATGCTCCTTGTTGACACCTACTTTTTACTGGTTTGACAAATTTTCTTTAATTTAGTGCTAGGGAAAATTGTCAATGTTTAAGGTTAGAGTTGTGCTTTTATCTTATCTTTATTATCTTTTGTAAAAAAATTAAATTAAATTAAATTAATTAAGGTTAATGATAAAAAAGGATCCAAAAGAGATTGGGCCTAATTAATCCGGCCTGGCCCCACATGCGCATGGGCCATCTTTGCTCGCGCACCCCCTAAGCCCGTCACCAATTTTCCTCTCTTTCTTCGGCCCTCTCCATAAGCTCACCTCCTTGATCTAAAAAACCTAGTGACCTTTGTTATAACAAGGGGGACGAAGGAGCCACAGAGAGAGAGAGAGAGAGAGAGAGAGAGAGAGAGAGAGAGGGGGGGGGGGGGGGGGGGGGGGGAAGGTTTTTTATCCAGAGAAAAGAAAGTCTTCTCCTGGTTGGACTCTCGTGGTCTCTCTCACTCGAAGATTTCCAGCTTCGGCGTTTCTCCAACTCGTGTTTTTTTTTTTCTCTCCTTCCAGTAAGCCCAACCTCCGAGCTCGTCATCTCCCTCCTCCGAGGATTGCGTTTTGTCTGCCTAGTGGGTCGTTGGCGATTGGGCTCGAGCTCCCTCAAGTGCGCCCGTCAAACACTTCTTTCAAAACTGCGTAGGAGCATCTCAGAGCTGTCATGTTTTCTTTGAAGCGTCCACTAGTTGTTTTCTTGTTGCCCATTTTGACTCTACAGTTTTCATGTTTGAGGGATGGTCTGAGGTTTGTTTATTTTATTTATTTATTTATTTTGGTTTGGCTGGTGATTGACTTATGTTTATGTTCATGCTTATATGCTCTGAGTACGTCATACGTCGAGACCGCCGTTCATTCGACCTAGAACCCTCATTGTTTATTTTTGTATGCCATCTACTTGTAACAATGCCTGTTTGAGTTCGAATTCTAGGGACTTCTTTTTTTCGATTGATTTATGCTTTGTGAATTTGGTCTTGCTTTTGTCTCGTTTCATTAGAGTCAAGTTCCGGTGTTAGCATCGCCAGTCGTGGCTTCTCACAGCAGTTTAGGCAATCAAAGAAGCTCCCCCCTGTTTGTGTTTGTCCCTGGTGCGTTCAAAATGAGGGAATTGTGTGAGTTGGGTCAGGCCGTGTTCACGGGAGAGGAAATCGAGTGGGCTGGGGGAGGCCAGCTGGAGCTCGGCCTAATGGTCTATATTCACGTAGGGGAGCTAAATTGGTGTTGGGCCGATCTATGTGTGGACGTAAAGAGGACAAACGAGGCCGGTGTTGGACATTGGGCTTTAGGCCTCACATGAAGGGTTTGGGCTGACTTGGTGGGCTGTAGGATTGATAAGTTTTGGGCTGATTTTATATAAATAAATTCGTTTGTTATGTTGGGCTTATTTTAGTCTGGGCCTATTTTTGTGATTCGGCTTAGAACCTTTTAAAAATTTGAGTCGGGCCATAAGGTGGCCCAACTCGAAGACCCAACCCAGACCATTAGGGTCTAGGTCAACAGCTTGCATTGGATTTTTTCGACCTGACCCGAGCTCCCTATTTTCGAATTAAAATAATAAAAAATTAATTTTAAAATATAAAAATATTTAAAAATCCCAAAAGTTGAAGTTTGGTTTAGAAAAGCCAATTTTTCTTAAAAGATCAATTTCTTACATTAGAATTGGCCTTTGTTAATCAATCAACATCACCTTTTTTTAGAAAAATTTGGAATTGTTAGGCCACAAAGTGTTTTCGTTCCTTGATCTAATTGCATGGCTATTTAGCTTCATATGCCTATATCTAGATGTATGATTAGGCTTGCCATAATTTGACTAATGTTATATAATTTGGATTAATATACTGGTAGAGTTTTCATGTAATAGTGATAATTGCATTTGAAGTATACTTAATTTTGGTGGCGATAGACCGATATCCCTTCCGGTCTTACTTTTTGTAAGGATTTATCATATGTGCACTAGGTTATGCTAGCTTAGATGAATACTAGATTCATATAGGCTTAGTCTAATAAAATATATTTAGACTTAGCATCACTTTTATTAATGAACGATTAATGTAGCCTAAGTATAAATATCATTTGAAACAACTTATTAGATTTAAGTCTACACTTAGTTTTAAGTAATTAGCTTCCGAGAGATCATGTCTCGAGACTAATAATGAAGCCATGTATTTTTGAATGCTTGACGAGTTGTGGGTTTTACTTTTCTTGTTATTAATTAATTGTATTTAATACTTTGATTGTTATTTCTTGCATTGTCTTTTCATTAATTGTGTGTTAATTTCTTTCATAGATCATGTTAGCCTTAGTTTAGAATTGCATAAAAAATCATAAAAACAAATTGCATATACACTTAGTGATTGAGATGACTTTTAGGGTTTAAAAGATACGCAAAAGCATGTGATCACTTCAGATTAAACAACCAATTAGTTAGGTATCGAAAAGGCGTTAATAGAAATGTTAGCGTAAGCAAGTCCCTGAACCTTAGGATCTCTGGTTCGGCAAGGATTGAGACAATACTCCCGCATCTCGATTGGTTTCTAGCCGACCTTAATAGCCCTAGAAACATTTTAGGTTGTTAAACAATATGTAAACTAAACATGCATAAACGTCACGCGAAGTATGGGCATGGGAGAGTCCAAATTTGAGATTGAGGAATCAAGAGTGAATACCTCTAAATCTACCTTGGCACTAATCACCCGTCTTAGTAGGGAAGAAGCTCGGGTAGGTCGCGACAGCTTGGCGACTCTGTTGGGGAGCTAGTTACTAACCTTAGTGGACTTAGGCCGTAAAAATTGGTTGGTTGTTATCTACGTTGGTTTGAATTTTTGTAGCTCGCCTGCATGTCAAAAGTCACGTGGAAAATGAGGTTAGTCCACTAAATAATGTGCTAAATGTTCTTGTAGGTTGGGAGATATAAGGGGTGGAGTGATTGCAAACCCTTGTTTTGTAGGTGGTGTAAGGATTTATGGAATGTATGTGAGGTTTATATATAGAAGCATTGATTGATTTTCAGTACAAATGTTTAGCTACGCTTGCATCACTACACTTTGACACAACCCGCACTCAAAAACCCCGACCGCAATTAGGAAACCATTAGGAGGTGTTGAGGAATGGATCTGTGACATCCTGAAATTCAAGGATCTCACGAGACAATACTTGACACCCGAGAATGATCGAAATGGAAAGGATTGAGCTTGGATCAGATTGAGCTAGTCACAAATGGACAGTTGGAAGGCTTGTGGGCTTGGTTGTGATAGGCCTAAACCCATGAAGGTTTATTATAATTAATTTAAATGGCTAATGGCTAAATGGATTAAACCCATTTCAATTGAAACTTATACTAGACTAACTAAAGCCTATAAATTTCGGCCTCCCTTCCCGTAGTGTTGGTCAAACTATTCTTGAAGAGCGGGCTTACCCTATGATGCTTATTCGGGTCCATGCCATTGTTTGTTAGATGCAAGTACAATTATGAATATACTATATGCTCCCATATATATGTAAATTAATTAAAGTATTCTAGTTAGGGGCTAAAGTTCATCTCTAACTTTTTTGCAATAAAACATATATGGCTTGTTCAAAATTTAGGTGATAGTATCTTCGATAGAAATTCAATATCACATAATGTAAAAAACATACATACATGATTAAATAATATTGTGCGTTGAATATCAAGATGTAAAATCATGAACAAATAACATAGTTTCACCTCTCAAAACTTTGTTCAAACTTACGGATTGACAAAAAGCATGATTAATTATCAATTCACTAATGATATGAATATCACAATTGACAACTAATTGACAATAATTTTACTTTTTGGTTACATAGACTACACATTTTTCTTTATTGTAACTATAGCACTCTCGTTTGTAGCTCTTCAATATCAAAGGCGATTAGTCGGCTCAAGGAAATTAAAATTTTCTTTTGGCTGCCATTGGCCTATTGCAACTCACCTGGTGCATTGATGTTTAAAATTAGAAATATACTTAACTTTGTCATATTTTTAATTTTTTCATAAATTATCTTTTAAAAAGTCCTATGTGGCATAAAAATAACTAAATATTTGAAGATTAGATTCACTGCATAAAATGAAAGGTTGAGTAATCAAAATACATGAACTACACTGTAATGACTCAAAGTAAAGTTATATTAAAACAAACGCATTCATTTAAGCTGGCAGATCATTCTTTTTACTTTTATTATGCTTAGATTATTTTCAATATCGTAGTCTCATTGAACAAGATGATAAGAAAAACAGAAATGTACAACTGAATTGCACAATAATTAGTTGGCTATCTACTAAAACTATAAATATTTTAAATTAGGAATGCAAGTTTTGTCCCAAATGGGAAAAACCCAAGAAAGAAGAGACTAAGGAAAAAGAAGAAAAAAGTAGTTAAGAAATAATATTAAATCAATATCTCCCCTCTAATTACAGGTGGCTTACAGTGCACATTTAAGTTAAATGCCCTCATCACCATCTCCATGCAGAAACATCAACATCAATATGTTATAAGAATAAATGCGACTATAATGACTACAGGTACAATAGCGGAAATGTACTGCAAGGAAGTAAAATGAACTTACACAAATAAATTTTGTTCTTTGTGGAGTTTGTGTGCCTTTCCCCATTATGATTCCTTTTGTATTCTATTCGCTGGTTGTATATATGCTGGTCTTTTTATTTCGGCCAATGAGCATTTGTTCAACTCATGTCCTTATGAGCAAACATAATCGTGTTTTTTCCTTTAACATTCAGATAAATATCAGCATCTCATTGTCTCCACCAAATCAACTTGTTATGAAACCTCCTCTTTCACTTGTTCGATAGATGTGGTTAAATATGGACGGCCAAAAGATAGACATATATTAAATGCATTTCAATTAGACTCGTGCTATTTCCACCCCTTCTTTCCCATATGCAACCTCTACATCCTTAGTGATCAAATTATCCTTTGTGGGCCAACTTTAACATGCTGATGGAACTTAACATTTTTCAACTACAATCCTGTCACCACAAAAAAAAATGACTATAATAAACTGTTTTGATAGAAATCCGATATGAAACTGGTTGACACTAATCACATATGACATACATTTGAATTTGATTTAGATCTAAACCAGAAACTCATGAAGAAATCAGGAGATGATACGGTTCAGAATCCAAAAGCACTATGGCAACATGACCTCTTGATACCGGAAGATAATTAACAATTGCAATATTGGAGTGTTTTAACATAATTGGATTTAACAAAAATTGAAGTTGATATCATCAACAACATTTTCGAATTGCAAGAGTAAACGGATATTGTTTGTTCACGAACTCAATTAATCTTCAAAAATGTGGGGAGGATTCCCATTTTATCACGCTAATAGTTATATACGCAAACTATAAAAGGTGGCACACATCGATTCATTCAGAAAGAAATCTTTGTTTTATTGATAATAGCAGTAGGTCTTGGAAGCAACGAAACAAAATACACGAAAGCCAAGATAAGCTCGAGCTGCTGAAGTTGTTGCAACCTCCATATCCACAGCAAGAACTTGTCTACGGTTACGATCAAGCGTTGGGAGTGCACATATAAATGCACGTACATAGTACAGGACTGAGGGAGGTGTCGCACGTGCCTTGAGAGCCCGGGCCATGCTTTGCATGGCAGTTTCGCTCGCAATCGTCGTGTCCACTACATGGTCCTATATCTTCAATGCAAGCCCTTGCCACAATTGTCCTCATCAAGGATCCCGCTTTTTGAACAAAAAAGCAAATAGTTTAGATACCCTCTTCATGTTCGATGAGAAAGTAGAATGTAACATAGATCTTATTTTGTTCTAAATCGAAAGAGCACACCTGTGATCATGAAGAAGACGAGGACAAGGCAATACGCTTGAATGAGTCTAGCCATTTGATTTGTTTTGACAAAGAAAAGACTTGAATCTATAATTCTCGGATGCTACTGATGCATCCTATGCTATATTTTCTCAGATATTTATACAAGAAAGATGAAACATATAAGGAGGCTATTAAAAATAAAAAATAATGAGAAAAGGAAAATAAAATCAAGGCATCAAAGAAGAGTAATACGTTTATGAAGGAAACATTGAGAAAAAAAAGGAAGTATAGGAAAATGGAAACAAAAATCATGAAGAAAAGGAAAGAAGATATTCGAAGAGGAGCAGGCTATTAAAAATCGAAAATAATGAAAAAAGGGAAACAAAATCATGGAATCAAAGAATAGAAATAAGTTTCTGAAGGAAACATTGAGAGAAAAAAGGAAGTATATGAAAAGGGAACAACAATCATGAAGAAAAGGAAAGAAGATGTTCAAATAGGAGGAAGCTATTAAAAATCGAATAATGTATAAAAGGAACACAAAATCAAGGCATCAAAGAATAGAAATAAGTTTATGAAGGAAACTTTGAGAGAAAAAAGGAAGTATAGAAAAAAGGAAAACAAAAATAATGAAGAAAAGTAGGGGTGTGCAACCGGACAGGGTAAACCCTGTTCCCGGACCGGCCCACCCTGAAAACAGGGTCGGGAATAGGGTCCAAAAAAGAGGAACCGATTAAAACAGGGTCAGGTACAGGGTCCAAGTGTGGAACCTACCCTGAACCTTGGACCCTGTTTCTGATCATTAGAAAATAAATTTTATTTAATAAAAACTCTAATTTTATAAGTAAATAAACTTATTAAATCATAACTTTTGTATATTTCTTTGGAACATGATTTCTTGTTGATGTTTATTTATACATAAAATTTACTTTTTGTTAGAGATTTTGTACCACGTGAATTAACTCGTCTGATTTCATTTTTAAATGATGAGTTATGTTGATTTCACTTTTGGAGAACTTATGCTTGCACTATAAATTTGTTAACCATTTTAGACAAATAAAAAGTTTCACGTAATATTATGGTAATGAGAAGAATATTAGGTCCATGTTTGTTACCAATATATATGTAATGTTATGATTTTTGCTTTATCTTATTATTTTGTTTATGATAATTTGGCTTGTGGATCCTTAATTTTTGTTTAATCAAAGAGTTTACTTATTTATTAATTACAAGTGATTAATATTACGATATAAGTTAGATGTTTTCTCGCATATTAATATAAAATTTGAAGTCGTATATAATGACCAAAACAGGTTCCAAAATAAACAGGGTTTACCCTGTTCCCGGACCGGAAAAACAGGGTGGGTATGGTACAGGGTCCAATGCAAACAGAGTATGGTACAGGGTATGGCATGAAGGAGTATTTAAGGGGGTTATTTCAAGTTGCGTTGTACGAACGTAAGAGAGTAATTTTCCTAAAGTCTGAATTACTAAGAGCTTTATTTGTACTCAAAAGAGTGTGACACACGAACTTCGTGAGAGTTAAGCTGAAAGCTTAGACATTGAGATTGTAACTCTTTTGATTCATAGTGAACTCCAGCCAATAGGCTGTCATCGTGGGAGAATGGACGTAGGCTTGGTCTAAGCCGAACCACTATACATCTTGTGTTCAATTTTCTTTACTCTCTAACTCTATTTATTCTGAAGCTTTTAATTCCGCATTAGCTCTTACATATTTACTTATTGCACTAGCGCTTTTCAAGTGGTATCAAAGCCAGGTTGCTCTCTTTAAGAAGTGTTTTCTTCTGAGCTAACGATCTATGGCAAGTGCTAGTGCAGCAGGTGTGGTGGAAGGACAACATTTTCTTAGACCTCCTTACTTCGATGGAAAAGACTACTGTGTCTGGAAGAATAAAATGAGAATTTTCTTGAAGTCAAAGGATCCCATGGAATGGGAAATAATCGAACAAGGAGTAATTCCTTCCACCAGTTCTGGAGAAACTAGAGTAATACCTCAAGCTGATATTATCAAGAGACAACATACTGATTCCAGGGCTACTCATTCTCTTTACTGTGCTTTATCTCTTACTGAATATAACAGAATTTCTTCCTGTGAATCAGCCAAAGAAATTTGAGACAGACTAAATGTCACCTATGAAGGAACTGATCGTGTTAAGGAAACAAGATTGAATATCTTGCTCGGACAATATGAAGCTTTCAAAATGAAAAATGGTGAATCAATTGCAGATATGTTTAGCAGGTTCACAGAGATTGTCAATGGACTTGCAAATCAAGGACAACCAATCACTGGACCAATGAAAGTTAACAAGCTCTTGCGAGGATTATCACAAGAATAGAATCATATCAGAACATCTATTAGAGAAACTCAAAAAATTCAGCCATTGTCAGTGGATGAATTAGTTGGAACACTTCAATCTTATGAAGTGGAAAATCTCAATCTAGATGAAGAGATCAAAGGTAAGAAATCTATTGCTTTAAAATCTAATATTATTTCTGATGATGCAGGATTAGATGATTATCTTGATGAAGAGGAAATGGCTCTTTTCATTAAGAAGTTCAAAAAGTTCAACAGAAACAGATCAAATTGGAAAGGATACAATTCTTGGAGGAACTCGAATGCTCAAAGAAGACAATCTGATGAAAGAAATATTTATGCTGAGATTACCTGTTATAATTGTCAAAAGAAAGGACACATTAAGCCAGAATGTCCTCTTCTCAAACAAAAGAATGGAAGGTACGAGAAAAATAAAAATGCTCTAAAGGCTGAAACCTGGAGTGACACAGAATGTGAAGAAAGTGATGAGGAATTTGCCAACATCTGCTTAATGGCTCAATCTGATTCAGACTCTGACTCAGAGGATTTTGATCACCAGGAAATTCAATCAAAATGGTACTTGGACAGTGGATGCTCAAGACATATGACAGGAGATTCAAGCTATTTTATTAAATTGGAAAGTTTTGATGGAGGAAGAGTAACCTTTGGAGGAGACAGCACAGGGAAAATTATTGGCCGAGAAACTGTGAAGATTGGAAAGCTTTCTATTAATAATGTCTCTTTGGTCAAAGGACTGAAGTATAATCTACTCAGCATCAGTCAACTTTGTGACACTGGTTATAAAATTCAATTCCAAGAAGGAATCTGTCTTGCCTCAAGTAAAGATAATTCGCAGACTTTCAGTGGAAGGAGACATGGTAATATATATTTATTGGATATGCATGTTGAGACTCCTAAGTGTCTTATATCTTTACAGAAAGAAGTAGAATTATGGCATAAGAGACTTGGTCATGCTCATATGAAACAAATTTACAAGATCTCTTCAAAGCAACTTGTTCGAGGTCTGCAATTCTTGAATTTTCGTAGAGATGAAGATTATACATCTTGTACTCTGGGAAAACAGCTAAAGGATTCCTTCAAGTCTATAAATCACGTTGCTACTACAAGAGTGCTTCAGTTTCTTCATATGGATTTGTTTGGACCAAATCGAACAAAAAGCATTGGTGGTAAGAGTTATTATCTGGTAATAGTTGATGATTTTTCTAGATATACTTGGATATTTTTCTTAGTAAATAAGTCTGATGCATTTGCATACTTTGCCAAGTTTGCTAAGAAAGTTCAAAATGAGAAAGGATATGTGATTTCAAGCATTCGATCTGATCATGACGGTGAATTTGAGAATGCAGAGTTTGCTAAATTTTGTGATGACTTTGGGATACAGCATATGTTTTCATCTCCTTATTCACCACAACAAAATGGTGTTGTAGAAAGGAAGAATAGATCCCTGCAGGAAATGGCCATAACTCTGATGATTGACAGCAAAATCAGTTCCAGATTTTGGGCAGAAGCTGTTTCTACAGCTTGTTATATTATCAACAGAGTGTTTCTAAGACCTTTGATGGACAAAACGTCCTATGAGATTTATAAAGACAAAAAGCCTAATGTCTCTTACTTTCATGTCTTTGGCTGTAAATGCTTTATTCTTAAGAACTCTGCCGACAAGATTGGGAAATTTGATAGTAGATCTGATGAAGGCATCTTCCTTGGATATTCTTCTTCAAGTAAGGCATACAGAGTTTATAACAAGAGGACTTATTGTGTGGAAGAATCTATACATGTTAAATTTCATGAAGCAGACACAGATTCAGAGGTTACAAGACAAGCTGGTATTGAAGAGCACAATGTTCCACTATAAGTTGTTGAACAAATTGAAGATGATAACTCACAGAATCTGGACAGTGGAAATTCAAACTCAGGAAGTCAAAGAAAGTGGAAACACAAGTCGAGTCATCCCTTGGAAAACATTATTAGCAATATTGAGGATGCACGCCAAACAAGATCAAAAGTAAGAATTCCTGTCATTCCTGAAGAACCAGAGGAATCCAGTGCAATTGCCTTAATCTCTGAAATTGAGCCAAAGAAAGTAGAAGAAGCCTTGGCAGATGATAGCTGGATAGAAGCAATGCAGGATGAGCTGAGACAGTTTGCTATAAATGATGTGTGGGAGCTAGTTCCAAGGCCTAAAGAAAAATCTATTATTGGAACAAAATGGGTGTTTAGAAACAAACTAGATGAAGAAGGTTTGATTACAAGAAACAAAGTACGACTGGTGGCTAAAGGATACACTCAGGAGGAAGGAATTGATTATGATGAAACTTATGCTCCTGTTGCCATGTTAGAAGCTATCAGATTATTACTTGCCTTTGCGTGCTTTCATGATTTCAGGTTATATCAGATGGACGTCAAAAGTGCTTTTCTAAATGGAGTAATTCAAGAGGAAGTTTATGTTGAACAACCTCCTGGCTTTGAGGATCCTAAGTATCCTTATCATGTTTTTAAATTAAAGAAGGCTCTCTATGGCCTAAAACAAGCTCCTCGAGCTTGGTATGAACGGTTGAGTTCTTTTCTTATTCATTGTGGATTTGAAAAAGGCAAAGTAGATACAACTCTATTCATTAAAAGGACCAGTCATGATTTTTTGTTGGTACAAATCTATGTTGATGATATTATTTTTGGATCTTCTGATGAAACTATGTGCAAGAATTTTGCGAAGGATATGCAGCAGGAGTTTGAGATGAGTATGATGGGTGAATTAACCTTCTTTCTTGGACTACAAGTGAAACAATCTACTGAAGGTACCTTTGTACATCAAGAGAAATATGCAAAAGACCTTGTCAAGAAGTTTGGAATGGAAAATTGCAAAAAGGTTGAAACTCCAATGGCAGCAACTTCAAAACTCGAGAAAGACTCAAAAGGAGAAAAAGTTGATCAAAAACTTTACAGGAGCATGATTGGATCCTTACTATATCTTACTGCTTCTAGACCTGACATTATGTTTAGTGTATGCTTGTGTGCAAGGTTTCGATCAGATCCAAGAGAATCACATCTATCAGCCGTCAAATGAATTATCAAATATATTTCGTCAACCACAAAGTTTGGACTTTGGTATCCCAAGGAAAGCAACTTCATTCTATTAGGATACTCTGATGCTGACATGGGAGGATGTCGTGTAAACAGGAAAGGTATTACAGGAAATTGTCAACTTCTTGGAAATATGTTGGTATCTTGGTTATCAAGGAAGCAGCACACTATTGCAATGTCAACGGCTGAATCTGAATACATAGCTCTTGGGAGTTGTTGCTCTCAGATTCTATGGATGCGTCAACAACTACAAGACTTTGGTATCAAAAAGTATTGTGTTGAAATTCGATGTGATAGCACAAGTGCCATGGATCTTACTAAGAATCCAATTTTACACTCTAGAGCAAAACATATTGAAATACGACATCATTTTATCAAAGATCATGTTCAGAAGAAGGATGTCAAGATCACGTTTGTTGATTCTCAGAATCAATTAGCTGATATTTTTACGAAACCTTTGGATAAACGATCGTTTGAGTTCATTAGAAGCAAATTGAATATTCTCTCTTACTGAGACTCAGACTCAGACTCAGACGCAGACTCAGACTCAGACTTAGACTCAGACTCAGACACAGACTCAGACTCAGACTTAGACTCAGACTCAGACTCAGACTCAGACTTACGGTCAGTTTCGAACTCAGGCTAAATTAAATTTGATTTATGTTTAGTTTTCTAAATATCATGTTTCCCGCCAATCGACACTTCTGGAAATCTGTCAAAAGGTACGATTTCTGAACCATCGTATCTCTTTGTTTATCTGTTTCCATTATATTAACTAGTTGATTGATAGTTTTTGGAAACTTTTCAAAACTGCTATTTTTATTCTTTGAGAACCGTCGTTAAAAGAATAGATTTTTTCTTCGCAAACCCTAAGCCTCTTCATCTTCCCCAGAGTTTCTTGCCTCTTGTATGAAAAATACTCTCTCTACGAACGCACAATGTCTGCCTCCCGAAAATCGTCTCGACTAGCAAACAAGCATTTTGGCACCAGTTCTGGACCTACTCATCTTGACCTTACTGAGGAAGAAGAATTGCATGAAGAATCGGCAACCGGCTCCATAGAAACAAGGATTGAGATTCAACAGGGACTCACTGAACCAGTAAGTAGCGCTACCCCCCCCCTCAAAAAACGGAACCCCAAGTTTATTTACAAATTGTATCAGACATTGGTGAGTGGTGGTAGCGCTATGACAACTATTGATGAATTTCTGCGAGATAGTGGATACAAAAATCAGCCTGTCTTTTTGCAAGAAATGAAACGACTTTCTATTGCTCCTCCTGGAATAGCGGATGAAGCACGGAGAAACTTTCCAATAGACCCACGATTTAGTGCCTCCTATTCTCATGAATCCAGGGATGAAGATGAGAAAATATTTTTACATTTTAAGCCAGTGCTGGGGCTTGATGTCAGTAGGTCGGAGACAAACGATCCTCTTTTTTGCTCAAAAAGACATCAAAATGCTTATAAAGGATTGCTGAAACGTGAGGTCATGAATCCACGACATGTTGATTTTGAGTATTTAAACTCAATCAAGGTCTATCTTGGGGTCCACCTTAGTCGGCTTGGTATTGACAAATTCTGTTCCTCCACAGTTCCAAGTTATGCGGAGTTAACTGCATATTTTTATTCGAATTTGTCTTTTCCTGATCGACATACTTTGAGATTTTCTGTGTTCAACAAAGAATATACTCTCAATGTGGACATAATTGCTGACATCCTTGGAGTATCACGGACTGGCTTTATCCCTATAACTGTAACAGACAGAGAAATCACTACTGCCCTTTCTACTGATCAATCAAGTGAAGGTACACTCACATACTCTCGGCTATCCCCTCTGAATGCCATTCTGCACAAGATTATAATTAGTTGCCTGAAGCCAAAAGTAGCATCAAAGACAGATATCTCTAAATCTGAGGCACGGCTTATGTATGGCATTATTAGAAATCCAACTGTCTCTATGCCATATGTTGTCTTATATCAAATGTACAGAGTGGTACAGAAGGGTAAAGGTCAGTTACCATACGCCTCCTTGATCACCCAAATTTTTCATCATCTGAACATCCCAATTCCATCTATTCTGTGTGAGACTTTGGTTGTTCCTCTGACTATTGAGAAAAATATGATTGCAAAGATGAGATTGAAAAATTTACCCTCAGAAGCTAGTCCCTCAAAGTCAGTCTCATCTGGAATAAAGAGAAAGGGCAAGGAGACTTTGCAGGAATCTCCTCACACGCTGAAAAAGGCAAAACGGTCATTGATTCTCCAGGATGAAGAAGAAGATGTTGAGGAAGATGTTGCAGAAGAAGAGACTCACAAGGAGACAGAATCTGATAAAACAGAGACTAATCAAGAGGAAGAAGAACTGGTTCCTAGTCCTCCAAGGGATACTATGGCTCCTCCAGCAGATACATTTGTTATCTCTCCTCCTCCCCCACAAGTTGTTTCAAAAACTCCTACATCAACTGGCTTCGAGACAGGGGGGAGTTGATATAGGACAACCAAAAGAGGATGGTCCTTCCAGATCAACAGAGTTTATACCAACTGCTTCTACTGATCGTTCTGCCGAAATTATTGCTTTACTTACTGGACTCCAATCTCAATATTCTTCTCTGGAACGAAGTATTGAGCAGCTCAAGCAGTTCGTCAATCAAAGGGTGGATCAGATGCAACAAGACATAGTTCGGGTTGAGCAGACTGTGCGTTCTATGGATAATTTTCATCTTGTTCGTGCTCCTCGTTATAATTAGCTTTTTGATTGATGACAAAAAAAGGGAGAAAGTGACCTGGGGATTAGAAATTTGTTTTGATTATGGTTTGGATTTTGTTTTGATTTTTTGGTTTTTGGACTGATTTGGACCTTTCTCTGATTTGGATCTTTTGGTTATTTTGTGGTTTAATATTTGCATATTTTGATGGATCCTCTGATTTGAACCTTTTGGTTATTCTACTTAATATGATTTGCATACTCTGATGGATCTTGTTATCCTTATCTTGTTGTGCTAACATGTGATATCTCAAGTTGTTTTGGTATAGCATATAATTTGATTGCAGGAAGGTTTTGTCATCATCAAAAAGGGGGAGATTGTTGGTTGTATTAAAGTCTGAGATGTTCAGACTTTCTCAAAGTCTGAGATGGTCAGACTTTCTCAGAATCTGAAGTGTTCAGACTTTCCCAAAGTCTGAGGTGGTCAGACTTTTCCAAAGTCTGGGGAAGACAGACTTAACTTATTATGGTTATTGATCTTATTCTTTTCCCACGAAGATCTGGATTGATATATATCTTCGACAGCTTATGGATTGATTGGATCAGATTATTTTATTTATGGAAGCAATCAATTATATGGAGCAAGTGTTCACTTTAGGAAACTGAAGATCCTGATTGAATGGGAGATCGGGATTGACGGATTCTCTATTGTTTCTATCTATAGCTTGAGATCTCCTGATTAATTCTGTCCAACGGGTAGATTGGAAGAATTACTTTGGAAGGTGCCAACGGTTATGAAGGCATGAAGGAGTATTTAAGGGGGTTATTTCAAGTTATGTTGTACGAACGTAAGAGAGTAATTTTCCTAAAGTTTGAATCACTAATAGCTTTATTTGTACTCAAAAGAGTGTAACACACGAACTTCGTAAGAGTTAAGCTGAGAAGCTTAGACATTGAGATTGTAACTCTTTTGATTCATAGTGAACTCCAACCAATAGGCTGTCATCATGGGAGAGTGGACGTAAGCTTGGTCTAAGCCGAACCACTATACATCTTGTGTTCAATTTTCTTTACTCTCTAACTCTATTTATTCTGAAGCTTTTAATTCCGCATTAGCTCTTACATATTTACTTATTGCACTAGCGCTTTCAATGAGGCTATTAAAAATCAAAAATAATGAAAAAAGGAAAACAAAATCAAGGTATCAAAGAATAGAAATAAGTTTCTAAAGGAAACATTGAGAGAAAAAAGTGTTGGTGAATATCTATAAAATCGATTCAAAAATGGTGTTAGAATAAAATCTAGCAGCAAAGTATGGCCATCTTCATATTTTGTTCATTGAATTTGGTGGTCTTCAGACTTTGTCTTCTATGTATGGTCTCGCCTAAGCTTGGCCACTTATGAGTCCGGTCATTTTTGCATCTGATCATTTTCGAAGTCTGACCATTTACACATCTAACCATTTCGACGTCAGAAAATCTTCAGATTCATACTGTAAAGTCTAATTGTTAGAAGATTTGTACAAATCTCCAAATTTGCTTTGAGATTGTTTTACATACACAATTCAAAATGAGATCAATCCACTCGAAGAACAATATATATAAATGTCATAAAATGATATAACAACGTGATTGAAAGAAAATTAAATAAGTAAATCAAGGCTTGTGTTAGACATAATTTCCTTAAAATAGATTTGTCCTCTCCAGTACACGTAAGGTTACGTAGATAGATTCTTTGTTTCCTCCTGTACAAAAAGATTCGTCTCCTCTAGTACACGTGACGCTACGTAGACATATTCTTTGTTTCCTCCAGTACAAGTGAGGTTTTGCATCATATGTCCCCTATGATACGACGGTTTCCAACAGCGAAAAACAAAGCTTCGAAAATTTTCGACAAACTTGAATAATGCCAACTTCAAACATTATAAAAAACAATGCAATGCAAAGAAAACTAATAAAACAATGCTCATTTTTCTCTCAAAAAGCGTGTGCATTTCTGTATGCAAAGAAAGAACATATAATCAAGAATCGGGGGGACCGTTAAAAATGTTTTGGCCATTAACTCTACCGCTACAAACGTTTCAAGATTAATAAGCGATTTTACAAACTAATGACAGATTAAATCCAGGGTTACAAACTTAATTACGGATAAAATATATGGTTACCCACTAATGATAAATTAGATCCATAAGTCACCGTCATTTTTCAACCATTACAAAACTTGTAACAATTTTGAGTTGAAAACCATCAATCAAGAAGGCAAAATGTGGCTTGTCTCAAAGCCCATTTTTTGGGTTGCATTCCTATACACAGTTCACACGTAGATGTCGCGACCTACCCAAGCTTTCCTCGCTAAGAGGGTGATTGGTTTATGTAGGTAGATTTAGAGGTATTCACTCTCCATTCCTCAATCTCAAGCTCGGGTTCTTCCAAGCCCATACCTCGTGTGACGTTTAGGCGTTTTGATTTTAAAAGTTATTTAATAACCTAAAGTATTTCTAGGAGTCTCCACTAGCCTATTATGGTCGGCTAGAAACCAATCGAGACACAGGAGTGTAGTCTTGATCTCTACAAAACCAGAGATTCTAAAGTACGGGGACTTACTTACGCTAAATTTTCTGTTAACGCCCTTTTGGTATCTAACTAGTTGGTTATTTAATCTAAAATGATCATACTTTCTCACTTGTCTTTTAAACCCTAAAAGTCATCACAATCACTAAGTGTACATGCAATTTGTTTTTATGTAATCCTTTTCATGTAGTTATAGAATAAGACTAATTAAACCTAAAAGAAATTAAAACAATAACACACAATTTATACAAAGACAATACGTGTAATAAACAATCAAAGTATTAAAATACGATACGGTAAATAAACACTCAAATAATTGAAAGCATTTATCTAATGACAAGAAAAGTAAAACTCATAACTCGTCGGGTATATAAAAGATACAAAGCCTTGTTATAAGCCTCGAGACATGAACCGTTGGAAGTTGATTACTTAAAACTAAGTGTAGACTTAAATCTCATGAGTTGTTTCAAAAGAAATCTATACTTAGACTACATTAATCATTCATAATAAAAGTGATGTTAAGTTTAAATAGATTTTATTATACTAAGCTTGTATAAATTCAATATTCATCTAAGCTAGCAAAATTCTAGTACACATATGATTAATCCTTACAAAAAGTAAGACCGAATGGGACATTGGTCTACTAACACCTAACTTAAGTGTCACTATTATGTGAAAACTCTACTAGCATAAATCCAAGTAATCTAACATTAGGATTTCATTCAAAATAAACATCAAATATGGCAAGCCTAATTATATATCTAGATATCGACATACAAAGCTAAATAGACATGCAATTAAATAAAGGAACGAAAGCGCATGATGGTCTAACGATTCCAATTAATTTTTCTAAAAATAGGTGACCTTGACTGGTTAACAAAGGCCAATTCTAAAGTAAGAAATTGATTTTTTTAAGCAAAATTGGCTTTTCTAAACCAAACTTCAACTTCTGGATTTTCAGAATTTTTTTACTAAAAATAATTTTTTTATTTTTATGTTATTTTAATTCGAAAAAAGGGACCTTGGATCGGATCGGAGAAACCCGATCCGAATTGCTAACCCATACCCTAATGGTTCGGGTTGAGTCTTTGAATTGGGCCAACCTTATGGCCCAACTCAAATTTTTAAAAAGGTTTTAACACAAGTCACAAAAAGAGGCCCAAACAAAAATAGGCCCAAAATAAAAAACGAATTTTATATAAAAACCAACCCAAAAAATATCAATCCTCCAACCCACCAAATCAACCTAAGCCCTTCACGCGAGGCCCCTAGCTCGGCCCAAACAACATACGGCCCAATCGGCACACATGCAAAGAAGCTTATACTCGTCCCCTCGTCCCCCATGTGACAACCATCGAAACCCCAGTGGCAATGCTGCCTCCTCAGCCTGGCACTGCCTCGCACGGCAGCCTACGGCTCTGCCACGTGCCCACGAAAGTTTCTACGCACTAATTAAAATTCTAACAATCGCAAAAATCAAAGAATAATATACCTCAAACTCACCTCGGCATTTTATGTAATACCCAGCGTGCGAATGAGAACAATAAGTTTCAACGAGACTAAATCTGCACCTATGTCAAATCGTGAATAAGGGAGGCACATAAACAACATATAATGCAACATGAACGGGACCGAAAATCGCTCGGATAGATACATGGCCACGATGGTCCGAGAGACAAA
Source organism: Melaleuca quinquenervia (assembly GCA_030064385.1). Classification (NCBI taxonomy): domain Eukaryota; kingdom Viridiplantae; phylum Streptophyta; class Magnoliopsida; order Myrtales; family Myrtaceae; genus Melaleuca; species Melaleuca quinquenervia. The sequence goes on from CM057720.1 coordinate 13,126,171, forward strand.
AAATAGACATAAAGACGTGGGTCCGAAGGGTTCGGGAAAACATGAAAAATGTCCAGTGCCCGTCCGCCCTAAACGATTCATGGGTGTCATCCATGGACGCGCTCGAACAAAGTCGAATCAAGTCGCTGCTGGTGCGTGGAGTCCCATGGATCGTGATCCTCGGGGGAATGGGGCACAACAAAGGTTTGGCTTACCGATTAGACTGGGAAGAAATGCGAGCGAGAGGATGCGTCAGAGATCTCGAACGGGATGGCAGCTATGAACGAGCTCAGGTTCTGTGAACCCCTCTTTCTACGTTTTCTTTTTTGTCTTAAGACTTCCCTCTTCTCCACGTTTTTCTTCGTTTCTTTTCTGGCGATCCTTCCCTTGTTTTGACCGCCACCCCCTCTGGACAATGGGGTCCTTTTTTTTCTTTCTATTTTGGTCGAGCTCCCCTCTGGACAATGGGGTCCCTGTTTTCCTTTCTATTTTGGCCAAGCTCCCTCCTCTTCTTAGGTGTGGCTGCTGCTCTATAAGTTGGGGGACTAAGGTTTCTAATAAGGGAAGATGGGGCATGGGCTGAGAAGATAGGCTAATGTGGGCCATGGGTTGCGTGCGCTAGGATGGGCCATGAGTACGTGAAGACGGGTTGGATTAATTAGGCCCGATCTCTTTTTGGACTCTTTTTATATATTTTTTTATTTTTTTATAAAGAAGCTAATAAAATAAAATAAAACAACTATATTCCTAATTAATGACAATTTTCTTGGAAATAAAACTAAACGAAAGTCGCCCGACCGATAAAAATTAGGTGTCAACAGTAGAGAACCAAATTTGCACACTCCCGGCATACGCGCGCAAGGCATAGTGTTGGTACATCATGTTGGAGGTTTGTTTGTAAAAACAAATTTGATCGAATATGCATCTAATCAATTTTTAGTCTGATCGAATATGCGTCTAATTGTTTTTTAGTCTGATCGAATCTAAGTCTGCTCGAATTTGCGTCTACTCAATTTTGAGTATGGCTAAATCTGAGTCTAGTTACACAGTGGTTTTGAGACTCTACAATTTTTGAACTATGCGGTCTTCAGGCTTTGTGGTTTTTAGATTTGACACATCAATCTAGCAATTTCAGAAATTATTTATAAATTCAAAATATTAATTATTATTATTTAATTATTTTGAATTTTGTTTGTATCTTTTCAAGACAACTTTTAAAAAATTATACTTATTCAATTTTCGTAACTTCTCCAGAAGAGTTGCATTTGTTTGTTTTTAATTGCTTATAGACAAATGCCTTCGTTCGTCCTTTTAAAAGAAAAAAGTGTGGTCATTTTGTTTTGAGCGACAAAAGTTGTCTTTGTGTGTGAAAAAATACAACCGTTGTTCTTACAATTGTTCCGAAGATAGACCTTGGAGAAATACTATATTGCTATCAAGTATTCTTGAAAGAGACTTTGTTGTGTCCTGGAAGATATTTTGCCAGTAACCATTAGCAACGTAGTGGGGCAAATAGATCCATAAGGAAAGTGATATCATGCCTCAAAGTCTTGATGACTCAAATATTATGACTTCATTGTACTACCCAATTCGAAGCCACATTTTCCCAACAAACTTAAGTATTTATTTTGTTCAACAATAGAGTAAAAACAATAAAAGTCGTGAATCAAGTGTTAGGAAGTTGTTGGGAAAATGTAGCTTTGATTGGGTAGAACAATGAAGTTAAAGCCTTTAAGTCAATAGGTCGAACTTTGAGGCATGATATCACTTTTCTTAAGGATGTATTTGCCCCACTTAGTTGCTAATGGCCACTAGCAAAATATCCTTCAAGATATAACAAAGTCTCTTTTGAGAATACTAGATAGCAATTGAAAGAATAACGGCTATAGTTTTTCACACACAAAGACTCATAAATTCTTTTTTAAAAAGAATGAACGAAGGCATTTGTTTGTAAGCAAATAAAAACGAACAAACGTAACTCTTCAGGAGAGGTTGCCAATACATGACAAGTATCAATTTCAAAGGATGTCTTGAAAAGACATAAACGAGAGTCGGAATAATGAAATACTAATAATTAGAATTTCGAATTTATAAATAATTTATAGAACTAATAGATTGATGTGTCAAAATCTAAAAACTGCAAAGTTTGAAAATCGCTAAGTCTGAGACCGACCAAACTAAGATTTAGCTAGACTCAAAATCCAGCAGAGGCATATTCAAGTAGACTCGAAATTCGATCAAACTCAAATCCGATCAGACTCAAAAGTGATTAGACGCAGATTCAATCATACTCAAAATTGATCAAAAATAGATTCGATTATAAACTAGCATTTAGTTTGTTTTTACAACCAAACCTCTAATAATCTCCCACTAAAAATTCAGTAAGGTTAGTATAAATACATAAAGGTCTCTTTAGAGTTAAACATTTACTTAGTGCAAGTGTATCAAAGCTCTAGTGACAAGCAGCTCGGTTATAAAATGACACTTTTTATGTAATAGAACCAGACATACCTTACATACACCAACCTCTTGTTCCAACAAGAAGTTCTATATTACTTCGCACTATTATGGCCTCGTACTTGATTTTGTTTCATGAGCTCTGTACAAAGTAACCTTAATTTTCGTAAAAAGCGGCACCACTTCTAAGCTCAAATAGGTGAAGCATCCACTATGTGTTTCTATTACTATCAACATATTACAAATTTGTACAATACTTCATTAAGAATTCAATTCAACCTCCAAAATGTAACACATAGTATCCTTCTAATATAGATCTAGTACATCCAGCTAGTGTGAAAATCCATCCAGAAGTGAAACGCTCATCTCCCGCACTTTTAATCCAACTAGCATAGGTGTATCCTTCTAATATAACTAGATAATTATTATAGAATAATTCTAAATTTTTCAGTTCTCTACATATAACAGAAAAATATGGTAATAGCTCTCCAATGTTCTATACTTGAATTATTAGTATATCTACTCAACGTGCAAACAAAATAAGTTATATCAGATCCAATATAATGCATCACATACATTAAAGACCCTATACCACTTGCATATTTTAGTTGTGACACTGCTATACTAGTATTATGATTTAATTTAGTATTGGAATCAAATGGTGTACTTACTTTCTTGAAGCCAAGATGTTGAAATTTATTTAATAAATTTCCAACATAATTGTATTGACTTAAGGAATAATCCCAACTATCTTTCTTAACTTTAGTACCTAAGATAGTATCCATTTCACCCAAATAATTCATTTTAAACAAGGAAGCTAGATACTTCTTAGTCTCAATAATTCAAGTCATATTAGTTCCAAAAATAAGCATATCATCAACATATAAGCACACTAAAACACCATAGTTTTGAAAGAATTTAGAGAATATACACTTATAAACACTACTGTTGATGAAACCATTTGATAATATGACCGAATTAAAGTTTTCATGCCATTGCTTGAGAGCTTGCTTAAACCCATAAAGAGACTTAACCAATTTACACACTTTTCTTTCATTTTTAGGAAGAACTAAACCCTATGGTTATTCCATGTTGATCTCATTATTTAAGTCTACAATTAAGAAAGCAGTCTTAATATCCATTTGATAAACACAAATATCGTAAATGGAAACTAGAGCAAAAAGAACTCGAATAGAAGTTATACGTGCAACAAGAGCATACGTATCAAAATAAGTTAAAAACTTGAATAGAACCGTCAAAATGATATTTTCTTCTAAAAATTCATTTTCACTCAATAGGTTTTGATCCTTTTGGTAAATCTATTAGTATCCAAGTATTATTTGACATAATTGAGTCAATTTCATCATTCACAGCTTCTTTCCAAAAAGAAGCATCTCTAGAAGACATAGCATCATCTAAGCTTCTAGGATCATATTCTAGATTTAATACTAATGGCTATTTATTTATCATGTTATTATCTCCATATCCTTCAACAAGGAAAATGTGAGTAATAAAATAAGAACCTAAGTCTTCTAGCTCTAGTACTTCTCATTTGTTCAATCATGTTTTTAAAATAATTCATTTCTTTCTCTTGACAATTTACTTGAATTTCCATAGATTCCGAGTTATTTTCAATAATTTAAGAACCCGTAAAATCTCTATTATCAAAGAATTCAACGTCTATTGATTCTACAATGACATTTGAATCTATATCAATAAACCTATAAGTTTTATTGTTTTCAATATACCCAATCAAAACACTTTTGATGGCTCTATGACCGAGCTTTGTTCTCTGAGGATTCGATACTTAGTAATATGCCAAACACCCCCACACTTTAAAGTATAACAAATTTGGTTTTCTACCTTTCCAAATTTCATAAGGGGTAATGTCATTTTTTTGGAAGATATTCTATTATGAATATATCATGCAGTAAAAAATGCTTCTCCCCAAATATTAATTGGCAACTTCGAATTTGAAAGCATACAATTAACTATTTCTCAAAGAGATCAATTTTTTTATATAGCCAAACCATTTTGTTGTAGAGTATATGGCACCAAAATTTGATGAATAATACCATGTTCTTCAAAAAATGAATAGAATTCAATTAAGAAATATTCTCCACCTCTATCTTGATGTAAAACTTTAATTTTCTTTTCTAATTAATTTTCCGCTTCATCATTTGATCTGATGAGATAAACATATAAAAATTTACTGTAGTCATTAAGAAAGGTAATATAACTCATTTTATCTCCATGTGTTAGCATGCCATTGAATTCATATATATCACTATGAACCAAATCCAATAAATTCGAAGTCTTTTAACACTAGGAAATTGTTTCTTAGTAAGTTTAGACTTAGCACATATTTCCCATTTATTAAATTTGCCATCGAAATTTATCGAGTCTAATTTCTTCATATTCTTCAAATAACGAATATTTAATATACCAACCTATTAAGCCATAAAATTGAAGACTTGACAATACAAGCAACACTATCAATATTATTATTGATACTTAGTTGATACATGTCATCATTGGTATAACCCTTCCCAATAAACAGCCCATTCTTCAACTAGATAACCTTGTCAGATTTAAACAAAACTCAAAATCCCCTCTTACAAAGTATGTCAATTGAAACTGGGTTCTTCCTAATTTTTGGTATAAATAACACATTAAGAAGAGTAATATTCTTTCTAGAAGTGAGGTTCATTTCCACCGTGCCTTCTCCATCAACTTTTGCAAGAGCATTATTCGCTATCAGGCCTCTTGAATGTTTAAATCAGTAGTCTCCTCAATTTGCTTGAACAAACATTTATCCTAGCACACATGGACTATTGCTCCAGAATCTAACCACCAACCGGATTGGATAGTGGCAAAATTGATTTTAGATATCATAGCCATCACATAATTAATTTCAGAAATTTTCATGTTCGAAAACATGGTTAAAATCATGGCCACATAATTTTCCTCAACCAGATTTGAATCTGCCTTCACTGTCGGAACGTTGTTGTCATTTGAAATGCTCTTATGGTGAATGCAATCATTGGCGTAATGTCCCTTCTTTTCACAAACAAAACATCAACCCTTTTTCTTCTTTTGTGTTCTCTTAAATTTATGCCCGCTGCTTTTTACTTTGTAGTTTTGACCGATTTTCCGCTTTCTTTCAACGGCATTCACATTGGAATTGTACAAAACATAATTATCACATACACGTCACTCTTCCTCAATACGAAGATGTTTATGTATTTGATCCAAAGTAAAGTCCTCTAACTTGTGCATCCGTCTTTTTCATTAGTCTTTCCAACTAGGAGGCAATTTCGCAATAATTGCTCCAACTTGAAAAGCTTATGGAATTTCAATTTTGAGGGCACGGATTTTAGTCACAAGCACTTGCAATTCACGGACTTGTTCCAATAAGGGTTTAGTATCAATAAACTTGAAGTCAAATCCTTTGCGATTATATATTTGTTGGTACCTTGCTCTTCTGCCTTGTACTTGAATTTCAGTGCATTTCAAATTTCTTCGGCCGACATCATTTCAGTAAATAAGTCATACAGATGATTGGAGAGTAAATTTAGAACATGTTCTCAACAAAGTAATTCATCCTCCACACGTTTCTTCTTCTCTTTATTAACCCTGCCAATGGCTCCCACACTAAGATGTGCTCCCTCGATAGTAGGTTCAAGATCTTTAGTGGGCACTAAGTCAGGATCTAATATGTAGGAAATTTTTAGACCAATGAGTAAGAACATCATATTGTCCCTCCAATGAGCAAAGTTGTTCCCATTGAATCGGCCCATTTTGACCATATCTTGATTCATTATTTTGACTATCTCCAACTCCAATGGGGAACAAAATAGATCCTTAAGATTGTTGGGAAGTTGTTGGGAAAATGTGGTTTCGATTGGGTATAACAATGAAGTCCGAACCTTTGAGTCAACAGGTCGGACTTTGAGGCGTGAATATCCTCTACAATACAACAAAGTCTTTTTTGAGAATACTAGATAACAATTCGAGTATTTCTCCAGGGTTTCTCTTGAGAACAATTGAAAGAATAATGGTTGTAGTTTTTCACGCAAAAAAAAACCTAAAAAAAAAACTTACCATATTTTTTTCTTTTTTAAAAGAATGAAGGTGTATGTTTGTAAGAAATTAAAAACAAACAAACGTAACACTTCGGGAGAGGTTGCGAAAACCAAACAACTGTCATTTTGAAACGTTGTCTTGAAAAGGCACAAACAAAAATCGGAATGATTAAATACCAATAATTAAAATTTCAAATTTATAAATTATTTCTAAAATTGCCAGATTGATATGTGAAAATATGAAAACTGCCAAGTCTGAGATCGACCAAACTTAGATTTAGTCAAACTCAAAATTGAGCAGACGTAGATTGAAGCAAACTCAAAATTCGATTAGACTCAAATTCGATCAGACCCAAGAGCGATCAGCTCAAAATCAAGTAGACGTAGATTCAAGCAAACTTAAAATTTGATCAAACTCAAAAGTAATCAGATGTAGATTCGATCAAACACAGAATCGGTCATAAACTAGCACTTAGTTTGTTTTTACAAACAAATCCAACATGAAGATATGATCAAACTAGACCAGTTTGATAGGAACAACTTTGCTCGCTAGAGGGACAAGATGTTGTTCTTACTCCATGCTTTGAAAATTTCTAATATACTTGATCCTAACTTGGCGCCTATAAAAGATCTTAAACCTACAGTCAAGGGAGGACAGCCAAGTGCATAAGCCATTGAGATGGTTAATGAGGAAAAGAAGAAATGTGCGAAGAATGAATTATTTTGTCGAGGACACATTCTGAATACGCTCTCCGATCATCTGTGTGACTTCTTTACTGAAATGACACTGGCCAAAGAAATACGGAATTCATTGGAATTCAAGTACAAGCAAAGGAGCAAGGTTCCAACAAATACCTAATCGCAAAGTATTTTAACTTCAAATTTACTGATACTAAACTCTTACTGTAACAAGTCCATGAATTGCATGTACTTGTGAATAAAATTCATGCCCTCAAGATTGAAATTTCAAAAGCCTTTCAAGTTGGAGTAATTATTGGAAAATTGCCTCCAAGTTGGAAAGACTATGGAAAAAGACTAATGCACAAGTCAAAGTACTTTAATTAGGCGCAAATGTAGAAACATCTTCTTATTGAGGAAGAGTCACATTTACGTGATAATTCTGTTTTGTACAATTCTAGAGTGAATGTTGTTGAAAGAAAAAATCGGTCAGAACTTCAAAGTAAAGAATTGGGGGGGCATAAATTTAAGAGAACACAAAAGAAGAAAAAAGGGTTGTTGTTTTATTTGTGCCAAACAGGGACACTACACCAAGGATTGCATTCACTATAAGAGCATTTGAAAGGACAAGAACATTCCCACAATGAAGGCACATGCAAATCTGGTTGTGGAAAATTATGTGGCCATGATTTCAACCATGTTTTCGAACGTGAAAATATTTGAAGTTAATAATACGATGGCTATGATTTCCGAAATCAATTATGCCACTGTCTAATCTAGTTGGTGGTTAGATTCCGAACCAACATCCATGTACGCAAGGACAAATTCATGTTCAAGCAATTTGAGGAGACTGTTGACTCAAACATTCAAGAGGTCCTAATGGCAAATAATGCTCTTGCAAAGGTTGATGGAAAAGGCACAGTAAAGATAAACTTCACTTTTGGAAAGAAGATTACTCTTCTTAATGTGTTATTTATACACAAAATTAGGAAGAACCTAGTTTCAATTGAATTACTTTGTAAGAGGGGATTTCATATTTTGTTTGAATCTAAGAAGGTTATCCTATCGAAGAGTGGACTATTCGTTGGAAATGATTATGCCAATGATGGATTGTATCAACTAAATATCAATAATAATAATAATAATGGTAGTTCTGCTTATATTGCTGACTCTTCATCTTTACGGGATAATAGGTTGGCACATTTAAATATTTGCCAAGGATTGCATTCAATGTAAGAGCATTTGAAAGGACAAGAACATTCCCACAGTGAAGGCACATGCAAATCTGGTTGTGGAAAATTATGTGGCCATGATTTCAGCCATATTTTCGAACGTGAAAATTTTGAAGTTAATAATACGATGGCTATGATTTCTGAAATCAATTATGCCACTGTCTAATCTAGTTGGTGGTTAGATTCCGAACCAACATCCATGTACGCAAGGACAAATTCATGTTCAAGCAATTTGAGGAGACTGCTGACTCAAACATTCAAGAGGTCCTAATGGCAAATAATGCTATTGCAAAGGTTGATGGAAAAGGCACAGTGAAGATAAACTTCACTTTTGGAAAGAAGATTACTCTTCTTAATGTGTTATTTATACACAAAATTAGGAAAAACCTAGTTTCAATTGAATTACTTTGTAAGAAGGGATTTCATATTTTGTTTGAATCCAAGAAGGTTATCTTGTCGAAGAATGGACAATTCGTTGGAAATGATTATGCCAATAATGGCATGTATCAACTAAATATCAATAATAATAATAATGGTAGTTCTGCTTATGTTGCCGACTCTTCATCTTTACGGGATAATAGGTTGGCACATTTAAATATTTGTCATATTTAAATATTTGCCAAGGATTGCATTCACTGTAAGAGCATTTGAAAGGACAAGAACATTCCCACAGTGAAGGCACATGCAAATCTTGTTGTGGAAAATTATGTGGCCATGATTTCAGCCAAGTTTTCGAACGTGAAAATTTTGAAGTTAATAATACGATGGCTATGATTTCTGAAATCAATTATGCCACTGTCTAATCTAGTTGGTGGTTAGATTCTGAACCAACATCCATGTACGCAAGGACAAATTCATGTTCAAGCAATTTGAGGAGACTGCTGACTCAAACATTCAAGAGGTCCTAATGGCAAATAATGCTATTGCAAAGGTTGATGGAAAAGGCACAGTGAAGATAAACTTCACTTTTGGAAAGAAGATTACTCTTCTTAATGTGTTATTTATACACAAAATTAGGAAAAACCTAGTTTCAATTGAATTACTTTGTAAGAAGGGATTTCATATTTTGTTTGAATCCAAGAAGGTTATCTTGTCGAAGAATGGACAATTCGTTGGAAATGATTATGCCAATAATGGCATGTATCAACTAAATATCAATAATAATAATAATGGTAGTTCTGCTTATGTTGCCGACTCTTCATCTTTACGGGATAATAGGTTGGCACATTTAAATATTTGTCATATTTAAATATTTGCCAAGGATTGCATTCACTGTAAGAGCATTTGAAAGGACAAGAACATTCCCACAGTGAAGACACATGCAAATCTGGTTGTGGAAAATTATGTGGCCATGATTTCAGCCATGTTTTCGAACGTGAAAATTTTGAAGTTAATAATACGATGGCTATGATTTCTGAAATCAATTATGCCACTGTCTAATCTAGTTGGTGGTTAGATTCCGAACCAACATCCATGTATGCAAGGACAAATTCATGTTCAAGCAATTTGAGGAGACTGCTGACTCAAACATTCAAGAGGTCCTAATGGCAAATAATGCTATTGCAAAGGTTGATGGAAAAGGCACAGTGAAGATAAACTTCACTTTTGGAAAGAAGATTACTCTTCTTAATGTGTTATTTATACACAAAATTAGGAAAAACCTAGTTTCAATTGAATTACTTTGTAAGAAGGGATTTCATATTTTGTTTGAATCCAAGAAGGTTATCTTGTCGAAGAATGGACAATTCGTTGGAAATGATTATGCCAATGATGGCATGTATCAACTAAATATCAATAATAATAATAATAATAATGGTAGTTCTGCTTATGTTGTCGACTCTTCATCTTTACGGGATAATAGGTTGGCACATTTAAATATTTGTCAAGGATTGCATTCACTGTAAGAGCATTTGAAAGGACAAGAACATTCCCACAGTGAAGGCACATGCAAATCTGGTTGTGAAAAATTATGTGGCCATGATTTCAACCATGTTTTTGAACGTGAAAATTTCTGAAGTTAATAATACGATGGCTATGATTTCTAAAATCAATTATGCCACTATCTAATCTAGGAAGAACCTTGTTTCCATTGAATTACTTTGTAAGAGGGGATTTCATATTTTGTTTGAATCCAAAAAGGTTATCTTGTCGAAGAATGGAATATTCGTTGGAAATGATTATGCCAATGATGGCATGCAACTAAATATCAATGATTATAATGGTAGTTCTACTTATGTTGCCGACTCTTCATCTTTACGGGATAATAGGTTGGCACATTTAAATATTTGTCATATAAAGAATATGAAGAAGTTAGACTTGATAAATTTCGATGACAAATTTAATAAATGTAAATATGTGCTAAGTGTAAACTTACGATGAAACAATTTCCAAATTTGCCATACCTTACAATCAAGTTACCACTGTAAGAGTTCTACAACTTCTTCATATGGATTTGTTTGGACCAAACCAAACAAAAAGTATTTGTGGTAAAAGTTATTGTCCAGTAATAGTTGATGATTTTTCTAGATATACTTGGGTATTGTTCTTAGCAAATAAGTCAGATACTTTTTTATATTTTGCCAAGTTTCCTAAGAAAGTACGAAATGAGAAAGTGTGTGTGATCTCAAGTATATGATCTAATCATAGTGGTGAATTTGAGAATACAGATTTTCCTAAATTCTGTGTTGATTTTGGAATACAGCATATGTTCTCTTCTCCATATACACCATAGCAGAATGGTATTGTAGAAAGGAAGAACAGATCACTGCAAGAAATAGCTAGAACTCTAATGGTTGATAGCAAAGTAAGCTCCAAATTTTGAGCTGAAGCTGTTTCCACTGCTTGTTATATTATTAACAGGGTATTTTTAAGACATTTGATGGAGAAAACGTCATATGAGATCTACAAAGATAAGAAGCCAAATGTCTCTAATTTTCATGTTTTTGGTTGTAATTGTTTTATTCTCAAGAAATCTACTAATAATGTTGTAAAGTTTGATAGTAGATCTGATGAAAGAATTTTCCTTGGATATTCTTCAACAAGCAAGGCTTATAGAGTTTATAACAAGAGAACTTAAACAGTGGAAGAATCTATACATGTTAAATTTCATGAAACAAATTCGGAGTTTTCACAACAAGTTGGTTCTGAAGAACTTAATGTTCTTCTAAGAGTTGTTGAATCTACATAAGGTAATTATCTTCCTGTATAGAATTTGGATGATGAAGTCTCAAATTTTAGAGGTCAAAGAAATTGGAAATATAAGTCGAGTCATCCTTTGGATAACGTTATTGGTAAAATTGAGGATTGTTTACAAACCAGATCAAAAGTTAGAGTTCCTATTATTCCTAAAGAGCTAGAGGAGTCAAGTGCAATTGCTTTAATTTCAGAAATTGAGTCCAAGAAAGTTGAAGAAGCTTTGACAGAAGCAATGCAGGATGAGCTAAGACACTTTACAATAAATGATGTTTGGAAGCTAGTTCCTAAGCCTAAAGGAAAGTCTGTAATTGGAACAAAATGGATTTTTAGGAATAAATTAGATGAAGAAGGATTGATTACAAGGAACAAGGCTCGACTTGTAGCCAAAGGATACACTCAAGAGGAAGGAATTGATTATATTGAAACGTATGCCCCTGTTGCCAAGTTAGAAGATTTTAGATTATTACTTGCCTTTGCTTGTTTCCACAATTTCAGGTTATATCAAATGGATGTCAAAAGTGCATTTCTAAATGGAGTATTCCAAGAAGTCTATGTTAAACAACCCCTTGGTTTTGAAGATTCTAAGAATCCTCATCATGTTTACAAGTTAAAGAAGGCTCTATATGGCTTAAAACAAACTCCTCGAGCTTGGTATGAAAGGTTGAGTTCTTTTCTTATTCAAACAGGATTTGAGAAAGGAAAAGTAGATACTACGCTTTTTATCAAAAGAACTAGTAACAACTTTCTGTTAGTACAAATATATGTTAATGATATTATTTTTGGTTCTCCTAAGGAGACTCTTTGTAAGAATTTTGTAAGGACATGCAGAAGGAATTCAAGATGAGCATGATGGGTGAACTAACCCTCTTTCTTGGATTGCAAGTAAAACAAACTTCTGAAGGTACCTTTGTTCATCAAGAAAAATATGCAAAGGACCTTGTTAAAAAGTTTGGAATGGAGAACTGCAAAAAGGTTGAAACTCCAACGGCAGTAACTTCAAAACATGAGAAGGATTCAAAAGGAGAAAAAGTTGGTCAGAAGTTATATAAAAGCATGATTGGATCTTTACTATATCTCACTGTTTCTAGACCAGATATCCTATTTAGTATATGCTTATCTGCAAGATTTCAATCAGATCCTAGAGATTCGCATCTATCTGCTGTCAAACGTATTATCAAGTATATTTCAACAACCACGAAGTTTGGACTTTGGTATCCAAAGGAAAGTAATTTCATTCTCTTATGGTACTCCAATGCAAACATGACAAGTTGTCGAGTGAATAGAAAAAGTACCATTAGAAACTGTCAACTTCTTGGAAATATGATGGTTTCATGGTTATCAAGAAAGCATCATACTGTCGCAATGTCAACAGCAAAATCTGAATATGTAGCTCTTGGGAGTTGTTTCTCATAGATTCTATGGTTGCGTCAACAACTACAAGACTTTGGAATCATGAAATATTGTATTGAAATCCATTGTGATAGCACAAGTGCTATGGATCTGACCAAGAATCCGATTCTACACTCTAGAGCAAAACATATTGAAATTTGACATCATTTTATCAAAGATCATGTACAAAAGAAAGATGTAAAGATTACATTTATTGATTCTCAAAGTCAACTAACAGACATATTTACCAATCCTTTGGATAAACGTTCTTTTGAATTCATTAGAAGCAAGTTAAATATTCTCTCTTCTTAGAAACAGGCTCTGACTCAAACTCAGAATCAGATTCAAACTCAGATGTAAATAAATCAAACTTGACTTATATTTAGTAAGTGTTCTCTCTCTGATCTCATGTTTCCCACCAATCGACACTTTTGGTAAGCTATCAAAAATGTACGATCTCTAAACCATTACATCTTTTCGCTTACTTGTTTCCTTTTTTAAATAAACTTACTATTTGATTGAGAATTTTATTTTCAATAATCTTCAAAATTTCCATTTATATTTACTGAGGTTATCGCTTATATGATTTAAACTGTTTCGAGAAAAACCCTAGCCCTCTTCTTCTCCTTCAAAAGTTATTATCTTTCGAAGAAATAGAAAATTTCCTCCAAAACGCACAATGTCTGCTTCACGGAAATCCTCTCGTCTTGCGAGCATACACTTCGGCACAAGTTCTGGACCGACTCATTTTGATCTGACAGAAGGAGAAGGATTGCATGATGTTTTCACTGTCATTTTAATGGAAATAGGACAGGAGTTATCACAAGATTCTGCCAAACCAGTAAGTAGCGCTACTCCTCTTAAAAAATGCAATCCCAAGTTTATTTACAAGCTGTATTAGACTCTGGTGAAAAGTGGTAGTGCTATGACCACCATTGATGAATTTCTTAGAGATAGTGGTTTTAGTAATCAGCCAGTTTTTCTGAAAGAAATGGAACGACTTTCGATTGCTCCCCCTGGCATTGTAGATGAAGCAAGGAGAAAATTTCCTCTTGATCCTCGTTTTGGTGTTTCTTATGCTCATGAACTAAGGAATGAGGATAAAAAGATGTTCTTACAGTTTAAGTCAATTCAGGGGTTTGATGTTCATCGATCAGAAAAAAGTGATCCTCTTTTTTGTTCTAAGTAACATCAAAAGGTATATACGGGGTTAATGAAACGAGGGGTGATGAATCCGCGCTCTGTTGACTTTGATTATTTGAATTCTATTAATGTCAACCTTGGGGTCCACTTTGTGCGACTTGGTCTTGACAAGTTCTATTCAACAACTGCTCTAAGTTATGCGGAATTAACTGCATACTATTATTCCAACTTGTCCTAACATGATCGACACACATTGAGATTCTCGTTTTTTAACAAAGATTATTCTATCAATGTGGATGTTATTGCTGACATTCTTGGAGTTTCCGGAACTGGCTTTGTTCCAATAATAGTGACAGACAAGAAAATAACCACAACACATGCAACAGATCAGTTTGGCGAAGGTAATCTCACCTATTCACGATTATCTCCTCTAAATGCCATCCTGCACAAGATAATCATCAGTTGCTTGAAGCCTAAAGCTGATTCTAAAACTGATGTGTCCAAGTCTAAGGCACGTCTAATGTATGGAATCATTCGATCACCAATAATCTCTATGCCGTATGTGATTCTGTATCAGATGTACAAGGTGATGTAAAAGGATAAAAAACACAAGAAACGTTCCTTGATTCTTCAAGATGAAGAGGAAGAAGTTGAAGAAGAGAAAGATGAGGAAGCGGTTAATGAGGAAGCAGAATCTGAAAAGACAGAATCTAAGAAGGAAGCAGAAGAAGAAGCGCACGGTCCTTATTTTGACAATATTGATGTTCCCATAATTTCAGCCACTGAGGGTGTATTTGTTGAGTCTCCTCCCCAAGAGTAGCATGTTTCTCAACCTTCTAAGGCTACTGATTTAGAGACAAGGGGGGTTGGTGTGG
This sequence comes from Melaleuca quinquenervia, assembly GCA_030064385.1. Taxonomy (NCBI): domain Eukaryota; kingdom Viridiplantae; phylum Streptophyta; class Magnoliopsida; order Myrtales; family Myrtaceae; genus Melaleuca; species Melaleuca quinquenervia. The sequence continues at coordinate 13,141,204 of CM057720.1, forward strand.
AACAAAGAGAAGAGGGTGGTCCATCCAGACCTGCAGAGCCTAAACCAATTGCTTCTATTGACCGTTCCGAAGATATTATTGCATTACTAACTGGTCTTCAAGCTCAATATTCGTCTTTAGAACAAACTATTGAGCAGCTTAAGCAAACAGTCACTCAGCGGTTGGATCAGATGCCTACTACTACTGTCATCACCCAGTTACAACATGATATAGCTCACGTGGAGTAGACTGTGCCCTCAATAGATAATTTTTCAACTTGTTCGTGTTCCACGTTCTAATTAAAATTTTTGTTGATGACAAAAAGGGAGAGAATAGGCAGATTTTTTATGTTTGAAGCTGATTTTTGGTTGTTTTGTTTTTGAACTTTATTTTTTGGTTGTTTTGTTCTTTGTGATTGAGGTTTTTAATTGACCTTGTTTATGAATTGATTGGCATAATGTTTATTACTAACTTGATGACTTATTATGTCTCTAATGCAAAATATATTTTGTATGATTAATGATTTTTGTTGCAACTTGTGATAAATCTGCAAGAATGTTTTGTCATCATCAAAAAGGGGGAGATTGTTGATGATTGTCTATATAGTTTGATGATGACAAAACTTTACCAAAGTCTAAGGTGCTCAGACTTTATCAAAATCTAAGGTGGTCAGACTTTTCCAAAATCTGGGAAAGATAGACTTAAGTTCTTATGGTTACAAACTTTGTTGATCTTATTCTTTTCCCACGAAGATCTGATGCTGAAATTATGGATTGATATTTATATTCAACAGCTTATTGATTGATTGGATTGGATTATTGCATTTATGGAAACAATCAATTATTCGAGCAAGTATTCACTTAAGGAAACTGAATATCATGATTGAATGGGAGATCGAGATTAACAAATTCTCTATAGCTTGAGATCTATAGCTTGAGATCTCCTAATTGATTCTGTCCAACGGGTAGATTGAAAGAATTCATTTGGAAAGTGCCAAGGGTCATGGAGGCATGAATGAGTATTTAAGGGAAATATTTTAAGTTGTGTGATACGAACGTAAGAGAGCATTTTCCTAAGTCTGAATTTATAAAGAGCTTTAATTGTACTTAAAAGAGTTGACACACGAACTTTGTAATTGTCGAGCTGAGAAGCGTAGATCTTGAGATTATAAATCTTTTGATTCATAGTGGACTCTAGCCAATAGGCTGTCACCGTAGGAGAGTGGACATAGGCTTGATCTAAGCCGAATCACTATATATCTTATGTTCAATTCTCCTTACTCCCTTACTCAGTTTATTATTCTGAAAGCTTAATTATTTATATTTTTGCATTAATTGAAAGCACTAGCTTTTTCATAATTAACTCCCTAACATGCAAAGATGATCACATGGATATGCAAACATTAATATAAAACACTAAGAAAAAATAGTAAACAAAAAAATGAACCAACAAAACAAATGAAAGATCTTTTTGGGATTTTCACAACATATGCAATGCACGGAAATCTAACCATAAATGCAACTAATTTAATGCAATGCATGAAATGCAATTTTTTTTGTATTTTCTATGAATTAATTATCTAATTAACCTAATTATCCATAACTAGATAACATATAATCTAAATTAGGAAACTAAATATATTAATGCCTAATTTGAACTAAAATCTTACTCAACTAAGAATTATATCTAGTTAAAAATATTCTAACAAAAACATATAATATGCAACCTAAATAAAATATGAAAAATTAATCTATTTATGGAAATTAAACTAAACATGTAATTATCTATATGTGACAATTATAAATATAAACGTGCAATTTATAACGTAAACGTGCAATTATGTAAATATGTAAGTGATCTAAACATGCAAAGAAGGTAAAATAAAATCAAACGAAATCAAATTAAATCAAATCAAATCAAGCAAATCAATTCCAATAGCACTAAGATTCCCAACAAAAGTTCATGCATAAAAATCGATAAATTGATCTTAAGCCTTAAAGATCAAGATATCAATTTTATAGATTCCCGCTCAATTAATTATTCCATCTAAAGCCTTATAGATAGAATAAAAAAGTATGCGCAGTTGTGAATCGGAAAACAGATTCCAATTGATCATGCATATTACCCAAAACAAGCAAATTAAGCAATAACATGCTACTAATCAAATATTTAAATCAACTTAAAAAAAGAACTTTTTACCAAATCTTTGGGATCATCCCTTTAAATTTAAACTGATTGCATTAGACAAGTGCGGTGGCTAGCAGTGACACTTGGCAGTGAAGTAGCCAACCTCGTAGCTTGGTGAGAGGCTGTGAGAAAACAACGAATTCCAACAAATTCTGGTTAGCTTGGTGAACAAACAGCAAAATCAAAGAAAAACACAAGTGATTTATAAGTGATTATCTTTTTTGGAACAAAAACTCGCCACTTGACCAAGGCCGTGGTTGGCTAGATTTTTGCTGGGTTGCGGTGGTGCAAGATTGAGATTCCCAGCAAATTTGTGGTGAATGAACTCCGCCTGATGGATTTAAGAAGTCGTGGCCAAGGACGAGCTCTAGTATGGTGGCATTCGTGATGCGGCCATCGAGAGCTTTAGGAAACTTGCAAAAATAAAAAATATTCAAGACAAAAACTGGTCATTTAGTGTGGCCGATTCATCACCATCAAGGAGGGGTGCAGCAGTAAGAGACTTTTGGTCAATGGAAGACCAAACTCCCTCTCTCCCTTTCTCTTCTTTTTTGACTGCTCGTGATTCTTCCCCCCACAATCTCACGTCCTCTCTTTCTTGCAACTCTCTTTTGCCAAAATTTTTTTTTTCTCGCTTTTTCCTCTCGGCTCCCTTCCCAGAAGAAGACTCTTGTATTTTCAGAAGAATGTGGCCGTCAATTTCCTGGATAAATTTATTTGCAAGAAAAATAGATTTAATAACTATTATTCATGGAAGTAAAAAAGAGTAGGAGTGTGTTTAACAGAAAACTAATTTACTTATATATTTCTAATTTTTACATTTTTCCTGCTTCTTTTCCTTATTTCTTTTTTTTCTTCCTTCAACTGATTGATCATCCATAAACTTGGATTGATGAGATTGACCTCGTCAGTCCTCGGTGATGTTGAGGCCTATGTCACTAAGACCAGGCGAGGCTCGAGCCTTGCAACAGTTGATCGAGGCTCAATCACCCAATTTGGACAAAGTCAACCCTTGCCTAGCAATGCAAGGCTCGGTGAAGACTAGTGAGGTTGACCTCACCCTCACCAATCCTAGTACTAGCCAGTCTAATCACTTGTATTCGCCAAGGTCCGGAGATCGGTTAAAGAAAGAAGAAGATAAATAAAAGGAAAAGAATATTCCCATAAATTATCCTTGGGAAGAAGAAATATATATTTTTTTACTTCTGGTTTTTTTTTTTCAATTCTATTCTTTAGCTACTTGTTTATTCTAGGCGTTGAAAAATCAACTAAGTACATAAGCGGATTTTTATATATTTTATTTTTGAGAATAAAATAATAGAAAAATAGAGAAAGATGAGTGTTACTGAACGCAGTCCGAGGAACATCAGAAAGGCACACCAAACGATTTTCACTCAAATTATAAAAAAAAAAATTCAAATACCTTCGGGCAAAATTGCGACAAACTGGATTGCACGGGAACAAAATGAAACTCTGTCGAATCTGCTTTGGGGGGAAATTATAATGACTCATGAAATCTGTGGCGCAAATGTAAATATTTCCTTCTTTTACGACAAGTAAGTACATCGTTTTATGCGACTTCCTTTCTTGGTCTTCCGGAGGCAACGATTTGGAAATTACACGAAAAGAGTTCAAAGTACAGGAGCGAAAAACAAACAAACCGTTCACAGTACATCGCTTCGCTTGCAGATCTACGCAGGTCAGTCTCACTCACTCTGTTCCAGTTAGGGGGGATTTCCCTTTTGTTTTCCTTGCAATTTCTCAGCACCCGTGGGAGTTTTGTATCTGTTGATTGATTCTGTGGGCGTTGTTTGTTGATTTGCATCGGTCGGATCTGATTCTCGTGCCATCAAGAGTTGTTTTAGCAGCAAGTGGCAGTTTTTTGTGCTTGTTCTTCTGGAATTTGAGCCGCAACTCGATCGTTTGATGTTCAGACTGCGGCAGAGACGCATGGGGAGGACCGGAACTTAGAGAACGAATTAGAAGGCGAGATCGCGCTTCGATAAGGGTCGTCTGGAATTTTGGTGGGGTTGCGTATAAATCGCCTGATTGTGAAGATGAGGGTGTTGCTTGTCGTGGGGCTGCTGATTTTAGCTGTGTCCCGGCAATCGCTGTCTTCGTCGTCGGCTTTGGAGAACTTCTCGCCCAGAGATGGGACGGTGTTGGAGCTGGATGAGTCGAATCTTGACTCGGCAATCTCGAAGTTTGATTACGTTTTAGTTGACTTTTACGCTCCTTGGTGCGGCCACTGCAAGCGTCTTGCTCCTGAGGTCCTCCTTTTTCATATTCATTTATTGATTTGAGGTTTCTTTCTTTTGCTGGTTGTTTAATGCGAGAGCTTGGGAAAAAAGCCATCTTGTGTAATGATGTAAAATCTCACTACTTGTCTGACATAAAGCAGAGTTGTTCATTGTGTGTTTGTTCGTTATTTAGTGAGATAACCTGAGAAGTCATGCTTGGAATCACTTTGATGGCTGTAAATGTGCTCTGTTTGAGGAAAAATTGAGTCTTTGCTAATTGAGGGTGCTCATGTTTTGAAGTTCACTGCTTCAGTTTCATCTTTGAACTGAATCGCTGACAAATGCAATGTCATCGAATAAAACTTGCTTGGATTTGCTTCCATTTGAACAATTTAATTGGAAAAGGAATGATTGATCTGCATGGTGAACTGTGGCTGATGGATGCTTATTGTTTTGGCCCTCATAGGTGAGTGAGTGTGTCCTTTGGCTGATTACTCTTCATGAGATCGTGATAGCTTATGTTACATTTAAATATTATATTTTCCACCATGACGGTGGTTGTACAGCAGGTCTTAATATGCTGGTCCAATGGTACTTTGGGTTGACAGAAAATTGACTTTAGTTTTTCTGTTGCAGTTAGATGCAGCTGCCCCAATTCTTGCTGGATTGAAAGAGCCTATAGTGATCGCCAAAGTTAATGCTGACAAATACTCACGTCTTGCAGTCAAACATGACATAGAGTATGGCACTATCTTCTGGCTCCTTGCCACTATGGAAATTTAAACAGCACATATATCTACTGAGCATAATTATGATGTCGTTTGTGCCTGGAACTTGGTTAATGTGTACACTGTGATAATGTTTCCATCTCAATAATCACAGTGTTCCTTCTTGTTTAATGACTCCTCTACTTTATATCTAATCATAATGTCCAGCATCTTTTGACCATAATGGATATACTTGCTTGGATGCAGTGGTTTTCCCACCCTAAAAATATTTATGCATGGTGTCCCAATGGAATATAATGGGCCGAGAAAAGCAGATTTACTGGTTCGTTTTCTGAAGAAGTTCGTTGCTCCTGATGTGTCCATTCTGGATTCAGACTCTGCCGTCAGTGAATTTGTTCAATCTGCTGGCACCCATTTTCCTATATACATCGGTTTTGGCATGAATGAGTCGCTGATTTCAGATTTGGGCAAAAAATACAAGAAAAAGGCATGGTTTTCTGTGGCAAAGGATTTTTCTGAGGAAATAATGGTGTTGTACGACTTTGACAAGATACCTGCTTTGGTGTCCATTCATCTGAATTACAACGAACAGAACATTTTCTATGGTCCCTTTGAAGGTAAATATGGTGTGACCTTCCATCCTGATTAGGCTGGTTTCTTTTGCCAAGGGAGGTCCATAATCTGCTTAAACTTCCTTGCTTGGACTGTGTTGATTCTTTCTATGGTGCTTTACACCCTGCTTTTGCCATTTTTCAATTTTTAACTTTGAAAGATTGTTGCTATCCATCTCTGCTACCTGTTCTTACTAATTCTCCCCTATATATTCTGATGCTCCTTCATTTTTCTAGGATTCCTTTCACTACTGGATGTTTTCCTACTTATTGCCTAAAGTGCTCTGTTTCTGAATACATGATAAGTTAATGTGCGTATCTGTGAAACCTACATCTTTAGTTGCATGGCGTTGTATTTCCTAGGTTGCTTAACATCAAGTTTCTCTTCCTCTTTATTGACAGGAAAGTTTTTGGAGGACTTCATCAAGCAGAATTTTATTCCTTCGCCTCTGCCAATAAATTATGATACACTGAAGTTATTGAAAGATGATGAGCGAAAAATTGTGTTGACAATTATGGAAGATGAGAATGAAGAGAAATCAAAGAAATTGGCCAAATTATTGAAGGCTGCTGCATATGCTAATCGTGACTTGGTGTTTGGTTATGTTGGGTTAAAACAGTTTGAAGACTTTACTGAGTCATTTGGGGTCAACAAGAAGTCTGAGCTCCCAAAAATGGTTGTTTGGGATGGCAATGAAGAGTACTTTGTGGTAAGTATATAGTTTTGAACTAGTGATACATTTGAAGATTTAACTTGCTCGTTCATTTCCGAAGTTATAACACCCGTGTATTTGTCGCCTTTTCAAAGTTGAGGACTGGTGGAACATGATTGAACATTTTACATCTGACAGATGCTAAAAAATGTGGCCTGGTGACACTGACTTGAGCACATTGTATTTTTCAGCACAAATTATTCCAGCACTTATGCAGAGCGTTTCCACTTATTTCCAGAGTAGGTCAATGTACACAGAACTTGTAATGCACTTGTTAGGTGTGTTTCTGCGAGAATAACAGCATGTAACACTTTAGTAATGATTAGTGGTGATTTTAGCTATAAATTGATAATGTCATTTACATGGCTTACAAAGATCTCTCTCCACGTGTCTGAAATTTTGGCCAATAACTTCACCTTGATGAAGATGCAGCTGTAGGAACTTTATATTGCTGCATCAGAATTTGACGAGTCCAGGTAGCCTTTATGTTTGATATTTGAACAGTGAAATGGGTTTTAGCTTTCTTGGTGGTGTTCGTGTCAAACATTTCAAATTGTTGGAATATGTGGGGGAGGTTTAATAATAGATGATAGTAGATATCTCATTGGGGCATCTGCTTTTGATGTGACAGAGATTGTTCTTTGAAGTGAGCAGTGGGCTGGAGGCTCTGCACTTTGCTTTCTTGGTTTTGTAGTCTGACTAGCAATTTGAAAGCATCTTGCTTCCTTGCTTTACATAGTTTATTGTCCATTTCATACACTAGACAATTTAAACATCTAATGGTTTGGAGCTTTCTAATTGAATATTGCTGAGATGGCTATTATGCGAGCTTAATGACATGAAAGTCAAGGGGTTATAGGCAGACGTCGATTTATATCTGTAGCCTGAAGAAAAGCTGCAAAAGTCACTTATGTGCTTCATCTCTGCATACTTACTCACTCAAACTTGAAGAAATGGAGTTGATACAACAATAAGTAATGGGGAAAATATTGCATTTCTTTCTCCTGGGAAATTAAGTAGGCAGCATATGGGATTGGGGCTTATGCTCTATCTCTCTCTGCCTTATTTACTGACCAATCTAGAAACTTTTTGGTTAGGCATTTCTTCTAGCTGGTAAAAGCAGCGAGGTTGGTTATTTTGCTTTGCTTTCCTTAGATTCCTAAGAGAGAACTATAGTATTGGAGAATGTTTTCTTCTTCAATGTCCTTCTGGTAATTTAAGTTATCATCTCTCAAAACTAAAACTATGTAGTTTTGTCTCTACCCTTGCCTTATTTAGTTTTACACATTGTATAAACATGAATATTTGCCTAAAATGAGGGCAATTGTTTGAGAAAATAATTCGTTTTAGGGCGTGGTGCAGTAATTCTATATCCATCATCCAGTTTTATGAATAGAATTCCTTGCATTTCTTATCCAGTTCATGCAGGTTGTGTAGGGGTAGTCTGTTTCCCTATGTAGTTTTTGTTGGTATTACATGTGCATTTTCATGATTTCCATTGTTGAGCAAATAATGACGATCTATTACCAGTCTCTTGGACTCAATGCTAACCTCTTCACCCAACGAAATGAAGAAGGGAGTTGGCCAAATCTATAGTGATGATTGAGTTTTGACCTCATTACTTTACTATCGAATTAGCTTGGCCCTTTCAAGTATTGTGTTACAGTAATAGTGCCATGTACTGATCCATGCAGCTCTTTTTCTTTTGAAAGGTGGCTGGTGTGGAAGTGATCAATCAGGAGGATCAGGCATCTCAAATCACCCGATTTGTTGAAGGATACAGGGAAGGTAGAACAGAAGTGAAAAGAATTAATGGCCCATCTTTTATGGGCTACATCAATTCACTTATTGGGATCAGAACTGTGTACATAATTGTATTCCTGGTTTGTGTATTTATGCTCATCCGGAGCATCAACAAGGAAGAGCCTTTGCGAGTTGGTACACGAGAAGAGGCGGATCATGCAATTAGCTCTTCCTCGGAGAATGAAGGAAAAGAATACAGGCCAGGAGACAAGGAAGACTGAGCATCTGAATTTTTTCAGTTGGACCTTTGTGTAATCTTAGTACTCAAATGATGATTTTGCAAATCTGAGGTTGTTCAGTTGCCATGCACACTAGTTTGAAGTATGCAGATAAGTTGCAGGTGCTATTCTCATGCATAGATAAAAGTACTTATGTTACGGCATTTTAATCATTCTCGTTGAAGTTTTCTAGATTAGCACTATTTAGTGGGATCTATTCAACATATCTTTCCAATTATTTATCTAGAATGGCCTTGCATACAAGAGAGTATTTTCCAGGTCGGTGATGACATTGACCAATCGCATTGCCAGCGTCATATGGCATCTAATTCTATCTCGCTCTTAAATTTCAGATTCACTCATTTTCCATTGGCTTGTTACGTCATGTTCTATTGCTATGTGGTGTACCCATTGCATGAAATACCTTGTCCTTCGTACCATCGTTTATTGACAACTAAAGTAGTAAATTAGCCAGCTTCGTGTACTGTGTACGCCGGAGCACCAGCAATTCAACAATAGGAATCGCAAGCTGGAGACTTCAATGACATGGATCTGCAGAAGCTGGACCGGCCTTGGTATGTCAACCGCAAATCTGCTTTCCGTTGATTATGAACTCTTATGTCCTCGTGAAGATCTGGTTCCGAGCAAAATAACCCTTCATAATTTGTTTCTATAGGTCTGTATATGATATAAACTCCGACCATTTCCCTGGTTTATGCTATTTTCCCCCCGGAGTGTCATTAAAATCGCTTTACCAGGGTTGGAAGAAAATTGGGATCCCCACGTTTGAAATGCTTGCTGCTGCAAATTGCAGAAAAGGTCATATGGTTATAACCTCCGATCATTTTCCTTCCCATAATTGTATTTTTCGATCATTTGATGAAATCAGTTTTGTATTTTATTTTTCAAAACATTATAACCATTTCACTGCATTGACTCCTGAACTCTAACCAAATTCATTTGCTTGATATTGGTTCTACGAATTATTTTCATGTCCATGAAGGTCTGAGTCCTTAAGGTCTACTATCGAGCCAACAATTCCCTGTTGAGTTTTGCACCATATCAAAAATCCTATTCTTACCTATCCTTCTCGGTCCTCATTCATTGCTCCACTATTTCTTTTTTTGTCCTCTACAAAAACTAGACCTATCCCCGTGCATCGCGGACTCTCTAGGATGATGAATCAAGGACCTAAATAGATACATATTTATCGATAGATTGCATTTCAAAAAACTGACGTCGGCATGAATATTTGATGACATTGCATGCTGTAAGTACGCTTTTTATTTTGGTAGAAGAAATTAAACATTCTTATCTCAAACAGATTTTTCTTCTTTTAGTGAGAGGAAGATAATATATTAATAGGATCGTGAATATTTGGGAATTATAAAGTTTAACCATTTGTGCATGGAGTAATTGATATAAACCAAAAGGACATTAATTTTTATCTTGCATGTAAATTCAAGTGGAATTGAAACAAAGTGAACATATATTTATCTTATACAAAAAGTTCTGCTGTGATGTTCTAAACGATTTGTCGCAAGAAAAGGGGCACTTACTGATTCGACCATACGAGTGCTCAAGGGTTCGCAGTGGAACTTCCACGAGTTAGTCGCAATACGTTTGTTGTCGACTCTATTGATCTCCGTACCCAAATCATCCATCTCCCACCTGCATGACATCTTTAACACTCTGCTCTTATCTAGGCTCTCAGTGAAGGCTTACCTATTTTTGGATATCAGCCAGATCTTTCCCTACAGTTTATTACTTACCCCTCTTTTGAAACGAAGCATGTTTATCGAAGAAAACGTCTCTGCCTATGATAAACCCAAGTGAATCCTTGTATGTGTGCACAGTAGCCTGCAACCCTTCACTAAAAGTGCAAGTCAAAACTGTTGTTTAGTTGTGGGAGATCCTAGGTAAGTGGTTCTATATCTTCTTTGAATTTGTAAATTCGTATTTTGATTGCAATATGAAATATGTATAGTATGAGTTACAGAATAGCATGGTAATTGCATAAAAGTTGGATCGAACATATACTACTTCTTGATCATCACGAATATTTAGAAAGTGTGTTAAGAAAGACATTTCTAGTGAATGAGCCGAAATGTTATTTGTTGATTTGCTAGAGGTATTCTAATCTTTGCTTGAAACAAAACATACATTTGGGTTTATTAAATTATTTTGTGGTAATGATTCTGAATTGACTTGTGAATCATGAAAAATGCTATTATGTAGTTTGTTGGTGCTCAATTTAGCCGTAAGCCTAGTGAATGGTATGTGAGTATGCATGAGGGTTAGAATATTTTTTTAGGCCAAGTCACTGGTTTTGTAGGTGGAGACCTTACCAATGAAAATTTTGGATTGCTTTGTCATCAGGCGTTATGTCATAATTATGGCAATGAATTGAGTAATAGATTAATCAGTGGACCATTGATATAATTTTGAATGAGATTAATCAATGGACTTGACCATTGATACATATAGTGTGATGGTAAATTAAATATATTCTTCTAAAATTGTTTAAAGGCTTATCAATACAAAACCACGCATATTTGATTAGTTATGTATATTGTATGTTGAAATTAAACTATGAGTTCTAGTTTTGCTATATATATATATATATATATATATAATAGTTGATCGATCAGCTTAGAAGATATGTGCTACTCACAAGACTGTAGTGACTCACTTTGTTTATCTTTACTCTTTTCATGTTCCTTGACCAACGGTCAATAGAAGGAGAGTGCTATCTAGGAGGACTTTTGAGAGCAAAATTTTAGGGTATATTTTAGTTAGTTATTTATGTGAGATTATGGATAGTTATTGGGGTGGCTGAGCTCGAAACTCTACATATTCTTTTTGGTGGATTAGAGAATTTTTTATATTGGAACCAACATCTTGGTTTATCTCATATGTATTTTTGGAAAAATGGATATCGATATCAGGTTATTGATTGTATTTGAGACTACTTCATATGGAAAAATGGCCGTGTCATTTTCTCATCCTTGTTGAATTTAGAGTGTGACACATTCATCTAGTGGTGAAAGATGTAAAATCTTGTATTTGTCTTCATGATCGAGATTTTTTATTCCTGCAAAATGAACACATATGCAAGTATGCATGATATTGATGACTCATGGTGACTCGGATTACATCATGAACGGCTTTCAAGCCTCTAATTTCAATCATGGAAATTACTTTTGAGTTGAATTAGTATTTACAAGCTTTGTAACCTCACGACCACACATATACAAAAATTAAAGCATCGCCTGGTAAAGCTTTCTTGACAATATATGGGCCTTCATAATTTCAGGTGAATTTTCCATAAGGGTCTAACAAGACATGCAACACTTTCTTTAGTACAAAATCATCCACCATGAAATATCTTGGTCAAACCATGCAATTTAAAGATTTAGCAACTCATTATTGATAACATTGACCATGATATAAAGGTTTAAGCCTTTTCCCCCTAATCAAATTCAACTGATCACGTCTCTATTGTATCCATTTAGTTTTGAAGAGCCCAACTTGTGACAGAATCCTTCATGAAGGAATTTCAACCTCTGTAGACATAACTACTTCTATAACATATACTAGTGAGAAATGTGTTGCCTCTGTTGAAGCAAATCTAGGTTCAATGTGCCATTAGTGCAAATAACAACCATTCATGCCAGTGACGACAATTGTTAGTTGTTTTTGATAATATCTTCTTCATATTTTTTTATTGGTAGCTTCCACAACCCCATTTATTTGTTGGACATGGCAAGGAATTCAAATGACGAATTTGAAACTCGCCAAGTAATCATCCACAATCTTATTATTCAAATTCAAACCATCATCTGTAATGATTGACTCATGAATTCCATATCATGCAATAACATCTCGGTGAATGAATTTGGCCAGCAGTGTCATTGGTAAAGGAATTTGCTTCAGTTCACTTTGTGAAGAAGTCAATCGCCACCAAAATAAACGATGTCTGTTAGAGGCTTTAGGATTAACTTGCCCAATAATATCAATATCCCACATAAAAATGGCCATGGTTCAGACATTTGATGAAGTTCGGTTGGTATGACATTGATCTTATCTCCATAAATTTAGCATTTATGACAATAAGAGATATGCTGGATATAATCATTTTTTATGGCTAGCCAAATATATCCTAGCCTCATAATTTTTCTTGCCAAGAGGTTACCATTCATATTTGGACCGCATTCATGTTCGCGTACTTCCTTCATCAGTTGATTAGCTTCTTTAGCATCAACACACTTCAACAATACCAAATCCAACGATTTTTTTTATAAAGAGCATTGCTACTAACAAAAAGTTTTGATACAAATTTCTTTAAATATTTTCTATCGGATGCTCCATTGGAGATCGGTCATGAGATCATAATACCATGATTTTTTGTCTAGCTCTTCTTCAACTGTCATCTAATAAGCTAAACGCTCAAGAATTTCGATCCTCAATGGTTTGATATCCCATCCTTTCATTACTCAAACATTGATGATAGTGTAGCAAAAACATTGACAAACTGATTTTGAGACCTCAATAAATATTCAACTAAAATATCATCAAACTCCTAAACTAATTCTTCTAAAAATTCATGATACAGGATCAATTTATAATAACATGTTTTCCACCACCTTTAGTTTGGAGGATGATAAGTTGTGAATCACCATATACTTGCAATTCTGTAACCTTCATGTGAATGGCCAATTATAAGCCAAGAATACAAGCTTCATACTCTGAATATTATTGGTACATGAGAATACAAATTTTATAGCAACTAGATAGTATTGGCCCCTCAAGAAAAGTATAACTATCCCTATCCTAGAATTAGATAGGTTAACAGCACTATCAAAGTCCATGGGTCCATTTATCACTTGATATTATTAGGATACATTCATCTACAAGATCATCATTGCCATAATTTTATGTTCGATTAGGGCTTTTAGCTAGCATGTCGGCTACATATCTTCCTTTAATAGATTCTTGAGTCATACTTTGCCCATCGAATCTCGAATTAAGGATTTTCCATTTAGCCAATCTCCCAACCAAGGCAGGTTTCTCCAATAGGTATTTGATAGGATCATTTTCATTTATGAGAAAAATTTGATGATGAAGAGTGTATTGACACAGTTGTTGTAATACCCATATCAATGCTACACATGTTTTTTTTTCAACTTTGGGATAATTTGTCTAAAAAATGGTGAACTTTTTACTAATATAATATATTGCACACCCCTTTCAATCACTTGGCCTTTTTTGAGCCAATAGCTTCTACTGATTGGTCATGAATAGTCAGATATAGGATTAGTGGCACTCCTATAATTGGCAATATCAACACTAGCGGATGAGAAATGTATTGCTTTATTTCTTCAAAGGACTTTTGACATTCATCATAAAGTTCAATTTTAGCAGTTTTCTTCATAAGCTTGAATGATGGCTTGGCTATTTTTGATAATTGGGAAATAAATCTTACCACATAATTCAATCTTCCCAATGGGCTTTGGACTTCTTTGATGGTAGAAAGAGCTTTAAGATCACAAATGGCTTTACCTTTGGACAAATCGATTTAAATGCCTCGATTACTAACCATAATTCCTAAGAACTTCCTAGACTTTGCCCCAAATACACTTTTTTCAAGGTTGAGTCTCAGCTTAAATTTTTGGAGTCGATCAAATAATTTCCTGAGCACATTAATTTGATCTTCGTCAGTTCTTGACCCGGTGATCATGTCATCCGCATACACCTCTAATCTCTTTATACATCCTATCATAAAATAATATGACCATTGTCCTTTGATAAGTCACCTTGGCATTTTTCAGGTTGAATGTCATCACTTTATAATAGAAAGTCCCCCATGGAGTAATAAAGGAAGCCTTGTTTTTATCTTCTTCTTTTATTCTGATTTGATTATACCTAGTAGTATTGGTAGCGCTGTCCACAAACGAAAATAATTCAAACTTGGCAATGTAGTCCACCAGAACATCAATATGAGGCATTGGGAAATCATCTTTCAAGCTCATGCGGTTAGATCTCGATAATCAATATAAATCCTAACTTGCCCATCATTCTTTATTATAGAGATAATGTTGACAATCTAATCAAGGTAACATGATACTTTTGTGAAGTCAACTTTCAATAACTTCATAGTTGCTTCTTCAATCTTCTTCGATAACTCGGGTTTTTTCCTCTTAAGTCCTCATTTCTTGGGTGTAATACATTTTGGTATTCTTTCAAAAGATCAACAATCTTATTTACTTCAACTTTTGAAAGATTAGCCCCGGTTTTTGTTTCTTTGACACTTTCCTTGTAAGAACCCTATCCCGCCCAGTCCTTGGGCATGTGACATGCCCTAATTACCTTCTCTCTAGGCCATTTAATTGTGACATCCCAAGCGAGTCGATGGCCTTCAATGCGACCAAAAGTGCGACTCTTCATCCTCCTCGCTCGGCTCCTCCTTTAGATACGTGCTTGTTACCTGCCAAAGAGTCTGTGATGGTGTGAAATATTTGGATATCTCAGTGAGTCTAATCCTAAACCCATAATAGGAAAGCTATCGCCCTAAGGTCCCTAGCCCTTAGGTCAAACCCTCACAAGCAACACTCGACTCACTTGGGTCTATAATCAATACTTTACTAGGTCATCAACTATAGTGCACACAGTGGCAACCACTATGGATACGACACATTCTCAACACAGCCTCTCAGGTCTAACTAGAATACAGTCTGGTCTATGGGGCTCTTTAGGACGACTGGCATACCGCTTAGTAGTTGGGTTCTTCGACCCAAGAATCGTGCCTCGCATCACTCTCACATATAGCCCTATTTTATCCACAAACAATTGGTCTATGACCGAGCCTAGACCAATACACCCTCTATCGTTTGGTCCGACTTGTTTCCGCTGGTCAACCCCTCGAACCGCCTGACACTTACGTAGGACCTCATTATTCCCAATATTCATAATTCTTCCAAATATTCACTTTTGCCATCATATGCTAACCAAGTCTACCCAAGAGCCAATCGGTCCACCATTGAGGCTTGACACTAAATCAAGGTTGTTCGCCAAACCAGGGTTAGCTACAATAAACCCACTACGTGAAATTCATATTGATAATTGCATAATTGAATGGTTATTTGTTAGTAAATAAATAAATAAATGTATAATTATAATAAATAGCTAATTAAAATTAGGAAATAAATAATTAACATAAATGCATAATTACATGAATAAATAAATTACTATGAAATATACATAATTAAATGCTAAGTGCATAATTAATTAAATAAAAACTATCATCCACACATGCATAATTAATTAGATAATAGTCATCATCCACACATTGCATAATTAATTAAATAAAAGCTATCTTCTACACGTTATCAAGTAAATCTAGAATTAAATAAATATGATCGTTTGAGATCAATTTGAGAACTAAATGAAGCCTCTTGATGATCAATTTACTTCCTTCAACGATTAGGGCCCATCGGCCACCTAATTGGACCGCCCCAGTATGCATTCAATTACCATTAGCCAAGACCTCAATTGGCTCCACAACAAACCAAGATCCTCATGTCACAATTTATGTGCGGTCTCGTAACAATGATCACACCAGTCATTCCAGCGATCACCACGCGATCCTTGCATTTCTCGTCATCACCCCCCATTGGGTCGACCAAAGAATTACTAGAATATACACATCAACCAATTAGATTGTACACAATTAGTCTGAGACCCTAACATATTATTCCGGTACATGGCCATTTTCACAAGTGTCCCAATACCGATAGTCATGCCGGTCCTCCAAGTGCTACTATAGCAATCAATCAACTCCCCTTGGGGCTCAGTCGACTTTCTGAAACCATTAAGGCCTGTCGGCCACTTAGTCATTCTAATCATCAATGCTTAGACCATGCTATGTGCTTGGCCCTACTTGGGCCTATCCATCTATTCACCTAATCACCCTAGCCATTCTACTAACGCAGTAAATCGGTGTAGGCCAAGAATAGGATGTCCACTCACCTAATTCTCTCATGAACCAGC
The DNA here is from genome assembly GCA_030064385.1 of Melaleuca quinquenervia. Taxonomy (NCBI): domain Eukaryota; kingdom Viridiplantae; phylum Streptophyta; class Magnoliopsida; order Myrtales; family Myrtaceae; genus Melaleuca; species Melaleuca quinquenervia. The sequence continues at coordinate 13,157,732 of CM057720.1, forward strand.
GGTTCACGGCAACGCAATTCGTACTCTTCCAATCATGCCCAGGCTTGATGTGAATGTCCAATCTTTGATCCGACACCATAGACATGTTGTGCAACTCAATGGCAGCGTCGAGATAGCTTTTGTGAGTTTTGGTGGCGGCATATCTCCGGCAAAGATTTGGCGACCCTCCAACGAAGCTCCCGGAGGCGGCCCATGGCAGTAGGAGGCTGGCCCAACCCATGGTTGAGGCAACAGAGGCCGATGGTGGTCGGAATAGCTTTGGTGAGGGGGTCCCAGGCCTGAACCAGCCCATTCAAGGCTGTACGGAGTCGGAACTAGCCGCCGGATGGCGGCCGTGGTCTTGTCGCTTGTCAGGGACGGCTTGGGACAGTGTGAGTGGCTGGCGAGCCCCTAGACAGTGGCCAATCGGGCCTAGCACGGTGAATAGCGAGCTCGGTTAGTCGCGACTCAAGTAGGGCATAAACCGATCGGGCCTCAATTCGCTCAACGAAAACCAAATTAAACACAATAAAGCGCTAGATTCTACTCACCAGACTCTCACAAGTCGATTGGTGCCGACAGTGAAGGCTGGGCATTACCAGAATGGCACGGTGGTCGAACTTAGGGTTTTGGTGCCTAAAATGGAGCAATCGGTGTTCAGTCGATAATCCGACAAAATTAAACCAAATCAATTGAATCAACGATTGTTTTTTCTAGGGTAAATGGGTACCTACCAATCTATTTGAGGCAAGGGTGAGGGCTCTAAATCGCTAGATCGCTTGATCCCTGACGACGAAGCTTCCAGCCTAAAACAGGGATTATACCAAGTTGTGGAGCCTACTTTCGGGGGCTCTCGATGACGTTCAAGGTGGAGCTGGCAGCAACGGTGGCCTGGGTCTTGAAGCCTATACCACGAGCTTTACAATGACACAAATGTTGATCCCAATGGAGCACTGAGTTGAGAGTTCTGTTCGCCAACGTGGGAGAATTACTCGGGTTTGTGCACAAGGGCAAGTGGGAGCCAGTACCACGTGATAGCCTTCCACAAGCTATGAGGTGTTCCGACCATGCCTCAAGGACATCGGATGGGTGGCAATAGCAGCTTGCTAGCCATTTGGCCGACGTGTGGCCTCGCGATGTCATGCAACCACCTACTTGTCAAAAAGCCATACGCGAGAGAGAGAGAGAGAGAGAGAGAGAGAGAGAGAGAGAGAGAGAGAGAGAGAGAGAGAGAGAGAGAGAGAGAGAGAGAGAGAGAGAGAGAGCTCCCCTGTACGTGTGGTTGGCTCACATGACCGGTCGGACCGTCCCATGCTTGATCGAACTAGTTCACCCACGAGCGAGTCTAACCAGTCTTTGCGGGTCAGAGTTGATTGTTGATCAAAAGTCAACCTTGGGTAAATTTTTCCAAAATCGCCAATTAGCCCAAAATTTACTTCTTATGGGGCCAAAATGCAAATATCTAAAAATGGAGGGGTCAAAATGCGATTTTCGAAAGTCCAAAATCACCTAAAACAAATTTTTGTGGTTTAGTCTGGGGCACTCCCAAGGCCGATGGGTCACTAACTAAACTTGAAAATTCGCCTAATTGAACCTCAAAGGAGGGGGCCGGAAGCATGCCTTTACATTCCTAGTCCCCTAAATTCACTATTATAATTTGTTCTCCTAATAAAAATTTGAAGTCCTGGTGATAGATCCAATCTCTTTCGAAATTTTTCTAGCCATCATCATTATCCTTATTGGATTTGGAAGATTTTTTATTATGCATTTATGAGTTGCATATGCATTTATCATGTAGAATGTCATGCCTAAGATACAATGAAGGTAGTCAGTTATAAATGAAAGCAATAGATGAATTTTTGAAATCATTTTTGAAAATAATATTTGAAATGAGAGTGGCTCAGGAGCTAGTCCTCATATCATTGGACATTTTTGTTCCACAAATTCACTTGTGGAAACTAGGAAACATATGGAAACCCAGGCTTCATTATGAAGTGAATTAATACATATTATCATTGGGCTAGTTTGATATATTTGTATACACCCTTAATAAAATGTGCATATGTATCATATTGATAAGGCTACTTTACAAAGTTTATGATCTTGGATCAACAACTCAAAATCCAAGATATTGATTACAGACCAATATGAATAAATAAAAGTAGTAAGCAGCTCCTAGGTAAGGGAATATATCTAAAAAAAAAAAAAGAAATTAAGCAAAGAGCATCCATACACATATGGGCTACTAAGACTAGTTGAAGATTAAGCCTCCTTGTCGCTAACCATGCATATGGAGTCCTCTTAGAATAAATGAGCAATACCAAAGATGGCTCCCTCTTCCTCTTGCAATAGTTTAAGTGGTCTTGGAAAGTTTTCTTTTAATGTAGGAGGGAATAATTGCAGGTGAAATTCTCTCCCTCCTTTGATTTCTCACTATCATTCAAGATATCTTGGCTTTCATCATAGCAAAGGCCTCTTCTTTTGTAGCATTTGACAAGTTTGATAGGCCTAGTAATACCTTGAGTAGGCACACCGAATCATTTCCTTAGAGTATGTCCATGTTCAAGCAATACCTTATTTGACATCATCGAGAGCTTGATCATTTCTGGCTTATGTTTAATAGCTCCAACCGGCACATGAATCCTTGATATTCACTCCAAGGTTTGATAGATGGACTCATGTTTAGCCTCTAGTTCTATATATTGGATTGTTGTGTCTTGATACACTTTGAAATTTGTCTTAGCATGAATAGTCATGAGCTTGTTATCCACAATAATTTTAAGCTTTTGATGCAAATTAGAAGGCACTACCCTAGCAATATGTATCCATAGGCGTCCTACTAGAAAACTTAAAGCACTAGGATGTCCAACACTTGGAAACTTAAGAAGAAAGATACTGGGCCAATCAAAAGCTCAAGTTCAATCTTGTCAATAACATGCTTCTTCATTCTATCAAAGGCATAAATAATTGATTTTGAATTTCTGATTCTCACTTCATTAATCTCCAAACGATGCAAAGTAGCCAAATGGAAGATATTCAAAGCTAAACCATTGTCAATTAATACCCTTGAAACCATCTTGTTGCAACATTTTACTGAAATAAGTAAAACTTTGGTGTGGTTGTGGCCTTTCCGAAGGCAATTTCTTTCATGATTCAGGAGAAAATCTCTGATTGCTCCTCTCAAAAACTTGTTTCATGTTTTTTTTTCCCATCACTTTCATTCTTTCAATTCTATTGTCCTCCTTCTGTTTTCGTTTTCATTTTGTTTTTGTTCTCCTCCTTTCCGTATGCTTCCCTTGCTCTTTTTCTCTTTCCCAAAATTTCACTTTCCCCCCATCTTTTTCCTTCTAACAAAATATGTTACGTGGATTCTGATGCCTCCAGCTCTTGTCTTCTATAAGACTTCTAACTAGGCTTGTTCGGCTTCTCTGACGAACTTCAATTGTGATTTCCTCTTGTGATGTTCTTCTTTCTTTCTAACATAATTCGTTTGAGGAAGATGAGCTACATGTCGGGCCCATAAGGAAATAGAAGCTAATGGGTAGGGCTAGAAAAATGGAATTGGGCTAGATAGGCAACTGGGGCTCAGAGGAAAAAGGCTGGGCCAAGAAGAGAAAAATGGGCTGCATGCAAGTGGGCTGAAGAAAAAGGAAAATGGGCTTGGAAAGTGAGCTAAAAAAGAAAAGAAAGAGGTGGGCTGCATTTTTGTTTTATTATTATTCTTTATTTTCAAATTTTTATGTTATATTTAAATATTTTTTTATTGACTATTTTTTATGATTTTGACTTCTTTTTTCTTTTTTACAAATTTCTTTGATTTTTTATTCCTCTGTAATTATTTTTATTACTCCCTTTTTTATTGATTTTTATTTAAAATAAATTTGAGGTGTTAAAAGATTGTGTATTAAATTGCAGTTTAGTAGGGGTGAGAGTTGGTCCGGACCAGACATGAGTAGAAGTGTTGATCCGATTCTCAATTCTCAAAAGTGAAACTTGTGTCCAAGCGATTTGGTTCCCAATTTCTAGGAACGCCGGACTAGACCAAACCAATTAAGTTTTTTTTTATATTTTTATTAAAAATGAAGATTTTAAAAGGTAAAAAAAAAACTCAAGTTAAATTTCTATAGTTTTCATCTTTACTCGATTTTACAAAGATAATTTTTTTCTTTAAAATAAGTTAATAAATTTAATATTTTTTTTATTTTTCTGATTCCTAACCGATCCATTAAATCTTCTCGGAATTGGACTGAACTAGACCGGGACTTAGACAGTTCAATCCATGGTCCTAGGGGTCAGGGACTGATCTTATCTGTTCAATTCCCGATTTTGAAGAGGAATCGAACTGCTCTGGACCATGTATATCCATACAGTTTAGGGATTTGACATTATTTGTGCCATTATTCCTAATGGATTTATGACTTTTCTCGCTCTTCTTTTTTCCCTAAGATTGAAAACGCGGTTGTTGGGCGGAATGAAATTGAGAGTCAATGCAGGGGCAAAATGGGATTTTCATTCCGCCAACGCCCACCAAAGTCTAGTTACGAGACATGAGGTCAAAGTCAGAAGAGTCTCTCTCCCTCTCTCTACTCTGTGCCTCTTTGGTCTTTCCACGTCGAATCGACTTTCTCTTTTCATCTTCTCCTTCCCCTTTCCTCCTTAACTGATTGAAGACTGGTCATCCTCTCTCTCTCTCTCTCGCCCCCAGAGTTCAGGCCAGTCTCCTCCCTCCATGGCCGAGAATGGCGAAGAGAAGCTGCTGGCCGTCGCGCGCCACATCGCCACGACGCTCGGCCGCGACGAGTCCATGGCCGACGACATCCTCCAGATCTTCTCCAACTTCGACGGCCGCTTCTCCCGAGATAAGCTTTCACCTTCCGACAAGGCCGCCGCCGTCGCCGCCGCCGACAACCCCCGGGCTTACGCCGCCCTCGACCGTTTCCTGAACGCACTGGAGCGCCAAATCTCCCAGTTCGTCACCGCCGACAACCCCATCTGGGCCGACGCCGCCGACGCCTCCGCCTTCCTCGACGCCGTTGACGAATTGATCGCTGCCGTCAGGGACTGGACATCCGCACCCGCCGCCGACAAGGCCGTCCCGGCCTGCCTCCACCGCGCCGAAGATCTGATGCAGCAGGCGATGTTCCGTCTCGAGGACGAGTTCAGGTCTCTGATGGAGATCGGCAGCGAGTCCTTTGAGCTGAGCCGGCCCTACGGACGAGGCGAGTCAAATGGAGACCTGTCGTTCGACTCCGAAGACGACGACGACGAAGAACAGGGAGGCGATGGAGATGAGCGGCAGGTTCCGGTGGCGCAGCCGCTGGGGGACGACTTTGATATTGTGATCGACGCGTTGCCGTCCGGAACAATCAATGAGTTGCATGAGATTGCGAAGCGCATGGTGGTTGCGGGTTTTGGGAAGGAGTGCTCGCACGTTTACAGCAGCTGCAGGAGGGAATTCTTGGAGGAGAGCATGTCGAGGTTGGGTTTACAGAAATTGAGCATCGAGGAAGCCCAAAAATTGCCATGGCAGGAGTTGGAAGACGAGATAGACCGGTGGATGAAGGCCATGAAGGTGGCTCTTTATATTCTGTTCCCCAGCGAGCGCCGCCTCTGCGATCGTGTCTTCTTCGGCTTAACTTCGGCTGCTGACCTCTGCTTCATGGAGGTATGCCGTGGCTGTGCCATTCAACTCCTGAACTTCGCTGATGCAGTTGCAATTGGGTCGAGGGCACCTGAGCGCCTGTTTAAAGTTCTTGATGTGTTTGAGACGATGAGAGACTTGATGCCGGAATTTGAGTCCTTGTTCTCTGATCAGTACTGTTTGCTTCTTAGAAATGAAGCTGTTGCTATTTGGAAGAGGCTAGGAGAGGCAATTAGGGGGATATTCATGGAATTGGAGAATTTGATCCGCCGAGATCCAGCAAAAGCTGCTGTTCCTGGTGGCGGGCTGCATCCAATTACTCGATATGTGATGAACTATCTTCGAGCTGCTTGCCGATCTCGGCTGACCCTTGAACAAGTTTTCGAGGAGAATATTGTGTCTCCTAAAGAATATCCAGATCTTGATAGTCGAGCCTCTTCATCCTCCTTGTCGGTCCAAATGGCATGGATCATGGAACTTCTGGAGAGTAATTTGGAGGCCAAATCAAAGATTTATAGGGACTCTGCTCTCTCTTTTATTTTTATGATGAATAATGGAAGGTATCTTGTAGAGAAGGTGAGAGGCAACGATTTGGGTTTACTCTTGGGGGAGGTTTGGATCAGAAAGCATGCTGCAAAGGTGCGACAATATCAGATGAATTATGTCAGAAGCTCGTGGAATAAGGTTTTGGGTGTGTTGAAGCTAGATGATGCATCTCTAGGTCCTAATGCAGACATGAGGTCTCTGAAGGAAAAAGTCAAGTTATTCAATGTCTACTTTGAGGATACATGTAGAGTTCAATCATCTTGTGTCATCTTCGATGAGCAGCTAAGGGAGGACTTGAGGATCTCGGTGGCAAAACTGCTGGTGCCTGCTTATGAAACATTTGTGGGTAGGTTGCAGGGTGTTGCTGAAATGAGGAAGCACACTTTAAAGTCAGTTGAGGAAATCAAGGCTCGGATTGATGAGTTATTCCAGGGACGGGGAGCTTTGGGTGGTGGCAGAAAGTGAATGTAACCTGTAGCTAGTTTGTGCTTATTTGTGTGTGTATGTAGCTTATGCCAGTATTCCAAGTTCCTATCATGTATTAATGTAGTTGAGAGTTTGCTTATATATTTGAGGAGTGTTGATGATCAGCAATGGAAACATGGCAGCAAGAGATAACCAAATTTGAAAGTCACCTGTGTTTATGCTTTATACCCTGACATGTCTCTTTGTTGCCATTGTTAAAAGGGAAAAATGTTAATTAGTTCAAGTAAACTATCATAAGAGCTACTGGCAGACTGCAATGAAGAGGGATTTGGGTGGAGGAGAGATAGAAGTAGTTTACTTCTAGCAGCTTCGGCCACTCGTTTTCCCTGAGAAAATGCTAATGATACTTTTTCTTCACCAGTAGAATTTTTATGTCAATTAGAAGCATTTTCAATTATTATATAACTTTTTATCTGTCTAGTGGCATATGAGTTAAAGAATCGTCCCCTTATATTTGTACTTATAGATTTAGTCAAGCGCTTTATGTAATTATGTAGTCTTTGCTACCAGAAACTTAAAACCCAATCCTGGACCGAAAGACCTTGAACATTTTTTGACATTTTATTGCTTCTCTGATTCAGAGTATCTCTGAGATCTACTAATCTCCAAAAGCAAGTTAGCAATGCAGTTCCCAGGGAGGTATACAAAGGAGAAACTGGAAGTCTCTGAGTCCTTAGATTTGAGCAGATGTTCCATATCCCTGGACACACTTTGCCTCCACGATGGCCAACCCACCATCAGTGCTGATAAAAGTGGAGAGTCCACACTAAATAAGGTTGGTAAGCAGAGTAATCATCTTTAAATGTCTCCCCCATCTTCAGAAGTGTAATAAAATGTGACAAGTGTGTGGTAGGAAGAGGACAACTTGTTTCTTTGTTTTTGTATTAGATTTATTTCAATGCCTTTTCTTTTGTTAAATATTGACAAGTGCAACACATCAAAGAATCATACACACAATCTCCCTGGGGTTTATGTACGACTTGATAATTTGCTAGAGAACACAGGGGATAGATGCTATTGTTAGTGGCTTCTGAGCACTGTCAAACTTCTGTAGAACTGTAAACATTAGAGGATGCTAGGGGCAGGTTGTGTTGCTTGTTATAACCTGTGCTATAATGTCTTTCTTTATGAGAAACCTGTTGATGACCAAGTGAAAGGTTCCTATGCCGATGCAGATGAAGCCCAGGATTTATATGTTCATATGCTCTACAGGGGTATCTTAGTCCCCAGAAAGTAGTAACTACTCAGTGAAGTCTTGGCTGCCCTTGACAGAAATTTAGAAAGTTGTCTTCTCTGCATCAGTCCCCTTTTTCCATTTCCATTGGTTGTATTTATGCTATCAGAGTTAAAATGTGAATGCTCTTCCATGAGCCTTCCGCACCTCCAGATATGCAAGTCCTTTTTCTTGTTTCGTTGTTATTTTCAGTTGGAGGAACTATTCTTTCTTCTTTTTGTTCCTTTGTAACCAAGGTATACAAGAAAGGAAGCTAACATTGTGGCTATTAACAAGTGTTTAGGAATATATTTTCAGTGTCTTACAGGGCTTAAGTCCACCAATACAGGCTCAGAGGAGAAGTCCGCTATTGATGGGAAGCAAGAATTTGGTATCTATAAGGCAAGTGTTTCCTGTTCTTCATTGTAATAAGATTATGGAAGGTCTAAAACAATTCGTCATAGCTTATACATCACATGAATGTTTACAAATGATCTTTGCTTAGAAATAAGAAAGGGCAGTTATTGAGCATCTGCAAATTGTTAATTTTTTCTTCTTGAATCCAATATTCAGCAGGAACAATATTCATGGCTTAGCCTACTGTTTTTATATTTTTTTATTGCTGTCCCAGAACCCTCTGACCTAGATAGACTTTTGAAGCTGTAACCTCGAGAGTACTTAGATTGGTTTATGTGGGTGCAATGGTTGGCTTGATTGGGTTGGAATTCGTAAGTGGCTTGTCTGAAATGAAACGTGGGGGATTTTGAGTATTATCTATAAACAATTTTTTTTATGAATAAGTAGAAGATCAGATGCTGCTCTAGTTGCATATATTAGATTGGATCTTTTCAAGCTGATAGCACTTAATTATCTTGATGTGTGTGGAAAATGATCTTTGTTCTGACTGGGCTAATCGGACCAAAAAGCTGAATTTCCAGCAAGCCATGTCGCCTACTGTCATTCCCCTAAGCTCCAGCATGACAACAATGTATCTAAATTTTGTGGTCTCACACTTTATGGATATTCGTGAACGATGTATCTGAATATTGTGAAAAGTAGACTGTTCACTCTATACAATGTGATAATCAGAGTCGAGTGATTAACTTGATTGAGTTTACGTGGAATCTGGGTCAGGTTGAAGGACCAACTTTGCACACCTGCCTATGTGGTTAAGGTTGGGGCACTTTGATAGTCAGTGGAGTGGGAGGAGGAGGTGGTTGTACGAACAGCTCCGGCGAGGCCATAGAGTGGTGGGAATGATTGTGGGTGGTAGTTTCAACATGTTGGCAGGGGCTAATTGATCAGCACGAAAAGATGAATGAAAAATCTGAATTGAATTGGGTCAGAAACCAAGATTCCATGTGTTATGGGTAATCAGAGGCCATTATCCAAAAAATAAAATCGTCGGTGCCTCGAAGACCTGAGAATTTTGACTCCAAGGCTGTTAAAATTCACGTTGCTAAACAGATATTGGGGGATTAAACTAGTCATTCCTCAGAGCAAACAACTGTTCGAATACCAAACAAGCTTGAAAGAAGTGGCAAAAACAATGAAGAAAGAGAGCACTGCAACAGAAGCAATATTGGAGCTTTACCTCAGGGCAAAGTTGCTTGGCCTTAGGACCATCCAATCCACGAATGGTCTTTCATTCAAAATTTAGAGAATGTCCATCTTATTGACTATACCTTCCTAAAGAGACGCTTGACATATATTATTTGGAGAGATTTAGTAAAGCTGGAGGGTCGTCGATGGGTGTGCTGATTGTAAGACAGATTGATCATCAAGATGGTGAGAATTGCCCTCCCAGCAATGCTACCTGCAACGCGCATTCGAGGGTTGATTAATTTGCATGCCATAGCAGATCTTCTAGGTGCGTTGAAACTCCCTCAAGATTTTATCAATGAAAAGGGAAAAAGCCAAGAGAAGTAAGGTCTCCATGGCACGACATGAAGTGAAGAGAGGCCAACGTAGCCAAGAAAGAATTGCCAACAGGAATTGGAAACTTGCAACGAGAGATTCAAAAGGCCTCCACATTGAATTCCTAAAATTGCCGGCAATTCATTCTTGGCTTCATTCTACTCGCTTCACAAATCATGCAATGCCCTATGGCCATGTATCTTCACAAGCCGAGCTCTATATGTTTCATGAGATAACCCTCTCTCCATGATGCTGCATGGCTTCTTAATGGAGCCATCCTCTGCTATATATAGGAGAAGAAAGAATGGAGAAAAGAGAAAAAGAAGGCATAAGTGATTAACATATTCTCTATCGCTCTCTCTCTTCGCAGGATATGGAGGCACAGCACAAGTTGCACCCTCTCTCTCTCTCTCTCTCTCGCTCTGTGTGCATGGAGCAATAGGAATGGCATCTTTAGTTCCAGAGTCCATACGGTCAACGCTCTAGCTTTTGGGAATGGTTGACATGCTGAGCGAGAATTTGTCGGAAGATAGAATCTCAAGATATCATATCCATTGTCTTGGGAGATAGAGAGAGTAGTGCTGACACGTAATAGGACTTTGTTGGCCCAAGGCAAATTCGGCAAATTGCTCGATTAATAATCTTAGATGCACGTAAACTATTCTGTCCACATGCGTACGGTAAGCTGTAGCAAGCATGGGATAAGTTTAGATTCGTTTTGACCGGCTAATTCTTCTCGGTTTCAATTCCGAGCAAGCCACTTGGTTCAGAATAAAAAGAAAGCATGTATCTAGATTATGTAATACTCATAAGTTACACATAGAGAAAACAGGACAGCAGGGTTTTTCTCTACAATTTTTTTTTTATATCGAGTTCTCTGTGACAGATTATAGTATAACACTTTATAGGTTAGCTTTGAGTGTAATTTATGGCTGGGAAACACTTGAAAATGAATGATGGTAACTTATACTTCTTTGGATTCATAATAGATTTCTTTACGACTAGCTTTCTCGTGAAGTAGGTATTGAATCACATAAATCTCTAGTATCGTTATTATTTATTCTTGAATTCTCGTGTAATTTCTTTTTCTTGTGTTTGTTATTGATATGCCTTATCCGTTAAACTCCATGTTGTTTTACAACAATTAGCATTAGTGCTAGTGTTAAGGTTTCTAGAATAAATTTAGTTATTTGTTTTGTCTTACCATTGTCTAGAATACTATTGATGCAATTATCTCTAAAATAAGAGATGATATCGAGAAGTTTAATGAAAAGAACAACTTTAAGCTACGGAGAATAAGATGTATGTCTTGCTTATTCAAAGATTTGGCTTAAGCATTTGACAGTGACAATAACATGCCTATAACAATAAAAGGGACTGATGAGGTATAGTTGACGGAGATACGACGAGCATTATCTTATAGAATTTAATGGATGAGGTATTGATCTGAAGCGAATAATACCGAAACAATCCATTAGCAAGGCTCAAATTCATCACTAATGTAATTGTTCAAGCCTTTGACATTGTTCTTAGTTGAAATTGCCTTTTTCTGAGACCGTAACTCATCGGACAAGCGCACAATCTCCACTCTGCGCTCTAGGCACTCTTTTACGATGATTACCTCAACATTATTTGAGAACACCACTAGATTTTTCTCCAAGAATTGAACGAGAAGAAAAAACAAGTTTGAGGGTATATATGCCGCCGGCCACCCTTCTAACCTCACTTTGTCACATATATATAGCGCTCCAAACTTTCTTTGCATGTTTGATACTTCAAATAGGTCAAAATAGCAATTCTAGGAGTCATTCTTAGTTCAGAACTTTCACCTGAAGCTTTTTAATGAACCCTACCTAAAATAGACAAACTGCCTCTACGAACTTCCCCTAACTTAGCCAAAGACTGCAAACCCATCTAACTACTTCATAACATTTTTCTGTGGATTTCAAGGCCTAAAATTAGCCAAAGATGGCCTGAAAGCCAAGCACATATCCAAAGGAATTTATAAGTTATACAATATAGAAAACTGTTGGAGAAATAACAAAAATAGGATATTGTTCAGAATCAACATAGGAAAGCATACAAACAGACGTTGGCAGAGTTTGGGAACAAATAAATCAACAAAGAATCATCGAAAGACCACACGTCGAACAATGCTCATAAATAACTAGATAAACGAATTGAACCTAGACAATTACTTCGATTGAACAGAGAGCAAAATTTTCAGGGAACATTGATCATCCGAAAGTTTCAGCGTACTCAAGCCCAACAAATGCATGTCGTGTCTTTAAGACAAATTTGCCTACCTCAATCAAGTATCAAGGCCATTGGATAATCGTCTCCCAAGATAGAATGAGTCTCTCTTTTCTCTTTTGTGGTACAACAAGGAAAAAAACATCAAACTCAATAGTATATTAGAATGATACGGGGTAAGAATACCATAAATGCCAAAAGTTTTAAAACGCTCACTTTAGTGTTAATTTTGGCAAAAAAACGATGTTTTAACGATGAAAATTCCGGCCAAAAAGTTGTCATGTCAGCATTTTTAATAATATAAAAATACTCTTTAAAAACAAACTTTGGCTTGCTGTAAAGCTCGGCTGGAATTTCAAAAAATTGAGGTCCATTCACATTGACCCATAGCCACCCACCACCACTAATGAAAGCTTACTCATTTCCGCACCTTCCCGAATCATCGCGCTACCCTTCCTCACTGTCGAGTGGCCAGAATCTCATTGGAAGTTACTCAGATTATGGAGAGTCCCCATTTTGCGAGCAAGCAAAGAAAAACAACAAATTGAAGAAATTTAGAGATATCCACCCAAAACTGAGGACACCAATGTGTTCCTTGGAATCTCAGGAATGTATTCAAGCCCTTAGACACGATCGATTTGGTCTTGAAGGTTATTGCAGTTTGTTGGGAAGCTCCGTTGCTTAGTTTGTGTACCCAGTTGAGATTTTGGGCTGTGCGATGGCCACCAGTTGGAAAAGTTTCATAAGTCTCTCTCTGAACACAACGCCACTGGTCTTGGCCGTCGACATTTGGCCGTTTGGGTGAATTTCACTCTATCGTCCAACTACTCCTCCCAGACTTGGAACTCCGGCTAGCCACCTTTGTCGAGTCACCCACAGCATCTCTAACCACCTCAGTGGCTGCCACTAGTCACAAAATGCTCGTGAGTGAGTCCTGATCAAAGCCCAACAAGTCTCTTCCTTCGACATTTCCTAGTTTGCTCGAATTTGGCCTTGACCCGATTGCTCATTGGACTTCCGACGAGTTGGCACTAAAATTTTCGATTTTTTGAAAAAATACCATTGAAGTGAGTGTTTTGAAACTTTTGATACTGAAGTGAGCGTCGTATATAACTTTTGGCATTTCTAGTATTCTTACCCCAAAATGATACCATACACGACCAAATCGGAATGAATGGCGCCTATTGACTATATGAAGTTTCATTTCTACCTGAACATGCATGATGAAAGGTGCCTATTGAAGGGTCATGAAGACTGAATATGAAATGAGTATGCGAAGAGTCACCAATGCTTTTGGAATAGCAAAAAAAAAAAAAAAAAGCAGAGAGAAAATTTATTATTATAATATTTAGACCCTAGGCTTGAGACAAACGAGCGGGTGTGCATATGGTGATCACTGACTTAGCATAGATCCTCTTTTCTCTACAAAAGTAGGGTGCTCCTTGGTGCCCAACCTCATTTGTGAGGTTCTCATATATATACTTTCTCTTTGTCTTGCTCTTGTCCAATGTGGGACTCCCACCTCCACTTTTTATTCATAACTCAAGGGGACACTTAGTGTCCAACAAAAACAAGGTGGGTGTTAAGGTTCTTCTACTGTAAACTTTTTCGAGTGAGTTTTTCTATGAAATGGTATAAAAAAACACTTGGTTAATTTGCTTTGGGTGTAATATTGAACTAGGAAATATTTAATGACCTCAACTTTGTTATTCCCTAATTTATGGCGAATTTCTTTACGGTTAACTCCCTAGATTCACCACTCTAATTGACTACATCAATTTATGTTGTTCTTTTTTTTTTTTTTTTAAATTTCTCCTCGTACTCGATATTGACCTTCCACAGTATCTTACAACCTAAATAACAAAATTCATCAAGAAAATGGACAATTTTCATTTCATTAAGAGCCCATCAACGGTAATGAAATCAACACTCACTAATCTGGATCTTATAATATCTAGTGACGGAGAGGACACGAGTGGTTCTTCTCGAGCCTGTTGTTTCTTTATCTAACTAAAGTCATGTCCTCGGGAGATGCTTACGAAAATCCATGAGTACATCTTTTATTTGAAATTTTGTACACAACACAACTCGTCAATATTAGCTAAGGTGAAGTTATTCCCTCATATCTATCGTCTTAAAAGTAAGTTAGTAATGTAAATTAGACAATTATCCCATTCTTTTGTAAATTATGGCATAATCAATCCATTAACAATCTTCAACCATGACCCTCATTTGAGTGTCATATGCCATAACCTGAGTGTGGAGCTTTTGATTGACCATTTATAGTGTCCTAGCTTTTTTAATACATTCACCTAGGTGCCAAAAAATCGATGTGGCATAGGCTTGCAATAAGTATTTTTAAAAAGTTACAATGCTCAAGTGATTGACTGTTATGGCATATGATACTTAAGTAAATATAATATCTATGGCACTCAAGTGAGAATGTACATAAGTTATGGTATTTAAGTGATTGGAAAAAGAATATGGCACTCAAGTAAGTGTCATATGAAAGTTATGGTACTTATATTGTCATTTTCTCTAAAATTTGGCTATTTATATATCTTACAGGTCATAAAGTCTTTATTTTCACAATTATTGATAAGCATACTTTATAATAGTTGTTTAACCATTTTGTACATATCATACTATTTTTCCAAAAGTGTCGAAGAATTTTTTTTAAAGTGTAGATGGATCAATGTGTGAACTGGTAAATGTAGTGAAGGGTCATTTGTTGATTTTGGATGGGAACATAAATGACTAGAAGTTTAAAAATAAGGAGATTAGGATAATAGTGGAAAGGCAAAGGCACCCATAAATTTGCCAAAAACATCAAGTCCTATTTGACAATAAATTTTGTAAGAAGTTACTATTGAAGACTATTTATATTGTTTTGACGATGACAAAACTTGGCAAAAGTCTGAGCTAGTCAGACTTTACAAAAGTCTGAAGTCGTCAGAGGTGATCAGATTTTACCAAAGTCTAAGGCAATCAGACTTTACCAAAGTTTTAGGTGGTCAGTTTCTTTCAAAGTCTGGGGAAGATAGACTCAAGTTCTTATTAAGTCTAAATGGTTATAGACTTTATTGATTTTATCATTTTCCCATGAAAACTAAAGCAGAAAGTGTGGATTGATATATGTGGATCTTCAATAGCTTATTGATTGAATTTGATTATTGTATTTATGAAAACAATTAATTACTTGGAGTAAGTGTTCACTTGAGGAAACTGAATATCCTGATTGAATGGGCAATTGGGATTAACAGATTCTCTGTATGTTTCTATCTATAGCTTGAGATCTCTTAATTGATTCTATCCAATAGGTAGATTGGAAGAATTCATTTGGAAAGTGCCAACGGTCATGAATGCATAAAGGAGTATTTAAGGGAGATATCTTGAGTTCTGTGGTACAAATGTTAGAGAGCATTTCCCAAAGTATGAATATGTAAGAGTTTTAATTGTACTCAAAAGAGTGTGACACGTGAGCTTCGTAAGTGTTAAGCTGAGAAGCTTAAACATTGAGATTGTAACTATTTTGATTCATAGTGGACTCAAGCCAATAGGCTGTCACCGTGGGAGAGTGGACGTAGGCTTGATCTAAGCCGAACCACTATACATCTTGTGTTCAATTCTCTTTACTCCCTTACTCTATTTATTATCCTAAAAGATTAATTGTTTATATTTCCGCATTAATTGAAAACACTAGCACTTTCAATTGGTATCAAAGCTAGGTTGCTTGTTTTTGAAGTGTTATTATTTTAGAACTAACGATCTATGGCTAGTGCAAGTGGTTCAGATGTTGTAGAAGGACAACATTTCCTAAGACCTCCTTATTTTGATGGAAAAGACTACCGTGTTTGGAAAAACAAAATGAAGGTCTTTTTGAAATCAAAAGATCCTTTGGAATGGGAGATAATTGAACAAGGAGTTATTCCTGCTGCCAATTCTGGTGAAACAAGAGCGCTACCTCAAGCAGAGATCTCTAAGAGATAACACATTGATTCAAGGGCCACTCACTCTCTTTATTATACTTAATCTCTCACTGAATATAACAGAATTTCTTCTTGTGAATTAGCAAAAGAAATCTAGGATAGACTCAATATCACTTATGAAGGAACTGATCGTGTCAAGGAGACAAGACTGAATATCTTGCTTGGTCAATATGAAGCCTTCAAAATGAGACATGGTGAATCAATAGTTGACATGTTCAGCAGGTTCACATAGATTGTTGATGGCCTTGCAAATCAAAGACAACCAATTACTGGACCTATGAAAGTCAACAAGCTTTTACGAGGATTATCACAGAAATGGAATCATATCAAGACTTCAGTTAGAGAAGTTCAAATGATTCAGCCTTTATTAGTGGATGAGCTTATTGAAACACTTCAATCCTATGAAGTGGAAAGCCTTAATCAAGATGATGAGCCTAAAGGTAAAAAATCAATTACTTTAAAATCTAACATTGTTTCTGATGATGCAGGTTCAGATGAATATCTCGATGAAGAAGAAATGGCTCTTTTCATTAAGAAGTTCAAGAAGTTTAATAGGAATGGAAGGAAATCAAACTGGAAGAGCTCCAACTCTTGGAATAATTTAAACTCTCAGAAGAGAGACAATTAGATGAAGTATATATTTATGCTGAAATTGCTTGTTACAACTGTCAAAAGAAAGGACATATCAAACCAGAATGTCCTCTTCTCAAAGAAAAGAGTGGAAGGTACGAAAAGAACAAGAAGGCACTAAAGATACAAAATGTGAAGACAGTGATGAAGAGTTTGCAAATATCTGTTTAATGGCTCATTCTGATTATGATTCAGACAAAGACACAGACTCGTCTTTCAAGGAGATTTATGTTCCTATTAAAATAGCTAGATTTATAAATGATTTATGTTCCAAGTTAGACTCGTCTTTCAAGGAGATTTCTAAGCTAAATAAAGAAAACTTAACACTCAAATAACATGAGGTTTCTTTGAAAGAAAAATTTGATTGTTTGAACAATGATTTGTTGATCTCAAAAGAAAAATCCGGTTCTCTTGAAAAAGAGAATGTTTGTTTAAAAACAGAAATTTCTTGTACTACAAAGAAGTTTTCTCTTCTTTCGGTTCAAAGGCCTTATTTTAAAAAAGAATGTTTGGGAACGTCTCCTGAGATAGTACATCTGATAGATTTTCCTAAAGTCAAAGAAAAACTAAAGAAAATGCCTTCAAAAAGGATTTACGAAAACCATTTTCGAAAAATGTTTGTAAAACATGTTGGGAGAGATTTTCTAAAGTGCTCTGTTTGCGATTGCTTCAGTCATCTTGAAAGAGACTGTCCAAAGTTCAGGAAACCAATGAACAAGAGATGGGAAACATCCTTGTTTCGCTTTAACAGAAAAAGACCCAAGATGATTTGGGTACCTAAAAAGAAATAAGTTTCTTGTTTTGCAAGGAATGTCCAAAAACAAATCAAAGTGGTATTTGGACAGTGAATGTTCGAGGCACATGACTGGATATCCTAATTGCTTTGTTAGATTAGAAAGTTTTGATGGAGGGAAAGTGGCTTTTGGAGGAGATAGCAAAGGGAAAATTATTGGCTGTGGAATCATGAAAATTGGAAAGCTATCCATTAACAATGTTTCTCTGGTTAAGGGATTGAAGTATAATGTGATAAGTATCAGTCAACTTTGTGATACAGGTTATAAAATTCAATTCCAAGAAGGAGTTTGTCTTACTTCAAGTAAAGAGAATTATGAGACTTTTACTGAACAAAGACATGGTAATATCTATCTATTGGATATGGATGTTGAAAATCTTAAATGTCTTATCTTTGTACAGAAAGAAGCAGACTTATGGCATAGAAGACTTTGTCATGCACATTTGAAACAAATCACGAAGATTTCTACAAAACAGCTTGTTCGAGGACTACCGAGAATGACATTTCGTAAGGATGAGGATTTCATACCTTGTACTTTGGGAAAACAGATCAAGGATTCTTTCAAGTCTATCAATCAAGTCTCCACTATGGACTTGTTTGGACCAAACCGAACAAAAAGTATTAGTGATAGAAGTTATCGTCTGGTGATTGTTAATGATTTTTTTAAGATATATTTGGGTATTGTTCTTAGCAAATAAGTTTGATGCTTTTCATATTTTACCAAGTTTGCTAAGAAAGTACAAAATGAGAAAGGGTATGTGATTTCAAGTATATGATCTGATCATGGTGGTGAATTTGAGAATGCAGATTTTGCTAAATTCTATGATGATTTTGTAATACAGTATATGTTCAATTCTTCATATACTCCATAGCAAAATGGTGTAGTAGAAAGGAAGAATAGATCTTTACAAGAAATGGCTAGAACTTTAATGATTGACAGCAAAGTGAGCTCCAGATTTTGGGCCGAAGTAGTTTCCACTGCCTATTACATTTTAAACAGGGTGTTTTTAAGACCTTTGATAGAGAAAGCGTCATATGAGATATACAAAGATAAGAAGCCAAATGTTTTTTACTTTCATGTTTTGGTTGCAAATGCTTTATTCTCAATAATTTTGTTGACCATGTTGGAAAGTTTGATAATAGATCTGATGAAGGAATTTTTCTGGAATACTCTTCAACAAGTAAGTCTTATAGAGTTTCAACAAGAGAACTCAAACAGTGGAATAATCTATACATGTTAAATTTCATGAAACAGACTTGGAGCCTTCACAATAAGTTATTTTTAAGGATCATAACGTCTCTTCAAAAGTTATTGAGCCTACTGAAAGTAAATTAGATGAAGAAGGATTGATAACGAGGAACAAGGCTCGATTGGTAGCCAAAGGATATACTCAGGAGGAGGGAATTGATTATGATGAAACGTATGCTCCTATTGCCAGGTTAGAAGCCATCATATTATTACTTGCCTTTACTTGTTTTTATGATTTCAGGTTATATCATATGGATGTCAAAAGTGCTTTTCTAAATGGAGTTATTCGGGAAGAAGTCTATATTGAATAACCCCCTAGTTTTGAAGATCCTAAGAATTCTCATCATGTTTACAAGCCGAAGAAGGCTCTCTATGGTTTAAAACAAGCTCCTCGAGCTTGATATGAAAGGTTAAGTTCTTTTCTCATTCAAACTGGCTTTGAGAAAGGAAAAGTAGATACTACTATTTTCATCAAAAAGACTGGCAACAACTTTCTGTTTGTACAAATATATGTTGACGATATTTTTTTTTGGCTCTCCTGATGAAACTCTTTGTGAGAACTTTGCTAAAGACATGCAGAAGGAATTCGAGATGAGTCTGATGGATGAACTAACCTTTTTCCTTAGATTACAAGTGAAACAAAACTCCTGAAGGTACTTCTATTCATCAAGAAAAATATGCCAAGGATCTTGTCAAAAAATTTGTAATGAAGAATTGCAAGAAGGTTGAAACTCCAATGGCAGTAACTTCAAAACTTGAGAAGGACTTATATATAAGCATGATTGGATCCCTATTATATCTCACTGCTTCTAGACCAGATATTCTTTTTAGTGTGTGCTTTTGTGTAAGATTTTAGTCGGATCCCAGAGAATCACACTTATCTGTTGTCAAACGTATCATCAAGTATATTTCAATAGCCACAAATTTTGGTCTTTGGTATCTAAAGGAAAGCAATTTCATACTTTTGGGTTACTCTGGTGCAGACATGGTAGGTTGTCGGGTCAATAGAAAAAGCACTACTGGAAACTGTCAGCTTCTTGGAAATATGTTGGTTTCTTGGTTGTCAAGGAAGCAGCATATTGTTGTAATGTCAACAGCAAAATCTGAGTATATAGCTCTTGGGAGTTGTTGTTCACAAATTTTATGGATGCAACGACAACTGTAAGATTTTGGAAATTATGAAATATTGTGTTGAAAATTGTTGTGATAGCACTAGTACTATGGATCTAACTAAGAATCCGATTCTTCACTTTAGAGCAAAACATATTGAAATTCGACACCATTTTATCAGATATCATGTTCAAAAAAAGATGTGAGGATTACTTTTGTTGATTCTCAAAATCAACTGACGGACATATTTACCAAGTCTCTGGATAAACGTTTATTTGAGTTCATCATAAGCAAGTTGAATATTCTCTCTTCTTAGACTCAGACTCAAACTCAAACTCAGACTCAGACTTAGATAAATCAGACTTGACAAATATTCAGATCGTACAAACTAATAGCTTCTAATCTTATGTTTCCCACCTAAAGACACTTTTGGTAAGTTATCGAAAATGTGTGATCTCTGAACTATTACTTTTTTTTTTGCTTTTAAAATAAGCTTACTGTTTGATTGAGAATTTTACTTTCGCCATTTTCAAATTTCCGCTTATATCTCATTGTAGTCTTCGTTTAAATGAATCGTGACTTTTCAAAGAAAACCCTAGCCTCCCTTTTCTCTTCCAAAAGTTTTTGTATTTCGTTGTTTTCAAAGAGATAGAAAATTTCTCCAGATCGCACAATGTCTGCTTCACGGAAGTCTTCTCGTCTCGCCAACAAGAATTTCGACACAAGTTTTGGACTGACATATTTTGATCTCATAGAGGACGAAAGGTTGCATGTTGTGTCTACTCCTATTTCACTGGAAACTACTTGGGGACCAAGACATGACTCCTCTGTTGAACTAGTAAGTGGCGCTCCTCCTCTCAAAAAACGTAATCCTAAGTTTATTTACAAGCTCTATCAGACTCTGAAGAAAGGTGGTAATGCAATGACTACTATTGATGAGTTTCTCCAAGATAGTGGTTTTGGTAATCAACAAGTTAATCTAAGAGAAATGGAGAGATTTTCGATTGCTGTACTTGGCATCGCAGATGAAACAAGGAGAAATTTTCCTTTTGACCCTCGTTTCAGTGCTTCTCATCCTCATGAACCTAGGGATGAGGATGAAAAGCTGTTTTTGCAGTTTAAGCCGACTCAAGGGTTTGATATTCATCAGTTAGAGACAAGTGATTCTCTTTTTCATTCAAAAGAGCATAAAAGAGTTTACAAAGGTTTGTTGAAACGAAGAGTGATGAATTCTCAGTCTGTTGACTTTGCTTATCTTGCATCTATCAACATCAGTTTAGGGGTCCACTTTGCTCGCCTTGGTATCGAAAAGTTCTGCTCAACTACTGCTCCAAGTTATTCGGAATTAATTGCCTATTTTTACTCCAACTTGTCTTTTCTTGATCGACATACAGTTAGGTTCTCTGTTTTTGACAAGGAGAATACTGTCAGTGCCGATGTCATTGCTGATATTCTTGGAGTTCCTTGAACTGGCTTTCTTCCTATAATAGTGATTGATAAGGAAGCGACAGTAGCCTTAGCAATGGATCAATCTGGCGAAGGTATTCTTACATATTCTCGCTTATCTCCCTTCAATGCCATCCTGCACAATATTATCATCAGTTGTTTGAAGCCTAAAGATACTTCTGAGGCACGACTAATGTATGAAATCACTCGGTCAACTATGATCTCTCTGTCGTATGTGATTCTATATCAGATGTACAGGGTGATACAGAAGGATAAATGTCAGTTGCCTTATGCCTCTTTGATAACACAAATATTTCATCATTTGAACATTCCAATCCCTACTCCTCTCTATGAGACCCTGCTCATATCTTTGACTATTGAAATAATATGATTGCCAAAATACAATTGAAAAATTTGACTCCTGAAGTGAGTCCCTCGAATTCAGTGTCTTCCGGTGTGAAGAGAAAGGGCAAAGAGCCTTTGGACGAAATTGTTCAATTGATTAAAAAGAGGAAACACTCTCTTATTCTTCAAGATGAAGTGGAAGATGTTGAAGAGGATGTTGAAGCAGCATCTGAAAAAGCTGAGTCTGTGAAGGAAGCTGAGGTTGAAGAGGAAGAAGTGCACAATCCTCCTTTGAAAAATATTGATATACCAATGACATCGGCTACTAAGGTTGTGATTGTTGAGTCCTACCAAGAACGGAGTGTTCCTCAATCTCCTAAGTCTCCTAGTTTAGAGACAGGGGGAGTTAGTTTGGAACCAAGGGAAGAAGGTGGTCCAGTTAGTACTACAGTGCCTACAATTATTGCTTCTACTCTAGTCGATCGTTCTGAAGAGATTATTGCTTTACTATCTACTCTTCAAGCTCAATATTCTTCTTTGGCACAAACTGTTGAGCAACTTAAGCAATCGGTCAATCAACATTTGGATCAGCTGTCTACTACTAGAGATATCACACGGTTACAATAAGATATTACTCAGGTGGAGTAGACTGTGCAATCAATCGACAATTTTCAACTCCTTCGTGTCCCTCGTACTAATTAGATTTTTTATTGATGACATAAAGGGTGAGAATAAGCAGATTTTTGATTTTTGAAGTTTGATTTTTGAGATTTTGAACAGAGTTTTTAAACTTGTTTTGGATCTATTTATGAATTGGTTGATATGATGAATTTTATATATTGCTACTACCTTGATGACTAACTATGTTTCTGATGTAGATTGTAGTTTGTATTACTAATGGTTTTTGTTGCAGCATATATTAAATCTGGAGGATGGTTTTGTCATCATTAAAAAGGGAGAGATTGTTGAAGACTATTTATATTGTTTTGACGATGACAAAACTTAGCGAAAGTCTGAGGTGGTCAGACTTTACCAAAGTTTGAGATAGTCAAACTTTACCAAAGTCTGAGGTGGTCAATTTCTTTCAAAGTCTGGGGAAGACAGACTCAAGTTCTTATTAAGTATGAATGGTTACAAATTTTGTTGATCTTATCCTTTTCTCACAAAGATCTGAAAGTACAAAGTATGGATTGATATATGTGGATCTTCGACAGCTTATTGATTGGATTTGATTATTGTATTTATGGAAACAATTAATTACTTGGAGCAAGTGTTTACTTAAGGAAACTGAAGATCTTGATTGAATGGGCGATTGAGATTAATAGATTCTTCGTATGTTTCTATCTATAGCTTGAGATCTCCTAATTGATTATGTCCAACAGGTAGATTAGAAGAATTCCTTTGGAAAATGTCAACAGTCATGATGGCATAAATGAGTATTTAAGGGAGATATCTTGAGTTGTGTGGTACAATTGTTAGAGAGCATTTCCTAAAGTCTGAATCTATAAGAGCTTTAATTGTACTCAAAAGAGTGTGACACACAAGCTTTTGTGAGTGTGAAGCTGAGAAGCTTAGACATTAAGATTGTAACTCTTTTGATTCATAGTGTACTCTGGCCAATAGGCTGTCACTGTGGGAGAATGGACGTAGGCTTGATCTAAGCCGAACTACTATATATCTTATGTTCAATTTTCTTTACTCCCTTATTATGTTTATTATTCTGAAAGCTTAATTGTTTATATTTTCACATTAATTAAAAGCACTAGCACTTTCAGTTACATTATCTATAGTAACATTTATTTAAAATAAGTTACACATCCAACGATATTGCTAGTAAGCAATTATGTGTCAATATTAATGAATTTATTCCTGGTGAAGGTTCTCAATTGATGGTTAGGGTTGATAACTTCCTTAGCAACTTATCGATATCGATGCCCTTTAAGTGACCAATTGTTCTTTTAATCAATGACTTCCATTGTCTAGCAAACTCTAATATTGTCAATTAAGTCAGTTACTTGTTGATTTTAACCAAAAGTTTGTCAATTTTTGCATGTCATCATATGCCCCATTTAAAAGAATTGAATGATTCATGGATAATTTTTAAATTAGACAATCAATCATCATCATATGCCCCCCATAATACGAAAATTTGATTTTTTTTTCCTGCCAAGTTGCCTCTTGCATTATTTCTTCCAAAAACAATAGAACTAACTATGTTGTGGCACCATGTATGGTGCCATCAGCGGTACTTTTTTTTATATATACCAAATCTTCTTTACTTGGGATAACTTTGCCTTCTGTAAATT
Organism: Melaleuca quinquenervia; assembly: GCA_030064385.1. Classification (NCBI taxonomy): domain Eukaryota; kingdom Viridiplantae; phylum Streptophyta; class Magnoliopsida; order Myrtales; family Myrtaceae; genus Melaleuca; species Melaleuca quinquenervia. The sequence continues at coordinate 13,181,635 of CM057720.1, forward strand.
TTGTAAGGCCATCTTTTAAGAGTACATTGAAGATTTCCAGCAACTTATTTAATGTCAAGCGTGTTACCTTGAATATCTTTAACCCTAGTCATTCTTTTTTGTTTCATCTTGCAAGCTTTAAGGATCAACAAACATCAGACTGTCAAGCATTGTATTTGCCAAATTTATTTTAAATAGTTATATTCCATCAACAAACATACTCCAAAATTGTACTTGTCCGATAAACCCATGTTTTGTGCAAAATCTTCAAGTGACCTTTTATCTATCTGTCTTTAAGAAGTTTCTTGCACTTAAACACTCTCATTGCCAATTGATATAAATTAGAAAAATCTTGCCCTTTGAACTTTTCTCTCAGATTGAATTTCAATCAATCGAAAGCCAAATTTGAAATCTTTTTCAGAGAGTGAATTAGGATGCCATACTCAAATTGAGTAACAAATTGTTTGACTTACTCATTATTGTACTGATAGAGTTTGGTCAAATCTACAATCGATATCTCATATGTTGTTTTATAATATTGATAACTGAATCATTTTTCCATCTCTATCTAGTTACACACCAAATTAAGTAGTAAATTAATGTACCGAAAAAGCAATTTTTGATAAAGATAAATGAAATGACCTAGTTTTAAAAACTCATTTATCTTTAATTCTCCATAGTGGCCTTTGAATTGAACAATGTGCTTGATGCTCAATTGTTTATCTTCACCAGTAAATATGACAAAGTTAAGCATTTTGGAACCTCTCGAAATAGGCTAATTGTCGACCTATTGGGGATTTAGTTTCTTATAAATATGTATGATAATACCCTTGTTTATCTCAGTCATTGTCCACGTCCTTTAATGACTATACTGAGTTCAATTGTGGATTTTGTTGGCCATGTTTTTTCCGGTAGGTGATGATGTTAGTCTTGCCAAGTTGTTTAGGTTAATCGACTATGTTAGGCCTAACTAGAATATATACGTTGGATGATAACAACTAAACCATTGGCCTTACATTTCAACATTTGGAAATTGACCGTCATGTGCCAAGTGTGATTTGCCAAGACGTTGTTACCAATTTGCTCATTTTGACCAATCGTTAGCCTAAAAAATGAAGAGAGTAAGAACATGTTGAAGGAAATACTTCTTGTATTTTGAAGATGACAAAACATATCTTAAATAGATTATGGTTCGTCTGGGAGATGTCAGACTATGGACAATCTGAAAGGCATTAGACTATGGGTGAGTTTGGTTTAACCTTTGGGAAAAGTTATTGAGAAAATGCAAACACCTTAGCCTAAAGGGATTTGGGGAAATGCAAATGCTATTTGGTAAATTGAAAAAAGTGCCTTTAACTGCAACTTTGAGGAAATGTCGTTTGGTAAACTTATATTTGGAAAGTTGTTTGCTGTAATCAATTTTTTAATCGTTTAACTTTAATTTGTTTGAAATTGAAAAAAATCATGTTTTTTTTTTCACGTTTAGAGTAATGTAAAAGAATATATTAGCAAATTTATAAATAAAAAATGAATAGTAAACGAGATCTTTTCAATTAAAGAAGATATTCATTTCAGTATAATAAACATGAGTCACACATAATTCAAGTAAATGGTTACATTGTCCTTAACTATTACAAACATCCTCAATAATTTTTTAAACTCATAGCTATTTTATCATGTAAATGTGCCATATCAAGCGATACATTGTCATTTGAACCACTTGCTCCATCATTTACAACATCATCAAGTTCAATTGAATATCCATGCTCCGGATCCAGATATACTTTTTCAAAATCCCTATCGATCATGACATTTCTTCGTATATAATTGTGCAAAGCCATTATAGCTATGGCAATTTACACTTGCTTTGCGTACTGATTACTTGGCATGTCAAATAGAATCTTCAACTTCTTTTCTTAATACACCAAATGCTCGCTCAATTTCCGATCGTAGTGAAAAATGGGCACGGTTGAACACTTCTCGATAACCAGTAGGTGCAGGGCCTTGGCAAAACTCTGGCAAATGATAAATTACTTCTCTATAAGGCCCCAAATAGCATGTAGGGTTTAGATATCCATCATCAACCAAATAATATTTAACTATGCAAGTATAATATTAATTTAATTATCATATGCCATATATATGGATGTACATAAACCATTAATTAACATACTTGGAGGAGGATGGGGAAATTGTGCATCATTTCTCCTAATGATTTTATAGAAAATACGAGTGTCATGAGCTTGACCCTCGCAACCAACACAAGCATACACAAATTTCATATTAAAATTACATATAGCTAGCACGTTTTAAGTCATAATTCCTTTTCGACCAATAAAATGAATTTTATCATAGGCAGGAACTATCGCTAGAATATATATACCATCCATAGCTCCAATGCAATCTAAAACAAACAATACAAATGTTACTAATTTTCCCTTTAGTTTTTCATTTTTGTTATACGGTAATACTAATCTTAAAATATTGATAAAATCGTTGACGTTTCTTGATCTTCTCTGAAACTTCTCTATATTGTCAATCGGTTGGTTGAATCAAATCTTTTGCCATATCACAAATTTTATCTAAAACTAAGCTAAAGTGCCTACTTATGGTTTACCCTAAGTGCTAAAAATGTTCTTGTGCTAACCTATTACCTACACAGTGTCCCAACATATAAGAAAACATTCCAACCATTTTTACAACATCGGTATTCCTAGATCCTTTAAGATCATAACGTGTTACTAAATCATGTGTTAAATTACTAAATACAACCTTATATATTCTAAAATATTATAACACCTAATCGGATTAGCATCTTCATCTATCAGCTCTCTTAACCATACAAAACATGTATACGATGAGGTTATGCAATGTTGTTTATATAAGTATGTTGCTTGATAAGCAATTGAAGCTTGAGCGATTGAGAGCAAATCATCAAATTCCTCTTCCTCATATTCACAATTTTCTCTTTCAAGAGAATCATCCATAATTGCATAACAAAAAAGCCAATATAGAGTCCATCACGTAAAATAAACGATCAAAGAGTACATCAAAGGACCGAATGATGCCAATAGAAATGATCCATAACACAATTCTCACATTAAGACATAGATAGTAATCGGGTCCATAAATGATGTAAATAAAAATCTCAACACAAACTAATACATAAAATAATACAAATAGATGATATAATAATGTCCTAACTATCACTAAGCTTACTTAACTCACGCTTGAGATACTTAACCTTCAATGCATCATTCTTCAAACTCATGAAGATCTGCCTATTCTCTTCTTCTTTTTTTCCCTAAAATTATTTATTGCAAAAAATATATAAGGATTCATCTTTCTCAATCTTAGGTATGGTATCCAACATATGCACAATATCCTTGAAAGAAATAAATCCATCTTTTGATATAGCTGATTGAGTGGTGGCGCTCCTACTTTCAACTACAGAGCATAACTTATCAATTTGATTTTCAAGTTGTTGTTGTTGTTGGGTCAATCTCTTTTCTTTCTATCCTCGAGATTGCCTAGTTGGTCTATGGTTTTCTTTTATGGGTCTGAGTTCCAATTGAACCAATAATATTTTCAGCCATATCATCATTAGTAGATCCTCCATCCCTAATGCCCTCACCAATACCAACTTGTGTGGGCTCAAGATCATCATTTATAGCTAAACCTTGTCCAAGATTCCATGTGACTCCTCTGGTAGCAACTATATCTCTAAACATCCTATCTAATAGCATTTGAAGATTGGGAGATATGCCTCTCATTCTAAATACCTTAACCTTAGGATTAGCCTGTTATAATAGAGTATTTAAGTAAGTTGTATTATTAAATATAAATTTAATGAAAAAGTAAAAGAATATAAAAATACCTGAATTTTGGCCTCCCACCATTCATCACTAGCATTAATGGTTTTCTTTCTAACATCCCATCCTAGTCATGTTTCATTTAAAACCAATGTCTTCCGTCTTTTCCATTATTCCTTAAGATTATCCCACTTACTTTTCATTTGCGTATCGTACTTTTTCCCGGTCAACTTCTCGAACTTATTAATTATTACGGTTCATCCATCCCTCTTGTTAGATACAGGATGATTGCCCTTGTCGATTTGTTCAATACATAGCTTACAAAATATTTCCACATCTTCAGTGGTCCAATATGCCTTTCCCTTTGATAAACTCGCCATCTTCTTTTGGCATTATTGGAACAAGATACTATTATGAGATTTTGACAAAGCATATTGTTTCGTTCCCCAACAAAAAGAAAAAGTTGCAGGCAATTTAAACAAGAAAAATTAAAAGAAAAGCAAACATTTCATAAAGTGAAGGAACAACAATAATACATGGCAAAAAAATTATCAGGATTGTCTAGCTCACAATTAAAGAAAGAAAGAAAAACCCAGAGAAGGAAAGGACATATTATAAGGACTCATTAACCAAGATATATGTTAAAAGACTTGGGCAAAATGCTTATAAAGATGTATTAGGGGACAGTTAAACCAAAATATCAACTAACAATGTAATATGCAAGATTATCTATGCAACTAGCCTCACTTAGTAGGATGAGTCTCGGTTGCTATTGTTATTATTGTTTGTTATCATTATGAGAGCTCATAATCTAATATTGTTCAAGTACAAAGCATAAATACATTTTGTACATTTGTGGCTTAAATAGCATAACTAGTTTAGCAATAATTGAAACACATCTTGATGATATCTTTCCTCACTTGATAAAACCCAAGGAGGTACAACATCTCTTATACAAACTTATTCATATAGAAAAAGAAAAGGAAGGAAAAAGAAAACAATAAATAAGAATCAACATGCAGCTGAGACATCTATATTAGCCAAACTTTGCAATGCTGGGGGAGACATACCTATTCTCCAAAGCAGAATATAAGATCAATTACAAGCCAATGACCAACTAAATATATACACATCAACATAGTCATAAGAAACTAACCAATTCAAATCTTAAGAATTTTTCTAGATGTAGCCAGTAAGACTGATTTGAGTATAAATAACAACACATGTAGAAATAAGCTCCCAAAGAAAAACCTAGATGCGTTCATTAGTGTGCTGAAAGCACATTAATAAGTAGATGGAAACCACATAAATTAGGGAAAAGAAAAAGGAAACAAAAGATAAAAAGAAATCGAACGGTGATGGCACCTACAAAAATAGGCAGTGCCAAAAATGATCTTAAACAAATATAAATATACAATGATTTCTTAGCATCAAGTATCTTGTTACTTTCTTGTCATAAATATCTCGCAACGACATTAACCAAAACTAGGAATTGCAAAATGATTTTATCCATATCGCAGCAACCACTAATCACCATTTTGACTGTTTCAGTCATTGCATCACTAGGAGTTCAATAAATTAAACATGAATCATCTTTCACTAAAAGTTAGCAGAGCAATCAGCTTCTGCTAGTCTCAACAATGCTAGATATAAATAAGTCTGGAATTAGCAAAAATAGATGCAATATGTACTGTCCATAAGCACACAACAAGGGTACGAAAAATAATAGATCAAAGCAAGGAGGAATGAATCATCAAGCCCAAGTAAACACTAATAGAAGATAGCCATCAAAAGTAACCAAAAAAAGAAGCAAAGATGTCGTTTAGGGAAAACCTTATCGAGAAGAGAAGAGGGAAAGCACTAGGAGCAGGAGCGGGAGTGAGAGCGAGGCAAGCAACTGGAGTGGGAGTCGAAGTGGGGACAAGAGACACGAGTTGTAAAAGGGAAGAGCAACGGGAGGAAAGATGCAAACGTAGCTCGGAGGAAAAGAGAGAATCAAACGCAGCAATAGATAGGAGGAGAGGAGAAGACAGTAAACACATAAAGAAAAGATCTAGAAGCTAAGGTTTAATGGGGCAAAAGTGAAATTATTATGAATAGATAGGGGTAAAGAAGGGACAGTGACTTTATTTTGATTAATCCCCTGGTATTATGCCAAGAAAGCTACTTTTAAAAGCAGCTCAAGAGCTACAGTGGCAAAAAGGCCTTTGGGGGCCTTTAGAAATGCAATTGCATTTCCTAAAAGCCCTCTAAAATTCTTACCAAACAAGATTGCATTTGGCCAAAGGTCTTTACAGGCCCAAAGCCACTTTGAAATAATGAACAAAATGGGCCCTATGTATCGTTTGAGAAGTATAGTCTGATGAGTATAAGACTTTAGCTTTTTTATACATCTTATTCCACGGTGATCTTAGAAGGTTTATCTCGATAATTTGATTAAGTCTAAGATAGCTTTCTGATGTCTTTTTGAATGTCTCTTTGTTATGGAATTTAATGATCAACAGTTAATCAAGTACTTTAAACAAGTATTCAATTATGGAAACTGAAGCTCCTGCTTGTATGGGCAATCGAGATCAATAGACTCTCAGCATGATCTATTTATGGCTCGAGATCTTCTAAATTATTTTGTCCAATGGTATATTTTGGATGAACTTCTTTGGAAGGTAACAACAGTCACAAAAGCTGAAGGAGTATTTAAGGGAGTTATCTTTATTCGTGTTGTAGAACTTGCATGCGAGCTATTTTTCTAAGTCTGAATCTATTGTGATCATCTAATTAAAACACATTCATTATACTCAAAAGAGTGTTACACACAAGTTTCATGAGTGTGAAGCTGAGAAGCTTAGATTCTGATATTGTAACTCTTTTGACTATTTATGAACTCTAACCAATAGGCTGTCACCGTAGAGAGTTAACGTAGGTTTGATCCAAGTTGAACCACTATGCTTCTTATATTTGATTTTCTCTCTACTCTCTATCTCTGTTCTTTATTTTTCAAGTACTGAAAGCTTAGTTCTTTATTAATTCCATAAAAAGCTTTCAAGTGTATCTACTGCAATGTTTATTTCAATTGGTATCATAGTCAAGTTGCTTGTTGAAGTGTTTTACTTTTGAGCTTAAAGATCTATGGCTAATGCAGTTGCTCTAGGTTTGATAGCAGGACAGAGTCACACCAGACCACCTTATTTTGATGGCTAAGAATAGAGTCAGGAAGAATAAAATGAAGGTTTTTCTCAAATTGAAGGATCCTCTGGAATAGGAAGTGGTTGACCAAGGAATAAATCCTAGAGCTACATTCACCTCAGAAGGAGCTACCCCCAATGCCAAAAGAAATGCCTCAAGTTGAAATCACCAAGAGATAGGCTCTTGATGCTAAGGATATTTGCTTTTTATATTGTGTTTTACCACGTACTGAGTATAATTGTATATCTTCATGTGAAACAACAAAAGAAATCTGGGACAAACTCTACGTTTCATATTGATCGAGTCAAAGATACAAGAATTAATATATTGCTTGGGGAATATGAAACTTTCAAGGTGAGACATGGTGAAACCATTTCAGACATGTTTAGCAGGTTTACAAAGATAGTAAATGGACTAGCTTATCAAGGTCATCCTATCTCTGGACCAATGAGAGTCAACAAGTTGTTGCTGCGAGGGTTATCACAAGAGTGGAATCATATTAAGACCTCGATCAGAGAAACTCAAAGAATTTAGCCACTGTCTGTAGATGAACTTGTAGAAGCACTTCAGTCCTATGAAGTGGAAAGATTTGATGAATATGAAGTTCCAAAAGGTAAAAAGTCTATTGTTTTAAAATGTAACATTAATTCTGATAATGTAGGATCATATGATTACTTAGATGATGAAGAAATGACTCTTTTCATTAAGAAGTTCAAAAAGTTCAATAGAAATGGGAGAAAATGTAACTGGAAGAATTCCAATTCTCAAAACCAGCAGAAAAAACAAGCCGAGGACAAAGACATTTATAGTGAGCTGACTTGTTACGATTGCCAAAAGAAAGGACATATCAAGCCAGACTGTCCTCTGCTCAAAGAAAATAATGGAAGATATGAAAAGAACAAGAAGGCATTGAAAGCTGAACTTGAAGTGATATTGAATGTGAAAAAAGTAATGATGAATATGCAAATATTTGTGTCGCGACCTCCCCGAAGGTGCACCACATAGGGTTCGGCTAATGGTTTGTTAAGTATGACTTAACTTGAGTTCTCCCAAACTCGGACCAATTCACGACTTTAGTTTCACTTTCTTTAAACATGCAAGATATTCAATTTGGAGCCGCCACTAACCTATTTATTGTGGGTTGGTTAGAAACCCATGTAAGGCATCGGGAGTCATGCCTTACTCCTACGAACCAGAGATCTAAGACTCGGGGACTTGGTTACGCTAAATTACTCTAACGCCCTTTCGGTACCCTTTCATTATTTTCAAAACTTCGCAGGCAGTTTGGATTCTTTTTAATTCTACTCCTAACGTGCAATAGTGATCACACGTATACTCAAATAAAAATTCAATAATGGAATGAAATAATAAAACAAAACAAATCAAATCAAATCAATCCAAAATCGAATCAAATAAAATAAAAACAAATAAAATCAAATCACATCTAATCAAATCTAATCTGAAAAAAATCTCATAAAATCTAATCTAACAAAATCAAATCCAAATAAAATCTAACTTCTAATCTAACGAAATTGAATAAAATCTAATCAAATAAAATATCAAAGAATCTAATAAAATCTAACAAAATAAAATAAGATACGCATGAAAATCAACAAATCTAATGCAATATATGAAATGCAATTTTTTTTTGGAATTTTTATGAATTAATTAGCCTATTTATCCATAGCTAAATATTACCTAATCTAAATTAGGAAACCGAATATATCAATTCCTAATTTAAACTAAATCTTACTCAACCAAAGATAATGTCCTAGAATGCAATCTAGCTAAAATTACCTTAACAAAAATATCTAATATGCAATCTAAATTAATATGCAAATTAATCTAAATATGAAAATTAAACTAAACATGCAATTATCTAAATATGCAACTTTAAATCTACACATGCAATTTATAACGTAAACGTGCAATTAATCTAAACACGCAACTCTTAATATAAACGTGCAATTAATCTAAACGTGCAAAGCAAATAAAATCATGAAATTCATTCTAACATGCAAATAAAGGAAAACACACCAAATTTATTCTAGCATGCAAATGACATCTAAATTAACCAACACAAGCTAATTAAATAAGAAATAACACCAATCAAACACTCAAATCAACTTAGAAAAGATATTTAACAAATCTTTGGGGTGATCTTTCCAAACTCAAATCAATGGCGCGCAAAGAATATGGCGGCTGGCGGTGACGCTCGATGGTGAAGTTACCAATCACGCGGCTTGAGCGAGAAGCTGCGAAAAAAACAACGAATTCCAACAAATCCTGATTAGCTCGATGAATAAAGAACAAAACCAGAGAAAAACACAAATAATTTATGAGTGCTTATCTTCTTTTTAGGACGAAAACGTGCCGCTTGACCAAGGCTGTGGTTGGCTAGATTTTTATTCGAAAATGGTACTTGAAACTCCAATCAGGTAGTGGACTTAAAAGTTCCCTTCGGACTTTCGAAAGAAAGAATAGGTTTGAAAGTTCCCTTCGGACTTTCTGAAAAGATACCTGAAACTCCAATCAGGTAATGGACTCAAAAGTTCCCTTCGGACTTTCGAGAGAAAGAAAAAGGTTCAAAAGTTCCCTTCGGACTTTCGAAAATGGTACCTGAAATTCCAATCAGGTAGTGGACTCAAAAGTTCCCTTCGGACATTGGAGAGAAAAAAAGGTTTGAAAGTTCCCTTCGGACTTTTGAAAATGGTACCTGAAACTCCAATCAGGTAACTTTGTCCCTGCGGATTCTTGAACAAGCTGCCTAAAACTCCAATCGGGCATGCTGGATGCTTTAAATATCAGTTTGAGCATTCAAAAGTCTTCAATCTTCGAGGAAACATTACCTGTCAAACATGATTAGAGCAAAGCAACATATGCATTCATCAAGGCATGCATGTCAATCAAGTATTTGTACATGATGGTTTTACCCTGTTTGCATCACCAAAGTTTCACTGAAAATCATCAATCAAGATCATTTCCACTTATGGCTTGAATTTCCTAAGAATGACAAATGAAACACTTTCGGTTAGAAAGGACTTTCACTCACTCTCATTGAAAGGCTCTTGTCCGGCCATTAATGCGGGAATAGCTGTATCACTCCATCATCATGTCAACAAAGGTCCGAGTATTCTCGCAAGCGGTACGAATTTACCAATCAGAGAGGTCTTTAACAGGACTATAATTCGGGCTTGATCAACGGCTAAGCAAAGGGGACTCTTTGAGTCAAGGCTTAGAAGGAAATTTTCCAATGAACAACTTCGGGTTTACAAGTCAAGAACCCTGCAAAATGAGATAGAAATAATCCTGCTCGCACTCCTTCGAGCTAAGCTTAAAACATTCGAATCCTACGTTAACTCAAGTGCCATAATCAGAAGAGACTTTGAAGGGTTGTAATGTAGGCTTAGCTCATGGGTTAAGAAACGAAATGATTATAAGGCTCAAAAAAATGTGTGTGGGGTGATAAATTAGTGATCATCTCAAAATTGTCACTGGACTTCTTTTCACCGGGGAATTGTTCCAAGGCTCAAATTTCGAGCTTCTGGCTTTGCTGCATTGAAGATGTTACTTCATGTCAAATCCTCTGGAGGTTGTTTGCAAGATTGCCCCATTTGGCATTTTTTGGAAAACCCTAACATACTGAGGGTTGACTTACAAACTTGAGCCTTTGGCTCTGACTTCTATGGGCATCGGCTTTGCTTTTACTAGGAACACTACTTTTTCTTTACCCCTAAGCTTTTTCATTCATTTATTTCCGGGCATTGGCCTTGCTTTTACCAGGCACACTGCTTTTTCATGCCCCACTTTCACATTTTTTTACTCGACTTATTGACTAGACTCAACAAGTGTGTGCAACATGACAACTCGGTGACATCCCTTGATATGTCACTTGTATTCTGCTGCTCCCCATGGCTTTGATTTTTGCCATGCCCCAGTGTAAGAGATGATCACCAATTTGGGTTCAATGAAAGAAATTGCAGGCTCAAAGTGGCTAGCAAATGATAAAAGTGTTTAGGATAGAGAAATGAATGCTCTTCATCATCTTTAAGGCCCTTGATTCACCGTTTGATTTTTCATGTAATAGCAACACACGAAGATTGATGCAAGTGAAAGCAAGAAAATTTCCATCTACTTTTCTCATTCTTTAACACCAATTAATCAAATGTACCACCAACTTGCCCCAATGTGGGGTGGTTCTTGACAGGGGTAATATGAAATGAAACTTCACAAGTGTTTAGGCTCAAAATGGGTAATCAATGGATAAGTGTAGTGTTTGGGATAGAGAAATGAACTGCCTCTCATCATTTCAGCTATCGTACCTTTTCGCAAGAGAACTCTTTACCTTGCGGATATGGAATTTTGCATACTCATCTCACAAGTATATAGACATGGGACTGTGTATGGACATGGCTTGCCTTTCGTCATCCCGATGCATCTCATTTAGCATTCTCAATCAATTTCGCATCATTATCAAATGGTTTATTTTTTGCAATCTTCAGTGAGATTCATGAATGAAACAAGCAGAACCATCATGCAAAATCTTTTTTAGCATATATGAGCATTTTGAGCTTATTGACAAGCACATGCATCAAAACCTAATATGAACATGATATCAAATACATAAAAGCTATCAGAATAGGGGACCCTTTGGTCGGCCTTGAAGACGGGCACACGAATTGACCAATTGACATAAGAACTCAATCTTTGATGTTGCATTTTTGCTCTTGCCCCTGCACCAAAACAAAAGCGCACATGAATATGGCTCTAAAGAAATATGATCTAAAATTGAAGAAATTTACATCACCCATCAATGCATTGTCTCCGCCAAATTGGAAATTGCCCCACATTTTTGGCTTCCTTTGAAAGGGCCAACCCTCGATCAGACAAGAAGAGTTAAGCTTTGACAAACAGGGTTTATCCAACATGCATTTTTTTGAAACTTTTTGAATTTTTTTTGAAATTTTTTTGAACGAGAAGACATGAAGAAATCCAGCCCTCAGAATTCTCCTTGGATGATATTTTTTCAATTGTTGGATATCATCACCGGGCTAGTTTGGTGTATTCCAACATGTTCTCAAAATAAAGAAAAACTTGCAACTTCATTGAATCAAATGAATTACATTTATTGGAATGAAAAATGCAAATCCTAATAACCAAAGTTCAAACAATAACTGAAATTCAGAAAGCAAGAAATCCTAAAAAGCAACAAAAGACCCCTTCGCAGAGAAGTACGAAAATTCTTCTACTCGATGTCCCCTTTAGATCCTTCAGCATGGTTGGGCAGGGGATTGTGCTGAACATTTGGTTGACCAGTGGTGAAAGAAATTGCCTTTGTATCCAGGAGGTCTTGAACTTTGTGCTTCAACACGTAACAATCATCAGTGGAATGTCCAGCCTCGCTCATGTGATAATCACATTTCTTGGATGGGTCATAATTTTTTAACCTCTCAGGGTTCGGACGCTTTGGTTCATTTGAAAGTAATCATTTCTTTTGGAGGACTGGCAAAACCTTGAATAATGGCCCAGGCAAAGGTGTGAAGTTCCTCCTAGCACCTTGTGGTCGACTGGTGAATTGGCGTCCTCCACCTTGCTGTTTGGCTGTGTCACAAGCTGGTTGAGAAAATGCCACATTCACCTCATATGCAACTCCTTATCTTTCTTGAAATTAAATTTCTTTGCAGAGGTAGTCTGCTCCATAGCCCAACCATCATGCAAAGCAATCTCAATGCGTTCCCCTACGGGAATCAACTCAGCCAAGGATTCAAAACGAGACCCCAACACTCGATTGCGGTACTCAAATAGCAAAGACTTCATAAACATGTCCAGCATCTCCCTTTCGGTCAGCTCAGGGATAATTTGCGTAGCCACAGCTCTCCACCTCGTGGCATAAGCCTTGAAAGTCTCGGTTTTCTTTTTCTCAAAGCCAATCAAATCCTCACGTGACAGGGCCACGTCCATGTTGAATCTATATTGACGAATGAAAGCATCGGATAACTCCTCCCACGTCTCAAGCATATTAATCTTCTTCACAATGAACCATTGTAGAGCAGGTCCGGTTAAGCTATCTTGGAAAGTGTGGATCATGAGCGGCACGTTGTCAGCATACGGTGCCATCCTCATAGTGTAGTACCGCAAGTGGACCTTAGGACATGAAAGGCCTTCATACTTGTTGAACTCAGGTGCTTTGAACTTCTTAAGGACTAGGACCTTAGCAATATGAGCAAGGCCTCGCGGAAACTGATCTTGAAATCCTTGCATTTGACGAATTTGCTCCTCTAGCTTAGCAATGCGCTTAGCCTCATCACTCATTGGCATTTCAGAAGATGCCCCGGCCTTATCAGTCAAAGTCGGAGGAACATTACCAATCGAGATTGCTCCATTCTCGGTCGAGGAAGTGCCAATGCTAGCATTCTTGCCTTTGTCTTTTACCTCAGTTGGAGCAGGGTCATTGGGCAGTACAACTTCAACTCTTGGTTGAGCAGACACGGCCAAAGCAGAAATGCTTGTGCTTAGAGAAACAACTTGCTTCGAGAGGTTTTCGATGACATTCAGGACTGTCTTCATCTCTGTTTCAAGAGCAGCAACACGAGTTTGCTCATTTTGATCATCCATTCTTGCTCTTGACCTTGTGATGATGGGTGAGCGTGGACGATCTGTGATCACCTACAAAAGACAAAGCTAGACATGAATATGTGATCGGGAGAATGTTCAGTCCATGACTTAACCATTTTTTCCTTTTTTTTTTAAGGGATGAATGGAAAATGACGACCTTTGACACAATTTGAAAAAAATATACATAACTGAAAGTTTCATGGAAACTGTTATTTCTTTTTTTTTTAAAGGAAAATCTTAATGAGAATTAATTTTGACTCAAAAATTACTAGGACGACACTATTGAAATTGCTAAGTGCTTAGTGTAACGATTTAAATATGAAGTAAAGCGCGGAATAAATGAAGTAATAAGAGAAAAGTATAGAAGATCAAACACAGAAGATTATAGTGGTTCGGCTTATTCCAAGCCTACGTCCACTTTGTCCAGAGACAGCCAATCGGCTGTTTTTCACTAGTATCAAAAGAGATAATACAATCAGATCACTTTCTCACTATCACTCTTTTAATACAATCTTCCGTTCACAATCAAATGCTTTGATGATTTCTCTCTTGATTTTTCTCACAATGGATGTACTATAAATTGTCTTCTCCTTTGGTTACCGTTTAGCCTTCCATAAGTATCATCCATGATATGTCCGTTGGAAGCTCAATGATTTCTTTCCAAAGATAGATCGTATAACCAAGAAAGGAAAGGATAAAATCAGATATGATTTGATCCTTTGATCGATAGCTTCGATTAAGCATTGATACGTAAATCCTATTCATCCTATATCGTATCTCAATCGAAAGATCTCTTAAAAACTCTTTGACTTTCTGCGTATAGATCTGAGAATCTTGACCAAAGTTTGAAATCTAGCACAAAGACAAACACTGAATAGAATGTCAGGACGAGAAGCAGTGAGATATAGAAGTGATCCTATCATACTCCTGTAAAGCTTCTGATCAACAGGACGTCCTTCTGTATCTTTATCAAGTTTGGAAGTGGTAGACATAGGAGTATCCACTCTTTTACAATTTTCCATACCGAACTTCTTGATAATATCTTTGGCATACTTCTCCTGAAATATGAAAGTCCCATGATTGGACTGCTTAACTTGAAGACCCAGAAAGAAGGTTAGCTCACCCATCATACTCATTTCGAATTCACTTTGCATGTCTCTTGCAAAGTTCTGACAAAGAGTTTCATTAGAGGATCCGAATAAAATATCATCTACATATATCTGGACTAACAAAAAAATCCAGATGAACCCTTTTTATGAACAGAGTAGTGTCAACTTTACCTTTGACAAAACCATTAGAAAGAAGAAAGTTACTCAATCTCTCGTACCAAGCTCGAGGAGCTTGTTTTAATCCATAGAGAGCTTTCTTCAATCGGAGAACATGATTGGGCTTAATAGGATCTTCAAACCCAGGAGGTTGAGCAACAAAGACTTCTTCTTGAATAAAGCCATGAAGGAATGCACTTTTGACATCCATTTGAAATACCCTGAAATTATTAAAGCAAGCAAAGGCAAGTAACAAACGTATTGCTTCTAACCTTGCAACAGGGGCGTAAGTCTCGTCATAGTCAATTCCTTCTTCTTGAGTATAGCCTTTAGCTACAAGTCGAGCCTTGTTACGAGTCACCAGACCATCTTCATCAACCTTGTTTCTGAAAACCCACTTGGTTCCAATGATGGTTTTTCCTGAAGGCTTAGGAACCAGTTCCCAGACATCATTGATAACAAATTGCCTCAACTCGTCCTGCATAGCTTCTATCCAGCTATCATCTGTAAGAGCATCGTCTACATTTTTGGGTTCGTGAGTAGATACAAGAGCAATAGCACTTGATTCCAACCTTTCTTCTGGCAATATTAACTTACGAGATCGGGTTTGTATACCTTGATCAAGGTCTCCAATAATAAGATCAATAGGATGACTAGACTTATGCTTCCAGTCCTTTATAACACGAGAAACACTTGAAGAGATCTCCGGTACACAGTCAGAAGATGAACAAACAGAGTGATCTATAGATGAATCAGTTTGATTGAAATAGTTAACAGGTAGAGATCCTTATGTATTTGAAACAGACTCAGAAGATTCATTGTCTGAAAATTTCACATGAATTGATTCTTCAACTACTAGAGAATTTTTATTGAAAACTCTAAAGGTCTTGCTAGTAGAAGAATAACCCAGGAAAATACCTTCGTCTGATCTGGCATCAAATTTTCCTATGCGATCACTTGAGTTCTTGAGAAGAAAACATTTACATCCGAAAACATGGAAGTAAGACACATCAGGTTTCTTGCCCTTAAATACCTCATAGGATGTCTTCTGTAGAATTGGCCTGAGGAAAACTCGATTAATGATATAACAGGCAGTGGACACCGCTTCAGCCCAAAAATGAGAAGGTAAATTGCTTTCGATAAGCATTGTTCTGGCCATTTCTTGTAAGGACCTGTTCTTCATTTCAACCACCCCGTTTTGCTGAGGTGTGTATGGTGAAGAAAAAGAATGAACAATACCATATTCATCACAAAACGTAGAGAAATCTTGATTTTCAAATTCTCCTCCGTGATTAGATCTAATAGAAGAAATAAAGTACCCTTTCTCATTCTGAATTTGTCTTGCAAACCGAGAGAAAATAGAGAATGTTTCAGACTTGGTTGCAAGAAAGTAAACCCAGGTGAAACGAGAATAGTCATCAACTATGACTAAGCAAAATTTCTTTCCTCCAATACTTTGAGAGCGAGTTGGTCCGAATAAATCCAGATGAAGAAGTTGAAGACCTCGAACTGTAGATATTTGATTGACAGACTTAAAAGAACTTTTTACCTGCTTTCCCAGAATACAAGAAGTACAAAGATCTGAACTTTTGAAAGGAATAAAAGGAAGACCCCTCACAAGCTTCTTAGAGGAGAGTTTAGCAAGTTGTTTCAAGTTAGCATGACCAAGTTTCCTGTGCCACAGAATTGCCTCTTCTTGCAAAGTAACTAGACATTGCAAATTTTCTAGATTAATATCCAGAAGGTAAATATTACCATGTCTACGTCCAGTAAAGACTTGTGAGTTATCCTTGTTAAATCCAGAACAAACTCCTTCTTGAAAGGTAATCTTATATCCAGAATCACATAATTGGCTGATGCTGAGTAAGTTGTAGTTCAGGCCTTTAACAAGTGAAACCTTGTTGATAACAAGATTTCCGATTTTGACTGTCCCAGTACCGATGATCTTTCCATTACTATTACCTCCGAAAAATACTTTTCCACCATCAATATTTACTAGATTGATGAAAAAAATCTGAATTTCCAGTCATATGTCTCGAGCATCCATTGTCTAGATACCACTTTATTTTATTTTTCAAGGATACCTGCAAATAACAAAATACTCAAACTTTCTTTGGTACCCAGACTTTCTTGGGTCCAGTAACAGTCCTTTTTGGTACCCACATTCTTTTGGGTCCAGTAGAGTTAGTAGAAAAACCAAATAATCCAAACACAGAAGATTTTGATTTAGAATGTTCTTTATCAAGATATTCTGAATTATTCGAGGAAAGAAAAAGAGAATCATCTCCAACAGGTTTGACAAAAACTTTTTTAAAATGATCTTCATAAACCTTTTTGGAAGGTCTTTGCATTAGTCTCTCTTTGACTTTAGGAAAGTCAATCAAAGGAACCGTTGTAGAAGACATTCCTAAACCTTCTTTTTTAAAATACGGCCTTTGAATGGAAAGAATTTTTTCCAGCTTCTCAGATCCATCAGAGAATCTTTTAGAAAGGCAAGAGAAATCCGATTTTAAACACACGTTTTCTTTTTCAAGAGAATCAACTTTTTGCTCAAGACAAGAAGAATCTTTTTGTAAAATCTCAATTTTTTCCTTCAAAAAAACTTCCTGTCGTTTGAGTCTCTGATTTTCCTTTTTAAATCAGAAATCTCCTTAAGAGAATCTTCTAGATCAGAACAAAGTTCATCAATGTATCTAGCAATTTTAATAGGAACTCTGAGATTACTTACCTGATTTTCATTGTAATCAGATTCATAGTCGGAATCAGAACCATCAAATGAATCAGAATTTGCCATAAGACAGACATTGAATTGATCATCACTCGATTCACATTCAGTGTCGCTCCAGGTTTCAGCTTTGAGAGCTCTTTTGTATTTCTCATCTCTTCCCTTTTTGAGTAAGGGACAGTCGGGTTTTATATGACCTTTCTTCTTGCAGTTAAAGCAAGTAACATCTGCATATTATCCTTCAGCTTCTGTACTTTGTCTCAACGTATTCTGCTGATAGTATCTCGGTCTCCGTCTCTGAAAATTTTGTTGACTGTTACTTAATCTGTGCTTTTGGAAACTCTGTTGACCATCTTCCATTCCTCTCCTTTGTGAGTTCATTTGATTTGAATTGCTTCTGTTGTTCCTGTTGAACTTCTTGAATCTTTTCACCAGGAGTGCTATTTCTTCATCATTGAGATAGTCTTCTGACTCTGCATCATTAAAATCCTCATTAGATTTTAATGCTAAAGTTTTCTTACCTCTAGTGTTCTCAGTCTCAACAAGCTTTTCTTCTTCATAAGCTTGGAGAGTTCCAACAAGCTCATCGAGGGATAAAGGTTGAATCCGTTGAGTTTCTCTGATGGAAGTTTTAATATAAGTCCATTCGGAAGTAAGACCACGAAGAAGTTTGTTGACTTTCATCTGTCCTTCAACTGGATGACCTTGATAAGCTAGGCCATTTGTGATTTCAGTAAACCTACTGAACATGTCAGTAATGCTCTCCCCTTCCTTCATTTTAAAAGACTCATACTGATTGAGAAGAATATTCGTTCTGGTCTCCTTAACTCGATCTGTGCCTTCATAAGTTACACTTAGAATATCCCATATTTCCTTTGCTGAATCACAAGAAGAAATACGATTATATTCAGAAGTAGATAAAGCACAATATAAAGAATGAATAGCTTTAGCATCAGTATCCTGTCTTTTCTTTAATTCAGATTGAGTCTGAAGATCAACATCTGAAGATATTTCTTTGCCAGAAGAAGAATTCGGAGAAACGCCATTTTGCACCAATTCCCACTCTAGTGGATCTTTTGCTCTAAGAAATGCTTTCATCTTGTTCTTCCATATGCTATAATCCTTTCCATCAAAAAGAGGAGGACGAAAGTGACTCTGTCCTTCCATCAGACCTGTAGCACTAGCCATTGATCGTTCTGCTCAGAAGTACAAACACTTCAAAAACGAGCAACCTGGCTCTGATACCAATTGAAATTGCTAAGTGCTTAGTGTAACGATTTAAATATGAAGTAAAGCGCGGAATAAATGAAGTAATAAGAGAAAAGTATAGAAGATCAAACACAGAAGATTATAGTGGTTCGGCTTATTCCAAGCCTACGCCCACTTTGTCTAGAGACAGCCAATCGGCTGTTTTTCACTAGTATCAAAAGAGATAATACAATCAGATCACTTTCTCACTATCACTCTTTTAATACAATCTTCCGTTCACAATCAAATGCTTTGATGATTTCTCTCTTGATTTTTCTCACAATGGATGTACTATAAATTGTCTTCTCCTTTGGTTACCGTTTAGCCTTCCATAAGTATCATCCATGATATGTCCGTTGGAAGCTCAATGATTTCTTTCCAAAGATAGATCGTGTAACCAAAAAAGGAAAGGATAAAATCAGATATGATTTGATCCTTTGATCGATAGCTTCGATTGAGCATTGATACGTAAATCCTATTCATCCTATATCGTATCTCAATCGAAAGATCTCTTAAAAACTCTTTGACTTTCTGCGTATAGATCTGAGAATCTTGATCTACCGAACTCCATTACCTTCTGGATATAAGTTCTACCAATTATCTTTTCCTTTTGAACATCTCCTCGTTCTGCATATAAGATCTTCTAATAGGATTAACCTTCTGAACTTGTCTTTCTTCTGCATATGATATCAACTGGTTTTGTCACCATCAAAATACTCTTCAACAACTATTGACCTAACTTATCATGGACCGACTCAAAACTCAAGAACTGTAAATGGAATTCAAAGAATAGGGATAGAAAGCTTACTTCGCAAGTAGATTAGGGGCAATCACATAAACATGCGCATGAAAAGTGTAGCTTGATTTCTACTCTAAAAGGCTTAACAAAGTGGAGCCACAAGGATGATAGGACTAGCCGCAGGCACGCGTACTAAGTCGGGTCCTTATGACTCCGGCATGGTCAAAGAGTCGACCCGAGTCGCGGGCTTGCAAACCGAGGTGGATACTCCTGACACCAAGAGAGAAATTTCGGGGTTGAGATAGGCGACTCGAGCCGCGGGCATGCGGTTGGAGTGGCATCTATCTCAACACCATCCTAGGTGATCCTATACGGCCCAGGTCCGGCGGCAGGTTGTGTGTGCTAAAGTGTAGTGCTAAAGCAATTAGAACATGCACGACAGTTGATATCAAACAACACTTCACATAAAAGCACTTAAGCATTTAATCTAGACAACCCTGCAAAAACATTCAACCTATGTGTTAGGGACTTATCTTGAATCCTCGCTGCCAAACAAATTTTTGAAAATAATGAAAAATGGCCTAAGTCCACTAAGAATATTTTTCAAGTCCCCAGTGGAGTCGCCAAGCTGTCGCGACCTCCCCGAAGGTGCACCACCTAGGGTTCGGCTAATGGTTTGTTAAGTATGACTTAACTTGAGTTCTCACAAACTCGGACCAATTCACGACTTTGGTTTCACTTTCTTTAAACATGCAAGATATTCAATTTGGAGCCGCCACTAACCTATTTATGGTGGGTTGGTTAGAAACCCATGTAAGGCATCGGGAGTCATGCCTTACTCCTACGAACCAGAGATCTAGGACTCGGGGACTTGGTTACGCTAAATTACTCTAACGCCCTTTCGGTACCCTTTCATTATTTTCAAAACTTTGTAGGCAGTTTGGATTCTTTTTAATTCTACTCCTAACATGCAATAGTGATCACACGTATACTCAAATAAAAATTCAATAATGGAATAAAATAATAAAACAAATCAAATCAAATCAAATATAACCAAAATCGAGTCGAATAAAATAAAAACAAATAAAATCAAATCACATCTAATCAAATCTAATCTAAAAAAAATCTAATAAAATCTAATCTAACAAAATCAAATCCAAATAAAATCTAACTTCTAATCTAACGAAATCAAATAAAATCTAATCAAATAAAATATCAAAGAATCTAATAAAATCTAACAAAATAAAATAAGATATGCATGAAAATCAACAAATCTAATGCAATATATGAAATGCAATTTTTTTTTGGAATTTTTATGAATTAATTAGCCTAATTATCCATAGCTAAATATTACCTAATCTAAATTAGGAAACCGAATATATCAATTCCTAATTTAAACTAAATCTTACTCAACCAAAGATAATGTCCTAGAATGCAATCTAGCTAAAATTACCTTAGCAAAAATATCTAATATGCAATCTAAATTAATATGCAAATTAATCTAAATATGAAAGTTAAACTAAACATGCAATTATCTAAAGATGCAACTTTAAATCTACACATGCAATTTATAACGTAAACGTGCAATTAATCTAAACATGCAACTCTTAATATAAACGTGCAATTAATCTAAACGTGCAAAGCAAATAAAATCATGAAATTCATTCTAACATGCAAATAAAGGAAAACACACCAAATTTATTCTAGCATGCAAATGACATCTAAATTAACCAACACAAGCTAATTAAATAAGAAATAACACCAATCAAACACTCAAATCAACTTAGAAAAGATATTTAACAAATCTTTAGGGTGATCTTTCCAAACTCAAATCAATGGCACGCAAAGAATATGGCGGCTGGCGGTGACGCTCGGCGGTGAAGTTACCAATCACGCGGCTTGGGCGAGAAGCTGCGAAAAAAACAACGAATTCCAACAAATCCTGATTAGCTCGATGAATAAAGAACAAAACCAGAGAAAAACACAAATAATTTATGAGTGCTTATCTTCTTTTTGGGACGAAAACACGCCGCTTGACCAAGGCTGTGGTTGGCTAGATTTTTATTGGATTGCCATGGTGCAAGATCGAGATTCCCAGCAGATTCGTGACGAAAGATTTCCACCTGATGGATTTAAGAAGTCGTGGCCAGGGACGAGCTCGTGGTACGCTAGTGTTCGTGACGTGGCCAACAAAAGCTGCAGAAATAAAAATCTGCCAAGTCGCGGAGAGGTGGCCAGCACCATGCAGTTCGATGAGGACTCGGCGAAGATGAAGAGGGGATAAGTAATGCTTCTCAGTGAGGTGTAATTCCCCACAAGGCTAGTCCACACTTGATGAAACCTTCAGTTGAACACGTCGAGGTCGGCTTGAGCGAGCTTTTATTTTCTTTAGTGATGCTGCGGCGATGGCTGAAGGTGTAGAGCGCTAGTGCCGGAAGGAAACCGCTTCTCAATTTTGCTTGCGTTCTCTTGTGCGGATCCTTCTCTATTAATTCTCTCTTGAACGTGTCTACTCGTGGATGTCTTCTTGCTGCAGAGAAAGAAGAAGCTTTTTTTCTTTTTTTTTTAAGACGTCGTCTTCGTCAGAGAAAGTGGACGTCTTCTTGTTTGGAGAAAGAACAAAAAAGAATCCCCTTTTTTCAATCCGTCTCCTCTCTCTCTCTCTCTCTCTCTCTCTCTCTCTCTCTCTCTCTCTCTCTCTCTCTCTCTCTCTCTCTCTCTGCGCGCCCAATCTGCCCCGAAAAATCCCCCTTGTGCGCTTTTAGGGAAGAAGAAGACCAATCTTCCGTCAACTTCCGAATATTGCAATGTCGACTTTTATTTTCTTTGCCAATTTTCCATCTTTGGATATTAAATGCAATATTTCCTCTTTTTCGTTCCTTCTTGTTTTGAATCAAACGCAATATATGCCCAAGATTTTTCTTGATATGCCAAAATGCTCTAATTAATTATATGCAGAAAAAATAAAAATAAAATTCCTATTTTAAATGAAGCCAAAAATTTAGGTGTCAACAATTTGTTTGATGGCACAATTAGACTTAGGCTCTGATAGAGACTTAGACTAAGACGCAGCAGAAGATCAAAATAATCAGGTCACTAATTATAGAATTCCTGTTAAGGTTTCTAAGTATATAGATGATTTATGCTCCAAATTGGATTCTTCTCTTAAAAAAGTTTCCGAGCTTAAGAAGGAGAACTCGAGACTCAAACAACAGAAAGTTTCTTTAAAAGAAAAGTTTGAAGGTCTGAGTAAAGAATTTCTAGTTTCAAAAGAAAAGTCTAATTCTTTTAAAAAAGAAAATGTTTGTTTGAAGGTAGATATTTCGAGTATTTCAAAGAAGTTTTCCATTGGTTCTGAAAAATTGGAGATAATTTGTTATGTATAAAGACGTTACTATAATAAAGAAGGTATGGGTATGACTCCAAAAACTATTTCTTTGATTGATTTTTCAAAGGTCAAAGATAGACTTAAAAACAGGCCTCCCAAAAAGGTTTATGAAAATTACTTTCAAAAAAAGTTTGTAAAACATGTTGGGAGAGAAGCTCTTAAGTACTCTACGTGTAATAGCTGAGAACATCTCGAGAAAGATTGTTCAAAGGTTTGGAAACCAGTGAATAGACACTAGGAGAAGTCCCTATTTTGCGCTAACATAAAAGGATCTAAGAAAATATGGATACCAAAGAAGACATAAGTGCTCTATTTTTTACAGGGTTTGTTCAAAAACAAAACAAAGTGATATTTGGATAGTAGATGTTCAAGACATATGAATGGAGATACTAGTTGCTTTGTATGTTTGGAAAGTACATATAGTGGAAAAGTCTACTTTGGAGGAAATAGCAAATGAAAGATTGTTAGTTTTGAAACTGTAAAGATTGTAAATCTGTCTATCAACAATGTGTCTTTGGTTAAAGGACTAAATTACAACTTGCTGAGTATTAGTCAGTTTTGTGACATAGGTTACAGAATACACTTTTCAGAAAGGTGTTTGTTTTTGTTCAAGTAAAGATAGTTCTCAATCTTTCACTAGACGTTAACATAGTAATATCTATCTTCTGGATGTGGATTTGAAAATTTTGAAGTGTCTTATTTTTGTTCATGATGAAGTAAATTTGTGGTATAGAAGACTTGGACATGCTAATATGAAGTAGATAGGCAAGATTTCTTCAAAGCAGCTTGCTTGAGGGCTTCCTAAGATGGTTTTTCATAAGACAGAGGCTTGTACTCCTTGTGTCTTAAGTAAATAGGTAAAGAGTTCTTTTAAATCAATAAATGAGGTCTTTACTGTGTGTGTTTTGCAGCTCCTTCATATAAATCTCTTTGGACCAACTTGCACTCAAAGCATTGGTGGCAAAAGATATTGTATAGTCATAGTAGATGACTTCTCTTGGTTTACTTGGGTACTTTCCTGAGCAAACAAGTCTGAAACTTTTTCTTATTTTCAAAATTTGCTAAGAAAATTCAGAATGAGAAATGTTATGTTATATCAAGTATACGTTCTGATCATAGAGGTGAGTTTGAGAATCAAGAGTTTATAAAGTTTTGTGTTGATTTTGGTATTCAACACATGTTTTCTTCTCCATATACTCCACAGCATAGTGGTTGAAAGGAAGAATAAGTATTTGCAGTAAATGGCAAGAACATTGTTAATTAGTAGTAATGTTTCATCTAGATTTTGGGCAAAAACAGTTTCCACTGCTTGTTACATTATCAACAGAGTATTTCCTAGACCGATTTTGGAGAAGATTCCTTATAAAATTTTCAATGATAAGAAACCGAATGTTTCTTATTTTCATGTGTTTGGTTGCAATGTTTCATTCTCAAGAATTCACATGATCATATTGGGAAGCTTGATGAAAGATCTTATAAATGTATTTTTCTAGGATATTCTTCAACTAGCAAAGCTTATAGAATTTACAACAAAAGGACACAAATAGTTGAAGAATCCATACATGTGAAATTTCAAGAGATAAAGCATAGTCTGTTAGATCAATAATATATTGAAGATCAAGAAGCTATGGAAACAATTGTTCCTTATTCTCCTAGTATTCACGAGATAATGGGAGATGGTTTTTCTAGTGAACATCTTTATCAAACTATGCCTACTCTACCAACTAATGATATTCCTCGATCTTTTGCTTCTGATGATACTTCTCCTGAGATGCTTGCTCTACAACCAGAACTTCCAGCATTTTTTAAAGGCATCAAGGATCAACATACTCATATTTTGCTAAAGGTTGATCAGTTTATGTAGCTTGTGACTAGACATCTTGAAAGAATGCAAGAAGATATCCATGTTGTGCTATTTTTGGACTCTTTAACTCTTGTGCATGCACCTCGTCTTCCTTGAGTTTTTGCTGATGTTAAAAAGGGGGAGAAAAGTGCAGATTTGAGATTTTGAGTTTTATTTAGAAACATATGTTTTGTGTAGTTGTTTTATTATGTTGGATTCTGTTTGGATTGAACTTCTGTTTGGAATGAATCTAGTTTTTCTCTACTCTACATCTCTGATTTACTATACACCAAATTGTTTATCGAACTAATCATTTTGTTGCAGATTTAGTGTTTAGTATTTGCTACAAGTTTTGTCAAATCTCTTAGGTGGTTTTATCATCATTAAAAGGGGGGAGATTGTTGAAGGAAAAAATTATGGTATTTTGAAGATGACAAAACATGTCTTAGTCAGACTATGGTTCGTCTGGAAGATGTCAGACTATGGACAATTTGAAAGGCATCAGACTATGTATTATCTAAGAAGTATAGTCTGATGAGTATAAGACTTTAGCTTTCTTATACATCTTATTATGCGGTGATCCTGGAAGGTTTATCTCGATGATTCGATTGAGTCCAAGACAGCTTTATGATGATTTGATTGGCTATCTCTTTGTTATGGAATTTAATGATCAACAGTCAATTAAGTACTTTATGCAAGTATTCAATTATGGAAATCGAAGATCCTATTTGTATGGGCGATTGGGATTGACGGACTCTTAGCATGATCTATTTATGGCTCGAGATCCTAGATTATTTTGTCCAATAGGTAGTTTCAAAGAACTTCTTTGGAAGGTGACAACGATCACAAAAACTAAATGAGTATTTAATGGAGTTATCTTTAGTCGTATTGTAGAACTTGCATGAGAGTTGTTTTCCTAAGTTTGAATCTATTGTGATCATCTAATTAGAACATATTTATTGTACTCAAAAGAGTGTTACACACGAGTTTTGTGAGTGTAAAGCTGAGAAACTTAGATTTTGAGATTGTAACTCTTTTGACTATTTGTGGACTTCAGCCAATATACTGTCACCATGAAAGTGGGCGTAGGCTTAATCTAAGCCAAACCACTATACTTCTTGCGTTTGATTTTCTCTCTACTCTCTATCTCTGTTCTTTATTTTTCAAGTGCTGAAAGCTTAATTCTTTATTAATTCCACAAAAAGCTTTCAAGTATATCTACTATACTGTTTATTTCAGAACGCACCATGTGGTTGAGTGAGTGGCCTCAACATGGAATCATTCACTATATCAATGGTGATTAATTTGATCACATATGACATATGACTCGCAATGTGAATGGCTATGTCATTTGGCTTCTATTCAAACAATCTTCTCACGATTGACACAATGTTGGGAGTTGGAGTAGCTATGACACCCTAGGCACATTACGTATTACATGTGTCATTTTATTTATACTCAGAGTTATTATTATGTCTACGGAAGCTTCACATTTTCTCCATAACACCCCGTATAAGATAATCACACAAGTTTACTATGATGCACATGTTTCCATACTTATACAAACATCCATACTATGCATTACACATGTATTAACATTATTAATATGATTATTTCGACATCATTAATAAAACCTACACTCATTTCGACAATTATCAATCAACACTTAACATCTTTTTATTGAGTTTCAACATCTATACACACTTGTTTCGATTGCTATGGTTCATTCATACCTCCTTTGCCATCTTAGAAGCATGCTAGGAGCCGTTCCTTATCTAGGCGCTCTTGCCCTAAAAATCACTTGCTACCCTCGTTGGATCATGTCATTATAAGCCTATTAGCCCTTGTTTGGTTCATCCCCACATCACACACCTATGAATGGAGTCTTGTTCAGCTTGTCCCATACTGAGCCTCACAATTTATAAGTGTCCCACTTGACTGTTCCTATATCAAGCCTCATAATTTATCTTATCTCATAAAATTAATGATAATGATACATCTACCATCTTATTTCATCATATATTCCTCAAAATCATGAAACACATCAATCAAACAATTGAGTAAAAGCAATACTCATTCCAAAAATTCATATTTAATTGACAACATACTTTTATGTATTATACTATCTTACTTTTTTACTAGTCATACGTACCATTAGTGATACTCACATGCTTACCTTCTTCTTCTTTTTCATTTCACATGTACTTAGCAAGTGAATTCGAAGACTAAACAAGTTTGAACAATAAATAAGTCTAACTATAAAGTCTGGACGTAAAATCTATGCCGTAAAGTTTGAACCTTTGAGTGGTATAGTATGGACCATAAAATTTGGACTCGTAAAGTCTATACCAAAAATCAGTATAAACTCTAAGCAGTTTTGAATCATAATTGAATCTAAACTATAAGTAATTATAATTTACAAGTAATTATAATTTACTCATGAGTCTAAACATTAGGAGATCAGACTCTATTGATAAGATGAATCACACTATCACAACATGATAAATTATACTTAACTTTAGAATTAACTAAACCTAATATCACACTTAGTAATTAACTAAGTCATATAAACTAAGTGGATCAACCTAGCCTAGTGCATGAGATTTTCAGTTACCTTGTAAATGACTTTAGACTTTGAATTTTGACAAATCAACTCCCATTAAGCCCCATATCTCCATAATTCCCTAATCCATGATTTCCATGAAATTCCACTACTTAACAATTCCAAAATTGGACCTCACAATTCATATTTCACATAATTTTGAATTTGGGTTCTAATTCCAAAAGTTACTCCCATTGGACATATAAAGAGCTTAAATTTTTACCAAGCATTGCAATCAAAGTAAATTCAGTTGGTAAAGTCTCCATGACGTATACAACCGAGCTTACTGTCTCTTTTTCCGGAAAATGATCACCTAACATAATGTTAGGTGACTTCCCTCCCTCCCACCCTTAGATCAAAAAGCCCCCCTATTGCATGGGGAAGATCACCTCCCGTCACCCCTCCATCACCCTTGGATCCCCTAACTTGACCTTTTTCCTCTTCTTTCCCCTTCCATTTCTTCCTTTTCTATCTTTCCCTTTTATTTGCACATGCTCTGTCCCTTATGTAATAAGCTGAGCGTCCGCTTTTTCCTTCCTTTGATTGGTTAACTTTTTTTTTTTTTTTGTTAACACCGTTCAACTTTTTAACGTAGGACCCCCATAATACGCATCTTGAAATAGTCTCCCAATAAAGAAAGCTCACTAGATTCCAAGGAGCCAAACCTGACGTAATAGTTAGTAAATTATTTGTGGTCCAACCCTGCCAATATAAATTAAGCAAATATTTTAAAGTTCAAGAAGATGACACCTTCCCAGCTGAAACCCAAACGTTCATATATTAGTCATGCATCTACACCAAAGCCTCTGCTCCATCTTTCTTGCCCAGAGAGACACAGAAAGAGAGAGAGAGAGAGAGAGAGTAATGTCATCGAGCACAGAGAAAACATACTTGGAAGTGTTGGGCCTTTGCTGTGCTACAGAAGTTCCTTTGGTCGAGAAGATCTTGAGGCCGCTCAATGGAGTCAACGACATCTCAGTCATCATCCCGACAAAGACGGTCATCGTCCTCCATGACCCTCTAATCATTTCTCAGTCCAAACTCGGTATGAATATGATCAACTGCAGCAGATTTCTCAAAATCCTAATTTGTCCTAGAGTTGCACTTTTGGTGTAGTATTGATAGTTTTATGTATCTGATATGGCAGTTGAAGCACTAAATGAGGCGAGGTTGGAAGCTAGCATTAGACATGGGGGCAAGATTGATTCGGCGATGAAATGGCCACCACCGGCACTGATTATTTGTGGGTTGTTGTTCGGATTGTCATTTCTTAAGTACGTTTGTGAGCCACTGAGATGGCTGGCTTTGGCTGCTGTTGTAATTGGCCTCCCATCGATTGCATGGAGGAGCTTCATATCCATCAGGAATCTCACTATAAATATCCACGTTCTTGTTCTGATTTCAGGTAATATTTTATTCAAATGATTAATGGTTCTTTGCTTGATGCATGCGAGTTCATGTGGATCTGTCATTTAATGTCAAGATTTTTATGGAGTAATGATCACTTTAAAGGGCCACACTAAACTATGTAATGGTGGGATCGCATAGCATGGGCAGACGATACGGTGTCACCAAACTAACTGAGCATTCTTGCAGTCAAGACATGGACATTAACCATCATGTCATGTGAAATGAACGAGACAAAATTGATTAATTGGCACGTTAATAAGATGAACAGTCCATTAGGCACATTTCAAATGACCCATCTATTGCATTGACATACCATGTGAGCAAGTTATGGATGAAAAAGAATTCTTGTTTCTTAGTATTAGACTAGGCATGGGCAAGTTGCTCCTCATGAATCAGTATTCAGTTGCTTTTGAACAAATAAGGAGCTAGACTTGTAGTATTGGAAAATGAGACTCAGATATCACCTCCCCACAAAACAGAAAGGAAAGTTTTTGGACAGTAAATGAAGTAATGATACTTTGTCCTTCAGAGAAATTCTAAAATAGCAGGCTGTCAAATAACAAGAAAGGGCGGGGTTGATTTCTCACTTATTGATTTAGTCATTGATCTGACATTTGCAAATACTTGACTTGCAAAATTAATTCAAGTCGTGTAATCCTGTTGCAATGATGAATTTGCAGTGGTAGGAACAATCGCCTTGCAAGATTACTGGGAAGCTGCTTCCATAGTCTTCCTATTTTCCATTGCTCAGTGGCTCGAGTTGAGGGCTAGTCACAAGGTTTGATATTTGATTCTCTGTTCAGTAACAAAATAGGAAAGAATCTTTACCCCAAAAAGAACAAAATAGGAAAGAATGCACGTTTTTCCCACCAATTTTTCAGCTGCTAAAAGTATGCACGCATTGCTCTTTGAATTAGCTTGGAAGTGAAATCAAGTCCTTTTATTTGGACTTGGTGGCTATTGAAAATTCTAGATGTTGACAGAGTCAAGGATCTAGAGCCATCACCCTCTGAATCCTTGCATTTGCATCATATTTCAGAAGGTCTGAGGTACTTTGTCTAGTTAGTTATTCATCCAAACAGAAAAGAATAAGAACTTGGTTGGGCAGTTCGATAGAACTTCTAAATTAGTACATTTTTGCTGAAAACAGGATAAGATGTTTGATGTTTCCCGCCAGTCTTGACCAAGTCATGCAGAAAGACCATTACATGAAAGCATATTGCCTAATGAAATTTGAATAAAGAAATCGTGCACCATATTATGCTGAGAGACTATGCAAGATCAGACCAAAAGATTGCCTGGAAGTACACCATTCCATGCTTGCAACAGATTGTTTCCTCTTTATCTCTCAATATCAGGACAGATACACAATTTTTATGATTAGTAAATTCTGGCCTGTGATTTGATTTCTTTTCTGTGACCAGGCTATGGCAACCATGTCATCATTGGCAAGCATGACTCCAGAAAAAGCTGTTATAGGCGAGACGGGAGAGTCTGTTGATGTTAACAATGTACAAATGAGCACAGTACTGTCAGTAAAGGCTGGTGAAGCCATACCGATCGATGGAATTGTTGTGGATGGGAAATGCGACGTGGATGAAAAACTATTGACCGGGGAATCATATCCTGTTGCCAAGGATATTGGTTCGACAGTTTGGGCTGGCTCTATCAATCTAAATGGTTAGTGTTCATCCATGGTCCCTCTTGTTTTCCTTTTTCAGCGACAAAGCATTATCACTACCGAGTCATCTTTCCATTGTATCACGATTTCATTTTGCAGGCTACATTAGCTTGAGAACCATGGCTTTGGCCAAAGACTGTGTGGTGGCCCGAATGGCTAAACTAGTTGAGGATGCTCATAAGAAGAAGTCTCATACACAAGGCCTCATAGATAAATGTGCAAAATACTATATTCCAGGCAAGCAAATAGCCGATTATGCATGACACCTAAATAGGTCATATAAATATATCCCACATTTTTAAGGAGGGAAATGAAAAAATTTCCAGATGCTAATTCTAGAGAACTTCTGAGCAATATTCCATTTTGAGGATCTTTTTTAAGTCAATGACCTGAAACTTGATGCACAGGGATGATTGTCATCAGAGTTTAAATATTTAATTGCTTTCATCTTGATGACTGAGTTGGTAAAAATCCATGGTACCAAGGACCTTTTAGATATTAAAGTGATTTTGGGCGCAGACAGTCATATTTATTCAGTATTCATCTCCAAAGCATTTCATGAGCTTGACAACTATCATTTCTTTTTAGGAGTTGCTCTGATGTCAGCTTGTATAGCTGTGGTTCCTGCTGCACTGAAGCTTCATAATGAAGACTACTGGTTTCACTTGGCAATAGTTGTTCTAGTAGGCTCATGTCCTTGTGCCCTCATTCTCTCTACGCCCATTACATTCTTCTGCGCACTTTCGAGGGCTGCAAAAGATGGGCTTTTGTTTAAAGGAGGTGGGTATCTTGAAATTCTGGCAAAGGTTAAAACTGTGGCTTTCGACAAAACCGGGACAGTGACAAGGGGAGAGTTTGTGGTGACCAACTTCCAATCAATTTGTAATGACATTGAACTCAACACTTTGCTTTACTGGTAATCTGATTCATTCAGCCCTTGTTCAACTTAATTAAGCACTATTGAAGATTTCTAATCTTTGGCTCATGTTTGAGATTGGAGGTAGTAACAAGCATCCCAAGTTTAAATCTGAAAGAAATTTTGCAATGTGAAGGGTATCGAGCATCGAGAGTAAATCAAGCCATCCAATGTCAGCTGCAATAATTGATTATGCCCATTCTCTCTCCATTGAGCCAAAGCCTGAAGATGTAGAGGATTTTCAA
Source organism: Melaleuca quinquenervia (assembly GCA_030064385.1). NCBI lineage: Eukaryota > Viridiplantae > Streptophyta > Magnoliopsida > Myrtales > Myrtaceae > Melaleuca > Melaleuca quinquenervia. The sequence continues at coordinate 13,213,286 of CM057720.1, forward strand.
AATTTTCCTGGGGAAGGAATTTATGGTCGTATCAATGGTATAAGCATTTATATTGGTAACCAGAGAATGGGTCTAAGGGCTGGCTGTGGAACTGGTAGGTTTCTCTGTTAGCAAAGACTAACAAATTTCGTATAACTAGGTCAAGCAAATGATTGCTGAACTGGAGCATTCTTCTTCCTCAATTTTCTTTCATTTCTCTCATTAACCACTTCAATTTACTGGAGTGCATCACAGTGAACGGCACTGAATCTGGCACAAATGGGTTCATATACATTGGACAAGGCCTCGTGGGAAAGTTCAGTCTCTCAGATGCTTGTAGAACTGGGTCGATGGAGGCCATTGAGGATATTAAATCACTAGGCATCAAAACCGCCATGCTCACAGGTGATAGCCAAGCTGCAGCAAGATCCACACAGTATCAGGTGCTCTTCTATCATCCTTTTCTTGTTACATTACTACTGAATCATAGAAATGATCCTCCACATGACGTATCAGGTGCTCTTCTATCATATAAGCCTGCTACTATAATGAATGAGAACAATCGCAGTTTTGAGCTCCAATGAAACTTTTAGGTCCAAAGGAACTTGGAACATGCATTGCAAAGAAAGACCAAAACTTAGCTAGGTCAACTATGTTCTGTTCATTTTGTCCCCTTTAAAAATAAAGTATTGATAAAAGAAATTGAGTCCCAACAAAGAAATGCAACTTTCGAAGTTCTAATCAGATGATGGACTTTGGCCGTATGGGTAAGCATTTGAACGTGGAGATTGAGCATAGCATGAACCTGGTGAGGTTCCTTAACTTTCTATCAGCAAAACCGCCTCCTATTCAGCTTGTCCAAATTTATCTTGTTTTAAATTTCTTCCCTGAATGTACTCGACGATATGCAGTGTACTATAACAATGAAAATCTGTTTGCAGCTCGACTATGCCCTAGACATTGTTTATGCAGAACTCTTGCCGGAAAACAAGGCAAGAATCATAGAAGACTTCAAAAAAGATGGACCAACTGCAATGATTGGTGATGGTATCAATGATGCTCCTGCATTGGCCACAGCTAATGTAGGCATCTCGATGGGGATTTCTGGTTCAGCCCTTGCGATGGAGACAGGCCATGTGATTCTCATGTCAAATGACATTCGAAAGATCCCAGAAGCTATTAAATTGGCCAGAAAGACCTTCAGGAAGCTTGTCGAGAACATCCTTATATCTATATCTCTAAAGGGTGCAATCCTTGGCTTAGCCTTTGCCGGTTACCCATTGGTTTGGGCTGCAGTTCTCACAGATGTGGGCACATGTTTGATCGTGATTCTCAACAGCATGCAACTTCTAAATGTGAGCTCACATCAGCAAAAGAAGTTCTCAAGATCCAAGTATGGTACCTTCTCACGAAACGTGTGCAGGAAGAATGAAATTGGCTGTGCCGTGCAAAGAAGGAAGAATGATAATAGACAATGCAGCAGCTGCTGCTCTGTCACAGTAAATGAAGACGCGACTTCATCAATGAATGCATCAAGGAATGCTTCTTGTGAACCGAAATTCAGCTCATGGGAAGAAGATTGTTTAATTAACCTTGAAGGTTTTACTTGCAAGCCAACTACAAAACCTGAAGGAAACCTGTCTTCATTTGGAGAGATTGAGTCTGTTACGGACCAACCGAGAAACTTCTATGGCTCAAGTGACAACAGCCCATCAGTTAGTTTAGCCAAATCAGTTAGTAAGTGCAACTCATCCTGTTGTTTGTCTGTCCACACAGAGAGGTCACAATGTGCTTCTGATTGTTGTCCTCCGAGTCAAGAAATTCATGAGGACGAAAGAAAGCTGAGTAGCTGGTTGTTAAGCAATTCACCAGATGCTAGTAATGCTGCATGCACAGCTCAAAGAGGACCCGGTAATATCAATGAAGAAGAAATCATCAAGCATTGCAAGCAAGTCAGAACGAAATGCTGTGTTGAAGCTGAAGCAATCAAAATCACTCCAGGCAAGATGAGCACAAGCTGGTGCTGCAAGCAATCAGGCAAGAAATGCTCCTGCAACCTCGAGGAATATGATGCAGGCAGCAGAAGCAGCATGCCAAAAATAGTAATAGATCAGGCCCTTTAAATTTGTCAGTCAAAAGTAAGATTATCTTGGATGCTAGATCAGTTTGGTTTGCCTAAGCCAGCTTCATAAAGTAGCTCTCTTCTCTGGCCTTTTATTTGAAGCTTAAATATCTACACTACAGATTTCTAAGTATATTTAACAGAAGTGACATAATCTTGCCCTGACATATCCATATGTAAATTCTTAGCCTCAATTGCTATCAGTCAAGTGATATTTATTAGAATTTGTTGAGTAGAGATAAAAGCAGTTGAGCTTCTCCCTTGCCCTCTCTCTCTCTCTCTCTCTCTCTCTCTCTCTCTCTCTCTCTCTCTCTCTCTCTCTCTCTCTCTCTCTCTCTTTGCCAATTGCTTCTCTCAAGCTTTTGGCATGACAAAACATCTCCTATCCGATAGTATGCTCATGTTGCCTAAACAGGAGTTTGATTCTCAATTATCCCTGTCAGGGTGAAAAAGCTCCAAAAAATACAAGTATAGCAAAGCATCACCTTTAGCATGGTTTGGGACAGGACTGAAACATCAGTTGGTGACTACAATTTGGGCACTTTCATCTAAGACTGGATTCATGATTTTTGAGAACTTCCATATTTGACTTGACATGAAACCTCGACACGAAGGAGAAAGCTCCCCTCCACTTAGTGCAAGGGTGATCTTCCCATCTCCACCATCCAATCAAACTTTTCCCACTTATTAAAAAGAGAAGACCCCTTTCTCATCCCCCTCAACCATGGATCCCAACACCAGAGGTTTGGCTCAAGTGTATTCCGGCTTTAAGCCTGAGCAAGGACATGACATAATGACTTGACTATAAAAATCTATAAATACCCCACGTCTCATAAATTGGTTAAATCAAAACATAGTTTGTGCAAATACCTTGACTTTGTTGAAGTATCTTTATATTATTTTGAAGATGACAAAACTTGGCCAAAGTTTGAGGGAGTCAAACTCAGAAGTTTGTTAGTTTAAGGTGGTCAGACTCAAGTTATTATATATCAGACTCTGTTGATCTTATCTTTTTCCATGAAGATCTAAAGTAGAAAATATGAGTGAGATAATAATCTCATCACAGTTGATATATGTGGATCTTTGACAGCTTATTGATTGATTGGATATGACTATTATATTTATGAAAACAATCAATCTAGAAAATTATTTGGAGCAAGTGTTCACTTAAGGAAAATGAAGATCTTGATTGAATGGGCGAGCATGATTAATTGATTATTTGTATAATCTATCTATGACTTGAGATCTCCTGATTGATTCTATCCAATGGGTAGATTGGAAGAATTCATTTGGAAAGTGCCAATGATCATGAAGGCATGAAGGAGTATTTAAGGAAAATATCTTAAGTTGCGTTGTAGAATATCTAAGAGAGAATTTCCCAAAGTATGAATCTGTTAGAACTTTAATTATACATAAAAGAGCGTAACACACGAGCATCCTGAGTTTGAAGCTGAGAAGCTGAGAAACTGAGGTTTTGAGATTGTAACTCTTTTGATTCATAGTGGACTCTAGCTAATAGGCTATCACCGTGGGAAAGTGTACGTATGCTTGATCTAAGCCGAACTACTATACATCTTATGTTCAATTCTCTCTTACTCTGTTCATTATCCTTAAAGCTTAATTATTTATATTTTCACATTAATTAAGTATACACACTAGCGATTTCAATTGGTATCAAAGTCAGGTTGCTTGTTTTTGAAGTGTTTTACTTCTGAGCTTACGATCTATAGTTAGTGCGAGCGGTTCATGCGTAATGGAAGGACAAAATTTCTTACACCTTCTTACTTTGATGGAAATGACTACTATGTCTAAAAGAACAAAATGAAGATATCCTTGAAATCAAAAGATCCTTTGGAATTGAAGGTGATTGAACAGGGCATTATTCCAAAAGTTGATGTCAGTTCTGGGGAAACTAGAGTGCTGCCACAAGCTAAGATCATCAAGAGACAACATATTAATGATAGGGCTACTCACTCTTTTTATTGTCCTTTATCTCTTAATGATTATAACAGAAATTCTTCTTGTGAAACTGCAAAAGAAATCTGGGACAGACTCAATATTACTTATGAAGGGATTAATCGAGTCAAGGAAACCAAAATGAATATTTCGCTTAGATAATATGAAGCCTTCAAAATGAAGCATGGTGAATCAATTGCTGACATGTTCAGTAGATTCACAGAGATTGTTAATGGTCTTGTAAATCAAGGATAACCTATTACTAGACCTACGAAGGTCAACAAGATATTACGAGGGCTATCACAAGAATGGAATCACATCAAGACATTAATCAGAGAAACTCAAAGAATTCAGCCTCTATCAATAGACGAGCTTATTAGAACACTTCAATCCTATGAAGTGAAAAGATACAATGAAGATGATGAATACTCAAAAGGTAAGAAGTCAATTGCTTTAAAATCTAATATTGTATCTGATGACAAAGCCATAGCCATATTTATCAAGAAATTCAAAAAGTTCAACAAGAATAGCAGAAAATCAAATTGGAAGAGATCAAACTTTCAAAACTACCAGAAGAAACAAGCTGACAACAAGAACATTTATAGTGATATAACTTGCTATAATTGTCAGAAAAAAGGGCACATCAAACTTGATTATCCTCTTCTCAGAGAAAAGAGTGATAGATATGAAAATAACAAGTAGGCACTGAAAGTAGAAACTTGGAGTGACACTAAATGCGAAAGTAGTGATGATGAGTATGCAGACATATGTTTAATGGCATATTCAGACTCAGACTCTGATGATAGTTCGTATTCAAATGAAGATGAGGAACAAAGTAATCGGGTTAGCAATTTTAGAATTCTTGTTAAAATTACTAGATATACATATGATTTAAGTTCCAAGCTAGACTATACTCTTAAGAAAGTTTCTGAGCTCAAAAAAGAGAATTCGAGACTCAAACAATAAGAGATTTCCCTAAAAGAGAAATTTGATAGTTTAAACAAACATTTTCTGATTTCAAAAGAAAATTTGTTTTCGCTTGAAAAAGAAAATGTTTGTTTAAAAGCTTATATTTCTTTTATTTCAAAGAAATTCTCTCTTGGTTGAGAAAAACTTCAGAAAATTCTTTCAGTTCAAATACCCTATTTTAAAAAGGTTGGTTTAGGTATGACTCATGAGACTATTCCTTTGATTGATTTTCCAAAAGTCAAGGAGAGGCTCAAAAAAAATTCCTTCTAAAAGGATTTATGAAAATCATTTTCGGAAAATGTTTATAAAACTTGTTGGAAGAGAAACTCTCAGGTACTCTATTCGCGATAGCTCAGAACATCTTGAAAGAGATTGTTCAAAAGCTTGGAAGCATGTGAATAGACGATGAGACAAATCTTCATTTTGTGCTAACATAAAAGGACCCAAGTGGATCTGGGTACAAAAAAGAAAATAAGTTATCATTCTTGCAAGTCATAGACAAAACGAAGTGGTATTTGGACAGTGGATGTTCGAGACACATAACTAGAGATTCAAGTTGTTTTGATAGTTTGAAAAGTTCAGATGGTAGAATAGTATCCTTTGGTAGAAGCAGCAAAGGGAAAATTGTTGGTTTTGGGACAATATAGATTGAGAATCTTTACATCAACAATGTTTCCTTGGTTAAAAAATTGAAATATAACTTGTTTAATATCAGTCAGCTCTATGATTATGGTTACAAAATTCACTTTCATGAGGGAATGTGTTATAGAACAAGCAAATATGGTTTTCAGACTTTTACTGGACGGTAAAAGTGTCTTTATTCTGTTTAGGAAGAAGCAACTATTTGGCACCAAAGGCTTGGTCATACCAACATGAAACAGATTGCCAAAGTTTCTTCAAAACAACTTGTTCGTGATCTCCCTAAGTTGTCATTTCAGAAGGCAAATGATTGCACTCCTTGTGTTCTTGGTAAACAAATCAAGAGTTCTTTCAAGCATAAAAATCAAATCTCTATTGCTCGAGTTCTACAACTCCTTCAAATGGATCTCTTTAGGCCAAATTGTACTCTAAGTATTAAAGGCAAGAGGTATTGTTTTGTCATAGTATATAATTTCTCTATATTTACTTGGGTTTTCTTCCAAGCAAATAAATCAGAGACATTTTCTTCTTTCTCAAAATTTGCTAAGAAAGTTCAAAATGAGAAATGCTATGTCATATCAAGAATACATTCTAATCATTGAGGTAAATTTGAGAATCAAAAGTTTATAAAGTTCTGTGATGATTATGGTATACAACATGAGTTTTCTTCTCCATATGCTCATCAGCAAAATGGAGTAGTGCAAATAAGAAATAGGTCTTTGCAGGAAATGGTCAGAACATTGATGATCAGAAGTGATGTTTCTTCTAAATTCGGGGCAAAAGCAGTCTCAACTGCTTGTTATATCATAAAAAGGGTATTCCTTAGATCAATTCTTGAAAAAACACCATACAAGCTGTTTAAAGAAAAGAAACATGTTGTTTCTTACTTTCATGTGTTTGGTTGCAAATGTTTCATTCTCAAAAATTCTTATGACAATGTTGGAAAGTTTGATGAAAGATTTGATGAAGGAATTTTTCTGGGATATTCTTTAACAAACAAAGCTTACAAAGTTTACAACCAAAAAAAAACACTAACAGTAGAAAAATCTATACATGTCAAGTTTCAAGAGATTGAACAAAGTGTAACAAATCAAAATGTGGATTCAAATCTACTTTCAAATTCTACTCAGTTTGAAAGGCCAATAGAATTACAGACTTTAGTTAAGCAAACTCAACTAGGGGAAAAATCTATCACTAGTAATCAGAGTAATTGGAAGCATAAATCCGGTCATCAATTGGATAATATTATAGGAAGTCTTGAAGATGGATTGCAGACTAGATCTAAAGTTCGAGTTCTAGCTATTCCTGATGAACTAGAAGAATCTAGTGCTATAGCTCTTCTATCTGAAATTGAGCCTAAAAAGGTATATGGAGCCTTAACAGATGATAGCTGGATAGAAGCAATGCAAGATGAGTTATGCCAGTTTGCTATTAATTATGTATGGGAATTAGTTCCAAAACCCAAAAGAAAGTCTATCATTACAACAAAGTGGGCTTTTAGAAATAAGTTGGACGAAGAGGGAATTATTGTTAGGAACAAAGCATGGCTAGTAGCTAAGGGTTATACATAGGAAAAAGGGATTGATTTTGACGAGACTTATGCTGTTGTTGCAAGGTTAGAAGCCATTAGATTATTACTTGCTTTTGCATGTTTTCATGATTTCAAGTTATATCAAATGGGTGTGAAGAACGCCTTTCTTAATGGATTTATCCAAGAAGAAATTTAAGTACAACAACCACCTGGTTTTGAAGATCTTGAGAATCCTAATCATGTCTACAAATTGAAGAAAGCCATGTATGGTCTGAAACAAGCACCACGTGTCTGGTATGAAAGATTAAGTACATTCTTGATACAAAATGGTTTTGAGAAAGGTAAAGTAGATACCACCTTGTTCATTAAGGAAGTTGGTAACAAATTTTCGCTAGTTCAAATTTATGTTAATAATATTATTTTTGACTCTCCAAATGGCAATCTTTGCAAGAATTTTGCTAAAGATATGCAGAATGAATTTGAAATGAATATGATGAGCAAACTTACATTCTTTCTTGGGTTACAAGTGATGCAATCTCAAGATAGCACTTTTATTCATCAAGAAAAGTATGTGAAGGATCTTGTTAAAAAGTTTGGGACGGAGAATTGCAAGAAAGTTGAGACTCCAATGACAATAACGGCCAAACTTAAAAAGGAAACGGATGAAAAATCAGTGGATCAGAAGCTCAATAGAAGCATGATTGGATCATTATTATATCTTACAGCCTCCAGACCTCATATTCTATTCAGTGTTTGTATGTGTGCAAGATTTCATCTAATCTTAGGGAATCACATCCTATCTATTATCAAACCTATTATCAAGTATATCTCAACAACCACAAAGTTTGGCCTTTGGTATCCAAAGGAAAGCAACTTCACACTTATCAGTCACTCTGATGCTGACTTGGTAGGTTGTAGGGTTAATAGAAAAATCACTACTAGAAACTGTCAGTTTTTTGGAAATATGTTAGTATCATGGTTATCAAGGAAGCAGCATACTATTACAATGTCAACAGCATAATCTTAATATGTAGCCCTTGAGAGTTTGTTCACAAATTCTGTGGATGCATCATTAACTACAAGATTTTGGAATTAGAAAATATTGTGTTAAGATCCGATGTGCTAGTACAAGCACTATAGATCTGACTAAGAATCAAATTCTTCATTCTAGAGCCCAACATATTGAAATTCGACACCACTTCATCAAAGATCATGTTCAAAAGAATGACATGATTATTACTTTTGTTGATTCACAGGATCAATTGATTGATATTTTCACCAAGCTTCTGGATAAACGTTCATTTGAGTTTATCAGAAGCAAGTTGAATATTTTCTCCTCTTAGCCTTAGTAATATTACGGCTTCAAATTTTACTAAGTCTCAGACTCAGCATACCTCAAACTATACTTAGTTTCAGATTCAACATGTTTCAAATTCTACAAAGTCTCAAACTTTATTTTCCTCATATTATATATCTTCAGACTTTATCTTTTCTGCTAAAGATATCTGGTAAGTTATCGAAAAGGTACGATTTCTAAACCGGTGCTATTATTACTTATTGAAAATATGTCTGATTATTTCCTTCCCTTTTAATGTGTTAATTACTGGCCGTTTGATTGAGTTTTTTTTTTTGGTAAATGTAAGTAGTATATTGATTAAACCATGCAAAGCTGTACAAAGCGTGTGTCTTGGTACCACAAAACTCACACTCAACACTACAATAGATGTGTGAGTGCAAGGGTACCAATAAAGCAAAAGTACATCCAAGGGAGGATGCCTAAATACATCATCTAAAGATGAAAGGCCTAAACAATGGCCAATCAGCCCAAATAGGCTAAATTACATGAAAAGATCTAACAAGTGAATCGTAAGTATGATCAGCTATCCCCAAAAATGGAGGGATCAATCTGCCACCTCTCCTGAACCCGTCTATTGCAGGGAGTATCTATAATAGGCTGGAACAATCTGGCGTTGTCTTTGACAATCATAATAAGCTTCGTCTTCATGGTTGGGGCGAAGACGTTGCTATTACGGAATAATACGTCATTCCGTGTCTTCCATATAATATGGCATAGGGCTCCCAGCGAGAATCTAGCAATACACTGATGGAAGTGATTGCCAGATATGTGTCTGATAGCCCACTCAAGCGTCTCACGCCAGGAACCCTGCCTCTAAGAAAGCTGACAACTCCGAGCCCAAAAAGACGCAAGCTCGGCAGTGACATGACATCCAAAAAATAGATGGTCTATAGAATCCGGTCTGGTATGGCAGAAAATACAAAATCCATCTACTATCCTACCAGAAGATAACAGGAATACCTAGGTGGGTAGTCTGTTACTCGTCATAATCCACAGGTGGAACTGATGTCTCGGGATAATCACCTTGTTCCATATAAATGAAGACCATGAAACCCTCGGACCCGACGGACGAACAATACTCCACACAGATGCCACGGAGAAGGTGCCCAAAGAGTCTCATAAATACCGAAAGTAATTATGCCGGTTAGACAAAACAGGAAGCGGTCCTAACTCATGCAAAAGGGAAGGATCCCGTCCTTTAGCCTCAAAAAGATCGACCAGCCTGACCTCCCTAGATAGACCGGAACGATATATGTTCCGGTTGGCATACATGGTATAGAGTGGACCACTGTCATGCCAGTGATCGAACCATAATGAAATAGACCTCCCGTCTCCGACGCCCCATCGGAACATGTGCCTGAATTCCTACCCAAGCTTTATAATCCTCTTCCAGGCCCAAGAACAAAATGTTGGTGGCTTAGCCACCCAAAAACTTTGTCTACGAAGAAATACCGAGTGGATCCATCTACACCACAATGACTCTCTATCTATGAACAAGGTCCATATATGCTTAAGCATGACCACCTTATTACTCTGCTTAAGGCGCCTAATACTTAAGCCCCCCTCCTCCTTAGGTAGACACACATTCACCCATGCTACCTTAGCTCCCCCCAGTCCAAGATCAAGGCCTTTCCATAGGAATTGCCTAAGTACACGCTCAATCCTCTCTATGACTGAACATGGCAATATAAAGACACCAGACCAGTACACCTGAATAGCATGGAGGACTGACCTGACAAGCTGCAGACGACTCGCAAACGATAGGAACATCTAAGTCCAACCTGAGCTCGCCTCGTGATCCTGTTGACCAGGGAGACACAATCTGCCTTCCCCAATATCACTGGAACTCCCAAGTAATGGAATGGGAGGGCACCAATCCTGAATCCAAGTAAATCAACAATAGCTTCCCAAAGATCCTCCGACCCTCCTGAGATGTAGACCTTGCTCTTTTCCAAGTTCGGCTCCAATCTCAACCACTAAGAGAACGTGGTGAAGGCAGCCTTCACAAGTCCCACCGACGCTGCATCCACTCGACTGAACAGTAGCACGTCATCAACAAAGAATAGATGGGTCAGCCCAATTGACCTACACCTCCAGTAGTACTGATACCCCGGTAAGGTAGACTGCTTCACAATAATGCCCAACAAAACCTCTATAACCAGAGTGAATAAATAAGGGGAGATAGGATCTCCCTGCCTGAGTCCCCTCGAATTAGAGAAGAAACCCTTAAGTTCCCCATTAATAGAGATGAAGAACTTAGGGGTTCTAAGACAAGTCATGATCAACGATACCAAATAAGCCGGGAACCCAAAAGCAATCAATGTAGACTCCAAGAAAACCCAATCAACCGTGTCATAGGCCTTCCTAAAGTCCACCTTCATAGCACACTTCAGAGAGTACGGCTCATGATGGAAATCACAAAATAGCTCCTAGGCTAACATGATATTATCACTAATACGTCGGCCTTTGACAAAGGCATTCTGAGAGGGACTAATGATCGATGGCAATACCGACACCACTCGATTGGCTAGCAACTTAGTAATGCACTTGTAAATAGTATTGCAACATGCAATAGGCCTATAGTCGCTAACTGAGGATGCATTAGGGATCTTGGGGACTAGAGCTATGGTGGCGGTATTCAACTGTCTCAACAAGCATCCAGGCACCAAGAAATTCATAATGACAGTAGTGACCAACGACCCTACAATATCCCAACACTGCCTAAAGAACTCTACCGTAAAACCATTCGGCCCCGAGGCTTTCCCCGAGGCAAGTGAGAACAGAATAGTACGTATCTCTAGCTTAGTAAAAGGACATGATAGGCTACGTATCTGGCTATCCTCCAATGTGTGAGAGAGGATCGCCCTGATGTCCTGGTGAGAAGGACTGTCTCGTGGCCCGCTAGAAGAGAAGAGCCTCTCGTAGTACAAGACAAAAACATCTCCAATGTGGTCCGACTCTGTCACCCGAGTGCCCTGATCATCCACCACTGAGATAATCATGTTGTAGAGCTACCTATTCTTTACCGACTGGTGAAAGAATTTGGTGTTCTGGTCCCCTTCCTTCAACCACCTAATACGGGATTTCTGTCTATAAAAGGCATCCTCCTGTAGTCTACGTGTAGAGAACTCCACATTGGCATCTCTCTCCTCCTAGGCTAGAGCCATACTGAACGGATCCACCAGAAGAGACTCCTGAACCATACTAAGCCAATGTCTAGCTATCTTGGCACGGTTCGAGATATCTGAATATGAGTCTCGATTGAATTGCTTTAATCGAGCCTTCAGCAACTTCAGCTTCGTGCACAGCTGATACATAAGAGATCCTCTGACAAAAGTGTCCCAAACTTGGGCTACCATGTCCATAAATCCAGGGTCGATCATCCAAAAGTCAAAGAATTTGAGCGGCCGACGAACAACAATATCAGGCATCACCGTAATTATCATAGGAGAGTGATCAGAGATACCTAGAGTGAGGAAGTTAGCTTCAGAGAATGAGAAAATCGAGCTCCACTGCTAGTTGACCAACACCCTATCTATCTTCCTCTAAATCATGTACAAACCCTCATGAGAAGACCATGTATATCGGCATCCGACATACCTCAAATCCTCCAACTCAGCTCTAGACAAGTAATCATGCAGGTCATCCTCCGATCCTATCCACCTGGTAGATCCTCCAATCCTATCCGAAGGATAACGAATAGCATTGAAGTCCCCCACCACTAACCAAGGGACCTCAGTGTACCCTGCACCCACTCTAACAAGATCATGAAACAACTCACGCCTCTTTGTAGGGGTGTGCTCTCTGTATACAATAGACAATTCACATGATGTTCCAAATGTTAGCCATCTAAGTTGGCCACGCATGGCCTGATCTAAGCTATCATATAAAACAAAATCAACTACAAAGGGATTCCAGCCAATCCATATCCTCCCTTGAGAAAATTACCTATAATTGGCCAACCACGTCCACCGTGGGACAATCATAGCAGTAATACCAACAAAGCGAGACTCCGATGCTTTAGTCTTGACAATACCCATACAGCATAGGTTATGACTCCTAATTAGGTGCCTAACCTCAGCCTGTCTCAAAGAACCCACAACACCCCTAATATTCCAAACTCCAATAGACATATATACAAGAGAGAGAGAAAGGCCTACCGGATCTTGGCCTAAACTCCGGACCTCGTGGAGACACCCGTAAGAAGGCTGGGTGGTCGCCGCATGGAAGGAAGCTGAGCATCATTGCCATATGAGGCACTCCTGTCCTCCTCAGAATAGCTACTACTGGACGACTCTACCGGGGAGGAAATCTCACCTGTCCTCACAACCAGTTGCTTCTTCCCCTTCTTCTTCTTTCCTTTTTTCCCTATCTTCTTTTTGGACTCCACACGCTCCCAACCCCCATCTTGATCCCCACCAACCTTTTCATCCAAGTCATCGAAGAAAAAAGGTGAGGATTTAGCAACTTTACCCGGTCTAGGTGCCGATGGGTGTTGAACCGCTAGGAGACTCGCAACTCCAGGAGCAAACTTGGTTTGAAGCTCTTATAGATTTGCCAAGCTGGACTGTTTTGGTTCTTCTCCTGTGGTGGACCGGTCCAAGATATGGCCGGTCTGCCCTTGAGTTGAATCCCCATTCTGCAGAATCAAATCAAGTACAACCTGCACCACCTCCTGATCTGAGTCGTGCCTCTGAGCCGGGTCCACCTGACGACAATGAGCTTAAGGGTTGGTGACAAAATCGGTCAAACAGACCTGGAGATTCAGCTGAGCCAGCTGGTCGCTCTCCCCCGGTCCGGGACTGGACCGAACTGCCCCCTGCTGGGCTTCGCTTTCTCTTCTAGACGGACTCTGCGAGGAGCCCTCGAGTCCTGTGGGCTGGACGTGTGGGTCAAAGCCGTCATCCCCTTCGTGAGTATTGGCCTGAGAGTTGTTGAGGCCTGTTAATGTGTATTGGCCTTCCCTTCCATCAAGGACGCTGGGCGTAGTGCTAGCCCCTTCTATGATAAGCCCACCTGCCACTTCTGTTTGTGAGTCTCGTGGGCTTCGAGGGGGCAAGCTGGGAGAATAGGTGGGCCTGCAGGAAACCTTCTTGTGCCATTTGGAAGTGGGCCTGGTGGACCAACAATCCTTCGGCCTGTTGATAGCCCGCTCTAGTCAAAGTAGGGTTGTGGGCCATCTGTGTGTGAGAGGATGAGCTAGCCTAAGTTCCTGGGTCCTTGGTCTGAGCCCGGGGCTTAGCGATGTGAGGCTGGTCCACGGCCCGTGGCTGAAACGATGTCTGTGCCGTCCGGCCCGCCTTGCTGATCTGATCTTGCAGCCCTCCACCCCTTCCATAATCTAGGCCATGGTTCGGCCCACTTTTCCCTTATATGCGATCTGGTCGGCCCGATGATCCTGCAGCAGAGTGTCTCCCTCCAAGTGGCCGTCCTTGCAACCCCATCCTCTAGCTCCGTCTCTAGACGGTCCTTCACACATATGTCCAAACACGGCACACACTTTGCAAATCATAGGTCTCCATTCATATTCGACTTCAACCATGATAGTGTTTCCATCAAAAACAATCGGGATTGATGTCTTGAGTGGCCTCTTGGAACTCACTTCGACACAAATACGAGCAAAGGATAACATCTTCATGCTCTTAGTTTGTCTATCGACATATAAGGGCTTCCCCAACTTACTAGCTATTCTTCCAAAGCTTAAAGGTGACCAAAGAGAATAAGGTAGGCTCCTCAACCTTACCCAAACCGGCACAGAATCAATTTGATCCTTCTGGAGTTTCACAAGTGGGTCCCATTGCTTGAGGATCATTAGTACCTTGGAGAGCATAATATGTCCCCTCTCCAGTATATTTCTCCTAAAGTCTCCATCCGGAATATGAAGGAAATAGAAACCATCCTCGTTTGCCATCATTTCCTTTGATTGAGTATTTATTTTTAACAGTTTTCAAAATTTCCAATTTTTTTCCTTGCGGTTTTCTTTTTAATGAGTCGTGTCTTTTCAAAACCCTAGAATCGCTTATTTCTCTTCTTTCAAGTTTTTTATCTTTCTTCGTTTCAAAAGGGGTAGAAAATTATCTCAATGTTGCGCAATGTCTGCTCCACAATAGTCTTCTCGTCTTGCCAACAAGAATTTTGGTGTTAGCTCTGGACAGACGCACTTTGATCTCACTGAGAACAAAGGTTTGCATGTTGCTTCTTACCCTATTCCAATGGAGACTACTTAGGGAACCAGACAGCGCTCACTGGTTGAACAAGTAAGTGCCATTTCTCCGCTCAAACAATGTAATCCTAAGTTTATTTATAAGCTCTATCAGACCTTAAAGGAAGGTGGTAGTGTAATGATCACTATTGATGAATTTCTACGAGATAGTGGGTTCGTTAATGAGCAAATATTTCTTAAAGAAATGGAGAAACTTTTGATTGATCCACATGGCACTGCTAATGACTCGAGGAGAATTTTTTCACTTGACCCTCGATTTAGTGCTTCTTATTCTCATGAAAAAAGGGATGAGGATAAAAAACTATTTTTATAGTTTAAGCCAACTTAAGGTTTTGATATTGGTCAATCAGGGACAAGTGACCCACTATTTCAATTGAAAGCACATCAGAAAGTGTACAAGGCTTTGTTGTAACGATGAGTGATGAATCATTGATCTGTTGACTTTGGCTACCTTCATTCTATCAACATCAATCTTGGGGTCCACTTTACTATCCCTAGCTTGGAAAAATTCTATTCTACCACTGCGCCGGGTTATGCGGACTTGACTACCTACTTTTACTCCAATGTGTCTTTTCCTGATCGACATACTCCTAAGTTATCAGTTTCTAACAAAGAATATACCATTAATGTTGATGATTTTACTGATATTATTGGAGTTCCTCGTACTAGTTTCCTTCCCATAACTATGTTTGATAGGGAAGCAACAGTGACATTAGTGAAAAACCAATCTCCTGAAAGTATTCTCACCTACTCTCGCTTGTCAACCTTCAACATCATTCTACACAAAACTGTCATCAATTGTCTGAAGCCTAAGGCCTCATCCAAAATTGATGTGTCAAAATTTGAAGCTAGACCGATGTATGGAATCACTTGGTCTACTATGATCTCCTTGCTCTATGTGATTCTATATCAAATGTACAGGGCGGTGTAGAAGAACAAAGGCCAATTGCCATATGCTTGTTTGATTACTCAAATATTTCATCATCTAAACATTCTTATTCCGAGTTCTCTTTGTGAGAGATTGCTGATGACTCTGGTCATAGGAAAGAGAATGGTTGCTAAAATGAGGCTGAAAAATTTGACTCTTGAGATGAGTCCATCTAAGTCTGTGTCTTTTAGCGTGAAGAGAAAATGACAGGAACCTATGACTGATCCTTCAAAGGAACATGTTCAGATGGCCAAAAAGAAGAAACGATCTTCTGTTGTTCAAGAAGAAGAGAAAGATGATGGGGAAGATGATGAGGTTGCTTCTGCTAAGACAGATTTAGAGAAGGATGTTGACTTTGAGGGGGAGGAAGTGCATAGTCCTCTTATGGAAAATGTTGATGTACCGATGACTGAGGCTGAGTTTATTGAAGGAGAACAGAGTGTTCCCAAGTTTATAGGTTTAGAGACAAGGGGAGTTGGAATGAAGAAAGAGGAAACAATGGAACAAGGTAGTCCATCTAGTACTACAGTGCCTGCAACCACTGCTTCTACTCTAATAGATCGTTCTGAAGAGATTATTGCTTTACTATGTGTACTTCATGTTCAATATTCTTCTTTGGAACTCACTGTTGAGCAACTTAAGCAGTCTGTTAATCAACATTTGGACCAAGTGCCTATCATTGGAGATGTTACTCAGTTACAACAAGACATTGCTCATGTAGAGCAGATTATATGATCTATAGATAATTTTCAACTCCTTTGTGTTCCCCGTACTAATTAGTTGTTCTTTTTGTTGATGACAAAAAGGGGGACAATATAGCAAATTTTTTTGTTGACATTGGTTTTGACTTTGTTCTTGTTGTTTGATTGGTGTGAACTACTTTCTAGTATGATTATCTATGCAATCTGTTTTTACATATTATGTATTCTAAGATAATACTTGTGACTAAATATTTTTCTAATGTAGATTTTAGTTCATATTTCTATTGCTAACGATTCATGTTGCAGCATATATCTTAAATCTGCATGATGATTTTGTCATCATCAAAAATGGACAGATTGTTGAAGTATCTTTATATTATTTTGAAGATGACAAAACTTGGCCAAAGTCTAAGGGAGTTAGACTCGGAAGTTTGTTAGTCTGAGATGGTCAAACTCAAGTTCTTATTAAGTCTAATTAATATCGGACTCTGTTGATCTTATCTTTTTTTCACAAAGATCTAAAGCAAAAAGCATGAGTGAGATAATAATCTGATCATAGTTGATATATGTGGATCTTTGACAGCTTCTTGATTGATTGGATTTGACTATTATATTTATGAAAACAATGAATCTAGAAGATTATTCAGAGTAAGTGTTCACTTAAGGAAAATGAAAATCTTGATTTAATGGGCTTTACCAGGATTAACAAATTCTTTGTATGTTCTATCTATGGCTTGAGATCCCCTAATTGATTCTGTCCAACGGGTAGATTGGAAGAATTTCTTTGGAAAGTGCCAACGGTCATGAATGCATGAAGGAGTATTTAGGGGAGATATCTTAAGTTGTGTTGTAGAACGTTTAAGAGAGAATTTCCTAAAGTTTAAATCTTTTAAAACTTTAATTGTATTCAAAAGAGTGTAACACACGAGTATCGTGAGTGTGAAGCTAAGAAGCTGAAGTCTTGAGATTTTAACTCTTTTGATTCATAGTAGACTTCAGCTTATAGGCTTTCACCGTGGGAAAATGGATGTAGATTTGACATAAGTCGAACCACTATACATCTTGTGTTCAATTCTCTCTTACTCTGTTCATTATCCTGGAAGCTTAATTATTTATATTTCCACATTGATTAAGTACACACTAGTGATTTCAGACTTGGTTTTCCGTTGGACATTTACCTAACATTATTAGCCACAAGAGATCTACTCCAATAGGTCATCTTTTTTTGGATTGGATTGGCTCGGCTCGTATCATGATCTTGATTTTAGAGTTTAGTAAGATATTTCATGGTATTTACCGTTTAATCATCTAAGTGGGTTTTATCCTAATATAAAAGCCAAAAAGAAAAAAACCGATATGTTCCAATCTATTAGAACTATATTTTAGGATACATAAAGGAGTAGGTTGGTCGTCATTTAACTATAATTAAGTTTAATGCTTCCTTTGATAATAATAATAATAATAATAATAATAATAATAGTTTTAAAACCACATTGAGCTTTGTTATTAAAAAAGAAAAAAGTATAATATTGATATTACTAGAAGATGAGGACAAGGGCCCTATATAGAGAGTCAGAAAGTAATCATACTTAATTACAAGGTAAACTACAATTAAACTAATCATAAATCATAATCCTAAGTATATCTAACACAATATATGCAGGTTCCATTCAATCAAAACAAAACAAAAACTATCAATAAATTCGAGTCACTTTTGATTAAGCATGAGTTTATTTCATTGAAAATTTCATAATAAGGAAAAATATTGTTGATAGAATTTATTTTCCAGAAAAATTATTATTCCTTTATTTGGTTTAGGGGAAATGATTTCTTTCCTATAAAAAAGGGAAAGACGTTTTCCCTTGATCTAGTATTGTTCTTTTCAATCTATGGAAAATGTTTTCCGCACGTCAACTAGTATTCCATCATCTAAATAAGGAAAATGTTGGAAAATGATTTTTTTTTGAAATAGTTGTCGTTCAAACAAATGAGGCATACATTGCCTCTACCTGTACTTTGATAAAGGAATCGAAGCCCAATGAAAGGCACACCAGACTCGCCATAACATGGAACCTCATGAATGCATCCTACGTCTTAATAAAAAAGTGACAAATAGATAATACAGGTAAAAACGACAGCAAAAAAGTAAAAACATAAACCGATTTAAGACTTTGGAGAAGGATTTCATATAATTTAGTGTATAAAATCACCATGTGAAAACACAGTTTTTGAACTTGTGCGATTTGAATTTGGCATTTTATATGATGTTCCTACGTCATCAAATGAATGTCCAGATTAATCTATTTGCCTAGAAAAAAAATTTCAAAGATTTGTCATTAAGTTGTAATTTGACATCGAGTCTTTGTCAGAATAATTTAAGAAAGGATAACATCAAGTGGATACAGAAGTGGATATTGACTACCCATATATACATACATATATATAGGGATAAAGATGTCACTAGTCCATCCAATTTGGCCAAGTTATTCATTTTTATCCATATATTTTTCTTTTGTATGGTCTCTGAATAATATAATTTTTTTATTTTTCTTGAAGGATCATTCTTTTAAAAATATATAGGAAAATGTTTAAGTGGCCATTAAATTGCTGTTAAATGTCGTGGTGATATCTAAGTGGCACTCTATGCATTGTTCAAAGAAAATAAAAACAAAAATGAAAAACAATTCTAAGTAAAATTGCAATATGTGTGTGTGTGTGTAGGGCTAAATAGGGCAGCAAAGTAGCAGCGATGATGCTGCCAGCCTCGGACACCAATAAGGGGCCGACATCCCTCGCCAAGCTCCAAAGGAGCTAGCACGAACGCCTCCGCTGCTGAACTAGACCAAAGAGTAAGGGATAGTCTGGGTGGCCAACTGATAAGTGAGCAGGTCAGGGTAATGAAATTTGAATTCCCCAAATACCCAATAACCATCCCGCCATGATATCTAAAACTATTGCAACAACAGTAATACCACCTTCTTGTTCACAGTTTATGCTCTCTCTTTTTCATTTATAGTTTCCACAAAAAGGATCAATATGACCAAAAAGACATTTAGTTTAGAGGCCATATTGACCAAAAAAAAAAAGATACACTCATGACATTTATGCTCCATTCGTTTCGTGAAAAATATAACATTTCTGAGTAAGTTATTTTTTTGGAAAATTACAATATTTTCAGGTGTTCGTTTAAAACTTAGGAAAAATTATAAAAAAAACAAATTGATTTTTTAATTTTCTTTTCTTTTCTCTCATTTTTTGGTTATACATCGATTGGTCGCCGGTCATTAGTCACTTTTGAAAAAAGTTGAAAATTTTTTTAAGGTGAAATAAGAAGATGTAAAATGTTTTCCACATTTTAAAAAGTAGAATACATTTTTTTTCATCAGTAAAAGATATTTTCCCTAACCATCTTATTTTCCGTGAAACAAATGCCAAAAAATCCAAAAAAAAAAATTTCTCGGATGTTATTTTTCGTGAAACAAATGGAGCCTTAATAAATTAAAATAGTACTAGGATGACGGGTGGCTTCATGCCTCTTGTTTAGTAATAGTACTGCTCCGTAAAGTTCCAAAGCCATATCAGATTGGCGATCCAAATTTTATAGTTTGAAGCTAAACCGGGCGGCTTGAATTGGATACTACGGGTCGTGCTCTTAGCAAAAGAAACAGAAGCAAGAGACTAATGACTCTTCTGTATCCTCTTCCTCCAGGTCCGGACATGATCCCCAAATTTGTTTGCTTGTTAGGATCACGGGCGAACCATTAAATGACGAGGAGAAATGCAACAAAACGCCTTAAGTGTTTGTTGGGTCGTGTGACACCAAAGTGGCCCTTTTCCATATTAAGAGCGGCTCCCATTTAATAAGAAGAAGATTTTCTTTTTATTTTTTTTCTTAAGCAAGCCATCTGATTCAAATCAGACGGTCTAGATCTCCATCAAGACACGAGAAAGGTACATATCTCTAAGATAGGTGATCCATTTCCTTTTTTGGGAGCCAAATACAAGACGAGGACGAGGGAGCCCGAAAAGAATCTGCATCTACGTTGAAAAGCGTTCAACGAGCCCTAGATCTGAAGCTTTAACTTAAATTTTTGGATCACTTATAAGCGGAACTCTAACCTGTTTTCCCCTTCTTTTCTAGGACAAGTATTACTAACTAATTGATGTGCTTCCGTGCACAAGTGATCAAGAATAGTATTATGCCTCCTAGTGTGCTTGGTTGGATAAGATAAAACTTGTCCGATCCATTTCAGATGGGATGAAATCGGACATGATCGGGCGAGACACGGCATAATTTATCATGATCTTAGAGGTGAGGTATAATTATCCCACCCGGCATACCATGAAAAGTATTTAAAAAAAAGGAGAACAGACATTGTTCTTGTCTTTTCCCGCTCTCTATGGGGAAAAGAAACGAAGCGAAGATTTGCCATCGACTATTTTTTATCAAGTGGGAGTAGTTACTCTTCACTCTTTCTTTTGGTCGTACTTTGACTTTCTGCACTTAAATTAGCTATGTATCAAAATATTTTTCAGATAGAATATTTACTCCTCGACCAAAGTCCTAACAACTCCCAAAAAAGAAAAGGAAGTAGAAAAAATGAAAAAAATAATAATGGGCCACATTATCCTTTCCCGTATAGCAAGCAAACTATTTTATGTTAATGTTTAAAGAATATCATCTCCTTTTAGTGGCAATAAGATTCACCAATCAAAGTTAAAGAAAAAAATTTCAAAAATGATATTACAGAAATGATCGCCATATGTCCCGGACGGAAAAAAAATAACTCCATTATTCCATCGCACAAACATATTTGTGCAATCATATGATTCATATCCACGATGAATTCACAAAATTATATTTTCATTTTTTATTCCTATAATTCACGGTTTCAATATTGAATCATGAATTTCTCCATTGCTTTTTATGATTCTCTCCACCATTTTCGCCTCAATCCATTTGCTGGAGACAGACACCTCTTTCTTCTACTCCTCTTTTGGTTTTTTTGTGCCCACTTGTCCAATTTTTGGGATGAAATCAGAGGCAATTGGTCAATCCTCACAAGACAATTCAGTCCCATCGGTGCCCTAGATAACTAGGGTGGGTCAAAAAAACATAATCTTTTCCCCAGTTCAACACTATTGGAGGAGAGGTGGACCCAAGTGATTAGTAACTTCAATAATGACAGTGAAGATTCTTACAAGAATGATTAAATAATTATTTATGTAGTTTCCTGATAATCCCATGACATTACAAAAAGGGCTGAATATTAAATATTAGAAACTGAAAGAAGAAATATACATCTAAAAAAATGCATGCAGAATCCAAAGTGAATCACATGGTTGGCGGTCTTTTCATATGAAGGACGGTCTTCGAAGAAAATAATGACAGAATTTGATGGTATCATGAGTAGAATGGGACAAAAGAATTGTTCTGCTCCCAATTATTTTGTCCAATTGCTGTGCACCCAACCACTCATGGCCCACAAACTTTGGAATCCGTGTCGGAATGAATGGTCCGTCCAACAGTAATTATGTATTGTACTCTATGCTAAAAAGGAGATGATCATAAGATAAGAATAGGCCCTAAATCATATATAAGAACGTCATTCCAATTCGAAATTTTTCAAATTTATTAATTGAGTCACAAGATTTTGAATATTTATCAACGGAATTCTTTAGTATAATTTTGGGCGAAAATTATTGAGGTAAATGCTAACCTTCCTATGTAAGATATACGCGTCAATGATCTATGTCTAATTCAAAAAAGATGCGAAAATTGCCCACATCAATATCGATCATGCCTCATGGAACGATCTATGTTTACGTCTATGTCAATGATTGCCAATCAAATTAGCTGGAAGGATCACATTGACAAATTATCTAAAGGTTTGAGACTAAATTAGTCAAATTGAGATATTTATAACTGAATTGATTTTAATATAATAGAATCAGAACTTTTTTTGGTAATCTATCAATTGATTAAGACTTTGATAATCAGACTTCAATAGACATCGTATTAGTCAAGTGCTATGAAGGATTTTAACATGCAAGATCACAACAAAAAAAGGCGATATGAATATGTATATTGAAAGAGGCTCGAATCACAAAGATAGGCTTATGAAATTAATGCATTAAATAGGTTGGCAAACACCAAGTGCATGTTTGTAGAGGCCAGGCACGTTCGAAAATTGTACAAAATGTCACATCACTTGACATGTCTAAGTTTATGGGAGGAAAAAAAATGCCAAAAGCTAAAAGCTAATCAACCTAAAGTTGAACAGAAAATCGAGCTAATCATCGAAGGTACATGGAGTCTGCAAAGGAAAGTGCTTCGGTGTGCGGGAAAACATAGGTGGGGAACCAAATAAAAAGGATGATATAGGTACAAGTAGCCTGTGACCAACAAGTTTATTGATCCGTAGGTCCAAAGATTTTGTTCCTAAGTAGAACGTCGCTGGTTCGATTTCCTGATCCATCCCTAATCTCACAAAACATGGGTTAGTTTGCAAACGATGGGTTCGTACACAACACAAAACCCAGTCTTATGCAAACTAATCCGCTTAACCCTTTTTATATATGAATTGACACGAACAAATTGACTTGATATGTTTTAACACATTAAATACTTGTAAATAAAGACTCTTCTTCATTAAAAGTTTACAAGATCAACATCCATGTTAGAAAGAATCAAGGATAACTTTAAAAAACTATTCAAAGATAGGAAAGTCGTATAGCGTAAAAAAAAAATCTAATCAAATGATATGGCTTAGATATAATTTGAAGCTATATTATCCATGTTGTCCAGAAACATGATGAATGTGTGTTAACACAAGCCCTAGGCCTTACAATGGCAGGCGACCCTTGGCGGAGAGGTCTCACTGATCCTCACAATGGCCAAGGGTCGCATGACCCTCACATCACCATAGGCCGCTGAGGGCCAGGCGACCTTCACCAGCCCTCCACTAGCCCTAGTCAGCAGTAGCAGCCTTCAACCAGGGCCTGGCAGCTCTCTGCAGTCAGCCATCTCTCTTTTTTTAATTTAACATTTAAAAAAAGATAATTTAGTTTAAATTTTTTATTTTTTTTCTTTTGATGTGGCTCAGGCCACGTTAGCATTTTTCACTCATGTAAATGGACAGAGCTAATGGAGGGACTCAAATGAATCAACTTTGACAAGTTTTTTTATGACTCGTTGTACTTTTTGTAAGTTTTATGACTCACTTGCACTTTCGTGATAAGTTTTAGGACTTATGGTGAACTTATCCCTAATTAATATAATCCATGAACTATTATTAATGTTTGGTGTAGTCCTTCCGTTTGCTTAAATGACATATCAAACATTTTTATGATGACCCTGATTATTATATGCTAAGTTGGATTTTAATAATAATAAGTCAACATATCCATTTTTTACCCATCTACTTTAGACTAAGAAAACAAAAATTAGGGCATTAATATGTTCGCCGTTGTTTAATTACATGAATTTTATATCTTAATTCAAAATGAATGTTTTACTTAGACAATCCATATGCAACTTTTTTGGCTTGTGCCTATTCGAATTTAACATATTATAAGCCACATCAATAGATCCTATCAAGCTTGAGAAAATGGAAGAACAACACTGAATATTTTTATATAGTCTAAAGGCTAGATTGAATATTCACTAATAGTTCATGGATCATATTAAGCAAATTTATAGCCTAGGAATGACAATGCGCGTTGAATCAACATTCACGAACTATTTGTGTTATTTAACACAGAAGAGCTTCACTTATTTTTCTCTTTTTTATAATGAGTCTTCATGGATAAAGAAATAAAAAACCAACTAAGCTCGGTTGCTTAAACCAATATAAGAATTTTAGTATCTCTATGATTTCTTGGATCATTTGCAGGGATTGCACTACAAAAACTCCATCCAGCTACGTTAATTCGCAAATAAAACACGCATTCCAAAGTGAGGCCTCACTGAGCATATCCCTTACAAGAGAATTGACAATGACATGAACGTGTACCGCTGTTAGCTACGAACAATGCCATTGAATGTTATTCGAAATTATCCTGGACCTATTTTATAGACATTGATTTACTCTTAAACTTTTTGTTTTTACCAATTCAGTCATTTCCTATCCCGTTTAGAAATACAGACAATCAAACGCAGTTGGATATCCTTATTTCTTATCAAATTTGTTGTTTGGTGAACTACGAATTTAAATTTATATATTTAAAATAATAACATTATGTAGTTTTAACATCGAACAATAACATTATCATCGAATTTCATGCATACGTATTGTTCTTTTTTATTCCTTTGAAATAATCTTTTGGTTACCCCGTTTAACATCAAACGGTTTTAAAATAACCTTAATTTCAATATATTCACTTTGAAATATGAATTCTTTTTCTCTCTTACAAGTTTTTCATTTATTTCCATTTTGTTACAAACTCAACACCAAATCAAACAAATACCCAATTAGAATAGAACATAAAGTCCAAAGTTCATTCGCATTTTTTTCAGTTGTCACGAAAATGCAATGACAATTAATCACGCTAATGAACAATCTTTGAATAATTCACACTTAAAAAGTACATTACGGTTCATTTCTTTCATAAAATTTCGATGTAAAGTACATTACAGTTCAAAACTTATAGAATTAATACTATATGAAATAAATTTTAGTCAAATGCCTAGACTTTTTTTGACAAAAATGAAATTTGAATTTTTTATTTTATTGTATTTTTTTATTACTTATTATTTTTTTCTAATTCAAAAAAATAAAATTCAGATTAGGTCGAGGAAACCCGGTTCGACTCTCTGACTTGGATCTAACGAAGGAGTTGGAGTAGTTTGTGGGTGAATAACGGAGAAAGAAAAAAAATGTGGGATTTTATGTTCGGATAAAAAAAATCATATACAATCTTGTCCCACCCTCTCTCTTGGATTTTTTTATTCGGTCTATATCCCTTCTATATCTCACCTTATCATATCCTAAACAGTTATTAAACACAACATAAAATAAAATATATCACATCCTGGTATCTATCCAATCGACCAAACACAGCCGATGCTACTGACTCAAAAAGTCAATTCGGCTTGCTCCTAAGTTTTGCGATGACAAAGACGGCATGGTTGTAAATAAAGCATAATTGAGTGGCAATTTAAAGGCGAGTCACGGCTCCTTTCTAAGCCATCAATACTTTCTTGTGTAAATATATGCAATGTCCGTGAGATTAGCGGAAGAAAATCTTAAGAGGAGGCAGTCCGAATTTAAAAAAAAAAAACTTTCCTCAAATTTTTTTAAATTTTTTTCACTCAAACTTTAAGTCCCTCCCTTTTCCTCCATTCTCTAAACATAGCATGAAGTCTCACCTATATCATGCATACTTTCGCAAGCGGTGATTTAGAGGAAAGAAATTGCTCAAATTAAAAACGGAAAACAGTAAAAATGATTTTGAATTTTAAAATGATGAGATGGTAGTTTTACCAAATTCACAAATTTCGAGAATCTGACTTAGAAAATCTCAAAAGTGATTGTGAGGAACCGCATTTTATGGAGGATGTACGAAAAAAAAAATACTGTCATGTGATATTTTTAAGATGGTAGATCGGTCTCTCATTAGAAACCGACACGGCGAACCTTCAATTCGAGGGGCGTTTGTCATGTAAAAATGGGGAGATCAAAGGGGCATTTGTGGAAAGAAGAGGACCAAAGCATATCCAGGACAGGCGTGGTGGTGGGGCCAAGATTCAAATCTTTGCTTTAGAGCCGACTCTCTTTTTTCTGCTTTTTGTAAAGTTCCTTCTAGATTTTGACGCCCTTTGCTTCACTTCACACCTTATCAGAAAACCTAGGTGGGATTTTCTAATCATAAGGATCTATTAATGGTAAGCTAGTATATCTGGCTCGTATTTAGGAAATGCTTCATTTCATATACAGTTTACATATGTCCAGGACGTATAGTCATGCAAAGATATTGACAGTTTTAATTAGAAATGGTTATACCAAATTGCTAAACGGGTGGAACACGTGCACAAAACAATGCGTGTGGAATCATTCAAATTAGATAGTAAATGAAATTCAGTAAAGACAATGCAGAATCATTCGAATCAGATTAGAAAAAGGATCTTGATAAGACAAAGACACTAATAAAAGTCTATTTCATCTTTACACTCATGTGACAAAAGCGGGTTCGCAAAAGGACAAACCTCACCCCATATTAATTAACAAGAGTCATCAATCATATTAATAAACTAATTTCTCACAATCTTTTTAATGCAGAGTTCGGCAGATTAGCTCAAACAGAGATCTTGTTACTTCATATTATTTGTTTCTTATTGAGGCAGCTTAATCTTAACACGCATAAGATCCTCAACTAAACCTCAAAAAAGGAGGGGTAACGGCTATTTACGCACCCAAAATTGCTACGGGCACAACTTTTTTTTAAGAGACGAGATTGCCCTTAATATGTAGCGGTCGTCCCAGACAGGTTTTCTTTTTTGCCCTTCTCTCTCTCGCTCAGTTGTTCAAGCTACTGTATATCCACTGTTTTTTCACAAGTTCCCTTGTCATTCACACGTAACAGCTTTAGATTGGTACCTGAGGAAAACCTTTTTTGTTTATCTTCTCGGTGCTTCTTTTTTCTTTAATTTTGTTTTTCCACTTGTTCTCTCGATCCTTTTTAGGAGTCGAAATTTTATCCTGCGAAGCAATGGCCTGTCCTTTTCTGTGTTTGAGTGTCCTTCATGGTGCCCATCTTCCATCAATTTCTTATGTCTTCGACTTTGTCACCCAGTTTCTTTCTTCTTGATTGGTCGTTTCTTTTTGGTGTTTGGAGGCACCCGGGATCTAATATTTGCTTTGTTAAGGTCTAACTCCGCTTTGAGGGCCATGAGGTTTTTAAGCGTCTGATTGTTTTCTTTGTCTTTAGTAATTGAAGTTTGTTCCGCTTGTCTGAGCTGTGCCCTTGTCGGTTGGAAAGTGCTTAGCAAAATCTTGTCCAAAAGATCTTAAAACTATTGATCTTCCGGTGACTTAGGATTGAAATGACAATTTTTCAAAATATTTAGGACAAAATTGACTAAATAAAAATATTTAGGACTGAATTGGCAAAAATGCAATAGGTTTATGATTTTTTGGACAATTATCACATTCTAAATGTAAGCCACGTGTCGTTGTTCCGAGTCCCTGTCCATGACTTCAAATGTAAGAAAAGCACCCTTTAATTTCTTTTTTCTTAATACTCTACATATAAAGCTGCATATGTAGATTATGCCTGCTATGCTAACTGATCATTTTTCACTCTCTCAAATGTGTTCTTAATTGCAGCTTAGATATCTCGTGATCAATCTTGAAAAGCTCACAATGATCCTTACGTATCTGGTGATAAGCATAAGAGAACACCCTTGCAAATTCCATTTCGATTGCATTAAAAAAGTTCATAGAGCAATGAGAGTTGAAATTTAAGGTGCAAGATGGGATGTTCCACACCAAAGCTTGACTATGAAGAAGCAGTCCAGTTATGTAAGGATCGGAAGCGATTCGTTAAAGTGGCTGTCGAGGAGAGAACCCGATTTGCTACTGGACATATAGCTTACATTGAGTCCTTAAGAAGAGTTTCTGCTGCTCCTTGGGATTACATTAATGAGGAAGAACTCAATGAGGATGAACCGCGGGAGTTCTTCCTGGCTTCGTTTTCAACCCCAATATCTACACCGATAAAAAAAAAAGTAAAAACGGTTTCATTTCAATCTCTCCGAGATCATTCTCTCCAGCACAAATTGAACCAAAACCGAAGTCATCGCTGAAAGTGAATTATTTACAATCAGGCGGGACTCTAGCAGTTTCCATCATGGAGAGACCTCTGTCACCGAAAAGTGTTAGAAACTTGGGATGAATAAAGGGTGAATGAGAAATTGTTTCTCAAAAGCAAACCCTTAGTGGGATGTGGGTCCTACATGTGTAAAGCAACATCGTGAGTGGAAAGTGTAGAAACATTTGTCTCACACAGACTAAAAGGAAAACTTTGGAGTGCTTTATATGTTATTACACTCCTATAGAGTGTTCACGTAAAATCACAAGCATTATGCCTCGCATGCGCGCAGGGAGGGTGCAAAATCGGTTCTCGAAGAACCTGAACTTGGGCGCGAGCGTGCGACCTATACACACGAATGCAATCCCGAAAAAGTCTAAAAAGTGGGCTTAGTTATAAGTCACTTGCCTTCCTCTATTCTGTTACATTTTTGTAACAGTGGGGCATAGTCTGTAGAACATCAGACTATCGATGTTCTGACCAGTGCCTTCTAGAGATGATTAGAACGTTCTGACCGATACCTTCTAGAACCTGTCAAACTCAGAATGTAAAACGTTCTGGAGCTGTTAAAGAGACTGTAACTGCTGTATTTGGATTAGATGATGGTTTTACTCCATTGTTTTGTAACATAAGGTTGCAATTAAGGTTGTAATGGTTGATTTAAAGTCGTGTTTAATTCCCAAGTGTGTGAATTAATTCAAAAACGGTTGATCAGATACTGAAAGGTCTAGTTGAAAACCGAAAAGTCTGCTCACATTATATATCTTCTTTCATTTGTTTTATTCGGTTGTAGCATATGCTTTTATATGTTCTTCGAAAATAAAATAAGTGCATAGTTTTGTTTTCAGATAGTGTTCAATAAACGATGTTGTTCAAGTTCGCCGAAAGTTTCGAAGTTCTACTCTTCGTTATTGTCAACCATTGTATCCTGCGAGACAGACGTGTAAGTTGCCTCACGTGTACTGGAGGGATCCTCAATGTGTACCGGAGGGGACAAAGCTATTTTAAGGAGACTGTGTCTAATACAGGCCTCGGTTTTACATATTCTGTTTATTTCTCAACTTTGTAATTGAGTTAATTTATTGTTGTAATCATTCTATTGAAGTTCATTTGAATTGTATTCATTTGTCAGATTCGAACATACCCTCCAACAAAAAGAGTCCATATTCAGACTTATTCTCCAATTCATCAATTGGGTATTGATGGATTCTTTCAGGTGTATCCCTCACCACAGAATCCTTCATACTATTCTTATTCCCCAACAATAGATCCAACCTTCCTCCTCTGTCGCCTCAAACTTCATATTGAGACTCTTTTCGGTCCCCTTTTCCTCCCTGGACAACTATAGATACCCCACTCCAAGTAATATTGATCCTATGGCTATGGATGATGAGAGTAGTGAACTCAGGCATGTTTGAGAGGAAGAGGGGATTCCATACTTGGAAGATGAAACTGAGCACAAAGAATGTGATAACCACTCGATTGTTCTTGAAGATAGAGGCGATAGAGATGTTGATCTTCTGACTGAGGAAGTTTCAGTGGAAGATGTTGAAGAAGAGAAAAAGGATGAGGAAACGGACAATAGCTGTGAGTTTGAGTATGAAGTCAAAGGGCTATGGTCCCATGGTAGTAAGAGCATGGAAGTAGTAAAGCTGCCACAGAATGTTGGAAAAGTGGATGGTACTAATCGAGAAGCAGCAGCTGCTAAAGAAGTGCCGAATTTTCACAGTTTATGTAAACCAAAAGCCAACAAGCATGGTCGAGTCTGAAAATTCATGAGGAAGAAAGGAAGCTAAGTAGCTAGATGTTAAGCAATACATCAGACTCTGGTAATGCTGAATACATAGCTCAAAGAGGACCCGGTAATATCAATGAAGAAGAAATCATCAAGCCCTGCAAGCAAGTCCAAATGAAATGTTGTGTTGAGGCTGAAGCAATGGAAATCTTTCCGGGCAAGATGAGTAAGCAGGTGCTACGAGCAATTGGGCAAGAAATGCTCCTACCGACTCGAGGAATATGATATAGGCAGCAGAAGTAGCATGCTGAGAATAGTAATAGAATAGACCCTTTAAATTTGTCAGTCAAAAGTAAGATTGTCTTGGATGCTAAATCATATTGGTTTGGTTAAGCCTGAAAATGCTAAGTGCTTAGTGTAACGATCTGAATATGAAATAAAGCGCAGAATTAACAAAGTAATAAGAGAAAAGTTTAGAGGATCAAACACAAAAGGTTATAGTGGTTCGGCTTAATCCAAGCCTACGTCCACTTTGTCCAGAGACAGCCAATCGGCTGTTTATCACTAGTATCAAAAGAGATAGTACAATCAGGTCACTTTCTCACTATCACTCTTTCAATACAATCTTTTGTTCACAAAAATACTTTGATAATTTCTCTCTTCCTTTTCTCACAAATGGATGTACTATAAATAGTCTTCTCCTTTGGTTACCGTTCTAGCCTTCCATAAATATCATCCATAATATGTCCGTTGGAAGCTCAATGATTTCTTTCCAAAGATAAATCGTATAACCAAGAAAGGAAAGGATAAAATCAGATATGATTTGATCCTTTGATTGATATCTTTGTTTGAGCGTTGATACGTAAATCCTGCTCATCCTATATCCTATCTCAATCAAAAGATCTCTTTGGCTTTCTGCGTATATATCTGAGAATCCGAACTCCATTACTTTCTGGATATGAGTTCTATCAATTTTCTTTCCTTCTGAACATCTCACGTTCTGCATATAAGAACTTATCTTGTCCTTCTGAACATCTCACGTTCTGCATATCAGATCTCGTCTTTTCCTTCTGAACATTTCCACGTTCTGCATATAAGATATCATCTGATGTTGTCACCATCAAAACATTCATCAACAATCTCCCCCTTTTTGATGGTGACAAAACTACCCTGCAGATTCGTTCTATAGCAACAGTATGAGGAATCAATTAAGTAGCTATTACACAAGATCAGAATGTCAATGGAGAATGTCAATGGAACCAGAAGGTCAAAACATCTAAAAACAAACAGTTTGCAACTAAAGTATCCAAGCATCCAAACAGTTCAAAATTCAGACGACGCAACGATCTGCAGGATTTTCTCCCCCTTTTTGTCAACAGCAAAAAGGATTAAGGCTTGGGAGGAATACGGACAAGAGTAATGTCCATATTAGTAACAGTCTGGATAAGATCATCAATCTTCTTATGCACCCCAACAGAAAGAGCATCAATCTTTTTATCCAAGTTATGCAGATGATCAAGCGCCGCAGCCTGCTGCTCCTCAAGATGAATAATGGCCGCCTGAAGTTCGGCAATAGCTCCAGTAGAAGCAGAAGCAGAAGGAGAAGGACTCTCTCGGGACGAGCTCACCTGAGGTTGCGGAGAAGGAAAAACTCCCCCTGTCTGAAGGTGAGAAGGCGATGGAACATCCAGGGAGGGCCGTGGCAAGTCAGATGGCAGGGGTGGTGAATCAGTAACATGCTTAGATTTGGAGGGTGTAGAAGAAGCAGTATCATCAGAGGAACTAATAGAAACCTGACCTCGTGCAGAACGAGAGGTAGCAGGTGCTTGAATATCCTGCTGACTAACAGAAAAAGCAGGTTCTACCGGAGAGGCAGGAGGAAGTGCAGAAGGAGCAGGTATTGGTGTGCTGAACAGGGGATCCGTAACTGGTAAGGCAGAGCCAGTCGCTTGGGGCATTCTGTTACCATCTGAATGGGAAGCACTGGATTCATCTCTGAGAGCAACAGATCGAGACTTCTTCGATTTGGAAGATCCAGCAGATTTGACAATCCCTTTCCGCTTTCTAGAGCCAGGTGTGTCAGAAGGACTAGAAAAGGCAGGAAGCCTCATCAGTTCAGGAATTTTCATCTTTCCGATTGAATATTTATCAACCACAGAATGAGGAAGTATAGTTGTAGTCAAGGAAGTGGGTATGGATATATTCAGACGATGAAAAATCTGTGTGATGAGACTCCCATATGGAAGAAGACCAGAAGGCTTCACCAATGCCCTGTACATCTGCAACAGAATGATGTGGGGGAGACTAATTGGCCAGCGCATATCAAGAGCATACATCAATTTAGCTTCAGACTTGGAAATGTCTGTCTTGGAAGCAGACTTGGGTCGAAGCACATTGATGACAACTTTGTGAAGCAGAATATGATATGCAGTCATACGGGAATACACCAGCTTTCCTTCAGAAGAATTATTCCGTGTGAAATATCGCAGAATGTCCTCATCAGTAACCGCCTTGGAAACAAACTCAGCACGAGGAACTTTCAAGAGGTCAGCCAAATCATATACAGAAAGTCCATGGATAACATTGTTGACCGAGAAAGAAATAGAGTCTCTTGTCGTGGAACAAAACTTGAGTACAATTTCTCATCATCATCAGGTATATGAGCCAATTTTGCAGGAGGCTCAGTAGAAATAGCCAAAGCACGCGACTGAGCAGGGGAGCGTGGTCGAGTGATGCCACAATCTTCGACAATTTTCAGAAAAGCATCAAGGGAGGAATATCCCTCTCCCGTCAAGTATCGATTAATCGAAGAATGAGGTTCATCGGCACGTACCATCTGAGTATATGTGGCATAGATGCCTTTGACCGCTTTGCTCTGAAGAGGGCCCCCTTCGTCAATATCCTCCATTGGAGAGTCGTCGGTGAGATCAAAATGAGTGGGACCAGAAACAGACCCAAAGTGTTTGTCTGCCAGCCGAGATGATTTACGGGTCCCAGACATGGAGAAAATCGAGTGGATGGACGAACACAAAGATGCAGACAAGCGCAAGAAAAGGGCTAGGGTTTGTAGAGAGGACAAAAGTTGATCGAGTTTTGGAAGGGAAAGAGAGAGACTTTTGCGGAAAAGGTAATAAGTGGAAATCCAAGTATTCCAAAAATATAAAGGAAAAAGGGGCAAAGACGGTTTTATTTTGGAAGAAACCACCTTTTTGTTTTTAAATTTTTTTTTTTAATTTTGAAAAGGAATTCGAATAAATAGGCAATAAATAATAATCAAGTACCGAGAACATACCTGTTCAAGAATAACGGTCGAAAATCTTCAATCACGAAATCTAGAAGGAGAGTATATTCAGACGATCTCTGATGAATTCGAAAGATCGTTTGTCCAAGGCTTTTGTGAAGATATCGGAAAGCTGATTCTTGGAATCAATAAAAGTAATCACAACATCCTTCTTCTGAACATGATCACGGATGAAATGGTGACGAATCTCAATATGTTTAGCACGAGAGTGAAGGATAGGATTCTTGGTTAAATCTATAGCACTTGTGCTATCACACCGAATTTCAACACAGTATTTCGAGATTCCAAAGTCTTGCAATTGTTGTTTCATCCATAGAATTTGAGAACAACAACTGCTTAGAGCCACATATTCAGACTCTGCAGTAGACATAGCAACAGTATGCTGTTTGCGAGATAGCCAGGAAACTAACATGTTTCCAAGCAGCTGACAATTACCTGTTGTACTTTTGCGATTAAGTCTGCAGCCAGCCATGTCAGCATCAGAGTAACCAAGAAGTGTGAAATTCCCGTCCTTGGGATACCAAAGACCAAAGTTTGATGTAGTCGCAACATACTTGATTATTCGTTTCACAGCCGTGAGATGTGATTCCTTAGGATCAGATTGAAATCTAGCACAAAGACAAACACTAAATAGAATGTCAGGACGAGAAGCAGTGAGATATAAAAGTGATCCTATCATACTCCTGTAAAGCTTCTGATCAACAGGACGTCCTTCTATATCTTTGTCAAGTTTAGAAGTAGTAGACATAGGAGTATCTACTCTTTTACAATTTTCCATACCGAACTTCTTGATAATATCTTTGGCATACTTCTCCTGAAATATGAAGGTCCCATGATTGGACTGCTTAACTTGAAGACCCAGAAAGAAAGTTAGCTCACCCATCATACTCATTTCGAATTCACTTTGCATGTCTCTTGCAAAGTTCTGACAAAGAGTTTCATTAGAGGATCCGAATAAAATATCGTCTACATATATCTGTACTAACAGAAAATCCAGATGAACCCTTTTTATGAACAAAGTAGTATCAACTTTACCTTTGACAAAGCCATTAGAAAGAAGAAAGTTACTTAATCTCTCGTACCAAGCTCGAGGAGCTTGTTTTAATCCATAGAGAGCTTTCTTCAATCGGAGAACATGATTGGGCTTAATAGGATCTTCAAACCCAGGAGGTTGAGCAACAAAGACTTCTTCTTGAATAACTCCGTGAAGGAATGCACTTTTGACATCCATTTGAAATACCCTGAAATTGTTAAAGCAAGCAAAGGCAAGTAATAAACGTATTGCTTCTAACCTTGCAACAGGGGCGTAAGTCTCGTCATAGTCAATTCCTTCTTCTTGAGTGTAGCCTTTAGCTACAAGTCGAGCCTTGTTACGAGTTACCAGACCATCTTCATCAACCTTGTTTCTGAAAACCCACTTGGTTCCAATGATGGTTTTTCCTGGAGGCTTAGGAACCAGTTCCCAGACATCATTGATGACAAATTGCCTCAACTCATCCTGCATAGCTTCTATCCAGCTATCATCTGTAAGAGCATCGTCTACATTTTTGGGTTCGTGAGTAGATACAAGAGCAACAGCACTTGATTCCAACCTTTCTTCAGGCAATATTAACTTACGAGATCGGGTTTGTATACCTTGATCAAGGTCTCCAATAATAAGATCAATAGGATGACTGGACTTATGCTTCCAATCCTTTATAACATGAGAAACACTTGAAGAGATCTCCGGTACACAGTCAGATGATGAAACTGATGGTTTATCAAATCCAGAAGGTGAATAAACAGGATGATCTATAGATGAATCAGTCTGATTGAAATAGTTAACAGGTAGAGAACCTTCTGTATTTAAAACAGACTCGGAAGATTCATTATCTGAAAATTTCACATGAATTGATTCTTCGACTGCAAGAGAATTCTTATTAAAAACTCTAAAGGCCTTGCTAGTAGAGGAATAGCCCAGGAAAATACCTTCATCTGATCTGGCATCAAATTTTCCTATGCGATCACTTGAGTTCTTGAGAAGAAAACATTTACATCCGAAAACATGGAAATAGGAAACATCAGGTTTCTTGCCTTTAAATACCTCATAGGATGTCTTCTGTATAATTGGCCTTAGGAAAACTCGATTAATGATATAACAGGCAGTGGACACCGCTTCTGCCCAAAAACGAGAAGGTAGATTGCTTTCGATAAGCAATGTTCTGGCCATTTCTTGTAAGGACCTGTTCTTTCTTTCAACCACCCCATTTTGCTGAGGTGTGTAGGGTGAAGAAAAAGAATGAGCAATACCATATTCATCACAAAACGTAGAGAAATCTTGATTTTCAAATTCTCCTCCGTGATCAGATCTAATGGAAGAGATAAAATACCCTTTCTCATTCTGAATTTGTCTTGCAAACCGAGAGAAAATAGAGAATGTTTCAGACTTGGTTGCAAGAAAGTAAACCCAGGTGAAACGAGAATAGTCATCAACTATGACTAAGCAAAATTTCTTTCCTCCAATACTTTGAGAGCGAGTTGGTCCGAATAAATCCAGATGAAGAAGTTGAAGACTTCGAACTGTAGATACTTGATTGATAGACTTAAAAGAACTTTTTACCTGTTTTCCCAGAATACAAGAAGTACAAAGATCTGAACTTTTGAAAGGAATAGAAGGAAGACCCCTCACGAGCTTCTTGGAGGATAGTTTAGCAAGTTGTTTCAAGTTAGCATGACCAAGTTTCCTGTGCCACAGAATTGCCTCTTCCTGCAAAGTAACTGATTTTCATTGTAATCAGATTCATAGTCAGAATCAGAACCATCAGAATTTGCCATAAGACAGACATTGAATTGATCATCACTTGATTCACACTCAGTGTCGCTCCAGGTTTCAGCTTTGAGAGCTCTTTTGTATTTCTCATCTCTTCCCTTTTTGAGTAAGGGACAGTCGGGTTTTATATGACCTTTCTTCTTGCAGTTAAAGCAAGTAACATCTGCATATGGTCCTTCAGCTTCTGTACTTTGTCTCAACGTATTCTGTTGATAGTATCTCGGTCTCCGTCTCTGAAAATTTTGTTGACTGTTGCTTAATCTGTGCTTTTGGAAACTCTGTTGACCATCTTCCATTCCTCTCCTTTGTGAGTTCATTTGATTTGAACTGCTTCTGTTGTTCCTGTTGAACTTCTTGAATCTTTTTACCAAGAGTGCTATTTCTTCATCATTGAGATAGTCTTCTGACTCTGCATCATTAAAATCCTCATTAGATTTTAATGCTAAAGTTTTCTTACCTCTAGTGTTCTCAGTCTCAACAAGCTTTTCTTCTTCATAAGCTTGGAGAGTTCCAACAAGCTCATCGAGGGATAAAGGTTGAATCCGTTGAGTTTCTCTGATGGAAGTTTTAATATAAGTCCATTCGGAAGTAAGACCACGAAGAAGTTTGTTGACTTTCATCTGTCCTTCAACTGGATGACCTTGATAAGCTAGGCCATTTGTAATTTCAGTAAACCTACTGAACATGTCAGTAATGCTTTCCCCTTCCTTCATTTTAAAAGACTCATACTGATTGAGAAGAATATTCGTTCTGGTCTCCTTAACTCGATCTGTGCCTTCATAAGTTACACTTAGAATATCCCATATTTCCTTTGCTGAATCACAAGAAGAAATACGATTATATTCAGAAGTAGATAAAGCACAATATAAAGAATGAATAGCTTTAGCATCAGTATCCTGTCTTTTCTTTAATTCAGATTGAGTCTGAAGATCAGCATCTGAAGATATTTCTTTGCTAGAAGAAGAATTCGGAGAAACGCCATTTTGCACCAATTCCCACTCTAGTGGATCTTTTGCTCTAAGAAATGCTTTCATCTTGTTCTTCCATATGCTATAATCCTTTCCATCAAAAAGAGGAGGACGAAAGTGACTTTGTCCTTCCATCAGACCTGTAGCACTAGCCATTGATCGTTCTGCTCAGAAGTACAAACACTTCAAAAACGAGCAACCTTGCTCTGATACCAACTGAAAATGCTAAGTGCTTAGTGTAACGATCTGAATATGAAATAAAGCGCAGAATTAACAAAGTAATAAGAGAAAAGTTTAGAGGATCAAACACAGAAGGTTATAGTGGTTCGGCTTAATCCAAGCCTACGTCCACTTTGTCCAGAGACAGCCAATCGGCTGTTTATCACTAGTATCAAAAGAGATAGTACAATCAGGTCACTTTCTCACTATCACTCTTTCAATACAATCTTTTGTTCACAAAAATACTTTGATAATTTCTCTCTTCCTTTTCTCACAAATGGATGTACTATAAATAGTCTTCTCCTTTGGTTACCGTTCTAGCCTTCCATAAATATCATCCATAATATGTCCGTTGGAAGCTCAATGATTTCTTTCCAAAGATAAATCGTATAACCAAGAAAGGAAAGGATAAAATCAGATATGATTTGATCCTTTGATTGATATCTTTGTTTGAGCGTTGATACGTAAATCCTGCTCATCCTATATCCTATCTCAATCAAAAGATCTCTTTGGCTTTCTGCGTATATATCTGAGAATCCGAACTCCATTACTTTCTGGATATGAGTTCTATCAATTTTCTTTCCTTCTGAACATCTCACGTTCTGCATATAAGAACTTATCTTGTCCTTCTGAACATCTCACGTTCTGCATATCAGATCTCGTCTTTTCCTTCTGAACATTTCCACGTTCTGCATATAAGATATCATCTGATGTTGTCACCATCAAAACATTCATCAACAAAGCCAACTTCATAAAGTAGCTCTCTTCCTTGGCCTTTTATTTGAAGCTTAATTATCTACCCTGTAGATTTCTAAGTGTCCTAAACAAAATTGACATAATCTTTGCCGCAACATATCCATATTTAAATTTCCTGGTTCTTAGACTGAAATGCTGTAAAAATTATTCGTTGTTAGAATTAATTGAGTAGAGATGAACACAGTTGAGCTTCTCCCTCACCCTCTCTCTCTTCGCCAAATGCTTCTCTCAAGCTTTTGGCATGACAAGGCATCTCCTATATGATAGTATGCTCTTGTTGCCTAAATAGGAGTCTAATTCTCAATTATCCTTGTGAGGGTGGAAAAGCTCTAAAAAACATATGATTAAGACACGATTTCACAATACAAGTATAGCAAAGCATCATCTTTAGCATGGTTGGGAGGGGACTGAAGCATAAGTTGGTCACTAATGTATAGGCACTTTCATCTAAGACTTGATTCATGATTTTTGAGAACTTCCATATTTGACTTGACATGAAACATTGAGACCAAAGGATTGGCGCAAGCTTGTTCTAGCTTTAAGCCTGAGCAAGGACACATACATAAGGACTTGACTATAAAAAACTATAAATACCCTACAAGGGGATAATTGCTATTGTCCCAAACATTTACTAACTTTGTCAATTAAGTGCTAAACCTTTTTTTTTTGTTTACCGATTCAGTCATAAACATTTTACAACTTTACCATTTAAGTCATTCCAATGGATTTTAGCTAGAAAATACCTACATGGCGCGACTAGATCTCACTAGCGACAACGTCGTGATGACAACGTAGTTTTGGCCTAGAAATTCGTTCTCCTCTCTTGCCCCATTGCAAAAAGCCCTAAATTGACTTGCATGAATAACCTTAAAATCGTGCTTCTCCTCTTGCCCCATCTCAAACAGATTCGTTCTTGTTGCCTCAAATTTGTTATTTTTGGCATCAAATCACTGTACCCTAGCCCCCAAATTCGTTCTTCTTGCCTCCAAACCAACTGCAAATGACCGAACCCTAGCTCCCCGAACATCAAGCTCGTGATTCACTTTACTTTGTGCGCTAGTTCATTCACTTGATCCTTCGAAATTGGCCTCCCCAAGCTCTTGAACCCTAGCAGTAGTAGTTGTTCTTCATTTCGTGCGCTACTAGTTCAGTTGGTCCCCCAAAATCGACCCCAAATTCATGCGTGGTCATTCTTCTTCATCGCTCACAGGTTCTTCTTTGAGCCCACATTTTGGTTTGTCCTCTTAACTCATGTCTCTTCCCTCAAGATCAATGTACTCTTGATTTCATATGTTTTACATTAATCGGCTCAACGAATCCCCAAATTGCGACCGAACCGATCCCCAGCCAAATCACAAGAAGGTGCACTATTGAATCGCAACCCTAGATGATATACTTGATGTTTCTTGCTGCATGTGCGTGTGGGCATGGGTGCCTTATTGTTGCATTGCGTTCATCAATTTAGTGGTGCAGCGTGGGGGACGTTGGGGTTCCTTGAGGACAAAATTGTCGGTTCACTACATTACTTGGTAATTAAAATATCATTGGAGATTGTGATTACAATAAAAGAGGCACAGCATTAGGAAACTTGAAGGAACATGACGTCGGTCATGGCGAAAATAGGGAAAAGGGCCTGAAAACCCACATAACCGACTCTGAATGGCGAAAAAAGGGCATAACACATAGCAAAGTAGTAACTTTGAATCATCACGTTGTTTCCATGTGACCGAACAAATTTAACTCATTCCGAGTTTGTTAGATCGTAAATCGAGTTCATTACCATGCTTGTTGTTGACCTAGTTGCTGTTATACTTGCTTTAGCTTGTAAGCCTTATTATGCTACTTGGTAATGTGCTTGGTAATGAGGCAAGGTGAGGTGAGGTGGCTTGGTAAATTCGCTTGTTGTCCTACCTTCCTTATTTTCCTATAGTTTTAGCGTTACACTTGCTGACTTGCTAACATGTTTTTGCTGGCTTGTGCTGGCTGGTTATGCTTGCTAACTTGTGCTTGCTGGCTATGCTTGCTTTTTTGCTTCAATACTGTTATGTTCTCCGTTTTATATAGGGTTAAGATGAGCGACTAATCAGACAACGAATACTCATTTAATGGGGATGAAAGCGAACAATCAAGAAATGAAAGCTCATTTAATGTAATATTGATTGATAACGATGATGAAGACCTTATACAAGGAAATAAAAACATGATGAAATTCAATAAGGCCATAATGTGTTATCTGATAGGGGAACCGGTCATTGGAGGTCTAAGCCAACAATCTAATGCAAGTTAAGGATTCGATATGGTCTAACATTCTTATATGATAACAATATACGTTGTGATTATTGTTGAAGGTGATCCTTACCAAATAGACTATCATGAAACATATGAAGATAACAACTTGAGTGTTGATGCTAAACGAGAAGATTATGACGAGACAGATGTTACACGATGGAGAAGTAAGTTTGTTTAGTAAAATGCTGACAGTGTAGTGCCCTTTTTTTGTCTAGCTATGAAGTTTGATGATGGTAAACATTTCAAAGATGCTCTAATAAAGTACTTAGTATCAGAGTGTAGAGAGATAAAATTTATCAATAATGAAAAGAAGGTTGTTAGAGCCAAATGTGCCAATAAAAATTGCCTTTGGAAGATTTCTGCATCTTTGGATGTTAGGACTAGATCATTTCATGTGAAGACGTATCATGAACAATATTCATGCAGCATCAGTTTCCATAATAAAAGGGTCACTAGTTCTTAGTTGGTAAAGCACTTCATTGGTACAATTAGAGCAATACCAACTATCAAAACTAGTACTTTCAAGAAACTTATCAAATAACAGTTGGGCTTAAATGTAACTATGAATCAGTGTACGAAAGTCAAGTTGTCTGCTTATACGATTGTGATGGGAGACTACAAGAAACAATTTACAAAGTTGTGGGATTATGCAGAGAGGCTTAGATGCACAAATCTTATGAGTACTGTCATATTTAAGGTTGATAAGGCTAACATGCATTCTAAGATATCATTTAGTACATACAAAAGAGGTTTCATTGGTGGATATAGAAAAATTATGGGGCTAGATGGTTGTTTCTTGAATGGAATTTTTAAAGGGGAAATCTTGTATGCCATTTGAAGAGATGCAAATGATCGAATGTTCTTAATTGCATGGGCAATTGTCAAAGTTGAGTTCAGATACTTAGACCTAGTTTATGACAGAATTGATATGGGACCTCAACATTAGAGACACATTAGCGACAAAGAAAATGTATGTTTTTTTGTTATATGATGCAGCTACGATGGTTGTTTGTCGTGATTGATGTGTTGTGGCTTTTTGTTTTGTTCTGTTCTATTGGTCGAGCTTCTGCTATTTCATTATTTTGTTCTACTCACTACGTTCTCGCCGCTATGTATTGTTCTACTTCTGGTCGCACTATTCTGGTCGTTCTGTCATGTTCTGGTGTTCTGCTGTGCTACTTTTTTTGGTGTTATGATGTGCTCTTATGATGTTTTGTTATTGTTGTTGCGATTTTACTTTTGTTGATGCTATTGCTGCTATTGTTGTTCTATTGTTTTGCTGCACGACAGTAGCTACAATTCTGATTCTGCAAGCTATTCTGTTATGTTGTTTTGTAAGCTGTTCGATTCTGCTGCTTTTGCTATTCTATTTCGTTGTTTTGTATATTGTTCTTTTATTGTTATGTTCTGTTATTCTGATTTTGTACTGTTTGTTTTTATTTTGCAATGTCTGTTAGGTTATATATTTCTACATGTGAAATTGTTATGTATTTTTGCATGTCAAACTATTTCTGCATTTTTGCCATTAATTTGTTTTGCATTTCTACCGATATTTTGTTCTTTGTTCATTCTATTGTTTTTGCTCTATTCCGATTGTTGTATCCATTCTGCTGTGATGTATTTTCATTATGTATTTTTTGCCGATACTGTTCTTATATTATATTATATTTTGTAAGGTTTGATACTAGCTGTGGTCACAATGTTACCTGCAGCCGAGCATGGAATCATTTATGCTAACTAGGACAAGAAGCATAATGGAATGCAGATGCAAAGATTGTTTTGGCAATGTGCTAAAAGTAATACTATGGTGGAGTTTGAAGAAAATACTCAAGTTTTGAAGAAAATCAATCCAATTGCGTCTCATGACCTGGTTCAAATAGAGTCTAAGCACTTGTCTAGGGCATTCTCCACCATTGAGATTAAAGTGTGATATTGTTGACAA
Organism: Melaleuca quinquenervia; assembly: GCA_030064385.1. NCBI lineage: Eukaryota > Viridiplantae > Streptophyta > Magnoliopsida > Myrtales > Myrtaceae > Melaleuca > Melaleuca quinquenervia. The sequence goes on from CM057720.1 coordinate 13,255,521, forward strand.
CAATCTATGTGAGGCATTCAACAAAAGAATAATATAAGTATATTTACAGCATACTAGAAGATATGAGGATAATAATAATGATAATGATGCACACACAAATGAATGCATGTGCCCATTAGAGGAGGGAGTGTCTAATTGTTGACACCTAAATTTTTGGCTTCATTTAAAGTAGTAATTTTATATTATTTATTATTTTTTCTACATATAATTAATTTGGGTATTTTGGCATATCAAGGAAAATCTTGTGCATATATTGGGCATAATTAATTTTGGAAATAAGAAAAGAGGAAACATGATTTTGATGTTCAAAAGAAGAAATATTTCCAAAAGAGAAGAAGGAAAGAAAATCAAATTGTAAGAAAACAATATTCGGTTCACAACGGACCGAATATATGTTTTTACTTGCTATAAAAGGGGTGGACGCAAAGGATGGAGGGAGAGACTTTTTCGGTGAAAAAAAAACACATGGGGAGGGACTTCTTCTGACAGGGTGAGGATTTTTCGGTCAAAGAAGAGGAGAAGACTTTTTCGTTGAAAAGAAACATACAGGGGGGAGAGACTTCTTCTACGCAAAGAGACAGTGGGAGAGAAAAGAAAAAAAAGGGGGCACACACACGCAGGGAAAGAGAAGGAACGTGAGAGAGAGGGCATAGCAGCAACTTGAGACTTGGACTCCGGCGCCTCCCTTGCTCGAATCTTCTGTTCCGGCGACGCGTTCACGGCCATACCACCTGCCCGTTTTTTTTTCTTCTCATCGGTGAGTCTCAAATTGTGGCTGTTTTATTCACGGCCTCTTGAGGATCGTGGTTTAGAAAAACCCACGGGTAGGTGTCGCGTTGTTGACTTTGCTCGAGCGCGCCTACTTTGTTTTTCTGAGCCATGTAGGGAAATTCGTCACCCTTTTCTTTGTTATTTTTCCCCGTGGCTTTCCTTTTTTTCGTTTGGCTATGTTGGGCTCCTCAGATTGGGTTAGTGGTGGTCGGTTTAACCGGTTTCAAAGCTTCAAAAGATTGATATTTTGATTGCGCGTGCTAATTTTTAGTCCCTAAATGCATTACAGAGTTAAAATTTGTGCCTTTTTGGTCTTGCGATTCAATGTTTCCACTGCATATCACCCGTTTGCTAAAATTGCCCGAATGAGTTGCCTCCGATTTCTTTTCTTTTCTTTTCTTTATATATTATTTTTTTATTTTCATTTACTTTTAATTAAAAAATTAAAAAATTATTTTTTTAGAATTCAATTTTTGAGTGTTTGATTTGTTATTTTCTGTTTAATTTTCTTTTTTGTGCATATTTAGTTAATTTTGCATGTTTAAATTAATTTTGTTGCATTACATGCGTATTAGATTAATTGCATATTTAGGTTAGTTGCATAATTGGGTTATTTGCATATTTAGGCTAATTAATTCATAAAAAATTGAAAAAAAAATTGCATTTCATATATTGCATTAGATTTGATTTGATTAGATTTCATTTGATATTTCATCAGATATATTTTATTTGATTAGATTTTATTTGATATTTCATTAGATTAGATTTTATTTGATATTTGATTTTATTAGATTGGATTATTTTATTTTGATGCATGATATATCATAATTTGATTTTGTGATTTGTTTTGGATTTTCATTCCTTTCTAGTTATTGATTGAATTTACGTGTGGTCACCATTGCATGTTAGGGATAGATTAAAAATTAATCCAACCTGCCTGCCAATTTTTAAAAATAAATGAAAAGGTACCGCAAGGGTGTTAGATTAGTATAGCATAATCAAGTAAAGCATAGCTCCCGGTGCTTTACATGGGTTCCTAATCGACCCACCAAAAATAGATTAGAGGCGACTCCAAATTGAAAATTTGTTGCATGTTAAGAAATGAAACCTAAATTGTGAATTGGTATGGGCTTGGGAGAGCTCGAGCTAAGTTAGGCTTAGTAATCCATTAGCCGAACCCCTAGGTGGTGCACCTTCGGGGAGGTCGCGACACTAATAATTATTAAAGAGCTGGAAGAAAACATAGTTAGCATAGCTTATTATCAAGTGATATGGAATTGTGATAACGGCTATGAGGCGATAGATAAGGATAAGGGGGACACATACGTGGTGGATGATTTCAAGAGAGATTGTAGTTGCTGAAGGTGGCAATTTACTAGCATCCCTTGCCCTCATGTCATTTCTGCATTAAATCATAAACATGTAGATGCATATTATTATCTGGATATTTGTTATAAGAAAAATAAATTCTTAATCACATATCAAAACATAATTATGCCTATTTGATGAGAGAAATTTTGGAAAAAAAAATTAATAAGGAGGCACCTGAACCAGTTTCAGCCAAGGTAAAAGCCGATAGAGACAAACAACAAAGGACAAGGGAGGAAGGTGATATGGCAAGTGGAAGTAGGATCTCCAAGAGAGAAATGAATATGACATGTCGGAACTTGTAAGAAAAAAGGACACAATAGTATGACATGTCTAGTTAGGCCAACAGGTTCTCAACATGCAGCAACATCTCCAGCAACTTCTCAACATGCAGCAACAATGTCCTCAAAAGTGTCAACAGCTCCTTATTAAGTTGTCGCCACAGTAACTTATCAAGCTGCAACGTCTCCAGCAGCAACAACTACTACTTATGAAGTTGTTACGGCAATAGCTTCTCAAGTTATAACATCTACATTATCGCCTACAACTTCATCTTGGCTTGGCGAGCTGCAGCTTTCAAAAGACCTAAACTTCAAGTATTGTACTTTCAATTTTATGTTAATGATGTATTTCCAGTACTTAAGTATATAATATAATTTGATTTTTTTACTTCCACTTCCATTGGTAGGTTGAAAGACATTCAGGCGAATGCGCAAGTGACAATGTTGCATCCTTTGAAGAAATAGTGCTAAGAAGTAAAAGTATGAAAAAAGTAACATGGACAAGGAGTAGAACTATGAACAAGAAGTAGTTTACACAATCCTATTTTGTTTTATGCTATGTCAAACTCGCTGAAGGCTCCTTTTTTTTATGGACTCTAAAAGTTGTAATTTATCAGTTATCACAATAAAATGTGTTCATTCAATCCAGTTTTTATGTGGTTCTTCTTTTTTAATGATGATCTTTCAACATCAATAAGCATAGCATAACAAAGTAATAATTTGTAAATACAATGATCCATCATCCATTGTGAATACAACCAACCATCATCCTCATCATCATGAGTCAAAATAACACTTTAACCAGCCAAACTCTATACATTTTTCACCTTCAATTTATAAAATAATTTGCAAGCTAACATTATTATAATATCGACAACACAACCACTATTATTTTCAATCTATAATTTTCTTTTTTCAAAACTTTGAGAGCATTTGTTGAATCTTCTTTAGCATGTTTAAGTTGTGTCTTGAACGTCTTCACTTTGGCATCCACCAAACAGTCATCATCCACATCATCAGTTGACATCACTTTGGGAGTGGCCAGAATTTCAAATATAGGGTTCTACGGCTCGGTTTGGGGCAAATCCCGATCTAAACTAAGAATTGTCCAATCTAAGTGAAATTAATCCGAACAAAACCTGTAAACTAGTTCGAGGAACTCCCATTGACAGACTACATGCAAGGATTTGAGCCCTAGGTGGAAGGTTTGGAAGAAATCGCGAAGGAGAAGCTTGGTGAACTTACCGAAGGGCAGGGCGAAGCTGGCCGTGAAGCCCTCTTTCGAGGCTCGCCAGCGACGGTACAGGCAGCGGTAGAGGCAGCAAACGATTGGGGCTCGAAGTGGGAGTCGAGAGAAAGCCATGGGTGTTCATATCGCACAAAATGGTGGATTGAGCGTGGAGAAAGTGCAGGTTGCAAGCAGCTAGACGGGCATTTTGGTGGGCGAGGAGATCTAACAGTGGGGGAGAGAAACTAAGTCACCGTCGGCATCCAACGGCTCACCAAAGGCCGAGGCCTACTCAGAGGGGACGCCTAGGGCTAGTGGCTGTACTTGACGGCGACTAGTTGGCCGCAAGCGTGTGAGCTTCGCGTGCTCGCTAAAATACCAAAGAGGCTGGGAAGAAAGGAAGAGGGGCTGGGCTGCTCGCACAGGCTGCCCTTGGTCGGTCTGTGCATGCACTAGACCGGTTCGACCGATCCTTGGCCGGTCACGACCATGACCAAAAACTCAATTTTTGGAAATTTTTCTAAAAATACCCCTAGGCCCAAAATTTACTTTTTTTTGGGCCAAAATGCAATTATCCAAAATTTGAGGGACCAAAACGCAAATTTTTGGACGTCCAAAATTGCCCGAAACACAAATTCATGGTTTAGTCCGAGGCATTCCCGGGACCAACAGGCAATTAATTAATCCCATGAATTCACCCAAATGTGCCTCGAAAAAAAGGGATCGGGCATGGGTCATTACAATCTTCCCCCCTTAAAAGAATGTTATCCTCGAAATTCATCTAGTCCAATCTCTTAAGATCTAAATCCTCCTATCATATTTTCTGATCGGTCTTCCTCAACTTTCGACACTTATTCGTACCTTTAGTCCCTCAAAACTTATACTGAGGCAAACCTAATCCTCATTCCCAACCTTAACTCCAAAGATTCTCGCATTATGACGGTTGTTTCTAGGTTAGCTCCTTTAATGACGCTTTCACTACTCCTTTCTTACTCCTGAAAACTCGACTAAAACCACCTCATTGTCATATCCAATTGTATCTAACAACTACACCCTTAATTCCACTAACTCAATAAATCACGTTATGACCATTCATAGGTGGCTTTAGTACCCATTAGACTATAAATAATATATCAAGGCAATAAGGTAGTACCTAGTTCATCTCCTATTACGTCATGTGCTTCTCCTCGAGTGATCGCGTACACCCTCTCTTGTAACGAGGGTCGCTGCAAAGGACATAGAGGCGCATTCCACTTTGGTTGTTGGAAGCACAGTGGTGGTTGTGTTCTAGCGAGGCGTCAAGGACAATTCTTAGCCAAGTGACCATGCTGGCCACATTCATAGCAAGCACCCGTCCTCATCGGGCAAGTTTCGCTCTTGTGGAGTCTCCCACAATAGTTGCACTTGTCATCTCAACGAGGAGGTGGCTTTCTAACTCCACCACTTTTGTTGGGAGGGAGGGGGTTCCTGTACCTAGTCATTGACTATTTTCCCCGTTGATGATTATCTCAGTTTACGAGGTGCGGTGATCTAGATGCGAACGCCCCTTCCCTTATTTCCTTTTCAATCATTAAGGCTCTTGTATAAAGTTCACTATAGTCTCGCAGTTTGAGGGGTGCCAAAATAATCTTAATCTCAGGTTTTAACCCATCTCGAAATCTGTTCGCCCTCTCGACCAGATCCTTGACCATTCTTCCCCCATATTTTGATAACTCGGCAAACCTTGCCTCATATTCCACCACAGATAAATCGTTCTGGCAATATCTCAAAAATTCTGCCATTTTCAGTTCCCTTGCAGCATCTGAGAAATATTGCGCATTGAAAGCATCCACAAAAGCACCCCAGGTTGGTGCTACACCTTCAATGAACACGAAGTCCATGGTGGCTCTCCACCAGTGGCTAGCGCTACTTTGCAGCTGTTACACGGCCAATGCCACTTGATTGGCTTTTTTGAAACCAATTAGTAGTAGCCTCCGGGTCTCCTACCCCAACAAACTATGGGGGATTCATTTTCAAAAACTATGCCGGCTGCCTCTGTATTGTCCCTCCTTCATTTGCAACTACAACAATTGGAGCAGGGGCAAGGGCCGGAATTTCTAGTCCATCCACTTCACCTTCCACATCGCCCTCAGTGGTTCCTTGAGTACCTGCGGCATTTTCTTCCCTCATTGCCGCAATAGCAGTGTTTATTGCAGCCATAATGATAGCCTGTTGATTCTAGGCCTATTGCTAAACTTCACCCCTAAGGTCCTCGAGTGATTTCATGAGCCCTTCATATCAAGAGTCTCCTTGGGCATTATCTTCTTCAATACCAAAAAGACCAATAGTCACCCGCCTCCTCGAAGGTCTCCGGTTCCTTCTCATTCTCGTGATTACTCAAGCCTGATTTCAACGGTCAAATTTTTCCCATCACATACAAGGAATCACAACCACTCATATTCTAGGAAAGTAAGTAACATTCGTCAAGTTTTATACCATGCACGCAATACGCAAACGTAACTAGACTACTGATACACGGCACTCAACATACTTTCCCCAGGCGAGCGACAACTTAGCAAGCCTCATTCATGGCAAGGCTACAACTCAACCATGCTCTCATAGGCGAGCGAAATCTCAACGAGCATTTCTTATAGCAAGTGACAACTCAACAATGTTCTCATAGGCGAGCGAAAACTCAACAAGTCTTAGGCAAGCAAAAACTCAACACGCCTCTATTTTAGCAAAGCGACAACTCAACAATGATTTCGTAGGCAAGTGAAAACTCAACAAGCCTTTCTCTCAGCAAAGCGACAATTCAGCGATGCTTTCGTAGGCAAGCGAAATCTCAAAGCCTTAGGCGAGCGAAAACTCAACAAGCCTCTATTTTTAGCAAAGCGACAACTCAGCGATGCTTTTGTAGGCAAGTGAAAACTCAACAAGCCTTTCTCCAGCGGAGCGACAACTCAGCGATGCTTTTGTAGGCAAGCAAAAACTCAACAAGCCTCTATTTTTAGCAAAGCGACAACTCAGCGATGCTTTTGTAGGCAAGCAAAAACTTAACAAGCCTTAGGCGAGCAAAAACTCAACAAGCCTCTATTTTTAGCAAGGCGACAACTCAGCGATGCTTTCGTAGGCAAGTGAAAACTCAACAAGCTTTTCTCTCGGCAAAGCGACAACTCAGCAATGCTTTTATAGGCAAGCGAAAACTCAACCAGCCTTTTAGGTCAATGATCGGCCTTGCTGCACACGTCCCATTCCGTGCCAACTCGGTTAACCAAACCGTAGTCATCAATCCATGCCCGGCTTTTTTGCGCACGTCCCATTATGTGCTAACTTGGCTAAACAAGGACTCCTAACGATCTCTAATCAAATGTCTGGCTATGTTGAACACGTCACATTCCATGTCAACTCGGCTAAATAAATGACACAAATCCTAAGGTTCATTGTTAAAATTTAATCTCTAGATTTTAACCTACCATCTTCGAATTTTCCTCCAATAACAACAATTTGTAAAACAAGTCTCCAACTTGTTCTCCCGGAGAGCACCATTCAACCTTATCACTCCAAGCTCTTCCAAGGGTTTAACCTTCCAATAAGTGATCTAATCATATCACTAAGTCCATACCTATGATCCTCAATAGTTCTTTCCACCCTTATCACTCTATGGACCTAATCTTCCATAGGTCCTAACCTAGGCTATGATACCAACACTGTCACGCCCCGCCACGCCCCGCCACGCCCCGCCCTTGGGCACGCAACGATCTCGATTAATTTCTCCTTAGACCATCGGAATCAAGCGACGTCCCAGGTTTGTCGCAGATTTCTTAAACATCAGAATTTCAATAAGCGGAAGTGACTTACTCCAAAATACATAGATACATAACTTAATATTGAGTCCATCACATGATCGGTCCATTCAGTCTATCTCAAAAGTTAGGACATCGCAACCCGCAATATTAACATCCAAAAGATAGTGGGGTAAAAAAGGATCGAACTAAACACATATATACCTCAAAGAGGGTCCACCACTGCCAATCAACCTAGGCAAAGAGTACTAAGAAGTCATTTCTACATCCCCTTGGGCTCGGGATTGATCACCGTACCAACAATGCCTTCCTCTTCCTTAAACTACTTCTCCTCGTCCTCAATCTGCTCTTCCTCCTCGGACTCCTCCAAATCGGGGTCCATAAGTAGCCTCTGAAATGGTTGGTGTTTGTGGTGAGGTAAGATACGAGAATATCTCAGTGAACAAACCCTAACCCAAAACTAGGAACACTACTGCCCTAGGGACCCTAATCGCACCTAACCTTCCAATCATCGTCTATAATCACCTTATCATCGCCTACCTTTCGCTTAAGGTTCACGGCACACTAATCCAACTAAAAATCAGGCCTCTCATTGTATTCCATTAACCAACTCATACAATGATCGTCTTAATTAAACTTCAATCGCCTAACTCTCGCCTAGAGTTTAACCGTATCTAAACCTTCCAATGGATCATAATTTTTCCCGACCTCATTCTCCATTATCCATCTATGAGTCATCCGGTTCATGACAGAGACTTGGCACTAAGCCCATCACACTTATCAAACTAGAACTAGCCCTATTGACATCATACATTCATTCAAATAATTTAAATCATCCATAATGATAAACCATAATTAAATAGATAAATTGCGATTAAAGTAAATAACGAACAATAAATAAATAAATTGTGTAATAAATAAATTGCATGATAACGTAAATGATTAAGACCTTCTAAAACCAGTCCGATACTTAAATTAGCCATCACGACTCATTGTCATTTTTCCACATTCAAATAAGTCCATTGCCACCTTGCCGTCAAAATCGGCTCATCAGCCACACCATTTGTCCATTGCCATTTTACGGTCAAAATCGGCTCCTCAGCCACACCATTAACCCATTAACTTGCCAAATCGGCGTCACGTGATCATAAGCCACAATTGGGTTAAGCCATTCAATCAATCGGTCCATTCAAATGCCAATTCCATGGTACAATAATACAAGCCATAATTAGCCTTAGCCATCTGACAATTCAGCCAACCATTCCAATTAATCACTACTATGATCCTATCAACATCCAATTGATCCCAATAATTCCTATTAACCTCAAGAACAATTATTAGGGCCCCATGGCCACCTAATTGGTCCAAAACAATACTTAGGGCACCATAGCCACCTAATCGGTCCACAACACTAATTAAGGCACCACGACCTAGTCATTCCAAGACATTAATTATGGCCCCATAGCCACCTAATCGGTCCATTCCAAATACCATATCGCATATACTAACTACCCGACCTTAAATCAACACCCATTCATCCAATCACAATCTAAAAGATTCATGATAATCTACTAAAATAACAGCACGCCTAATCAAGGTATAGAGTCCACTCACTATTTGGGTTCGTGAATCGATGTGGTGATGAATCGAGGCGGGCCGGGTCTGTGAGTAGCGGTGAAGGGCGACGAGACGACTTCAATTGCACGGGCGATTGTGGGAACGAGACTAGCTAGCTAGCTGGTCGGGTTGGGTCAGGTCAGTTCCCTAGTCAGATTTTCGGACCGGCCGACCTTTCGTCACTTGGGAGCTCGATTCTCCCTTCTCAAGCCAAACTAGAGCCGGAGACTAGCTGGGTTTCGAAGAGGACTCAGAGACGGTTCCAACAGTGGTAGTGGCGTTGCCAACAATGGCCGGAGGTGGGAGAAATCGGCCTTCGAAGTTGGTGGTCGGATTGTAGAAATTTCATAAAAAGGGGAAAAGGATCGAGCTTCGATCTATGAGTTTGCCGACCAAATTAGTTGAAACCAAGCCTAGATCTAAGTCAAGGGGACACCTAGGAATATATTAGTGTTGACAATTTCAAGTGGGCAAGGCCGGAGTGGCCGGAATTTCAGATCTAGGATTCTAGGGCTCGGTTTGGGGCAAATCTGATTTAAACTAAGAGTCGTCCAATTTAAGTGAAATTAATCCGAACAAAAGCCATATATTAGTTCTAGGAACTCTCATGGACAGACTACATGCAAGGATTTGAGCCCTAGGTGGAAGGTTTGGAAGAAATCGTGAAGGAGAAGCTCGGTGAACTTTCCGAAGGACAGGGGCGAAGTTGGCCATGAAGCCCTCTTTCGGGGGTCGCCGGCGACAGTACAGGTAGCAGCGGAGGCGGCGAACAGTTGGGGCTTGAAGTGGGAGTCAAAAGGAAGCCGTGGGTGTTCATATCGCACAAAATGGTGGACTGAGCATGGAGAAAGCGTGGGTTGCAGGCAGTTAGGCGGGCAACTCGATGGGCAAGGAGATCTAACGGTGGGGGAGAGAAACCGAGTCGTCGTCGGCATCCAACGGCTCACCAAAGGCCAAGGCTTGCTCAAAGGGGACGCCTAGGGCTAGTGGTTGTCCTTACCGGCGACTAGCTAGCCACAGGCTCGCTAATGGGACGGCCTAGGCATGTGAGCTCCATGTGCTCGCTAAAATGCCAAAGAGGCCGGGGAGAAAGGAAGAGGGGTTGGGCTGCTCACGCAGGCTGGGCCGGGTCTGGGTTGCCCTAGGCTGGTCTGCGCGTGCACTGGACTGGTCTGACCAGTCCTTGGTCAGTCACGGTTGACCGTTGACCAAAAGGCAATTTTTGGAAAATTTTCCAACCCTATTGCCAAAATTCACTTCTTTTGGGGCTAAAATGCAATTATCCAAAAGTCAGGGGACCAAAATGTAAATTTTTGGACGTCCAGAATCTCCCCAAACACAAATTCATGGTTTAGTCTGGGGCACTCCCAGGACCAACAGGCAACTAATTAATCTCATGAATTCATCCAAATGGGCCTAAAAAAAGGGATCGGGCATGGGTTGTTACACAACAAGCATAAGTCAGCAAAAATAGGTCAGTAAGTCAGCAAGCATAAGGTCAAAACTAGAGGAAAATAAGGAAGGCATGACAACAAGCAAATTTAGCAAGCCACCTTACCTCACCTCACCTCACCTCATTGCCAAGCACATTACTAAGCGGCATAATAAGGCTTACAAGCCAAAACAAGCACAATAGCAAGTAGGTTAACAACAAGCATGGTAATGAACTCGGTTTCTGACCTAATGAACTCGAAATGAGTTGAAATTTGTTCGATCGCATGGAAATGGCATGCTAATCCAAAGTCACTGCTTTGCTATGTGTTATGCACTTTTTTTTTTTTTGCATTTCAGAGTCGTTTAGGTGGATTTTCAAGCCTTTTTCCCTAGTTTTTTTTGTGACCGACGTTCTATTCCTTCAAGTTTCATAATGTCGTGCCTCTTTTATTGTAATTACCATCTATAATGATGTTTTAATTACCAACTAATGTAGTGAACCAACAATTCGGACCTCATGCAACCCTTATGTCTCCACACCCTGCACTACTAAATTGATAAATGCAATGCAACAATAAGGCACATGCCCACACACACACATGGCAAGAAACATCAAATATATCATCTAGTATTACGACTCAAAAATTATGAGTTAAAAGGATAAACCAAAAGTGGGGCCGAAACTCTTGTCTTAAATAGGACAACAATTGAGGACACGAATTTGTTTAAAGGATCAGTGCGCACGAAGAACTAGCTGCTGCTAGGGTTCTTTGGTTTGGAGAGGCCAATTTTGGGTTGTTTGGGAGAATCACGAATTTGGGGGCTTCAATGGTTCTTTTTTTTTTTTGGTAGGGCAACAACAAAAATGATTTTAAGGCTTCGACTAGGGTTTTTCGGTGGCTTGGGGGGGCAAGAACGAATGGAGAGCAAAGAAGAAAGGGGGTGAAGAAATCTATCTAGGGTCTTCTTCTTCGATGAACGAAGAACGAATTTCGCTCTTCTTTAGTGGTTTGGGGTTGGTTTAGAGGCAAGAAGAATGAATTTGGGGGCTAGGATTTGGTGATTTGGGACTAAGAAGAACGTATTTAGGGTAGCAAATTTAGGGTTCTTCAACTGTGAATTCAGGGTTCTTGATGTGGCCAATTTGGGGCTTTTCTCCTTCCTTCTTCAGTGGTGATCAGATTGGGGCAAGAGAGGAGAACGAATTTCTCAGCTAAAACTATGTCGTTTTTGTCACATCATTGCCAGCGAGGTCTAGTCGTGCTAGGTCATCGCTATGTAGGCATTTTCTAGCCAAAATCCATCAGAAGAACTTAAATGGCAAAGTTGCAAAAGGTTTAGAACTAAATCCGTAAAAAAAAAAAAGATTTAGGACTGAATCAACAAAATTGATAAAGGTTTAGGACTTAAATGGTAATTGTCCCCCCTACAAGTCTCATAAACTAGTTATATCAAAACTTTTAGTTTGTGCAAGTAACCTAACTTGGTTTTCCTTTGGACATTTGCCTAACATTATTAGCCATAAAAAGGCTGGGTTATCCTTTTTGGGGACTAGCTTGGCTTGTATTGTATTCTTGATTTGAGAGTTTAGTAAGGTATTTCATGGTATCTATAGTTTACTCACCTAAGTGGGTTTTGTCCTAATATAAAAATCAAAAAGAAAAATAACCGATTTGTTCAGATATGCTAGAACTATATTTTAGGATACATCCAGGAGTAGGTTAATTATGGTCTACCCAAATTGCAATTAAGTCTAATTGCTTACTTTGATAACGATGATAGCTTCGATACCAAATTGAGATTTTTTGTTAAAGAGAGAAAAGTGTAATGTTACACACACTTCTAGAAGAAGAGAGTACAAGACCTCTATATAGAGGGAGAGAACGTAAATAGACTTAATTAAAAGGAAAACTACAATTTACCTAATCATAAATCATAATCCTAAATATATATCTAAATAATATATGCAACTTCCATTTAATAAAAAAAGAAAAACACCAATAAATTCGCACCACCCTAGATTAAGCGTGAGTTTATTTCATTGAGAATTTGGAAAAGTAAATTTTCATAGAATTCATTTTCAATGAAAATGATTAGCTTTTTTTTTATTTGGTGGTGTTAATTGTGACTCTAGTTTTTGGGTATTTTAACAGACAAACAAAGGGAGTTATCTGCTTGTGTACTGGTGCGTAGATTTCTTCTCTTTTACCATAAAGGCATGTGTGGCCAAAGAGATCAAATAAAAGAAACAAGGGTTTTGCCCTTGCAGTTGAGTAACTGCACAGAGAATAAAAAAGTGAGAAGGGGTTGCTTTTTCTCTGGAGTCAATCCACGAAGATGGTGAACATAAGTGACATTCCTTGTTCGCGTGAGGAACTCGAAGTAGATTTGTGTTTCATAAGTTTATTTATTTTATTCGATTGAGTAGTTTATTGTAAACACATTGGATTGAGTACAATCTAGGTACGGGAAATACGAATATATTGAGCGATTGTAATTCGATTCCCCGATTATAGTAGACTGTTCTTACCGGCTCTCCATGTAGATGTAGGTACCGATATTCGGACTGAATCACGTAAATTATTGTGTCTTTTATTGTTATCATTATTTCTTTGTGCTTTACGCATTGACGTATTTGCAAGATCTTGGTTAATTTTCGCATTAGTTTCCAACGGGTGGTTTAGGGAAAGTGATTTTCTTCTTGTAAAAAAAGGGAAAAAATATTTTCCCTCAATCTAGTCTTGTTCTTTTCAGTCCATGGGAAAGGTTTTCTATATATCAATCAGTATTCCATCATCTAAATATCGAAAAATTTGGAAAACAATTTTTTGAAATAGCAGTCGTTTAAACAAACTACGGCTACATTGCCTTACCTATACTTTGATAAAGGAAGCCCAATGAAGGACATACTGGACGGGCCATAATGTGGAACCTCAAGAATGCATCGTGCTTCTTGATAAAAAAAAATGTAAATAGATAATAAATGTTAAAATGAGAGCAAAAAGTAGAAACATAAACGGATTTGCTACTTTGGAGAAGGATTTCATATAATTTAGTGTACAAAATTACCATGTGAAAACACAGTATTTTAACTCGTGCGATTTGATTTGGCATTTCATATGATGTTCGTATGTCATCAAGTGAATATCTAGATCAATCTTTTTTACATGGTCTGTTTCATAAATGAATTGCCTAGAAATTCTTTCGAAGATTTATCATTATTTTGCAATTTCACATCGAATTTTTGTCAAAAAGGTGTTAGAAAAGGTAACATCGAGTGGATATGGAAGTGGATATCGACTACCCATTTTGATTTTATATATATCGATAAAGACATCACTAGTCCCTCTAATTGTTCAAATTATTCAATTTTATCCATATACTTTTCTTCTATTTGGTCTCTAAACAATAGCTTTAAAAAAATTGAAGTGATCATTCTGTTAAAAAAACATACAAAAAAATAATTAAGTGGCCATTAAATTGCTATTAAACCCCGTGGTGGTATCTAAGTGGCATTCTATGCATCATTAGAAGAAAATAAAAACATAAAATGGAACAATTTTTTAAGCCAAATTGCAAAATATAAATAGGGAGCAAAGTAGCAGCAACGATGCTGTGGCCTCGGGCACGAACTGGGGGCCGACATCCCTCGCCAAGCTCCAAAGGAGCCAGCACGAACAGCGCCGCTGCCTCCGCCGCTGAGCTAGACCAAAGAGTGAGGGATAGTGGAAGTGGCAAACTGGCAAGTGAGTAGGTGAGGACCATTCCGCCATGAAATATAAAATCACTACAACGATAGCAATACCACCTTGTTGTTCACAGTTATCTGTTCTCTTTTTTTTTTTTTCTCTTATAATTTCCACAGAAAGGATAAATATGACCTAAAAGACATTTGACGAGAAAAAATGATACGCCGATGACATTAAACAAGTTAAAAATATATATCAGATGCCTTCATGCCTATTGCTTAGTAATTAGAGGTAATGGCATGGGTCGTGCTCTTAGCAAAAGAAACAGAAGCAACTGATCAATGACTCTTCTGTCATCCTCTTCCTCCAGGTCCCAACGTAATCCCAAATTTGTTTGCTTGCTAGGTTCACGAGTGGAACATTAAATGACGAGGAGAAATGCGACAAAAGGCCGCAAGTGTTTGTCGGGTCGTGTGACACCGAAGTGGCCCTTTTCCTGGGGCCAATACAAGACGAGGACGAGGGAGCTTTCCCCAAGAGAATCTGCATCTACGTCGTCAAGCATTGCATGAGCCCCGGATCTGAAGCTTGAACTTGATTTTTGGATCACTTATAAGCGGAATTCTGACTTCTTTTCCCCCTTCTTTTCCAAGAAAAGTGAAATCTTAACTTGATATTGGTAACTAATTGATGTGCTCCGGTGCCCAAGTGATCAAGAATAGTAGGATACCTCCTATTGTACTTGGTTGGATAAGATAAAAGTGGTCCGATCCTATCCAACAGCCACCCGTTTCGGATGGGATGAAATCAAATATGTTCAGGTAAGACACCGCATAATTTATCATGGCATTAGAGGTGGGGTATAATTATCCCAACCGTCATACCATGAAAAGTATTAAAAAGAGAGAGAGAGAATAGACATTGTTCGTGTCTTTTCCCTCATTCTATGGCGCCGTTGTTGACCAGCAGACAGTGCAAGTGTTGGAAGAACACCCGATGATGGTCGCCAAAGCAAGCTGACCATGGTGGTGTTGGCGAAACTAAGGTGACCGAGTGGTCTTCTTACTCCAATGCTCGCTAGATCTGCTTTCGTTACAATGGTTGTCCGCGACAAAGGCAACCTCCACCGTCTTCGCCGGCGACCACCACAAGCAGTGGCCACTCCCTTTGCAATATTACATTTGGTTTCATTTTTTCTTTTATATTAAATAACTTACTTCTTCTAAGCTATTTATTAAAATTTTATTATCAGTTCAATCCCAATCTAGGTTTTGTCCAGTCACTTACCAAACATGATCTAAGATCCATCCTGTCATATCACAGTTCTTGTTTCGGAGACCAAGCACTGTCTTAAGTGATTGTGGAGGCAAAATAAAATTGTGTTTGAGTGATATGATGATGTTATGTCTGCATGTTACATGATATAATTTCTCAAAGCATAGGCTAACTTTTAAGATTTACTTCATGGCTCCGTCCTAAAATATGCAACAAAATAGATTACAAGGCCTCTCATCGGAACAATGTCGTTGCCAAGAAGGTAATCTGATTTGTTCTAATCTAGTTTGTCCTTTAGTTTTGCAGGCAACACTGTGAACATGTGATAACGGTCCATGTGCCTAGAGAAGAAAGTGCTGCAAAATATTGCTCTCGTGCCATAGAATTAAGTATGTACAGTGCATATGACAGTAATAATAAAACAAAATTAAATTCCAATTTTTTAAATGATTATGAAATAACATTATTTGTATCAATGTCTATCAGATATTCTTTTGAAAACAAAATCGATCTATCAGAATTGGAATAATAAATTTGCTTTTGAAATTCCCACACGACATCAATTCTTATTTTTAAATCAAGTGGGAGTAGTTACTCTTCACTCTTTCTTTTGGTCGTACTTTGACTTTCTGCACTCGAAGTAGCTAAGTATCAAAATATTTTTCAAGATAAAATCTTTTAGTACTCGACCAAACTCCTAACAACTCCAAAAAAGAAAAGGAAGTTTAAAAAAAATGGGCCACATTATCCTTTCCCCTGCAGCAAGCAAAGCTCTTTATTTTTAATATTTAAAGAATATCAGCTCCTTTTAGTGGCAAAAAAGAATAACCAATCAAAATTAAGAAGAAAAAAAGTTCGAGAACGATATTACGAAAATGATCACCGTGTAACCTAGACGAAAAAAGAACTCCCTAATTCAGGCACTTGAAATATACCAAAGTAATCATGCGATTCATGTCTACAATGAATTCACAAAATTAAATTTTCATTCTTTATTTCTATAACTCACGGTTTCAACACTGAATCATCAACCTCTCCCATTGCTTTGTGTGATTCTCTCCGCCATTTTCGCCGCAACCCATTTGCTGGAGACAGGCAGGCACCTCTTCTTCTTTTTTCCTTTTTTTTTTTAATTTTTCCCACTTGTCTATTTTTGGGATGACATCAGAGCCAGTTGGTCAATTAGGGCACAGAACAGTGCACATGACGAAATTTACTCCAATCGGTGCTCTAGACAACTAGGCTGGATCTTGAATCTAGATTTGGATAAATAAAAAAATATATTTCCTTTCCAAGTTCAACAGTGTAGATTCTTACAGGAATGATTAAATAATATTTTTTTTCTTTGCAGTTTCCTGACCTGCCCATGATATTCCAAGAAGGGCTGGAAATAAAATAAAATAAAAATTAGAGACTGAAAGAGAGAAAATTTACGTTTAAAAGATGCATGCAGAATCCAAAGTGGATCACATGGTTGGCGGTCTTTTCATCTGAAAGACGGTCTTCGAAGGAAATAATGACAGAAGATGATGGAATCATGCGTAGAATGGGACAAAGGATTTGTTCCGCTTCCCAATTATTTTCCTCGGATTGCTGTGCACCCAACCACTCGTGGCCCACAAATTTAGGGCGTCGGGGTCGGAACGGATGGTCCGTCCGACAGTATTATGTCTTCTGCTCTATGCTAAAAAGGAGATAATCACAAAAATAAGGAAAAGCCCTGAATCGGATATAAGATCGTCGATTCAATTCAGAAATTTTCAAATTTATTAATTGAGTCATAAACATTTTTATTATTTATTATTGTAGTTCTTCCGTTCAATTTTTGATCGGAGCATGCAAAGATACAGGAAAAGAGATTTTAAAAAATGGCAAATCTATTTACTATATCAATAAGCGAGAACCTTATGAACTAACTGGAAAGGTACAATCTATAAATCCAATGTGGGGTGTAGAAGGTATGGTACAATATACAACATGTAGGCATTCACATGGATAACTTTTAATAAGTTTTTTTTAATAGAAATTATGAATTTTGTATCTTTTCTTTTTTTTTCTTTTCCTTTATTCAAGGAGAGAAAAAAATAAAAATTCAAAAAAGGTGTCAAAATCATCCACGTTAAAATTGATCATCCCATATGAAATGATCAACGTCTACATCTACGTCAATGATTGCCAACAGAATCAGCTGAAAGTATCACATTGACAAATCATCAAAAAGTTTAAGACTAAATTGATCAAATTAAAATATTAATAACTGAATTGACATTATCATAATATAATCAAAATTTTTTTGCTAATTTATTGCTTAAAACGATAATATCAACAAATTATTGATTGATTAAGGCTTTGATATTTCGTTAACACATCGTATTAGTCAAGTACTATGAAGTATTTGAACGTGGAAGATCATAGAGAGAAACGTGACACATATATATATTAGAGAGAGAGAGAGTGATGCTTCAATCACATAGATAGGCTTATGAAATCAATGCATTAAATAGATTGGCAAACAGCAAGTGGATATTTGTACAAGCCCAGCACATTCGAAAATTGTCCGAGATGTCGCATCACTTGATATGTCTATGTTTATGGGGGGGACAATGCAAAAAGCAAAGAGCTAATCAACCTAAACTTGAACAACAAATCGGGCTATCATTAAAGGTACATGGGTCTACAAAGAAAAGTGCTTCAGTGTTCGGCGAAACATAGGTGGGGAAACAAAATGAAAGGATGACATTCGTACAAGTAGCCTATAATGAACAAGGTTTGTTGATCCATAGGTCGGAAGATTTGGTTTCTCAGTCGAAAGTTGCTGGTTCGATTTCTCGATCTATCCCTAATCTCACGAAAAATCGGTTAGTTTGCAAACAATGTGTACGCAACAAAAAATCTAGCCTCATACGAATTGATCCGCTTAACCCTTTTATATATGAATTGACATATCCAAGTTGACATGGCTCGTTCTAACACTATGAAATACTCATAAGTAAAGACTCTTCTTCCTTAAAAGTCTACAAAATCAGCATCCACGTTAGAAAGAGCCAAGGGTAAATTAAAAAAAAAAAATTCAGAGATACGAAAGCCATATAGCATAACGTCTATAAATGTGTTTTACATTGATCGTGTACAAAAGTTAATGTATAATCCATTGAAAAGAATTGACATATGGTGTTGTGTTAACACCTGATGTAATGACATATGTAATAAAATATATCATTTGTTTCATGTGATCCACTTTATTAGCAATACCATCTTGTACTGAGATAATTTGATGCGTACTAAATGTTTTGTATTCAAGCTATCCATAGTTGAATTGTACCCTTATTTCAACACCATGTGATTAATTACTTAACAAGACACAAAATTGCCAGCTTGTGATTATTATTATTATTATTATTGGTTTTACAACCACACTGGACTCCCGACAATTTTGTTAGTTTTCATTTTAGGCTTCTCAGGGAAAAAAAGAATTCGGGAGATGATCCAAATAGCTCATAAAAATTTCAGTTCAATATGTTGTGTCATCCGTGAACTTTTAAGTTATTCAATATAGTCCGCGAACTATTGATAATGTTTAGTGTAATCCTTTTGGCTGCCCAAATGACATACAAGATGTTTTCTGATGACATCGATTATTCCATGCTGCGCTGAACTTTTAAAAACGATAAGTCAACATATGCATTTTTTTTTTCCATCTACTTTAGAATAAGAAAACAAAAGTCAGGGCATTAATATGTTTGTTGCTATATAATTACATGGATTGTATATCTTACTTTAGAAAATTCACGAGTAACTTTTTTTTTTTTGGCCTGTCCATGTTCGAATTTAAGGTAGTTTAAGCCACATCAATAGATCTCGTTAGCTCAAATAAAAGGAAGAATAACATTGAGCATTTTAGTACAGTTTATATACTAGATTAAATATTCACTAATAGCTCACGAATTATATTGTATAAATTCAAAGCCTAGAGACATCAATGCACACCGGAGAAACATTCCAGAACCATTTTATGTTGTTTAGCGCAGAAGAATTTCGCTTAATTTTATCTTTTCTATGATGAGTCCGTATAAATAAATAAAAACCAACTAGGGCTTAGTTGCTTAAAGCAACATAAGAATTTCAGTATCTATATGGTTCCCTGGATCATGTGCAGGGATTGCACTACTTAGTCTCCGTCCAGCCACCTTAATTCGCAAATGAAACATGCATTCGTAGGTGAGGCCTCATTGAGCATATCCCTTGCAAGACAATTCACGATGACGTGATCGCATGTTGCTGTTAGCTGCGGACAATGCCAGTGAACATTATTCCAAACTATCCTAAATTTATATTAAACTTTTTGATTTTACCAATTTAGTCATTTTAGCCAATTTTAATCGAAAATTGCTAATGTTGTGGATTGCCACATTATAGAGTTGGTCAAGTTTAGGACTGAATTGGCAAGATTTCAAAAAATTTAGGATTGAATTGGCAAGAAAAAAAAAAGAAAATGTTTATGACTGAATCGACAAAGTTGTAAAATATTTATAATTTTTTCGACAATTACTTCGTAATTTTACCAAACTTGACATGTTTGCAAACTTTCAAGAATCTAACTTAGAGGATCTCGAAAATTATTGTGGGGGACCGTATTTTATGCGGGACGCACAAAAAAAAAAAACAAATACTAGCAATATGATATTTCTAAGACGGTAGATCGGCCTCTCGATAGAAACCCCCTCGGCGAACCTTCGATTCGAGGGGCGTTCGTCATGTAAAAATAGGGAGATCACAGGGGCATTTGTGGAAAGAGGAGGGCCAAAGCATATCCAGGACGGGCGTGGTGGGTGGGGCCAAGATTCAAATCTTTTGCTTTTAGAGCCGACTATCTTTTTTTTTTTTCCTGCTTTTTATAAAATTCCTTTTAGATTTCGACCCCTTTTAACTTCACCTTCACACCTTACTAGAGAACCTAAGTGGGATTCTCTCTTTCTAACCATAAGGATCTATTAATGCTAATTGCTAAGCTAGCATTTCTAGCTTATATTTAGGACATCCTTTTTTAAAATATATATGTAATTTCGGGATGCCTAAGATGTAGTGTCAAAGAAAGATTTCGAGAGTTTTAATTTGAAGGAATTTTATCAAAATTTTTGAACTCATGCAACGTGCACATAGAACAACGCGTGCAGTGATACTCGAATTAAATAGTAAACTAAACTCTGTAAAGACAATGTAGAATCGCTTGAATCGGTTTACCCAAAAAGAAAAGATCTTTGTAAAATAAAGATGCTACAAGTTTGCTTAGTCTTTGTGGTCTCATGATAGAAGCGGGTACGCGAAGGACGAACCCTAATATTAATTAAACAAGAGTCATAAACCATATTGATAAAATTAATTTCTCGCAATCTTTTTAATGCAGAGATTGGCAGATTTAGCTCAAACAGCGGTCTGGTTGCTTTATATTATTTGTTATCTCATTGAGGCAGCTTAATCTTAACACGCATAAGATTCTCAACTAAACCTAAAAAAAGGATTGGGAAACGGCTATTCACGCACCCAAATTTGATCCGTACACAACCTTTCTATTGAAGAGACGAGATTGCCCTTAATACGTAGGGGGCCCCCTTGACTAATTTCTTCTTCCGCCGAAGGTGGGAGCGTCCTGTAGCTTTCACGGGGGGATCGATTTTCAGCTTAAAATGGAAGAAGTCAACGTCTCAAGAAACTGCAAAAAGATTTATTGGGCTTCTTACTATTAAAACAAAGGTCGAGTGTAATAAAAGGCAAAAAGAAAAACTCGATTGAATCAGGAGTTTGATCTTTCGTGGATCTCGATTTCAAGATAGTGACATTTTCACTCGACATGTCCGTGATTTTTCCTTTTTTTCCAATTTTGCCAGCTGACTAGACCTTCGATCTGTCAAAATTAATTGAAAAAAAGTTGATAATTGAATTGACCCGCTGTATAATGAGTTTAGTTTAGAGTAGTGATGGTGTTACTTGACATTGGGATATATTTTTAAGTGTACTTTGGTCAAGTCACTTAAAATGATGGGCCATAAAGAGGGTTTGAAAGAGAATTTCAAACTCCAAGTTTTGGCAAAAAAAAAAAAATAGATCATGAAATATATTCAATCTGTTTTGAATTTTTGTTGTCCATCTTGAAATCATGGATGGGATAGTAATTCAATAAAGTCAACAAGATAATCAAAAAGATGATTCCTAAAACCTCTTCTCATTTTCAAAATCGAATCTTTCTAATTTTGCAAAATCTAATTTCATTTTATCTAAAACAAAAATCAAATATTCCAACTTTATTTCTTTCTCTTTCTTTTTTTGTCTCTTTCTTTACCAGTTTAAATTTCTTTTTCTATTTTCCTCGAATGCAACATAGCATGCTTGTTTGCTAGCATATTACACATAAATATATAGTCTAGTAAATTTATTTCATTTTACTCGTAAACAAAATCTAATTGGCTAATCTCTTGAACAGAAAAGGAGAAGGTATTTTCAAAGCCTACGTGAGATACTACTTTATATATTATAAAAAAAATACACATATGGTTTATAAAAATTTAATTTGTTCAATTTAGTCTTTAAGTTGTAGATTAATGTGCAATGTGGTCCTTGAAATTTTAATTTGTTCAATATGATCCTTGATTATATATATATTTAATTGAGTTCATAAACTTAAATTAATGGAAGGAAAAATCGACTATTTTCACAATTTAAGGATTAAGTTGAACATGTAATGTTTAGGGACCATATTTAATAAATCAAAAGTTTAGAGATCATACTGCATTATTGCAGTATAGTTTAGGGATTACACTAAACCAATCAAAAATTCAAGAGCCACATTGAATATTAAACTAATATTCAAGGACTATTCGTCCTATTGTACTTCATATATTCAAGTCATCCACATTCCATGCGCATTCACCAAACAAAAGCAGTGGGAAACATGCATTTTCAATGTTTTGGTAGTACCACCTCATTAGCATGATGTTTTCATTTGTTCCACAGAAAATAAATAATTTGCCAAACATTTTTTCAAGAAATAATCATTTTCATCATTTACAAAAATGAATGACGAAATATATTTTCATCATTCACAAAAAAATATATATATATAAATTATTATCGATAATGAAAAATCTCTTCATCAAGTAATTATTTTGAGCAAACAAGCGCAGCTCCATCATAAGAGCTTAATTGAAGGATTGTTGAAATTGACGATGGAAACAAACGGAGCTTAATATGGGTTTTCTTTTTATTTGTTTTGTTCTTGATTCCTCCTGAGTATTTTCCAAATAAAGTTAATTTCCTCTATTCTTTCCTCAACTAATCACCGTCAAAAGTGCACACGCATTTTGCGTGTACGAAAATTCGACACCTGATGATTATATAAGAAGATCTTATCAACGGAATATCTAAAAAAAAGTACATATGGAAGGTTGTTGTAAGATATAAATGAAAAAAAAAATCTCGAGATTGGAAACATTCTCAAGAAAATTATCTCAGGATAAATTTGTTTGAACTATTTTATTAAAGTGCACAATAAATCAAGGGAAATTATTAATTTACATTCGCCATGGATACAATAGAAGTGATTTAGGATATTTGAGAAGTAGTACACTAGTAGTCGCTCGATAGATGCCTCGCTCTACACTTTTCATGAGAGAAAGAGGCACTTGTCTTTGTGCTCACGCTTCTTGAAAATTTTTAAGCATTGAACATAGATACTTAGGCTGCGTTTGGTTCGGCTTTTGAAATGAGTTTTGGAGAAATGTTGAAAGTTGATAGAATTTGCATTCAACTTTCAGTATTTCTAAGCTAACTTTCTATCTTAAAAATCTTTTGAGAATGACTACCAAACAACACTTCATATTTTATTCAAAAGATTTTGGAAACTCAAAGCCCATTGAAAAAGCTCAACCAAATGCACCTTTAGCACTGACTTTAACTTGAAAAGTTTTTGTACACAGTCGAAGTTTACTTATGCCTTAAGAGAACCTATCAAGAACGAGAATAGAGGTAAGGAAACTTGTGTGGCATAGGTTAGGAGACCAAAACGGGGCATCTTGAAGGTCCATCTCTATCCCATCGATAAGTCTAAAATCATGCCTTTTACTTGTGCAGTCGAAACTAGGTGCCAAATCCAATCACGGGAAGGAACCCCAATGCGATGAAGCCTAGTCCCTTAGCAGATTTTCTGCTCGAACTCGACTCGACTCGATGCTCCGGAAAGGGATTGAAAGAGAGGGACGAATGTCCTTAGAGCATTCCAGCGAGGGCAATTATGTAATTGCGCGGAGCAACGGCGCCCTCCAGTGGCACTAACGTAATACAGTGGAACATGAGGGGCAATAAAAGCGGGACCCCCCATATTCCGTTCGCGACTCATGTTATTCCTGCTTTTGCTGCTTTTTGCCTCCCATCGCCTCCTCCGCCACCACCACCATCCCCAACTTTTCCTTTTCTTCACTGCCCTTCCCTTCCCCTTATGACCGTTGCCCTTCTCTCTCTACCAACGTCTCTCTCTCTCTCTCTCTCTCTCTCTCTCTCCACTGTGATTACTCACCGTCTCCATCATCACCTTCCTGCCTTCCTTCCTTCCTTCCTTCCTTCTTCTTCTCGCCCGCAACGGTCCAGGTAAGCGTCGCCATTCTCCACCCAAAAACGCCGTCTTTCATTCCTATGTACTTTCATCTTCTCTCTATTCTTTGTTATACCCAGTGACATGTCTTGCAGGCAAATGGGTCCTTCTTCTGTTCTTTTTGTTTTTGGGTACTTTCTCGGTTGTCTCTGTGTACCGTCTTGTTTAGTGGGCTCTCGTGAGCGGTGGTTTTGTCGTCGGGGTGGTCGTCGTCGTCGTTAGAGAGTTTTCTCTGTCCGGGGAAAAAGTATGGATTCTCAGGGATTCTTCTCATCTCCGTGTGGAGAATGTCTGAGCTGCGTAGATATGCGGTGGGTCGATTTTCTTGTTCATTTTGGTGCGGGGGCTCTCCATCTTTCAGTCTGTACATTTTTTTTTCTGCTAGATGATCTTCAGACTCTGTATATGTGTTCAATTATTCAACTTTGGCCCAGAAAAATGTTTTCTTTTTTTCCCCTTCTCTCTTTCAGCTGTTTAAGCTACTTTATCTCCATTGTTTTTTTTTCTGTCAGTCCTCTTCTCATTCACATGTAGCAGCTTTAGATTGGTACCTGAGGAATACCTCTTTTTTTTTTTTTAATCTTCTTTTGTGCGTTTTCTCTCGCTTCTTTTTTCTTTAATTTCGTTTTTCCGCTTGTTCCCACTCCTTTTTAGAGTTGAAATTTTGTCCTGCAAAGCGGTGGCCTGTTCTTTTCTGTGTTTGACTGTCCTTCTACATGGTGCCCATCTTCCATCAATTTCTTATGTCTTCCACTTTGTCACCAGTTTCTTTCTTCTTGATTGGTCATCTCTTTTTGGTGCTTGGAGGCATCCCGGATCTAACATTTGCTTTGTTAAGGTCTAACTCCGCTTTGAGGGGCCATGAGGATTTTAAGCGTCTGATTGTTTTCATTGTCTTTAGTTATTGGAGTTTCGTTCCGCTTGTCTGAGCTATGCTCTTTTCGGTTGGACAGTGCTTAGCAGAATCTTCAATTCTTGCTTCTAAATGTAAGCCGCATGTCGTTGTTCCTAGTCCCTGTCCATGACTTCAAATTTAAGAAAAGCACCCGTTAAATTCTTTTTTCTTAATATTCCACATATAAAGCTGCTTATGTAGATTATGCCTGCTGTGCTAACTGATTATTTTCACTCTCTTAATGTATGTTTTTAATTGCTCCTTAGATATTTCGTGATCAATCTCGAACAGCTCACGAAGATCCTTATGTATCTGGTGATAAGCGCAACAGAACACCCTTGCAAATTCCATTTCGATTTGCATTTAAGAAGTTCATAGAGCAAAGAAAGTTGAAATTTGAGGTGCAAGATGGGATGTTCCACATCAAAGCTTGACGATGAAGAAGCAGTCCAGCTATGTAAGGATCGGAAGCGATTCATTAAAGAGGCTGTCGAGGAGAGAACTCGATTTGCTACTGGACATATAGCTTACATTGAGTCCTTAAGAAGAGTTTCCGCTGCTCTTCGGGATTACATTAATGAGGATGAACCGCGGGAGTTCTTCCTGGGTTCATTTTCAACCCCAACATTTACACCGATAAAGAAAAGTAGCAATGGTTTCATTTCAATCTCTCCGAGATCATTCTCTCCGGCACAAATTGAACCAAAACAAAGGTCGTCGTTGAAAGTGAATTATTTAAGATCGGGCCAGACTCCAGCAGTTTCTGTCACTGAGAGACCTCGGTCACCGGAAAGAGTCCATATTCAGACTTATTCTCCAATTCATCAATCGGGTATTGATGGATTCTTTCAGGTGCATCCCTCACCACCGAATCCTTCGTACTATTCTTATTCCCCCAACAATAGATCCAATCTTCCTCCTCCGTCACCTCAAACTTCACAATGGGACTATTTTTGGAACCCTTTTTCCTCACTGGACAACTATGGATACCCCACTCGGAGTAGTATTGATCATATGGCTATGGATGATGAGACTAGTGGACTCAGGCAGGTCCGAGAGGAAGAGGGGATTCCAGACTTGGAAGAAGAAACTGAGCACGAAGAATGTGATAACCACTCAAATGTTCATGAAGATAGAGGCGATAGAGATGTTAATATCCCAACTGAGGAAGTTTTGGTGGAAGATGTTGATGACGAGGATGAGGATGAGGAAACGGACAATAGCTATGAGTCTGAGGATGAAGTCAAAGGGCTACGGTGCCATGGAAGTCAGAGCATGGAAGTAGTACAGCCGCCACAGAATGTTGGAAAAGTGGAAGGTACTAATCGAGAAGCAGCATCTGCTAAAGAAGTGCCTGGTTTCACAGTTTATGTAAACCGAAAGCCAACGAGCATGGCAGAAGTCATCAAAGAACTGGAAACTCAATTTACGAATATTTGCAACTCAGCAAATGAAGTCTCATCACTGTTAGAGGTTGGCAGAGCCCATTACTCAAGCTCAAATGAAGTCACAGGTCAGATTATTTTATGCCATTTCTCCTTGGTTTACTTTCGGCCTTTGAGCGCAACTTTGCATATACTAAAATTTTACAATGATATTTGACATCTTAGATTAGCTTTGTGTGCTTTAGAGAGGGGCATTGCTGTTCAGACGAAAAATTCATTCCCCGAGCATTCGCATATAGCAGTTGACAGTTGCGTCTTAGCTTTTTTTCCCCTATGATGCTTGAAAAAAATCTTAGATCAGTTTGACTGATTCTTCATAAACGAGCTTTGCTATTCAGTCCCCAAAATCAGGAAATTTGTTAGGAACACTCGCAAGTGGCAGCTTCTCTAATTTCATGAGATAGAACAATTGAGGTGCGAGGAAATCAGACTCTTTCGGGCCCCCAGTCTTTATCAAATCTGTTTATGTTTTATGTCACAAATCTTATTGTTATGATGGAACTGTTTGGTGAAGGTAAACATTTTCATAATGTTAATTATCACTAGTTAAAAAATTGATATCCTTTCGTTGCAGCAATGAAGATGCTGAATCCAGTGGCTCTGTTTCGGTCTGGTTCATCACGCTCATCCTCGTCAAGATTTTTAATGAGTTCTTCAAGTTCTAAGAATGACGGTTCTGAGAGTAACAGCGACTTTTCAGATGAGTCGAGTGTTTATTCCAATGGTCATCAGTCTACAATGGACCGATTATATGCCTGGGAGAAGAAACTCTATGAAGAAGTCAGGGTATGATGCGAGACTTCTACAGTAGACTTCAAGTAAAGGCTTTTCTAGCACAAAGTTGAGAATTGATTATAATATTTTTCCATATAATATTTGTGAAAATGCAGATGACAGTACAATTAGCAAAGTGCCTTTAATCTTAAAATACGAATCAGTTTTCTTGTCGATGCCTGTAGGTGGCGGCACTGGCTCGCTACCTTCAGTACTTTTGAGTTTGCTGGAAGCCAAAAAAATGGATTTGTAGATGGGCTAGTGGTTTTCTTTTCACCTTAACATATTATCAATCACAAACTACCGTCTTACCGGAATTTTCATCCTTCCTTCAAGAGTGAGAATTTAATAACGTAAAGGTCACCTTGATCCCTGCTTCTACCAGGAACATAAAGAATCAATATCTTAATGTTTTTGTATCTATATCTAAGATGATGGATGAGACTGATGATATATTGCTTTTCACAATGGCAATAGTCTGGAGAGAAAGTTCGGATTGCGTATGAGAAGAAATGCTCGCAGCTGAGGAATCAAGACATGAAAGGAGAGGATTCTTCATCTGTGGATAGAACGAGGGCAGCCATAAGAGATCTACATACTCATATAAAGGTATCCATACACTCAGTAGAAGCCATTTCCAAAAGGATTGAAACTTTGAGGGATGAAGAATTGCAGCCTCAGCTTGTAGATTTGATGCAAGGGTATGTAAGTCTACCCTAAATCTACCCAAATCGAGCTCTTCTATTTATCATTCCAAACCATTTTGTACAGATGACACAGAGATGGCATGACAAATGTTTCAAACCTGCTTTATTATACCATAGTAGGACTATTTTTAACATGTATAATCGCCGGTGATTGTGAGAATGTATTTTCATTTTTATTGTAAAAGTGTCATTTGTTGATTCATGGCCCATTTCTTGCGTTACTTTTTGTAATAGTTCTTTGCCCTGTTCTGCATCTTAAGAAAACTTCTGCCCCTCCACCCCAGTTCAAGTCTTATGCCTGTTCGTTATTCATTCTTTGTCCTCATGACTGGATTACAAAGTAGTCGTAAAGAAAAGATTCAGTCCCAAAGCCTTGGTTCTGTCATCGGAAGGATTTTGTTTCTTGCAAAACTGCAAACAAAGACAAATATTGACAACTGCATCCTGAAGTTGTGTTAATTTGATTTATTGAGTCCCTGTCTGCACATTTTCTCATAATCTCTTATTTATCTTGCGTAAAGCAACTGTGTCCACAGCAACATTAACTTGCAAAGCTATCATTGCTGAAATGGGTTGGAGCCAATCTTTTGGAGAAGTGTGTATGAATTTATTGCGGAGCCTAGTTGATATATATTATCAATTTCTGCTTGCAGGTTATCAAGGATGTGGAATGTAATGGCAGAGTGCCACCAATTACAGAAACGGACCTTAGACGAGGCAAAAATCCTGCTGGCGAGCACACCTTCCAAACTTGAAGCGAAGAAAAGATCTTACATGTCTATGACGGATCCAAACAAGTTGGCCCGCTCGGCGTCCAATCTTGAGACTGAGTTAAGGAACTGGCGAGCCTGCTTTGAATCTTGGATCACTTCTCAGCGATCCTACATGCGTGCACTCACAGGATGGCTCCTCCGATGCATGGGCTCTGACCGTGACACCTCGGAACTGGCATTCTCTCCTAGACGGTCCAGCAGGACCCTGCCCATCTTTGCTCTTTGCATCCAGTGGTCGAGATTCCTCGATTCCATCTCAGAGATCCCAGTGCTCGACGGTCTAGACTTTTTTGCGGCTGGGATGGGGTCGATCTACGAGCAACAGCTCAAAGAAGATTCCAGGAATACCCTGGGTGGATCAAAGAGGTTCGGAGGGGGATCAAGTGACGAAAACAGTGGGGGCATGGACATGGTGGAGTATAGTGAGGTGGAAGAGGTGATGACGCCTGAGAAAATGGCCGATGTCGCCATAAGAGTTCTGTGTGCTGGGATGTCAGTTGCAATGAGCTCGCTGATGGAATTTGCCGTGGCATCTGCTGATGGCTACGCTGAGTTGGTCAAGCAATGGGAGCATCCGGAGAGGCCACATACCTCAGCAGTCTAGTGTTTATCTCAGCAGGGAGCCTCTTTTTCCCTTAGTTTTGGACAGTATCTGTGTGCTCGAATGTTTGTTGCAATGAGCTTGCTGACGGAATTTCCCATGGCATCTGCTGCCGGTTACACTGAGTTGGTCAAGCAATGAGAGCATGCGGAGAGGCTGTATATCTCAGCAGGGCCTACTGTGCAGTCTCTTTTTCCCCTAGTTTTTGGACAGATTGCATTTTTAGGGTAGTTCAACTAAGGTTGTCAATGTAATTAGAGTATATATACCGTGTTTTATACAATGTCAGCAACTAGTGTACACTTTATATGTCAAGAATGAAGAGCAGTAGTCTGAGAATTTCAATTTAATTAAGCAGAGCCTGTTGTTATAGTCTTTACTTGCTTCGCTTACTTTCGCAAATCTGTCAGGGATTCAGTTATCAGGGTACCGAAAGGCCCATCTTTCTTTCTTGATCACAAGACACGGTTTTGACAGCTTCCATGTCATTCTGACTAAGTCTGAGATGCCAAGAACCTTGAGAAAGAAAGTAAACTAATGTACTGAGAGTTAAACACGGGACGATAAAGTGCCATATATTTTGTTCCTGTTGCAGATGGGCACACTTCTTCACTTGGAAATCCTGACAAAATCGCATAAACGGTGAAAAAAAGGCCGCCGCGTTTGTTTGGTTTTCTTGAACTGCAGGGCCAAAAGAAAGGACAATTTTGTTACATTCAACGTGGTATTACTCATCCTTATTACACTTAACTCCGATAATCATGATCGTCCGGTTATAATTGCTCTTAGATTCACTGCAAGTCCACCCGAACTTAATACGGAAGAGTTCCATGCTTATGCAATATTGATCCTGAAGTTCAGAAGCCGCAGAACACTGCCACAGAAGTAACTGGACAATTTAAACGGCTTTCGGTAAAACAAGTAACAGAATGCAAGGTTGATTTTTTAGCTTTATATAGGAGTACTAAGCAAAGAAAAAGCTGGTTCATTGTTTTTTCCCTTCTTTCTTACAGACTTTCAGATTAATTTGAAGACTTAAAAATGATACAGACCTACCGTGCGAGACACCTCAATCACGGAATCACGGTAGATATATGGACGTTCAACTAGAAAGCTACAGGAAATGATGCAGATGCTCGTTTTTTTTTTTCTCTTAGCAAGTCTTGGATCAGTGTAGCCTTGATTCTAGGGGTGATAAGTTCCTTGGGCATTATGGTTCCCCCAGAACTAGGAACCAGACATATGGGACTAGTCTGGTCCGATTTTTGGGCGGTCCAATGGGATCGGGGAGGAAAAGAGAGAGACGAAGGGCGTACCGACATAGACTTACTCAGAGAGGCTAAGTCTTGACTTTCGACTGACTAAGAAATGAGAAGTAAGGCCCAAGAGAGGAAATGAGAGAAATATTGAAATGAAGAGAACTCAAAGAAAGGGAAATTTGACTGGTTCTAATTTCGGTCGAGATGGTCTGGTTCAGTTCCCCTTCTTAGGAACTGGGAATAGTACTGCTTGGGAACCAGTTCCGTTTTTAGGAACCTTGACTGGACCAAAACTTTGAAAAATTGGATCAACCTGGCCGGTCCACTTATGGTCTACACGGTGCTCGGATTGGGCAATCCATTGTGCTCAACCCTATTTGATTCAAGTCCATCGGAAGCTTTGGTATAATCACAATGCATAATTGTAGATTTGAAGATTATGGAGACGTTGGTATTATAATCTTGTCAACTTGATCCAAGATACATAGAATCTCAAGAAATTCTTCTTTGCAAGAAAAAGCGGCAGCTTAAAGAGGTCACGAAAGCATGCGACTTTGCAACACTATGGAAAAATCTCTATCGGATCTATTGACTCTCTACTTGCCATTTCAATCTGAGTAGTCCTAATACAAAATGATATGCTTATCATGCGAGACAAACCCGACAAGGAAACCGAATCTCGTCTAGCTCAAGGTTGCATTATCTATTATTTGTTAAGTTAGACTATTAGTATCATATTTTCTAGGAATAAGTTTGTTGCTGAGTTTATCTGTTTAGTCCTATTTTATAGGAGTATGTTGTAGATTTTGTGGACAAGTAGCTAGTGGGCAACGCGTCTTCGTGGTTAAGTCTTTTTTAGGTTTGTATTAAGGAATAAGTTTTGCAAGTCTTTTGAATAACAACAACAATAAACAGAAGTTCTCCCTTCCATTATTTTGTTCTTGCTGTATGTTCTGTTTTTCTACAGCAATTCTTATGTTCTTCACAAAACAACAACATTGGTATTAGAGCCTTCTTGATCTTAAGGGGCTGTGAGTAACGTGTGAGATTGATTGAGAGACGTGTCTACATCCATAGAAGCTAAAGGCAAGATGGAGGCAAGATCTAGTGGTTTTTCAGCAATGACTACACTAGTATTTTATGGAAAAAAATTATCAAATCTGGGCAGTGAAAATGCAAGTCTACTTAGAGGGTTGTGATTTTTGGGAAGCTATAGAACAATATTATGAAGTTGCTCCCCTTCTTGAAAATTCAACCATCAATCAGATGAAGTATCACAAGGAGATGTTAACAAGGAAAGCAAAAGTAAAGTATTGCTTATATGTTGTTTTGCCTGCCATTTTCAGCAGAATTATGGTTTGTGAATCGGTTAAAGCTATATAGGACTTCCTCAAAGCTAAGTACCAAAGAGATGAGAGAATCAGAAGCATAAAGGGGCTGAATCTAATCACAAAATTCGAAAGACTGTGGATGAAGGAGTCTGAAACAATCAAGGAGTATTCAGATAAGTTGGTAAGCATTGTGAATCAGGCAAGGATCTTAGGCATTGATCTTTCTGATAATAGATTTGTGCATAAGATTTTTGTCACTTTGCTAGAGAGATTTGAGTCAACCATTGCCTCTTTGGAGAATACCAAGAATCTGTCTCAGATCAAGTTGGCATAATTGCTTAGTGCTTTGCAAGCACAAGAGCAAAGGAAGTTGATGAGACTGGAAGGAAGTACAGAAGGAGTTTTGCAGGCCAAAGAATAGTAGAACGTGAGATGAAAAGGCAGGAAATGGAAAGGGAAGAAAGAGTATGGCAGTAGTGGTTCAGAAACTATTATGGGAAATAGCAATACAGGTGGTTCCAAGATCTCTTGGGGAAAGTATCCTCCATATCAGTATTGTGGAAAGAAAAACCATCCACATTTTTGATGTTAGAAGAGGCCAGATGTAAGGTGCAAAAAGTGTAAAAAATAAGGACACATTGAAAAATTTTGTAAAGAGATGAGAAATCAGCAACAAAGTGAGATATGAGTTTTTGTCCAGCTAGAGGTAGATCATCTTTTTATTGCCTCTTGTTTCTCGTCTAGTACTCCTTGTGATAGTTGGCTAGTTGATAGTGGTTGCACAAACCACATGACTAGTAATAAAAAACTCTTTTATAGATCTTGACAAGTCATTAAAGTCAAGAGTGAGGATTGAAAATGTGGAGTACTTAGATGTGAAAGGTAAAGGAACTGTAGCAATAGAGAGTTGTACTGGAACTAAGCTGGTTTTTGATGTGATGTATGTGCTTGAGATTGATCAGAATTTGCTAAGTGTGGGGCAGTTGGTAGAGAAGGGATTTAAGGTGATATTTGAAGAGAAGAAGTGTTTGATCTTTGACTCCGATAGTCAGGAGCTGTTCAAGATAAAGATGCAACACAAGAGTTTTTCTCTGAATCCTCTAAAGAATGAGCAAGTGGCATTTAATAGTTGGGCTAAAGACTATTATCCAAGGTCTGAGTTTGAGTTTGAAAATCGCCAGACTTTACATTATGAATCTGAAGACTGCTAGACTCTACAAGGTATGGGTGCAAAGTCTGAGACTTTACAAAGTCTCAATACGAAGTCTGAAGATGGTTAGAATCTAGTAACAAAGTCTAAAAGCTACCAGACTTACAAGGAGCAAGTGGCATTCGAATGTCAAGTGAGTGACTCAGATATATGGTACAAAAGAATGGGACATTTTCACCACAAATGCTTGCTGTTTATGCAGAGGAATGAAATGGCAACTTGTAACACCTAGCCACCTTAATCGGAAGATGTTGTCAACAAATTCTCAACCTTGCCCTCAATTACATAATTAGATTTACTAGGAACGCAGCGGAAATATTTTTATTAATTAAACCCCTAACTAAATCTGAGGTAATCAACAATGTTCAAACATAAATAAACCTTAAAACTTTGTCTTCTAAAAGTGACAACCAAATAATAAATAAACATCACGTCTAATAGGAGTTAATCTCCTATTTTATTACATAAAAATGTTCAATAAGATTATCCACAAATCTCAACGTGAACCACTAGCCTCATCTTGCCCTCGGGGAGGGGCTCCCTAACACGTACCTGTAAAAAATGGTTAAACAACAACAGTGAGATTACTCAGTGAGTCTATACCCTAATTCCCAATTAGGAGGGCACTCACCCTAGGGTCCCTAATCCCCATATTAAACTAATCCTAACTTATATCTCACCTCCTCTTCGTTAAACCACTAACCTCCACATAATCATAATATGTCAACAAATCACATTATAATAATTCATTAAAGAAATAAATCACATAACTCCATCAATAAATAATTATAAAATTCAATAACACGGAAATAATCAACCTTGGCCAACAAACATCCACAATTATTAGATAAGACAAAATCACAGATCTCGAACTACAAAATAAATTACGACCGCTTGAGCCCACCAATTAGGGATTTACCCGGGTCCCTAGTCAAATCCAGGCCATTCGACAAACTACGGATAAAATCACCACTAATTGCCCGTCATTTAGCCATTCGTTCAATTTCGACAATTACCCGAAATTTCGTATAATTTAAACAGCACGATATTCACTTAATACGCCTTTATTTAAATATTTACCAAAAATATCAATTTATTATTATTATATTAACATCCCAACACGCACGGCCATTCCCTGCACCTTCTAACTCTGACTTCCAAATTTACTGTTTTGCCATTGGCTTGAAAATTACTATTCTGCCCCCCATACTCAATCAAATCCCCATTCTATCCCTTAATGGATATGTTTACTATTATGTCCCTAGCCATTTAAAATTTTCCCTTTTTGCCTCCGTGTCCGCAAAATGACCATTTAGTCCCTCGGTAGTCCCTATTTACCGTTTTGCCCTCGACCGTAGCCCAAATTCCCATTCAACCCCTCGAGTTACCAAAATTACCGAATCGCCCCTCATGTTGCTAAAATTTCATTTTCGACCCCTGAGATTATCAAAATTTACTGATTCGCCCCTATCACCCTCCAATCTACCAATCCACCCCTAAACTAATCAAATTTTTCGATTTGGCCCCCCAATTCCTCTAAAACTCACAAAATCAACAATTAACTTAATTAATTAACTACTAAAGCGGGTAACCACCCTAATCGGAAGTTAGAGCTCGATTCACCGGTGGTCCGAGTCCGGCACGTTTTCCGGCGAGTCACCGGCGAAACTCCGGCGAGCTTCCGACGAGCTAGTTTCGACTCCGGCGAGACCACAAATCACTCCTATGAACCAATTAAGACTACGGCATCAAAATCCATTATGCTCAGCAGTGAATAGAAATTATTTTCAGCTAAAGGCGAAACCTTTAGCTCGTATGTGTTCGGAACTTCAAGTTGAGGTGGCCGGCGAGTGGTGCAAGTGGCGATGGACGACCGTGGTCGGCGTTTGGGACCGCTGGGGTGACGTCGGGGCGCGGCTAGTGGCTTGGTGGCGCGGCGGCGATGGCGAGCTCAGCTCGCAACGAGCCTTGGGCAAGCTGTTCGTCCATATTAAATCGACGATTCAGACCAAATCAAGACTCTCAAGACGAAATCAAGGCCAAGAGCTTACCTAGGGATGTTCGGGGAAGGCTTGGGAAGCTTCTCGGTCCAACCCGCACGATTCTCCGATCTGTGGGTCAAGTGGTGCGTCCAAAAACAGGGATTGGGGTTTCCGGTAGAAATACAAACGACATGCGCGAAGGAGAGGGAACCAATGGGAGGATAGGACAGCTGGTGCATAGTGAAGCTGCCGCGTGGCTGACGGTTGGGCGAAATCGCGGCTTTCTCGCGAGATTGGCTTGGCTGGTTTGCTGCTAGGGTTTTGCAGGGGAGCGGCGCACACAGGAAGAGGAAGATGAACATGGGGAGAAGAAAGAAGAAGGGCCGAAGAAGCTGGGATGTTCGCGGGCCCCATATGCGTACAAGGAAGTGACAACAACTTGGACTAGTTGACTTTGACCAGCCCATGTGCAGAGACAGAAGGAAAATAAAGAATTGAGGGAAAATAATAATATTTTATTTAAATCTTCAATTGCCCGAAATTGGGCTGTTACAATTCTCCCCCCCTTAGGACATTTCGTCCTCGAAATTGACACTACTAATCTCCTTGAATAGATCAGGGTATTGATTCCTCATTGCCTCTTCACTTTCCCAAGTCGCTCCCTCCGTGTCATGGTGCTGCCAAACAACCTTAACCGAAGGGATCACTTTATTCCTCAATTGCTGCTCTCTGCGATCTTCGATCCTGATCGGTCTCTCCTCATATGACACCCTATCATCAATCTCGATTTCCTCAAAACTCAGTACATGTGACGGATCGGGTTCATACTTCCTCAACATCGACACGTGAAAGACATTATGGATATGAGCTAAATTTGGCGGTAAAGCTAGTCGATAAGCTGCGGCTCCAATCCTCTCCAAGATTTCGAATGGTCCCACATACCTCGGGCTCAACTTGCCTTTCTTGCCAAAGCGGGACAATCCTCTCTTAGGCGACACCTTCAAGAACACGTGGTCACCAACTTGAAACTCCAAAGGCCTTCTCCTCTTATCTGCATAACTCTTCTGACGACTCTGTGCTGTCCTCATTCTATCCTTGATGACCTTGACTGCTTCCATTGACTGCTGGACTAGCTCGGGACCTGTGATTTTCCGTTCTCCTACCTCGTCCCAACAAACTGGAGTCCGACAAGTACGACCATACAAGGCCTCAAAAGGTGCCATGCCTATACTCTGCTGGAAGCTATTATTATAGGCAAACTCTACCAAATGTAACTGATCCTCCCAGCTTCCCTTGAAGTCCAAGACACATGCCCGCAGCA
The DNA here is from genome assembly GCA_030064385.1 of Melaleuca quinquenervia. Lineage (NCBI taxonomy): Eukaryota > Viridiplantae > Streptophyta > Magnoliopsida > Myrtales > Myrtaceae > Melaleuca > Melaleuca quinquenervia. The sequence continues at coordinate 13,291,908 of CM057720.1, forward strand.
TGTCCTCCAAGGTCTGAATAGTCCGCTCTGATTGTCCGTCTGTCTGAGGATGGTAGGCAGTACTGTACTGCAGTTTTGTCCCCAATGCATCCTGTAAACTCCTCCAAAAGGTGGCTGTGAATCGAGGGTCACGATCAGAGGTGACCGTCACCGGCACTCCATGAAGTCTAACAATCTGTCGAACATATAACTCAGCCAATTTGTCCAGGGCGAAATCTCTACGTATTGCAATGAAGTGTGCCGACTTGGTCAGGCGATCCACTATGACCCTTATCGCATCATGGCCTCGCTGACTCCTAGGTAATCCAATCACGAAGTCCATTGTGATGTGCTCCCACTTCCATTCAGGGATCTCCAAAGGTCTCAGTAAGCCTCCAGGCTTGCAGTGTTGCACCTTAACTTGTTGACAGGTCAAACACTTCGCCACGTATTTTGCCACATCAATCTTCAGACCGTTCCACCAATAATAGGGCCTCAGATTCTGATACATCTTTGTACTCCCAGGATGAACGCTGTAGTTGCTCCTGTGAGCCTCTGCCAATAAATCCTCCTTAAGTGTCGCGTGATCAGGTACACACAACTTTCCTCTAAATCTCAATATTCCATCCTCGGAGATCTGGAAGTCTGGTTTTCTTTGATTCTCGCTCATCTAGATAATCCTTTGAAGGGCAGGGTCCACGGACTGTAAGGACTTAATCCTTGACTGTATCTGCGGCTCCACACGCAAGGTGGCCATTAAGCAAGTGAGATGGCCCATCTCAAACTTAAAATCGAAGTCTCTCGCCTCTTCTAGAAGGTGCCATTCCCTTACCATCAAACATGCCATAGATGATTTGTGACTAAGGGCGTTAGCTACCCTGTTGGCCTTTCCAGGATGGTATAGGATGTCACAGTCGTAGTCCTTCAGTAACTCCATCCACCGGCACTGTCTCATGTTTAGTTCCTTCTATGAGAACAGGTACTTGAGGCTCTGGTGATCCATGTAGATAGGGAATCTCTCTCCACATAAATAGTGCCTCCAGATCTTGAGGGCAAAGATGATGGCAGCTAGTTCTAAGTCGTGTGTCGGATAATTCTTCTCATGTGGTCTCAACTGCCTTGACGCGTACGCCACAACTCGTGCATGCTGCATTAGAACACACCCCAGTCCTTGGTAAGATGCATCACTGTAGATCTCATATCCACCTGGACCGGATGTGATCGTCAACACTGGAGCTGTGGTCAACCTCTTCTTCAGTTCTTGAAAACTCCTCTTGCACTTATCCGTCCATTCGAACTTGGTGTCCTTCTTCATAAGGTTGGTCAATGGTGCCGCGATACTAGAAAACTTCTCCACAAATCGGCGATAATAGCCAGCCAAACCTAAGAAACTTCTTATCTCCGTCATCGTCGTAGGCCTTGGCCATTCCGTAACCGCTTCAATTTTTGCTGGGTCCACATAAATTCCTTCACCTGATATCACATGACCCAAGAAAGCCACACGACCTAACCAGAACTCGCACTTACTGAACTTGGCATAAAGTGCATGTTTCCTTAGAGTTGCCAATACCATCCTTAGATGTCGATCATGCTCCTCCAAGCTTTTCGAGTACACTAGAATGTCGTCTATGAACACGATGACAAATTGGTCCAGATACTCCTTAAAAACTCAATTCATCATATCCATAAACGCGGCGGGTGTGTTAGTCAGCCCAAACGGCATCACCGTGAATTCATAATGACCATACCGCGTACGAAATGCGGTCTTAGGAATATCCTCGCTTCTTGATTGTCACTTGGTTCAACTGTCTGTAGTCGATGCATAACCTCATCGACCCATCTTTTTTCTTCACGAAGAGCACCGGCGCACCCCATGGCGACGCACTAGGACGGATGTATCCCTTATCCAACAACTCCTGCATCTGAACTTTCAGCTCCTTTAACTCAGATAATGACATCCTATAAGGAGCTTTAGAGATAGGTGCAGTACCAGGGGCTAGTTCGATCACGAACTCAACTTCTCTTTCAAGGGGTAATCCCGATAACTCCTTTGGAAACACATCGGCAAATTCTCGCACTACGGCGATTTCTTCAAGTGCCGGTCCTTCAACCGACAAGTCTACCACAGTAGCCAAGAAACTCTGGCACCCTTCCTCGAGTAGCTTTGTTGCTTCGAGGGATGAAATCAAAGGCACATAAGAGCCTCCTCTACTTCCCACAAACACATAGCTCGGCCGATCTAACGGTTGGAATTGAATAACTTGGTTATAATAATCTACTGTAGCTCTCTGCTCTCTCAACCAGTCCATCCCAACTATCACATCAAAATCATGCATACACAACGCAGCCAAATCGATAACCCCTTTCACTCCACTAATTTCTATCTCGCACCCCTTGCACCCCTCGACAGACAGTACATTATCCTTCATAGGAGTAGTAATGCTAAGAACTGTACTCAACGGCTCCAATCTCAATTCGGCTAATTCAGCAAACTGGGTAGCCACGAAAGAATGGGTGGCTCCCGTATCAAACAAGGCATAAGCAGCATGTCGATGCAAGGAGACCGTACCTGTGATCACTCCTCCAGCATTTTGAGCCTCTGCCCTATTCACCGCATATACTCGTCCCTGAGCAGGTGGCCGCTCCATGTTGCCTTGAGCGACATTTCTAGCAGGTGGTCCCGTGCGAGGCAATGGTTGCGCCCCAGCTGGGTGACGTGGACAATTCCTCTGCAGGTGGCCCACTTGGCCGCATCCAAAGCAAGCTCCCCTCCTTGTAGGACATGTGTCGCTGCGGTGAGGTCTTCCGCAATGCATGCACCGATCTTCCCGTCAAAACGGTGGCTTCCTGACTCCACCATATCTATTAGGAGGGAGGTGGTTCTTAAATCCAGTCACCGGCATCTTTCCCTGTCGACGGTGGTCTCCTCCTGGGAAGAATCTCGATCCTGAAGCAACCGCTCTCTCTGCCATGTCTTTCTCCACCATTGAGGCTCTACTCACCACTTCTTTATAGTCACGCAAATCAAAGGGTGCCAATTGCGTCTTAATTTTAGGCCTTAGTCCATCCCGAAATCTGAGAGCCCGGTCTACTGGATCCTCAACCAGTCTTCTACCGTACCTCGATAACTCGGCAAACTTCGCTTGATACTCCTCCACCGACATATTATTTTGACGAAGCCTCAGAAATTCGTCCATCTTCTGGTCTCTTGCAGCATTGGAGAAGTACTACTCATTGAAGGCGTCTACAAAAGCACGCCAAGTCGGTACCACACCTTCGGGGAACACGGTCTCTTGGGTGACCTCCCACCAATGGCTGGCATTACCCTCCAGCCTATATACTGCTAGTGCCACCTTGTCAGCATCGGTGCACCTCATCACAGCAAAGACTTTCTCTAGACTCCGAATCCATGAGGTAGCAGCCTTAGGGTCTCCCTTCCCAAAGAACTGAGGAGGTTGCAACTTCAAGAATTGCTCTACCTGCTCCCTAATTCTTCTCTCCTCATCAACACCTCCAGCAACTGGGGTAGGGGCAGGAGCTTCTGTCTCATTCTCCATAGGTACACCAGCAGGTCCTTGGGCAACGACGGAATTCATCATTGCGGCAATAGCTGCATTTGTTGCGGCAGTAGCAGCCTCTGCAATAGCAGCCTCCTGACTCTGAACAGTAGCTGCAATGGCGGCCTCCTGATTCTGAGCCTGTTGAGCGATCGCACCTCTAAGGTCCTCAATAGACTTCAGAATTCCTTCTATCATGGGATCTCTTTGAGGAGTCTCCTTAACTCCGAAACGTCTGACGGTCACTCTTCTTCTCGGAGGTCTCTGATTTCTATCCATGAGTACGTTTAAACAGCCCTGATTTCAAGGTTTTAATAATTTCATTAAGAAAACCACAATAACTCATCATCAACAATTAATAGGTAATGCTCAATAAATCTTTCACAAGTCAACTAAACTGTGGCGTGCGATACGCATACACGCTCATAAACTTCAATTACCAAGGCAAGCGATACGCCTACTTGCCGCTGATGTGCAATACGCATACACATCCATATACAGACAATTTCTGAGGTAGCGATACGCATACTAACCTCCGGTGTGCGATACGCATACATGCTCATAAACTGGTAACCACCAAGACAAGCGATACGCATACTTGTCCTCGACGTGCGATACGCATACACGTCATGAGTCACAAAATGTCAACCAAGTCTAATATTCAGCCTTGCTGCACACGTCCCATTCCGTGCCAACGCGGCTAAATATAAGACTACAACAAATAAACACAAGGTTGGACATTCGGCTTCGCTGCACATGTCCAGATCATGCCAACTTAGCTAAACATAAAACCAAGCATTTATTTTTACACATTCATGTCCTAATCATACACGTCCCATTCCATACATGATTAAAACATAATGCATCAATCAAATATTCACAAACAACCAAGCAATTACAATCAATCCCATCAAATAACAATATCAATGTCACTAACTTTTTTTTAAAAAAAATTTCTTCTTTTTTTTATTATTATATAATTTTTTTTCCTAATATATTTATCTATTACGATTTTTTTTACCCTAAAAAAATATGTACCCACCCTTATCACTCCAAATTAAACCCGCTCTGATACCAAAAATAACTGTAACACCTAGCCACCTTAATCGGAAGACGTTGCCGACAAATTCTCAACCTTGCCCTCAATTACATAATTAAATTTACTAGGAACGCAGCGGAAATATTTTTATTAATTAAACCCCTAACTAAATCTGAGGTAATCAACAATGTTCAAACATAAATAAACCTTAAAACTTTGTCTTCTAAAAGTGACAACCAAATAATAAATAAACATCACGTCTAATAGGAGTCAATCTCCTATTTTATTACATAAAAATGTTCAATAAGATTATCCATAAATCTCAACGTGAACCACTAGCCTCATCTTGCCCTCGGGGAGGGACTCCCTGACACGTACCTGTAAAAAATGGTTAAACAACAACAGTGAGATTATTCAGTGAGTCTACACCCTAATTCCCAATTAGGAGGGCACTCACCCTAGGGTCCCTAATCCCCATATTAAACTAATCCTAACTTATATCTCACCTCCTCCTCGTTAAACCACTAACCTCCACATAATCATAATACGTCAACAAATCACATTATAATAATTCATTAAAGAAATAAATCACATAACTCCATCAATAAATAATTATAAAATTCAATAACACGGAAATAATCAACCTCAGCCAACAAACATCCACAATTATTAGATAAGACAAAATCACAGATCTCGAACTACAAAATAAATTACGACCGCCTAAGCCCACCAATTAGGGATTTACCCGGGTCCCTAGTCGAATCCAGGCCATTCGACAAACTACGGATAAAATCACCACTAATTGGCCGTCATTTAGCCATTCGTTCAATTTCGGCAATTACCCGAAATTTCGTATAATTTAAACAGCACGATATTCACTTAATACGCCTTTATTTAAATATTTACCAAAAATATCAATTTATTATTATTATATTAACATCGCAACACGCACGGCCATTCCCTGCACCTTCTAACTCTGACTTCCAAATTTACTGTTTTTCCATTGGCTTGAAAATTACTATTCTGCCCCCCCATACTCAATCAAATCCCCATTCTGTCCCTTAATGGATATGTTTACTATTATGTCCCCAGCCATTTAAAATTTTCCCTTTTTGCCCCCGTGTCTACAAAATGACCATTCAGTCCCTCGGTAGTCCCTATTTACCATTTTGCCCTCGGCCGCAGCCCAAATTCCCATTCTACCCCTCGAGTTACCAAAATTACCGAATTGCCCCTCATGTCACCAAAATTTCCGAATCGCCCCTCATGTTGCTAAAATTTCATTTTCGACCCCTGAGATTATCGAAACTTACTGATTCGCCCCTATCACCCTCCAATCTACCAATCCACCCCTAAACTAATCAAATTTTTCGATTTGGCCCCCCAATTCCTCTAAAACTCACAAAATCAACAATTAACTTAATTAATTAACTACTAAAGCGGGTAACCACCCTAATCGGGAGTTAGAGCTCGACTCACCGGTGGTCCGAGTCCGGCGCGTTTTCCGACGAGTCACCGGCGAAACTCCGGCGAGCTTCCGACGAGCTAGTTTCGACTCCGGCGAGACCACAAATCACTCCTATGAACCAATTAAGACTACGGCATCAAAATCCATTATGCTCAGTAGTGAATAGAAATTATTTTCAGCTAAAGGCAAAACCTTTAGCTCGTATGTGTTCGGAACTTCAAGTTGAGGTGGCTGGCGAGTGGTGCAAGTGGCGATGGACGACCGTGGTCGGCGTTTGGGACCGCTGGGGTGACGTCGGGGCACGGCTAGTGGCTTGGTGGTGCGGTGGCGATGGCGAGCTTAGCTCGCAACGAGCCTTGGGCAAGCTGTTCGTCCATATTAAACCGACGATTCAGACCAAATCAAGACTCTCAAGATGAAATCAAGGCCAAGAGCTTACCTAGGGATGTTCGGGGAAGGCTTGGGAAGCTTCTCGGTCCAACCCACACGATTCTCCAATCTGTGGGTCAAGTGGTGCGTCCAAAAATAGGGACTGGGGTTTCCGGTAGAAATACGAACGACGTGCGTGAAGGAGAGGGAACCAACGAGAGGATAGGACAGCTGGTGCATAGTAAAGCTATCGCGTGGCTGGCCGTTGGGCGAAATCGTGGCTTTCTCGCGAGATTGGCTTGGCTGGTTTGCTGCTAGGGTTTTGCAGGGGAGCAGCGCACGCAGGGAGAGGAAGATGAACATGGGGAGAAGAAAGAAGAAGGGCCGAAGAAGCTGGGATGTTCGCGGGCCCCATGTGCGTACAAGGAAGTGACAACAACTTGGACTAGTTGACTCTGACCAGCCCATGTGCAGAGACAGAAGGAAAATAAAGAATCGAGGGAAAATAATAATATTTTATTTAAATCTTCAATTGCCCGAAATTGGGCTGTTACATAACTGGGTTACCAAACCTGGAGGAGCATATTACGAGGTGCAAGGCTTGTTTGCTAGGCAAGCAGACTAGACTTCCTTTCAAGAATTCAACTTGGAGAGCTACAAAGAAGTTGCAGCTGATTCATACAGACCTATGTGGTTCACATGTGACACCTTTGCTAAATGGCATCATGTATTTCATTATTTTCATTGATGATTATACTAGAATGTGCTGGATTTATTTTATGAAGTAAAAGTTAGAAGTTGATGAGATATTTCTTAAGTTTAAGAAATGGATCGAGAACCAAAGTAGCTGTAAGATTCCGTTCATCAAATCTGATAATTGAACATAATATACGTCACAGAGGTTTAACTCTGTCTGTGAAGAGGTTGGAATTGAGCATCAATTTATTGTTCCTTACTCTCCACAGTAAAATGGAGTTAGTGAGAGGAAGAACAGAACTATTATGGAGATGGCTAGATGTCTACTGTATGAGAAGAATCTGCCAAAAGAGTTCTGGGCAAAAGCAGCAAACACATCAGTTGTTTTGCTAAATAGACTACCTACAAGGGTATTGGAGAAGAAGACACCCTTTGAAGCTTGGTCTAGTGTCAAGCCAATTGTAAAAAACTTGAAAGTGTTTGGTTGTTTATGTTTTTCTCATATTCCACAGGTCAAGAGAGACAAGCTGGAAGAGAAAGTTGAACCAGGGATTTTTGTTGGCTACAATTTAGTGTAAAAGGCTTATAGGATCTATCAACCACAAACAGGAAAGATGATCACTAGCAAGGATGTTCAATTCCTTAAAGATGAGAAATGGGATTGGACAAATGAACCAGAAGGCAAGCACAAGGAGGTCTTATTAGAACCTGATGAGTTGGTAGATGATGTTCCAATGAGAGGTACTCGATCTCTATCTGATATATGTCATATGTGCAATGTGGTTGTTTTGGAACCTTTAGGTGGTTAAATGCAATGAAGAAAGAGTTGTCCGTGATTGAAAAGAACCAGACGTGGGAATTGGTTAACAAGCTCGAAAATAGGAAGATAATTGGAGTGAAATGGGTTTACAATACCAAATTGAATCCTGATAGCTTAGTAAACAAGTACAAGGCCAGGCTGGTGGTGAAGAGATATGCTCAAATCTGGGGAGTGGATTTCTCAGAAACATTTGCTCTAGTGGTAAGGCTAGACACAATTAGAATGATACTTGCATTGGTAGCTCAACAAGGCTAGAAGGTATATCAGTTAGATGTGAAATCTGCATTTTTTGAATGGAGTGTTGCAGGAGGAGATCTATGTTGAGCAACCAAAAGGCTTTGTTACACAAGACCAAGAGGAGAAAGTTTATCTACTGAAAAATGCGCTTTATAAGTTGAGACAAGCACTTAGAGCATGATACAGCAAGATAGATGAATACTTGTTAAGTTTAGGCTTCGAGAAAAGTCTTAGTGAATCTACCTTGTATGTTAAAATGTTAGAAACGGACTTGGTAATAGTATCTCTTTATGTAGATGATATGCTTGTGACAGAGAGTAATGAAGGTCAGATTGTTGCATTCAAACATGAGATGATGAAAATGTTTGAGATGAATGATTTAGGTGAAATGTCATACTTTCTGGGGATGGAAGTTAGGCAGACTCAAAATGAAGTTTTTATATGTCAGAAGAAGTACTTGAAGGAGATCTTGAAGAGATTTAACATTGAGGAGTGCATGGTTAAGAACCAAAAGCTCCAAAAAAAGAATGGATCATATTTTGCAGATGAAAGAGTTTATAAAAGTTTGATTGGTTGTCCTACGACTATGTCGGGCATCATGTTTCTAGTAAGTGTCTTGTCTAGATTTCTTAATTGTGCAAGTGAGTTACATATGATAGCTGCAAAAAGAGCGTTAAGGTACTTGAAAGGCACTCTTTCATACGGGATTAAGTTTTGCAGAGTTAAAGAGTTTAAGCTACATGGTTATTCCGATAGTGCTTGGGCAGGATCAATGGATGATATGTTGAGCACTTTAGGTTATTGTTTTACCTTCGGGTCGGCATGTTTTTCATGATGTTCAAAGAAACAGGAACTAGTGGCTTAATCAACTGTAGAAGCTGAGTTAATTGCAGCAATTGCAGCTGTGAATCAGGCATTATGGTTGAAGAAGCTAATGGACGATCTACACTTGAAGCAATAAGAAAATATAGAAGTATTTGTGGAGTGTGCAGCACTTGATCCAGGAGAAGAATGTTAGTGTATCAAGACTGCATTATCTATTATTTGTCAAGTCAGATTGTTAGTATCATATTTTCTAGGAATAAGTTTGTTGTTGAATTTATTTAGTTAGTCTTATTTTATAGGAGTCTATTGTAGATTTTGTGGACAAGTTGTTAGTGAGCAACGTGTCTTTGTGGTTAAGTTTTTTTTTAGGTTTGTATTAAGGAACAAGTTTTGCAAATCTTTTGAATAACAACAACAAAAAACAGAAGTTCTCCCTTCCATTGTTCTGTTCTTGCTGTATGTTCTGTTTTTCTGCAGCATTATTCTGTTCTTCACAAAACAACAACCAAAACAATGCTACTCGACCCAGCAATGTTCTTAACCGAACACAAAACTTCTCTCGCTTGTGGCGGTCGGGAAATGGATAAAAAAAAGGAAAAGCTAGCTTCACATCTGTCCGGGCTTGATGCAAGACGGCGGGATCTGTAGGCCGCGAGATTCGCCGTTCACGTGAGAGCAGTATGATTTCAGGGGCCCTCCGCCGCCCGTGTAAGTGAGGTCGATGTTATCCAGAATGACGTTCTGGCACGGCACGCTCGGGCTGCATCCGAGGTTGACCGCCACCTGCGAAGCCGAAGTGCCCTGGATCTTCGTGAACCAGACGTCCTTAATCTGAACCTTCGACCCACCCTAAAGAGAAAGAGAGAGGGAAAGAGCTCATCAGGTATCGCGCCAGAGTAAAATGTAGTCAAGACTCGAGAGCTAGCCACACCCCAATTCAAGATTCATTGCCTCAGTTAAGATGTAAACTGTACCTTCTGAGAACAACCACCAACTGGGCAGTAATCTTGATCAATGATGATGGGATTCTGCACATCCTTCATGGTAATGTTGTAAAACGAGATGTTGTAGGCCGTGCTCCTCAGCGGAGTAGCCCACGACTTGATCCTGACGCCATTCTGCGTGCCGCTCATGGTGCAATTCGTCACCGACAGCCCGCTCACGTCCTTCTCGTTCGAGTACTTCCCGAGGCTCCCCACGCTGAACCCGTGACCCGGGCCGCAGTGGACGCGGACGACCTGGACGTCGTTGGATCCCGGCCCGATCGAGACGCAGTCGTCCCCGGTCGAGATCGACGAGTCGGCGATTGTGACGTGGGACGAGACGCCTACGTGGATCCCGTCCGTGTTGGGGCTGTCTCCGGGGGCGGATATGCGGACGTTCCGGAAGTCGACATCATCGCTCGAGGAGACGACGAAGTGGAAGCCCTTGCTGTTGACCGAACTTATCTTCCGGATCGATGTCTTGCTGACGAAATCGAGCCTCACTGACTGGGAAAAGATCATAGAGCCGTTATAGCCTCGCGGGGGTCGCATAATTTGAATAACGAATGGGTAATTTCCATTACCAAATTCATCAACGCAATTAGATAAACACTATAGACGCATACTTCCCAACTTTTAAAAAGCTTTCTTTTTTAGTATTGAAATGTCCAAATTTATTAGAAAACGAAAGTAAACCCTAATTTCGAGAAAATCAAGTCACACCTACATAGAAACGACGATCTTGGCTCCGGCATAAAGATTGAGAATTCCCAAATTTTCCCAGTAATACCGGAATTAAAGCGAGTAAAGAGCACGGAAAGTGATTGATCAATCGATTATGTAGGACGGTCTAATTTGCAAATGAATCTTAATTTTGGATATGATTTACGTGTGTTCTTTAATTCCCTCTGGAATGCAATTATCGTGCTTTTACTAAATTTAACTGATAAAAAAGCCCCCTTAATTTTTGACTTTTTAATGAACAAGGAAACAAAAAAAAAAAAAGGAAAAGCAGGGGGAAGAACTCACCACCGGGAGAGACTTGCAATTGGGATTCTTGCCGCAATCGTTGTGAGGCCAAGCTTCCTGCCCTTGCCCATCGAACGTCCCGCCGCCGTTGATCAGTAGCCCGCGGACGTGCTTGAACATGATCCAATGGTCCAAGGAGAACGTCGACTCGTCGATGGGCGCTTTCACCACCCCTTGGACCGTGAACGTGATGGGGCCGGTGCACGGGCCCTCGAATACCACCGGCCACACCATGTACGACCCTTGCGGGACAAGCAATCTCCTCTGAACTCCTACCCCTTTATATTGACACAATTGGTTCCACGCCTTGAGAAATGCCTTCAAAAAGGAAAATAAAAAATCCTAATCACTTCAAAAAGAAGAAGAAGAAGAAGAAGTTGAACCCCTTTAACTATTATCGTAAAAGAAGAACTCCTAGGTTCGATCCTATTTTTGGGCGAGTAGGCCATGCTAAGTCCCTCGCGCGCTCCAAATGATAATGCGATCCACAAACTGGCAAGATGGTCTCGCGGCTCTCTATTACCTTGCTGTCGTCGGTCTTCCCGTCGCCGATCGCGCCGAAGTCCCTCACGTTGAAGACCTTCGCTTGTGATGCATTGGATTGGACTCCATTCGTAAGCAACAACACCAACACCAAGAACAAGTGCAAACAGATCTTGCGGGAGCACAAGCCTGAATCCATTTCTATGTGTGCACTCACTTGGCCTTGCAATTTAAGCCTACACGGATTGACTTTCTCAGCTTAATTATATAGTGTTCCTGCACATATTGAAGATGAAGTAATAAAAGATTGCGTTAATACTTTCCTTGACTGTGCCCTTTGATCGAAATTTTCTTGCCCTTTTCCTTCGGTGCCAAATCGAGATTATGGCGAAATTAGTCTTATTTGGTATAGGATTCTTGGAAATAATATAATAAAAAATATTCTCAAAATGCAATAATTTTACTTAATTGAATTGACTTTGATGGACTCCACTTTGGGTGGTCAATTGGTCAACGAGTCAAGTCAAGGAAAGTTGTAAGCGTTGCCTTTTGTCGCTTGTATGCAAACTTAGTAAATTTGTATTTTTATAGTCCTCAGAAAGGAATTTCTCCTAAGAAGATCAAGGGAAAAAATTATTGGGGTGTTTTTAGAAATAAGCATCACTGATTAGATAGTCAATTAAGGCCCTTGTTGAAGGACGGGTGATTTTGATATTGCATGAGATTGTATACTCGTAATGAACTTAGTCATCTCGCGTAACTTTTGCAATTAGAAGATAAATGACTTATTATATATAAAAAAAGAAGGAACAGAGCTTCAAATATTCAACTAGGTCAAAAATAAGAAATGCCACCCAAGAGAAGAAGTGTGCATCTTTATGTGCAGTCAAATTAACAAATTCTCAGGGCATCGACTAATTTGTCAATAGTCGAGCACTTGATTTAGAAGGATTGACTAGGGGTGAGCAAAAACAGGGTGGGTAGGTTCCAGACATGGACCCTGTACCCAACCCTGTTATAACCGGTTCCCATTTTTTGGACCATGTACCCTACCCTGTTTGCATTGGACCCTGTACCCAACCCACCCTGTTTTTCCGGTCCGGGAACAGGGTTGACCCTGTTTTATTTTGGAACATGTTTTGCTCATTATATACGACTTCGAATTTTATATTAATATGCGAGAAAACAACATAATTCATCTAATTTATATTATAACATTAATCACTTATAATTAATAAATAAGTAAACTCTTTGATTAAACAAAAATTAAGGATCCACAAAGCAAATTATCATATCATAAGATAAAATAAAAATCATAACATTATATATATTGGTAACAAACATGAACCTAATATTCTTCTCATTACCATAATATTACATGAAACTTTTAATTTGTCTAAAATGGTTAACAAATTTATAGCGCAAGCATAAGTTCTCCAAAAGTGAAACCAACGTAACTCGTTATCTAAAAATGAAATCAGGCGAATCAATCCACGTGGTACAAAATCTCTAACAAAAACTAAAATTCATGTATCAAGAAACATCAACAAGAAACCATGTTTCAAAAAAAATACAAAAGTTATGATTTAATAAGTTTATTTACTTATAAAATCGGAATTTTTATTAAATAAAATTTATTTTATAATAATCAGAAACAAGGTCCAAGATTCAGGGTAGGTTCCACACCTGGACCCTGTACCCGACCCTGTTTTAACCGGTTCCTCTTTTTTGGACCCTGTACCCGACCCTGTTTGCATTGGACCCTGTTCCCGACCCTGTTTTCAGGGTGGGCCGGTCCGGGAACAGGGTTTACCCGGTCCGGTTGCACACCTTTGGGATTGACCAGTATTTATCTTTCAGAATGACAATCTGTGGTTATCTTTTTTGGCCTACACACAATTGGAACGATCAGCGTGAATTCGTGAAGATTGACGAAATTAAGAATTTAGATTATGATATTATCCTGGAAAAAAATTGTCCAAATGAGATTTTCTTAACATTTGCGGATCCAATCACAATTTTATAATAAGAACAAGAGTTCTTTATCGATCAAGCTCCTTGCCCCATTTACTTGACTTTAGTTTATAAAGTTGAAAGAGATCCTAAATTGCCTTATGGGGTGTACGACCTGCTTTTCAAAATCTTTAAAAAACGGGGTGAACGAAAGCGAAATAAACTGAGGTAGACTTTGATTATGTTATATCATGTTAAAACGTCCAACTTATTAATTCTATAGAGGGGCATTGATTGTTGGCTTGGTCATGCTCCATCAATACAATAACGAGTCGAATGATTAGTTTATTTCTCGATTAAAAAGGCCAGAAAGAGATGCCTTCATTAACTCTCAGAGAAAGAAGTCACAAATTTGGTTTTCAACGGATTGAAGTCACAAATTACGCAAAAACATGACTTTCATGATTTTTCTTTTCACCTTAACATTTTATTGATCATACTTGCCACCAGCTTACCCGAATTTTCATCCCTTCTTCAAGAGTGAGATTTTAGTAATGTATCTATCCCTGCTTCAACCAGTAACATAATGAATTGATATCTTGACATGGTTGTATCTATGCCTAAGTTTACGGATCAGTCTGATAATATATTTCTTTTCACAAATGGTCTTGAGCGAGAGTTCGGATCTCGTATGAGAAAGAAATACTTGCAGCTTAGAAAAATGAAGACGTGAAGGGAGAGGAGCCTTCTTCCATGGATAGAACAAGCGCGGCCATCAGAGATCTCCAAAAGGTATCCATGCACTCGTACAAGCCATTTCCAAAAGGATTGAAACGCTAAGGGATGAAGATTTGCAGCCTCAGCTTGTAGAAAGTTTAACCAAGTCGGACTCTTCTATCTTTCCAAACGATAAGAAAACGCAGGGATTCTTCATTTTCTTGCAGTACTTTTTGTAACACCCCTTTGCTATGTTGGGCATCTCAAGAAAACACCTGCCCTTCCATCCCACGACAAGTGTTGTGCCTGTTCTTTATTCATTCTCTGTCCTCGTGACTGGATTCCAAAGGCGTCATAAAGACAAGATTCAGTCAAAAAGCCCTGGTTCTATCATTGCAGGAGTTCAGTTCTTGCAAAACTACAAAGAAAGATGGACCCTGCCCATTCCAGGGGTCGAGATTCCTTGGTGGGGTCGATCTATGAAGCCTAGGACCTGGAATAAGTCAGAAAGTAAATCAATGGTTTGAGAGAAAACACAAGAAGATTATGCGACTTTCTTTTGGATCCAAGGTGCTCGTGCTCGTTGCTGATGAGCACAGCACAGTTCTTTACTGGGAAATCCTGAGGACATCACGTGAATGGTGGAAGAAAGGCCGAGTTTTTCTGGCATTCTTAAACTGCAAGGTCTGCTTGCGACTCAATTCTGAGTAGTCCTAGCACAAAATGATCTGCTTATAATGCTAGACACAGCCAACAAGGAAACAGAATCCCGTCTAGCTTCTGCACACTAAAAGAGAATGACGATATGAGAAAGAGAGTAATTGTGCAAAATTCTATATATTATAACGCACATTACATTATGATATGACTGCTGTGGTAACATAAATCAATCGAGATATGTATAATTAGTGGAGCTATACATGCAATCTTGAGAGAAATTAATTAACATTAGTATCATAATTGTCTCTTACATAGAAACATATCTTATAGAAAATCTTAAGAATCTCTAATGTGACATCGCTAACATCTCCTTAAACTCAAAATGACTTTTAAGAAGTCAATGGGTTTTGAATCAATGTTGAACAATTTCTCCGGTGATGCCACATGGCATCGGACTTGGTGGATGGGAAGGGGGGGGGGCATGGTGTGTGAAGGCAGTGAGTTTGATGGTGGTGTTGGTTTCTCGAAATGAGAAGTAAAAAAAAATCATATAATTAGAAGAGAGAAATTGTGTAATTCGATACATTAGCCTATTTATAGGCTTTATGAGACAACTATCCAAAATAATATGTCAATCAAGATATGAACGATCAAAGGAGGTGCGTGTGCAATATTAACAGATATAAATAACTAGCAGTAAGATCGTAATTGTCTCTTACATAGGAAAGTAGCTTATTATTAATCTTAAAAATCTCTAATATAATATCTCCAACATGAACAATGAAAAGATCTTGTTGCATAAATAATAAGAGACTGCTTGTTTTCGGCCAAAGAAAAGTCTACATGCTTGATCGAGCAGATTTTACATTTCCATTAAAGGCAGGATGTGGTATCAAAGAACACATTTTCCCTCTCTGATTACCACTTGACCTAGCCCACAGAAGCATTTACACTTGAAGGAAAAACAATCCTACTCGACCAAGCGATGTTCTTGGCTAAACACTAAATTTTTTTTCCTCGCTTGTCGGGTCGGGGGACGAAGAAAAGAGAAGCTAGCTTTCTTATTTGTCTGTGCTAAAAGCAAGCCGGCGGCTTTTGGACACCGCGAGCGCCGCCGCGCACATTAGCACAGTATGATTTCACAGGCCCTTTGCGGCCGGTGTAAGCCAAGTTGATGCTGTCGAGATTAACGTTCTTGCAAGGCGCGGCCGGGCTGCATTTAAGGTTGACCGCCACCTGCGAAGCCGACGTACCCCGGATATTGCTGAACCAAATGTCCTTGATCTGAACATTCGACGCCGCCTAGCTCATCAAGTATCGCGTCCGTTAGCGAGAGTAGCATGTGAAATGAGGAGGGTAATCAAGAATAGACCCAGTTCAAAATTGAATGGAATGCTTTAGAAAGTGTACCTGCTTAGAACAACCCCCAGAAGGACAGTACTCTTGGTCAATAATAATGGGATGAAGCACATTCTTCATGGCAATGTCAAGAAACGAGAGATTGCAGGCATTGGATCTCATGGGAGAAGCCCACGTTTTGATCCTCACACCGTTCTGAGTGCCAGTCATAGCACAGTGCCTCACGGACAGCCCAGTCACGTCCCCCTCGTTCTGATACTTCCCGAGACTGCCCACACTGAACCCGTGGCCCGGCCCGCAGTGGACGCCGACGATCTCGATGTCCTTGGAGCCCGGCCCGACCGAGACACAGTCATCTCCGGTCGAGATCACGGTGTCGGTGATCCTGATGCCGGACGAGTCGCCTATGTGGATCCCGTCCGTGTTGGGGCTTTCGTCGGGGGCAATTATCCGCACGTCCCGAAACTCGAGAGAGTGGCAGGAGAACACGTTGAAGTGGAAGTTCTTGCTGTTGATCGAACTTATCGACTGGATCAATGTGTTGTTCACGAAATTGAATCTCACCGACTGAGAAAAGATCATAGACCCGTCAGAGCCTCGCCGGAGATGCATATATTCTTTAATCACAAATAAGAAAAATTTCCCAAATTTCATCATGCAATTATATGAATACCACAAACGCACATTTGCCTAATGTTCACAGAGATACGACATAAATCCATCTAATCAGGGAAGGAAAATCCCTTAAATTGAGAAAATCAAGCGACAATAGTTAACATACTATATCTACATGGAAAATGTTGATCCTTTGGCTCGAGCGGAAAAGTCAAGAATTGCCAAATTTCCCGGGAATTTCGGAATTAAAGTGAAAAGAGAATGCAAATATGTATAATTTATTATGTAGGACACTCTTATTTGAACAATGAATTCAACTTTAGATATGATTGATTGATGGGTCGTCTTCAAACTTTGCCTTTCCACGTTGGATGTATTATCGGTGGTTAAATCAATAAATAATTAGAAAAAAGGGCCCCGTAATTTCTGCAATCCCCTATACAATTATTAAATCGAAAAGCTAATTATCGATGTTTGATCTTTCCTTTTTTTATTAGAAAAAAAGATAGAAAAAAAGTAGCGGAGAATTGCTAGTCTCTCTTGAGGTATAGGGTCCAGTCTTTTGATACTATCCGGGCACGGGACACGTGTTGGAGTTTCGGTTACTAAAAAAAAAAAGAGAGAGAGAGTAGCGGAGGACTTACCACGGGGAGAGACCTGCAAGCGCATGCGTTGTACGGCCAAGCATACTGCCCCTGCCCATCGAACGTACCGCCGCCGTTGATCAACATCCCGTCGACGTACTGGAAGGTGATCCAATGGTCCAAGGAGAAAGTCGACTGGTCAATGGGCGCCTTGAGCACCCCTTTGACCGTGAACGTGATGGGCCCGGTGCACGGCCCCTTGAGCACCACCGGCCAAACCACGAACGACCCCGGCGGGACGTACACTGTCCTCCCGGCTCTTCCTCTCTGTTGACACGCTTGGTTCCACGCATTGAGAAATGCCTAAAAAAACGAAAATAAATAGATAATTAGTTTGACCCTTTAGCTATAAGATGATTAGATCAATTTTCCAATTACAAATAATTATGTCTGATCGTGTTTTCGTATGAATAAGTTATGTTAGACCTCGCCGGCAATCTGTTCTTTGCGTTTGCTCTGGCTTCAGAGTGATGATGCCATGGATGAATTGGCGAGATGGTTCTCGAGATTCTTACCTTGCTATTGTCGGTCTTCCCGTCGGGGATGGCGCCGAAGCTCCTCACGTCGTAGACTTTCGCTTTTGCATGGGATTGGACTCCATTCGTGAGGACGAACGCCAACGCCGAGAACAAGAGCAAACAGACCTTGCGGAAGCACAGGTTTTTCGAGTGCATTTCCATTGCGCACCTCTCGGCCTTGCAATTCGAGCAATGGATAGGGAGATTTTTTTCTCAGCTTATATTTTGAAGGGCTGGTTGCTCATAAAGAAAGTGGAGTAATGAAGGAGTCGATTGATACTACTTTCCTTAATTGTGCTCTTTCATTGAATTTCTTGTCGATTTTCTTTGGGGCCAACAAGATTAAGATGGAAATATTAGATTTACTTGACAAAGTATTTCTGGGAACTAATCAAGGGCGAGGACTTTGCCTAATTGACCCTGATGGACTCCATCTATGGGGATGGTCGAAGGTCAGCTCGTCAAGATAAGGAAAGTTGACCAATGGAAATTAGCTTATATAGAAGCCTTTGGTTTGCGGTTTTGTATGCATATTTAGTAATTTTGCTTTTGTTCTCTCCCTCGAAGAGGAATTTCTCGTGAGGAAATTAAGGGAAATTATTGTTGGCTGTTTTAGAAGGAAAATCATCCTTATTTGAATAGATAAGCCCTGTTGAATTTGACTTGTTATCGGTTACATGGACCATATCTTCCTCAGGCTCTGCATGTCTCGCTTCGGACGTTTGGTTCACTTAGAAAAATAGTCAACAGAAGAATATATTCCTAGTTAATGAAGAATATGTACTTCAATTCAAGAAAACGATTTCCTTTTTGAAAAATCGAAAATCGTTTCTCACAGTACGATTAGCTATCAATGCTTGGACCCATAACTTTGTACTTGGACATGGAAATCTCAATATCGGTTTTCGGGATGTTTGGTGGTGGAACCCATGTCATTTGAGGTCAAGGTCGGGTCCTTGGTACCTGCTCTCTAATCCTTGGTGCCTATAGCCCAATGCACCAACACCTAAGCCTAGGTCTATAAAGGTGGTGGTTAGTTCTTTGAATCTCAAGCTCAAATTGTCCTAGGTCCATAATGGCCTAAAGTCGAATTTAATTAAAAATTAATTGTTTTGAATTTACTTGTAAAATTGAGTTAGATTTTTAATATCAAATGACGGAAAATATTTTCTATTTCATTTTTGGGTTTTAGTTAAATATCAGAAAAGATTTTAATTTTACTAAAAAATGAAGTCTTGAATTTTTTTTTCCAAAAATGCTATATATTTCACAAAATAAATGAAGCCTTAATCTCCAAAAAGTCTTTAAGATGGATTTTTTTTTTCTCAAAGTGACCAATTTAGTCTCCAAGCTCACTAGTACCTTTGCTGCGCACACATACCATGACCAGGAGTATTTTCGTCCAAAGACAATTTTTTTTTCCTTTTTGTTTCCTTCTTTCCTCTAGTTTGCTTTTGTAAGCTATAGGAAAAGTTCCAAATAAGGACCAAAATGGATATTGTCTCAAATAAGGACATGAAGTGCCCTTATTATTTCAAATAAGAACCTCAAGTACGTATTGTTTTAAATAAGAATATGAAGTGAATTAATCAATCTCAAAACATTATCTGACTATACCCACTGGTGAGGGCTAGAGCCCTCCTGCCTGTGGCCACCACCCCATCGCCAATGGGAGGGCGGCCATGACCGGCGGGGTTGTGACCCATCGACAAGGGCCAACGGGGTCTCTAGCTTCTCGGCGAGGAATGGCGGCTCCTCGCTAGCACAAGGACAGGGTTGCGCCCTCTCCCAGATCTAGGTGAGAGTTGTCGGCCCTCTTCGTTGTCTAGGCAGGTGGCCCCTTACCGGCCCTCGGGCAGCTGGTGACCAACGATTGGGGATAAGCAATAGCCTGAAATCGGAAAAGAGTAGAGACTAGGTCAGCTTCATCATGAACAAGCACAGAGAAGATAACCAAACCAAAGAAATAGAGCGTGAGAGGAGGTGGGGGAAGAAGAACTTATGGGCATAACAAGAAGAAGATTATGGTTTTGACATTAGTCTAATGCTTGCGACACCAAGATGACAAGCAATAGATTAGAGTTGTTGATATGGCTGGTGACCCTTGACCTGATGTTGCTTGTCCTGCCCGAGAGCCAACAGGGGGTTGCCGTCCAGTCCTCCCTTGTATTTTCTTTTTCTTTCTAATTTTATTAATCTTTTTTTTTAATTTAACTTAATTAAAATTCAAGTTAAAATTATTTTTTGATGAAAATACCCTTGATCGGCTAGAATGTTGGAGTTGCTGGCAAACTAGCGAGGTGAAGTCCTTATTTGAAACAATTATAACCACTTCAGGTTCATATTTGAAATAATGTCTACTTCGGGTCCTTATTTGAGAAAACCCTGTCACTTTGGGTCATGATTTGGAATTTTCCCTAAACCATAACTAGTCAAAAGTAGTCAAAGCAAAGCTGTCTTCCAAATTTCCAATGGAAAATTGTAGACTTTCGAATACTAGTTTTGTAACTAAATGATGTATTAGAATTATATATTACAGGTGGTGTTGTAATTGTTAAAAAAGAAAAATTATACTTGTATGATAAACAAGGACTTGCTTGAAAGATTTAGGTTCCTGTTTACGGAGATCTGTTGAAGTGGAAAATTGTGTATTGACTTAACTTTTATCTCGTAATCTATGAGGCGGTTCAGTTCGTTGTCGACATGTTTCTTGACATTGCCCTAAGGTCTCAAGTGAAATTTTTTTGCTACCTTGTAGTCGTGGTTAATAATTTCATGCATTGAAGGAGGGCTGATATTGACATTACATGAGATTGTAGACTCGCAATGAATTAGTCATTTGATCACGTAACTTTTCAATCTAGAAGATATCCGATTTGAAATATTTAAGCATGTAAAAATATAATGAATTTGACCCAATAAAATTCGTGTTCACCTCTGTGTGCAGTGAAATCAACGAATTCTAAGGGGTACGTTAATTTGTCAATAATCAAGCATTTGATTTAGAAGCGGTGAATTCTATTTTTTAATCACAGTTTTTCTCTTCCAAATTGACATTGAGCCTCCGTTCGTTTCACGGAAAATGTAGTATTTCTGGAAAATATTTTCCCGAAAGTCATTTTCTTAGAAAATGGCAATACTTTTGAGTGTTCGTTTGAAACTTGATAACAAATTATTAAAAAATTGATATTTTTTCTTTTCTCTCATTCTTTTTGTTATACATATATTGGCCGTGGTCACAAGTCACTTTTCAAAGAAAATAGAAAAGCTTAAAGGTGAAAAAAGAAAATGGAAAATGTTTTCCATTTCTAAAAAACAGAAACTATTTTCCCCACTTTTGAAGATATTTTTTCCATCAGCATAAAATATTTTCGTTGACTATATTGTTTTTGGTGAAATGAATGCTAGAAAATCCGAAAAATATTTTCCTATAAGTTATTTTATTTTCCGTAAAACGAACGGAGTCTGAACGCGGATTTTTCCCCCACCAGGTGTGGTCGGAACAATTAGTGTGCATTCTAAAAGATTGATGGACTTATTAAGATTTCAGATTATGACAACATCCGGGAGAAGAGTTTGCCAAAATGAGTTATTATCCCAATTGACCTAGTGCTTTCAAATCGATGGAGATCCCGGAATCCTTACGGGTTGTTCTTCTTGATTTTTCTTGACGCCATCATCATTGCTATTTACCAAAAAAAAAAAAACATCATTGCTAGAATATCGAATCAAAAAATTAAGCTTAGAAAATGTTTACAAATTGGATGTTTTGAAGCTAAATTGGCTTTGGTATCATATCATAATATCTAATAAAGATATTTAAATTAATATATGGAGAGAGATCTCATATAAGAGCATATAAACCATACGATCGAGTGACTTGAGAAATTTTAACCATCATCATGGGAGAGTTTTTTTTCCTTGATACTGACATTTTGTAAATTGATTTTTGTAATTTTCTATTCCGAGCATTATTTCACTCCAAACAGAGATTTAAACAAGAGGGTAACACATACGTTCTCAATAAGTAATGGAATAATACTAAAGGTGTGTTGGTTTAGCTTCCCCAAGGGGTTTTAATCCTTGGAGAAAATATGAGTAACAAAATAATACTAAGGGTGCGTTTGGTTCAGTTTTCCCAAAGGGTTTTGAGCCTTGGAGAACATATGATGTGTTTGTCAATTATTATTAAAGGGTTTTGAGGTGAAAAACTGATTTTAGAAAGACTGAAAGTCAAATACAAGTTTTACTAGTTTTGAGTATTTTTCCAAAATTCATTTCCAAAACCGAACCGAACACATTCTTCGTTAACATCGATACAACAAAAAGGATTGTATTGGGCATTTAAATCGATCCATCAACTTAAAAACCTAATTAGTGTTCGTCCCATAATTCAGAGTACTCATCGAAGGAACTTAGCACTAGCCGTAACTTGGTCACTTTATACATGAGCTGCGGAAATCAAGCTTTATACACCCAAACAAAATACACGAAGCTTTATGCTTACCACTTTGACGAAATCGCTTTAATTTTCCTTCCTCCTTTAGCTTCCTTGACACCCGTGCGCAAGTATAATTTGCTTAACCCTTATCTGTTGTTATCGTTTGGGGCTCGCATGATTCTTTCTATTATCTTATATACTCTTTTCCTTCAGCCCTAATCCATCGGTGATTCTAAAGAGGACAGAGAAAATTGCGGCGATTAGATATGGGCTTTTCTCCAAAGAAAGGTTTATTCATCCATGTGCGCGTCAAGCCAACGGTTCCATTCCCGTAAAGACAAGAAGATACATCGCTTAATTGGTATTGCATATGCAATCGAGATTCTTTTCTTTACTTTTCATTAGTAATCACCTTATCGAGTCAAATCGCTGACGCGGCATGGTTGATGTGATAGGCAAGCGATGTTAATGTAGCGTATCCTTGGTAATAACATCAGCAACGCAAGGAATACATGCGAACACATTGATTGTAGGGGTGTGCAATCGGACCGGGTAAACCTTATTCCCCAACCGCTCTATTCCCGAATCGGCCCACCTTGAAAACAAGTTTGGAAACGGGATCGGGTACATGATCCAAAAAAAGAAAACTAGTTATAATAAGGTCGAGTACATGGTCCAGGTCTGTAACCTACCATAACCCTGAACCTTGAATTCAATCATTGGAAATAAAGTTTATTTAGTGAAAATTTTGATTTTCAAAGTAAATAAAATTTATTAAATCATAATTTTTGCATATGTCTCTATAGCATAGTTTCTTGTTGATTTTTTCATATATGAATTTTATGTTTTCGTTAGAGATCTTAAATAACGTGGATTGGCTTGTTTGATTTCAATTTTGGTTCACTTTTGGAGGAGTTATGTTTGTGTCAAAGACTCGTTAACCATTTTAGACAAATGAAAAGTTTCATGTAGTATTGTGATAATTAGACTAATATTATATCCATATTTGTTGTTAATGTATATGTAATATTAATATTTTTGCTTTACCTTATGACTCTGTTTATGATAATTTATCTTATGAATCCTTAGTTTTTTATTTAGTCAAAAAGTTTAATTACTTATTAATTATAAGTACTCAATGTTTCAATATAAATTAGAAAAAACTATATTGTATAAAATTCAAAGTCGTATAGGATGAACGGTTACAAAACAAGTTCTAATATAAACAGGATTAACTCTAAAACCAGATCGAAAAAACATGGTGGGTCGGGTACAAGGTCCAAGACAAACAGGGTAGGGTATGTGATCCAAAAAATGGGAACCAATTATAACATGGTTGGGTACAAGGTCTAGGTTTGGAATCTATCCACCTTATTTTTGCTTACCCCTAATTGATTGAGAGTTGCTAGGGATGAAAATTGTCAACGACGAGTTATTCCACTGAGGATTTGGATTCGGTGACATAATGGTAAACATAGATGTTCGATAGATTGGACGACTGTGATTACACAAAACAAAAATTCAAAATTGGCACCAAAAGTTTAAAATTTCAAAAATTTGAATTTCAGCTGTTTGATTGATTTGGCAGCTGAGATGTTTGCATCGGCTGACTTGAATCATATCAAGTCAGCTGATCCAAATACTTCCAGTGACATCGATGAATCATACAAGTGTGGTTATCATGTATGTCAATGACAGCCTATTTGTATATAAAGAGTGCTACTAATTAGTGGTGGCAAAAGAATCAAAGTGCACAAGTTGATTGCATTAAAATACTCAACTCTTTTTCTTTAAGAAAAAAGATAAGAGTGTAAAATTGGAAGTAAAGCACCAAACTAGAGAACTAAATATAACCTCATAACCCCTCCTAAAATTTAAGGAAACCATCACAAAAGTAAGATTAATCTATTCTTCAAATTGGAGGAGTTTCAAGAAATGAGCATCCATTCATATATGGTCAAGTGATAGACTCAAATACAAGACGAGACACTTCAAGGAAAAAGATTCAGAAATTTGCTAGGTAAGCTACATACTTCAGTATGAGTTTTGGACTATTGAAGTATTGTTCTAAATCACTTGATAACATGTTCTATATGCTCTTTATCTTCGCGTAATTTCTCTCCACTTATCAGTTTAAGTTTTTGGTTTAGACTTTCTAATATGATAATAGACACAATGCTACCCCTTCCATATCGTTTGACCGTAAATTTTAAATTTTTCTTATATTCATGTAATCTCTCTCTACCTATCAATTTAATATTTTGAATTAGACTTCCTAGTACAAACCGTGCTCCATGACATGGTTCACGGGGCGTCGCAACCGGAGCCGAACTGATCCGTTCTCAATAACCTCGGATAGGCCGTGATCAGCGGTGAAAGGGAGACAAAATCTCCAGACATCGATGGGAATCGTGGGCCAGATTTCTTCGAAAAGTCTTGAACAGAATCATCTCACGAGCCACCAGTGAAATAGTGTTGCCCTCTCTTTAATCTATCTTGGCAAGAGCAGAGTATCGGGATCTGAGATAAAAATAATGGAGAAACGGACTCAGATCGATGTCAGAAAGTGATCTCTAAAGTCGAGGTCATACTGCCTTTTCTTTTCGAGGTTGAAATTTGGGACCTTCCTGGTCCAAAGACGACAAAGCACCTTATCTCGAGCCCCGCATTGGTTGCTTAGGTCATAAAGTTTGACATCTCATCCGTTGAGTGCTACTGGATCACTTAGTTAAAAGAAATTCCACGACTTTTCAGTATATCGATCATTTTCTGCGTCTTCTTCTATTCGCCACTTTGATAATCGAATTATTTTTTACTGATATGCTTAAAGTGTACTATCCTAAAAGCACCTGTTCATATGAGTCGCCCGATAATTTACTTAAGAGGTCTGCTCTTATGGAACGTATTTGTGCTTAATCTTGCCCATACTCAATTAATTGAGTATTCTCCTTGTTTTCTTGGATTTGACTTTGTGTTCGATTTGTTTTACTAAGAAGTTTACGTGCTTCCTTGCGTATCCTTTTATATTGTGGGTACAATTTTTTCTCCACTAAGGGGAAAAAAAAATAAATAGGGATCATTTGGTACTATCAATTTTTTGCGTACTTAAGAAATATGTTGTTGGTTATATTTGCTGATCAAAATGTCTGATAAGCTTATCCGTGAATTCTTTAACTCTTTCTTAACAATGGTTGTTCTTTCATCCTAGCGGGAAAGCAACTAACATTTTACCTAAAGCAAGGTTTGTGAGAAGAAACAAAGCATAATCATCTTTATCCGATCATGATATATCTTGTCCATATTTATTCATATGGAGAGAGAGAGAGAGAGAGAGAGAGAGAGAGAGAGAGGAGATGGTGATTCTTCCTTATTTTCCACTGAAGTAAAGGAAGATGCAAAGAGCAAGGATAGCGGCGGATGGCCAGCCACAAAAGGATGAGAAATTAAATCAAAGTTAAGATATAAAAGCAAAGCTGATAATCTTCTTCTTTTTTCCCCAGCATGCAAGGTTTCATCAGCTCGACGAAAAAGAGGAAACATAAAGTAATTTATGTCCAGCGCCTGACAATCTGATCGGAAAACAAGAATATACAATGCTTCTATTTTGATCAAAGGTATCTCCCTCTCTTCTCATCTCCTCTCCATTAAGGGCAAAATGATATGAAATTATACAGCGAACGCTTTACTCTCATGCCAAACCACTTTGCACTCATTATATACGCATTAAAACTCTCATCGGAAGGTCCAGGCTCAACATTACTTGACCGGTTGTTGAGTCTTTTCTTTGAAGGGAAGAACCCAAAAGTACAGAGTGAGTGAAGGAGTCAAGGGCTGTTGTCCCTTCGAGGATGCTTCGCATTACTTGGTCCTGCATTGTCCTTTTATGCTGTTCATTTTCTCTTCATGCACTCTGTCTCAACGCAGCTGCTTCTTCTTCTTCTAAAATCTTGGTCCATCCACATCAGCATCCTGACCCAGAATCTGTTGTCCATGATGTGAACCGGTAATTAGTTTCTATCTGAAAAAAAGTACAGAAACTGAAGCAAAGAAGAAAAAAGGAAAAAGACAAAGTGCTGGTAAACCAATTAGCAAATTTCCATCCTGATTGTTTTCTTTCAAATTTTGGGTACATAATTGGTGCCACTTTTGTGGATAATTCCCTGAAAAGTGTTGATGGGCTGAATACGTGGTGACTAAATTTTTCTTTTGCTAACGTGTTATGTTGATGAGATATTACTCTCTAGTGATTTTCAATATCTAAAAGCCAGCACCATGAAAGAATGAGATTGACGTGGTGTTTCGATAACGACATGTGTTTGCAGTATGACCATTATGTAAAAAACTCCCATTTTACAACAGCAGTAATGTCGCTGTCTTCTTTGCATTTCAATTTAGACTTAGCAAAGGAGATTAAAAATTCGAATGTCCCTAGAATATGAAGGCAAGCGATTTTCGTGCAGGAGGGTGAACGAATCCGTCACCAGAAGGCAGCTCCTTGCAGTCCACATAAAGGACCAGTGCCTGACGGGCAATCCCATCGACGACTGCTGGCGGTGCGACCCGAATTGGGAGTCGAACCGTGAGCACCTAGCCGACTGCGTGATCGGTTTCGGCCATGACGCCCTTGGTGGCAGGGGTGGCAGTGTCTACGTTGTGACGGATCCCTCTGACCCGGACTCGGAGAACCCGCCCCCTGGCACGCTCCGCTATGGTGTTGTCCAAGCCGGACCCCTCTGGATCATCTTCTCCGGTAATAAACTAGCAAAATCATCCACAATTGAGCTTGCCCATGTCATTTGTACGCGTTTCAAGCGCGTACTTCCGTGGAATTTGTCTATTATGTGCTCTGTTTTCTCTGTTTACATGCAGTACTTATGTTCAATGAAAAGATTAAAAAATGATCAAGAAATAGTACGGTAGAGCCTAGGCTAATATCAATTACTATGAAGGGTTACCAGGATAGTGCTGGGACTCGAGGCAATGTGTGAAATTTCCTTCGGCAAAACAGGAAAACGAAACTCAATTTCATATAGACAAGGTAGCTTATTTAGACACATAGAATCTTAGACGACATGAAGTCCTCTGGACAAAGTTTGACATATGATTTACCTGCTAAACTGGTTCAACATTTTCCTTTCTCCCCACCTAGGTAATATGGTAATCAATCTCAAGTATGAGCTTCTTATCAGCAGTTTCAAAACGATCGATGGCCGAGGAGCCGAAGTGGAGATAACAGGTCGCGGTTGTTTGATCATTTCTGCCGTCACCAACATCATCATTCACAACGTGCACATTCACCACTGCAAGCCTTCTGGGAATGCCAAGATCCGGATCAGCCCGACGCAAGTTTCCGAGAGGGGAAAATCAGACGGCGATGGGATATCTGTCTTAGCATCATCAAAAATATGGATCGACCATTGTTCCCTGTCAGATTGCACGGATGGTCTCATTGATGTGACCGAAGGATCTACAGCAGTCACAATATCCAACAACATATTCACCCACCACGATAAGGTGATGCTGTTGGGTCACAGTGATGATTTCACGGCTGACTCAGGGATGCAAGTGACTGTTGCGTTCAACCACTTTGGCGAAGATCTAAAGGAGAGGATGCCACGGTGCCGGTTTGGGTACTTTCATGTTGTGAACAATGACTACACTCAGTGGGGGATGTATGCTGTTGGAGGGAGCTCCGGTCCGACCATTAATAGTCAGGGGAATCGGTATGTTGCGCCGCAAGACAATAATAACAAGGAGGTAAACCTAAAAATATTTGATCTGCATTTATCGAGTCTGTAGAAATTATTTTGTAAGATTCTATTATCCAGAACCTGCATAATCAGCCTCCTTCAATCCGGGTGCTACTTTCGTTGTTGTTAAAGTTAAGGAAATGAAAATTATCTGTAGTGTCTTGATAGACTGAAAATGATTACCTGGCCACACAATCTCGCCAAACTACAGAATAATACACTTCCAATCTCCTTCCGAACCGGCAGTTGCTTTGAACTGTCATTACGTGAGTTTGGTAGAAGAAGCCCAGATGATCAATGTGCTTTCTGCATTATGCCCGATTATTACTTACCTTTATTGGAGCACATAGGTGACAAAGCGAATGGACACAGATGAGAGCGAGTGGAGGAGATGGAATTGGAGATCGGAAGGTGATCTGATGGTGAACGGTGCTTTC
Source organism: Melaleuca quinquenervia (assembly GCA_030064385.1). NCBI lineage: Eukaryota > Viridiplantae > Streptophyta > Magnoliopsida > Myrtales > Myrtaceae > Melaleuca > Melaleuca quinquenervia. Next base: position 13,320,487 of record CM057720.1, read on the forward strand.
TTTGTGACGTCTGGTGCAGACATGAGCCCCCAGTATGCAGAAGCCTCTAGCATGTCGCCACTGTCGGCAAACTACATCAGTCAGCTCACTGGGAATGCTGGGGTCTTAGTTGGTCAGAGGTAAATCCCTTAATTGCAACTTTTATCCGTGCGTTCTGTTTTAATCTAACCTATCAAAGCACGAGCAAAGAACTCCGGATGCGCCCATCTATGACTTAGAGGTACCGCCGTAATCGCTCATTTCGCCAATCAACTTGGATAAGATACTATAAGATTAAATTGGTAGTCAGCAAGCAGTATCAATTTAGTCTCCTGAACATGCAATTCAAACTTATATGCACCGTGCTGCAAATTCAGCTGTTTTGAATCGAATTTCAGGTAGAGATAATCAATTTAATGGAAACTACTGGTATAGGATCCTTGCAGTCCATAGGAACCTGCCTATCTTGTTCTGAATCCATCTTCGTTCTTTTGCCACACTGATAGTAAAGATGAGTTCTAGGCCTACCTGAGGATGCATATGTGGTTCATGCTCCTCTTGGTTGATCAATATTTTAATGCCATGAAGACCTTCAGTTCTTTGTCCGTTGTAAAATCATTTTCGTTATTATTATCGTGAACAGGACCTGATGACTAATAACATTTAGCCTTTTTCACATCCTTTTTTGGCCACCGTATTGAGTATTTGTACAGCTAGAGCTGTCATTGTCGTTTTAGTTTCCTTCACTGGTTCATGTTTCTTCGGTTTACTCAGCAGGAGCGACGCCGGGACCGTGACGAATCCCGCCGCTCCTGGGTCAAGCGGCGGGATAGTGACGAATCCTGCCGCTCCTGGGTCAAGCAGTGGGACTGTGACGTATCCTGGGTCAAGCGGCGGGATAGTGACGAATCCTGCCGCTCCTGGGTCAAGCAGTGGGACTGTAACGAATCCTGGGTCAAGCGGCGGGATAGTGACGAATCCTGCCGCTCCTGGGTCAAGCAGTGGGACTGTAACGAATCCTGGGTCAAGCGGCGGGGATGGAAGCATTGGTTACTCAGGACAAGGATCAAGTGGAAACGGACCTGGAACCGGCGGTTGGGGATTTCCCGACAGCGGCATCGACTTCGGCGCCATATTCAATAGCGACGCGAGAACGCCACTGGCCCCATTGACTTTGGTCATCTTATCTGTTATCGCCATTTTAGCATTGTTACAGCAAACTTGCTTTTAGTACAACACGCGCTGTAGAATCAAATATAATCATATATTCGATTCAACTTTTCATTAAGAGAATGCGAATCTAGCTAATTGCGGTGAAAGAAATGTGTAGAGCTCTGCATTTGTTGCAGCATTCGGGTCTTACACAACATTCTTTCCATCAAGTTGTTGAAGACAGTGGGCAGGAAAACTATGCAGCTACTGTGAACTAAAGTACCATCACTCTCATATATATACCCATCAATGATTCTGCACTGAGTAGCAAGGGATTATGCATTTAGTAGCTTTCTCTCTATCAGGACCCTGCCACGCCCCGTCCTTGCGCATGTGACGGTCCTTGATTTCTTTCTCTTTTGGCCGATTTATTTGCGACGTCCTAGGTAGGTTCCCGGCCTTCTCAAATATCAGAGTTGCTATGTGGCGCGAAAGCGATATAATAATCAACCCTTGCAACTCTTCAAATTATACCATCAACATCGGCACTTCCCATAAACATATATCAATATTTACAGCCACTAAATCACATACAACTATGTACAATCAACTCCAAAGGACCTCAATACAAGCCTAGGAGGGGTCACGACTCGGATCGATTCTTTCTCTATTAGTCATGTCTCAACCTGCTCTTACTCGATCGGCTCCTCCTTTGGCTCTATACTTGAGTCTTGCAATTGGATCTGTGGTGGGGTGAGATACGGGGATATCTCAGTGAGGGAACCCTAACCCAAAACTAGGAACATTACTGCCATAGGGTCCCTAATCGTGTCTCACCCTACAATGGTCGTCTCCAGTGGATTTCCTATTTTCCAACTCTCACCATGAGTTTAACAACTTCTAATCTTTTCGATTAGATCGGTCCCTTCACGATCCTTTTTCACTCTTCTCTATGAATGAGTCGACCAGTCCGTTATCGAAACTTGGCACTAAGCCCAACATACCAATCAGTTATAAGCAATCACAATAACATCATACATCCAATTAAATAACATAATATAAATAAATAAATTACATTTAAAATAAATAACGAACAATAAATAAATAAATTACATAATAAATAAACTACGCAATAACTGAATACTTAAGACCATCCTTGACTGGCTTAAGACCCTAACTAAGCCTTCTCGGCTTGTTATTGTTATTCTACGTCTCCATCGTTGTCTTACCATTAAATTGGCTCAGACAAACCGTCAATCTAATTAACTGCCAAAGTAATGGCATGTTATTCGTCCCATTCATTGATCCGTTTAAACGCCAAATCCATGGCACACTTCGCTTAAACCAGTATTAATCTTAATTATCCAATCCTCCAATCAAATCAACGCTAAATCCATGGCACACTAATCTGAGCCACAATTGGCATAAATTATCAATAAAATTGATGATTTATAATCAAGCCTTGCCACTTCATTAATACTGTATACTCGGCCATAGTTGGCACCATCATCCGTTCACACCATTAATGCATCAATTGAATCCCATCAACCTCCAATCAGCGATTAGGGCTTACAGGTGATGTGGACATTGAGCCCTATCGAGGAGGAGGTGCTAAGGATCCATTGCTCTATCCGCTAGGACCAATAACTCGAGGGAGAGCAAAGGAATTTAAACAAGCTGTCGGCATCATGGTTCAAGATATTTGGTATGAAGACAATCCGGATTCGAAACTTGAAGATTCCTGTCGCGACCTCCCCGAAGGTACACCACCTAAGGTTCGGCTAATGGCTTGCTAAGCCTAACTTAGCTCGAGTTCTCCCAAACTCATACCAATTCACGACATTAGGTTTCACTTCTTAACATACGAAATATTTTCAAATGGAGTCGCCACTAATCTATTCATGGTGGGTCGATTAGAAACCCAAGTAAAGTACCGGGAGTTGTACATTACTCCTACGAACCAGAGATTCTAAGTACAGGGACTTGATTACGCTAAACTAGCTTAACGCCCTTTCGGTACCTTTTCATTTATTTTAAAAAAATAAAATAGCAAGCAGCTTGGATTAATTTTAATTAACTCCCTAACATGTGTAATGACCACACGGGTGCACAAACATTAAGACAAAAACTCAAATAAATAATAAATCAAGATAACTATCAAAATCAAGTCAAAATTTTTTTTGGGTTTTGTTATCCTAAAAATGCAAATTAACTAAATATGTATGAATGAAATCTTAGACATTTTTTGGATTTTCGCTTTTTATATGCAGACTATCCTTATATGCTTTGCACATGAAGGAAATTTAATTTTAAATGTGACTAACGTAATATGCTATTAAACATGCAAACTCTAGATTAAACTATCTAAATGTCATGTGAATGATGTTTTTCCTATATATTAATGGAAATTCGAAATTAACTAAATTCCTAATTAAACATGCAACTAAATTAATATTAGGGACATTTAAAAATTGAATGATCTAGATAACATGAATTTTAATCTAATGTGACATGCAATGCTTAATCTTAAATTTCTAAATGCATTTATTCTAATATGACATGGAATTTCTATGACCTAAACATGCGACTTCTAAATGACGTGGTGATATGATGTATTTTAAATTACATGACATGCATTGAATAGACCTAAGCTTGATGCCAATTTAACCTACTATTCTAATGCTCTAAAAATAAGAATTTAACTAACATGCATGAATGACATCTAACTAATGAAACTAATATGCAAACTATATGGCATGCGAACTATATAATGCAAACTATATAATATGCATGTTAACTATTGATATGACATGACCTAACTATAGACATACTTGTGACGTGTCCTAAATTATATGCAATGCATTTTCATATTTAAATAAAAATTCGAAATTTACCTCTTGTTAATGAAACTAATTACTTATGATTAAAACTAACTTATTCTAACAATTGGATGAGATCTTAAAATTTAATTTTTTTTTCTAACTAAAAAGATCTAATCCTAACCTAATCTAACAAACTAATATCCTCTTAATATCTTTTGATTTTTTTTTGATTTTTTTGATTTTTTTGATTTTTCCCTAAATTAATAAAATGTCCTCAAATATGCAATGCTATGTAATTTTTATTTGATTTTTTTAATGATAAAGGAAACCTAAGCAAACAATTCAAGCTAATTAAATCAATTAAAAAAACTAAATAAATAAAATTCATGGACAACCATATTTAAAAAAAAAAAGAATCAACGGATCATATCTCGGGCATGAGATCGGACCGGTTGACCTTTCGTGCAGTCGCAAGTCGTACCTCGGGCACGAGATCGGACTACCAATATGCACGTTTTGATTAAGAAATTTTTCCTAATTTTATTTGATACGCATGCTAGTCCAAATAACTCAAAAAAAAAAACAAATTCTTTATGAGTCAAATTAAATTGCCATGAGGTGAGATATCTTACCTAATTTCACGTATCAATTCTTCGAATTTGAAATTCGGATTTCGTCAAGCTCGTTGCGGAGAGGTCGGCCACGGAACTCTTCGGCGGATCAAAGGTGCAACTTTGCGTGCGTGGCTGAATCTCCACCTGAGAGTCAAGAGATTGACTTGGACTCGCTGGATTTTTCACTCAAGTCGGAGTCAAAAAGTTGAATTTGACTTGAGTGTTAAGTGCTCTGCATAACCTGTTGAATTAGGCCAAAAATAGATCAATGAATAAAAGAATTCAAGCACTGCGGGTCCTCCAGTTGTCTAGCTACGTTGATCACAATTCCAGCATTCTTCGAGGACGTTCCTTTTTGTCTTTGAACAGCGGGCTCTTCACGGTGAGTTAGCGAGCAAATGACGTCGCCTGCTCCTTCGATTGAATCCAAAATCGATGTGCGTCTGTGGGAGGAAGGAGTAACGATTGTACGATTGATCGAACAACATCGCAACTCCAGCCACTTCAAGCTTTCCACCAATAAACACATATTTCTCTTCAACGTAACGAAATACCTCTTCTCTCGTGACCCTCTTTTCTCGTCAAAGACTTTTGCGCTCTCTCTCTCGTGTTTCCCAAAAGAGGACTCGTAAGAAACCAACCCACAAATGAACTCTCACGAATGTGACTCGCAAAAAAGAACCAGAAAAGAAGCCCCACAAGTTTGACCAGTAGATTCACGAATTGAAAAAAATTGACTCCATGAAGAAGACTACTTTGGTGAGAAACGACCCCCCCACGAAGGAAAGCACGAAGACACGAAAAGAACCCCCACAAATTGACTCTCTCTCTCTCTCTCTCTCTTATTTCTCTTTTCTTGCTCACCGAGGAGACCCAAACTACTCTCTGTGTTTCCCCTTTTTCGTGAAAGAGCAGCCCCCCATCACGCCGTAAGTCCACCTCTATTTATAGAGGGAGGGAGAGCTCATCCAGATTTTTCAAAATAAATTGGACCTCAACAAATCCCTTCTAGATAAGATTTAACAACTTAATAAATTGCAACAACAAAGTCATTAGCTCTCAACCACCAGAGGATTGCAAACAAACATTATCCGTTTGGTAACCGCACGTGCTTATCAAAAAATTCGAATTTCTTGCACCTTCTAGAAACTCCTTTGATCATACGTATGACGACACGTGGTAAGAGCAATGCAATTTATTTGTTTAGGTGTCGGACCAACCCCTAACTTTCATGCAATTAATTAGTTAAAATTTAGGTGTCAACAGCTGCCCCTCTTTGAAGGTGAGCTCGCAGAGGTTGCATTCAAAGACTAATTGATACCTAAATTTTGTCCATGCAAATGCTATGAATGATATTTTTGTTGAGATTAGCTCTCATTTTCAAATGATGCATGCAAAAAATTAAGGCATGAACCACTTTCTTAAGCCCGAACACTTATTCTGGTCACAAAAGACGATAGTTCATGATGATGACTAGAAAAACATACCTGGAATTACTTACCTTGTAAAGTAGACCAAGGTACAAACCGCTTTCTAAAGCTCGAACATTTACTTCGGTCACGAAAGAAAATCGGCGAAATTACCTAATTGAAGCCCGAACACCTTTAATCGGTCACGACAAAAGATAACATATGATTTGTTTGCTTAAAGCCCGAGCTTCTTCAATCGGTCACAATAGAGGCAAACGATGATTTCTGAACCATCTTCCTAGGCCCAAACACTTACTTCGGTCACAAAGGAAAGACAATGGAATTACCTAATTGAGGCCCGAACATCTTTAATCGGTCACGACAAAAAGGTAACATATGATTTGTTTGCTTAAAGCCCGAACTTCTTCAATCGGTCACAATAGAGGCAAACAAAAACTCAGATTTCTGACTGGGGTACGAATTCCTGTACATCGCCACAGGGACCCGAAATACTTGTATTCATCACCAAGTACTTGAGTTGAGATACTGATACATCGCCATCAGCACTTGAGATGAAATGCCTACACATTGCCACAAGCATCCTGATAAAAATGTCAGTGCATCGCTACTAACAACAAGATGAGTACCTGTACATCACCACAGGTTTTAGAAATGAGATCAGGGTATTGGCAATCATTACCAAAAAAAATAATCACATCAAAGAATGTCCGATCAATGCACATCATGATTTTAAGATGATTTTTCCTTCTTTTCTTCTCGAAAATGCCAAACGAGAGACATTCGGTTAGAAAGGACTTTCTACTCACTCTCATTTGGAAGGGCTTTTATCCCAACTATTGATACGGGGATAGCTGAACCACTCGATCATGTCAACAAAGGTTCTGAATTTCCTTACTAGCAATACGACTCTATCAATCAGAGAGGTCTTTATCAGGACTGTAACATAGGCTTGGTCAACGTTTTTTCAAAGGAGACTTTTAAAGTCAAAGGCTATGAAAGAAATAATTTCATCATCTGCTTCGGGTTTACAAGTCAAGAACCTCGCATAAATGAGATGAAAACAATCTTGCCCGCACTTCTTCAAGCAAGTTTATAAACAAATGAATTCCAGCATTAGTATAAGTGCCATAATCTGAAGAGACTTTATGAGGGATGTAATGTGAGGCTAAGCTCATGGGTAAAGAAATGAAAGGATTCATAAGGCTCAAAATGTGTATATGAAGGCAAAGAGTTGGTGATCATTCTAGCACTTCATGATCTTCTCCTCCATCGAGGAATTGTCTTTGCATGGGTGTTCCAATCAACATCTAACTTAACACTCATCTTTGCAGAATTTTCTCATGAGCATTTTACATACTTTACACATTTGGATTTTCACCAAAATTCACCCCTTCTTCTTTTTTTTTTCTTTTTTTTTTGCTATTATGGGCTTGGCCTCGCTTTTACTAGGCACACTGCTTTTTCATGCCCCCTTTTCAACCTTTTTTTTTTTACATTGGCTTTGTCTCCACTAAACACTATGCTTTTCATACTTTCTCATTTCAAACTTTCAGACAATATTAGTCTTCATCTTTGATAGGCACCTAGGATCGCGCCTCCTCAAGTAACAATGATTCGTCCTTGCCCCAGTGTGGAGGAATGATCACCAACTGGGTTCATGTGAAATGAATTGTAGGCTCAAAAGGGCTATACAAATGATAAAGTGTGTAGGATAAAGAAAGAAATGCTCTTCATCATCTTAAGGCACCTAAACTTGCGTAGATTTCAAATGCAATAAAGTACTCAAAGATTGATGCAAGTGAGGGCAAGGAAGATCCATTCATTTTTCCACCTTACAATATCAACAATTACCTCAGATTTGCCCCAGTGTGGGGTGATTCTTGACAGGGGTAATATGAAAGAAAAACTCCAAGTGTTTAGGCCCAAAGGGGTTATGCAATGGATCACATGTGGTGTTTGGGATGTCGAAATGAATTGCCTCTCCTCATTTTGACAATCGTACATCTTGCAAGAAATCTCTTTATCCTTGTAAACATGGAATTTTTCACTCAACTCACTAGAAGTTATGTGTATAATGGGACTGTGTATGGAACGCGGCTCGCCTTTCGTCATTCCAAGGCATCTCGTTCAACATTCTCGATCAATTCAGCATTGCTCATCAAATTAATTTGGGAATCCTCAGTGGAAATAACTAAACAAGCAAAAATCATCATGCAAATTTTGTGTTGTTTTTTTTTTCAGCAGATATGAGCATTTTGAATTTATTGATTTTAAGCACAAACAATTCATGTTACTCAAAAAATGGTTATCAAAGGATAGCATGAACATGCCCATCAAATACACAGAAAAGTTATTAGAAATTGGAGCCCTTTGGTTGCCCTTGGAGATGGGCAAATGAATTGACTGATTGGCGTGGAAACTCAATCTTCAATGCTGTATTCTTGTTTTTGCCCCTACACCAATGGAACGTGCATGAATATGGCTCTAAATAAATGTAGATCCAAAATTGGAGAAATTTTCATCACCCATCAATGCAGCATCTCTAACAGATTGGAAAATGCCCCACATTTTTTCATGTTAATCTCTAAAAATTATTTTCCTCCGAAAGTGTCAATTCTCAATCGGGCATGATGAGTTAGGCTCTTATACATAAAGCAAAGGGGTTAGAAAAACAAGCAAGGTTCATCCAATATGCATCCTTTTGTCTTTCTTAAAAAAAACATTTGTTAATTTTTTTTTTGAATGAGGAGGCATGAAGAAACCCAGCCCTCAGATTTCTTTTTTTTTTTTTTAATTGTTGGATATCATCACCGGGCCAATTTGGTATACTTCAATATGCCCTCAAAATGAATTTTCAAATTTAATTGATTATCACCAAATGAATTACATCTGTTGACTGGAAAACGCAACAGCCAATGATATCCTAAAAAGCAAGTAAATCATTAAAAAAAAAAGGAAGTCCTAACAATCCTAGAAGGTGTAAATCCTAGAAAGCAATAAAATTCCCATGCAGGGGGCATGCAGGAAACTAAAAAGATGATACTTTAACAAACTTGCACACACTCCCTTCAGCAATGCCTTCCATCATGTTTGGATCCTTTGTCATTAGAGGTGTCGGACCATCCATGCCACCCCATCCGTCTGGAACGATATCTCGAGGATCAGTATGGAAGCTCGGAGGTGCTGAATACTTTACATAATAATCAAACTTGCCGCTTGGTTACCCCAGAGTGTCAATTGCTCCATCTTCGTGCATCATCCTTGTAGTAAACCTCATGGGTGGTTCATCAAACCATCCATCCCTCAGCCCGATTTCAATTTGCTCCCCCACGAAAATGAGCTGGTTGAATGTATCCGTAACAACGGTCACCATGCGAATACGATACTCATACGAGAGGGTTTTGATGAAAATTTTCCTTAGTTCCTGATCTGTGGGCTCAGGACTGATTTGGGTTGCCAGATTCCTCCACCTCATGCAGTATTCTTTGAATGATTCTGTCTTCTTTTTCTCAGCATGCTCCAGGTCTTCACGGGAGGGAGAAATGTCCATAATAAACTTGTACTGCTTGAGAAACGCCTCACTTACCTCATCCCAAGTCTCCAGAAGGTTGATTCTTTTGGTGATGTACCATCTCAAGGCGGGGCCTGTTAAGCTTGCTTGAAATGACTGGATCATCAAGGGGGCATTGTTGACATACTGGGTCATTCGGACTAGATACATTTGCAGATGAGCTTTAGGACAAGTCGTGCCGTCATACTTCTCAAACTCTGGCATTTTGAATTTTTTTGGCATCTTGACTTTTGCATAAATAGAGAGGTCCGTAGGAGACGAGTCTTGAATTCCCTGCAATTGTCTCATCCTTTCCTCAAGCTTTTCAAACCGCTTCTCATGTTCGGTTTTAAGCCTGTCATCAGCAATTATGACAGGATCATCCTCCAAATTTGGCATACCATCATTTATCTCCACCGTAGTGTTGCTATCCTCCTTCTATTTTGGTCCTGCGGTTCGAGACGCCCTGAGTTCAGTTGTCATCTCCTCCATGGCGGTGAGGAATTGCTTCATTTGATCCTCGATGTTTGCAACACGCTCACGCAGTTCGTTTTGATCGGCCATTTTTGCCCTTAGCCGTGTGAGGATGGGTGACCGAAGATTATCCGTAATCACCTAAAACAATGAAATGATAAATGAGAAAAGAAAAGGGGGAGAAACGGTCCATGACAATAGGCAAACCATCTTGCTTTATTTATTTACGAATCTATTCTTACATGAAAGATATTGCAAATCCAAACTTTTTGAATGATAATAGAAAGATGTAAAGGAACCTATGACTAAAAATGTGAGGAATGATATGATAGATTCAAGCTATTTCATCTAGCTTGATCTATATACACATGGGACACGACTTTCTTTCGTAACTCCTTGTTGGCTCGAGCAAGCTTGGAGGCACGTTCTTAATATTGTTCTGCCTTTCTCTTGAGTCGCCCGATCTCCGCGCGATTAGTGACCTTTACGGGAACATCCGGTACTTCTGGAAGTAGCTCTTCAGGGATCTTGTGTTGCTCGATGTATTCGATCGAGGCGTAATATCTCATTTCCTTTCCTATCAGCTCTTCTTCGGGCCACGTCAGTTTACATGGAGGGCACATATCCCACATCGACTTGACTAAATTGACCATGTCTTCTTCATCTTGATCTTTGTATGTGAAATCAACCCGGAGTGGATCCTCATCCAATGCTGGCGGCAATTCTTGCACAACTTGATACTGACGAACTACTTTAGATGGATAATATTCAGTTGCACCAGTAAACCCCAGCAAAGGAACCGGACCAATACCTGCACATGTTAGCCTTGCTTCTCGAACTTGGAACCATTTAGCATGCCATAAGAAACCATTGGGAGCGGGATCTCTCATAAATGCTAACCATTCTGAGTAACGATAATTTGGAGCATGTTTTTTCTTCTCTTCAAATTTCAAAATTGGGTGGTCCAAATCATCAATTTCACGAATGGCCAATGAGATTCCAAAACCTTTTATATGAGAAAGGAACCAAATTTGCAGCAGCTCGGGGGAAGCATGTAAGACCCTATCTCTATTTTATTTGTATTGGGTGAGGGAAAGAAATGTTTCAGCCAAAATGACATTGACATAATTTACCCCTGCACAAACTTGTTTGACCACCCAAGCAATTGATGGAGTAATAGCATTTTTGCAATGAGGAAAAATGATGAACCCGAAGAAAGCTAAGAGAAATATTTTACCCATTTGAAAAGATGTGGCATTTTTAAAACATTCATGCAAAAATGAATAAGGACAAGTGTTATGATTAGCTTTCAAAATTTTCCTCACCTCAGATTCTTTAACTCTCAGAAAATCGGATAAAGTGAATGCAAGCTCTATTCCAATAGGTGGAACAATCATTTTCGATCCCAATGTTTTTCCAATGGCAATGCTATATTCTTCCAGCGTAGGAGTAAGCTCGTGCTTACCAAGTATAAAAGTGGATGTAACTGGGCACCAGAAATGCGCCAAAGCTTGAATTAAACCCCCATGAACCTCAATTTTCATCAACGGAAGAATGCGCTTGATCTTGGATTCAACAAAGTCTTGAGCATTTCGGTCCAACTTATCCCACCACATGTTGAGCTCTGCCTTGGGAGTAAGAACGAGTCGAATGTCGTGTTTTCCCATGGTATGTAGACCAATATTAAAGTGCAACCTAATGTCATGGACCAATAAAAATATAAATAAATTGCAAGATGAGAGTTTAGAAAACTTACTTCATAAGTATAATAGAGACAATCACATACACATACACATGAAAAGTGGTTCGATTTCTACTTTAAAAGGCTTAACGAAATGGAGCCCCAAGGATGATCGGACTAGCCGCAGGCATGCGTACTAAGTCGGGTCCTTGTGACTCCGGCATAGTCAAAGAGTCAACCCGGGTCGCAGGCATGCGGACAGGGGTGGATACTCCCGACACCAAGAAGAAATTTCGGGATTGAGATAGGCGACTCATACCGCAGGCTTGCGGTTGGAGTGGTATCTATCTCAACACCATCTTAAGTAATCCTATGCGGCCTAGGTCCGGTGGCAGGTTGTATGTGCTAAAGTGTAGTGCAAAATAAAACCATGGCATGCATAACAATTTATAAGTAAACAACACTTCAAATAATTAAATTTAAAGCATATATCACAACACCACCCTGCAATGAAAAATGATTAGCATAGACTACACCCCTTATATCTCCCAAATGCAAAAACATTTAACACATGTGTTAGAGACATACCTGGTATCCTCGCTGCCAAACAATTTTTTTTTTAAATGAAAATTGGCCTAAGTCCACTAAGAATTTTCAAGTCCCCAGTGGAGTCGCCAAGCTGTCGCGACCTCCCCGAAGGTGCACCACCTAAGGTTCGGCTAATGGCTTGCTAAGCCTAACTTAGCTCGAGTTCTCTCAAACTCATACCAATTCACGACATTAGGTTTCACTTCTTAACATGCGAAATATTTTCAAATGGAGTCGCCACTAATCTATTCATGGTGGGTCGATTAGAAACCCAAGTAAAGTACCGGGAATTGTACATTACTCCTACGAACCAGAGATTCTAAGTACGGGGACTTGATTACGCTAAACTAGCTTAACGCCCTTTCGGTACCTTTTCATTTATTTTAAAAAAATAAAATAGCAAGCAGCTTGGATTAATTTTAATTAACTCCCTAACATGTGTAATGACCACACGGGTGCACAAACATTAAGACAAAAACTCAAATAAATAATAAATCAAGATAACTATCAAAATCAAGTCAAAATTTTTTTTGGGTTTTGTTATCCTAAAAATGCAAATTAACTAAATATGTATGAATGAAATCTTAGACATTTTTTGGATTTTCGCTTTTTATATGCAGACTATCCTTATATGCTTTGCACATGAAGGAAATTTAATTTTAAATGTGACTAACGTAATATGCTATTAAACATGCAAACTATAGATTAAATATCTAAATGTCATGTGAATGATGTTTTTCCTATATATTAATGGAAATTCGAAATTAACTAAATTCCTAATTAAACATGCAACTAAATTAATATTAGGGACATTTAAAAATTGAATGATCTAGATAACATGAATTTCAATCTAATGTGACATGCAATGCTTAATCTTAAATTTCTAAATGCATTTATTCTAATATGACATGGAATTTCTATGACCTAAACATGCGACTTCTAAATGACGTGGTGATATGATGTATTTTAAATTACATGACATGCATTGAATAGACCTAAGCTTGATGCCAATTTAACCTACTATTCTAATGCTCTAAAAATAAGAATTTAACTAACATGCATGAATGACATCTAACTAATGAAACTAATATGCAAACTATATGGCATGCGAACTATATAATGCAAACTATATAATATGCATGTTAACTATTGATATGACATGACCTAACTATAGACATACTTGTGACGTGTCCTAAATTATATGCAATGCATTTTCATATTTAAATAAAAATTCGAAATTTACCTCTTGTTAATGAAACTAATTACTTATGATTAAAACTAACTTATTCTAACAATTGGATGAGATCTTAAAATTTAATTTTTTTTCTAACTAAAAAGATCTAATCCTAACCTAATCTAACAAACTAATATCCTCTTAATATCTTTTGATTTTTTTGATTTTTTTTGATTTTTTTTATTTTTCCCTAAACTAACAAAATGCCCTCAAATATGCAATGCTATGTAATTTTTATTTGATTTTTTTAATGATAAAGGAAACCTAAGCAAACAATTCAAGCTAATTAAATCAATTTAAAAAACTAAATAAATAAAACTCATGGACAACCATATTTAAAAAAAAAAGAATCATCGGATCATATCTCGGGCATGAGATCGGACCGGTTGACCTTTCGTGCAGTCGCGAGTCGTACCTCGGGCACGAGATCGGACTACCGATATGCACGTTTTGATTAAGAAATTTTTCCTAATTTTATTTGATACGCATGCTAGTCCAAATAACTCAAAAAAAAAAACAAATTCTTTGTGAGTCAAATTAAATTGCCATGAGGTGAGATATCTTACCTAATTTCACGTATCAATTCTTCGAATTTGAAATTTGGATTTCGTCAAGCTCGTTGCGGAGAGGTCGGCCACGGAACTCTTCGGCGGATCAAAGGTGCAACTTTGCGTGCGTGGCTGAATCTCCACCTGAGAGTCAAGATATTGACTTGGACTCGCTGGATTTTTCACTCAAGTCGGAGTCAAAAAGTTGAATTTGACTTGAGTGTTAAGTTCTCTGCACAACCTGTTGAATTAGGCCAAAAATAGATCAATGAATAAAAGAATTCAAGCACTGCGGGTCCTCCAGTTGTCCAGCTACGTTGATCACAATTCCAGCATTCTTCGAGGACGTTCCTTTTTGTCTATGAACAGCGGGCTCTTCACGGTGAGTTAGCGAGCAAATGACGTCGCCTGCTCCTTCGATTGAATCCAAAATCGATGTGCGTCCGTGGGAGGAAGGAGTAACGATTTTACGATCGATCGAACAACATCGCAACTCCAGCCACTTCAAGCTTTCCACCAATAAACACATATTTCTCTTCAACGTAACGAAATACCTCTTCTCTCGCGACCCTCTTTTCTCGTCAAAGACTTTTGCTCTCTCTCTCGTGTTTCCCAAAAGAGGATTCGTAAGAAACCAACCCACAAATGAACTCTCACGAATGTGACTCTCGCAAAAAAGAACCAGCAAAGAAGCCCCACAAGTTTGACCAGTAGATTCACGAATTGAAAAAAATTGACTCCATGAAGAAGACTACTTTGGTGAGAAACGACCCCCCCACGAAGGAAAGCACGAAGACACGAAGAGAACCCCCACAAATTGACTCTCTCTCTCTCTCTCTCTTATTTCTCTTTTCTTGCTCACCGAGGAGACCCAAACTACTCTCTGTGTTTCCCCTTTTTCGTGAAAGAGCAGCCCCCCATCACGCCGTAAGTCCACCTCTATTTATAGAGGGAGGGAGAGCTCATCCAGATTTTTCAAAATAAATTGGACCTCAACAAATCCCTTCTAGATAAGATTTAACAACTTAATAAATCGCAACAACAAAGTCATTAGCTCTCAACCACCAGAGGATTGCAAACAAACATTATCCGTTTGCTAACCGCACGTGCTTATCAAAAAATTCGAATTTCTTGCATCTTCTAGAAACTGCTTTGATCATACGTATGACGACACGTGGTAAGAGCAATGCAATTTATTTGTTTAGGCGTCGGACCAACCCCTAACTTTCATGCAATTAATTAGTTAAAATTTAGGTGTCAACAATTCCGAAACTCCTTGGCGTAACATGATTATTTGTAAAGTTTCAAATTGACAATTTTAGAATTGGCTCAAATTTGGATAGACATTTGGAAATGGACCACTGATCAATACTTACTACTTTAGTAGTGAATGATTATGTTTTTTAGCGATTTGAAATCATTTAAATAGACTTTTAGGCCTTTTTCTAGTTTTGAACGAATTTCTTTTAATTAGAGTTTTTGTTGTAATTCTAATCCTAGTAGGATTAGCATTACGAATCTTTATTATTTTTGTGATTCAAATCCTAGCAGGATTATGAATATGACTTTTTTTTTGTTTATTTTGATTCCTAGTAGGATTAGGATTAGGGTTAACAACCTATATAATGTTACTTATAGGTTTTTATGAGACAGACAATTTTACATATAATTTTATACAGAGAGGTTTTCTTTTTTGAGTTCTTTTGAGAACTAGATCTTATCAAATTTTCCCTTGTGGCGATCGAATTTAACTTTTCTCTTGTTCGTGGCGTTATAGTGTTGATTGGTTGACACATGTTCGTCAATAGGTCGCGTTCATACCAAGATTCCCAATCACAGGTTCCATTGGAGGTTGAGGTTCGTAATTCGCAACCTCTGGATCTTCATAGAACGATCACTTCCACTTCAAATATATAAATATAAATCGTATGGTATATAGATATATATTAATAGGCCACCTAATCGGTCCTTTCCAATCACCACAAACAAGTAATAGTACACGGCCCTTAATGATCCTAATCGTCTAATCACACAACTAGACCATCCAAATATTTTTCAATTAGGCTCACTGACCTCTTAATCGATCATAATGTTGCCTCATTACCGGAAGTCTATACTTGGCCATACTTGGCCCTATTCATCTAAATAGGCAGTCATGCCATCCAACTCGTCCATCCAACTCATTTATTCATTCCTAATAAATCTACTAAAGTAATAGGATGCCTAATAGAGGTATGGAGTCCACTCACCATTGTCCGTGTATTCTAAGCAACGGCTTACGACGACGTGCTTCTCTCACTTTTGATCATGCTTGGGCTTGGTATGCTTTCCAATTTTCGATCTGACGCCACAGGAGGGATGGTCTAACTTCGAGGCAGCTCCGGGACATCTCCGGTGAGCTCCGACGAGATTCTGGCGAGCCCTCCGGCGGCAGTCCCTAGCTATGGGAGGTTGGCCGAGCTCGTTGGTGGTGGTGGCCGGCGAAGAAACGACTCTGATTAGATTGAAAATCGGTGAATAGACCCAATTGGGTCTCATGAGTTGAGAATCGGGTTGGTGGAAGAGGCAGTCGGGTCGCGGCTCGATTCGCCCTTCCTAGGCCAAATTGGCGACGAGGATCGACTGGGATTTGTAAAGGAGACTCCCATAAGTTTTTTTTTTTTCGACTGGTGGCAACAACTGAGGCGGCTGGAGGAGAAAGAAACGGCTTGTTGACGGCGGAGGGGTCACGGCTAGGATTTCTGGGAGGGAGTTGTGCTTTGGGGATAAATATCAGCAAACGACGCAGTGCTGACGGTAATGGTTGGTAGATCTAGGCTCCTAGGACTTTTAGCTTTCGATTGGTACTAGTGTTGGCGGCTGGGTCTTGCCGGTGGCTGCGTACATCCACACGGGTGAGGAAAAGGGCTCACCAAGCTTTGGGGCTGGTTGGGCGGTTTCTGGACCAAAACAACTGTAGCGAAGACCACCACGAGGTCGAGGGGACTCCTAGGGATGCTTCGGGGGTGGTGGCGTAGCCTGGGTGTTGCCGGAAGGGCCCAACTCTGGCAAGTTCATCTTCAGTGAACAAGAATGAACAATGCGCGTGGAGACTTTGTTCGAGGGCTACCAACGGCATTTCAGGTAGGGACGGTGGCAATGGTCGGTTGGAACTGGAAGAGGGGATGGTAGGGATTCCAACACCATCGACGACGAGGAAAATAGACCCTGGGAGAGAGAGGACGAGTGGCATGAAGGGAGGCTCTCCCTCGGGTGGGTGAATAGGGGGCGGCTTACGTGGGGCAAGAAGGCGTGTTGTCGGGGGCATACGGTGGTCATCCAACGGCCAAGAGGCACCCCGACGGGACGCCTACGGTGGATGGCAGGCCTAGCTTGTGGCTGGTTGGCCATTGGCCACTGATGGGACCACTCCCACACATGCACACCACGTGCTTGGTAAAATGCCAGAGAGAGAAGGGAGAGAGGAGGAAGGGATTAGGTTGGGCGCGGGCTGGGTCGGTTCTCCGTGGGCTAGGCTGGGTTTGCTTTGGGTATGGGTCGGGTCTGACCGGTTCCTCACGGTCAATCATTGACCGTTGACCATCAATAGTCATCCGTTGACCATTGACCAAAAAGTCAACTTTGGGAAATTTTCCCAAAAATATCAATAGGCCCAAAATTCACTTCTTTTGGGTCCAAAATGCAAATATTTAAAAGCCGAGGGGGTCAAAACGTGATTTCCGGAAGTCCGGAATTGTCTAAAGTGAATTTTCGTGGTTTAGTCCGAGAACTTCTGGGGCCAATGGGTTATTAACTAAACTCATAAATTTGCACAAACGGGCCTCGAAAAAGGGGTCGGAAGCGGGCTGTTACATTCTCCCTAAGGAATCATCACTAACATACACATGGCGAGTTGGCCGCCACCGTGGCCCTTATTCACATGGGTTGGCTGCCTAGGAGTGGTTCAAACTTGGAGGAACTATCTTCTTCTAAAGTATAATGAGATAAAATATATAAAACAATATAAAAGCAGAGAATGTGTATGCCCTAGATCCGCCACCTTCAGATGACAAGGGTTGCATGACCACTGGTTGCATGACCCTAAGGAGGCTTCACCTCGGGTGGTGGCACTTTGGGCAAGGCTTCCTCGAGTCTAGCGACCGAGGGAAGATTTGTCTTGCTTGGCTCAAGGGACATTGGCAAGTGGCTTGCTTGGGGTCACGCCTAGGTGGCGTCTGGATCAAGCAATCCCATGGGGGACTTGCCAGAGCGCCACAACCATGCCTCCATATTTATAAGTAGTTCACTCCTCTTCCTAGCATACTATCCCAGGTATTGGCTGTGCTACGAAAGAAAAACCTCCTGTCATCCTAGCCTAAGCAGCTCAATTGTGAGAAGTTTCAGTATATATGAACCATCCAAGAAATTTGATTGTCACATAGGAGAATCGGGCCACTAGATAGATGAACTCAACGTCCTGAAGCACCGGATCCAAAATTTGATACATCAAAGCATTCTTGTTCCAAAAATGGTTGACTAAATGTCCAGGTTAATCTATTAGGAGACCATGCTATGAATGTTGTTTAAAAGGCCTTGAAAATGCTTACGACTGATATTTACATCCAAAAACTGAGGCACTCTGTTTGTCAATCATGAAGCAATGAGGCACTAAAATGGTAGAAGCTGGATCGATCGTGTATTCTGATCACACAGGTCTAGTCACAACCGCCACTCTTGTCCTTATCAACTAGGTAGAGGAGTTTGTTGTGGTGAATAAGAAAGATCCTCTCCTGGACAACATGTCATCATTAGAGTCCGGCTCGGATGACAAAGGAATGATGATCAACATGCCCTTGATTGATGAAGGGATAGTGATCGAGATTCTCCAACCTTACACTTATGATTGCAATAAGGAAGTCCCATGGTTGTGTGAGCTTGATGTCGACCTAATCACTATGTCGGGTTGTAATGCTTATACTCAAGCTAATATGCAACCTTCTAAGCCTGTTATCATGAAGAAGCGGAAGAATTTCTAGCAATAATCAAAGCTAGCGAGTACAATGTCATAAGATCAATTGTGAAAGCTCCTTGCTCCAATATCATTACTTGAACTCCTACAGATCTCACCAAAGTAGCAGAAGTCTTTGATGAAAGTCTCGAGTGAAGTGCATATCCTAGAAATCATGGAAGGGGATAAGTTATATAATTTTGTGAGGGTAGTCTTACTCAAAAACCTTATAGCCTTTTACAATGAAGAGTTCCTAACAGAAGGGAGAGGTCAAAATAGGGCATTGTATATCTCTATCAAGTGTAGAACCTCGCATGTTGCTCGAACTCTTGTCAACGATGGATCTGCTCTAAATATATGTCCTCTGGCAATACTTCATCGACTAAAATTGACCCATCGTGTATCCACACGATAAAGACTTTCATTTGAACTTTTGACGGAGTCAGGAAAAAGGTAATGGGAAAGATCAACCTTGATGTCCAAATCGGCCTAGTCATGTTTAATATACTATTTTAGGTAGTGGATATTTATACAACATTCAGCTTATTGCTGGGATGCTTGTGGATTCATAACTCTGAAAACTGTGCCATCAAGCCTGTATCGGAGCGTCAAATTTGTGATAAGGGGAAGTTGATCATAGTCTATGGTGAAGAAGATCATCATATTTTCCATGAGACTGTAATTTCCTATATTGAGCCGGAAGGAAAGATAGTCAAGTTATCATCACTCAAACTTGTCTCAACCTTATAATTGATGCAAGGTTTGATAGCTCAAACCCCTGATGTAGCAAAGGTTTAGTGATGGTGATCAAAGTGATGGTTGGAAAGGATTTTATTCCTAACAAGAGACTTGGTAGAATAGATCAAGGAATTCAAACACTTGTTTGAGCTTTTGGTAGACCTTGCACTACTAGACTTGGATACTTTGGGAAGGGTCCCCGTCGTAAAAAAATTGCGAGCCTAATGAAAAGAAACCCTTACCTTTGCCAATCTAAGAGATATTTCTTGACCATACACAGATGTGTATAACGAAGAATGAGTGATCTATGCTTCATCCTCTACTTTCTCAAAGGACTTAGAATAAGTTCATTGGGGTCTCCAATCAGTTCAATGACCTCCAAGTGCTCAAGAAAGAAGAAGAGCCACTTGAGGAACATGAAGTGGCATCTACCCTCTAGTTTCCCTTCTTTTAGTCATCAAGTAATCCCCTGCATAGGAAATTTCCCTTATTTAGGACTAGGTTTGCAATTTGAATTATGCAGCTTTCCTTTCAACAAAATGTAATTCATCTGATTTGTTCAAATGGAATTAGAAAAGAATTTTGAGGACATGTTGGGTAATACCAAACTAGTCCAATGAGGATATTCAACAGTGAAAATACATATGTCATCAATAGAGAATGCGGAGGGATAGGCTTCTTCATATCCTTTTGTGTTAAACTCTTTGAAAAAATTTGAGAAAATGTAAAAACGCATGCTAGATTAGCCTTGTGAGTCTTTCGAATAGTTTTACGTAGTGCCCTAGAACATAGCTCGATCATTCATTTGAAAGGTAAGACCCATTGTTGACACCTAATTTTCCGTAGTCTATTTTCTGAAAAATTAGTTTTAATTAGAAATTTTAAATTTTTCTAAAAAAAATAAAAATCCTCAAAAAGCATAATGACCGAGCTTGATTTAATCGGACGGTACAGAGGCCGTCCACGAACCGGCCACACCCGAAGCCCATCGTCCTCTTTTCTTTCAGTCCAATCGCGCTCCTTCGCGAAGATGGCCTGAGAGGTTTTGAAAGCCCCTTCTTCGCGGGCCCAAAAGAAAAGGCCCGGCCTTTGACCCGGAACCTCTCTTTTCTTCGTTTCGTGCGACGTAAGAGCGCGGAGAGCGTTGTGAAGTGGCTCTCGGCTGAACAACAAAAAGGGAGGGGGGGCGTAACAGAAAAATGGGGAGGGAATCATTCGGTTTTTGCGGGGAAAAGAAAAACAGAAGGGGATTCTCGGCTCTCTCTCTCGGCTCTCGCTCTCGTTCTCGTCTTTTCTGACTTTCTCACCATTCTTTTGACTACTGAGTTCTACGCATTTGAGAAAATGTTTGACTAAAAATCCGATTGCCTTCTTCCGATCCTTAGCTTAGATATGGATTTTTAGTAGTTTATGCGAGCTCCGTTGGTTAGATAGTGTCAAAATGGTAACAGAAGATCACCACCTGTTGTCTCCTCCGGTGGTGTGTTCGGCGAAGCCACTAGGGGTGAGCAACGGTCCAGGGTCGACCCTGGACTGGCCTAGGACCGGCCCAACCCGACCGGGACCGGTCGGGTTTTTAAGAGAACGGGTCGGTCCTCGGTCCTAAAATCTCGAACCCGGTACTGTACGGGTTGGTCCTCGGTCTTAGGAGGTCGGGTTAGTCCAACCCCGGACCAACCCGACAATATATATACATATATATATTATCATCTATCAAAAGAATTTTTTTTTAAAAGAGCGGGGAAAGGCTTTCCGTGAAGGAGAGGCGAAAAGGAGAAATCAAAAGCTTTAAAAATTAGATCAAGAATTATATAATTTTTCCTTTTCTTTATACATAATCTTGTTCTTGTTTATATCAAACTTGCAGTCATTTGTTGTTGTTGCTGCTGCTGCTTCATTGAACTCGGAATCTCCATTAATCCTTTCATTTTATTTTCCCCTCTTTCCCCTTTTTTAATTTTTCGGAGGATGCTTTGATCCCTCATCTCAATCAAACCCCCCCACCCCCATCCCCCCTGCTCCCTCTATATTTTGGCACATCTCCTCGTGTTTATGTCCCATCATGGAATTTCCGTTTTCCCCCGCTGGAATTTAGAATTACATAGATTCAATTAATTAAATCCTGCGTAATTTCCAGAAGAGAGTGACGTCAAGACCAAACGATCCCCAACCAAATTCCCCAGTTGCTGAGCGTATTTTGGTGGTTGATTAGTTGTGTTTAGTATGTCCTTCAAATCGAACCTCTTGCTTTTCGTCTTACTTAAGCTTTGAAGAATGAGATCGCCCTAATTTGTGGAGCCCTCAATCTTATCGATCGTCGCTGCTCTGCGTGTTGGCTCGCCCGTCGCTCTCTCGCTAGTCGCTTGTATGAAAAATTTAGCGGTTCTGGGTTGACCCTGGGACCGGACTGGACTGGTAGGGTAGGGTCGGTCCAGTCCTCGGTCCCATGCTTGACGGGTCGGTCCACGGTCCCAAAAATTGAGGACCGACACTGTGTGGGTTGGTCCTCGAGTTGAGTACGGGACCAGCCCAACCCGGACCACGCACACCCCTAGAAGCCACTGCCCCCTCCAATTTCCGGGTGTGCTCATTGGAGAAGAAGACCTCAGTCACGTCGGAATGGGGCTGGGCCGAGCGCTCAATCGGGCCACGTTCCCTTTCCAAGCCTAATTCAATTCTTTCTGATCCATTTTTTTTCCTTTTTTTTTTCGACTTTAGATCTGAATGGGCTCGGCCTTAGCCCATTTGCCTAGGTCCAGCTTCGACTTGGACCCGGTCCATTTCCAAAACCCAGTCCATTGCCAAGCCTAGTCAATCTTCAAGGCCCGATCCAAATTCCAAGCCCGGTCCGTATCAAAGATCTGACCCACTTTAAAGACCTAATTGAACCAATAGGGTCTGGGTCAGTGAATCCAATCGGGTCTTCCCGACTTGATCCGAAATCCCTTTTCGAATTAGAAAATTAATAAAAATTTAGAAAATAACAAAAAAATTAATAAAAAATTTAGAAAATAACAGAAAATTAATAAGAAATTAGAAAATAATAAACAAATCAAAAAAATAATAAAAATAAAAATTATAAAGAAAATTAAATATGTTTTTCAACTCAATTGAATAAGCCCTTAGGGCTTTACATTAGGGAGTGTTTTGATTGGCTTTTATTTTAGAGACAATATTAGGATTGTTGATTGCGCTTTTCTTTTCGATGCTCATTTTCTTTATATTAATTATTAATTTTCTTTTAGCACAGTTAGAATTCAAATTCAATAACATATGATCTGAGTGGACTAGTCTCTTAATTGGTAAAAGACTGCATGGAAACACCTTTTATTAACAAGATGATCAACCTTAGATACTCAAAGGGCATTAACTAGATAGTTGATGTAATCAAGTCCCTGTACGCTAGAATTCTTTGGTTGCATAAAAAGTGAAGCATTTCTCACATGCTTTCACTCGGTTTCTAGCTAACCTAATAGGTTAGTGGCGACTCCTGTAAATGTTTTAGGTTGTTAAAGAGTTTTTTAAATGATCATGCTTAAATGTCACGCGGGGTATGGATTTCGAAGAATCCGAGCTCAAGATTGAGGAATTAAGAGCAAATACCTCTAAACTTTACCTTTAGGACCTCGGGAGGTCCGGGTTGGTCGCGACACCCATGCACTTTAAGAAGGCAACCTAGTCTTAAGAAAGGTTATGCCACTCTAGGGGGCAAATTTTTCCCGAAGTACATGGGTCCCTACATCGTGAAGAAAGCTCTTCCAAGAGGTGCTCTCATCCTAGTCGAAAACGGATAGTTGGGTATTCTCTAATCTAGTTAATTTTGATTTTGTCAACAAGTATTACCCTTAAGTGTATTAGCCGTTTATGCAATGTTAATAAGGATGTTATTTCTTGACCCCACTCAACTTAAGGTTTTAGGTTAAGTGTTAGCCTTTTGGTGGTCTTAAAATAGCTTTATGAAGAAGGCGGCATATAGGGCATCGCGTGCGATCTCAGGGTTGTTCATTGAATGAGCCATGTCAATCCTTAGAGAATTTCTGATTATCATGTAATCGAGTGCGATGATTGTCTCGCCTAGTCATAGGGTCATGCCAACAATTCTAGAGTCGATTCAGAATTAATTATTGTCACCTAGAATCACCTATGAGTCAGTCATAATTATCCGACGAGCTGTTCCTAAATTGTTGCACGTCTACCTGTGCTAGCACAAGGTTGTCTTGCTTCGATCCTTATAGTTGAGCAATTACTCTATGGCCAAGTACTCTTTTCAATTGCACTTGTTGATCCCTGATTGCCTTTCCAAATTTATACAACAAATATGCTTTAAACATCACTTCTTTCATTTTATAAATATAATGTCATGGCATGTATTTCATAATCATACAATACTCAAATCTTTAGGTTACGTTTTGTTGATCGGATAAAAATTAGGATATGATCTGTTTTATACTATCTCGTGTTTGATAGCTATCTATGATAGAGTAGGGTTGGATATAGAAGTGATATAAACCGGATAGAAAAATCTGAGGATGAGAGTGGGATAATGTTAGATATAATTTATTTTATCCGAAACATAAAACCCTACACTTTTTCTTTCTCCTTTATTCACCCATAGACGATTGTAACTCCTATGTTGGGTCTAGGTCATATAGTTGGACCGGCTTTTTTTGACTCCAGCTGAAGTCCATTTTTTCAAATTAAAAAAAATACTAAATAATAAAAAAATTAGAAAAGTAAAAACTTCAAAAAATTAGAAAAATCTAAAATATCATTTTTTAAAATATTAAAATTAAAATTAAAAAATTCAAAAAAATTAAAAAATGTCTAGGTGGGTGACCATAATTTATTTCATGGATTTCTAGTATTAATTCTATAATTCTTGAACCACTTTTATATCTTTCATTTTGAGTAACATTTTTAGTTTAACATAAAAAAAAACTCATAAAAAGTTTTAAACTCATTTGAATAAGATTTTATCCAAAGTATCGACGTTGAAATCTTCTTCTCAATAGCTCTCCGATTCACATCCAAAATTTTTTGACAACGACGGATTGTAATGTACTTTATTAATGTGAATTGTTCAAAGATCATTTGTTAACGTGATTAATTGATAAACTCATTTGAATAAGATTTTATCCAAAGCAATATCGACGTTGAAGTCTTCTTCTCAATAGCTCTCCGATTCTTTCTATTATCTTATATACTCTTTTCCTTCAGCCCTAATCCATCGGTGATTCTAAAGAGGACAGAGAAGATTGCGGCGATTAGATATGGGCTTTTCTCTAAAAAAGTTTATTTATCCATGTGTGCGTCAAGCCAACGGTTCCATTCCCGTAAAGACAAGAAGATACATCGCTTAATTGGTATTGCATATGCAATCGAGATTCTTTTCTTTACTTTTTTCATTAGTAATCACCTTATTGAGTCAAGTCGCTGATGCGGCATGGTTGATAAGATAGGCAAGCTATGTTAATGTAGCACATCCTTGGTAATTACATAAGCAACACAAGCAAGACGTGCGGACACACGGATTAAGAGTTGCTGGGGATGAACATTGTTGGCGTCGACGCCATTCCGTTGAGGATTTGGATCCGGTGACATAATGCTAGGGGTGACACAATGGCACCACAAAAAAAAAAGTCAAAATTGGCGCCAAAAGTTTAAAAATTCAAAAATTTGAACTTCAATCATCCGAACTTGATTGGACGGTTGAGATGCTTGCATCGGCTTACTTGAATCATGTCAAGTCAGCTGATCCAAATTCTTTCGGTGACATCGATGAATCATACAAGGGTGGTTATCATGTATGTCAATGACGTCCTATCTGTATTTAAAGAGTGCAGCTAGTTAGTGGTGGCAAAAGAATCAAAGTGCACAAGTTGATCGAATTAAAATACTCAACTCTTTTTCTTTAAGAAAAAAGATAAAGAGTGTAAAATTGGAAGTAAAGCACCAAACTAGAGAACTAAATATAACCTTACACCCCTCCTAAAATTTAAGGCAACCATCGCGAAAGTAAAATCTATCTATTCTTCAAATTAGACGAGTTTCAAGAAATGAACATCCATTCATATATGGTCAAGTGATAGACTCAAAGACAAGACACGACACTTCAAGGAAAAAGATTCAGAAATTTGCTAGGTAAGCCACATACTTCACTATGAGTTTTGGACTATTGAAGCATTGTTCTAAATCACTTGATAACATGTTCTACATGCTCTTTATCTTCACGTAGTCTCTCTCCACTTATCAATTTAAGTTTTTTTTTGGACTATCTAATATGATAATAGACACAATGCCATCCCTTTCGTATTGTTTGATCATAAATTTTAAATTCTCCTTATATTCATGTAATATCTCTTCACCTATCAATTCAATACTTTGAATTAGACTTTCTAATACGAACCGTGCCCCATGACATGGTTAACGGGGCGTCGCTACCTGAGCCGAACTTATCCGTTCTCAATAACCTTGGATTGGCCGTGATTAGTGGTGAAAGGGAGACAGAATCCATGGACATCGATGGGAATGGTGGGCCAGATTTTTTCGAGAAATCTTGAACAGGATCGCGTCTCAAGCAGCCAATGAAATGGCGCTGCCCTCCCTTTAATCCGGCGTGGAAAGAGCAGAGGATTGGGATCCGAGATAAAAGAATGGAGAAACGGACTCGGATCGATGTCAGAAAGTGATCTCTAAAGTCGAGGTTATATTACATTTTCGTTTCGATGTTGAAATTTGGGACCTTCCAGGACGACAAAGCGCCTTATCTCGAGCCCCGTATCGGTTGCTCAGGTCTTAAAAGTTTGATTTCCCACCTTTGTTTTGATTTTATCATCATAGCATCTCATCCGTTGAGTGCTACTGGATCACTTAGTTAAAGAAAATTCCACGACTTTTTCGGTATATCGACCATTTTCTATGTATTCCTCTATTCGTCATTTTGATAATCAAATTACTTTTTATTAATGTTAAATTATGTCTCGAGTTTAAATTAGAAAATCTACACAAAAGACGAAACAAACAATAATATCATGTGATCAGATTTGAAGGAAAGAAATCGTGGAATTCTTTATTCAAAACATGAAATGGGTTTCTTTGTCATAAAGAAGCGCCCCGGGGGGGGGGGGGTCTCACGTGAATAAAAGAGGTCAACAAGTCAAAGAAAGGAAACTCCAGATTTCCTTTCTCAATGAACGTGGGCCCAGGGTGAATAAAATAAAGGAGAGAAGACGGGAGTTTTCCCTGTGGCCGAAAAAAGGGAGAAGAGGCCGCACGCCCAATTAGAAAGAAGTAGCGGCACAATAGCGAAACGCACAGGAGAATAAAAGGAGTCCCAGGCCCAAGACAAAGCGCGAGGACGAAGGGGCTTTTATCTCTCCGGAAAAAGTGTGAGTAGTCGCTCAGTGCTTTGTGAGTTTAATTTGTTTTATTCGATTGAGTTGTTTATTACAAACACTTGAGATTGGATATAATTTAGGTACGGAAAATATGAGTGTATCGAGCGATTGTAAGCCGATTATCCGATTATAGTAGATTGTTCTTACTGGCTCTCCCCTTGGATGTAGGTACCGATATTTGGACCGAACCACGCAAATTTTTAGTGTCCTTATTATTCATCGTTATTTCTTTGTGCTTACGTGTTGACGTATTTGCAATATCCTGATTAGTTTTCGCATTAATTCATAACAACTGATATGCTTAAAGTAAAGCATCCTAGAAGCACCTGTTAATATGAATCGCCTGATAATTAACTTAAGAGGTCCGCTCTTATGAAATGGATTTGTACTTAATTCTTGCCCATACGCAATTGATTCTCCTTGTTTTCTTGGATTTGACTATGTGTTCAATTTGTTTTACTATGAAGTTTATGTGCTTCCTCCTGTATCCTTTTATACAGTGGATACAATTTTTTTCTCCACTAAGGAAACAAAAGAAATAGGGGATCATTTGGTACTATCAATTCTCGCATACTTGAGAAATACGTTGTTGGTTATTTTTGCTGATCAAAATGTCTGATAAGCTCATCTTTGAATTCTTTAACTCATTTTTTAACTATGGTTGTTCTTTCATCCTAGTGGGGAGGCAACTAACATTTTAACCTAAAGAAAGGTTTGTAAGAAGAAACAGAGCATAAATCATCTTTATCCGATCTTGATGTATCTTGTCCATATATTATACATATGGAGAGAGAGAGAGAGAGAGAGAGAGAGAGAGAGAGAGAGAGAGAGAGAGCCTAGATGGTGATTCTTCCTTGTTTTCCACTGAAGTAAAGGAAGATGCAAAGAGCAAGTATAGCGGCGGATGGCCGGCCACAAAAGGATAAGAAATTTAATCGAAGTTAAGATATAAAAGCAAAGCTGATAATCTTCCTTTTTTCCTGAAAGATGGTCGCAAAACAAGAATATACAATACTTCGATTTCATCAAAGGTATCTCCCTCTCCTCATCTCCTCTCCATTAAGGGCAAAATGATATGAAAATGTAAAGCGAACACTTTACTCTCACGCCAAACCACTTTGCACTCATTATATACGCATTAAAACTCTCACCGGAAGGTCCAGGCTCAACATCACTTGACCGGTTGTTGAGTCTTTTCTTTGAAGGGAAGAACCCAAAAGCACAAAGTGAGTGAAAGGAGTCAAGGGCTGTTGTCCCTTCGAGGATGCTTCGCATTACTTGGTCCTGCATTGTCCTTTTATGCTGTTCATTTTCTCTTCATGCACTCTGTCTCAACGCAGCTGCTTCTTCTTCTTCTAAAATCTTGGTCCTTCCACATCAGCATCCCGACCCAGAATCTGTTGTCCATGATGTGAACCGGTAATTAGTTTCTATCTGAAAAAAAGTACAGAAACTGAAGCAAAGAAGAAAAAAGGAAAAAAACAAAGTGCTGGTGAACCAACCAGCAAATTTCCATCCTGATTGTTTTCTTTCAAATTTTGGGTACATAATTGGTGCCACTTTTGTGGATAATTCCCTGAAAAGTGTTGATGGGCTGAATACGTGGTGACTTGTCACATTGCCCATTCTCATTTTTCTTTTGTTAACGTGTTATGTTGATGAGATATTACTCTCTAGCGATTTTCATTATCTAAAAGCCAGCACCATGAAAGAATGAGATTGACGTGGTGTTTCGATAACGACATGTGTTTGCAGTATGACCATTATGTAAAAAACTCCCATTTTACAGCAGCAGTAATGTCGCTGTCTTCTTTGCATTTCAATTTAGACTTAGCAAAGGAGATTAAAAATTCGAATGTCCCTAGAACCTGAAGGCAAGCGATTGTCGTGCAGGAGGGTGAACGAATCCGTCACCAGAAGGCAGCTCCTTGCAGTCCACATAAAGGACCAGTGCCTGACGGGCAATCCCATCGACGACTGCTGGCGGTGCGACCCGAATTGGGAGTCGAACCGCGAGCACCTAGCTGACTGCGTGATCGGTTTCGGCCATGACGCCCTTGGTGGCAGGGGTGGCAGTGTCTACGTTGTGACGGATCCCTCTGACCCGGACTCGGAGAACCCGCCCCCTGGCACGCTCCGCTATGGTGTTGTCCAAGCCGGACCCCTCTGGATCATCTTCTCCGGTAATAAACTAGCAAAATCATCCACAATTGAGCTTGCCCATGTCATTTGTACGCGTTTCAAGCACGTGCTTCCGTGGAATTTGTCTATTATGTGCTCTGTTTTCTCTGTTTACGTGCAGTACTTGTGTTCAATGAAAAGATTTAAACATGATCAAGAAATAGTACGGTAGAGCTTAGGCTAATATCAATAACTATGAAGGGTTACCAGGATAGTGCTGGGACTCGAGGCAATGTGTGAAATTTCCCTCGGCAAAACAGGAAAACGAAACTCAATTTCATATAGACAAGGTAGCTTATTTAGACACAGAGAATCTTAGACGACATGAAGTCCTCTGGACAAAGTTTGACATATGATTTACCTGCTAAACTGGTTCAACATTTTCCTTTCTCCCCACCTAGGTAATATGGTAATCAATCTCAAGTATGAGCTTCTTATCAGCAGTTTCAAAACGATCGATGGCCGAGGAGCCGAAGTGGAGATAACAGGTCGCGGTTGTTTGATCATTTATGCCGTCACCAACATCATCATTCACAACGTGCACATTCACCACTGCAAGCCTTCCGGGAATGCGAAGATCCGGATCAGCCCGACGCAAGTTTCCGAGAGGGGAAAATCGGACGGTGATGGAATATCTGTCTTAGCATCATCAAAAATATGGATCGACCATTGTTCCCTGTCGGATTGCACGGATGGCCTCATTGATGTGACCTTAGGATCTACAGCAGTCACAATATCCAACAACATATTCACCCACCACGATAAGGTGATGCTGTTGGGTCACAGTGATGATTTCACGGCTGACTCAGGGATGCAAGTGACTGTTGCGTTCAACCACTTTGGCGAAGATCTAACGGAGAGGATGCCACGGTGCCGGTTTGGTTACTTTCATGTTGTGAACAATGACTACACTCAGTGGGGGATGTATGCTGTTGGAGGGAGCTCCGGTCCGACCATTAATAGTCAGGGGAATCGGTATGTTGCGCCGCAAGACAATAATAACAAGGAGGTAAACCTAAAAATATTTGATCTGCATTTATCGAGTCTGTAGAAATTGTTTTGTAAGATTCAATCATCCAGAACCTGCATAATCAGCCTCCTTCAATCCGGGTGCTGCTTTCGTTGTTGTTAAAGTTAAGGAAATGGAAATTATCTGTAGTGTCTTGATAGACTGAAAATGATTACCTCGCTACACAATCTCGCCAAACTACCGAATAATACACTTCCAATCTCCTTCCGAACCGGCAGTTGCTTTGAACTGTCATTACGTGAGTTTGGTAGAAGAAGCCCAGATGATCAATGTGCTTTCTGCATTATGCCCGATTATTACTTACCTTTATTGGAGCACATAGGTGACAAAGCGAATGGACACAGATGAGAGCGAGTGGAGGAGATGGAATTGGAGATCGGAAGGTGATCTGATGGTGAACGGTGCTTACTTTGTGACGTCTGGTGCAGACATGAGCCCCCAGTATGCAGAAGCCTCTAGCATGTCGCCACTGTCGGCAAACTACATCAGTCAGCTCACTGGGACTGCTGGGGTCTTAGTTGGTCAGAGGTAAATCCCTTAATTGCAACTTTTATCCGTGCGTTCTGTTTTAATCTAACCTATCAAATCACGAGCAAAGAACTCCGGATGCGCCCATCTATGACTTAGAGGTACCGCCGTAATAGCTCATTTCGCCAATCGACTTGGATAAGATACTATAAGATTAAATTGGTAGTCAGCAAGCAGTCTTAATTTAGTCTCCTGAACATGCAATTCAAACTTATATGCACCGTGCTGCAAAGTCAGCTGTTTTGAATCGAATTTCAGGTAGAGATAATCAATTTAATGGAAACTACTGGTATAGGATCCTTGCAGTCCATAGGAACCTGCCTATCTTGTTTTGAATCCATCTTCGTTCTTTTGCCACACTGATAGAGTAAAGATGAGTTCTAGGCCTACCTGAGGATGCATATGTGGTTCATGCTCCTCTTGGTTGATCAATATTTTAATGCCATGAAGACCTTCAGTTCTTTGTCCGTTGTAAAATCATTGTCGTTATTATTATCGTGGACAGGACCTGTGGACTAATAACATTTAGCCTTTTTCACATCCTTTTTCGGTCACTGTATTTAGTATTTGTACAGCCAGAGCTATCATTGTCGTTTTAGTTTCCTTCACTGGTTCATGTTTCTTCGGTTTACTCAGCAGGAGCGATGCCGGGACCGTGACGAATCCCGCCGGTCCTGGGTCAAGCGGCGGGATAGTGACGAATCCTGCCGCTCCTGGGTCAAGCGGTGGGACTGTGACGTATCCTGGGTCAAGCGGCGGAGATGGAAGCATTTGTTACTCAGGACAGGGATCAAGTGGAAACGAACCTGGAACCGGCGGTTGGGGATTTCCCGACAGCGGCATCAACTTCGGCGCCATATTCAATAGCAACGCGAGAACGCCACTGGCCCCATTGACTTTGGTCACCTCATCTGTTCTCGCCATTTTAGCATTGTTACAGCAAACTTGCTTTTAGTACACCACGCGCTGTAGAATCTAGAATAGATGTTTATATTCGATTCAACTTTTCATTAAGAGAATGCGAATCTAGCTAATTGCGTTGAAAGAAATGTGTAGGGTCTTACACAACATTCTTTCCATCAAGTTGTTGAAGACAGTGGGCAGGAAAAATGTGCAGCTACTGTGAACTAAAGTACCATCACTCTCATATATATGTACCCATCAATGATTCTGCACTGAGTAGCAAGGGATTATGCATTTAGTAGCTTTCTCTCTATCAATACCCTGCCACGTCCTGTCCTTGGGCACGCGACGGTCCTTAATTTCTTTCTCTTTTGGCCGATTTATTTGAGATGTCCTAGGTAGGTCCCTGACCTTCTCAAACATCAGAGTTGCTATGTGGCGCGGAAGCGATATAATAATCAACCCTTGCAACCCTTCAAATTATACCATCAACATCGGTACTTCCCATAAATATATATCAATATTTACAGCCACCAAATCACATACAACTATGTACAATCAACTCCAAAGGACCTCAATACAAGCCTAGGAGGGGTCACGACTCGGATCAATTCTTTCTCTATTAGTCATGTCTCAACTTGCTCTTGCTCGATCGGCTCCTCATCTGGCTCCGACATGAGTCTTGCAATTGGATCTGTGGTGGGGGTGAGATATAGGGATATCTCAGTGAGGGAACCCTAACCCAAAACTAGGAACACTACTGTCATAGGGTCCTTAATCGTGTCTCACCCTACAATGGTCGTCTCCAGTGGATTTCCTACTTTCCAACTCTCACCATGAGTTTAACAACTTCTAATCTTTTCGATTAGATCGGTCCCTTCACAATCCTTTTTCACTCTTCTCTATCAATGAGTCGACCAGTCCGCGATCGGAACTTGGCACTAAGCCCAACATACCAATCAGTTAGAAGCAGTCACAATAACATCATACATCAAATTAAATAATATAATATAAATAAATAAATAAATAACATTTAGAATAAATAACGAACAATAAATAAATAAATTACATAATAAATAAACTACGCAATAACTGAATACTTAAGACCGTCCTTGACTGGCTTAAGACCCTAACTAAGCCTTATCGACTTGTTATCGTTATTCTACGTCTCCATCGTTGTCTTACCATTAAATTGGCCTATCAAACATACCATCAATCTAATTAACTGCCAAAGTAACGACATGTTATTCGTCCCATTCATTGATCCATTTAAACGCCAAATCCATGGCACACTTCGCTTAAACCAGTATTAGTCTTAATTATCCAATCCTCCAATCAAATCAACGCTAAATCCATGGCACACTAATCTGAGCCACAATTGGCATAAATCATTGATGATTTATAATCAAGCCTTGCCACTTCATTCATCCGTTCACACCATCAATGCATCCATTGAATCCCATCAACCTCCAATTAGGGATTAGGGCTTACAGGTGATGTGGACATCGAGCCATATCGAGGAGGACGTGCTAAGGATCCGTTGCTTTATCCGCTAGGACCAATCACTCGAGCAAGAGCAAAGGAATTTAAACAAGCTGTCGGGATCATGGTTCAAGATATTTGGCATGGAGACAATCCGGATTCGAAACTTAAAGATTCTGAAACTCCTTGGCGTAATATGATTATTTCTAGAGTTTCAAATTGACAATTTCAGAATTGGCTCAAATTTGGATAGACACTCAAAAACGGGCCACTGATCAATACTCACTACCTTAATAGTGAATGATTATGTTTTTTAGTGATTTGAAATCGTTTAGATAGACTTTTAGGCATTTTTCTAGTTTTGAACGAATTTCTTTTTATTAGAGTTATTTTTGTAATAACGTAATTCTAATCCTAGTAGGATTAAGATTACAAATCTTTATTATTTTTGTGATTTCAATCCTAGCAGGATTAGGAATATGACTTTTTTTTTTGTTTATTTTGATTCCTAGTAGGATTAGGATTAGGGTTAACAACCTATATAATGTTACTTATAAGTTTTTATGAGACAGACAATTTTAAATATAATTTTATACAAAGAGGTTTTCTTCTTTGAGTTTTTTTGAGAACTACATCTTATCAAAATTTCCCTTGTGGCGATCGAATTTAACTTTTCTCTGATTGGTTGACACAGGTTCGTCAATAGGTCACATTCATACCAAGATTGCCAATCACAGGTTCCACTGGAGGTTGAGGTCCGCAATTCGCAACCTATAGATCTTCGTAGAACGATCACTTTCGCTTCAAATATATAAATATAAATCGTCTGGTATATAGATATATATCAATAAGCCACCTAATCGGTCCTTTCCAATCACCACAGACAAGTAATAGTACACGGCCCTCAATGACCCTAATCGTCTAATCACACAACTAGACCATCCAAATATTTTCCAACTAGGCTCACTGACCTCTTAATCGATCATAATGTCGCCTCATTACCGGAAGTCTATACTTGGCCATACTTGGCCCTATTCATCTAAACAGGCAGTCATGCCATCCAACTCATCCATCCAACTCATTTATTCATTCCTAATAAATCTACTAAAGCAATAGCTATAATGGACTGAATTTTGGTATTTGGGAAAGCCTCTTTTAAGTAGAATTGGAAAATTTTAAGGAGTTGGAAATTAAAAAAAAAAGAGGGGTCAACGTAGACGGGTCAACGGTCTGCCGCCGGGTTGTCACCAGTTTGGGGAGAGGGAGTTGGATCGGCCGGTTCATGCGTCATGAACCGAACCGCCGAGCTACCCCTTTTCTGTGCATCTGGACTTTCCGTTGAGCACGTGGCGGGCGAGGGGAAAATAGCTCGCCGAGAACAAATGGATGCGTGTGGCCGCAACCCACGCGTCCTTCGCCTCTGGCCTGACTGTCCCCAAGTCACACGAGCGTGCATGGAGGTGGCCACGTGGTAGAAAACACTTACCCTCTCTCCGACCTTCGTCGTCCCTGTCGGATGTGTAGTCGCAGGAGGGGAATGAGACCGAGGGAAAAACGGGAAACGAAAGGGAAGGACGGAGTGGCGTGACACAGACTCGACCAGAAAGTTGAGGGTTTTAATTGGCATCCCTTGGGCATCAACGGTGCTAACCGGAGTGGCGCCGGTGGGCCCCGAAATCCGGCTTCGTGACCAGTCATCACCTCTGTTTTCCAAGTAAGAAATTAGGGCTTTGAACGCCAAGACGAGTCCAATTCAAGACCTAAGGTGTAGAACGTCTAGTGGGGCGAGCTGATGGAGTTGACATGGTTGATGTCATGTTGATAGATGGGTTAATTGTTGGCTGGAACGGGGAAATTTCGGCGGGTGTCCATGGAGGCCGCGAACCCTAGAATTGCCGTGTTACGACGCCGGCGAGGCCAACCTCGGACTTCGTCGGCATGGGCTTCTCTAAGGGCGGCGTGGCCGTCTCTATGAGGTGATTAAACGGTCGAAGCAGTCGGAGGGTGGGCTGGGGTTCAAGCAAGTGTTTTCCGAGCTCTAATCGGGAGGGGATCGCCGGCGGGTCGAAGTTCTTGGAAGGTCGCCGGTTGGTAGCGGCCACCCCCGACACCGGTGGCACCACCAATCGGCTCCCCACGGCTGCCCCCTTCCGTTTCGGCGAGCATGCACCAGTGGGTCGGTCGGGTTGGAAGGAAATTGGCCCTCAACCCGACTGCCGACGCCTCCCAATCCGAATTGGCTCAGATCGGGTCAATTTTGACCCGATTGACCCGAACGGGTCAATTTTGATCCGAATAGGCCAATTTTGACCCGATTGACCCGAATGAGTCAATTTTGAACCCGATTAAAAGTGGTCTTGGATCAAATTGAATTAATTTGATACCTAATTGACGGAAATAGTGTTTAATTAAGAAATGGAGGGTTCAGGATAATTGAATTGATGTATGATTGATGTTTAGCAGTACCTAATCGACCGAATAAAATTCAATCGGTCTAAATTAGAGAGCAATTGATTCAATTAGTATTCTAACGAGGTAAGTTAAGGGTCAAGCTAAGTTATTAGTGTCAACTTGACTCAATGAAGAGCTGAATGATTTGATTGATTGATTTGACGAATCTAATCGATCCGACGGATACTGGGAATGGGTTAGCCTAACCGTATTGGTTGGGGCATACATGCAGGACCGCTTTCGGACACTATCCTGGACCATAGATGCCAGCTCATCTCAACGCACTCTCCTCAAATTAGACTTCCTTTAAGTGCATCCCTATCTGGATTCGTGATTAATCTTGTGAAATTATAACTTGTTTGGTAAAAATGGAGTGTCTTATTGTGAATTGGAAGGGAAGAAGTGTTAAGGGTTAACAACCTGGCCAGCATGATGGGCAATGGAAGCCCAAAAGCTCGGAAAGAAGAGAGAGAAGCAACGAGACGTAGAACAATACGTTAGAACAAACCTAAAGTAGCACCCTCATCATCAAAGGATAATTCGAAACTGTTATCGAGATATTTATATCTCATTACCTGCAAACCATTTCAGGAACAGATCATGGACAAAGAGCCGGGAATGAACCCCAATGTGGAGGAAGAGAACCTCAGTCCAGCAATGAGGCGATTCATAGAAGGGAACATGACAAAGAGGGGTCTAGAACGGTTTGTCCAGGAGGTTTCCCGCGAGTTTGAGGAGGAACTTCTTGAGGAGATGAACAGGACTAAGCCTAATGACTCTGGTTGGACTATCATTAGGATCGAAACTGATACAGGCAGGGTAATCGAGAAACACTCTAAGATGCCGTGGGACTGGCACCCTTTGCAAAGGCAGTGGATATGACATGAATATTGGTGCCGTTATGAACGAGAGACGGACGGACCACTAGTGTTTTACACTGACCACCATGAAGAGTTGGAGGGTCTGGTCTTCTACCATAACCCTATTCAGGGGTTTGGGGATCCAAAAGGAGGCAGTGTGGTTGACCCTTAGTTAGGAGTCATGGGCACACCCTAAGTAAATAGTAGTCCTATCTCCTTGATCATTTTGGTTGTTTATATTGATAGGAGGACAAATTAGTGTTGGTTAACCATGGTTGCCAGGTCTGCAGTTGATGGTTTATAAATGCCTGTATTATATTGCTCTGTGATATATGTCGGCCCGTTCGGTTATGGGAACCCTTTCTATGTAATTTTGTCCCTTTGTGTGTCTGTATATGAGATCGTGTAATAGTATGCCTGGTTGCTTTTAACATATGAGTACCTTATGTTTATATCGAGGAAAAATAAAAATATATATAAGTAAATAAATAAAATAAAATCCAGTACTATTAATACCGTCTTTGCGACATTATTTATATGAGGTTCGGGGGCTACTAGGCGTGACAGTGGTAAGTTAAGCTTTGGTATCAGAGCCAGGTTTGAGCCTATGAGAGGTTAGGCACATGGAGTGATAAGGAGAGGATGAATGAAATCTAGAAGAAAATTTTGAATGTGTAGGAGTATCGTACATTAAAGGTCCATAGGCGTATCGCATACCTTTATAGATTTCGGTCAGGTGTATGAAAGATGTGTAGAAGTATTGCACATTAAAGGTCCGTAGGCGTATCACGTACCTTTGCAAATCTCAGTCTAGTGATGGGAAATATGTGTATGAGTGTATCGCACATTAAGTGTTGATAGGGGTATCACTTGTTTCTTGTATTTGACTGAGACATATAGATTTGATGGGATCGGTATGGATTAGTAGGTGTAAAACAGGTTTGAATTGAATTGCTGAATCTTGATTGTTTCAATGATTACCAAATTTAGCAGTGCATGTCGACATAAAGGTGATATGCATTTTTAAGCAGGACTTGAATAGTCTTACAAATGGAAGGCGGCTCGGGAGACGCTAGAGAACAAGTATTTATGAGGGCTCTAGAGGAGCTCCGTACTGAGGTCCGACAGCAAGCACAAAACCAAGAGGCTGCTATCGCTGCTGCCGCTGCAAAGGCTGCAATTGCGGCTATGATGAACGCAAATCCCTCTACTACACAAGCGCCAGTGCCGAGTGTTGAATAAGAAAAGATGAATGTTTCAAACCCTGCTCTTAGCCCTACATCAATTACGGACGGGGTCAATGAAGAGCGGAGGGTTCAAAAGCAAGTAGGTCAGTTTTTCCGCATGAACCCACCACAATTCTACGGAACCGGGGATCCCGAAGTTGCTACATTGTGGTTATGAAGCATGGAGACGATTTTTGCAATACTGAAGTGCTCTGATATAGATAGAGTGCTATTGGCAGAATACCAACTTGACGGTAACGCGAGTCATTGGTGGGAGGCGACCAAGAAAGTTTTATTTATCGAAAATACACCACCACCAACATGGAGAGCCTTTGTTGATGCTTTTAACGAACAATACTACTCAGAAGTCGTGAAGGAACAAAAGCTAGAAGAATTTCTAAGATTACAGCATAATAGTATGACGGTAGCGGAATAGGAAGCAAAATTTACGGAACTGTCTAGATATGGAGAGAGGTTTGTAGAAAGACCCCTCGACCGAGCCATTAGATTCTGAGATGGGTTACGCCCTGAAATCAAAGGCAGGTTAGTGCCTTTGGATTTGTGGGATTACCGAGAAATATTGACTAGGGCCCTCATGGTAGAGAGAGATATCATGGAAAAGACTGCAGCGTCTGGGTCAAGACCCTTCAACCTGAGGGAAAATCGTAGACAGGGAAAGAAATCGATGATGAGTCACAGAAATCCCTTTTCTCCCAACAGGAGTGGTGGGGTATGGAAGCAGCTTGTTTGTTAGGAGGAAAAGTGTCGACATTGTGGGAGATCTCATAGAAGTGAATCTTGTCCTACACGAACTGGAGCTTGTTTTGGATGTGGTCAAGTGGGCCACTTACTGAAAAATTGTCCCCAACGCTCGATGGGAATGCAACCGTCTTATCGGATGAAACCTCAAGGTGGCAACGCGACCCCGCGCCCATTGGAGCGACCCCCAGCCCAAGGAAGAGTGTTCGCCATTACTAGAGATGAAGCACATCGCTCCGAGGGAGTGGTTACATGTACAATTCTCATATATCAACATCCAGCATACGCTTTATTTGATATTGGAGCTACGCATTCCTTTATTTCAGAAAGATTTGTGGAGTTGATTGGGATGTCGGTGGAACCGTTAGGATTTTCTCTTAGGGTTTCGACACCGTTATGCGATTGTTTATTAGCAGAAAAGAGATGTAGAGAGTGCAAGATAGAATTGTGCGGCGTGAAAACAAGGATTGACTTGGTAGTACTAGTTATGTACGATTATGACGTAATTATAGGAATGGATTGGTTAGAAAAGCAAAGGGTTGTTGTAGATTGTCATAAGAAGGTGGTGCAGTTTAATCCCTAAGGAAGTCATGGTTATGAATTTGATAGTGGTCGAGAAGGAGTCTCGAGGTTGTTAGTCTCGTCATTAGAGGTCAGGAAGCTGCTAGAGGAAGGATGCCAAAGTTTTCTAGCAAGTGTAATGGATATCACAACGGGAAGACCGGAGATAGATGAGATTGAAGTGGTACGGGAATTTCCGGATGTTTTTCCCCGAGAACTACCCGGGTTACCTCCATAACGAGAGGTGGAGTTTGTGATTGAGTTAAGTCCGGGTGCCGAACCATTATTTAAACCTCCATATAGGATGTCTTTGTCATAACTAAAGGAGTTAAAAATACAGATTCAAGAACTATTAGACAAGGGATTCATTCGTCCCAGTGTGTCTCCGTGGGGTGCACCAGTATTGTTTGTAAAGAAAAAAGATGGAACCCTAAGATTGTGCATTGATTATAGACAGTTGAACCGAGTAACAATTAAAAATAAGTACTCGTTGCCTAGAATTGATGATTTGTTTGATCAGTTATAGGGTGCGTCAATATTCTCGAAAATTGATTTGAGAATAGGTTACCATCAACTGAGAATTAAGAAAGAAGATATACCAAAAACAACATTCCGTACCCGGTACGGTCATTATGAATTTACAGTAATGCCTTTTGGCTTGACCAATGCACCAGCAACATTTTATGGATTTGATGAACAGGGTTTTTAAGGAGTATTTGGATCAATTTGTTATAGTATTTATTGAGGACATCTTAGTTTACTCGAAAGACTTCGAGGAACACCAGCAACATTTGAGGTTGGTATTATTGACCTTAAGGAAGCACGCACTCTACGCGAAATTCAGTAAGTGTGAGTTCTGGTTACAGCGCGTAGCTTTCCTAAGTCATTTTGTTTCTGGAGAAGGAATCTCAGTGGATCCTGCGAAGATTGAAGCAGTGACAAGTTGGTCTAGACCCTCAACAGTTTCAGAGGTTAGGAGCTTTCTAGGATTGGCTGGTTATTATTGATGTTTTGTTGCAAAATTCTCTAGTATCGCGATACCCTTAACCAGCTTACTGAAGAAGGATAGGAAGTTTTAATAGACAGATTGGTGTGAAGAGAGTTTTCAAGAGTTAAGGCGTAGATTAACTACCGCTCCAGTACTGACTATACCATCGGGTTCTGGGGGATATGAAGTATATAGCGATGCATCTTATCAAGGATTAGGCTGTGTTTTGATGCAAAATGGGCGCGTGGTAGCTTATGCGTCTAGATAGTTGAGACCGCATGAGCAAAATTACCCTACTCATGATATAGAATTGGCGACAGTCATTTTTGCTCTTAAGATTTGGTGACATTATTTATGTGGTGAGAAATTCCCTATTTACACTGATCATCAGAGCCTTAAGTATTTGTTTTCTCATAAAGAACTAAATATGAGACAAAGAAGGTGGATAGAGCTTCTTAAAGACTACGATTGGGACATTGTGTATCAGCCAGGAAAAGCAAATCGAGTGGCAAATGCTCTCAGTCGT
The DNA here is from genome assembly GCA_030064385.1 of Melaleuca quinquenervia. Classification (NCBI taxonomy): domain Eukaryota; kingdom Viridiplantae; phylum Streptophyta; class Magnoliopsida; order Myrtales; family Myrtaceae; genus Melaleuca; species Melaleuca quinquenervia. The sequence continues at coordinate 13,361,176 of CM057720.1, forward strand.
AAGTCTTCATTAGCGCTCTTAATGTGCGGAGAATGGTGACTTTTAGAAGGAATAATTAACTCAGAATTCAAGCTGGAAATCGACCCTTTAACTAGTCGGCTAGTTGCCTTAAGAATATAGCCTCAAATTCAGAAGAAGGTTAGAGAAATGCAGCCCTCAGATCCTATTATTCGACATATGGTACAATTAGATAGTAGACAGCAAAAATAGGGATTCCAAATTTCGGATTATGGGACTTTGAGATAATCAAGAATTAAAAGAGGAAATTCTAGCTGAGGCACATAGGAGCAAATATAGTGTGCACCGGGGAAGTACGAAAATGTATTAGAATTTGAAACCTTATTATTTGTGGTATGGGATGAAGTCCGACATTGCGAAGCATGTGTCTAAATGTTTGACTTGTCAACAAGTGAAAGCTCAGTATTGCAAACCTGGAGGGTTATTAAAGCCTTTGGAGATTCCTGAATGGAAATGGGAGCATGTCACCATGAATTTTGTGACTAGGCTACCTAGGAGCCAACATGGACCGGATGCCATCTGGGTGATAGTGGATAGACTCACTAAATCAGCTCATTTCATCACTTTACACAAGAATTATTCTTTAGACAAGTTAGTGAAGTTGTATGTATATTAGATTGTTAGGTTACATGGGGTACCAGTAACTGTGATTTTAGACCGTGACCCTTGGTTCACAGCATCCTTCTGGAAAAGTTTACAAACAGCGTTAGGTACAAAACTATTGTACAATACAGCATTTCATCCACATACCGTTAGGCAATCAGAAAGAACTATACAAACATTTGAAGATATGCTACAAGCTTGTGTGATAGATTTCAAGGGTAGCTGGGATGATAGACTGCTACTGGTTGAATTTGCATATAATAATAGTTACCATCAAAGCATCGGAATGGCCCCTTTTGAGGCACTGTATGGATGAACGTGTAGAACTCCAGTGTGTTGGGGTGATGTGGGAGAACATAAGGTATTAGGACCTGAGTTAGTACAACAAACACAGGAAGCGATGAAATTAATTAAGAACAGGTTAAAGACCGCCCAAAGTCGACAGAAGAGCTATGCTGATCAAAGATGTAGACCTTTGGAGTTTTAGGTTGGTGATCGCGTATTCCTAAAAGTGTCACCTAACAGAGAGGCATCTCGGTTTGGAAAGAAAGGGAAATTAAGTCCTCGATTTGTGGGACCCTTTGAAATTCTTGAAAGAGTGGGGGCGACTGCCTACCGATTGGCACTGCCCCCAAGGCTGGGGAAAATCTATAATGTGTTTTATGTCTCTATGCTGAGGAAGTATGAACCAAACCCCTCACATGTCCTAAACTTTGAAGAAATTGAAGTCGACGATCAGATCACTTTCGAGGAAAGACCAGTCAGAATTGAAGGTCGAAGGGATCAAGTGCTACAGAATAAAATAATTCCTCTAGTCAACGTGGTTTGGCAACATCACAACACAGAAATTGCGACCTGGGAAAGTGAAGAAATCATGAAACAATGTTATCCTTAGTTATTTGAAAGTCATGAATAGGTAAAATTTCAGAGTTATTTGAGAATTGTGGTTAGGTAAAATTTCGGCGATGAAATTTTGTTAGGGGGAAAGAGTTGTAATGGACTGAATTTTGGTATTTGGGAAAGCTTCTTCTAAGTAGAACTGGAAAATTTTAAGGAGTTGGATATTAAATAAAAAAAGAGTGGTCAACGTAGACGGGTCAACGGTCTGCCGCCGGGTTGTCATCGGTTTGGGGAGAGGGAGTTGGATCGGCCGTTCGCGCGTCATGAACTGAACCGCCAAACTGCCCCTTTTCTGCCCACCTAGACTTTCCGTCGAGCACGTGGCGAGCAAGGGGAAAACAGCTCGCCGGGAACAAATGGACGCGTGTGGCCGCAACCCACGCGTCCTTCACCTCTGGCCTGACTGTCGCCAAGTCACACAAGCCTGCATGGAGGCGGCCACGTGGTAGAAACCACTTACCCTCTCTCCGACCTTCGTCTTCCCTGTCGGATGTGTAGTCGCGGGAGGGGAATGTGACTGAGGGAAAAACAGGAAACGAAAGGGAAGGACGGAGTGGCTGTGACACAGACTCGACCAGGAAGTTAAGGGTTTTAATTGGCGTCCCTTGGGCGTCGACGGTGCTGACCGGAGCGGCCCCGGTGGGCCCCGAAATCCGGCTTTGCGACTAGTCATCACCTCTGTTTTCCAGGTAAGAAATTAGGGCTTTGAACGCCAAGACGAGTCCAATTCATGACCTAGGGTGTAGCACGTCTAGTGGGGCGAGCTGAGGGAGTTGCCATGGTTGATGTCATGTTGATAGATGGGTTAATTGTCGGCTGGAACGGGAAAATTCCGGCGGGTGTCCTTGGAGGCCGCGAACCCTAGAATTGCCATGTTACGACGTCAGCGAGGCCAACCTTGGATGTCGTTGGCATGGGCTTCTCTAAGGGCGACGTGGCCGTCTCTATGAGGTGATTAAACGGTCGAAGTAGTCGGAGGGTGGGCTAAGGTTCAAGCAAGTGTTTTCCGAGCTTCGATCAAGAGGGGATCACCGGCGGGTCGAAGTTCTTGGACAGTCGCCGGTCGGTAGCGGCCACCCTTGACACCGGCGGCACCACTAATCGGCTCCCCACGGCGGCCCCCTTCCGTTTTGGCGAGCATGCACCAGTGGGTCGGTTGGGTTGGAAGGGAATTGGCCCTCAACCCGACCGTTGATGCCTCCCGATCCGAATTGGCTTAGATTGGGTCAATTTTGACTCGATTGACCCGGACGGGTCAATTTTGACCCGAATAGGTCAATTTTGACCCGATTGACACTGACGGGTCAATTTTGACCCGATTGACCCGGATGAGTCAATTTTGAACCCGACTAAAAGTGGTCTTGGATCAAATTGAATTAATTTGATACCTAATTGACAGAAATAGTGTTTAATTAAGAAATGGAGGGTTCAGGATAATTAAATTGATGTTTTGCAGTACCTAATCGACCGAATAAAATTCAATCGGTCTAAATTAGAGAGCAATTGATTCAATTAGCATTCAAACGAGGTAAGTCGAGGATCAAGCTAAGTTGTTAGTGTCAACCTGACTCAATGAAGAGCTGAATGATTTGATTGATTGATTTGAAGAATCTAATCGATCCGACGGATATTGGGAATGGGTTAGCCTAACCGTATTGGTTGGGGCATGCATGCAGGACCGCTTTTGGACACTATCCTCGACCGTAGACGCCAGCTCATCTCAACGCACTCTCTTCAAATGTCAAGTACCTTGAACCAAGGTAAGTACCTAGATTGAATCAAATTAGACTTCCTTTAAGTGCATCCCTGTCTGGATTCGTGATTAATCTTGTGAAATTATAACTTGTTTGGTAAAAATGGAGTGTCTTATTGTGAATTGGTAAAAATGGAGTGTCTCATTGGTCCAGTGATTGGTTGTCCTTGATTTGCAAGTCCATTGACAATCTCTGTGAACCTACTGAACATATCTGCAATTGATTCACCATTTTTCATTTTGAAGGCTTCATATTGTCCGAGCAAGATATTCAATCTTGTTTCCTTAACACGATCAGTTCCTTCATAGGTGACATTGAGTCTGTCCCAAATTTCTTTGGCTGATTCACAAGAAGAAATCCTGTTATATTCAGTAAGAGATAAAGCATAGTAAAGAGAATGAGTAGCCCTGGAATCAGTGTGTTGTCTCTTGATAATTTCAGCTTGACGTATCACTCTAGTTTCTCCAGAACTGGTAGAAGGAATTACTCCTTGTTCGATTATTTCCCATTCCATGGGATCCTTTGACTTCAAGAAAATTCTCATTTTATTCTTCCAGACACAGTAGTCTTTTCCATCGAAATAGGGGGGTCTAAGAAAGTGTTATCCTTCCACCATATTTGCTCCACTAGCACTTGCCATAGATCGTTAGCTCAGAAGTAAAACACTTCTAAAGAGAGCAACCTGGCTCTGATACCACTTGAAAGCGCTAGTGCAGTGAATAAGTATGTAAAAGCTAATGCGGAAATAAAAAACTTTGGGATAATAAATAGAGTTAGGGAGTAAAGAGAATTGAACACAAGAAGTATAGTGGTTCGTCTTAGATCAAGCCTACGTCCACTCTCCCACGGTGACAACCTATTGGCTGGAGTCCACTATGAATCAAAAGAGTTACAATCTCAGTGTCTAAGCTTCTCAGCTTAACTCTCACGAAGTTCGTGTGTCACACTCTTTTGAGTACAAATAAAGCTCTTAGTGATTCAGACTTTAGGAAAATTGTTCTCTAACGTTCGTCCAACACAACTTGAAATAACTCCCTTAAATACTCCTTCATGCCTTCATAACCGTTGGCACCTTCCAAAGGAATTCTTCCAATCTACCCGTTGGACAGAATCAATCAGGAGATCTCAAGCTATAGATAGAAACAATAGAGAATCCGTCAATCCCGATCTCCCATTCAATCAGGATATTCAGTTTCCTAAAGTGAACACTTGCTCCATATAATTGATTGCTTCCATAAATAAATTAATCTGATCCAAACAATCCATAAGCTGTCGAAAATATATATATCAATCCAGATCTTCATGGGAAAGAATAAGATCTATAACCAAAATAACTTAAGTCTGTCTTTCCCAGACTTTGGAAAAGTCTGTCCACCTCAGACTTTAGGAAAGTCTGAACACCTCAGATTCTGGGAAAGTCTGACCACCTAAGACTTTGGGAAAGTCTGAACATCTCAAACTTTGATACAGTTTTGTCATCGTCAAAACTAGCACCAACACAGGTCATGGACAAAGAGCCGGGAATGAACCCCAATGTGGAGGAAAAGAATCTTAGTCCAGCAATGAGGCGATTCATGGAAGGGAATAGGACAGAGAGGGGTCTGGAACGGTTTGTCCAGGAGGTTTCCCGCGAGTTTGAGGAGGAACTTTTTAAGGAGATGAATAGGACTAAGCCTAAGGACTCCAACTGTCACTAGGATCGAAACTGATACAGGCAGGGTAATTGAGAAACACTCTAAGATGCTGTGGGAATGGCACCTTTTGCAAAGGTGGTGGATATGACATGAATATTGGTGTTGTTATGAAGGCGAGATGGGCGGATCACTAGTGTTTTACACTGACCACCATGAAGAGCCGGAGGGTCTAGTCTTCTACCATAACCCTACTCATGGGTTTGGGGATCCAAAAGGAGGTAGTGTGGTTGACCCTTAGTTAGGAGTCATGGGCACACCCTATGTAAATAGTAGTCCTATCTCTTTGATCATTTTGGTTGTTTATATTGATAGGAGGAAGGATTAGTGTTGGTTAACCATGGTTGCTAGGTCTGCGGTTGATGGTTTGTAAATGCTTGTATTATACTGTTTTGTGATATATGTCGGCCCGTTCGGTCATGGGAACCCTTTCTATGTAATTTTGTCCCTTTGTGTGTCTGTATATGAGATCGTGTAATAGTATGCCTGGTTGTGCTTTTAACATATGAGTACCTTATGTTTATATCGAGGAAAAATAAAAATATATATAAGTAAATAAATAAAATAAAATCCAGTACTATTAATACCGTCTTTGTGACCGTATTTATATGTGGTTTGGGGTGACCAGGCGTGACAATAGCACGCCTAATAGACGTATGGAGTCCACTCACCATTGTTCGTGCAATCCAAGCAACGGCTCACGGCAACGTGCTTCTCTCACTTTCGATCACGCTTGGGCTTGGTACGCTTTCCAATTTTCGATCCAACGCCACAAGAGGGATGGTCTAACTTCGAGGCAGCTCCGGGACATCTCCGGCAAGCTCCGACGAGATTTTGGTAAGCCCTCTGGCGGCAGTCCTTAGCTATGGGAGGCTGGCCAAGCTCGTTGGTAGTGGTGGCCAGCGAAGAAACGACTCTGATTTGATTAAAAACCGGCGAATAGACCCAATTGGGTCTCACGAGTCGAGAATCGGGTCGGTGGAAGAGGCAGTCGGGTTGCGGCTCGATTCGCCTAGGCCAAATTGGCGACGACGATCGACTGGGATTTGTAAAGGAGACTCCCATAAGTTTTTTTCGACCGGTGGCAAGAACTGAGGTGGTTGGAGGGGGAAGAAACGGCTCGTTGACGGCGGAAGGGTCGCCACTAGGGCTTCTGGGAGGGAGCTGTGCTTTGAGGCTAAATCTTGGCGAACGACGCAGTGCTGACGATAATGGTTGGTAGATCTAGGCTCCTAGGACTCTCAGCTTTCGATTGGTACCAGTGTTGGTGGTTGGGTCTCGCCGGAATGCTTGCGGTGGCCGCGTACATCCACGCCGGTGAGGAAAAGGGCTCACCAAGCTTCGGGGGTGGTTGGGAGGTTTCTAGACCAAAACAATTGCAGCGAAGACCACCACGAGGTCGAGGGGACTCTTGGGGATGCTTCGGGGGTGGTGGCATAGCTTGGGTGTTGTCGGAAGGGCCCAACTCCGGCAAGTTCCTCTTCGGTGAACATGAATGAACAATGCGCGTGGAGACTTTGTTCGGGGGCTACCAACGGCATTTCAGGTAGGGACGATGGCAACGGTCGGTTGGAACTGGAAGAGGGGATGGCATGGATTCCAACACCATCGACGGTGAGGAAAACGGACCCTGGGGGAGAGAGGACGAGCAGCGCGAAGGGAGGCTCTCCCTCGAGTAGGTGAACAGGAGGTGGCTCACGTGGGGCAAGAAGGCGCGTTGTTGGGGGCATGCGGTGGCCATCCAACGGCCAAGAGGCACCCCGACAGGATGCCTACGGTGGATGGCAGGCCTAGCTTATGGCTGGTTGGCCATTGGCCACGATAGGACCACTCCCACGCATGCACACCACGTGCTTGGTAAAATGCCAGAGAGAGAAGGGAGAGAAGAGGAAGGGATTGGGCTGGGTGCGGGCTGGGTCGGTTCTCCGTGGGCTAGGCTGGGTTTGCTTTGGGTCTGGGTCGGGTCTGACTGGTTCCTCACGGTCAATCGTTGACCGTTGACCATCAACAGTCACCCGTTGACCATTGACCAAAAAGTCAACTTTGGGAAATTTTCCCAAAAATATCAATAGGCCCAAAATTCACTTCTTTTGAGGCCAAAATGCAAATATCTAAAAGCTGAGGGGGGTCAAAACGTGATTTCCAGAAGTTCGGAATTGTCCGAAGTGAATTTTTGTGGTTTAGTACAAGAACTTCCGAGGCCAATGGGTTACTAACTAAACCTGTAAATCTGCACAAACGGGCCTCGAAAAAGGGATCGAAAGTGGGCTATTACACTCTCCCTAAGGAATCATCACTAACATACACATGGCGAGTTGGCTGCCATCGTGGCCCTTATTCACATGGGTTGGCTGCCTAGGAGTGGTTCAAACTTGGAGGAACTATCTTCTTCTGAAGTATGATGAGATGAAATATATAAAAGCAGAGAATGTGTATGCCCTAGATCCGCCACCTTCAGATGACAATGGTTGCATGACCCCAAGGAGGCTTCACCTTGGGTGGTGGCACTTTGGGCAAGGCTCCCTCGAGTCTAGTGACCGAGGGAAGATTTGTCTTGCTTGGCTCAAGGGACAGTGGCAAGTGGCTTGCTTGGGGTCACGCCTAGGTGGCGTCTGGATCAAGCAATCCCATGGGGGACTTGCCAGAGTGCCACAACCATGCCTCCATCTTTATAGGTAGTTCACTCCTCTCCCTAGCATACTATCCCAGGTATTGGCTGTGCTACGAAAGAAAAACCTCCTATCATCCTAGCCTAAGCAGCTCAATTGTGAAAAGTTTCAGTGTATATGAACCATCCAAGAAATTTGATTGTCACATAGGAGAATCGGGCCACTAGATAGATGAAACGTCCTGAAGCACCAAATCAAAAATTTGCTACATCAAAGCATTCTCGTTCCAAACTGCTCGACTAAATGTCCAGGTTAATCTATTAGGAGACCATGCTATGAATACCGTTTAAAAGGCCCTGAAAATGCTTACGACTGATATTTACATCCAAAAACTAAGGCACTCTGTTTGTCAATTTTGAAGCAATGGGGCACTAAAATGGTAGAAGCTGGATCGATCGTGTATTCTGATCACACAGGACTAGTCACAATCGCCACTCTTGTCCTTATCAACTAGGTAGAGGAGTTTGCTGTGGTGAATAAGAAAGATCCTCTCCTGGACAACATGTCATCATTAGAGTCCGGCTCGGATGACAAAGGAATGATGATCAACATGCCCTTGATTGATGAAGGGATAGTGATCGAGATTCTCCAACCTTACACTTATGATTGCAATAAGGAAGTCCCATGGTTGTATGAGCTTGATGTCGACCTAATCATTATGTCGGGTTGTAATGCTTATACTCAAGCTAATATGCAACCTTCTAAGCTTGTTATCTTGAAGAAGCGGAAGAATTTCTAGCAATAATCAAAGCTAGCGAGTACAATGTGATAAGATCAATTGTGAAAGCTCCTTGCTCCAATATCATTACTTGAACTCCTATAGATCTCACCAAAGTATCGGAAGTCTTTGATGAAAGTCTCGAGTGAAGTGCATATCCTAGAAATCATAGAAGGGGATAAGTTAGATAATTTTGTGAGGGTAGTCTTACTCAAAAACCTTATAGCCTTTTACAATGAAGAGTTCCTGACAGAAGGGAGAGGTCAAAATAGGGCATTGTACATCTCTGTCAACTGTAGAACCTCGCTTGTTGCTCGAACTCTTGTCAACGATGGATCTGCTCTAAATATATGCCCTCTGGCAATACTTCATCGACTAAAATTGACCCATCGTGTATCCACACGATAAAGACTTTCACTTGAACTTTTGACGGAGTCAGGAAAAAGGTAATGGGAAAGATCAACCTTGATGTCCAAATCGGCCCAGTCATGTTTAATATACTATTTTAGGTAGTGGATATTTATACAACATTCAACTTATTGTTGGGATGCTTGTGGATTCATAACACTGAAAACTGTGCCATCAAGCCTGTATCGGAGCGTCATATTTGTGATAAGGGGAAGTTGATCATAGTCCATGGTGAAGAAGATCATCACATTTTCCATGAGACTGTAATTTCCTATATTGAGCCGGAAGGAAAGATAGTCAAGTTATCATCACTCAAACTTGTCTCAACCTTATATTCAATGCAAGGTTTGATAGCTCCAACCCCTGATGTAGCAAAGGTTTCAGTGATGGTGATCAAAGTGATGGTTGGAAAGGATTTTATTCCTAACAAGGGACTTGGTAGAATAGATCAAGGAATTCAAACACTTGTTTGAGCTTCTGGTAGACCTTGCACTACAAGACTTGGATACTTTGGGAAGGGTCCCCGTCGTAAAAAAATTTGCGAGCCTAATGAAAAGAAACCCTTACCTTTGCCAATTTAAGAGATATTTCTTGACCATACAAAGATGTGTATAACGGAATGAGTGATCTATGCTTCATCCTCTACTTTCTCAAAGGACTTATAATAAGTTCATCGGGGTCTCCAATCAGTTCAATGACCTCCAAGTGCTCAAGAAAGAAGAAGAGCCACTTGAGGAACATGAAGTGGCATCTACCCTCTAGTTTCCCTTCTTTTAGTCATCAAGTAATCCCCTGCATAGGAAATTTCCCTTATTTTAGGACTAGGTTTGCAATTTGGATTATGCAGCTTTCCTTTCAATAAAATGTAATTCATCTGAATTGTTCAAATGGAATTAGAAAAGAATTTTGAGGACATGTTGGGTAATACCAAACTAGTCCAATGAGGATATTCAACAGTGAAAATACATATGTCATCAATAGAGAATGCGGAGGGATAGGCTTCTTCATGTCCTTTTGTGTTAAACTCTTTGAAAAAATTTGAGAAAATGTAAAAACGCATGCTAGATTAGCCTTGTGAGTCTTTCGAATAGTTTTACATAGTGCCTTAGAACTTAATTCATAGGATTTGTCGCAAGTGTCACTAGTGATACATGCAAATCTTGCCTTCAGGAAATAAGAGGTGCAATAAGCAAGACAAGTCTCAATGTTCGACTCGAATGCCCATCTTTCTTAAGTATGGGCAACTTAGAGATACTTCCCTCCTCTCCATGAGGCAACAACTCGAATAGGTGAACCCTATTGATAAAAGTGCAACATGATACTATGCCATAGCCAATGCTATCACATAGTTTGATCATTCAATCGAAAGGTAAGACCCATTGTTGACACCTAATTTTCCGTAGACTATTTTCTGAAAAATTAGTTTTAATTAGAAATTAGAAGTTTTTCTAAAAAAAAATAAAAATCCCCACAAAGCCTAATGACCGAGCTTGATTTAATCAGATGGCACAGAGGCCGTCCACGAGCCGGCCACACCCGAAGCCCATCGTCCTCTTTTCTTTCAGTCCAATCGTGCTCCTTCGCGAAGATGGCCTGAGCCCAGGTTTTGAAAGCTCCTTCTTCGCGGGCCCAAAAGAAAAGGCCCGGCCTTTGACCGGGGACCTCTCTTTTCTTCGTTTCGGGCGACGAAAGAGCGCGGAGAGCGTTCTGAAGTGGCTCTCGGCAGAACAACAAAAAGGGAGGGGGGCGTAACAGAAAAATGGGGAGGGAATCATTCGTTTTTTTGGGGGAAAAGAAAAACAGAAGGGGATTCTCGGCTCTCTCTCGTGCTCTCGGCTCTCGCTCTCGTTCTCGTCTTTTCTGACTCTCTCTCTCACCATTCTTTTTTCTCTCGGTGCTCATCTTTCTCTGGAGGTTTGAGCTTGAGATTAGGGAGGAATTTTGATTCTCAGGGAGAGGATTTGAACTCTGTGGTTCCGGTTTTCTGAGAGGCGTTTGATTTTGGTAGAGGAAGCTTGATATTTGTTCGATAATCTTCCGTTGTCTTGCTCTCAGTGCGTTGAAGATTGAAGAGGAGTTACCGGTTGAAGAAAGAACCAGTTGGCAGAGAGAGGAAAAGAGTTCGTGCGATTTCGGGAGGCTCATCCATCACCGACTTAATCTACATTCGCATACTGGTAAGTCATCTATCTCCGATTGTAGAGGGTTTTGTATAGCTTCGACCTCCACTATTTTTACAAGCTCGATTCTATGTCACTGTGATATTATGGACTTAGCATAAGAGCTTGATTCGTTTGATTGCTGAGTTTGTTAGAATGCTTATCGTTGTTTTTAGTCTTGTTTGTTCTTTTTTAGTAAATTTTAGGTTTAGATCTAGGTTATTCTGGGCGTTGAAGCTTGCCAATTACTACTGAGTTCTACGTGTTTGAGAAAATGTTTGACTGAAAATCCGATTGCCTTCTTCCTATCTTTAGCTTAGATATGGATTCTTAGTAGTTTATGCAAGCTCTGTTGGTTAGATAGTGTTGAAATATTAACAGAATATCACCGCTCGTCATCTCCTCTGGTGGTGTGTCCGGCGAAGCCACTGCCCCCTCCAATTTCCAGGCGTGCGCGTTGGAGAAGAAGACCTCAGTCGCGCTAGCATGGGGCTGGGCCGAGCGCTCAATCGGGCCATGTTCCCTTTCCAAGCCCAGTTCAGTTCTTTCTAAAACATTTTTTTCTTTTTTTTTTCGGCTTTAGATCAGAATGGGCCCGCCCTCAGCCCATTTGCCTGGGTCCAGCTTAATTGGACCAGCGTCGACCCGGACCCGGTCCATTTCCAAAACCCAGTCCATTGCCAAGCCCATTCAATCTTCAAGGCCCGATCCGAATTCCAAGCCCGGTCCGTCTCAAGATCTGACCCACTTTAAAGACCCAATCAGACCAATAGGGTCTGGGTCAGTGAATCGGGTTGGGGAGACGAAATCCCTTTTCGAATTATAAAATAATAGAAAATTAATAAAATTTTAGATATAAAAAATTAGAAAAGAACAGAAAATTAATAAGAAATTATAAAATAATAAACAAATCGAAAAAATTAATAGAAATAAAAAATAAAAAATAAAAAGAAAAGTAAAGAGTTTTTTTTTTAAATTCAATTGAATAAGCCTTTAGGGCTTTACATTAGGGAGTGTTTTGATTGACTTTTATTTTAGATATAATATTAGGATTGTTGATTGTTTTTTCTTTTCGATGCACATTTTTTTTTTACATTGATTGTTAATTTTCTTTTAGCACGGTTAGAATTCAAATTCAATAACACATGATCTGAGTGGACTGGTCTTTTAATTGGTAAAAAACTGCATGAAAACACCTCTTATTAACAAGATGATCAACCTTAGATA